>OY821518.1:304147428-306547428 GCA_963682025.1 Cordilura impudica
TTTCATATAAATTTAAAACGAAAGATTCTGTTTATTATTTTCGCAAGAAATTCATACAATTTTCATATTACTTTTAAAGTCTACAATTTCTTAAACTCTGAAAAATATTCACTTAAGTCTTATTAAATGTATATTATTTATATATTTCTCTACTTCTTATGATCATATAAAGCATACATGGTCCTCATGCTATGAAAACCAATTAACAATATAGTGAAATTTTCGTCCTGCTTATAATATTCACAACAAGAGGTAGTGGTTGCAGGAGAAATTGTTGGCCAGTGTTTGGAATGAATTAATTAGTCGAAAATTACTTAATTGATGTAGGATATAAAATAATAAAAAAAAAAAAACAGCAATATTGTGCAGCTTTCTTTACTTATCCTTATATTAACATTTATTAAATAAACAGGGTGCTTTTTAAGTATACTTAAATACCTTTAATTTTCATATTACGAGTAATATCCCAAATTTGTAAAATAATATAATCTAAAATAAAGATATTGCTCTCGATGCTTATTAAGTTATTAAGGCATTCTTAGTATTAATATTGTAGTTGTTGAGAACGCGACAACTATTTCATTTATAGCTTCATATCAGCAACAATATATGAAAAGAAAATAAAAATCAATAACTAACCAACAGTTCTGCATGGAATTTGAATTGATTTCCCAAATGGCACTTTTACCGAAATAAAAAAAATCGTACATGCAAATGCTCCAATACAAATACGGGGTGAATTTTTTTTTTTTTGATTTTTCAATATTGTTGCATATTCTAAAGTATTGAAATATTTATCTAATATTTGTGTGTTATAACAAAATTTGTTTCTCTATATTTGTATTGTACTCTATTGACTTGCATTGTTTGCTATCACACATCAATACAAATATATACCTGCGTAATATTTGTATTTTGACTTCCTAGTTAGCAACATTCATAGTAAATTATATGTAACGGCTTTTAATGGCTTTTCGTATTTGTTAGCCCCAAACCTTAATGCGAGCAGATGATTTTATTATCCCCCATGCACATGGACATGTTGATGCAAATAAAACTCTATACATTTATTTGACAGGCTTTTGAAAATTAAATAACAAATAAAGAACCATATCACTATAGAAACATGATTTTATTATAAAACAATATCAGATACGTAGGGTAACGTATTGTGGTCTTGCTGGACTTACTAGAGTTTGGTTATGATAGTCTGTTGGTCAAATGTATACATATTAGGGTGGGTCAAATTGTAGGGGGCCGAAAAAATCTCCATGGGTTCATCGCGATTCTGGTAATATGGGCCATAACAAGTATATTTGCCCAAGGAACCATACTTCTAAAACCGTTTTCGAGCCTGCCAAAATTTCGATGATATTTAATGATTTTTTCCATAACACTCATTCAAATGTAAAAAATTAATGAAAATGTGTATACCGGAGGTTTTTTGGTCGGAAAATCCATTTAAGTCGTTTGTTTTTATTTACTCTTTGAATGAACAAATTTAAAAAACGAATTTTTTGACTTAAATTGATTGAAATCGATATAGGTCGTATATCGGTACCCCACATTATTTTCAGTGCTGAATATTTTGGTCTATTTTTAATATGGGAAACTCAAAGATTCGTCGATTTGTGCAATAATTTCGTCAATTTTCCCCAAAAAGGTGAAAAAATCCACAAAAATGCACGAAAACGCCCCCTGGCGGCTGTTAAAAATAAAAATAAATGTTTTGGAGGGTTCGGAAATGCTTTTAGAGGTATGGTTGCTTGGGCAAATATACTTGTTATGGCCCATAGTACCAAATCGCCCATTGAGGTTTTTCCACCCCCTACAATTTGACCCACTCTAATACGTATGTATAAGAATGCTTCTGTTTTTGGTTGTTCACATATGCATGCATCACCAAATATACTCGTAGTTGTACTAAAACAGGAAATTGTATCACTTGGTATTTAAAATCATGTCTCTTGCTATGAGTGTGTGACTGAAATCTGTGGCTAGATCTACATTTATGTAATAGTGAGAGTGGTATTTTCGCAAATATGGAAAATTATTTTATACTCTTAGTTGACATGTGTTGTTGCTATTGTATCGCTTTGTACTTTTTTTATTAAAAGTACTTTTTTTAATAAAAGCTACTCTACATAATTTGTACTTTTTATATAAGGTAATTTTTGATGTGTAAACATCTTACGCGCAGGGGGGTAAATTCCACAATACAATCACAAAAACAGCGTAACATGTGAGCCGTAAGACGAAATCGGTGTGACCTATGATTGTATTGGTGAAAAAATTATGATATGTAATAACCTGATTGAAAATGAAAAATAAAAAATGAAAAATGAAAAACGAAAAGCGAAAAAAGAAATAAAAAATTAAAAATGAAAAATAAAAAGTGAAAATGAAAAATAAGAAATAAAAAATTAAAAATAAAAAAATAAGTATCAAAAATGAAAAACGAAAAATGAAAAATAAAAAATGAATACTGTCAAAAAAAAAAAAAAAAAAAAAAATAAAAATGAAAAAAAAAATAAAAAATTAAAAATGAATAATAAAAAATTAAAAATAAAAAATTAAAAATGAAAAATAAAAAATGAAAAATCAAAACTGAAAAATAAAAAATTAAAAATGAAAAAAAAAAAAATAAAAAATTAAAAATGAAAAATAAAAAGGAATAATAAAAAATTAAAAATAAAAAATTAAAAATGAAAAATAAAAAATGAAAAATCAAAACTGAAAAATAAAAAATTAAAAATGAAAAATAAAAAATAAAAAATTTTAATTAAAAATAAAAAATAAAAAAAAAAGAAAAATGAGAAATAAAAAATGAAAAATAAAAAATGAAAACTGAAAACTGAAAAATAAAAAATGAAAAATAAAAAATGAAAAATTAAAAATAAAAGATGAAAAATTAAAATTGAAAAATGAAAAATGAAAAATAAAAAATTAAAAATGAAAAATAAAAAATGAAAAATAAACGAAAAACGAAAACCCAAAAATGAAAAACGAAAACTGAAAAATGAAAAACGAAAAATGAAAAATGAAAAGTTAAAAAAAAAGAAAAAATGAAGAACAAAAAACGAAAAATTAACCGGTTTAATTTACAAATAATAATAAATATTTTTGTATTAGCAGAGCCCTGCAGTTCATTGCTATAAGTGATACATAGATGACACTTTCTGTTTGATTTTAAAAAAGTGCCATAAAAAATCTTTAATTACTAGATGTTTACTAGGGTGGCCCTTCGTTATATGAAGGGAAAAAAAAGTGTTAAAACTGTCGGTCTCACCCCCTAGAAATATGCGAATACCAAAAAAACTGAGAAATACAAAATTTTGGGCCAACCAACAAACTTTTAGTCGTGGCGCAAAGCCATTGAAAATTTCAAGTGTGTTTATATGGGGAAAATATGACTTTTTTTCAGATTTTACGAAAATTTCGTTCTATAGTTTAATTTTTTCGACAAGCTGTTTTACAATTCAGGATCAGTATTAAATTATCCCTTCAAAAGGCTATAAAACTTCAAAATCAAATAAAACCTCGCCAAGAAATAGCAAATGCCCCAGACCACTTTTGTGCCAAAAAAAACTAGGTCATGAAATTTGATGGCATTTTTTTCAACTTTGAGAAATTGATTAAAGCCATCATTCTTTTTTGGTCTCTATACTTTTAAGTACTCAGATATGAAGTATTGTTTTATTACCACGTTGTTAACCTATTGCCCATTGAGACCGAAAATTGGAAATTTTTTTGATAAAATTTTTAAAACTCCTTTTTCAAGTTTGAAAAAATTTTCTTATACAAAATTTAAAAAACTGAATCTATCACTTTAAGGTTTTATTATATACATGTTGCAGTTCGAGTGTGTGAATTTTTAAGTAAATCCCTCTGCCACAATTTTTTTGACAAAGAATTTATTTTTGCGGAGTTCGAGAAAAATTGGATTTTTGTGAAATATTCTGTAAATGTACTCTTTCTAAATACTTTGCATCAAAAATTCATCACTTTTCTACTTTTAAATGTTATTTTTTATCTTAATAGCCTAGGATTTCGGAAAAAAATAATATGACTCCTTTACATATCTCCACTGAGATCGGACTCACATGATTTTTTTTTATAAAAGGTACTTTTTTTATAAAAGATACTTTTCTTATAAAAGGTACTTTTTTGTAAATTACACTTTTTTATAAAAAACACTTCTTTTGTAAAAGGTAATTTTTTATAAAATGTACTTCTTTTATAAAAGGTACTTTACAAAAGACACTTTTTACAAATGTAGCTTTTTTATAAAAAGTAAATTTTTTATGAAAGGTACTTTTTTATAAAAAGTAAATTTTTTTATAAAAAGTATCTTTTTTATAAAAAGTATCTTTTTTATAAAAAGTTAATTTTTTTTATAAAAAGTGCCTTTTGATAAAAAGTACCTCTTTATAAAAAATACATTTTTTTATAAAAAGTATCTTTTTATACTTATTTATGAAAGGTACTATTTTATGAAAGGTAGTTTTTTTATGAAAGTTTCTTTTTTATAAAAGGCACCTTTTTATAAAAGGTATTTTTTTTTGTGTAATATGTACTTTTTTATAGCAGTTCTTTTTTATAGAAGGCACTTTCTGATCAAAGGAACCTTTTTAATAGTAGATACTCTTTTATAAAAGGTAATTTTTTATAAAAGGTTGTTTTTTATAAAAGGTGGTATTTTTTTTAGATGGAACCGTTTTTATAAAAAGTACTTTTTTTTAACAGACATTTTTTTACTAGGTAAATTTTTTATAAAAGTTACTTTTATAAATGTTTCTTTTTTGTAAGAAAGTTACTTTTTTATAAAAGGTACTTTTTTAATAAAAGGTACTTTTTTATAAAATGTACTTTTTTATAAAAGGTACTTTTTTATAAAAGGTACTTTTTTATAAAATGTACTTTTTTTATAAAAGGTAGTTTTTTATAAAAGGTCCTTTTTTATAAAAGGTCCTTTTTTATAAAAGGTACTTTTTTATAAAATGTACTTTTTTATAAAAGGTCCATTTTTATAAAAGGTACTTTTTTATAAAAGGCACTTTTTATAAAACATACTTTTTTGTAAAAGGTACTTTTTTATAAAAGGTACTTTTTTATAAAACATACTTTTTTATAAAAGGTACATTTTTTATAAAAGTCATAGTACGCACAGTCAAGGAGTAATTTAAACCTCATTTCCCCTCATCCAATCAATCTGAAACTTTGTGTATAGACTTGTTGTGTCCAATTTGGTTTGTGTATGTTTATTACATCCATTTATCAGTAGTCAAAAAGTAAATCCTATAGGATTCTTAGTCATAGCCACCATATGAAGCTGATTCCCGATCTTCACATAAATCTTTAAAAAAACAAAAATGTTGCACAAATTTTTCTCAAATTTGGTTGTATATGTTTTTGCAAAAAATAAGTGACTACCAAATATGGACAGGATCGGTAAATATAGCATACGATATGGACATTTTTTATATCTGCAGGCGAAATACACTAAAATTGGGTTTGTGCTTAATTTCTATATCCAGTTAGTTGGACCTGAGACCCCCTCTCTAAACGCATGAGATAGGGCATCGCATAGTCGGTCTAGATCGACTATAATTTTCTTACTTATTGTAAATAATATAGTTTTACGACACTCCTCGTTTAAATTAAAGCATTGCAAATAATTTAATATATCCTAGGCGATATGTTGTTACAATAACAAAAACAAAAAACTTGTGTGGTTTTTACACTTCAACAAAAGCTTATGACAATTGTTTTGTTGCGAAAAGTGTAATTAATTAAAAATTGTGGTTTAATTGTAATAAAACAAATAATAACACATTACAGTTTTCTGTACATGTACAAAAGCATATTGTATAATAGTATTGTTGTGTTTAATAATGGATTTAAATTAATATTTGTATGCTCTTTGCACAAACACAACTCTCAGATTACCATCTTCAAATACCAATTCAAGTTGGGTTCTGTTTGTATGCACTGTGATTACCGAAAAGATTCTTAGTTTCTTATTACTTTATTGTCTTCGAAATGGGAAACAAGTACATAACTTTACTGCGAATACAATTTAATGTAATTGTTGTAGATTGATCAGTGTGGTATAAATTTCTATCCCTATAAATATTGAACAATACAAATAATGTAACATAAAATATCCCAGTTGTCAAATGAAGTACAACTACTTGGTACATCTTGACTAAATTGTATTTAAACGTTCTTAAATTTAAATGAAAAAAATCGCAATACTAGAATTAAATGAGTTCAAACATTTTGGTTTGCTGGATTAATGAAAAAAGTTAAATAGTGCTCTACAATTTCCGTTTGTAACGGGTGATTTTTTAAGAGCTTGATAACTTTTTTTTAAAAAAAAACGCATAAAATTTGCAAAATCTCATCGGTTCTTTATTTGAAACGTTAGATTGGTCCATGACATTTACTTTTTGAAGATAATTTCATTTAAATGTTGACCGCGGCTGCGTCTTAGGTGGTCCATTCGGAAAGTCCAATTTTGGGCAACTTTTTCGAGCATTTCGGCCGGAATAGCCCGAATTTCTTCGGAAATGTTGTCTTCCAAAGCTGGAATAGTTGCTGGCTTATTTCTGTAGACTTTAGACTTGACGTAGCCCCACAAAAAATAGTCTAAAGGCGTCAAATCGCATGATCTTGGTGGCCAACTTACCGGTCCATTTCTTGAGATGAATTGTTCTCCGAAGTTTTCCCTCAAAATGGCCATAGAATCGCGAGCTGTGTGGCATGTAGCGCCATCTTGTTGAAACCACATGTCAACCAAGTTCAGTTCTTCCATTTTTGGCAACAAAAAGTTTGTTAGCATCGAACGATAGCGATCGCCATTCACCGTAACGTTGCGTCCAACAGCATCTTTGAAAAAATACGGTCCAATGATTCCACCAGCGTACAAACCACACCAAACAGTGCATTTTTCGGGATGCATGGGCAGTTCTTGAACGGCTTCTGGTTGCTCTTCACTCCAAATACGGCAATTTTGCTTATTTACGAAGCCATTCAACCAGAAATGAGCCTCATCGCTGAACAAAATTTGTCGATAAAAAAGCGGATTTTCTGCCAACTTTTCTAGGGCCCATTCACTGAAAATTAGACGTTGTGGCAGATCGTTCGGCTTCAGTTCTTGCACGAGCTGTATTTTATACGGTTTTACACCAAGATCTTTGCGTAAAATCTTCCATGTGGTCGAATAACACAAACCCAATTGCTGCGAACGGCGACGAATCGACATTTCACGGTCTTCAGTAACACTCTCAGAAACAGACGCAATATTCTCTTCTGTACGCACTGTACGTATTCGTGTGGTTGGTTTAATGTCCAATAAAGTAAACTGAGTGCGAAACTTGGTCACAATCGCATTAATTGTTTGCTCACTTGGTCGATTATGTAGACCATAAATCGGACGTAAAGCGCGAAACACATTTCGAACCGAACACTGATTTTGGTAATAAAATTCAATGATTTGCAAGCGTTGCTCGTTAGTAAGTCTATTCATGATGAAATGTCAAAGCATACTGAGCATCTTTCTCTTTGACACCATGTCTGAAATCCCACGTGATCTGTCAAATTCTAATGCATGAAAATCCTAACCTCAAAAAAATCACCCGTTATATATGTATATTACATATCTGTGCTTGTCATCATTGAGTTACCATTTCCATTAAATACGCTTAATGATAAGTAATTACAAATTATTTCCAATCGACGTCATCACTTTAATTGTTATATCAATGATTTTATATCAGCGTATAGTTTTGGATAAATAATTATTTTAATTCCGCTGCATATAGTTGTAGTAGATACAAACGCCATAGTTTTAAAACTGTCAATTTGAAATTATAAATTGTGAATTAATTTTTCGTATTTCAGAAATTTAGGCATTGAAATATGCATATCAACCGATGTTTTATAACCGTTTAGAATTTAAAGCAATATCGTAATATTGTACCATTGTTGTTTTCTACTGGGCACCTTCATGATCTTGCAGGTATTGAATTAGTTAAAGATAAGATTGATAGAATTACTAAAAATTTTAACATCAAATGCATATCAATGAGCTAGTATCATTGTGGATTGTTCAGTAGTTTTAAGCAGTTTTAGTAGTTTTTATAAGAAGTCAAATCGGTTTTTGTACATTTTTACCTCCTCAAAAACTAATAACATATACATAAAAATATCCTAACCAAAAAATCAATTATTAAGTAGAGACAGAAATAAAATGAAAATGTAAAATGATATATTTGTGAATTGAATTGAAAAAACCGTAGTATTGTAATGGAGAATTGCACTGCTTGAAAAAGTACTGACTTATTGCAATCAAAGTGTTGTCCTACAATTCAAAAAATAATTAACGGGATCCAGACAAAGTTTGGAAATTTTAGTGTGTGATATGCAGACTTTTTAAAGAAAATGTTCAGGAGAATTAAAAAAAAAAAACATTATTGATTAGTTAATTTTTCTTTTTTGTAATAAATGCGTTCTTAATTTTTTTTTGTATCTCTAAGGCAATCCGCACTGCAAGCTTCTAGATTATTCGAAAATTTTGTTAAATGGTATGAACGGAAAATATATTTCATGCAAGCAAATAAACATTATTTCTCATGTTTATCGAATAATGTTTGCCCCACAACTTTGTTGCCATGTTCAGGCGTCACAAAAAACATTTCGACTTTTAATGTAAAATTTATCAATTTCAATGCAAATTATATTTGTGCTGGTTTTCAACACCATCTGTTTAATAGTGCGATAATTCTGGTAATGAAATAATTTCGAGGGGGAGTTTTTACAAACATTTAACATATGTATGTACTGGAGCACATACCTTATCTAAATGTTACTGCCATTGCAGGTCAATTAAAATGTAAATATAGTTTTTCAGATTATAAATTAATGAACAATAATGGATGTTAGTTTAAATGGAAGATTAGTTAAACTTGTCTGCGAAAAATTGTTTGCAAGTTGAACTTAAACACAGCAAAAATATTATTGATTTTTGAATCTCAAGTTGCTAAATTTTTGCCAGGGCGAAATTTAAAGATCACTTGACATTATTGTGAAGTAATTAAATAATCATATCTATGAACTAGAATTGAATCTAAGCTTATTATATAAATTTTCAATAAGTTTTAAAGCGACTACATAAAATTTCTGTACAACTAGTCGATCCCGTCGAATGTTATTTTTGCGTGGATTTAAAATTTGTCATTTATATAAACAGCAATATGTTTACTATAGCATTAGTAGATAATATTAACCATGAACATTCTTTAAAAAAGAGGGAACTTTTTTTTTAAATTGTACTTTTTTGCAAGGGTAATTTAAAAAAATTTTACTTTTTTAAAAGAACGGTACTTTTAAAAAATTTACTTTTTAAGAAAGGTACCACTTTAAAAAAATAATATTTTTTAATACAGAGTAGGGTATTAAAAAAATTTTTTAATAGGGGGTACTTTTTACGAAAAGATACTTTTTTTTTAAAAAGAGGAACTTCCTAAAAAAAAGGTGAATTTAAAAATAATACTTTTTAAAAGAGAACAAAACTTATAAAAAAGCGTACTTTTTGAAGAAGGTTGTTTTTTTAAAAAAAGATACTTTAAAAAAAATAAATTTTTTAAGAAAGGTAATATAAAAGATAATTTTTAAGAAAATGTATTTGTTTAAAAAAAGGGTACTTTAAAAAAAGAGTTCTTTTTAAAAAAAGTTACTGTTTTAATTGTAGGGTACGTTAAAAAGAAGGGTACACATTTAAAAGAAGGGTACAGCTATACAAAAATTACTTTTTTAAAGAAAGGTACTTTTTTTAATGCTAAATTTTTAAAATGTAATTTTTTAAGAAAAGGTACTTATTAAAAAAATAGTTCTTTAAAAAAGGGTAGTTAATAAACGATATTGTGAAATAACGAAAAGTCTAGCATAGTTATTGAAGGTGTGATTCTGATTTCAACGGACAGACGTTATGGTCATCGCCAAATCAACTTCTATTGTTATAAGGATCAAAAATATCTGGTTTATGGGTATTTCCGGAATTTGTTTCGATGTGTTACAAACAATATGACAAACTGATATATACCCTCGACACAGTGATGTTGCTATAACAAGAGTGTTAAATTCAGCTGTGCCGAATCTTTTTTTCCCTTCACCCGTCTTCTAAACACACTATTATAGCCAAAGTTGTCAACATTAAGAAAAAAAAACGCTAGATTTCACATTACAATGGCTAGATTAATTGAAAGCAATTATTAAATGCAATGAGCATAAATGTAAATACATACACATTTCGTCTGTTCGCTTATCAGCGGTGCATACACATTTCTTCATTTGTTGTTATTTTTTTATTTATATATGTAAACGTTTGCATGTACAAATAAAAAACAAAAACAATAAGCAAAGAAATGTGTATGCGCTACCTATATGCATATGTTGTTTTTCTTACAAACATTTTCCCGTAATTTTAGTTTTTTTAAAAGAAATTTTATCGGAATGTCTTTACATTTTCGTACGTCAGTCCTTGGCTTCAAATTCAGAATAAAGACAAAAAATATTATACTAATTTTACCCAGATAAATGAGTAATATTGTTAGTGAGCGTGATTTCAACAGACAGACAGACATTGCTACGAGTATATCAACTCGAGTTGTTAAAAGGATCATGAATATATATACATTCTGGGCTCGACAAACAAACCCATCCATGATTTCATATATAAAGACAAGTAAGAAAATTATAGTCGGTCTAGACCGACTATAAGATACCCTATACCATGCGTTTAGAAACCCTATCTCTTAGGCCCAACTAACTGGATATTGAAAATAAGCAAAAACCAAATTTGAGTGGGGTTTTTATTAATTTTTTTGGCTGCAGATATGAAAAAGTTCATATCGGATGCTATATCTATAAAGGGACTAGGTCCAAAAATGGACCGATCCTGATCATGTTTGGTAAAGTCTCTTGTATTTTGCAAAAATATGTAGAAACAAAATTTAAGAAGAATCAGTGCAATATTTTTGTTTTTTAATAGATTTAAGTGATAATCGGGAAGCAGCTCCATATGGGGTCAAAGGTATCATTTAAGGACTACTCATTAGTGGATGTAGTGAACGCATACAAACCCAATTTGAGTAAGATCTATATGACAATTTGGATCTTATGGCAATTTATGTCGATTTCATATGGGTAATTTGTATGGGGGCTAGGTCTGAACATGGACCGATTCTCACCAATTTCAATAGCGTTCATCCCATGACCGATAAAAGCTTATATACCAAATTTCATCAACATATATTCATATGTGCGACCTGCAGTTTGATTACAAGCTTTACATGGACACACAGACGGACGGACGGACGGACGGACATTGTTAAATCAACTCAGAAAGTGATTCTGATTCGATCGGTATAATTAAAGATGGGTCTAGGTCAAATATTTTTGGTTGTTACAAACAGCAGCACAAAGTCATTATACCCAAACCACATAGTGGTATAGGGTATAATAAACACAATCAAATCTGAAATAATAATATTTTGGTATAAGGTCCCTTCAGAAATCTTATTTATATTTGTATAACACATATATGTTTTTTGGGTTAAATTATTATTTAACTTATTTTAGCGCTGTTTAAAATTTTAAACAAGCACATATTTCCACCGTATGATAATACATATTTTTGTAACGTTGACTTAAACAAGTTGTGCTCGTAGTAAATAGAAGAAGTCATAGTTATTAAATTTTTTTTTATTTTTTTATGTTCAATGCAGTAAATTGTGTACCGCATAAAGCACGGTAAATAAATAGAAATGTTCCACCATGTGCGAAATAAACACAAACTCATACCAAGGCAATTGCCGAACATATACATGAGTGTGGGTAAATTCACTCTGCATTTTAGCTGGAGAAGCTTTAAATTGTAAATTTACCTAAATATTCCGACAGTTAGATAGGCAAATAAAACATATAAAATAAAATTACTTGTTTTATTTTAGCACAGTTGCGGTCAAAATTATTGCGATAAAATTACCTTTTTTATACCCTATACCACTATGTGGTTTGGGTATAATGACTTTTTGCTGCTGTTTGTAACAACCAAAAATATTCGTCCTAGACCCATCTTTAATTATACCAATCGACTCAGAATTACTTTTTGAATCGAAATAGCAATGTCCGTCCGTCCGTCCGTCCGTCTGTGTGTCCATGTAAAGCTTGTAATCAAACTACAGGTCGCAAATATGAATATATTTTGATGAAATTTGGTACATAAGCTTCCATCGGCCATGGGATGAACGCTATTGAAATTGGTGAGAATCGGTCCATGTTCAGACCTAGCCCCCATACAAATGACACCTATGAAATCGACATAAATTGCCATAAGTTCCAAATTATCATATAGATCTCAGTCAAATTGGGTTTGTATGTGTTTATTACATCTATTAATCAGTAGTTCAAAAATACTGCCTATAGGAAAATTCTTAGTCATAGGCCCCATACAGAGCTGCTTCCCGATCTTCACTTAAATCTATTAAAAAACAAAAATATTGCTCAGATTTTTCTCAAATTTGGTTTGTATAAATTTTTTCAAAGTATAAGTGACCTAACCAAATATGGTCATGATCGCTCCATTTTTCGACCTAGTCCCCAAAGAAATATAGTATCCGATATGAACTTTTTCATATCTGCAGCGAAAAATATTAATAAAAATGCCACTCAAATTTGGTTTATGCTTATTTGCTATATCAAATTAGTTGGACCGAAGAGATAGGGTATCTTAACATGGTATAGGGTATCGTATAATCGGGCTAGACCGACTATAATTTTCTTACTTGTTATAATTAATATTTGTGATCTATATCTGATAATATCTTTTTGACTTAAAATAAAAATTTTTTTTAAGATTGATTTATTTATAAAAAAAAGATTTGTGCTGCGATTTGATGCGACGGAAAGAACGTCAAGTATATGAAAGAAATTCATTCGAAATTCCTTAATGGCGAAATTATCTATCTGTCTATATATTACGAGGTTCATGATTCTGCTATAAGTAATTGTCAAATGAGTGATATTCTGAGTTTATGGAAAAATTATTTCATATTTTTTAAATTTTTCTCTAGAGAAACAGTTCCAGTTGTTTTGAACTTTTGTAAAAACAAACGAATCTGTAGAAAATTACACGCAGCTGCTGATAATATTTCTATAGAAAAAGGTCTTAGATTTTGAAAATGTATCTCTAGAGAAGGAGTATCAATACAATAATTGTTATTAAACACACGAGAAAAAAATCCTCAACCGAATGGTTTTAAAGTTTTACAACTAAATTTTCGATTGTATGAACAGAAATATTATAGCAAATAACCATTTTCTACTGTGATAAAATGTATACACGTAAAACAATAATAGAATTGTAATTACAATCAACACCAATTTCGGTTATTAACTTCATTGCAATTCGGTTGGCAATAAATTTGGTAACCACAACGAATCTGTTTTCTGTGTGTTGGATTTTTCTGTAGAAAATCATTTTTTTTTATAGAAAACCCACAGTTGATTAGAATTTGCGCAAAGAAATATATTATCAGATTCTAAAATGTCTCTATAGAAAAAAGTGTTAGTGTATGAACTCTATGAATTAATATCCGAATACCGGATAACGATATTTGCTATTGTTCGCCAATTGAAAGTTATATCCTGCTGGTAACAATATAAATTTGTTTCTGGTTTAAATAAACTCGTACTTTTCTCGGTGTATGACTGTGTTTTTAAACAACAGCATGAGCTCGTTTTTCATATTGCACGGCAGCATCAATAAATTATGCACCTAATCTGCTGTCCGTTATATTCATTTCGACTTAATATATTTTTCACAAACATGTTTGTAAGGATAAAAATATATATATTTACATTGTACTCATACACCCCCTCTGTTTTCAATATCTTTTTGATTGCATGTAATACCTGCATTAAGGTTTTGTTCATTTCCACGTATGAGTGTGTGGAAAAATGCAACATGAATGCACTTATCAAAGTGTGTGAATTTATGAAATATATTCTTGTTTCTTAATGATGCACTGAAATAGATTTTATATGTAAATTATGTTTATAACTATAAGATTGGAAATAAATTAAATATTGTAATTTAAATATATATATATATATATATATATATAAAAGAAAGTCGTGTTAGTTACACTATTTATAACTCAAGAATGGTTGAATCGATTTGGCTGAGAATTGGTGGGGAGGTAGCTTAGAACCTGGAGACAGACCGTTTGACCGCGTTCCCGTGTAACGTGAAATAAAACGTCTTTTGTTTATGTGGCAACAATGTTTATTTTTACTTTTTAAGATTTTCCTTTTAAAATTAAGCAGTGCTGTTGGAAATAAGTGAACGTAATTTAGGAGATAGTGAACGTGTAAAAATTAATAATTTGAAGTAATTTCATTAACAAATCATAAGGCCAATCCTTGAAACTTTGTGGTTTGAATCTGGAATATCCATGTTTTTCCCATGGTCAATTATATATGGCATGTTCACGGGTCGGAGGACCATCTGCGTTGTTTGTTCTTGCGCCTGATAATAAAGCAAAAAATGTCGTGTATCTTAAGGTACTTAACTGAAGAGTGCAACATATCCACCAAAATACATGAACAATAAAGAATCATTAAAATACTTAATATTTTATTTGTGTTTCCTAATAAAAAATTAAGGTTAATAAAATCCAAAATCTGCTTATTTATTACCTCTAAGGCGGAACAGAGTTTGCCGGGTCAGCTAGTATCTATAATATTAATAGGCTAGGTGTTCAGCAGATTTATAGATTTTTTAATTTTTTCCTTTATTTTGAGTAAATTTCACTTAAAGTTGCTACTAACACATACATAAAATTATACGTATGCTATTTGTGTGTTTATAAAATTTGTTAATCTGTTTGTTAATGAGATTGTTATCTTCATTCACAATAATAATAAACCAAAAAAGTGTTGGTTTGTGAATTGGCTAAGCTGAGAAATAAAATTGCCTAGAAATTACACTCGAATTTCGAGCGCTGGAATCTGCTAGTATATATAATTTTTCAGAAATCGAGGCAAAAATTTATTTCCTTAAAAATGTATTTTCGTTAATAATATATTTTACCGCAAAAATACGTTTACATCTTCAGAAGAAAATTTTATTCCAAAATTTTTTATTTATTTTTCATCTAAAAATGGTTTGCACCTAATTATTAAAGTGTAATAATATTAAAGGTTTTTGTACTTGGGGCACAGTCCAAAAATATGTTTCCTCAATAGAATATAAAAATTTTTATATAGGTCAACTAATACCATTTTCTATAAATTCCGCAACAATAGAAAATAGCCGGCTCATGGATTCCTTCTGAAAGACTTGTTAGACATTTTAAAGCTTAACAGAAATGGCACTAACGTGAAAACCACCAATCCATTCACCAGGAACAGCTTCGCCGTTGTTGGTTACTTTGAGTATCAAAGAAAAATAATGGAATGCATGGAGATAATTGGTAGTTACGAGTATTGGTAATTACTGATCATCGGCTTAGTTACGAAATTATTTAAAAAATTCCCTGTCGAATGCTGCCCCTACTGCCTTATTCATTATTGGAAAATTTTAATTTTTTAAACTGAAATAAATCACTTTCATGTTCGAAGCTTATTTTATGACTGACAGTGTTGTATGTGGTATTATTTTCTTAAATGCCTGCATTTTTCATTGTAAACAGATTTCCAATTATAAATTCCCCTTTTAAAACTCGTACTATACCAGTTGAAACAAGTAAGAAAATCACACAGTGCAACAGCCAGGGTGAAATTTCTAGGCCAGTATAATAAAAACTCCAAAGGGTTTGGCGGTTTCAGAATAAACTTTTTTATGACCTTTTATATTTTTATACCCTATTTGTGGTCAGGGTATAATGAGTTGGTTGCTGATCTTCTATCAGAATCACATTTTGGTCCGTCTTTTCGTCCGTCTATGTGTCCATATGTAAACCTTGTAATCAAACTACAGTTTGCAAATATGAATACATTTTGATGAAAGTTGGTATATAAGCTTCTATCGGCCATGTGATGAGCGCTATTGAAATTGGTGAAAATCTGTGCATGTTCAGATCTAGTCCCTATTCAAATGACCTCTAGGACATTGACTTAAATTGCCGTAAGATCCAAAGTATCAAATACATCTTGGTCAAATTGGGTTTGTGTGTGTTTATTACTTTTATTAATCAGTAGTCCAAAAATAAATCTTAGGACAATTCTTAATCATAGCCCCCATATGTATAAAACTGCTTTCCGATCTTCAGTTAAACCTATCAAAAACAACAATATTGCAAAGATTTTTCGACCTAGTCCCCATATAAATATAGCATCCGATATGAAATTTTTGAGATCTGCAGACAAAAAAAAAATAATAATTCTACTCAGATTTGGTTTATGTTTATTTTCTATACCCAATTAGTTGGACTTAAAACTAATTCTCTAAACACATGGTCTAGACCGACTATAATTTTCTTAAAATTCGTAGAACTCGAGTAAAGACGTTATATTTCAAAGAGCAATTGTTTTTTCCAAATAAAAATTAGTCATTTCATTCATTGCTACGTGCTCAAAAATGTTTTGAATTGTCTTTGGCTTTATTTGTTCAACCGTTTATGGCCAACAAGTTTGGAGTTATTGGCGAAAATTTATAAAAAAAAAGGTGGGAAATGACAATTTTTTGAAGACTTCATTCAATAAAATTAGTCGAACTTGATTTTTACATGGATCAATTAATGATGAGGAATGAAATGAGAAATCATCAATGGTTCTTCTTCAGTTATAGCTGAAAAGATCATAGAAAGTTTCGCCTGAGAAGCCAAACCCTTTGGCCTTGTACTTTCACCTGACTTGGAATTCTTACCCCCCAGAATGTTATCAGATGCTATTTTTGTATCGGGATTTGGTCAAAAAATGTACCGTTATTTTCACAAAAGCATGTATAAAACAATTTGGAAAAAAAAATGATGCAATAGCAGTATTAACTTAACTTGACCGACGCACAGTGGCGCCATTTGAGTTTTTTCGTTGCAAAAATCATATCTTTTGAACCGAATAACATAATTGAACAGTTTAAACAGCATATGATAGATAACTGTTCAGCCTATAAAATGAGCGTTTGAAAAGGGTGCTACGCTTTGTAGGGGCCTACTTATGGGTTATCAAAGTTAAAATTTGTAGAAAAATCAATTTTATGGTAACTAAAAAAAATTATTTTTACATTTTTAGATTGTTTTAATTTTTTTTGTAGAGTTTTATGTTTTAAATTATTACCCAACAAATTAAAAAATTTCAATTTTCAGTAAAATATTCATCACAATTCGTAAGAGAAGGTATATCTAAAAGACTAATCATTTCTAAACTATAATTATTTTCTAACTCTATTCGTGACTTCACATGCCGCAGGGAAGAAATAAGTGGATCGGAAGATGCTGTCAACATGTTGAAGAGGTCCTCATTTTGCCTTACCCTTGATGCTTTGAATGTGTTCTGCAATCTATATTTTTTATAAAATTTGTTAAGAGACTCCTGTGCTTCTTCAGAAAGCTCTCCAATTGGCAAAGACTGGTACTCAATTATATCTTTGCCATGCGCCAATATTTTATGGACGGTCGAGGTCAACTTCTTCTGTGGATACATTTCTGCTAAAAGAGATGTAGCTTTCGATGCATATTCTCCATATTTTGTAGAATTGACATTTTCTTTGCAGTTTAAAACATTCAAGATCGTTCCCAATCTTTTCACGATTTGATTGTCAATTCCAGTGATTCTAGTTACTGCCTCATCATTTTCAAAAAATCTCCTAGAAGTGTTTCCATCGTTTGAGTTACCGTATCCGTGCTTGGGACAGTCTACTTTTAGTCCAACTTGTTTAAAAAAAGCATCCTGTATTTGCTCCTTTCTGATCTTTTCCTTATCATTTATTGATGTATTTTCATCGAAGTTTTCCTCCTCTTGTAGTAGGGTGGTATACGCCAGTTCTAGCAAGAACTCCATACACCTTATCCTTGCGTGCAATGGTGACATTCCATATTCGTAATTCTCCTCGTTTGTAGAATCTTTTAAATTACCAAAGTTCTTCTGACTCTTTTTGCAAATCGGGCATGACAATGTTGAGGTTGTTCCTGTCAATTCGTTTACGACTTTTCCGTCAACCATGGTCAGGTGGAACTCGTAATTGCATTCAATATATTTTCCTTCTCCAATTTGCAGCTTTGTAGGCTTAATCTTGCTTATTTGTTCTTCAATGTCCTTCACCGTGGTCCTTATGAGTTCTGCCGATTCCCTTGCAAACTGAAACATTATTGGTCGGCAATAATGTACTGATGACGGACGTGGATTTTTCCAGTGTAGGGAAACATCAGATTTTAGCCGCAAAGGAACAACAGATGCCATAAACATATTTCCGTCCGATATTGTAGCGTTATCGGAAGATATTCTTTGCTTAAAAACGCTTTGTCCGGATGATCCATCGCAGCCCCATTTGCTGATCAATGTCAGTTTCTCAGGAAGAATTTTCACCTCATTTTCGGGAAGACTCTCCAACAACCGTTTTGCTATATGGCCCATGAGATCCTGCAGATTGGCTTTCACAGAGACTTCCGTAAACTCCGTATGCAGTGGTCGTGAATTTATTTGGCTTGCGTAATATGCTTGTATCCTGGTAAAATATCAGCCCCGTGTCGCATCAAGGATGGCCGTAGTATCTCATATTTTTCTTTGGAAAGTTGTAAGTCCATAAACAAGGCCAAGTCTTCTTCGGAACCATACTTTTTAATGTGTGCGTTTGTGGGCGTGGGAATGCTTTCCTTAATCCTTTTTAGTCGCAGTGGGCTTGCATCAGCAACAGATTTTGTAATCTGCGACCTAACTCTTTCACTATCCTTTGTATATTTAAGAGACAGCGCGTCCGATAAATGCTTCGTGGTCAAGTCATTGGTGGCATCGGCAAGATTTTTTTTATTTTCCGTCAAAGTTGAAAAATAGTGAAAAAACGGATAGTTTTTAAATAGTGATTTACCAGGAGAAACACAAAGCAAACAGTTAATTTTTTTTTATCATTATACATTTAATAAATACATCAATCAATACAAACAACAAATAAGGCGATTCGTTACCTATTTTTCGTGATATTACACCTGAAATCGCAACAAATTGACTAAAAATTGTGTGTTTTTTTGAAAACCGAAAGTCGGTCAACTTTGAACGGTTATATCTTCTAAACTAAAAATGTGATATTATTAAGAGTAGCATATTTGAAATCGTTGAAAAGTTTCCTATAACATGGGTTTATTCAAAACTTCGTCGGCGCACATGAAAATTTTGATTTTTGCAACCTCGTTTGCTCTACGGGCGCCACTGTGCGACATCTATATGATAATCGAGCTCTTATAGCTATTAAAGACGTTGTTTGTATGGGACTACGCCTGAATATTCACAATTGTTCATTAATTTCAATAGGCATCATCCCATTTTTTTTTTTTTTTATCTATAGAGCAAATTTCATCAAAATATATTTATATTTGTGACCTGTAGCTTGATAATGGACACACATGCAGACAGACTAAATCGACTCAGAAAATGATTCTGAGGCGATGGGTATAATCAAAGGCGTGTCCAGCTAAATTTAGGGTATTAAAATTTAAGTGTTGAGCTCAACACTTACTCAAAATCTAAATACTTGCTTATCTTCATATGTATCTGTTTGTGGGAGTGTCTTTCTTACATGAATAAATTGTCTTTAATTACATGAATAAATTGTTTTTGTGCAGAAATGATACGTTGAAATATATATTTATATAAATTTTTGTGATTATATCTAATATGAGGCACTAGTTTTTATATTTTTAAGTGTTTGCGAAATCTACATGTCGTTTAGTGCTTGTTGGTGGTAACATATTAATCATATTACAGGTTTTTTGATATTCCTTTGTACATTTGCATTTAAATATGTACTCGTATGTATAATTTTAAATTTGTTTTACGCTCTAGAAATAATTAATATTCTTTGTTTTTCACTGGCACCTCTATTTCTAATATAATCGCAATTGTGCTGCTATGATTATTAATCCTTGTAAACATATTAAAATGACTAATATTTATGAGTTTTATCATAAATTATAGAATATTTAATTTGACACACTAAATCCAAATTATAAATAAACGGATGGTGGCTGGACTTTAAGTTGCTTAAAGTTTAAAATCATAAAGCTTTATACGATAAAACAAAAAGATTTAAATGACATTAAAATTATTCATTATTGACATATACAAATCTTCAAAACAAGTAAAGTAAAAAGAATTTTTAATTATATAATACTATTAAGGATTAATTGTGGATATATTATTGTTATTATTGTGGGAAATATTTATACTTAAAGAATATAAAATATATTAATTTTGTGAGGCATTTCCAATTTCACGAACCATACGTTTATTTTATATTTCGTAAGGATTTTTTTCATAAGGCGCAGACTTTGTAGGAAATCATTTTCTATAAAATAGTACCGATTCGAGTTGCATTATTTTTAGCTTTTTCTGAAAAAAAAAATGTTTTTTTTCTCAAAAATATTGCATATTTTGACATATTACATAGTGCAATGAGAAATTCCAGGTCAGGTTGAAAGTACTAGGCCAGTGAAATAAAATCTACAAAGGGTGTTTCTTTCTCAGAACAAGTCTTTTTTATATTTTGTTCCTTTCGTTTGCTTATTTAAACATAAGTTACAATTTTACTGAAGAATGAAATGAAAAATCAACAATGGTTTTTGAGTTATAGTTGAAAAACAATAAAAAGTTTGGGCTGAGAACGCCAATCTCTTTGCAGGTTTTACTATACTAGCCTAGTACTTTCACATTGACTGGGAATTACTCACCTTCAGACAATTAACCCGAAAATGTTCGACACTGTTATTGGAAACTATTCAGTTTGCCTTTTGTTCGATTAAAATGAGTGACTCGAGTAAAAGTTTTAAAGTTACTCGATTGAGCGATTAATGCTTAAAAATCAGACGAACAAATACTTTTGTTTAAAAATTCGATAATTAAACTTCGGTATGGTCTTAAATACACAGACAATATTAATATATTGTTCAGCTAACACGTTCTATTTCTTAGAATAAAGTTATAAACGATTTTAAAGTGTTATTTTTGTTTTTATAATTAAAGCCTTTTGAAACAATAATTTATAATATATATATTTATATATTTATATACACAAGCGCCCCGGTAGGTGGGTAGGTAGCATGCTCGCCTATCATGCGGGGGTCGTGGGTTCGATTCCCACCAGAGGCTTTGGTCTGACGCTGCAAAAACCAGCTAAATGGTCTTTGTCACCCGGCTTATCCCTGGACCCAAATTAGAATACAAATTTACTTTGCATTGTAATTAATATAAATAAATAAATAAATAATATTTATATACATATAAAAATATTTGGAACTGAGTAATCTATATAAATTTGTTATTCGCAATGTTGCCATTCGAAAAATTATCGAATACTCGAATACACTCGAATACTCTTCGATAACACTGTGCCAAAAAATGCTGATTTTGGTCTTGGTGGGTGATAAATTCTTAAGCTGGACGAATGTTTAGGATTTGTGAAGAAAAAGCCACGCCATCCTAGTCACTGTGTAGTTAAAGTCTCACTTTATGGTATTTTTTTTTTATTTATATGTTATTTTTTTTAAAGAAAACGTAAAAAATTTCATTTAATATTGAAAATATTATTATGGAAATTATTAGTGACATTGTTCAACCCAATTTTGAAATTTTTTTATTCTAATAGATTTTTTCATAAAAATAATAATTCAAGACATTATTATTTACAAAAAATTATTGCCCTAACTTCGGTAATTTGAATATTTATTTGTTAGAAATTTCCGCACATGTTACTATTTCCTGAAATTATTTGTTGTTATTTATTGGAACATGTGTTCTTCAAATACTGTTGTACTAGATATAATCACCAAATATATAATTAAAAAAATACTCTATTCCTTGCAAACTACGTAATATAAAGCCTTGAAATAATTAATTTTAATCTAGTCTAACACAATACATGACTAAGGTAATAACAATTTTGTAAGGATAACAACAAGTGCATCTTCCTCTTACAATGTATAAAATTGATAATTCCTAAAAGTGTGCAAATACAAGTTATCTTTTTGCAGAATTGTATGCGATGAACGCGTGAGCGTATACGGTAGTTCATGCACGAACATGAACTAGCATGTTTCATTCGAAGTCAAAACAAAAATGAGGTCGCACTTAAGTACCACTAGAGACTGATTGTTTATAATGAGGCAACTTGTCAACATCATCACAGTTATAGACATAGTCTTTTCATATATATTATAGACAACTTGAGGGAAGAATATACATTACAGGGTGGTCCATATAAGTTTTACTTTTTGATTTTGCTATAAATAAAAAAAACTCATAATTTTCTTTGCATTGGGGTTTTTGTATTCGAAAGTACAATCCTTGCGGTTAATTATTGAATACTATTTCATTCAAATGACTTCTTCGGCTGGCCTTGCAGTAGTTGATACGATCAACCCAATTTTCCATTACATTTTCAACAGCTGGTTTTTACCGATGACTGCACTAATTTCTTTTGTCAGGGCGTCAATCGACGCTGGGTGATAAGCGTAACACTCATCCTTAACAGCTCCTCCATTGTACATCACCAAAACGGCTTGGCTTTACCAGTCGAATCAAACAACTCCCGAAGGCCGTTACGTTTACGCCGCGCTTAACCACTTAGCGCAATTACTGACTGAACCAACGCACATTCCATGCATTGAGTGCCAAAGACAAAATACTCTCGACCTCTTTCTAACTTCACACCCTGACAAGTATGAAGTGAAAATATTTGCACCTCTATATTTTTCGAACTCTGTAATTCAAAGTGTTTCAACACCAGCTATGAAACGCTCAGCTTTTTTTTACGAAAAGGCTGGAAAATTTGTTTCCTGGATAATAATATTGTCGCTACAGTGATAATGGTGGAAAAATAAGTGTGCTTGGTATGCGATTATTCATTTCATCAAAGCAGATTTCGGCTAAACCTAATCAAAAATCTTGGTTTATCCAGACTTACGGCGATGCAGTCAGATCCAGAGAGGAATCACTCAGATATTTGCGTGAAAATAAAAATTCCGTCACTGAACTCTTACGCAAAAAGGCGAGAAACGAATGTGCCAAAGCACTAAGACGCGAAAATTGATCAGCATCTTCGTGCTAAAGTTCTTTCTGCTCCTCGGGAAGTTCTGTTGTACCAAGTCTTATAATGAATGACAAAATATTCACTGACCCTGTTGATAAGGCTAACCTTTTAGCTGAACTTTTTGCAAAATATTCATTTTTACCAGATAGCGATCAACCACTGCCAGAACTCGAAAGAGTGTCTTGCACTATGCCTAAAATATTCTTCCGAGCACGTGCAGCTATAGAAATCCCAGGAAAACGAATTGGGAGAAGTACAATGAAATCCTTTACCACAACCTACAAGGTATAACATCGAGCAGGCGCATACGAAATCGATATGAGCTCGAGGACAGTGTGATCCAACTAAATGGGGCTCTACTGGGTGCCTACTATTGTAGCTACCCCGAGAAACCGAGGGGCAAGGAGAAAGACGCAGTTTGGTGGAACAATAATTTCTCTATAGTCAGAACCGAAGTTCGCAGGCTCTGCAATGGGGCAAAGCGAAACGGGCAGTGGGAGCACTATAAAGCCAAACTAGCAGAGTATAATAAAGAAATTAGGAAAGCTAAACGTACTAGCTTTAGAATTTTCTGCGAGAATATAGAATCTCTTCCAGAAACAACAAGATTATACAAAGCCTTTGCGAAATATGGGCCAGAAATGACAATGTCACTTAAGAAAGAGGACGGTAGTTGCTCTAAGAACGGCCGAAATAGGGCAGAGCTATTACTAAAGACACACTTTCTAGGAAGTGTGGCAGCTGACAACGAGCAGTCGAGTAACAGACCAAGAAAACCTAGTCCGGCAAGAAGGCAAATAGCAGCTAAAATTTGTTCTAGGGAAAGATTGGAATGGACTTTAGGTACTTTTCAACCATATAAAGCCCCTGGAATGGATGGTATGTTTCCTGCCCTCTTACAAATGGGCTTGAGGGAATTATTACCATTCATGATAAATATCGGGCGTAGCAGCTTGGCCTTGGGGTATATACCAAAGGCATGGAGGAGGGCAAGAGTGGTGTTCATACCCAAAGTGGGGAAGAAGGACACCGCGCATCCAAAATCCTTTAGACCGATAAGCCTAACATCTTTTATGCTAAAAAAACACTTGAAAAAGCTGTAGACAACTATCTAAGATGTGGAATATTACAGCAGATGCCGTTGCATCCAAACCAGCATGCGTATAGAGCGGGCAGATCAACAGAGACCGCTCTTACTAGCCTAGTGGAAACTATTCAGAAATCAATAGTTAGCCGTTTGTGCCTTCCTAGATATAGAAGGAGCCTTTGATAACACTTCACACGAAATAATTGAAGGGGCATTAAACCGAAGAGGAGTAGACTCAGTGACATCAAAATGGATGGTAGAAGTGCTCTACACGAGATCAGTAGAAACAACAGCAGAAGGGGAGACCATAACCGTCAACACAACCAGAGGATGTCCACAGGGAGGAGTTCTTTAATGTGGAGTATAGTTGTGGACAAATTACTAATGAAACTGTCAGAAGCGGGAATAGAATTTCAAGGCTACGCAGACGATATAGTCTTAATAGCAACAGGAAAATTCGAGGAAACCCTATGCGACATTGTGCAAAGAGGGTTGAGGATTATATGTCAATGGTGTAGGGCAACAGGATTGGACATCGATCCGACAAAGACCACTATTGTACCATTTACAAGGAAAAGGAAACTTTCAAGATGGAGGGCAATTCAAATTCTGGGGGAAGTCATCATACCAAAAGTGGAGGTGAAATACCTGGGGATAGTACTGGACAGTAAGTTAACATGGAAGGCACATGTCGACCACATCACTGGAAAGCCAAGCGAGCTACAATGATATGCAGAAGGGTAGCGGGTAAAACCTGGGGATGTAAACCTAGCATCTTGCACTGGATGTACTCTATGATGGTCCGCTCAAATGTGACCTATGGGGCTATAGCGTGGGCAAAAAGAACAGATCTGAAGTCAACTCAAATGGAGTTAAGTAAAATTCAAAGATTAGCGTGATAACGGGTGCAATGAGGACGTGTCCGACAGCATCGCTGGAAGCACAATTGGACCTAAGCCCACTACATATAGTGGTGCAAAGGAAAGCCCTGGCAACGGCAATTAGGATCAGAGGGGACAAACCTATAACCAGGCTTTATGAAGGGCAATGGAACCGAATAAGTCAAGTTAATGATTAGTTCCTCCTAGATTGCACCATGGACAGGGTCGAGAAGAAATATGACTTCAGGAAGTACTTTGTTACAAAACTTAGCAATAAGAGAGAATGGAGTGATTTGAGCACAGCATATTCTTTAAAAGAAGGTACAATCAAATGGTACACAGATGAGTCAAAAACCGAAAGTGGCACAGTGGCGGTAGTCTTCGGGCCTAGAACCAAATACTTTGAGTCAATGGGAATATACACAAGTATTTTCCAAGCAGAAATTTATGCCATCGATAGATGTGCACAAATCAACTTGAATAGGAAGTACAAAAGACGGGACATAACCATACTATCACATAGTCAAGCTGCTATTCGAGCACTAAGCTCCTATGAAGTAGACTCCAAGTTAGTATGGGACCGTCTACGGAAACTAAATGAGCTACGTAAACACAACAAAGTTAGCCTTTGTTGGGTCCCTGGATATATTGGGATTCAAGGTAATGACCAAGCTGATGAACTTACCAGAAGGGGAGCTTCCACAAAATTAATAGGGCCGGAACCGTTTTTTGGAATAGGAAAAGGAGTATGGGAAGGCGTACTCAGGGAACATGAGAATTATGTTAGACGGGAACTTTTCTCGAGCCACTTGGGCTTAAGGCAATCCAAACTCTTGTTGGGTGGCTGCAACAATAAGAGATTCGGGTTGTCGAAGAACGGAATTAGAATACTAACCGGGATTTTAACTGGTCACTCTAGGCTCAGGGAACATCTGAGCAGGATAGGAATCGTAGAAAAGCCCATGTGCAGATTCTGTGATGAAGCCGAATCACCAGAGCACATACTTGGGGATGTGGAGCGTTAATGCATAAAAGGAAAAAGCACCTGGGCTCTTGCCAAAGTCTAGGCAGCTACATAAAACTCCTTGAACCAACGAACATCCTCGAATTCCTGAGGCTTCAGGGTTGGATAAGATTTTATAGGGACAACCTATTAGCAGAGGGCAGTACAACAGATCATTGGTCGCAGTACTTCAAATACCTCTTTATACAATACAATACAATACAATACGTGCAGTTAAAAAGGTTCTTTCGGATCTCAACGTAAATAAGTCTCCGGGACCAGATAATATATCAGCACTGGTGCTGAGCTGAAACAGTGCTCTTCGACGCTAGCCAGTCCACTGGCCAACCTTTTCAGCCTTTCGTACCGTGCGGGAGTTTTTCACACTTGCTGGAGCTTGCTAATGTCCAACCAATCCCTCAAAAGGGTGCGGCTAATAACCCTGAAAATTACCGTCCAATGGCAATCTGCTCTGCGCTCTCAAAGGTGATGGAGAGAATGATGAATTTCCATATTGTGAACTATCTAGAGGTCAACTCACTTCTTAATGATCGATAATATGGCTTCCATAGATATCGTTCCACGGGTGACCTGTTAGCTACTTCCTGAGCGCTGGAGTCGATCCATTCATAATTTTGGTAAAAGTAAAGTGGTTGCTCTAGATATTTCCAAGGCATTCGATCGCGTGTGTCACGATGCATTTACATCAAAGCTTATTGCATTTGGGGTCGGTAATGACTTCTCTCGATTTATATCGAGTTTTCTCAGAGACCGCACAATACGTGTTGTTATTGGTGGTGTCTCATCCAATGAGTTTCAGCTTAATGCAGGTTCCGTTCTATCTCCTTCTCTTTTCCTTATATTTCTGAACGACCTTCTTGGTCAAACTGCGACTCAATGTCATCTGTGTATATGGGTGGTATAGGTATTGAGGAATCGGATACTCTTGATGTTCTGGGCATGAGAATTCAATGAGATGTTCGTTGGAACGAGTATGTTTTTCAATTGTCGAAAGAAGCATTCAAGCCTCTTGGTTTTCTGATCTCCTTAAAATCTATGCCACTTACATCCGATTGAAAGTGGAATACAACACCTATATATCGGCAGGAGCTTCATAGTCTATTTTGGAGCTACTGGACCGTGTAGCCAACTCTATTAACACATTAAAGCATCTTAGTTGTGTTACACTATTTTATTGATATTACAATGATTTCTAAGCACCACTCGCTCATATAGTAGATATCATTCATTTGCGGTCTACTGTCCAGTGGATCGCACAACACATTACCACGAAAATTCATATTTTAGCCAACAAATTTAAATCGTTAATAAAGCAAAATATTTTGGTATAATAATTAGTAACACTGTCATCTGGTCAGATCATGTAATACCTGCCTGTGGCGGAACATACGCGTTGTTCAGAACTCATTGTCCTCTGCAATATTACACGCCAATAAAAATAAGGTTATTGGTTAAGGTTATTTTTGTTCGGATATAGTTGGTATAAATAGTAAGAATATCAGATGGGGTGAAGTAATTCTAACACCGATTTAGGAAACCTGTCTTTATTCCAAAGGTATTCTCGCTAAATTTTCATGTTCAGAACATCAAGAGCATCTGATTCCTCAATATCTACACCAACCATGGATACAGACGACATTGATGACTACATGGCCCGTCTATGGGTCAGTAAACAACATTGGGTCTTACGAGCATTAAGATCGACCCTATTCGCTCGATCGCACTTAGAGATTGTCAAAAGGTTGTGATTGAGTGTATCATTCATAAGGCTTGATTGAATGAAGTTGAATGGAAAATATTGCTGTCGTCTGGAAAAGAGAAGATAGAATTGGGGGTTTGATATTATAGAAGGCCATCAAGAAAAATAAGAAAAAGTGACGGAGAAAGAACAGAACCTTGCGATACCCCTGCGTTTAACTGAAACTCTTTGGATAATACCCCATCTAAAATAGCACGTATAGTGCGATCTCTGAAAGAACTCGATATAAATCGAGGGATACCAAAAGCAATTAGTCATGTGTGGATTTTCTGTGCCCTAGATACGACAATCTTTATTGTTGACGTAACACCCTAGATGAATATGAGCTTCATTAGAAAAGACGATTTTTCGGTATAAATTCTTATCAATTAGAGAACCGTAGACGTATGGCATGAGCTCCTGCCCTCATACCCAGATCTTTATGCAGAATTCGCATCAAAGAATTGTGTGAAATGTTCAATTCCTGAGAACGATGGCGAGTTGAGGGACTTGGTTTTTCTGGCACACTTTGGGCAATAGCAGCAAAGCTGGTGTTTGTACACACTGTACGCCCACGGCAATGTGTTGTTTTTTCCAATAGCGATCCAGTTTCACACACATGTTTGACAAAATTGTCCACATATTGCCTGGAAAGCGCTTCTTTTTTTTACCAAATTTTGAACGGTTAAAATTCACCACTGGAGAAATAAGTTTTAAATATTTCCCAACGCTCTTCAAGCGTATATCGACACAGCTGACATTGGTGTTGCTATATTCAAAATAACCAGTAGCTTAAAATGAAAAACTTATATGGTCCATCCTGTATTATATTTACAGATGTACGTTAGGGTGTACTGAATTTTATGTAAACATACTCTTCAACCGATTTGTAGTGACGAAATGACACAACTTCTTTTATTTTTTGTGAAAATTCGGCTTAAAAGTTTTGTAGAGCTTCTTTAAAGAAAAATATTTATAAATCTTTCATGAAGTAATTTGGTGCACAACAGTAGCTTGATATTTTGAGGAGCCTTATTTTTCTGCGAAATCTCAATTTTTTTCTTCTTTATCACGAGAGTAGTAAACCAAAAATATCTTAAAAATTTCAATAATTTTAAAAAAAAAATTGTCGCTAATTGGTAGACTTCCGAGAGATTTCATACTTTTTGAAAACTTCAAGATACTGCAGCGGTCCAAAAGTACTCAACAAAAATTGTTTAAATTATTTTTTTCCACCGTGCGAAATTTTTAAGCTACAAAACGGGACACTATTGTACATGTGCAGTTATAATACAGAATTATTAAAATATAAGTAGTTGTATTATATACTCGTATAAAGAGTGTTGTTTCTTTTATATAATGTTTGAATTAGGAAAAATCTTGAATGCTGTTAGTAAGGAATATATAATCATGATAAAGAAACAAAATAACCTGATACATTCATGAATATTTATGTTAAAAAATTATAAATAAAATATTTTTTTTTTAAAAGCTGAAAATTGAAATTATAACTTAATTATTAATTAATTTATTAAGAAAATATTGAAAATTTAAATAATTCTGTTATTAAAAATATTTTTATTTTTCATGCATTTGCCAATTTTTTTAAAATCATTCATGAGAATTTCGCCTTTTATAAATATGTAAATGAATTTTCCATAATAAGATTGTCTCTAATTGATTTTTTTTTTGATTTAGTTGTAGTTTTGTTTATTGAAGTTGTTAATGTTTTTGGTTTGTAAAAGTAATAACTTTTTTTAATTTTGAAATAATTTTGCCTTAATGAATGATATTCATTAAATTCCACCAAAGAACAACAAAACTTAACTAAACTTTAAATTTTTCAATTTAAGTATTCTCTAAAATTTTTCTTACTGGCTTTCTAGTTAATAC
Organism: Cordilura impudica; assembly: GCA_963682025.1. Taxonomy (NCBI): domain Eukaryota; kingdom Metazoa; phylum Arthropoda; class Insecta; order Diptera; family Scathophagidae; genus Cordilura; species Cordilura impudica. The sequence goes on from OY821518.1 coordinate 304,177,354, forward strand.
TAAAAGTAAAAAAAAAATGTAGTTTGTTACCTAGTGAAAATTGTTGGATTTTATATATATTTTTTTATATTTTTATGTAGATTTAGTAGTATTGTTGTATGTTTTAACACGCAGTGTTGTACCAGTGGTTGGGGTGGTTGGTGGTGAATGCAGAAGAACAAATTAAAAAAAAATGTTTTAGAAGAAGGAAACAAAATAGCATAACATTTTCACAATGTCCCATTGATTGCATTTTATGATGTTGTTGTTTTTTTTTTTTGGCAATTTTATTGTGATTTGGGTATTCCAGCAAAAGTAAAGGACATAGGAAAGGAGTAATACAAGTAGAGTAAGTTGTAGATAAATGTTGTAGTAATAAACAAGTACAAAACAAAATATAAATACACAAATAGATTACACAAAAAATTCCAGTAAGTAGGTATGTATATGTTTGTATGTGTAAGAATGCATATAAAAGTGTAGGTTGTATAATTTGTACTTTTTTTATTTTTTCATATTTGCTTGGTAAAATTTTAAACAACAAAATAAAAAACAGAAATTTACTCTTGTATTATTAAATAAATATGCAAAAATTAAATAAATAATATGTTCTATAAGCAAAATAAACATAGACCATGATTATTATGAGTTTTTATTAACCTCTTCCTGGCTCTGGTTACTATATGCTATGGATTTCAAAAATACATTATTAAGTGCAAATTTTGTTCTCTATTAATTCACTCTAGTCTTTACAACATTGAATATAAATTCCGAATTTTCATTAATATTTGTTATAGGTTTCAAAAAGAAATAAGAGAGCTAAATTTGGTTGTGCCCAATCTATGGTACCACATCGGTTTTACGTTTATATTAATGCACCATTTCAACAAAAAATTGTAAAAAGCAACAATTTGATAATTTGATAAACTTAATACTAAATTATAAGAGGTGTTTTCATATTTTTGGACATGTCTCGGCACAATGATGCCCCATTTTCTATACCAACCTGCTCGAAATATTGACAAGTTATATTATCATAAGTTCACACAGGTAAATGTTTTATTTCATGAATGTGCGTGATTTCAACAGATTGACGGACGGACGGACAGACTGACAGCGCTCGACTTGTTACAAGGATCGAGAATATAAGTATATACTTTTTGGGGTGACAAATGCATTTTTCGATGCGTTACAGATGGAACGACAAATATATATATACCCTCTGCACAGTATATATTATATATCTATAATATTAATAGGCTAGGCGATTTCTTGTGACAGATGTTTTGTGTTATCGTTTTATCCCGATTTTGACCAAACGTATATCATTTGAAAGGTATTTCTTTTTAGCCGTTTTGCAGATTTACAGATTTACAGATTTTAAAATTTTTCCTTTATTTTGAGTAAATTGCATTTAAAGTTGCTACTAACACATACATAAAATTATACATATGCTATGTGTGTTTTATTAAATTTGTTTATGTGTTAGTTAATGAGTTTGTTATCTTCATTCACAACAATGAGAAACCATAATGGTGTTGGTTTGTGAATTGGCTAAGTTGAAAAATAAAGCTGCCTAGAAATTGCACTTGAATTTCGTGCGCTGGAATCTGCTAGTTTATATTAAATCCTGTCACTCCTATGAGGAGCACAGGGCCACAACAAATTGCTTCCATCTCCGTCTGTCTGACGCTAGACCTTTGACTTCATTCCAACTCATACGCGTAGATTCGATGTCTTTGATGAGCTCTCTTTTCCACGTATGTGCCTGACGTCCTCTTCTACAAGTCCTTGTGGATTCCAGTATATTGCTTTTCTGGTTATGTCGGAAGGAGGTTTCCTCAGCGTGTGACCAATCCAGTTCCATTTGCATCGGGATATTTCTTTACCAATGAAACTAATTTTTTATAGGCAAAGGTACTTTTCTAAGATAAGGTTTTTATTTTCAGATAAGGTATTTTTTCAGAATAGGACCTTTTTTACGAGAAGCTGTTTTTTGAAGAATAATAAATTTTGTAAGAAAAAGTACTTTTGCACGAAAAGGTATTTTTAAGAGAAGGTACTTATTAAAGGAAAGGTACTTTTTAAAAAAATGCACTTGCTTTAAGAAAAGGTATTTTTTTTATGGAAACGCACTTTTCTATGAAAAGGATTTTTTTTAAGAAAAGGTGCTTTTTTGAGAAAATCTATTTTGTTTTAGTAAGAAACTTTTTTAAGAAAAGGTACTTTTTATAAGGAAAGGTATTTTCATAGAAAATTACTTGTTTAAGAAAAAATACATTTTAAGAAAATTTTTAAGAAGTGTACTTCTTTAAGAAAATATTTTTTTTAAACATACATTTTTTAATTTTGAAAAAAGTACTTTTTTTTTTTTGAGAAAAGTACTTTTTTTCAGAAAAGGTACTTTTTAGAATATTCTGCTTTTTTAAGTACTTTTTTTAAGAAAAAGTATTTGTTTTAAGAAAAGCTACATTTTGAGAAGAGGTATTTTTTTGTGAAAAAAATTACTTTTTTTTTTGAAAAAAGTTACCTTTTTTTTTGAAAAAAGTTACCTTTTTTTTTTGAAAAAAGTTACCTTTTTTTTTTGAAAAAAGTTACCTTTTTTTTTGAAAAAAGTTACCTTTTTTGAAATATTACTTTAAAAAAAAGTTTTTTAAAAAAAGATATATTATCAAGAAAAGATAATTTTTTAGGGAAAATTAACGTTTTAGGAAAATGGACTTTTTTTTGAGTGAAGGTGCTTTTTTTTAAGAAAAGGTGTATATTAAGAAAAAGTTATTTTTTAAGAAATGTGCTTTTTTAAGAAAAGGTATTTTTTTTAAGAAAGGGTACTTTTTAAGAAAAGGCATTTTTTTAGAAAAGTTAAAATGTTAAGAAGAGGTAAGAAAAGGTATTTTTTATGAAAAAAAATATTTTTAAGTAAAGTGTTTTGATTAAGAAAAGATTCTTGTTAGAAAATGGTACCTTTTAGAACAAGTACTTTTTGTGAAAAACTTACTATTTTTAAAATACCTTTACTTTTTAAGAGGAGGGATTTTTTGAATAAGTTCTTTTTAAGAAAATGTGCTTTTTAAGAAAATATAGTTTTTGAAGAAAGGGTACTTTTTAAAACAGAAGTACTTTTATAAGAAAATGTACCTTTTTATCAAAAGGTAGTTTTTTTTTTTTTTAAAAAACTCATATCTTCTAAGAAAAAGTAGTTTTTTTAAGGATTGCCAATTTTTAAGAAAAAGTAGGGTTTTAAACAGGTACTTTTAAAAATTAAATTTTTTTAGAAAAGTTAAAATTTGTAGAAGTTTACTTTTTTAACAAGAGGTAAGAAAAGGTATTTCTTGTTAGAAAATGGTATCTTTTAGAACAAGTACTTTTGTGAAAAACTTATTTTTTTTAAATACCTTTACTTTTTAAGACGAGGGATTTTTTGAATAAGTTCCTCTTTTTGAAAAAGTTATTTGTTAGGTAAAGGTATTTATTTGTTAAGAAAAGGTATTTTTTTTTAAAGATAATTTACTTAAGAAAATTTCCTTTTTAGGATAAAAAAGGTATTTTTTTAAGAAAATGTAATTTCTTTAAATACAGATGCTGTTTATAAAATGGTTTTTAAAAAAAAAAAAGGAATTTTTTAGAAGATATATTAATTTTTTCAAAAGTTATGTTATTAAAATCTGGTACTTTTAAGAAAATTTACTTTTTTTATAAGTTACTTTTTTAAGAAAAGGTATTTTTTTAAGAAAATTTAATTTTTAAAGAAATTTTTTTTTGGAAAAGTACCATTTTTAAAAACAGGTGCTTTTTAAAGAAAATTTACTATTTTTGAGAAAAGTATTTTTTTTTTTAATATGTGCTCTTTAGGAAATGGTGCTTTTTTAAAAAGTTTCTTTTTTTAAGAAAAGATAATTTTTTAAGAAAATGTAATTTAAGAAACTGTACTACTTTTTAAGAAAATGTGCTTTTTAAGAAAATATACTTTTTGAAGAAAGGGTACTTTTTAAAGCAAAAGTACTTTTATAAGAAAATGTACCTTTTTAACAAAAGATAGTTTTTTTTAAAAAAAACTCATATCTTCTAAGAAAAAGTAGTTTTTTAAGGATTGCCAATTTTTAAGAAAAAGTAGTTTTTTTAAACAGGTACTTTTTAAAAATTAAATTTTTTTAAAGAAAAATTAGTTTGTTTGAAAAAATGTTAATTTTTTAAGAAATCAATTTTTTTAAGAAAAAGCACTTTTTGATAAAAGGTATTTTTTAAAAAGAGGTATTTTAATTAAGAAAATGTACTTCTTAAAAAAATTAAATTTTTTAAGATGAGTTACTTTTTTTAAAAAAGTACTTTTTTATGAATTTTTTTCTTAAAAAAAGGTACTTTCTTTCAGAAATGGTACTTTTTAGTAAAATGTGTTTTTTTAAAGAAAAGGTACTTATTTATAGTATTGCTATAATGAAACAACAATGTTTGTACTTATGTTTGTGTTACAACAAACATACTGAATTTTTAGCATTTTACAGAAGTGTCTCACTATACCATAGATTGCTCGATTTACAATACTTTAAATGCAAATTGCTCTAAGTATTGGAAAACAAAAATATTTTAGTTTTGTCTAATTATATTCTATTTTATAAATGAGCGAGTGATTTCAACAGACAGACATTCAAATATTCCGATAGACGGACTTCGCAAATAGCGACTCGAGTTATTATATTGGTTTGCAACTCCAGTTTTAGACGCGTTACAAAAGTTATAACAAACTGATGATATATGCCGGTTGCTCAGTGGTACGTCGGGTATAACAACAGATTCTTTATTTAGCGCCCATTGATACTTCGTTGTTGTTATTTTAATTCGGCCTATCCGTTTTTGTTTCATTAGTTTGAGAAGTACGTTGCGTATGAGTAACATTTTATGGGCAATATAAATTATACGCAACGTGCTTATTAATTTTTGTATTAAAAATATTTAATTGGCAATATTTTAAGTCATACAAAAAATAATGATATAAAAAATATCTTCCGCATAAAAAACGGAACTTCGAAGTTGTATAAATTTATGTTTCACGTATTTTTTAAAATATTTAATAAAAATATAAATACTTATTTTTTTATGTCTTAATTTACTTAAATTAAATGTTTAAAATTTTTTCATAGAAATATTGTAACGAGAAATATGTACATACATATTTAATTCTTGTAGTCAAAATCAAGTCAAATCAAATTACTATAATACCGAGACAATAAAATATACTATTCTCAATTTAAAAATTAAAAAAAAAAATCATTTCATAGAAAAAACCAAAAAAAAAAAAAAAAAAAAATATGTTGTATTATTTTTTTAAATGTTTGATTTTTATCTTAACGTCCGAAAAGGATTAAACTACAAAATTTTAAGCAAACATTAATCATCATCTAGTTGTGAGTGGGTGACCTCTGTACAAAAACATAAATAAAACAGAAACAGTAATGGGTAAACAACTAAAAGAAATGGTTTTAAATAAATTTCCACAATAATGCCGTAAGTAGGGAGTAATAAAATGAAGTTTATAAAATAATAGATTCAATGCAAATTTATCAAATAATATGCAAATAAAAATAAAATGTATATATAATAATATATGTACATAAACTAAAAAATATTTCAAACAAATTCAATTTATCGTAAATAAAAACAATTTTTAAATGATTGTCGCTGTAAAGTTTTGTATTTATATATTTACTACTTTTGATAAAAAAAAAAGTTATTAAAAAAGAAAAAATTAAAAAAAAAAGAAAAAAACTTAATTTCTTTTTTAATCACTGATTAATATAAATTTAAAAGCAGTTTTGACTGGATATTATGTTACGAAACAGCTGAAGGGTATCACTGATTCGGCTCAGCCATTTTACTCTTGAATTGCATTGTCTAATGTAATCATTTGTCTACAAACTGTTATACTAATTAAAATTATTTTAGATAAATTTCATTGAAATGTAAAAAAAAAAAAAAAACAAAATAAACACTTTGTTTAACAAAAATAATAAATAGTTTGTTGTGATTTTAAAATATAATGTAAAATTCGATTGAATTATTCATTGGCAAATTGAAAAATTACAAAAACAAATTTGATATTTTATTATTATCTTTTTTTTTTTTTTTATTAAAATAGACAAAAACTGAAAGTAAAAATAAAAAACAGATAACTAACTTAACAAATATTTGTTTATGAAATTTAAGCATATTGTTTATTTTTTTTCTATATTAATTTTAGTTAACTAATGTCACAATAAACTAAATGACATTAAAGAGAAAATTGCAGTAAAATTGAAAATGCTTATTTATTGTTTTTTCTTTTTGCTGAAACAAGCTCACATTAATTAAAGGTATATTAAAGAGCAGAGTGATTAGATATAATATTAAAAGCAGAGAGATATGTGCTGATTATTTTACGGGCTAAAAAAGCTAAATTGAAAGGAAAATATAAGAATCCGCTTGTACTATTGTTTAAGGGAGATACTTATGGGTGATATGTATAATAACAACTATACAAACAATGATGGATGACAAAACCTACAAATCACTTTGACTGACTACAAATTTAAATGAGTTAAAACAACAAGTTAGTTTCCGTTTGAAACGGAAACAAATACAAACTTTAACAAGACATCAACATGTACTAACAACAAATGCATTTTACAATGGACTGATGTATGTGTTTAACAAAAACAAACAAAAAAAAAGTGTAAAAAACGAAACAAGCAAGTAATAAACAATAAAAGTACGGAGTATAAAAAGTTCAAACCTAAAGAAAATACAAAAAAAAGAAAATGTTTGGCCGCACTATAATGTGAACAACAGCCAAGGTAAAAATGAGACTAAATAACAATGACTGGAACAAAAATTAAAAACTCAAAAAGTGCAAGACTGTAAATCACAAACAGCCCACCCTCTATGTAAGCGATTTTTATATAAAGTATTTACAAAATATTATCCAATTCTCGAATTATATTAGACAAAAGCAATTTTGGATATAAGCAGAAGGGCTAAAAACAAATTTCAGTCATGGAACCATATTGCGAAAGTAGTTTTTAGGGCGATTTTGAGATTAAAGCTTTATCTAATTTATATCTTGATTTTATTCAGATAAGAGCATTGATAAAATAAATTAAACAATTTGCATATTTTTTGCTGAATAAAATATTTATTCTAAATTTAATTGCGTTTTCTGGTCGCAACTTTTATGAAATATTATCCGAAATAGTTATTAAATTGAATTTTTATGTAGAATTTATTAGCTAAAGTAAACTATTTTTTTTTTGGTTCCTCTAAAACGTGAAATTCGAGGTTTAACTGTATGTGACAAAAAAAACGGAACAAAATGAATTTAGAACAAAAAACTTGTTGAAAGAGCTGAAACCACAACACAGAACCAACTCTTTTCATATTTTTTAAGACAAATGTTTCATACTAAACTACAATAAATTTGCAAAATATAAGAGACATATATTGGATTGGAGAAAAGTAATTTCGTAGTTGTGTATTTCAGGAATGCTGTTAATTTAAAATGACTTTTTTCAGTAACTAATAAGTTAATTTTCTGAAAAGAACAGGGATTTCTGTGAAAAATAATTCAGATAATCCAAAAAAATTTTATATTGCAATAATACTATGTAACAAAATGAAAATTTTTTATTACAGCTGATAACCACTATATCATTTTGATGGGTTATGGTCCTCTAACAACAAAAATAGTAAACATTTTAAATTCTATGGATTTTTGAGAGGATTTTATCATAACTTGAAAGAGCTGAACACCACAACACAGAACCAACTCTTTTCATATTTTTTAAGACAAATGTTTCATACTAAACTACAATAAATTTGCAAAATATAAGAGACATATATTGGATTGGAGAAAAGTAATTTCGTAGTTGTGTATTTCAGGAATGCTGTTAATTTAAAATGACTTTTCTCAGTAACTAAGTTAATTTTCTCAAAAGAACAGGGATTTCTATGAAAAATAATTCAGATAATCCAAAAAAATTTTATATTGCAATAATACTATGTAACAAAATGAAAATTTTTTATTACAGCTGATAACCACTATATCATTTTGATGGGTTATGGTCCTCTAACAACAAAAATAGTAAACATTTTAAATTCCATGGATTTTTGAGAGGATTTTATCATAACTTGAGAATTACTTTACCAATTTTAAATATATAAATTATAAAAAAACATCAAAACAATTTAAATTAGTGCATATGTAGGTATGTACAAAACCGTACATCACATATGACAACTCTTACGAAAACTGAGAATAGTGGAAATTAGAAGTATAAATGCAAAAAATATTCAAAAATTCAAAAATAACGATTGTTTGTTTGGACGGAGTTGTATCTTCTGAAATTAATACAAAGTAAAGCTGTATGGTACGAAAACTGAATCTAACCACACTGCTTGTAGGCCTGACTTTAGGTGAGTGTGTTAAAGCGCTGACCAAAAAGTGCAAGTACGAGTGTATGTGAAGATTCATGGTTCAAACCTCACGGCCGCCCTAAGTAGAAAATTTTCATATAGAAACAATCTATTCAATTAAAACATAACAATAATTACAATGTTCAATAAATCGCTGATGAAGGCTGAAATGCCAGAAACCGGTCCGATTAAGAATACAGTGCAGTTATGAATTTTTGAAATATATGCTTTCTTCTTCTTTACCACGCACCATTTAAACAAAATTAAAATTTGCATATTAATTACAGTAGTAAGTGCAATATGTCTGAAAAATGACTATAAATCTAACAAATTTAAATTAAATTTCCCCTAAGTTGTGCTAATATTATTTTTGTTTTAATGACTCAACAGTTTTGGAGTTATTCAGAATGAATAAAAAATACTTTCTTTGGGCAAAATTGATTTATTTTCATTTTTTAAAAATTCATAAAAAATCGAAAAAGGCAAAACATAAAATTTTTTATTGCTAAGTCTATTATACCTCGAATTGCGAAGTTTTATTTGGTTTAGTTCTTTGTATTAAATAAGTTTTACAAAGTGAAATATAGGAAACAAAAAATAATTAGACTTCGTACTACTGTGTACTGGCTTTGATTCTCTTATAAGGAACCAAATAAAATCTCCCATCATAGTATCGTTCCATAATCGCTGACAACGTTGCCCCATGGATTAGCAATGCTCGCTGTTGACCTCACCAAGATTTGACGGAAAAAAAGTATTTGTTAAAAAAAGATATTTGTTTTGAGAAAATTTAAAAAAATCAGCATCAAATTTAGAAAAATATTGTGCATAAACGACCACAAAAAAGAAACGGCACTATTTTTCAACTTCACTACAAAAATCCTATGACGAGTATTTTAAAATAAATATGAGAAATATTAATCAATATTGGACACCTACATACATCAATTTGTGTTAAGTTCCAATTCTTTTAAGCAAACAATTTTTTAACAATTTTTTTTCATATCTATAATATTAATAGGTAAGGCGATTTCTTGTGACCGAATCTTATCTAATTTGAAAGATATTTCCTTTTAGCTGTCCAGACTTACAGATTTTAAAATTCATTTCATTTAAAGTTACTACTACCACATACATGAAATTATAGAATGCTATGTGTGTGTTTACTAAATTTGTCTTCATTAACAATAATAATTGTGTTGAATTGAAAAATTAAACCAAAAAAGTATTGAACTGTGAATTATCTAAAACTGATTAGCATACTTTTAGGGTCAATAATTTATTTAATGGAGAAATAAAATTTCCTAGAATTTGCACTCGAATTTCGAGGGCTAGAATCTGCTAATTTTATGTTAAAAATAAAAAATGTTCATATTTATGGGATGGAGAGAATCAGTGGGTCAGAAATTCGATTGCTAATTTTGTTTAAGTACAAAAAGCGGCTTCGGCAAAAATATGCGATAATCTTACCCCACGATTCCAGGTGGACACTTCCGTATATCAAAAAACCGGATGCTACATATAGCATCACAACTGAAGCTTTTAGTGCATCATTAATTACATGATTGTACGAGAGATCTTGATCTTATGAAAAAAAATCGGTGCACCTTGCATCTCGCTTAATTTTTTAAGCCCTTGGAGCAAAGTTATTAAGCATTATGGAAAGAAAATATGAAGAGAGATTTTATTTGGATCCTATCACGATAGACAATACAAAGTCGAAATCATTTTTAGATAATTTATTTAACTTTGTAAAACTAATTAGAAAGAAAAACAACAACTGAGCTAAATAAAAAAAAAAATTCGCTATTTTTCAATATTTTTTCACGTTATTAAGAATTCCATCAACTGTAGATTTTCATGGTGCATGGCTTGTTTTAGTTGTCATTATTTCATTCTGAATAACTCCGTAACTGTTGAGTATACAAAAACAAAAATAATATTAACATAACTTAGAGGTAATTTATTTAAATTAAAATTTGTTCATATTTTTCAGAACTAAGTTCTTCTCAAGTTATGATAAAATCAGTATCCTTCTCAAAAATACCAATTTTAGAACAATTTTTGTTTTTAAACTTATTCATACAATTTTATATTTCGACTGTTTTTGTTGTTAGAGGACGGACCATAACCCATCAAAGAAATTATCGGTATCTTTTTTACTTTTTTGTTGCAGAGTGTTATATCTCACCAACATAATGATTTAAGATTATTTTTTCATGATTTAAGATTCAATTTTGCTCCAAAGCATTTTACGAGTACTCAATATAAATATAAAAACACTGGTTAAGTGAATTTCAGAAATTTGTGTCTCAGTATCCAAAAATAATTTTTTGTTTTTAAAAAGTCTTTTGAATCTGAAAGAAATATTTTATCTGAAATATTAGTCAAAATACTAATACAATATAAAAGTCATGACACGAAATTACTTTTTATCCCTTCAATATCTTAAAAAAAATCATCATAAAACAACAACAGCAACAACAATACAAATCAAATAAACATCATAAACCCAAAGAAAAGTCAGCTAAATTAGAAAAAAATAAAAAAAACGAATTAAAAAACCAAATGAATATAAAAAAAAAACGCAACTAAATTTTTACGATATGAAAAAGGAAAAAAATGAAATATTTATAAAAGACCATTTAACACGCTTTTAATAGGAGAATACCTCACCTGTAGGTTACTTAGCAAAGCCTGAAAATATGGCATAGCCAACAAAGTATTTGTACGGCTGCTACCACTACTAGCACTAGGTTGCGGTAAACCATCCTGGGCCTGCTGCACTAAATGTGAATGCTATACAGGATTAAAAAATAAATAAATAAAGAATACAAAGATGGAAAAATTGCCGAGAAAGAGGGGGTAGAGGAAAAGAAAACAAAAAAAATATATTTGTATGCTGTAGTGAACGAGCAATTAACAGGAATGAAAAGACTAAATAAAATACAATTAAAACATTTATGCTATGCTACAATAATCTATAGCTGGTGGTATATTAATTTAGTCTTTATCTAAAAAATAATAAAACTAAATATTTTAATATGAATAGCTTAAACTATTTGCTTGTGGAAATATTACTTTTAATTTGGACTTTACCATGTCCATCGATTTATTAAAACAGTTTTAGGGATTATTTTTATACTTAATGACTTTCTTTATTAGTCGATAGTAAATTTTTACTACTTTAAAGCGTAAAGATTTCAATAGTAAAAATTTTAGCTTTAAAAATATTCTATAAAATTTTATATTATCGAACACCTAATTCAATTATTGCACATTAGAAATCATTAACAATATACGGTGCGTTTAAGAGGTCATTTTTTTTTAAACCAGCGGGGTGTTTAAAAATAGAGAAAACCAGAAAACCTTTAAACCAGCTGGGTGTTTAAAAATAGAGAAAACCTCAAGAAATGTTTGTTGAATTTGCTGCATTTTTCTTCAAATTAAATTGTGTTAGTTATAGACTTCTGTTTTTAACACTTACATTACCAACAAAATAAAAAATCAAACAAATAAAATCACCAAAAAATTCTATTAAGTTTTCGCTAAAAAATACCTTAGCGATTTTTTTGTAGAGTATTTTTTTTTAGCAGTTCATCATACTGTCAAGGTTTGGATTTTTTAAAGATTTCTTGTTACTTCTTACTATGCCATCTATAAGGAACTGTTGGACTTAGAGGTCCAAAATATTTAATATTTTTTAGCTTAGTAAGATAGGAAATTCACACCAATCTGATCGAATTCAAAGAGTGTGAGGTCAAAAATTCGAATATTCTTCGTTGATTTAGTATTTCTGTTTTTACTTAAATGTAGCAATTAAACGGCTTTGGACTTAATAATAGCAATAAAATAGTAACACCTGACAGAGTATGACCGGTGTTTGTTCCAAAAGTTTTAGAAAAAACTTAAGGATATAGAGATTTATTCCGGGATATGGTTGGCTAATTAGTACTATTTCTGCACACGTCTTTTAAAATAGAATATTATTGCTAAATCCTTATACTCGTTGGAAAGTTTATCTCACATATATGTTGTCGAAGAAATTTGATTAAATTTCCGAAACTCCTCCTTCGAGCTAACAAAAAAAAAATAATTATTTAACTTTTTCTTGAAATTATATTTAAATTAAAATGTTTGACAAACAGTTTTGGATGTGACTGCATGTGAACAGAAATATATACAAAGAGAATAATTCTTCCTTGTAGAGTTAATTTTATGGAAAATAGCACTACAAATTAGATTCTCGTATAATCCTAAAATGTATAGAACGAAAAAAAAAATTAGAAGGACAAGTCATACAAAAATACTTATTTGATTATATATGTTCTTGGTACGAGTATGAAAACAATTTCAAGATAAACGTAATTTTTATTTGCTTTTTTTGTCGGTCCTAAAGAACAGCCAGTTTAAGTACATTATTTAAATGAAAAGAAGATACCACAAAACGAAGACAACAAAATTGTTCATGACAAAATAAACTTTGTGTGCAGTACGTGCAACCCAAGCAGAGAGTAGAGCCATGGCATAAAATGATATTTTGTTTTCTGTAGAAATAAAATCAAATTATGGGGTAGGGAACAAACCTAGTTGTCAGGTACACTAACTTATATTTGTGTGTGTGCATGTATTCCATTATAAAAAGAAAGATTTCTTTGCTACACTTTACACAATTGCAGTTTTTGTAGAACATACTACTATCTAAAACATTGAAATAGATAACATTAGGAAACGTACAGAAAAGGATTGAAAAAAAAAATCGACAGGATACTAAATAGAAATTTTAATATCCTCGTACTTGTATGAAGACAATACTTGAGTGCAAAACTGTTTGCAAAGCAAACACAGTGAAAGCAGATATGTGAACGTTTTTTTCTAAATAAAAGAAAAAAAAAAAAAAACTGAAGTAAAAAACCGACTCTATAACAAAGTCCTAACCATCATCTACATCATATACAAGACGAAGAATGGCTAAAACAAATTCAGAAAATAAACAGAAATATATGTGAACAATGTCATCAAATAGAGATTTCATCCTTAAAATCAGCTTAAGTAAGAGCATACAGTTTTGGTTGCTGGAACATATGGATCTCTTACGTACATAGTTTTATACCTTCTATTTGTATGTTTGTAATGTGACCAAACTAACTTACCTCATCCCCCATAATACTACTATCCGCATGCTGTTGCACACCATCTGTTTTTGGACGCCGACTGCGTTCTCTAGCATTTTGTTGCTGTTTGCGACGTGTGGTTTGGGTGCTGTAAACGAAATGAAATGAAGGAGTTAGAATACGTCATAAAATGAAAGAAAAAAAAATATCACTTTACTCGGCTAGGTCGGTCTAATGATACTCTTTTGTATTCGAAATTTTTGTTTACTAAATTAATGATTAAGAACAAATTTACTCTCACGGATTCATTAATTTTAGCTAAGAATTCTAGTATGACGCTTATAACTTTTGTTAAAATTATTTATTACACTGTACAGCAGCCATTGTAGGGGGTTAGAAACTCCAAGTCCGGGTGAAAGTATAATGTCAGTATAGTAAAATCTCCAAAGGGTGTGGTGTTGAAGACCTTTTATATATTTTCCTTTTCTTGATATTTGGTTGCTTCGTTTTTGAGCTGTAAATTATGAACCATTGATGGTTTCTCATTTCATTCTTCAGCCAATATCTTCAGCAAATCAAGTTTAACTAATTTCATCGAATGTAGTCTTCTAACATTTTAAATTTTCCCCTTTTTTTAAATCAAATATTTAATAAAAAATAACTAATCTGGGCGTATGATTATTATTTATTAGTAGAGTAGAAGAGCCGTATACGTATGAATGATATTTTTATACCCTATACCACTATGTCCGTCCGTCCGTCCGTCCGTCTTTGTGTCCATGTAAACCTTGTAATCAAACTGCAGGTCGCAAATATGAATATATTTTGATGAAATTTGGTATATAAGCTTTTATCGGCCATGGGATGAACGCTGCGGAAAGTGGTGAGAATCGGTCCATGTTCAGACTTAGCCCCCATATAAATGACCCCTATGAAATCAACATAAATTGCCATAAGCTCCAAATTATCATATAAATCTTAGTCAAATTGGGTTTGTGTATGTTTATTACATCCATTAATCAGTAGTCCAAAAATGATCCCTATGGGACAACTCTTAGTCATAGGCCCCATATAGGGCTGCTCTCCGACATTCACCTAAATCTATCAAAAAACAAAAATATTGCACTGATTCTTCTCAAATTTTGTTTGTATATATTTTTGCAAAATACAAGAGACTTTACCAAACATTGTCAGGATCGGCCTAGTCCCCATATAGATATAGCATCCGATATGAACTTTTTCATATCTGCAGCCAAAAAAATTAATATAAATCCCACTCAAATTTGGTTTATGCTTATTTTCTATGTCCAGTTAGTTGGGCCTATGATATAGGGTCTCTAAACGCATGGTATAGGGTATCATATAGTCGGTCTAGACCGACTATAATTTTCTTACTTGTTAATATTAAATAAAACATACTTATATACATCAGTATTTTTTATTCTATTATTTAAATTGATATACATATTAATAAAAATTATTTATTTAAGTCTTAGCTACAATTTTGCTGGAGCACGACATGAGAAATCAGCAATTTTTTGGAGTTTGGCCTGAGAACAGCAAATACGTTGGAGGGTACTTTCCCTCTGACTTGAAATTTCTCATCCCCCAGACAATGACCGCGAAAATGTTCCACAGTGTTATTAGTATGGAATTTTTGTAAATTTTACTTAATATCGCATATGGCGATTCTCCCCGCAGCAATGCGGGGAATCAAGGTGAAATAAGTATTCAATTATATTAAATCATATCATTGTGATACGACCATTGCTAGAAAACTTACAACAATTTTAATCCCTCTGAAAAAATTCACACACCCCTACCGATTTGTACAATAATAATTTTTAGGGTTGCCAGATCAAAAACCTACAATATTGGTGACGATGACAGATCTATAAACGTAATGTTTTAAATTCACAATATTGAAATGAATTTTTAACAAATATTTTTCATTTTTAAACTCTTTCTTTTAACTCATACTCTCTGTCTGTCTGTCTGTCGTGGGGCAACTCCATTCCCCCGTATCCAATTGATCTGAAACTTGGCCCATAGTCTTGCTGTGATTACGGATTAATTTTGGGGTAGTCACGCACAGTCGCGCATAGTCACGCATAGTCACTTGGTCGATATACTTGCTGTAAAAAAGACTTACTTCGATATAGTCACGCACAGTCGCGCACAGTCACGGAGTGATTTAAACCCCATTTCCCCTCATCAAATCAATTTGAAACTTGGGCCATAACTTGTTGTGACCAAAGATTAATTTTAAAATAGTCACGCAAAGTCACGCACAGTCACGGAGGGATTCAAAACTCATATGCAATAGGAAAGAAAGAGTTTTAATAAAAACTTTGTTTTTATGGGTTAGATTATTAACTAAATATGGAAATAAATTAAAGAAAAATGCAAACAAAAACAAAATATTTATTTTGAATTAATCATTTTCATATTTATAGTATTAACAATGGGACTAAATTTACAAAAAAAAAAAAAAAAAAAAAAATATTAACCCCAGTTAGATTTCCGAACCTCTTTCGGAACTTCAACTGTTGGTCTTTGAATTTCCTTTATATCAATGATTTTTAACTTTTTTCATTATTATTTTTTGGCACAAATTCCTGTCTCCTTGAATTTTCAATTGTAACCTTAGCAATTGGTCACGCCAGAAACGGTTAAGAAAATCAGCGTGAGCTAGCTGATATGGTAGGCTTTTCACATATTGACCGAAAATTTGGAGATAAAAAAACTGTCCGCAAGATGAGTGCCGCGTTTGCTTACAGTAGAACAAAAACAGCGTCGTGAAATGTTTCAGTAGAGTGTTTGGAGATGTTTCACCATAAGGCCAATTGACATCTGACAGAAAGGAACAGTCAAAACAATGGACTGAAATGTAAGAATCGTGCCCAAAAACGGCGAATTTTTTATCATTAGATTATGAATGTAGAATAAATGAAATTTTGTCTGGCACTGGCTAGATTTAATTTTTAAGTTTTAGTTTTAAGGTTTGAATAACTTATTGTTAGTTCAGAAGAAGAAGATTCAATAAATAAAGATGAAATACAAAAAAACAAAGACGGCGAAGACAGTTCCACATGCAGGCCAGGTAATGGGATCTATTTTTTGGAATACGCTTTATTGATTATCTTCAAAATGGAAAAACAATCAAAGACGAGAATTACGCAGCGTTTACGTGCTGGAGGTACAGAAAAAGACAGCATTAGTACAAAAAGAAAGTGTTGTTTCGTCAGGGCAATGTACCAGTTATCACATCCGCTATTGCGGTGGCCAAAATCTATGAATTAAAGTTCGAATTGCTCCCTTTATTCACCGGATTTAGTTCCCTGGGATTATTTTCTATTTCCAAACTGGATAAAATGGCTCAGTAGTAAAAGATTTCCAAAAAATAAAGAGGTGGAGTCTGCGGGTGGTGACTATTTTAAGGAGCTAGATAGTTCTTACTATAAGCAGGGTATCGAAGGAATTGAAAATCGCTAAGAAAAGTGTTTCGAGCTAATAGGATATTACGTTGATAAATAAAGTAATTTTTTCAAAAATAATAATAACGTTCTCTTATAACCAATCACATTGAAATCTTTCCTGATAACTTCTTCTTGTAATTATATTAGGATGTTTGGGGTGGGAGACTCAAAATAATATTTTGTTGCTTTCAACGGTACAGTAAGACTCACCGTCCATTACACTTTTAAACTGAGAGAAAACGGAGAAATAATTTAGGGATAATTGGGACAATCTCAAAGCCCATGGATTCTAAATTTTTTCTATTATGGTTTTTCTGCAGCATCGAAACATCTTTCCAATTGACATTACGGTTTTATACTTAGGCTTATGGTTTGATTTTCTTTACTTATTCCGAGCTTTCAAGTCCTGTAATCGATATTTTGCGTCCGAGCAGGGTTTTCGTTCTATTTTCATAATATTCTCCACCAATGTAACCGTCTTATAATACTATTTGTATTTAATAAATTCTGTTATCTTTAACATTTAGTTTTTTAATTTCTCTAATAATATTTTGAAATTAATAAATTCAAATTTAAAAAATTAACTTCCTATAAATGAAATATTTTTTAAATCCCATCTTAAAATGATCTACAATTTCATTTTAGATTTGGAGGGGATTTTTATTAGAAAATATATATTTTTTTTAATTATTGAGTGACATTTAGAATACCAAGTGATCTGAAAAGGGTTTAATTTTAGAATTGAACGCAACAGTTATTAAAAAAAATTGTTTTTTTTATATAATGCGGATAATGTCGAAAAATTACAAATAAAATATAACAGAATCCTACTATTAATTACAAGTGCACTTGTCAAAGATGAAATTATGGCACAAACTAAGAGATATTTGAATAAACTTGTAACTCTCCCTAACATACTAGCCCGAAATTTACTAAATAATCGTGGCCACGTACGCCTGATATACTGAGACGCATAAATGGATGATTTTTGAAAACATTATTTTTTATATTTAATATATCATTGAACAATTTATGTATTGTCCGCCACTGGCTAGACATTATTATTTTTAAGATTTGTAAAATTATTGTTAGTTCAAAGTTTTAAAGTGAAGATTCAATAAATAAAAACATGAAAAATAAAAAAATACAATTTTTTATATTAATCTATTAAACCCAAGAGACCGTTAAGAGACCATATTTAAATAATTTTTGTGTGGCTTAAATGACTACCATTTTCTGAGCGTTGCAAATCTTATAACAAACTTAAACAGTTCTAAAATGAAAGTTATCTTTCGTATAAAAGATGTTTAGAAAACTGAGTTATAACCAAAGCACACATAGAATCATAGAGCAGACATAATTCCATTTCGATCAGATTTTCAGATATCCTCGTCGTACCTTGCATAAATATACTTTGGTCAAGTGATGTTGTTAAGTTGTCTGTTCATTGCTTATAAAGTCATAACCAACGTCAGACGGAGCACACACAAACATATATAATTTCACCAATTATGGCATACGAGCACAACGATATTTAAAATTCATTTACGAAAAGGTTAAATGAAAATAATTGCTTGTTCCTTTTGCAACTGGTCAGCGGACTGTTCGTTTTAAGGTTGCAGAAAGTAGAGGAAATAAATTAATCTTAAAAAAGAGAATTGAATCGTGAATGCCGAGATGGGTTTAAGATATATTCACTTTTGTGTGACTCCTGAGTACAATGAATTTTGGAGGCTATGTCCGTTAAGTATGTCACGATTCAGATGTCAAACACTGGAAAACAATTTTAACCTTTCCTGAGTATTTTAACCTTCCCCGATTTATGTAGCTGTATAGCCACTCAAACTCACCTATTCTCCATAGCTGTCATATCGGCTGAGGTTAAAGGTTCCGTACCACTTTTTTCACGTACCAAGCGATCTTAAAATGATAAGAAATTTTATAATTTTATTGAAATAATTGTGTTTATTTTCCCCATATTACCTAATTCAAGTCTTTCTAAGTCCTCTGGTTTTTGTCCTGGCTTAGCTTTGACATCGATGTTTATTTCAGCACTACTTAAACCAGCATGACAGGAATAAACACCTGCATCTCGGAATGTTATATCCAATATGCGCAGGGCTCCCTTCTTTGAGACCTTAAACTTCCTTGATCTGGCCAAAGGTTTGTGATCTTTACTCCACTTTATTTTAGTACGATTGTACCTTTTAACAGGACACTTGATTTTGACTTGAGTGCCAAAGAAAACGACACCAGCGCCACCAATTTTTAAGGTAATTTTAGATTTTTTCGGATCATGTTGTATGTGTGTGGAGTTACTGATTTGTATGACGGGTTTGGGATCTTCAGGTGGACAGGGTTTGACATTACAAGGTTTCTTATCTGGTGGCTTGGCGCTGGGACACATTGTTTCGGGTCTTTCTATTTTGTGTTCTTGTGCCATTATTTGTTTGCACTCTACTTTACGTTCTTTGAAGCCATAACCGCAAGTATGGGAACATTTCGACCACTCACCCACTTCCCAACGAACGGGACAATCCAACACATTACAATACTGACGATCTGCGGGCGGTGGCTGAGGACACATACTATTCGGCACTACCATGGTATTTTCTCCTCCTCGAGTAACCTCATGAATACACTGAACTTCTCTGGTTTTAATGCCAATGCCACATGATTTCGAACATGGTGTGTAATCAGAGTAATTCCATCTAGGTGGACATGGTCTATCGTTGCATGTGCGTACTCGAGCTTCTGGTTTCGTTTCGGGTGCACACAAAAATGGCGATACTACACGACCATTATCCTCACGCACACAATTGATGATGAGTTCCTCTACGCCACCTAAGCAACTGGCACTGCACGATGTATAGCCTTGTTCTCGCCAAACATATGTTTTGCCCGGTTCCGAGACTCCCACTTTGATAGAATCACGTGGATATTGGTCTTCGTAGCCGTGTGAAGGCAACATGCATGGTTCCTCTACACAACGTTCTACCTCGTCGTGTGGCTTTAGGCCTTCACACATTGAATCGTTGACGGTGGCCAATGTGCGTGAGTATTCCAGAAATATTTTACATTTATGCGTACGTCTACGTATGCCCTCACCACAAGTGACACTGCAGGGTGACCAAACATCGTCTTTTAAGAAACTGTCGGTATTGAGAAAATAAAAAGAGAAAAACCAGAATAAAATTATTTATTTATGTTTTACTTAAGAAAACTTTAAACTTATTTGTTCTTTTGTCATTGTTATTAACAAATTCATATCGAATTTATTGTCCATCCATAAATTATTTGTTTAGAAATAAAAATGTCCTCTTTATAATAACTTAGCTACTTATTAGATGCCACAGCGACGCGCCTCTCAATGGCGTCGTTTTTTTTTTCTACATCAGATTCTTTATAAGACTATCAAATACTCTTCAAACAAATTATATGATATTATTGGGATTTTAGAAGAATGTGCACAAAATTGGTCTTTTACACAAATTTACAAAAACCATTAAAACAATGTAGAAGAAGAAAAAAAAAACTGGTGATTAAAAATCATTAAATATAAATTATGGTACAAAAATCATCCTATTTGATTGAATATTTTAAAAGATGAAAATCAGAATTATTCCTTTTTGTATATATATATTTTTTGAACTTTTTCAAAAGCAACACTTTAGTAATTAAGAAAATTTACAAACTCAGGCAAATCGGTTTTATCGACAAACTGTCTAACCGCCACTGAATTTGCTATGATGTGGTTAGTTAATGTAGCGATACACTGTTTGTTTGACACTTTGTGAAAAACATTATGTGTAATCAATAAGAAAAAAGGAAAACTAATTATAACGAACAACTTAAATTCTGCCAAACAAACACATTAAATGGCCCAAAGACAAACTGATAAAGAAGAGCATTTGAATTGTTACTCGTATTTGTGGTGTGACTTTAAGTGATAATATTACACAATACGACAGTAGAGGGGCATTTGTCTCATTTTCGAAAAAATTAGGTCAAGACGAAAGTTTTTTTTTTAGAAATATCCAATTTTTATATGTCGCAAAAATTCTTACTTGCTACAACATAAATAATAGGGGCAAATACGATACCATATACAATTAAATTCAAAAAATCCAAATTTGAGTGATATTGTTGGTAATATGTTGCCTACAGATATGAAATAATTCATATCGGCTACTTTATTTATGTGGGGACTAATTCGAAGAATGGACCGATCACGACCATATTAAGTGAAGTCACTTGTATTTCTCAGAAACATATACAAAGAAATATTTAGTGAAATCATTTTTTATTAAACTCTTTCTTTTAACTCATACTCTCTGTCTGTCTGTCTGTCTGTCAGTCTGTCTGCCATGGGTCAACCCCATTTCAACCCATTCAATTGATCTGAAACTTGGCCCATATTCTTGTTGTGACTATAGATTAATTTTGGGGTACATTACAGAGACCACAGAAACTTGATCTTGATGCTGTCTGTCTGGCTGTAAACATTCTTGTGTTCGCAATAGGTCAAGTGGGTCACAGTAATTAGGCTTAAAATGTTCGTCAGAATCTACTGCAATTTGATATGGAGCCCCTAGACCAAATAGGTTAGGAATGACGTACGGAATTGTTTATACCAACAGAACATGTGCATGTAGATGTGTATCAGCGATGTCAGTCTAAGAGTCTAGATCGAAAGCTGCGAAATATGGGGACTATACGTAACATGGGTCTCATTAATAATGCAATAGCAACTGACAACACAATTAATGTAAATGAGTTAAATTCTCGTTTTGCCAATATACCAATGCCAGATTTTGATGAAAACTTTTTTTTTTACAACTCTTCAAGTACAACAAATAATAATGTCCCAAACAATCTACAGCCGATGTGCTTCGAATTCAAAAATATTACCCATATAGATGTCCTAAAATCTGTTTTAAGTATTAAATCGAGCTCTGCTGGATATGATGAAGTCCACCCTAAATTTATAACATTAATCCTAAGTTACATACTGCCGCACATAACACACCTTTTTAATACAATAATAACCACATCAACTTTTCCGTCAATGTGGAAACATGCGAAAATAATTCCAGTTCCTAAACAAGATAAGAGCTATAGGCCTATAGCAATATTGCCATTCTTATCGAAGGTCTTCGAACGATTAATTCATGCACAGATAAGCCAACATCTCTATGAAAACAAACTTCCAACTGATAGGCAATCAGGTTTTAGGCCAAAGCACAGTTGTATCTCTGCTCTTGTTGATGTCTCAGAGGAGTTAAGAACTAAACTAGATAACAAGATGATGTCATTTTTGGTTCTTCTGGATCATTCTAAAGCTTTCGACACAGTGGAGTACTCAACACTTTGCTTTAAGCTTAAAAATATGTGCAATTTTTCACCTACTGGTAGAAGTCAATCTCTTTACAATGGCATTGAGATATCAAACACTTTACTAATTCAGCATGGTATACCTCAAGGTTCAATACTTGGTCCACTTTTGTATTCCATATACTCCAATGACTTCCCTTCACAACTAGACAATTGTAATGGCAGTCGGATGCCATAAACTGCATAAGAAAAATTAATGAAGATCTCAAAAAAGTATCTAGATGGGCATCTGCCAATGGGCTTTGTTTAAACGCGAAAAAGTCAAAAGCAATGATTATTGGAAACTCTAACATGCTACCTACCACTCTGCCACCACTACTTTTAGATAACACAACTATTGAGGTTACTGAAACTGCCAAGAACCTCGGAATAATTTTTAACAAAAAAAAAAATTACTGGTCTGATCATGTAAATGCTGCCTGTGGTAAAACGCATGGTATGCTGAGAACTCTGTGGATGACTCAATATTTTACACCATTAAATATTCGCATGCTCCTTGCCAAAACCTATATACTGCCGACACTTCTATATGGATGCGAGCTATTTGCCAGTTGTGATTCAATAAGCAAACAAAAGCTAAAATTAACTTATAACAATGTTGCCAGATGCATATTTGGACGTAGAAGATTTGATGAAATCTCGCAGTTTTCTAAGCGTATAAACAATGCTTCATTCGAAAATCTGCTAAAATGCCGAACTCTAATATTTCTGCACAAAATAGTTAACACAAAGCAACCAGATTATCTTTACAAAAGGCTACAATTTTCCCGATCTAATAGAGGGAATAAAATAAACTCAATTCGGTATCAAAAACAAATATCTGAAAGACATTTCGCCACTTTGATTAACTTAATTTTTTGTGTTGCACTTAAGTTTTTTTTTTCTCATTTAAAAAAAAAAACTTTTTTTTCTTCATTTATTTAAAATAAATATTTATGTGTAACTACCTATCAATTTTGAAAAAATAATTTTTTTTTTTAAAACTTAAATTATTAAAATTATTCTTTAATTATGTCATATAATATTATGCTTTTTTATTTCATGTTAAATTAAATAACACCTTCCGTCTTAACTTTATCTCCCCAGTACTGTAATATTAATAAGATCTATTTCTTGTTGTACTGAATTCTTCAAATCTTCTTATATATTAAAAGAATTTATGAATAAACTTTGCATTCAAGATTTTTTTCAATATTTTTCTTCTCTCAAACCTCTATAACTAGAGTTCTAATTAACGTAGGCTGTTGACATAGGTCTAAGAACACTCAGTGGATCAAGCTCCTTCTTTTGAGCTATTAACTGCTTAAATTCGTTATGTTTGAGGAAAGTTATGCTTGGAGAATCAACTTTACTTTTACTGTACGTTAACTTATCTTGGCATATTTTGGCATTACTATACGTTAACTTTTCTTGGCAAATTCGTTGGGTTTGAGGAAAGTTATGCGTGGACAATCAACTTTACTTTTACTGTACGTTGACTTCTCTTGGCATATTTTGGCATTACTGTACGTTAACTTCTCTTGGTAAATTTTGGTATTATATTATAAAAACAAGTAAGAAAATTATAGTCGGTCTAGACCGACTATACGATACCCTATACCATGCGTTTATAAACCCTATCTCTTAGGACCAACTAACTGGACATAGAAAATAAGCAAAAACCAAATTTGAGTGGGATTTTTATTATTTTTTTTGGCTGCAGATATGAAAAAGTTCATATCGGATACTACATTTATATGGGGACTAGGTCGAAAAATGGACCGATTCTGACCATATTTGGTAAAGTCGCTTATACTTTGAAAAAATATATACAAACCAAATTTGAAAAAAATCTGTGCAATATTTTTGTTTTTTGATAGATTTAAGTGAAGATCGGGAAGCAGCTCTATATGGGGCCTATGACTAAGAATATTCCTATAGGGAGTAATTTTGAACTACTGATTAATGGATGTAATAAACACATACAAACCCAATTTGACTGAGATCTATATGATAATTTGGAACATATGGCAATTTATGTCGATTTCGTAGGGGTCATTTGTATGAATATGGACCGATTCTCACCAATTTCAATATCGTTCATTCCATGGCCGATAAAAGCTTATGTACCAAATTTCATCAAAATATATTCATATTTGCGACCTGCAGTTTGATTACAAGGTTTACATGGACACACAGACGGACGGACGGACGGACATTGTTAAATCAACTTAAAAAGTGATTCTGATTCGATCGGTATAATTAAAGATGGGTCTAGGTCAAATATTTTTGGTTGTTACAAACAGCAGCACAAAGTCATTATACGCAAACCACATAGTGGTATAGGGTATAATTAATATAATATAATATAATGCTGCCGAGCAGCAGGGGTCCTCTAGTAAATAATTAATTAAATTAAAAAAAAAAAAAAAAATTAACTAAAAATAGTTCTAGAGTTTATCAGTGGAAAACTGATGATTAATTGGTGAAATAAAGCATGACGCACCAAATTTGTTCTAGTTATTATGAATATCTGGATTTTAAAATTTAAAACTTAAAATTTATGGGGTCCAGATTTTTTTCAAATTATTAATAACGGCATGACAAACTTATAAATTTTCTCTGCGCCTTTGTATCATCATAATATAAAAATCAGCACAAGAATGTTGGCCTGTGAGGAATAAATATTAATGCACATTTTATGTCTGATTTGATACTGATAGGAAAGTGCTCGCAAAACACATCTACCAGTCACTAGTCGCTGAAAAAAATATATTTTCTTGGATGATGTTCTATTACCAAAATGAGTGCAATAAAATTTTAAACAAACCTTTATCTGCCCTTTAAAATATGAATTTTAACGGCCAGGGTATAATGACTTTGTGCTGATGTTTGTAACTACAAAAAATATTTTAACCGGAATCACTTTCTGAGTTGATTTAGCGATGCCTGTTTATCCGTCTGTCCGTCCGTCCGTCCGTCCGTCTGTGTGCCCCTGTAAACCTTGTAATCAAGCTACAGGTCGCAAATATAATGAATATATAAGTTTTCGTCAGCTATGAGACGAACGCTATTGAGGTTGTTAAAATCGGTGCATTTTCATACCTAGTCCCCATATAAATACGAGTGAATTTACCAAATACGGTCAGGATAGGTCCAATTTTTAACCTAGTTCCAGTGTAAATGTATCATTAGTTATGAACTTTTTCATACATGCAGCCAAAAAAATTAATACCAATGCCATTCAAATTTGGTTTAAGCATATTTTCTATATCCAATTAATTGGACCTGAGACCCCCCTCTCCTCACACGCGGTATATAGTGTCTTAGTTGTTTCTTTTATCTTAATGATTTCTATCACTTAGTTCTTAAAGTTAATCTTAATCCAAGACATTTACCTAAAAAAATTTTTGTGTAAAAATATATCAATCTGTTGGTTTAAATCGGTTGTGAAATGAATGAATCAATTTCTTGACAATTGCAGATACATATTTTTTTAGATCTTCCATCGGAATAATTTTAAATTTATAAGACAAAATTTATTACCGAATTTCTTGACAACCGAATTGAGATGAAGCTGATTTGAGGTAGACACTTTGTATCCCACTATCCCATATTTCGTTGTCTAAACAGTAAATAATGTATGTTGAAAATGTCGCTGTCCAACTTTAGCGCACAACGGTTGATACATTTTTTCTGTACTTTGTAAATGTATCATTAGTTATGAACTTTTTCATACATGCAGCCAAAAAAATTAATACCAATGCCATTCAAATTTGGTTTAAGCATATTTTCTATATCCAATTAATTGGACCTGAGACCCCCCTCTCCTCACACGCGGTATATAGTGTCTTAGTTGTTTCTTTTATCTTAATGATTTCTATCACTTAGTTCTTAAAGTTAATCTTAATCCAAGACATTTACCTAAAAAAAATTTTTGTGTAAAAATATATCAATCTGTTGGTTTAAATCGGTTGTGAAATGAATGAATCAATTTCTTGACAATTGCAGATACATATTTTTTTAGATCTTCCATCGGAATAATTTTAAATTTATAAGACAAAATTTATTACCGAATTTCTTGACAACCGAATTGAGATGAAGCTGATTTGAGGTAGACACTTTGTATCCCACTATCCCATATTTCGTTGTCTAAACAGTAAATAATGTATGTTGAAAATGTCGCTGTCCAACTTTAGCGCACAACGGTTGATACATTTTTTCTGTACTTTTTTTTTGTATTCCTGGTTCAATTTGCTCACTTATATTTGTCAATTAATTGAGTTTGATTTCTTGTTCAGTTTTCTCTAATTTGTTTGATATTGTTGTTCAACAACAATAACTTCATGATGAATTGTTAGAACAGTAACCTTATTCGTTCTAAATAATTATGGAAAACCAAAATTCACAGGAGAAGGATATACAACAACAATAACAGCACACAGTAAACAATATATACGAAATTGTTTCCTTTACTAATTGACTAGTAGCCCCCCCCCATCCCCTGCCCGCCTTTCATATTACGGTCAACTTTCTATCATAATCTGGAAAAATGCCTACCAAAAACACATACACTAACAATACAAGTGGGGTAATAATAAAGCTTATCAGGCCTATTCATCGTCATCACAGTCATCATCATCAACAACAACAGGAGTAATAGCAGTAGCAGCAGCAGCAGCAAAGACAACATCAGCAGTGGCAATAAAACTACAAGCACTTAAATCCATTAACAGCACTTATTTACCCCTTGGTAGTGTTAGTAGCACTAACACCACTTTCACTTCACTTCTCTTGTGTTCACTTCTCTTCTATTCTCTTCTCTTTTTTAGGACTATTTATGTTGTTTTTGTTGCTATTTCTTTATTACTTATCAGTGACATTCTATGCGTTAGTATTTGAGCATTTTTTTTAGTTAGTTTTACTTTATTTTATTTCGGCTGTAAATTTATTTCTTGTCTTGTTATTAAATTTAGACTGTGAGACATTGGTATTGGTGTTGCCTTAAACAAGGTGAATTTAAGTAATTTGAATTTATATCATTGTTGTACATAGTTTTTGATTGCTGTGGTCCCCCTTTCTCTTTTGGTTTTAATTATATCAATTTATTTGTCAGTCACCATGGGGTGGTTAATTTGTTGATGAAAAATTACAGCTAATTGACCTCAATTCAAACGGAAACTTTGTATGAAAATTAAAAATTTCGTTTTTTCTTTAAGCATATGACATTAATTAAATACTATTCAGAATAAATAATCGATCCAATTATAATAAAAATCGTTGAAATTATAGGTTAGTGTTGTTATCATTCATCGGCAATTTCCTTTTCACTGTAGTTACTCGCAATGATCAATACTTAAGAAATTGGTAACACTTAAGTGCCAGCTTTCTTAATCCAATTCAAGTCAATTTCCTTTGCCCTTCATTTAATCGAAGGGCCAATACTTAATTATTTCGTAACATTTAACAATCAGGTAATTTTATCCAATTCGGAGACCAATTTAAGTATTTTGTGCCAGATTTTTCATCCAATTTCGAAAACTGAATTATGTTGTTAAAGTTCACCGCTTCAAAATTTTGACTAGAAGAACGTCAGCCCGATTATGAATGATTGTAAAAAGAAATAATAGACTTAAAAATTTTAAGTCAATAGTTCTTTTGAGAGCTAGCTTAAGCCATATATACATACATATATACATTAGGGTGGCCCTTAATAAAAAAAAAATGTTTTGGGTCAATCAAGAAAAATTTGGAGGTGCCAAACGCGACTGAAAATTTCAAGTGTGTTTATATGGGGAAAATATGACTTTTTTTTAGATTTTACGAAAATTTCGTTTTATAGTTTAATTTTTTCGACAAGTTGTTATATGAATCGATATCAGTACTAAATTATCTTTTCAAAAAGCTATATAACTTCAAAATCGAATAAAAACTCGCCAAGAAATGACAAATGCCCCAAACGACTTTTGTGCCAAAAAACTCTAGGTCATGAAATGTGATGAACATTTTTCAATTTCAACAGATTGATTAAAGCCATAATTTTTTTTTTTTTTTGGTCTTTGTAACTATAAGTACTCAGATATGAATTATTGTTTTATTTCCACGTTGTTAACCTATTGCGAAATGAGACCAAACATGGAAAATTTTTTTGATCAAATTTTGAAAACTCCTTTTTTAAGTTTTACAAAATTTTCTTAAACAAAATTTTAAAAAATGTATCTGGCACTTCATAGTTTTGTTAGATATATTTCAGATATTAACTGTGTGAATTTTAAGTAAATTCTTGTTTTACAAAGAATTTTTTTTTGCGGACTTTGAGAAAAATAAGCTTTTCGTGAAATATTAAGTAAATGTAATCTTTCTAAATACTTTGTATCAAACATTTATCATTTTCTACTTTTAAATGTTGTATTTTATCTTAGTAGCCTAGGATTTCTGAAAAAAATAATATAACCCCATTAACCCCAAGCTAATGAAAGACAATTTATTAAAAAATCAAATATTTTTCAAGTGCTGTTGAATTTTCAGATATTATGACTAAAAACAAGAGCTCCACTATCGTTTGGCATTGCTTAAAAAAGGTTTGCTCAATTGCTGAAGTGATGAAAATATTATCATTATCGTGGGGAAAGGTTGTCAATACTATCAAACATTATCAAAAATGTAAGACTTTCGATAATTTCCAAAGACATAAACAACGCAAAAAGACACAAGCGGAAGATAGGCTAATGACCAGAATGAGTAAAATTGAGGCATTCCTCACATCAACTCAGATTGGATCGTGCATGTATTCGGAATATGGCATTGAAATATCGGCAAGGACCGTAAGTAGACGTCTGACTGAAAATGATCTTCATGGCCGCATAGCGAGAAAAAAACCAAGTGTGTCAAAGAAATATATTCCGCAGCGCTTGCGCTTGGTAATTAATAGTGTGGAGTGATGAAACAAAGTTCAACGTTTTCGGAAACGATGGCAGACATATGTGCGACGACCAGTCAACAAATGTTTGAATTCAAAGTATACCAAAAGAAACCGTTAAGCACGGAGATTCGTCACTAATGGTGTGGGGATGTTTTAAATCGTCCGGGGATGATTCCTTAGTTAAAATCGATGGGAAAATGACTGGAGAAATGTACAAAGATATCCTGCACAATGTTTATGCTGATGATTTGCCACTAGCATGGATATATTAGCAGGATAACGGCCCGAAGCACACATCTCGGGTCGTTGAGACTTGGGTTGATGAAAACAAAAAAAAGTTCTTGAGTTGCCAGCTCAAAATCCCAAGTTAAACCCCAAAGAAAATCTATGAGGGATCGTAAAAGTGCAACTATTCAGGCAGAATGGTATAATATTACTCCTCAGCAGTGTTTCGATTTAGCTAAAACAATGCCAGGCAAACGTGCCGAAGTATCCTCCAAAAAGGGTACCCAACAAAATACTAAAGGTTCAAAATAGGTTTGAATAAAAAATAAAATAATTTAAATAAATTTTAACAATTTCTTTTCAGTAACCTAATTATATATCCACACAAAAATAGGACATACTTTTGCTTTTTGCAAAAAAAAAAAAAAATATTTAAAATGAATAATTTTTTAAGTTTTTTTAACTAGTTAACTGCCAGATATTTAAAATAAATAAATAAAAGTTGTTTTCGTTAAAATTTTTATTAAAAACGTTTTATTTTTAAAAAGTTAAGTATTACTGTATAAATGACTTAATTGTGTGTCCGCAAGTGCATATATACATTAGTGTGGTCCACAGATGTATGGGAACAAAATTTTTTTTCCCGATTCAAGTCCACATTACTTTTTTGAATTCTCTTGATAACTAAAACAACCTGCACAGATTTAAATAAATTTCGATGTTGTTACGAACTGCCCCTAGCTAGCTTCTTCAGATTTGCGCATCCGTGTAAATTCAAAAATAGCATTAAAAAAATCATTACTTAATCTATTATTTGTGAAAATCGAAGTATTAATCGAAAGTTTAAGGCATTACTAAAAAAATATCGCAATTTGTGCAAAGGGCCGGTTTACTCATGAAAGTTTTCTTGCTGAAAGTCTTCAGTTTTTAGGTGAGACGGGAGAGAAGAATGGCAGGGGGTACATACTTTCATGTTCTTTGAAATTCTCTTTTGTTTCTTGTCAAAGTGAAGTTATTTTATGTTCTCTTTAATTTTTATGTTTTGTTTGTGTTAAGAAAGATAATAAATTGAAAAAAGTTAATTTGTATGAAATAAAATGATAAAATAAATAAATAGAATGATAAAGTAAACATGAACAAATCTTGAATTTCAATACAAAAATTTCAGTATGTAGACGCGGATGAAGGTTTAAAAGAGAATTTCAAACAGTTTCAGAAAGAAAAATTTCATGTGTAAACCGGGACAAACATAAGAAAAGTGAAAGTTCGGCGCAAACTTTAAAAGAAAATAAATTTACTGAACAAATCAATAAACTTTTGACTTCATGACGCTATGAATTTAATAAAAATAAAGGAAGATCAACAGTTTCTTTTCGATCAGCGTTCCGAGAGGAAGTATTATATGGGCACAGCTGACAAAAAAAAAAAAAAAAAGATAGCCTGGAAAGAGAAAGACAACAAATAAAGGCTCGAAATAATGAAATAATGATAGAGAAAGAAAGTTCAGGAAAAGGCAAAGCAAAAGAAACTATAACTATTGCAACATTATCATCTGAAGAATCTGGGGCCAAATCACCGCATTCGATGTCGAGTAAAATCAATCGAAATTGCATATTTTGGTTTATTGTATAAAGAAGACGGATAAACGTCAGACCTTGTTTCACTTTTACTCTTAACTAGGGTTAACTAACGGTTAACTGTGACAGAGTTAAATTATTCTTAGTATTTTATTTTGGAAAATAAAAAAGCAATTCGATCGAAAAATTTGGATAACGAATGCGGTGATTTGGCCCCTGACTTAAAGGAAGACAGTTTTAAATTAAACATTCCTTGCACATCAAAAGCAGCGAGATCTGCCCTCACTAGGTACTCCCCCTACTCTACTTTCTCCAAATATGACAGTAGCTCCGGATAGAAATAATATAAGCGATCGAAAAGCAACATCTTTGCTTTCTGGAGCAACGATCAACTCAAGTAATTAAAACCAAGCTATCATTTTCATGGTTGGATGCATTAGTGGTTCACTTCGATGTAAAACTGCTTGATGCTGTTACTGGCGGCTCAAGAAATGAAGAAAGAATTGCAATATTAGTAACAGGAGCCACTTTGGAAGAGCTTCTTGCCATACCTAAAGTTGAAAATGGCAGTTGCTTTCATGTAGACATCATATAAAGGGTGATTTTTTATCTATTATCTTTTTGGCAACACTGGTTTAAACAGCTGACGCACGTTTCGTGTTTTGTTTCATTGTCAAACATCTTCAGTTTGGTCTATAATTTAACCATGAATCGTCTTCCAAATGAACAACGTTTGCAAGTTATTGAATTTTATTATCAAAATGCGTGCTCCGTTAAGAAAGTTCATCGCGCGCTTCTTCCATTTTATGGTCAGTTTAATCGACCCACCGAAGCGGCTATTCGGGCTATTGTGACTAAATTTCGCACCAAATTTACACTGTTGGACATTATACCACCAACACGCTTACGTAGAGTGCGAACTGAAGAAAATATCGCAGCTGTATCGGCCAGTGTTAATGATGACCATCAATTATCGAATCGTCGCCGTTCGCAGCAATTGGGCCTCTGTTACTCAACAACGTGGAAAATTTTGCGGAAGGATTTAGGTGTGAAGCCTTTCAAAATACAGCTGGTGCAAGAATTGAAGCCGAACGACATACCGCAACGTAGAATTTTTGGTGACTGGGCTCTTGGAAAGTTGGCCGAAGATCCCCCTTTTTACCGAAAAATAGTGTTCAGCGACGAAGCTCATTTTTGGCTCAATGGGTACGTAAATAAGCAGAATTGTCGATTTTGGAGTGAATATCAGCCAGAAGCATTGGAAGAGCTACCAATGCATCCAGAAAAAGTCACAGTTTGGTGCGGTTTATGGGCTGGTGGCATCATTGGACCGTACTTCTTCAAAGATGATGCGAACCGTAACGTAACTGTGAATGGTGAGCGCTACCGGGAGATGATATCCAATTTTTTTTGCCCAAAATGCAAGAGCTTGACTTGCATGACATGTGGATTCAACAAGACGGTGCCACATGCCACACAGCACGCGCAACAATGGACTTATTGAGAGGCGAGTTCGGTGAACATTTTATTTCACGTTCGGGACCGGCCAATTGGCCGCCTAGATCGTGCGATTTATCGCCTTTAGACTATTTTTTGTGGGGCTATGTTAAAGCTCATGTCTATACAGATAATCCCGCTTCAATTGACGCATTGGAAGACAACACTGAAGCATTTATTCGTGAGATACCGGCCGAAATGTTGGAAAGAGTATGCCAAAATTGGACTAAGCGGATGGACCATTTGAGGCGCAGTCACGGTCAACATTTGCATGAAATAATCTGCAAACATTAAATTATATGGACCGTACTATCGATTCAAATAAAGATTTCATGCATTTTTCTGAATTTTATGTGTTTTTTTTTTGGAAAACTTTCCTATAGCTTTTAAAAAATCACCCTTTACATATTAGAAGTTCTTTGTAATGATGTCTTTAAGGCATTGTTTGGGCCAACAACTGGTCCGACGTCGATTTTATTTAAACGGCTCCGCGGCAACTGGCCAAACATAAAACAAAAGGAATACGAAATTTGTACGGATGATAGATTAGATAACCAACTCCTGTCTGAATCAATAAATTTTTTAATGAAAATATTAAATAACTCATGCAATGTTCCAATAGATGATTACAAAGAAATTTTGCAATTAACTCTTTTTCTTGGCGGAGTTCCCCCAGATGGTGTAAAATTTCGAACTCCAGTAGCAATTCACCATGCACGTTGGATGTCAAAACTAATATGAATCATTAAAATATGTCTGTTTCAAAAACAATTTAAACTGCCAAAAGGAGAGGTTATGGCCGGCCATTGCTTTAATTTACGTCAAATACTGGATAAGTTGCGCAATTACTTCCGATGCTTCAGCTAATGATCTGAGTTTTATCAAAGATTTAAAAATATACAAGGAACTGCAGTATTTGTGGTACCTCAGTAAAGAGCTGGTTGCATTCGGACTATTTTTAGACATAGTGCCTTTTGAAACCAAACCGCAAATAGTAAAACAACTTAAGGCATCATCTCAGTAATAAACAAAAAGATCAAGCAGATATCATGCGAAAAATGATATAAGTGACAAGGGCTTAGAAGATTTTGTTGGTCCAGCATCCCATAATTTTTTTTCGAATTCTCAAATTGGATTCTTCTTTTCTGGATATAAATGAAGATGAATGGAATGGAAATCTTTTATTTCTTTTATTTCAACTTTAATTCATCGTGAATAAAAAAAAAAAGAATCAGAAGTAGTACCTTTTTCAAGTAAAAGAAATGCAAATAAAAACTACAAAAAATGTAAAAATAAAAACTCGTTAGATCTATATGGATGAGCTTAATTTTTTTTTAGTAGATTAAGTAGTCAAAGGGATCCAAAAAAGTTTAATATTTTCCACTTTTATGTTTTTGGACTACCCTAATATACATATATACTATGCTACGTCTCATATCTTTTATATAAATGTATGTATATATAAAGATAATATATGTATAAATATATACTTAAATTATGATAGTTAAAAAATAACACTTACGTTGGTTCTGATGGTTCTTCATCTCTTGATGGGTAAGCGGCACCCGAAGTTAAGCGCATAGTTCGGGGACCATCGTTTTCCTCATGCTGTAACCGGCTGACAGAGTGATGTGAATACATGGATGGCTGATCATTATAGGAAGCATCGTCCGATGATATGTTATCATCGTCGACATCTTCAGTATCTTCATCATCATCCTCTTCTTCATCATCCATGTCTTCTTCATCATTGTCCGAAGGATTCTAGACGAAAAAAAATAAAAATAAAAGTAAATAAACGACTAAAAGAAAATTAAAATAAATTATAATTTAAGACATTTTTATTGTTTTTCATGCTGAAAATACATTCAAACGTTAGACGTTTACTACGAATTACGCATACATACACACATCCCTGAAACAATTTCCTTCAGGATGTTTATTAATTTTAAGCTTAACAAATGACATTTGTTCATTTGCTTGTTTTTTTTGCCATTGTATACAAACATTTAAACCTACATACAAAAACACATAGTCATACTGTCTTAAACCCATATACACATTAATTCTTATTTTGGAAAATATTAATTTTATTTTTACTTACCCGAGGACCACTGCTACCCACTATAATGGTGCCGCCACTCATGGAGTCACCATCGCATGAAATGCCTGTAGTACACTGTTGTATGCTTGAGGGTTTGGTATGTGGATCACATTTGGCGCTCAGCCTGCCATCGTGTGATTTACATTCGACGCCACGCATCTGCATGCCTTGGCCGCAGGATACGGAACACTTTTGTTGTATAAGAATAACGAAAAGAAAAAAAGAAGAATGCAAAAAATACGTGATGATTTTCTATTTTTTTTTTTTTTGTTTGAGAACTGAAAGTAAATTTAAGTTAACGTGTTTTTTGTTTCTTTTTTTTAGAAGTCAAAAATACTTAACGTACACTCACTCACAGACAGTTTTATATGGTTGTGTTTTGCATTTTATATTTACCTTCTTAAAAAAAAAAAGAAACCTCCAGACATTTTAATATGTGTCAGTGGGAAAGTTAGACATTTAGGGTTTTGGTTTCTGAATATTTTCATTCTTCTTATTTTAGTTAGTAGTTTAAGACTACATATACGAGTATCTATATTTTTATTGTAGTTTGAGTATATGTAAATAAGATTTTTTTAAATTATTTATTAATGCAAAGTTTTCGCTTGTAAAATATTACCATATTCAAACTCTATAAACAATAAGGGCTTGCAATTTCACCACAAGGTCATAATTCGTTAGATAAGTTATAGCAATAAAAAACAAATAAGAAAATTATAGTCGATCTAGACCGACTATACGATACCCTATACCATGGGTTTAGAGACCCTATCTCTTAGGCCCAACAAATTAGATAAGCATGAACCAAATTTGAATGGCATTGTTATTAATTTTTTTGCCTTCGGATATAAAAAAGGATTTACAGAGAATTCTTCGAAAACAGTTCTTCGAAAGCAATTCTTCAAAAAAAAAACAATTCTTCAAATAGTAATTCTTCGAATAACAATTCTTCGAATAACAATAACCATAGAGGTTTTCAACTATGGTGGGAATAATCATAGGATTTCAACTATAGCGGTGAATAACAATAGAGGTTTTCAACTATAGCGGGGAAGAATTGTTTGCGAAGAATTGTTATTCGAAGAACTGCTATTCGAAGAATTGTTTTTCGAAGAATTTCTTTCGAAGAATTGTTTTCGAAGAATTTTCCGCCGACCATGAAAAAGTTCATATCGGAGGCTATATTTATATGAGGACTAGGTGGAAAAATGGACCAATCCTGACCATATTTGGTAAGGTCACTTATATTTTGCAAAAACATATACAAACCAAATTTGAGAAAAATCTGTAATATTTTTGTTTTTTGATAGATTTAAGTGAAGAATCAGCTCTATATGGGGGTTATGATTAAGAATTATCCTATAGGGTTTATTTTTAGACTACTGATAAATTTATGTGATAAATGTAAACAAACCCAATTTGACCGAGATCTAACTATATGATAATTGGATATTATGACAATTTAAGTCGGTCTCATAGGGGTTTTTGGTATGCGGACTAGGTGTGGACATGAACCGATTTTCACCAATTTCAATAGCGTTCATGCTATGGGCGATTGATGCTTATGTACTAAATTTCATCAAAATATTGCGACCTGTAGTTTGATTAGAAGGTTTACATGGACACACAGACGGATAGACGGACGGACATCGCTGAAACGACTCAGAAAGTGATTCTAAATCGACATTTCTAAATTGACTCAGAAAATGAATCTGAGTCGATCGGTACAATAAAAGGGTCTACGTCAAATATTTTTGGTACAACAAACATCTGCACAAAAAATGCAAATTGCCAAGCTGGTTATAGTGTAGGAACTTTAAATTGATACTAAAACAACTGCATGTACTGTAGTAATATCTACTGTACCTTTTCAAATTTTTAATAATTGTAAAATTACAAAATATCATTTCATAAAATGTAAAATACTTTTCATAAGTTGTGTTGTGTTATAAGTTTGTGCTTCCTTTCAAATTATTTCATTAAAATAAAAATTTTATTAAAAAAAATTTTTTTCTTGCACTGCACAATAGCATGTCTGGTGATTAAATTCTGTTACAAGTTAATGACGATTCCAACTCTGTGACAGAAATTTTTGTATCAGCTCTACTTAAAAAAATATGACACATGGGTCCTTTTATAATAAAAAACTATGGGCCGTATACAAAAAAATTAAAGTGTTCTTCAAGTAGACTTTATCAAAACATTTTGTATGAAAAACATACAATAAAGTCCACTTGAACTACACTTTATTTTTTTCCATACGGCAATAGCCAGTCAACATGCGTGCGTTATAGTAGTCTGGAAAGTGTTCTTCCATCGTACGAAGGAATTAAAGGTATATAATATAATATATGTATATGTACATATGTAATACGAAGTCACTTTCTTCCGCAAAATATTTGAGGAGGTTTTGTTCTCTTGTGCGGTAATAGTTTTGTTTGTTTTTTGTTTGATTTTGTTTTTTTCTGGAAGAAATATGCTTAGTATATACGTATAATAGGGCGGGTCGATTTGTAGGGAGGCAAAAAATCGCTCAAGGGACAAGGAAAATCATATTCTAGGGATCAAAATAAGAAACTTTGGTCAAGGAACCATACCTCTAAAACGAATTCTGATGTCCCGACTTTTGACCTGTCTGTCCGTCTGCCATGGGGCAACCCCATTCCTCCTCAAGCAATTGATCTGAAACTTGGCCATTGTGACTACAGATTAATTTTGGGGTAGTCACGCAGAGTCACGCATAGTCACGGAGTGATCTAAAAGTTATTTACCCTCATCCGATCGATCTTTTTGAATAACATAACATAGTCAAGGCGTATGATTATTATTTATTAGCAGAGTAGAAGATACGTATACGTATGAGTGTTAATTTTAATATTAAATCAAACATAGTCAGCCCAAAACAAAAGAATGGTAATTTTTTGAAATGTTTGTATGGGGAACTCCCCAGGGGGTTCCAGGGGTGTGCCACTGGCATGGGTGGGTCGGCCCTCCAAAGTTAGTGGGGGTCGATCATACATTTGGACTCGATTGGGGCACTCTAAATGGGTCAAAGTGAGAGAGACAGACAGACAGGTCAAAAATCGGGACATCATAATTCGTTTTAGAGGTATGACTCCTCGCTCAAAGTTTTTAATTTTGATCCCTAGAATACGATTTTCCTTGTCACTTGGGCGAATGAATGGAATGTGGCCAACCATTTCAACTGAGAGGAGAAGAATCGCCTTGTGCGGTAATAAGAAATTTTAGTTTCTTTTGTTACTAAGTTTCTTTCCTTTAGCCTAGAAGTCAAAATTTCTGAAGCAAACTTTGATAGTCCTCGATCTCTGATATGGTGGTTTAAATCATCTTGGTTAGATGGTTTTGGCGTTTCCAGGACACATTCAAAGTCACTATCATACTGTCAGTTTTGCCTCAAAATGCATGAGCTCCTATTGTGGTGCATCAGCTTCAGGTTCAGGTGATATCTTAGAGGTCAAAATGTGTGTGTATGCCGACCGTATGCAAAGATATTCCCATTTGGCTTGATTTTTACGGTTAATGCCAGTTATGTTCACCAAACAAAAATAACAGTCATTCTTGTGGTCAACGGGTTCATTCCTGATCATAGCGGTTTCGTACCTAAATTTTCTTTGTCCACAAACGTAGAAACTCAACGCACATTTTGCATACTTTTTGGAGAATCCAAGTCATATTTTTGCATTTGCAGCTAGTGACCAAAGTAATTTTTGTAAGCCTCTTTTACCAACGTTGTCACATTTAAGCGATATTTTTTAAATATATACTCTCCGCAAATAAAACAAAAATGATTCGAATCATTCACACAAACTCGACTTGACGATGCCATATTAAATTATAACATTTTTTTTAATTATCAATTATTATTATTATTATTTATTATTATTATTATTAATACTATGAATTTTTGGTGGAGGCTATAACTCGTAAACAAGAGCTGTTATAAAACAAATGATGGCATATTTAGAATCATTGACGTCAAATTAGTTAACATCATATGATAAAAGCATCAGACATTGTAATGGAACATTTATAGCAGTTTTAACAAAAAAAAAAAAAAAAAATGTTGATTGTTTCATACAACAAATTTCTTGAAATCGCTAAAATTATGTTTGCGATCGTGATCTTAAGAAACGGTATTTTTAAAATTTAAAAGTCTCTGTTCTAAACATTATTTCTCAGTTTAAATTTAATAAAATTTTAGTAAATTGTGCGGCGGTATGGAAAATACGTTCGTTGCTTCAAAAAAAAAAAAAAACACATCTTTGTAGTTTTTAGAGTAAATTGAACAAATTTTTTCACTTAATCCTATAACTTAATCTCTGTCCGGAACTTTCTCCCTCAAACAATAGTTGCATAACTAACGAAAATTTGTTTGTCCTATATGTATCAGCAACGCTAGAGAGACTAAAAATTTCTAATAGCTGTTTCTATAGCAAAAACAAAAAACTACAAATTAAAGCTTAATTGTAACAAATAATAAAACTATACTAAAAGTTACAAGAACAAAAAAATAAAAATATAAAACCAGAAACGTTGACCATAAAAACTGCTTCAATTCTTGTCAGAACTAGCATTAAACTTGCAATTTGCTTTATCATAAAAAAAAAAAAATTTTTCAATTGGCCTTAAATACCCATATAAACTTCATAGAAAAAAAAAAAACACAAAATTAAAATACTTACGCTCATCCATTCCTCAGCTTCCCACTTTGGACATTCTTCCAAAATGCACTGTTCTTGTGTTTGTGGTTTTGGCACAGGACACATTATATCCGCAACCTGCAATACAACAAAAATTCCAATTAGGACTTGATATGAGACTATACAATTTAAGTAGGCGAGAACCAAAAAAAAAAAAAAAACAACTTTAATATTTAGTCGCAAGTACTTGTATAATACAAGTAGTTGTTTAACAGCAGCAATTACAAGACTTTCGCCTTCAATAAGCCAACTAACATATCGGTTGGTAGTATTTTAACTGGCTTAAGTAACTGCTGTAAAACCTTTCATGTTATATATATTTTTTGTAGGCCACTTACAAAAACACATACATTAACATGTGTCTACATACCTATGCTCGTATTATTATTTTTATATTGCACGAGTAGTAGCAGCAAGTACGAGTACTTATTCTACTGTAAATCTTCAGTAAAGTAACTTGGTTGGTAGTTAGTGTTAAATGCCCTTAAGCAACCTTCTAAAACACAACTAATAACTACTCAGTGCAGCTCGTTCATTTATGTTTAAATGTTCCATCTCACAACTTCTACAACTAGTTGTGAGAGCTACTACAATTTTAACGATGTCTAATTTGAGCTTTATTAGTTGGTACGATGTGTGCGTCAGGGTACTTAATCGTAATATCATGAGAAAACTTACTCTTGTTTTTATGCTATTATTTTCTTCTGCACACACCACCATACGCTGCCTTACCCCTGGACCACAGAGTCGACTACATGGACTCCAGTCATCAGTTATCCATCTAAAAAAAAAAAATGCAGGAAGTTAAAATTCAATTTCCCAAGAATAACATTTAAAAAGTTTAATAATAAAACTTGTAACAAAATTGTCTTAATCATTGTTATAAAGGATATAAAGGAAATGCAAAACAGTATACAGTATAATTTATTTATTGCTTTTTATATTCGTACTTTACAATAGTACAAACAAAGGCGCAATTTTTGTAATACTCGTAATTATTAAATTAAAAATTTTGCTTGGTTTCGAGAGATGATATTATTAATTGACGATGGTCTTGCTTAAAAGCGGTCACTAGTTTTATTGTAGTTTAGACGGAAAGTATTGATGGCGATTGTTTTTACTTTAAATAAAGCAAAAACATTAGCACATTTGTTTCAAATATTTATCTATGTTCTGCATAACAGCTTATACAGTTGTTTCGAGAAGAGTCACCAACCCTCATCAGTAACCAAAAACAGTAGATAGTTTGTTAAATTAAATTGATAAAGATTGAAAATAAGATTTTTTATTTTTATAGAATATAATAAAATTAAAAATACGGTGGGCACGCCTTTAACGCTAAATATAAGTTTAGCAAAAACAAATTGTTTTTCTTGTTTTTTCAAGACAAAAACAAACATGTATATTGTAGTACGCAATGTGTACTCATATACAAACATATTAATTTCAAAGTTGTTTTATATTTTATTTTGTTATATTGGAAGATGCTTAAATAGTTTAACTCTTTGCTTGAATTCTCATTTGGTTGTTTTTAGCAAAAGTATATGAATTAAGCTTTTTACCAAACTATCTACTGTTTTTGGTTATTGATGAGTGTTGGTGCCTCTTCCCGAAGAAACAGCTGTATAACCTGTCATGCAGAATATAGATCAATTTTTGAAGCAAATGTGCTAATGTTTTTGCTTTATTTAAAGTAAAAACATTTGATCTTGAGCCTGAATAATTTCAAACTCAATCATTAAATTGATAAAGATAGAAAATAAGATTTTTTTTTTTTAGAAAATAATAAAATTAACAAAATTTATATACAAATATATGTTTTTCAAGTCCTTCACTATTATACTCCAGATACATGGTATTAAATATTCACTTTATATGGGGAGTGCCACACCCACTGGTCCGATCCTCCAAATATTTGATATAAATTCACTTTGTATGGGAGCTGCCACGCCCACATGATTTATCAAAAACAAATTATAGCAAATGCTACTTTCTCTAGTCATTTTAGGCGCCATGAAAATTTCAAGCAGATCGGTCGAAAGGTATAGCCTGCTATAAACTTCAAATACACAGACTTTCACTTCATATATCTACAATATTTATAGACCGATATTTTGTTCTACCGTTTTATCCCGATTTTGACCAAACATATATCATTTGAAAGGTATTTCTTTTTAGCCGTTTTGCAAATTTACAGATTTTAAAATTTTTCCTCTATTTTGAGTAAATTGCATTTAAAGTTGCTACTAACACATACATAGCATTATACAATGCTATGTGTGTGTTTATTAAATTTGTTAATGTGTTTGTAAAAAAAATGAGTTTGTTTTTTGTGTTGATTTGTGAATTGGCTATAATTGATTAGCATACCTTTAGGGTCTTTATTTAATGAAAAAATAAAATTTCCTAAAATTTGCACACGAATTTCGAGGGCTGGAATCTGCTAGTATATACTAATATGCCCTGTCGTGCATTGCTACGACTTACCGAGACTTATTGACATATATGTTTACATGAACAATTTTCCCTACGAAATTTTTATAGGACAATTAAAGCATTCTATTTTTTAACTCTTTCTTTTAACTCATACTCTCTGTGTGTCTGTCTGTCTGTCGTGGGTCAACCCCATTCCCCCTTATCCAATTGATCTGAAACTTGGCCCATGGTCTTGTTGTGACTTTAGATTAATTTTGGGGTAGTCACGCACAGTCACGCATAGCCACGCACAGTCACGGAGTGATCTAAATGTGATTTCCCCTCATCCGATCGATCTGAAACTTGGTCCATACACTTGCTGTGAAAAAAATATTAACATTGAGTTAATCACGCACAGTCACGCATGGTCACGCAGAGTCACGGAGAGATGTAAAACGGATTTCCCATCATCCAATCAATCTTAAACTTGGTCGATATACTTGCTGTAAAGGAAGATTAACTTCTACATAGTCACGCACAGTCAGGCAGTCACGGAGTGGTATAAAACCCAGTTCCCCTTATCCTATCGATCAGAAAATGGGTCGATAGACTTGCCGTGAAAAAATATTAAATTTGACATAGTCACGCGCAGTTACGCATAGTCACGCACAGTCACGGAGAGATGAAAACCTCGCTTCCCCTCATCCGATCGATCTGAAACTTTGTACATGGACTTGTTGTCACCAAAGATTAATTTTAAAGCAGTCACGCAAAGTCACGCACAGTCACGGAGAGATTCAAAACTCATATGTATAAGTTAAGAAAGAGTTTTAATAAAAACTTTGTTTTTATGGGTTAGATTATTTATTTTATATTTTTTATACAATATTTTTGGTTTTTTCATTCGGTGCAAAAATTATCAAATTTTTCGACGGTCCTACTCTGAAGCAAGCTACATATAGCTGGCTATGAGAAAAACTTGGATTTTCCAAATTAAATCGGGGAACACTTAACGATTCGACTTGAATTTTGGCATTTTTTTTTGTTTTACGATTTTTGG
Organism: Cordilura impudica; assembly: GCA_963682025.1. Taxonomy (NCBI): domain Eukaryota; kingdom Metazoa; phylum Arthropoda; class Insecta; order Diptera; family Scathophagidae; genus Cordilura; species Cordilura impudica. Next base: position 304,220,262 of record OY821518.1, read on the forward strand.
TTTTGCCGATTTTTGTTTATCGCGAATTGAATTTGTTGATTCCGACCATATTTCCCCCGACTACTCACATTGGTAATTAATGTACTTGTCAAAAGTTTAAAGACTGTCGCTTTCATGGTACTTGATTTTTTTATAGGGGTTGCCACGCACACTAATCCTATCCCGCCCATTATTTATCTGACTACACACATTAATATCTGATGGACTCGTACAAAATGTATGACACTATATATTTACTTCATATGGGTGGTGCCACACTGACTGCTCCGATCACTCCCATTTTTTTGTTCGATTAATGCCATAAATAACTTATGGGTACACGCAAAGTTCCAAGGCTCTCACTGTTACAGTACTCCAGATATATAACACTTAATGTTTACTTTGTATGGGGGTGCCACGCCCACTTCTCCACCTACTCACATTAATAATATATGACCTCAGACAAATTTGCAAAGCTGTCTCCCTCATAGTACTCAAGATACATGACTTTGAAGAATTACTTTGTGCGGGAGGTGTCACGCCCACTTATCCGATCTCGCCCATTTTCGGCATGGCTACTAACATTAATAATAGGTTTCCTCGCACAAATTTATTAAGCTCTCCCTGTCATAGTGCTCAATATAAATGATATTCAAAATTCACTTTGTGACAAATTTGAGGAAGATGGGTCCGATGGTTTAGTCTCCTATAAGCTACAAAGAAACATACATACCTTCGCATTTTTATATAGATAGATGAAAGGGTTGGGCGAGCGAATCCCTTTAGAATTCAATGAAAATTGGTACAGAAGTTGTACCTTATTTCAATCGGACCCCTGGCGTTTTATACATTTGAACGATTTTCTTTAAAAGTAGTTCACCTTAAAGTTCAGTTGAGGTATCATTTCGAAGGCTTGAATGAAAAATGGATTAACTTTTATCCCGATTTTTCTCATTGCTACTCCGCCATCGCATAAAGCAATAATTTGACCTCAGAATGAGTCTTGGCATTTTTAAAAAAAATTATTTAACTACTTCAACTATGAGTTTAGTAATTGAATTTTAAATTGTGAAACACTTACAATCCAAAAAAGTTAATTTGTTTCTATCTGTGTTCCTCACTAGAAAGTATGATTACCTTTCAGTCCGTCTGACTGGAGATGTAGTATAAAATTAGGTGACCTTATAATTATGAAACGCACCTTATAATCAAGTTAAAAAAATACAGCTAATTTGATTGTTTTATTTATATCTCAGCTTACGCATTACATTAAGCACAAGAAAACAAATATATTTTAAGATATTCCACCACAAAATTTTGACCTTTCACAAACAAAATTTAGACACATGTCACTGTAAAGGACCTGGATTAAGGTTTTAGGTTAAGAAGTTGTGAAGATGAACACAATTTTTCGAGACGACTTTCGTGAGTATTTTTCACTTTTCTCGCTATAATATTTCACTGGAACTGTTAAAGCTAGATGCACAAAAATATTTTTTGGCATTCATGCCAAAGGTTCGTTGAAACTATTTAAACGTTTCCATCTGTCTATCAAGATCGCTTTTTAAGCTTTTTAAGTTGCTTTAACCGCAATTGAAAAATACATTCAGTTTTTTTTGGAAGTTTTCAATTTGGTTCCCATTCGGTGCAGATTCTCCATAGAAAGAGATTTTGACAGCAATTAAGAATATTGAAAATGACATCAAATTTCAAAGCAGTTGGATGGACTACATTTTCTTCTGTCTATCGATATTTATACCCTATACCACTATGTGGTTTGGGTATAATGACTTTGTGCTGCTGTTTGTAACACCCAAAAATATTTGACCTAGACCCATCTTTAATTATACCGATCGAATCAGAATCACTTTCTGAGTTGATTTAACAATGTCCGTCCGTCCGTCCGTCCGTCCGTCCGTCTGTGTGTCCATGTAAAGCTTGTAATCAAACTGCAGGTCGCAAATATGAATATATTTTGATGAAATTTGGTATATAAGCTTTTATCGGCCATGGGATGAACGCTATTGAAATTGGTGAGAATCGGTCCATGTTCAGACCTAGCCCCCATACAAATTACCCATATGAAATCGACATAAATTGCCATAAGATCCAAATTGCCATATAGATCTTACGCAAATTGGGTTTGTATGCGTTCATTACATCCACTAATGAGTAGTCCAAAAATGATCCCTTTGACCCCATATAGATCTGCTTCCCGATCTTCAGTTAAATCTATTAAAAAACAAAAATATTGCACTGATTCTTCTCAAATTTTGTTTGTACATATTTTTGCAAAATACAAGAGACTTTACCAAACATGATCAGGATCGGTCCATTTTTGGACCTAGCCCCTTTATAGATATAGCATCCAATATGAACTTTTTTATTTCTGCAGCCAAAAAAATTAATAAAAATCCCACTCAAATTTGGTTTTTGCTTATTTTCTATGTCCAGTTAGTTGGGACTAAGAGATAGGGTTTCTAAACGCATGGTATAGGGTATCGTATAGTCGGTCTAGACCGACTATAATTTTCTTACTTGTTTTAATTTCGAAAAATTTAACAAATTTTAAACAATATTTTAAATTAGAATATTGGATATGCTGTTGTCATTAAATATTGGGTTTGCATCCTATTTCCTCAACTTCTATTACAGTTAAAGCTACTGACAAACATTAAATAGAATTTTGTGGTTTTTCAGCCACAACAGAAGCATGGCAAAAATACCTTGTTCAATTGGTAAGTCGAAGACGAAGACTACGAAGAAAGTAAAAGATGTCGAAAGCACACGTCGAACATACACATACACAAGCACATAAATACACACATTCACTCAAAAGCAAGTTCACCAACCACACTTCCATGTACTTTTTCTTTCTTGTTCATGGTTTTGCATTTCATCTACATCTACGTCTACGTTGTACGAGTATTAAAAGAAGGAAACTGTGTGATTATAAAATTGGAAACAACTTACCTGGGGGGGCAAGTGTGAGTATTACAGAGCTCCACAGATGGCTCCGGACGATTAGCTGCATTGCATAGAGCATCGTCTACCTCGGCACCATTGACACGACTACGGCAGGCAACACGAGACATCTTATAACCTAAATACAAAAGGGAATAATAAAGCAACAACAATTACAACAACAGCACAAATAAAAAGTTAGTAAAGACAAAACTTATTAATCTCAACATCTTATAGAAACATTAAAGTGTTATAAAACTTTAAAAATGTTATTAAATGTTTAAGGAATTATATCGATATAAAAGTTATTATATTTTCAATATTATTTTGGCAGATAAATAATTTCAAAAGTCAAAGATTTCTTGAAAAATTTTCCAGTTAACTTAAAAAATAAAATTTGGAACTTTTTGATAAAATTTTTAACCTGAGCTCAGCATTAAATTATTACAAAACATCGCTAAAAGTTTTGCTTATTATCAATATATTCTCCAAACCTCTTGAAATATATTCGAGCATGAGTCTTTTGGAAAGTAAGATCGTTTTTCGAAAGTATTGACGACATTTTATAGCAGCTAATATTTGCAGTTTTGCTTATTATCAATATATTCTCCAAACCTCTTGAAATATATTCGAGCATGAGTCTTTTGGAAAGTAAGATCGTTTTTCGAAAGTATTGACGACATTTTATAGCAGCTAATATTTCATCTTGTGATGGTCTATTTTTATTTTAATGAGCTCGATCAATATGAAAAGAGACACATTTACTAAAGTATTTATTAAATACATATTTTGTACACTTGAAGATTAAATTTTATAGATAATTCCTGTGTGGAACATTTTGGACTTTATATGTTTTCAAACCTGCATAAGATTTCATATTTCGCACCAAATAGTCCGGGCACTGAGCTAACCGGGCTGCTTTTCTACCAGAAATGTTGGAAGCTCTTTTTTCTATTCTTTGGCTTTACAGACATCATATGGACCTTTATTTCTTCCCGAATCATGTTTTCTATCAATGGTCAAAATCTGTTGTACTTTCAAGTAAAATTCGAAACAGTATGACGGAGACTTTTGATTTGTAGGACCAAGTTGGATTTGCTTGAAAATATTGAATAATTTTAGCACGTACTTCGATTTTATCAGTCACTTTAATTAGACTAACAACAAATGAACACGATTGTCATTAAACATATCAACTGACATATTTTTCAAATTAAAAAATTCTATCGATGCTTGCGAAAAAAGTTAAGAGGAGCAACGCGTATTCAAATTTTTTTCGATCTCACTCCTTATCTCTTTTGGAAACAATATTTTGAGGTGAGTCGGAAAATCAAAGATATCAGTGCTGACGAGAGAAAAATTATTCTGAAGCTTAAAAATTAGGGCAAATCTTTTCGTCAAATAGCGTGAATCCTAGACAGTAGTGCAGTAAACAAAATATTTGTAAAAGTAAGCAATTTGATAAACTTAATACTAAATTATTGCAACAAACGCATTGAATTTTTATAATTTTTTAGAGATGTCTATATATCTAAGTTCATATCTTTGCACAATGGTGTCCGATTTACCCCATTTTCAATAGCAACCTGCTTGAAATAATGGCAAACAGTATTATCCCAAGTTTTTACAGGTAAATGGTTTATTTTGTGAATGAGCGTGAATTCAACAGACAGACGGACGGATAGACGGATATCGCTATATCAACTATAGTTGTTTTAAGGATCAATAATGTTTGTACAGTGTAATACATTTTTCAGATAGAAATTAAGTCTTGCTATATAAAAAAAACACCATTTTGTATAACAGCACAAAAAATAAGAAATCTATTATATTGATATGCTAGGCGATTTCTTGTGACCGATGTTTTGTTCTACCGTTTTAACACGATTTTGACCAAACGTATATTATTTGAAAGGTATTTCTTTTTAGCCGTTTTGCAGATTTACAGATTTTTAATTTTTTTCTTTAATTTGAGTAAATTTCATTTAAAGTTGCTACTAACACATACATAAAATTATAGAATGCTATATGTGTGTTTATTAAACTTGTTAATGTGTTTGTAATAAAAATTAGTTTGTTTTTTTGTGTTGATTTGTGAATTGGCTATAATTGATTAGCATACCTTTAGGGTCTTTATTTAATTAAAAAATAAAATTTCCTAGAATTTGCACTCGAATTTCGAGGGCTGGAATCTGCTAGTTATAATAAATACTGATAATAAAGCAATAAAACTTAAATTGTATTACAATTTAATGGTATATTTCACTATGCAACAGAGTAATTTATTAGCAAAAAATTAATTGAGCTTAGTTAATTTTTTCGTTGTATTTTAGTTTTAATTTTAGGTGTACGGCTACTTTTTGTAGCAAATGTAGTACGGCTACTTTTTCTAGCAAGTGTACATCTGTATGTATGTAAAATCTTTACTATTTTATTACTTATTTGATTACGACAAATCTATGTTTTTATACAAAATAACACTAGCGGTAAATGTTATATCGTCTATCGCTTTTATTCTATAAAATATATTGGTGTAGTTTAAAATGTATCGTATGCGTACTTATGTACTTTCCCTAACTACTAATTTGCGTCTCTTGATTTATATATTTCCCAGACTAACAATATTCATTTACGTACACATTTTTTCATATTCTTTGTACTGAATTTGGTAGGTTAGCGTATCAAAGTATTCGTGTTTATACAGCACAAAAATAGATATGCCTTATGTACTCGTAAATGATTAAAAGGGCCTGAAAACAGTTCGTAGCTTTAATGGTCGATAACTCTTAAATTTATATATTAAGGTGATTGAGTCGGTAATGGTCATTTATGTACAATAGATACATGATAAATATTTCATGTTGTTTTTATAATTAGCCGCTTTAATTTGGAGCGTAATACTTTCCGGCTGGTTGGCATAATTTTTTAGAGAATTTATTGCAGTTTTATCAGCCATCTGTCAAATATACCTCTAACGAAATTTTTTGATAATCTTTAAAATAAAAATTACACTCTAAATTAAAAATCTAATAATTCCGTGTATAAATTTAAAAAATTCTAATATCTCGCAATTTGATTTCCGTTAATGATATATGACTCCTAAAATAATGATTTAAGGTTATAAGGATGACATTGATACTTTTGATCTCTAATATCTTTTTCAGAAGTGAAAACCAAAAGCGTTTGATTGACTCCTAACTATTTATATTCAAAGCACCATTACATAAACACCACTTTATTATTAGAGAAAATTGTTTTGAATAAAAACAGTTAGTTCATAAATTAGAAAGTGTAGGCAAGTGCGGCATCCATACAGTCCATAGTAGTTGTATATAATACAGTATAGGAGTTGTATTTCGATTTATTTTTCATGCGATCAGCTCAGCGTACGTGGTAAATTGACACAATTTGAAAAACTATTGAGTCCCGCAATGCAAAACCCCATTTTTATTAAAAACAAATTGAAACGAAAGACATAAATAAGATCATAACATCACCAATTTTTCGTTAGATGGACGATTTTTAAAGAATATTCAAAATTTTGGGAAACTACACTAAAATACCAGAAAATACCTTAAAACGCCCAAAATTGTAAATGAAAGAATTGGTTCGATTTTAATTCTACGAATATGTGGTTTATTCACCTAAAACTGTAAATTTAAGAGTTGCAGACCAATAAAGCTATGCAAGTCCAACCGGCTTACCTTTTTTACACTACCGATGTCTAGTGTTATACAGTTCTTGTATTTGCTCTAGTGTCCATGTAACCTTTTATGCAAACCATAGGCTGAAACGATAAATATATATAATACAAGCAGATCCCAGCCCTCGAAATTCAAGTGAAAATCCTAGGAAATTTTATTTTTTCATTTAATAAAGACCCTAAAGGTATGCTAATCAATTTTAACCAGTTCACAATTCAACACTTTTTATATATTATTATTTATTGGTTTATGTCCAAGATTATATTATTTTTCAATTCAACACAATTGCTATTGTGAATGAAGAAAACAAACTCATTTTTTTTTGCAAACACATTAGTAGCAACTTTTAATGCATTTTACTCCAAAAAATTTTAAATATTTTAAAATCTGTAAATATGGTGGACACTAAAAAGAAATACCTTTCAAATAATATACTACTCGTTAATGGGGGTAATAAACATGCACAAACCCAATTTGAGATCTATATGATAATTTGGATCTTATGACAATTAAAGTCGATTTCATAGGGTTCATTTGTATGGGGACCAGGTCTGAACATGCACCGATTTTTACCAATTTCAACAGCGTTCATGCCATGGCTGATAGAAGCTTATATACCAAATTTTAACAAAATGTATTCATATTTGACACCTGTAGTTTGATTACATGGTTTACATGGACACACAGACGGTCGGACGGACGGACGGACATCGCTTAATCGACTCAGAAAGTGATTCTGAGTGATTCTCAGAAAGTGATTCTGAGTGATTCTCAAAAAGTGATTCTAAGTCGATCGGTATAATAAAAGATGGGACTAGGTCGAATATTTTTGGTAGTTACAAACATCAGCACAAAGTCATTATACCCTGACCACATAGTGGTATAGGGTATAAAAATGTTATTGCTTGCAAAAATTACACACTCTTTTCGGGTTCGGTTGTTAATTAATCAAAAATTACGAACGATTTTTCCGCTCATATCAATTTTTTTTCATATTTCGGGCCATAGCACTTGAGGTACTAATTAGATGTGACAATATTTTTATTATTTGTGGTCCGATATTAATATACAATATAAGTATCTTGATATTGATTTATCTATCTTCATATTGATATATATGTATTTATAGTAGAGTGGGTCAAATTATAGGGGGCCGATTCTGGTACTATGGGTCATAAAAAGTATATTTGCCCAAGGAACTATATCTCTAAAATCATTTTCGAACCCTCCAAAATTTCGATGAAAAATCGATTTATGTCGTATAAGGCTACCCCACATAAAATTATTATGTGTACGAATATACTTGTTATGACCCCTAGTACCAGAATCGCTATGAGCCTATAGATTGAAAATAATTGACCCACCCTAATATATATATATTATATATAGTAACTAGATTCGAGATAGAGTTTAAGTACTCAAACTACTTGATAACAAAAAACTTGTCCATAACATTATTTGGTGTTGCAATTTTCGATTTAACAAAATGTAGGTATTTTAAAATTTTTTGTTGCCTACTGTTATAAGAAATATATTTCTATTTTTTAATTCTTGTAAAAACATAACTTTTTTAAATAAAATATAGTAAAACAATAACAAAAATTTAGCATATGTTTTTGTCATATAGCACTTTTGTAGCAGGGCGCCTTAAATTTGACATATTATTAGGTATTTAGTAAAACAACTTTAACTTTCCTCAAAGCGATTTTAACTATTGCATTAAGCTATGAGTTCAAAAAGATTAAAAGAAATGTTAAAATCACAACATTTACATCATTGCCTTTTCATTTAGTGTCGTTTATATACGAGCCATTATTAATTCATACATAAGCATTTTTGTTTTTTTGACAATACAACATTCTAGACTACACACTGTGACTTTAGCACAAACGTTGTACTTTTCGGAAAGGTTGTTTTAGTATGTTTAAATTTATATTTAAAAAAAATTCTAATTAACCGATTGTTCATTATATTTCATAACATTAATTTGCCCAGTAATAATTCGTACAGTGGATTATTTTTATACCCTATACCACTATGTGGTTTGGGTATAATGACTTTGTGCTGCTGTTTGTAACAACCAAAAATATTTGACCTAGACCCATCTTTAATTGTACCGATCGAATCAGAATCACTTTCTGAGTTGATTTAACAATGTCCGTCCGTCCATCCGTCCGTCCGTCCGTCCGTCTGTGTGTCCATGTAAAGCTTGTAATCAAACTGCAGGTCGCAAATATGAATATATTTTGATGAAATTCGGTATATAAGCTTTTATCGGCCATGGGATGAACGCTATTGAAATTGGTGATGATCGGTCCATGTTCAGACCTAGCCCCCATACAAATTACCCCTATGAAATCGACATAAATTGTCATAAGATCCAAATTGTCATATAGATCTTACTCAAATTGGGTTTTTTATGCGTTCATTACGTCCATTAATGTGTAGTCCAAAAATGATCCCTTTGGCCCCATATAGAGCTGCTTCCCGATCTTCACTTAAATCTATTAAAAAACAAAAATATTGCACTGATTCTTCTCAGATTTTGTTTGTATATATTTTTGCAAAATACAAGAGACTTTACCAAACATGATCAGGATCGGTCCATTTTTGGACCTAGTCCCCATATAGATCTAGCATCCGATATGAACTTTTTCATGTCTGCAGCCAAAAAAATTAATAATAATTAGACTCAAATTTGGTTTTTGTTTATTTTCTATGTCCAGTTAGTTGGGCCTCAGAGATAGGGCATGGTATAGGGTATCGTATAGTCGGTCTAGACCGACTATAATTTTCTTACTTGTTTTAATTTAAAACCGTGTTGCGTCACGTGTTTTTTCCTAAAACAGCTTCTGCATGATTTAATGGTGGTTAGGGCTCGTAGACGAATGATGTAGTAAAGGACGAGTAGTATTTATGTGTGTCTATATCAGTATATTTTTTGAAGTTAGGTTGATGACATTTATTGGCACGCTAAGCAATTTATTATTAATAGAAATACACGCAAGTTTTCGTTGATGGGAATGAAAAAAGTTTTTGACATTCGTTTATATAAAAATGAGTTTTTTTCTATTTTGTCAATTGTTTGAGTATTATTCATTATGGTGACGTTTTCATTCTGAAGGGCTTGTCACGTTTAAGTATGTTGCGTGTTGTACAAGTATTTAGTAGGTTGCGTATACTTTATATTGTATTAATAGCACAAAAGGAGGAAACCAATTCAAGTTTTATGTATTAATATTTGAATATAAGAAAACTTAGGCTTAGTTTTCTTTGAAAAATTTTAACATAAAGTAAATGTATTTTCGAAACGTGTATAAATTTATTTGTTTGTTATTAATATTTTACTGGCTATGACCTTTCTAAGTTTTAACAATAAAAAAATTAACGTTATTTTAATGCCTTTGTCTTTAAAGAAGAAATAATATTGTATGACATACGACTTTTCTTCTTTTCAATGTTTATTTAAAAAACTCAACGTATCGTGCTCGTTTAATCAAACAGAAAATAATTTCCACACGTACACCTATAAATATTGTATATGTCTGTTATCTGTTTGTCAGTCTTTCTGTCTGTCTGTCTGTCTGTGTTTATTTAACGAATCATCCATACAGCCATGCAGACATGAACCATATATAACCAAACCAATAACTTATTCAACCAACCATTTATCTATCCTTCTTTAACTCCATGCATATTCCGGGACTACTTTCACTTAATTGCTAAGCAAACAGTGTGTCTCTGAGAGACAAAAAAAAAAAAAAACGACAAAAGTGGATGAAGTAAAATGCAAATATGTTTTATGTTTTTAATGTGTTTTTTATCTTTACGTTGCCGTTCTATTTGTGTGCAAATATAGGAACACATTTTTAAAGAACTGCTGTGAAGTTTTATTTGAAATCAACGAAGAACAAAAGATTTTTGGATTTTTAAGAGCATCGTTGCATATGATAAAATTTGCCATGAATGCTTATAATTCTTATAATTCTTGAAATATAATGTCGTGAAAAGTGAAGAAGACCATTTAAAGGCCCCGAAGTGGTTTACAAAAACTTGTTCAAAACTTGTTAACGCATTATTCTAATCGAAGTCTTAAGTCATTATCAAAAGTCATTATCACGTGTTCAAAATTTTATTAGATTATATCTAAAAAAGCGATATTTAATTTTTTTAATAAGCGTTGTTGGTAATTGTATTCTCTACGGAACGTATTCTCTTTCTAACCTAACCTAACCTCACTTAACCTAAGCTAAGCTAAACTAACGTAAATAACCTACCCTAACCTAACCTAAACAGACTTAATCTATCCTAACCTAACATAACTTCAGCTAGACTAACCTGTCGAAACTAGATATTTAAAGCTTACTTTACATTATACTTGAGACTGACTTTTTGTTTATAACTCAAGAACCAACAACAATTTCTAATAAAATTTAGTAAAAGCATATAAAAGATTATCAGCAACAACTTATGTTTTTTTTAACAACTTTAAAAAAATATTGTTTTTGCGATATAACTTCCCAAATCATAAACTATATAATATTGACCTTTGACATTTAATACAAAAAAATCAACCCGTTTTACCCAATTCTAAAATCTTCCAATGGATAGTTGACTGAACTTTTTGGTAAACTATACTTTAAAGATAACTTTAATTTTCTGGGCTCGCCCTTTTTAAGTTTTTAAAGATTCTTTCACTTTTCATACCACCATATTTCGGGAACTATTAAAGCTTAAGCTCAAGTTGTTTAATATGTAACATAAGTACCATTTTTTTTAAACGAATTCTAAGTGGGTAAGGAAAACCCGTTCGTTGAAAATGTAAAACAAGAATATACATTTTTATCTCATGTTTTATGTATATAAATTTATCTGATTTCAATCGTGCATCCTATTAAAATATTTGGCACCTAGGGCTTACTTTTTGTCTTAAGTGTCGAATACCATGCTGTATTAAGTCTTTTTGCTTGACTTACTAAGCAGACAAGGAAGAACATAATGTTAAATGTCTTTCCAGACATTCAAACATTTAGTAATGAGGTGTTATTCTCATCTTCCACATCACATCGACAACTGATACACTGACAAATGTTACACTCATGATTGGTAATGATATTCAATGATACAAAAACAAGAAAGCTACTTACCGCCACCACATGATACTGAACACAGCGACATCGGTGCTATCTCCCATTGATAAAGTGTTTGAGAACAGGAGGTGCCATCGCCGCCACACACTCCACAACCGTCGACCTTTTTAGCTGAACCAATTTTCAAATCGCAGCCAACGCGCTAAAAACAAAAAATAAACGTTAGAAACAAAAAAAAAAAAAAAAAAAAACAGAACGTACAAATATTTATGTAAATTGGCTTCAAGTATCAAAACAAAAGTATTTATTCATACAATGTTGTAACAAACGACAAGAGTTCCTTATGTGACAGTTTTTTTTATGGGACAAAAAAATTAAGTATAAAAATCCAACAAAAACGCTTTGAGTATTTCTTAGCTAACGGCGACGTTTTATGTGTAATAAATCAAAAATGATAATCACAGCATTAACGACACAATAAAGCTGCCTAAAAATATGCTACACTTAAAAAAATTACGTGCAAGTACTTAACGATTATATTAGATGATAAATTTCAGAACACAGAAACATTTTAAGTTTAACATTTTAAGTTTCTTCAAGAGCTTTAAATTAAATAATGAATAATTTGAATATTAATCGATTTAGAAATTAATTAAAGGGAGTGCGCGCGAAATAAATATAACACACTTCTAAAATTTAATATTTTTATAACAGTTGCAATTATTGTTAAAAAACATGTGCTTAATTTTATGTCAATCGCATTAGTAGTTCTTTTTGATGTGTAAACATCTATGCGCTCAGGGAGGGTAAAAATCTATTTTACAACACAATCACATAAACTGTGTAAGGGAAAATCGGTGTGAGGTAGGTATATGTATGTGTATTGGTCCAAAGATTATGATTTCAATTTATTTAGCTGATTCAACAACCAACAGAAAGCGTCATGAATGCATAGCAAACATCTGCAACCATCAGGTATAACAACCATAGCATTTGCTTGCTATACATAGATGGCGCTTACTGTTTGATTTTAATTGATGTGTAAATAGATGTTTACACATGTCCTCTGTGATCGGACTCACATAGTTTTTTTAAATGGAGAATCAGCAAAAGGTGTGTGAACTAATTATTAGAATTTTCAATGGGAATCAAAGTCGTCCGCACAAAACAATTGCTAGGTTGTATATGCCGGAAAATGGCTTCTCAGGTTATAAAAATATAAGGAACAATTGAGCATAAAAAAAAAACAACTGGCTGGAAAAATAAAACGAAAATCTCTGGAAGAAAATAAGCTCATTTGGCAAATTGCTCAGAGATTTTCATAGGGAAAGCTAAAAAGAGGCTGTTTTGAAGACGTACAAGGTACAGAAAGTATCAGATAGAAATTAAAAAAAAATTAAATGGGAAAAAGCGAGCTAAATTTTTACAAAAGGATTCTATATGCAATCTGAAATGTTGTGATGAATCGTATGTGTTGGCTGACTTTTAACAGCTACTAGGTCAGAAGTTATAGGGAATGTTGTGCAATAGCTCAAAATTCCCATTTACAACAGTGAAGGCCGTGCCAAACACGCTGGTGCTCGGCTTCTTATATGTATACAGCCAACGAAAACAAAAATACTCACCAGAGAGTAAAAGTAAACAACAATTTCATTCAGTCTTATGAAAGCTTTTAAACAAAGCAGGTCTATGTCGTATTGCCTTTTGAAATTCATATATATTTATTTAATAGGTACATAGAGAATATTTTTTAAAAGAAACCAAAAATGTTTAGAAAATTTCGAAGACTTGATAAACTACAAATTAAACATTTTCTATAAATTACATACGTCGCCTCCATTTGACAACATTACAGCTGTATTTTATGCATTTTTTTTTTTTTTAATTTTAAAAAATATCGAGTTACTGCAGGCTGGTAAGTTTGGCTATTTTGTGTTTTTTTTTTTGTTTTTTTAAAGAAATGAATAACTTATTATTACTTATTTGATTTAATAAACTTCAAACTTATGGATAAAAGGGATTAAATGTTCTTCATATTTTTTTTACATTTTCAGAATGTAAGATTTAAAATTTTAAAACAACAAAATATATTTTACCATATTCTTCGTGAACTCAACTATTTTCCCTTTTAGTCACTCATAAACACATTCAGACAAAATCTACACAAACCCATTTAATATCGGCATTTTGTTACGTCCATGGATTTCAATCAGTGTAGTACAACTAACACATGCTCATAAACACTATTACTAACTCAATTCTTTTGATGGCCACCACTGATTTACAAACACTGACTCCATATGTACAGATGTATACATCGACGAGAGCCTTCAAAAACGATTTCTTCCTTTAAAATAAAAAAAAAAAAAAACGCGAAATGTCCTCTTTTTCATGGCCGGACTTGGCCTCTTGCCACTATAATAAAAAAACAGATGAGTGCTACCAAACAAATAGTGTTATGAGTGCACCAAAAGAACGATGTTGGGCTTAAGCTAAAGAACAATTGAAGGCTACTATGGGATCTGATCAAAATTAAAAAGAAAAAAGTGGGTAGCTTCTTCCAAAAAGGTCACGAAAGATATAGTAAAAGCCTTAGTTCCAGGCATTCCAGAAAAATTAAAAAATGTTATTAAAATAATAAAGAAATCTTAAGCCTTTGTAAATCAAAACGTTGTACTATTAGACGTTTGTAGATACAAAACAAGCTAAAAAGAAATTATAGTCGGTCTAGACCCTCTATTCGATGTCCTATACATGTGTTTTACGGAAGGGTCTTAGGTCCAACTAATTGGATATAGAAAATAAGCATAAATCAAATTTGAGTGGTGTTATTATTAATTTTTTTTTTTGTCGAAAAATGTACATGATCATGTGTAGGAAAGTTACTTGCTTTTCTTAAAAACAGATATGAACCAAATATGAGAAAAATCTGTGTGATATTTTTATATTTTGATAGATTTAAGTGAAGATGGGGAAGCAGCTTTATATGGGAGCTATGACTAAAAATTGTCCTACCCGTTTTGTTTTTGGAATACTTATTTATGGTTATAATAAATATACATAAACCAAATTTGACCGAAATCTATGTGATAATGTGGATCTTATGGCAATTTAAGTCAAAATCATAAGATACACTTGTATGGGGACTAGGTCTGATCATGCATTGATTTTAAATAATTTCAAGACTCTTTGTCCTGTAGTTTGATTACAAACAGACGGTCGGACGGATGGGCATCAATATAATAAAAGTTGGTTCAAGATCAAATATTTTTAGAAGTTACAAACATCGGCATAAACTCATTAAACCTTGACCACATAATGGTATAGGGCATAATAAACTTTAAAGCATTAAGTTATTTGTTTTAAAGTTATAAGCCTAAAAATGTGTTATATTTATTTCGCGCGCACTCCTTAAAGTTAGAATTAAAGATAAGGATAGAGAAAATTTTTTTTTGTTTCAATAAAAATACAAAAATTATAAACTAATTTGTGTGATAAATAATATTTTTGCAGTGTATATTTTAGCTGCAATTTTATTTTCGTGATTTTTTTGTTTTTTGAAAATGGATGAGTAGTTGTGTTTTATTTGAAAATGTTATTTACCGTTACATTATGACTAGGCCTACTTATAAGTATTCAAGACAACCACATGTCCTACACCCACTTTAGTTTCTGTCTGACTCTGCCGCAAAAGTAAACAATAAACTTTTTAAAAATAAAAACATTCTACCGTTTCCCATACTCAAGCAGCAACAACCACTTGAAATATTATCCTAACAAATGTAATAGCACACATACATACACACAATAGCACACAGGCAGCCACAAACATATATTTAACAACCGCAAAACGACATATTGGCATTTATTACAACAAATTGGGTACCCAGGCACAACTAGGCAATGATTTGTTACAAAACAAATACAACAATAAACAATTTGTACGAGACGAAAGGCTAACAAATGGGGCTGGCTAAAAGTGCCTGGCACATGGGAAACATCAAAATTTACACACCGACAAATAAATAATAAAAATATAACAATAACAATAACAACAAGCTATGAAAAGTTACGATTGTGTCACCTATACAGTTTTAAACTCAAATCTTAAGAAATCTGGGCAAAAAAGATTTCTAAAATCTACCCTCACCAAAATAATCATAATAGAAAACAATTATTTTTATGTGTATACTCGTAGTAACTTGTTTTACAACAACTCTTATTGTGTTTCTTTTAAAAAATCAACCCATTTACAATTTGTGCTTCTTTGATTTTTACATGAAGCAAACTGTTATTAAATATTACCTGACATTTTCCTTGTATACACATGTCCAAACTACCGGAACGGCAATGAGTGCCATCTAACACACGTGGACTGAGCTGGACTACAACACTTAGTTCATCGTAATGTTCAGAATCGTCTCCTGTAGTTTCCGGTGATATATCATCTGTTAAATGAGCAGGACGCCCTCTGAAATTTTCAATAAAAGTTTTATAAGATTTGTTTTTTCTTTCTTTCATAATTAGAATGATAGTCATAAACTTAGTGATACTTTAAGAATTATTTAAAATATTATGTATACGTAATGTTTAATAAGAGTATAATGCCTAGAAAATCTTGAAAAAACAAAAATAATTTATTCAAATGAGGGAGGAAGACCCATGTTAAAAAAAAAGTTTAAGAAAGATAATATAAAAAAACGTATGACTTCATAAAGCAATGACTTCATAAAGCATTTGTTTACATAGCGGATATTTTTTTAATATAATTAAATTATTTCTAAAAAATAAATTAATTCATATTTTTTTTAAACATATTATCTAAAATATTAATAGCAATCATTTAGCTTTTTCCTTTCCTAAGCGAGGATAGTATAGAAATAATTAAATGAATGAAACCCACATAAATATGCGATGTAATATATTCAACATAAAAGCCGCAACTAAATTTATGTTTATTTAGCTTTTTGACAAATCAAACAGCAAAACAGCATCACTAGGCAGGCAGCTGTTGTAGTAGAATACCACAGAATATTTTAAAAAACAACAGGAATAAAATTAAAACCATTCAATTTGAAATATTTATTTACTCGTATTAAACATTCAATGCTTTATAGCAGTCACGATAAAACCTCTTAACCAAAACAAAAGCTAACACAAAAATTCAAAAGCTAAACAAAAACAGTTGAACTAGTTGGGTTTGTTAACTAACAAAAAAAAAAAAAAAAACAAATAAAAATAATAATAATCCCTTATTACGCACCTGCAAGTTAGTGCACATGGCTCTACATAATCATAGTGTGGTGTCCATTTATATAAAGTCCCATCATAGGGCACATCATTGTTGGCCGAACACTGTTGTGCTCGAAAATCCAGTTTTTCCGGACATGGTTGCATATTGCAAATCCGATACCGTACACTGTCACCTTTACAGCCATTGACATTTTGACAACGTCGTATTTGTTGCATGACACCGCCATCACAACTTCGTGAACATGTTGACCATTCTGACCAGGTGGTCCAACCGCCAGAGCCAGTATTACTACTACTACTGCTGCTGCTGCTGCTGCTGGATGAAGGTGCATTTTTGGCAGATCTCTTTTGCTGTGATGAAATACACTAAAATTAATTAATCATTAAATTCAAAAAATGTTTGCCAAACCGCATAAAACAAAAAAAAAAAAAACTTACTTCTAATTCATTTTCTAAATCAGTGGCTGTGCTCCAGGTATTATCAAAGGCTTGGCTGGCATTCAATTTTTTCGCTAGAGATGCATCATCAATAAATATAATTAACTAAAAATAAATAAAAGAAAAATCTTTACAATTTATATAATTAAATAGTTAATTAAAGTTCGTAATATTTCTTGTAGAGCAGCTATTATAATGAAAAATACTTTACAGTGATTTCTTATATTAATACCATTTATTTTCTTAAGTTTTTCTTATTTCTTTCCATGCTACAATCAGAAATTCTAAAGGTCTGACATTATTAACAAGAAAAACATGCAGCTACTTCCGTTTCCTTTTTGCATTTTTTCTCTCTTATAATACATACATTTTTTTTTATTGTACAGGGAAGGTTTCTTGTTGTGTATTCTCCTATCATAATGACATTTGTTATGGAAGAGGTAAATCTATGGGATCCGTACTTATATATATATATATATATATATATATATATATATATATATATTTTTTTTTTAAATTTCTTATCTAATGTAAGTTTTTGGAAAATCTACTACACGCTGCTTCTGTTCTTTTGGTGCTAATGAGAGATCAATACTTTAGGTGGTTTAATA
The DNA here is from genome assembly GCA_963682025.1 of Cordilura impudica. Classification (NCBI taxonomy): domain Eukaryota; kingdom Metazoa; phylum Arthropoda; class Insecta; order Diptera; family Scathophagidae; genus Cordilura; species Cordilura impudica. The sequence continues at coordinate 304,238,301 of OY821518.1, forward strand.
TGATTTATTTACTAATTTAAAATGAGGATTTATAATTTGGTATCAAGGTCATATGATACAATTCTAAAATTCCCACCCATATTAAAATTTCAATAAGATCTCATAGTTTTCCTCAGGAGACCATCCTTTTTACTCTTTTATATTGATTTCTTTATTATAATAAAATTAAATATTTTTACAGTATCAATGCACTTCATAAGAACACCACTTTGCATAAATTTTACATATTTAAATGTACGTATACTATATTAGGGTGGCCCTTCATTATGTGGAGGGGAAAATGTGTTCGAATTTAAAGTCTCACCCACTAGAAATATGCGAATAACAAAAAAACTGAGAAATACAAAGTTTTGGGTCAATCAAAAAATTTGGAGATGCCTCAACGCGACTGAAAATGTTAAAGTGTATTTATATGGGGAAAATATGACTTTTTTCAGATTTTACGAAAATTTCGTTCTATAGTTTAATTTTTTCGACAAGTTGCTATATGAGTCGATATCAGTACTAAATGGTCTTTTCAGAAAGCTATATAACTTCAAAATCGAATAAAAACTCGCTAAAAATAACAAATGCCCCAAACCACTTTGTGCCAAAAAATTCTAGGTCATGAAATATTTTACGTGCTCCTAGGGTTAAAATGATCCAAAATTCAGCAGTATTTGCAAAATTTTTGAATTTTTTGACTGGATCGTCCTATGTTAGCCTGGGGTCATTTGTGGCGCCAAGTCCAAATGGGCTAATAACGTCAAATTATAAAATCATAAGTATCAAATCATACAAATCGGTAAAATGTATAACAATTTTATTTCCCAACCCATAGTAAGAGCTTCATCCAGTTTACTAGAACAGTTAATTTTTTTAAATATGCCAAAATTCATAGTTTGGCCTCGTCAAGGAATGGGGTTCGATTTATTCCAAATTTTTAGCATGGAAAACTTCAACATTTGGTTATTATATTTTATGCGTCACATCTAAAAATTCAACAGCAATTACAAAATATTTGAATGTTTTGAATAAATTGTCTTTTATTAACTTGGGGTCATATGGGACCCCAAAAAAGTGCCAATATTTATATTTATATTGTGCCACTTCCCATGCTTCTCTTAGTAGTAAGACTTGCGTTATATTTTTTAATAACACAGGAAACCATTTGCCGAGAAACTTTTGCCTTATAAACGTTTATGTCAAAAGCCCGTTTGGGGGTTCTATGAAAAAATTTCTTTTTATTCACAATTCAGCCTAAAATAATCAAGGCTAACGTCATTAATTAATTAATTTTAGTTAAGTAAACTTTCACAAGTGATAATGTATGTTATAGTTTTTAGGAACTAATAAATAATATACAAATATCATTTAACAATCATTTGAAAAAAAAAAAAAAAAAAATAAGAAAACTAGTAAGAAATTTATAGTCGGTCTAGACAGACTATACGATACCATGAGTTTCGTGAGAGGGTCTTGGATCCAACTTTGCTGAAGCCATAACTGGATATAGATAATAAGCAGAAGGCAAATTTTAGTGTTATTGTGTTAATGATCTTATTTTTGTAGATGAACTAGAAAGTAATTCTGTTCATCTAGTAAGTAATTCTGTTCATCTACCCTCAACACATAGTGGAATCGGTATAAACATTATAAACGGGTAGCGATTATCTCATGAACTTGAAGGTTAATGTTGTAAAATTATTTATACTATCGTATAAACTAAGTAAATATATGTATGTAAGCAACGATGAAAAATTTAAATTTTTTTGATACGTGCTTTTCCTTCATTTCAGTTGGAAAGAAAAAGTTCATTTAGAATTCGGTAATTACTTATTTATAAGTTAAAACTGTTTCAATAACTCATACCAACAGCGTAAATAAGCCAAATACCTCCACTATGGCCTTCAGTTGTTGTTTGGTTTTATACATAATCTGTATACACATCCTTATACAATACGCTCATTCTGTCCTTAGAACACACTCTATTTACAGACACACACACACTTATAACAAATGAACACAACATGAAATTTTTGTTGCCATAACAAAGCCAATTGCATGAATGGTCCATTTTATGAGGCCAGGATACATAGTAGCAAGGATACAGATGTAATTACAAATATGTGTAGATGTCCTTTGACATTGGTTGAGGACAAAAGTAATTTCGCCATGTAGTTCAAACATATAATAAAAATTTCCTTCTGATACTAAAAATGTCCATTTTTGATGTTAAGAGACTATGATTGAAGCGTTGAGAATATGTCGCGTATACTGGGTTTTGCTCTTCAGAGTGGAAAATTCTGCCAATGGGCGAGTGTATTCAAGTTGGCCCTGTAAGGGTACAGTATCATTTTAAGGCATTTTAGCCAGAGAGCATATGGAATAACACGAAGAAGGGGAGTCAATTTTTATGTTTTATATCTATAATATTAACATGCAAGGCGATTTCTTGTGACCGATCTAACTTTGTCAGTTTTACCCCGACTTTGACCAAACAAACCTCGTTTGGAAGGTATTTTTTTGTAGCTGTCCACCAGATTTACAGATTTTTACATTTTTATATATATATTTTTTGAGTAAAATGCATTTAAAGATGCTACTAACTGCGTGTGGGTTTATTAAATTTGTTAAAGTGTTTGCAAAAATTCTACATGAAAAGCTCTGTGTTGAATTGAAAAATTATTTTGGACATAAACCAATAACGACAATAACGCAATCCATATTTAAAAAGTGTTGAATTCTGAATTGGCTAAAATTGATTAGGATACCTTTAGGGTCCTATAAAATAATTTTTTAAAAGAAAAAATAAAATTTCCTAGAATTTGCGCTTGAATTTCGAGGACTGGGCTCTGCTAGTTTGTATTATAAGGTTTTCGTTCGAAAAACTAATAACATACATTTGCACTTGTAAAAGGTTAGTTAATTAAAATTATAATTTTTTTTTGTCACGTTAGCCTTGCAAAACATGCTGAAATATGTTTTTCAAATATTATAAATATTTGATAATTCTTTTACTTTAAACTGAATTGTGAAGCAGAAGGACGTGAAAACATTTATAAAATTTCCGTTTACAAGGCAACTTTTTGTAAAAATTTTTGTATCTCTATCTGGCATTGCCATCGGTCCTATTGATCTGTTTTTTTTTTTAAACAAAATAATAACAAAGTTCTCTAAATGGGAGTTTTAAGGTTTAAAATACTCCGCAAATATGTCAAGCAGTTGCCAGTTGCTAAAAGTTCTTTAAATTCCGAAAAAATCCAAATCCAAAATAAAATTTTTCACTTGTAAATAATCCTCTTTAAAAAATTCAAATAACATAAAGAACACCATGACTATTTAATAATCTAATAACATTAAAGCCAATCGATCTGCCTCTGCCAAACTGTATCAAAATGCCTATATATGTACGTATGTATAATAACAAATCCATGGACAATGTTCTTAGAAGTGAGCATAATTCTGATGTTCGTTTTATTTCATAAAAACATGTGTAGCATGTTGTCATTCGTCCATTGAAAAAGACAGCAAATGTCAAGACAAAAAGGAGAGATGTTTACGGTAGAATCTCGAATGAACAAATTTTTTTTTATATATAAACTGGAAATCAAAATGTATCATACACGTGTTAACCTGTTAATAGTTTCTGTTTTATACGAGAATATGGGTAGAGCCTCCTTAATAACGAAAAATCGAACTTAAAAGAATTTTTTAGTAAATTTAATATTTTTTGGAATAAAACTTTTGGGCAAACAACCAGTTATACTACAATAAAAAGTATGACTATAAAACTGTTTAACCTGTTAACCGTTATAAATTCACAGCTATGGGAAGTTTCTTTATACCCTCCATACCACAGTGCAGAGGGTATACATATATCTGTTTGTTATTTCGTTTGTAACGCATCGAAAAATGAATTTGTGACTCCATGAAGTATATGTGACTCTGCTTAAGAAAACCCGCCTAGTGTGTAAAATTTCATGAATTCACCTTTTTTTTTTTTTTGGAGTTGTATGTAAAAACCTTAAATTTTCATATGAAACCGCTCGCAAGTCTCAAAAACATCGAAAAGTTATGTAAAAATGCAATTATATAACACAGTGAAAACCCAGTTGATCAAATTTATCGAGACATTTTCACAATTATTAAAACAAACTCGGATTTCTAGCACTAAATGATAAAACAAACATTGAACGCGCAGACTTTGAAAATGCAACACAGAGGGGGAAACTTTAACTGCGTTTTTCTCAAAAACTTGTTTTGACACACTATGTTGGTTTTCATACGCAAGGTCACATATGTATTCCTGATCATTGTAACAACTCGAGCCGATATAGCGATATCCGCCTGTCTGTCTGTCTGTCTGTTTAAATCACGTTCATTCACAAAATAAACCATTAATCTGGGTAAACGCAGGATAATATTGTTTATCATTATTTCGAGCAGGTTGATATTTAAAATCAGATAAATCGGGCATCATTCTGTCATGGTACGGCTTTAAATATGAAAATACCTCTAAAAAATTATAAAAATTCAGTGTGTAATGTAGTATTAATTGATTACTTTTTCAAAATAGTTTGTTTACATATGTTACAAGTAGTGTTTGCATATGTTACCCAGGTAGAGGGTATCAAATATTCCGCATAGCCGAATTTAACATGTTTTTCTTTATAATATGTAACTTAGCAGTTAACAGGTTATTTTGGAAAATAAAATTGTAGCAACAATAGTTAGAGTAGAAGCCAACACAAAACAACTCTTTAGCCCCTCTTCCTGAACTGTACTATACTGTACTGTACTGAAATGAACCGAACACTTAAACTTAGTGCTTGACAGTCAAATATACAAATAAATCCATTTAGAAATACGTCTCTTAAAGTTTGACAGGTTTACGGTACAACCATGACAAGGGATGAATTTACACTGAAAAACAATGGTGGTAAAAACAGAACAGAAAAACACTCAGCCTAGGCAACCTCTGTATTAATGTATTCAGCAATCAAAATAAATAAATACAAAAAAAAAAAAAAAAACAATACACGATACGAGTATCATTGAGCATTTGTTGGGAAAATTGTAGTTAGGTTGATCCTGAAATGTGTTTGACTGACTGACATTATTTTGCCATTAATTTTTTTATTTTCCTTTTTGTATTTACCTTTATTGTCTGAGATTTATATTTGTAGAACATACATATAACTAAAAGCAGTCTTTTGCATAATTACACTATGCTCAAAATTATCCAGAATTTCGAAAAATATTAGTTGCTCGTTAATATTTTTAAATTATTTTGAAATTAAAAAGAATCCAGCAAAAGAACTGAAGTCATATTCTAATAGAATGACATTTTCATTACGATTTTACACAACTTGTAAAGGTGTTAATTGGTTATGGTAAAGTTCATTTTGAAATCTAAACGAGAGAGTTTCCAATCAAAGATGAGAAAAATAAATTATTTAAGAAATATATCGATATTGGAAAAAGGATGACATTAGTCAACACAAGTCTTGCTTCCATTATTTTTTTTACCTGCTATTGGGTATTTCTATGGCCCTGACAATGAAAAAAAAAAATACTGGGATATTGCTAACAGCTTTACTTTTTGAAATGTGCAGTTTTATTACAATATTTTGGCAAAGAATTACAAAAAAAATAAAAATAAATAATTATGTTAACAAAATTTCTATTGAACACTAGTTAATGATCTTTTATAAAATTTCCTTGAATGACCGACTTTAGGTAGATCTCGTTGCAAACTCCAGCAGTAGTCTGCCATCATATGTGAGCCCCACCGCCGCTGATAACGCTCTTCCATTGTCCGAAGATCCTGACGGAATCTTTCACCCTGCTCCTCACTAAAATCACCCAGATTTTGTGGAAATTGGTCTAAATGCGAATACAGGAACTGGATTTTAATGCTCATGTTGGATCCTAGCTCTTGCAAGTTCGATAGCATGCACTAACAAGCTCTACATGGTCGTCAGATTTCTTTTTTGCCTAGGAAATTGCTCATAACCAAAACAAATGAATTCAAAGCTTTGGATTGGACTTCAGTCATTGATTTGACAAAATTAGGAGCTTTAAATTTTTCTGTGCTTAATCCTGGAAACTTGCGTTAAAGAAAATTAAAACATTCGCCACCTTTGCCAAGAGTCTTCACAAACTGTTTCATTATGCCGATGCGGTCTCGGCTAACTAAAGGCACGTTTATAACAATTTTTGTACCAACTTTTAGCTCTTCCCGCACTGGCCAAACTTTTTGTGAACAATGGTATTGTTTGTCACGTTTGTCCCAGAGACACATGAAACAAGGGAAAGAAGAAAATACCATTTTCAGATCAATAAAAGTGACCCATTTGTACTTGATACCTAATTTTTTTCGATAACCTTAGAAACATTTGCGTATTCTTCTTTTGAAGTCGTCGAGTGTGAAATAGGTATAGATCCATACTTGTTACCGTTATGAAGCAAAACACACTTTAAACTTGCTTTGCTGCTGTCTATGAACCTAGTGGTTGACATCTGCTGCACCAACATCGTTACAAAAAACTAAATCCTTCTCTTGAGAAAAGAAAAAACGGTAAGAGATTTATTCTCGGGTACGATAAAATATAATGTTGGTTTCCGGAGTGAGCAAATTTTTGGGGGTAAATTTCTATTTCACAATACAATCACGTAAGACAAAATCGGTGTGACTTATGATTGTATTGGTGAAAAAATTATGATATGTAATAACCTGTTTGAAAATGAAAAATAAAAAATGAAAAATGAAAAATAAAAAAATTAAAAATAAAAAATGAAAACGAAAAATGAAAAATGAAAAATAAAAAATGAAAAATAAAAAAATGAAAAATGAAAAATAAGAAATGAAAAATAAAAATGAAAAATAAAACATGTAAAATTGATAATGAAAAATGAGCAATGAAAAACGAAAAATTAAAAATGAAAAACGAAAAATAAAAAAATTTTTTTTTCTTCATTCTTTATTCTATTATACAATATTAAACAAATTAGATTTATAAGATTAATAGGCTAGGCGAGTTTTTGTTACCGATATAAGTTTCACAGTTTTACCCCGATTTTGACAGAAAATTTATCATTTGAAAGTTATTTCTTTTTAGCTGTTACCCAGATTTACAGATTTTCATCGTCTGGGATATTTTTTTTTGAGCTATGATCATTTAAAGTTAGTACTAACACATACATAAAATTTTACAATGCTATGTGTGTGTTCATTAAATTTGTTAATGTGTTTGTGTTAATGAGTTGAGTTTGTTTTCTTCATTTAAAATGAGTTGAATTGTGAAGTATATCTTTTGGGTCTTTATTAAATTAAAAAATAAAATTTCCTATGATTTGCACTTGAATTTCGAGTGCTGGAATCTGCTAGTAATAATAAAAGTAAAATTAGTTATTAGTATTAGTTTTTCAAAAATGAAAAATGAAAAATCAAAAATAAAAAATGAATGAAAAATGAAAAATAAGAAATGAAAAATGAAAAATAACAAATGAAAAATGAAAACTGAAAAATAAAAAACAAAAAATTAAAAACTAACCGGTTGAAATAATAAAAATAAATATTTTTATATTAGCAGTTGATTGCTATAAGTGAAACATAGGTGACGCTTTTTGTTTGACTTTAGAAAAGTGCCATAAAAAAATTTTTAATTACTAGATGTTTACACATCTCCCCTGTGATCGAACTCACATGAATTCTTTTTCTTTTAAACGAGATGCTAAAATTTAAGAAGATTCTTTGGGTAAGTTCATATATCTTACTAAGTCATTTAGTTCTTCTGATTTAATGGTTGAGGTTCTGAAACGCTACATTTGTAGTCTCAATCAGAGTCTTCACTTGATGTATTTCGTTCGGGTTCACAGAGATTTGGGTCATCAGAAGATTTAGATGTGCTGGGTTGTACCTCTTGTGATTTTAATTGAGGTCGTTGAGCAGAAGATAAGTTAAGAGATGACCACTTACTTCGATTTTCACGGTTAATTCCACCAAATCATGGGTGTTATGAATATTATTGCACCTGTTTTTCCACTGGACCATAACCGTAGACATACCACACATTTCTGGCCTACAATATGAGGAACTCATGGCTTGTCCTGATTACACAATTTTATTTCAAAGTATGATACGCAGTTTTGCCAAAGTCCGATATAGGTTTTCGATATTTTTCAAATATATATTAACCACAAGTGTAGCAAAAACAATCGAGATTAAACACACAACATCTTCTTGACGAAGCCATATAGATCGCGTCAATTTGAGTTATAAACAAAAAAAAATCATAGAACACAAACAATTTTTTTTCATTTGTTGACCAGTGTTATTGTTATTAGAGTATAAATAACTAATTTTGATTGAATAAAAGTTTATATTGCGGTAACAAGAGAAAAATTGATATTGAAACTTTTACTATTTCAATTACTTTTCATTATTCATAAAAATTATTTAAAAAATATATATTTTGAAGAAGTGATTTATCATGATTTCCTAAGCAAAAAGCGCTAAATTAGTTTGAAACTCAAAAGCGCTAGTTCTGTGTTTGCAAAAAACAAAAATATTTTTATTGATTAACAAAAAACCTATATATATTATTTGTACATTTGAGATCATTTAGTATTTAAAGGCATTCTATTCCTTATTGTGTTTTTAGAAAAATTCATTGCACTCTTTCGACTTCAGTGTTTGCGTACTGAAAGTTCGATATATCTACAATGAAACATGATAATTTAAAAACCTGGAATTCATTGACAGAGTTTTTGAAGTTATATAACTTGTTTATGTATGTTTATCTCTTATAAATTATTTTGTAAAACTTATAAATTTTTCTTTGTGTGGGCTTCGAATGCCAGATTCACTTTTTGCATTTCTGAAGCATTGTACTTTAACGGTACAAATGAGTTCTCAACTCAAGCCACATATCCATAATTGGCTTAATGGCTCCTTCTATAGAAAGCTATCTGCTTGGTGCTACCATCGAAATTTTTGTTGGCATCTTTGTTAGTAAATTTTTATCTTACTGATGAATTAGAGAATCCATTATCTCTCTCTTTGATCAAAAAGTTTAATATAGACTAGCAGAGCCCAGCCCTCGAAATTCGAGTGCAAATTCTTGGAAATTTTATTATATCATTCAATTTATTTCTTTCAATATTTTTAATCTACTTAATTCATTATGTTTATTTAATTCATTATAAATATTTGTTGAACACACCGAAATAAAGGCCACCTTGTACGCCACTTAAAGTTATTAAAATTTTTGACAATTCACAATTCAACACAGGGTATGTGTTATGCAATTATTGTAATGAAATCTGTACGTTAACTTTCGTGTTGCATAATGTAAAGTTGATTGAGCACGCATAACTTTCCTCAAACTCAATGAATTTAAGCAGTTAATAGCTCAAAAGAAAGAGCTTGACTACTGAGTTTTCTGATATCAAGATCCATTCATTAGAAGAGGAGCTATGAGAATTCGAATTGCTTGCGTGAATGTGTCCCATAAGGAATGTACAGGGAAGAATCGCGTTTGGATATAACTTGAGTAAGGTGGGAGGTGAGTAAATTTCAATGATTGATGCCATATCTGTGTCTAAATACCTTTCATTAAAAAAAAAATTAAGGAAATCGGGCGAATAAAACGGCCAGACGGACTGACTTTAGTTTTCATAAATTTTTTTAATATTTAAGATTGTTTAACATGAACTTTCATATTTAAGAGGTGCTTAAACCACTGAAAAATAAAACAAAAACCGCTAAAAATAGCGCTTTTTTTTAAAGAGAAATTGTACTCTGCAGGATCTATAAAAGACAACTTCCATCTTTAGACAAACCGGATGCAGTACATCTATTTCACGTCTTTCGTTTGTTATTTTGCTGTAATCTTTCCTTTTCTTCGAAATTATAAAAATTTCTGGATAGTTTTTTAACCAAGTCTACACACACATATAAAATTACTATGACATCAATATGTAACTTATGTATAACAAAATTTAAGCAAAAATCTATATTTTTGTAATTGTTTTGATTGACAGTATTTTATAGAAAACATTGTGGAATTATAGATAATTCTACATTTCTAACCATGCGACTGTGTGTGCACGTGTAAATTTGCTTGAAAATATTTTCCGTATAAAAGGTCAAATGTTAAAAACGAAAATTTGTATCAAACGGAAAGAAAAAAATATTTTCGACAATTTGATGCGTAAAAGAGCTAACCCATAAAATCTAAGTTTTTATTATACTCCCTTTCTATGTAAATTAAGTTTACCGTCTCGTTTCAGAGTAATAAATAGAATTTAAGACATGAATGTAAAAAAAATAAATAAAACTAAACATTTTCTGATATATACTTTTTAAAATTTTTTATAATATTTTCGGATAACTCTCATAAATTTTAGAATTTCATTTTCGTTTAATTATCATAAAAGGTGGAATTCATTTTTACTGTGAGAGATGAAGATTGTGTTTTTTATTGATAATCTTGCTTTTGTGCTATTTATTTATATCGTTAAAATCTTTGAAATTGGGTTACAAGTTGCCAACACTAAGAGACCAAAAAGGCTAGATTTCAAATTATAATAGCTAGATTTTTACAGAGATGTGTAATATATATAAGATACTAGCTGAACCCGGTGTACTTCGCTACCCCTCATCGTTATAAAATAAACGAAATAAAAAAAAATATTTATACATTAACAAAATATTATTTATTTAATTTAGAATTAATGTAGAATGTACAATATTTTTAGTTTCTCCATCTGGAGCATAAACATATAAGTCGGTGGGTTTCCCTACACGTGAGCATGCAACATAAAGCTGTCCATGCGAGAAACATGGATTTGCTAAATTTAAGCCGCAAACTTAAATCGCAAACGCTAATCGAACAGGAAACTGTAATCGTTTGAAGTCGAATGGTAAATCAATTGGGATCATTGGAATGCGTGGTAAAGGTACATCTGTTCCTTTATATTTTCCTGTTATAATGGTCGCTTCTATTAAATTATTTAGCATTTTTTTACTGCAAGTCGAGTGCCATTGCAAAGCCGTGGTGGATCGATATTACGCAGTAAAATAATGGGCACTCCAATTTTGAGTTGTAGCACATGTGGTGGAAAGCCTGGCACATCAATAATCGAATATAAAAAATTGGGTGTAGTGAGTGAAAGTTTCACACTGCGAAAGTTAAAGGAAGAATGGTGTACAGGTCTGGCTTCCTACAAATCGGAAACAAAGGGACGTGGCCCGCCGACTTTCGCATGGAATGTATACCTATTTAAGAAAACACCTTATTAAGCAAATCAATCCATGCCAAATATTGAGTTATATGGGCGGGGCCTCGCCCCTTTGTCCACTAACAACTTTATATCGTCAAGGGCTTAATAGAAGTTATTATAGATTTTAATTTTTCTAAAAAGGGCGTGGTCCCGCCCAGTTTTTTGTAGTACTATTTCTATTAAATTCAATACGATATATACCAAATATCATTTCCGTAGGTTAAAAAATGGCCGAAATATGACGATTTTAAATTTGGGGTTATATGGGCAGAACCACACCCCTTTGCCCACTAACAACTTTATATAGTTAAGGACTTAGTATTTCGCAAAAATATCCTTTTGTGAAAATTTCATGACGATCCTTCCAGTAGTTTAGAAGATATTACGATTTTTTATTTTTCTAAAAAGGGGTGTGGTTCCGCCCACTTTTCTTCTGATGTGTATTTCTATTCATGCTAATACCATATGTACCAAATGTGACCGCTGTAGGTCAAAATATTCCCGAGATATGACGATTTAAAGTTTTGGCTTATATGGGCGTGGCACCGCCCCTTTGTCCAATCAAAAATTTATATAGCCTATTATTCCTTCCAGAGTCACAGTAACACTCTGTGAAAATTTCAGGAAGATCGGTTCAGGGGTTTGGCCTCCTATAAAGCACAAACAAACACATTCATTTTTATATATATAGATTGAATGCAGATTAATTATAATTTAAGGTAAAATGGGGCGAAAAAGGGGGATTTGGTAATAAAAAAATGTATGGCTACCATACCTGTAGATAAAAAGTGTATAAAACTTTAGGTAAATACATATTACAAAAAAAGTATTTTGTATAGCAAACATTGTTAGTGGTATAAGTAAGTATCTGAATTAAAAAAAGGGGGCGGTGAAGTGGGCGGTATTAAGAGCAATATACTACCAAATAAAAAAAATCCGTTGGAAGAAACAAATTTGTACAGAGAACAAAAAGTTTAAAACTTTCAAACAAAATTTGGCGTGAAAAGGGGCGTGAAAAGGGGCGTGGCGTAGGAAATGTTTATTTCTACCTACTCGACCTATTGCGGCAGTCAGACAGACAAGCAGGCAATGTCAGATCAACTTCTCCTTTTATAAGGATCTAGAATATATATAGTTTATGGCGTCTCCAGAATATATTTCGATGAGTCGCAAACGGATTGACATACTGATACGTACTCTCTGCACAGTGGTGTCGAGGATATGAAATGTACAAATTACTCAAATTAAAACGTTTTTGAATTTATGATTAATTTTCCATTTTCTTAAAAGAACGTTCTACAAGTTAAAAAATAGATTTTTCTAGTAAAAACTATATGAAATTGAATTACAAATTTATAGAAACAATACACTAAAAGAAGACTTCGTTTCAATACAGTCTTTTTAAACTAGTATAACTACGTTGCATGTAAATGTGATACCACTTTAAATTTGTGTAATATGATCCTACCACAACAATGGCATATATCACACGCTGACTAATCTACAACGCCATTAAATAGACATAAGTGTCCATAACGTAAGCTCAGCTTAGCAGCTCTGGAACATAACACCAAACACAATATGCATGTAGAACTCTATCAGGCAAGCATTTACTTCTCTCTTTGAACATATATGTATACACATAAATGAACATGCACTAGACAGTAAGGAGACATTACTAAGGTTTTAAGCAGCTTAAATGTGGTTAAAACATAAGACTAAAAGAAGACGAAAACAATCAGACAATCACAAATAAGCTAACAAACCGAAAAACAACTCACAGACAAACTCTAAACTAACAAATATGTTGAGCATGACAAGTACTTGGGGTAGTAAGACCCGTTCTGCCTTATTCTAACGTATATCGATTAGATAAAATTTACGCCAGTTAAAAGTGAACACAAGAAATGGCCAAATGATGAAATTTTAATATTCTTGAATATGGCTGTGTATCGAACGATGCGTTTATCACGCAATGTTGTGGATAATGAAAAACAATATATTTATACGAGAATGCTTTTTTTTTTTTTTTGAAAAGCTGTTATTGAGAAAATTGCTAAACAATTCAAGAAATAGATTTTTTACGACTGTAATAACTGCACACTCAAATTATTACCAACTGAATTGCGATGAAGTTAGTAACCGAATTTCGAGTTGGTTACGATTACAATTCTGCTGTTTAAACTGTAGATATTTTATCACAATAGAAAATGGTCTGCTGCCGTTAATTTTCTGTTGGTACAAATCTTTGGATTAAGAAAATTTTATCATGTATCCCAAAACTCGTGTCATGTCTTACATATGTCATTTGACAACTATATTAAATTCAAGAATATTATATTTCTACATAAAATTATTATAACAAAGGCTCCAAAATATCTTTTTGAACGATTAAAGTTCGCAAGATCTTCCAGAGGGAATCGAATAATTCAATTTAAATACCGGGACCATGCCTCTGAATGTCAATTTTTTATTCTAACTATTCGTCTCTGGAATCAGCTTCCTAATGTCATGCAAAATACAAGCAACGCAATAAGGTTTGGAAAATTACTATACCAATACTTTAATTAATTTATTTGATTTTTTTTTAATGTTTTTAAATTTTAATTTATAATATTTTAAATTTAGATTAAGAGATACTGATATTAAATATATAGTGAATAACTTATCTGATTCCATTACTGTAATTTATAAGATACTGTGTGTTGTTGTAATGGAAAATCGCATTTAATAAATAAATACAAATACAAAATAAAGTTGTTAATCTTTTGTACAGTTCGATTGAAAATAATTGAAAATTGAAAAAAAAAAAAAAAAATACTGTCACAATATGAATAAACGTTATACTCGTTCGTATTAAGGATAAAAAAATTTTAACACTCATAAAATGCAATAACAAACCTAGAGTTTTGGTATACCCTATACCATATATGCCCATATCCTATGCACTCAATGTACTTTTGTTTTTGTAAAAGCACTTAGGCATAGTCAGTGTATTCTATTACACACACACAGCATTCAGCACCAAGCAATACAAAATACACGAACAAAGCGCAAAGCAACAACACTTTCGTATGCTTTATTGGTACACATTAACGACCGAGATATTCAATGTAGATTTTATTGTTGTCTAACATATGATTTTGTTTAAAAAATAGTTTTAAGCTGTGAATTTAAAAGCACTTGGAGAAATCAGTTTAAGTTTAAAACTCAAATTATTACTTTACAAAATGAGCTCCATGTATTCAGATGAAAAGTGGGAAAGTGATTTTTTACACTCATAACTTTAAGCCTGAAGCACAATGTTTGACACGCTTTCAAAAATAACAAATTGAAAAAACATTTGATTTCAGGGAATAAAAATATGAAAAAAATTGTTTTCTTTATATGTATTTGTGTTTGCACTTTCATAAGAAACTACTGGGCATGCCTGCCCTATACAACTATATGGTCAGGGTATAATGACTTTGTGCTGATGTGTGTTACTACCAAAAATATTTGACCTAGGCCCATATTAGACTCAGAATCACTTTCTAAGGTGATTTAGCGATATCCGTTCGTCCGTCTGTCTGTTCTCTCTCCTTCTGTCGGTTTGTCCGTCCGTTTGTGTGTCCTTTAAACCTTATAGTCAAACTACAGGTCGCAAATATGAATATGCTTTAATTTTATTTAGTACATAAGCTTCTAGCGACCATAGGATGAAAGCTTTTGAAATTGGTGAAAATCGGTTCATGTTAAGACCTAGTCCCCATACAAATGGCCCGTATGAGACCGACTTAAATTTTTATTAAATCCAAATTATCATGTATATCTTGTTCAAATTGGGTTTCTCTATGTTTATTACATCCATTAATCAGTAGTCCAAAAAACTCTTTAGGATAATTATTACTTATAGCCCCCATATAAAGATGATTCCCGATCTTCACTCAAACCTATCAAAAACAAAAATATTTCTCCGAATTTTCCCAAATTTGGTTTGTATACATTTTTTTTCAAAAAATAAGTGACTTTACCAAATATGGTCACGATCGTCCATTTTTCGACGTAGTCCCCATATAAATATCAGATCTACAAAAAAATAAAAATTCCAATCAGATTCGGCTTATGCTTGATTTCTATACTCAATTTGGGTATCCCATAGTGGGTCTAGACCGCCTATAATTTTCTTACCTTTTTTTTTATTTAATTGAAATTATATTAAGGCTTGAAAAACAAGATCATTTTTATATTTCTCATCACTACTTATGAATTGGTGGACCTTTTCCGGAAATCTTTCAATTTGTTTTAGTAATTTCTGCCAATTTTTTGGAACAGGTAGTCCCTATCCGTTTAAAATCTTCAACTTTTTGGGACAAACTTATTGTGCTCTTCAACTTTCTATTCACAAGAACCCAATATATCTCCAGTAGCCTTAGTTTTAGACAGTTTGGAGCAATTACCTCCATTGGTATCAAAACCACATTCTTCTTCTTGTAATACTCAAGAGCTTTATTAACGTAGTGTCAGGATGCCACATCGGGTCAAAAATATGTTGACATATTGTGTTGGGTGTATGAATTTCGGTATTTAGAATCCATTGCAACAAATTACTTGCTATTTTTGCCGTGACTGTATCTTGGTTGCCATACCATGAACTTTTTGTGGGAAAATTTTTGATACTTTTGGGTCTCAAATTTATCTTCAACACTTCCTCAGGCATTCGCATCATAAAAATTTTGACTCGGAAGCTGTGAAAAATCTACCAGTACATACGTTTCGTCGTCCATTATGCAGCAGGAGTATTATTTTGTGAAACGTGAGATCAATTTTTGTACTCTGTTTTTGGTATATAAAATTTTTTGCAGCTTTTTTGTCTGGAACTTTTTAGACATTGTGTGTTTTACAATCTGCATTGGCTTAATTTTCACACCAAATAGTTCGAGCACGAATAGCTAATCGGGAAGCTTTTCTGCCAGAAGCGTTTTCAGTTTTTTTCAACATGCTTCCTTTTTTTGGCCTTACAAATATCATAAGGACCTTTCTTTCTTCTCGAATCAGGTTTCTTATCAATGGTAAAATTCTCCTGATTCTTTTTAATATCATTGGCAAAAGTTTGACGGTAGATCTTTGATTCTTTGGTCAACTTTTTTAGCACGTACTTTTATTTCATCACTAATAATCAAATTAAAACAAATGGACAAAGTTGTCACTGAACGTAATAACTGATATATTTTTTCAAAGATAACTTGATCAAAAAAGGTTAAGAGCTAAAACGTGTGTAATGATTTTTCCGATCTCACCCTTATACTCCTAGACGGACAGACATTTCTGCTTTACACATAAACTGTTTCTTGAAGGCTTCAGTCTCTTTAACTCGTAAACATAAATACAAATAATAAAAAAATCAGAGCCCACCTCTTTCTACTTTTTCATGTCTGTTGGTGGCCTCAGTTATGTTTGAAAACATTTTTATACCCTATACCACTATGTGGTTTGGGTATAATGACTGTGCTGCTGTTTGTAACAACCAAAAATATTTGACCTAGACCCATCTTTAATTATACCGATCGAATCAGAATCACTTTCTGAGTTGATTTAACAATGTCCGTCCGTCCGTCCGTCCGTCCGTCCGTCCGTCTGTGTGTCCATGTAAACCTTGTAATCAAACTGCAGGTCGCAAATATAAATATATTTTGATGAAATTTGGTATATAAGCTTTTATCGGCCATGGGATGAACGCTGTTGAAATTGGTGAGAATCGGTCCATGTTCAGACCTAGCCCCCATACAAATTACCCCTATGAAATCGACATAAATTGTCATAAGATCCAAATTGTCATATGGATCTTACTCAAATTGGGTTTATATGCGTTCATTACATCCACTAATGAGTAGTCCAAAAATGATCCCTTTGGGCCCATATAGAGCTGCTTCCCGATTTTCACTTAAATCTATTAAAAAACAAAAATATTGCACTGATTCTTCTCAAATTTTGTTTGTATATATTTTTGCAAAATACAAGAGACTTTACCAAACATGATCAGGATCGGTCCATTTTTGGACCTAGTCCCCATATAGATGTAGCATCCGATATGAACTTTTTCATATCTGCAGCCAAAAAAATTAATAAAAATCCCACTCAAATTTGGTTTTGCTTATTTTCTATGTCCAGTTAGTTGAGCCTAAGAGATAGGGTTTCTAAACGCATGGTATAGGGTATCGTATAGTCGGTCTAGACCGACTATAATTTTCTTACTTGTTGTTACTTATTTTTTTCTTTTTCAATCAGAATTTGATAAAATATAAAAAAAAGTTAACTCTAATTTTTTTGAGGTTTTTTATTTTGTTTTTTTATATTATTTTTAATATTAAAATTATTTGTTTTTATTTTCGATCTTCATCATTAATTTGTTGAATTAGAAATTAATACTAGCAGATTCCAGCGCTCGATATTCGAATGCAATTTCTAGGTAGCTTTATTTTTCAACTTAGCCAATTCACAAACCAACACTTTAATGGTTTATTGTTATTGCGAATGATAACAAACTTATTAACAAACACATTAACAAATTTAATAAAACACACATAGCATATGTATAATTTTATGTATGTGTTAGTAGCAACTTTAAATGCAATTTACTCAAAATAGTGGAAAAAATTTAAAAATCTGTAAATCTTCAAAAGAAATACCTTTCAAGTAGAACAAAACATCGGTCACAAGAAATCGCCTAGTCTATTAATATTATAGATATATATATTTTTTTAATTATTGTTAGTTTCTTATATGTTTTTAATACTTTTTTAATATTTGTTAATTGTATTAAATTTTTTAAAACTTGCAAAATCTTATATTCGATCATCATTAATTTTTATAATTTTTTTATATTTTGATAAATTTCTCTTAATTTAAAATCATTTTTTATGTTTCGTAAATTTTTTGTATTTTTTTAGTTTTCCGTATATCTCAAAACTTGTATGTTTTATATTTTAACAGCAGTTTAGTCAAAACTAAATATTACACTTATAATAGTTTTCCTAGAAGTAAAAAAAAATCATCTTACATACCTAACATTTTACCTAAATTGAGTACATGATTTCTTTTTTGTGGTTTATGTATTTTAAATATGACTTGAGGTTCCTTTAAGGTCCTTTGCGTGTTGAAGAGTCGTTAACTGAATTGAAATGTGAATTGAATGGAATTGTTGAACGGATTATTTTCAAAAATAAACTTAGCAATACAAACAGCAACAACAAATACTAAACATAATACAATACTTATTGAATTGCATGGTACTTATTTTATAATAAAATTTGTCTTAGTCATGCCTTAAAATAAACTAAAACGAATCATGGTAGTTGTTAATCCCATAAATACTAGCAGGGATAATAAGGTCCATAAGTAGAATAAAATATTTAAAATAAATTTAATTTAAAAATTTATTCAAGGAATAGTTAGTTAGTTAATTAATTGTTCTTTTATATTATATTCTTTTATATTATTTTTAACAGAGGCAAGCATTTCTGATCTTAAAAATTCCCAGACTTCTTTTGTTGAACATTCGCTAATTTGAATTATGTTACAATCTTCACATAATTTTTCAATATTGTTATACCAGAATAAATTTTTTTCTATTAAAATTTTGGATAATTGAATTGGAAGGCGATGGATTTTGTACAAAAATAATGTTTTGATAATATATCTCAGGTGCAACTCTAAGGTGTATATGTGGCTATTTTCTATGTTTGTTTCTAGCATTAATGCATACGTTGGTTTAAATGATGGTAACTTTAAAATCTTCTTTAAGAAATAACGTTGAAGTTTATCACATCATCGAAAAGTGTAAAGCCCCAAATTTGAGCGCCACATGATTGAATCGCTCTGCACACAGACTGGAAAAGATTCCATTTCGCCTTCATGGATATGTTCTTTTTCCTCAGAAAATTATTCCAGGTAGCATTAATGATATTTTTGCCGATACGACATTTTTGTTACTCCTAAGTATGTATATTCTGAGGTTATATTTATTGGGCTGCCATTAAAAAAGAATTTTTCACGATTAGATATCTCTCCACCTTTTTGAAATATCATCATTTCCGACTACCTTAAATTAACATCAAGGTTCCAAGTTTTACAGTAAACTTCAAGTTTCCTGATCATATTCTGCATTGTTGAAATATCGTCCGCTAATATAACGATGTCATCAGCATATAATAATATTCTAGCAATTAAACCTCGTATATTACTCCTCCACTTATAAAATCGTGTAAATCATTCAGATACAGTGAGAAAGGAGTTGGTGACAATAAACATTCTTGCTTTACTCCAGCTGCTGTGTCAAATGTTTCCGATAACTCTTCTCCAGTCCTTTCGATCATATTTACCATTTTGGACGATATACCTGCATTGTGAAGTTTATAAATAAGAGTTTTTCCTGATATTTTATCAACGGCTGCTTTGAAATCGACAATAAAGGCGAATAGTTTGCGGTATTCACTTAATTTTATATTCGCAATTGCAGCTAGATTGTAAATGTTGTCAGCTGTAGAATATCCTTCTTGAAATCCAGCTTGATATTTATTTTTATTCAATCTATTGTTTAGAATTCCCATTACTATTTTCGCAATTGTATCTTTATGAATATATTATTATTGACCAACCCTTTGTCACCTTTTTTGAATATCGAGAAAATAATGCTAGTAATGAATTTTTCATTTAATTTAGCTGTTTCTATAAAATTATCAGTAGCATGTTTAAAAAATTCATACGATATCCTATCTTCGCCTGGGGCCTTATTATCCTTAGATTTTGCCAAAGCATATTTTATTTCCAATAGTGAAATAGGGTCGTCTAGGTCAAGGTCAGAATAAAATAGGGGCATAGCTAACATCATTTGAAATTTGTATGGGATTAAGTAGCGCGCAGAAATAGGTTTTAAACTCAGAAGCAGATATTCCCGAACTTTTCTGTCTGTCTATTTGCCGTATTTCCTTAACGACATTCCACCAGTCCTTATTGTTTCTAACTGAGTTAATTTGAACTTCAAGATTCTTAAGGTAGTTTACTCTACTTTCTTCACATCTTATATATTAAAAGAATTTATGAATAAACTTTGTATTCAAGATTTTTTTCAATATTTTTCTTCTCTCGAACCTCTATAACTAGAGTTCTAATTAACGTTGGCTGTTGACATAGGTCGAAGAACACTCAGTGGATCAAGCTCCTTCTTTTGAGCTATTAACGGCTTAAATTCGTTGGGTTTGAGGAAAGTTATGCGTGGAGAATCAACTTTACTTTTACTGTACGTTAACTTTTCTTGGCATATTTTGGCATTACTGTACGTTAACTTCTCTTGGCAAATTCGTTGGGTTTGAGGAAAGTTATGCGTGGACAATCAACTTTACATTTACTGTACGTTAACTTTTCTTGGCATATTTTGGCATTACTGTATGTTAACTTCTCTTGGCAAATTTTGGTATTATATTATAAAAATTAATATACATAATATAATATAATCCTCTAGTATATATTTAAAATTAAGATTTTCATGTAAATATTGCTGTTTGTTTTCCTCGCATTGGTAAGAATACTGATGTTGTTTAGTTTAATTTTATAAAAAATATAGCCCGTTCGATTTTCCAACTAAATAATTTGCTACTTTTTGAAGGCATAAAGTAAGTTGTATTTATCCTAGCAGAATTTGAGGCTTAAATTTTAAAAAATTTTAAGTTAGAGTTTTTTTAGAACATTAATATCATGAAATTTTCATTAATGTGAGTACTCCTTTAATCTGTAAATTTTATTTTAAAAAATTATAAAATAATATTTGTTCATTCACTAAGATTCAACAATATATTTCTGATACAAACCCTTCACTTTAATTAAACTTTACAACAATACGAAAATTGTTCTACAGTGTATTGCATTTTGCAGATAGAAATTAATTCTTTTGTTTTTATAAAAAGACAATAAATAAGAAATTATAATTAACGCTACTCAAACAAGAAAAGCAATTAGCTTTAAATTTAAATGATATTAAGTAGAAATTAAAGGTTAATTACACTGTGCAATACTCCCAAGATTGTTTAACAGTGTTATCAGTTCGTTGGAAGTAACTATAGATTTCGCAGAATAATAAGTCTGTTAAGTTTTCTGTTTCTGTATGTAGAAAAAACTAATTATCAAAAGATTTTCTATTAAAAATTTGGTTGAATTAAATTTTGTATTAAACAATTTATTTAACTGACACAATTTTGTTTTTAATCTAGTTTACTAGAATTTTTGATAACATATTGATTTATTGCGTCATTTCATCTTATAATAAATCTATTGATTTTAGCTAATTATTAACTTCTAACTACTATATTTATTAATCTAACAAACAAATTTGTTTCAACGTTGTGTTTTAATTCTCAACAGCTTTATTTTCAATGGCGTATAATTTTCAAATAAACTTTCCAAACTGCATTTGGTCACTGACTGCAATCGAAACAGCTGCGCAACATGTCTTTCAAAATATAGATAACTTTCCTCAAACTCATATGAGAATATAGTTGCCATAATTAATGAACGAATATTTGATTTCCAGCCAGATTAATTATACCTTTAACAGAGGGCAATAGTTTGTAAAAGAATATAGGACCATGCCCTCAATAGGTCAAATGGGCAGCTAGTTTTTAGTAAAAATTATTCATTAACTTCCTGAACAGGTTGCTATTTAAAATCATCAAAATCGGGTTCATAAGTTCCAAGATTTTAGTGAAATTGTTGAAAAATCTCTTGAATAATTTAATAATTGTTGTTGTTGTTGTTGTGGTTGTTGGCCGACATGGCATCGTCACTGAGACTTTCTTTTTTGCTGGAGCCAGCACCGTTCACTTGTCAAATTAACCATCTTAATTAACTTATAATTTTTAAATATTAATATAAAAAGGAAATAGTCAAAAAAATAAAAAAAAATTATTTAAATTCAAACTTTTAAAATTAATAATACTGCCAATAAAAAACAGAAGTGTTAAATTCGGTTATGCCGAAGCTTTGCTCCCCTTCACCTCGGTTTTTCGTTTTTAGTAATTATTGCAAAATTTTTAGCAATTATAAACAAAATATTTGATAAAGTAAAAAATTTGATAATCCTATGACTGAACTATTACAACAACACACTGAATTTTTAGAATATTTTAAGCCATATCTTGGCACAATGATGCCCGATTTACCCCATTTGAAATACCAACCTGCACGAAATAACGTCAAAAAATATCATCCTAAGTTTACCGAGGTAAATGGTTTATTTTGTGGATGAGTATGACAGATGGACGAACGTACATACGGACATGCCAGAAATGTCATGGATGAATACCTGTTTTTAATTGTAGTAGTGTTTAGCCGATTTCTCTTCTCGATTACGCATAACCCAGCAATGGGAAGCCTACTTTAATTATAGACAAGTAAGAAAACTATAGTCGGTTTAGACCAACCAGATGGCACCCTATACCACGCGCTTAGAGAAAGGGTCTTATTTCCAACTAAATTCTAGTGGCATTGTTATTAATATTTTTAACTGCGGATATCAAAAAGTTCATATCGGATGTTATATTTATGTATGTCGACAAATAGACCGATTCTGACCATATTTGCCAAAATCACTTATTTTTCGCAAAAACACGTACAAACCAACTGTGCAATATTTTTGTTCTTTGGAGAACAAGGAATTGCCCTACAGAGTTTATTTTTGGACTACTAATTAATATAGTAGATGATATAAATACACACAAACCAAATTTGGCCGAGATCTAAAAGATCTCGATCTAATGGCAATTAAAATCAATTCCATAGGATTCATTTCCATAGGAGCCAGGTGCGAATATGCTACGATTTTCATTTTGAATCGATCGGTGTGATGAAAGGTGGATCTAGGTCAAATATTTTGGTAGTTACAAACATCAACAAGAACTCATTTTACTCTAACCATATAGTGGTATAGGGTACAATATATAAAATATAATAAGGACTGGTCAAAAAAGAGAATTATAGATTTAAATGTTGTTAGAACTAAAGGGTTAAGTAACTATAATGAAATAGTAACCGTACCCAACGTTGGTTATACTACTGAGTTCAAGGCACAGGTGGAGGGTATAAGATACTCGGCACAGCCGAATTTAACACTCCTTCTTGTTTTTACTCGTAACCCAATTTTTTTGTTTTTAATTTTCGAATTGAAAACTTTTTTAGTTTAAAATTTTCAATCATAGTTACATGATGGAATAATATTATATATAAAGAAAATATAATTTAAATATACATATTTTTAATTAATAATAAGTCAAAATTTAAATATTTTTTTACCTAATTTTTTTTCTATACAGGCACTGTATTTTTATAATAGAAATAAAATAAAATATTAGTAATATTTTTATAGTAATTTCAGCAAAAAAAATTCTTTAGGAATCCTTTTTCTATTAGACTTAAATATCAGAAAGCAAACAATGTGATACAAATCACGAATTTAGTAAATCATTTTATTTGTTCGGTTGCGTGTGACATTAAAGTCATTTTTATTAAAAGCAACACTTGTACAAATTGATTTCAAGATTATATCAATCTATTTAACACATTCTTTTTCTTCGGACCATTCGATTTGCTTTTGTTGTGTGTAAATAATGAGTGGAAGTATTATTCACATTTGAAGTTTTCAAGAGAACTTTTATTTTTCTTGGGCTTTATTATACAGTCAAGCCACATTTTTATATAAATTTATTGTGATGCTTAAAAGTTGAATTTTTATTTAGCAAAATAAATAACAAATTCAGTAGGTATTCTAATAAGAATAAATATTTTAAATACTGAAAGAATCATAAAAAAATATTTTTGTAATTTTTTTTTTTTTTCTGATGGATTTCAAAATCAAAGCCTTTCCAAATAATTAATTATTTTAACTGAATAAGTTTTTTCGTACAAAACAATATGTATAATTTATTTCATTTCAACTCATTCCTTTTTTTTTTGTCCTTCCGCAAGTGAATAATTAGTTTGAATATAAAATCATTAATTGTTTTTCGACCATTTCCAATTGAAATTTCTTCCAACAACAGCACTCAAAATGCCAACCCATGCTATTTTAAATCATGATCCATTTGAAATGTGGTCCATTATTTCTGTTTCCTTATTTTTTTTTTTTTGCACAAAGTAAAAACTTTTTATTTTAAGTAGAACTGAAATGCAAATATAAATATTTCAAGAAGATAGCGACCAATATATAAGGAAAATATGAATACAACTCAGTTGCTTGTTTTTGGTTGGAGTGTTTATTTATGTACATTAGCGACTACTGAAAAAGGACTGTTTTGCAGGTGTGCATTACACAATTAATTATTGATGTGTTGTTGGTGAGTGCGTGCATGTATAATCATATTTTTTTTTTATAGAAAAAGGAAAAATTATTTTTTATGGGTAAAAAATAGTAACGTAATCGAATCTCCATTGACGAGTTTTAAATTTTTGATCTGATTTATTGTTTAACCTATTTTCGTCCACTGTTTGCATTTTTATAACAAATCAAACACAAAAGATTTTTTTAGATTGTCACGAAAACGCACGTAACTCATCTAGATATCCCAAATAAAAAACAAAAATTTTTTAAACTGTTTTCTTGGAGCATAAATTAAAAAAAATTAGGTATATGAATTTAAAAAGCCAAAGCTGCAAATTAGACTGTACAACAGATAGGAGTAAAACCTTCAAAGGTTTTCAGACCAAACTATATTATTTAAAAAAAAAAAAAAATATATCAAAAAAAGGGAAACAATTAAAATTTTTTAACGACGACGAAACTAGTCTAACTTGATTTGCCGAAACTATTTTCTGAAGATTGAAATGAGAAATCATCAAATGTTCAAATGAGTTATAACTGAAAAATTATCCAAATCAAAACCAAGATAAGGAAAAATATAAAATGTCATAACTTATTGGTCTAAGAACGCTAAACGCTTTGGATTTTTTACTATACTGGCCTAGTAGTTTCACCCTGACTTGGAATTTCTCACCATTTTCGGAAAATGGAAAATCACAAAATTTAAACAAATTCTAAAAACTGTAAAATTTTCTTAGTGAGATCTATAGAAGGAAACATTGAATGTTTTATAAAATAATACCTGTGCTTTCAACTAGCGGCGTAAAGTGGGTTAAATCGTTCTGTACTTTTATGTTATTATGTGAAAACTACTTTTCGGAGATAAATTTTGAACAAAACATCCAAAAACATTCAGAATCTATTTATAAATTAAAGACTTTTGGATGAATAAACAGACTCGGCAGTAAACCTTGACAAACAACAAACTAAATTAAAGTTTTTTTTTTTATTGAAATGCCGTAAATTGCATTCAATTGTCAATCATGTCATTTGAGTTCACAAGAATTAGTGCGGAAACAAAGTGTGTGTGTTTCAAAAGCATTTTCATGTATAACTTTCAATGAAATTGTGTTGTTCGCACAACTCACATGCCAAATGGACAGAATGGAAGGAAGGCAAATATGAATAGAAACAGCAATAGCAGTAGTAGGAAAATGGTTTGAAATGATTGGCGCCCGAGCAGACAGTCGAAAACTGGCAATTTATCATATATTTGAAACATGCTCTTGTTCCTTTTATTTTTCCATTACATTGAGTGTATTGACCAGAGTAAGGTCCGTTGGTATGTTGGCATATGTGTGTAGCATAAATGTGCTTTACACATTCTTTTATGTTTCATATACATTTTAAATTTGTCATTGTGTACATTTTTGGTTTAAAAACCCATTTGTTATACATATGAAATCTGTTGTCCCTGTTCATTAATTTGTATTTAATAGCTGTAATTTAGAATTTAAAGGCACATATATGTATATGATAGGCGAAAACTGACAGAGATAAGTAAATGTCTAATGTTTACCCACGGATAATAAGTAGATAAAATTTTTTTTTATCGTTAATAAAGTTAAAGTTGAAAGTTTTCTTTTATAGTTAATATGATACGAATCTAAAGATAATTATTACGGTTATTGTCATTTTATATTTTAGATATAAACAGTTACCATGACTACCTGCATATTAAAATGCCCTACCAGATATTAATGGTCTAATAAGTAACAAGAGATAAATAATTTATTTCTAAGTTAGTATTATTATATGTATCTTTAACATTCCATTTGTTTAAGGGTGGGGGTTTGCGCACAAGTTGAGTAGTTTGTATTGTATGTGATTTTATTAACGTTTAATGTGTTCCAAACAATCTAATAATGTATTTATGTTTTATTACAAATGCGTATTAGGAAACATACTTTAATTTGTTAAAATATTAAGGGGAAATACATCTTAAAAGCTATGAGTATAAAATACCCCGAATTATGGGTTTGAATTTCACAGTATATAAATAATTTTTGATTTCGGTTCATTTGAAACATTTTAAGCTAAATATTAATAAGTTCAAAATTTTTATGAAAAAGGTGCGAAAAATAAAAAAAAAATATTTTCATACCAATTTCTGATGAAAATTTTTCTACATTTTTTTTACATATTGAGTTAGATGAGCTTTTAAGTTATGGAAAAATGTTAAAAAACTAAAAATATTTTTGAAGTTTTTTTTGTGTTAAATTTTTGCTAAGTGAATTGACGTTTAATTAAAAATAGATGGGAAATGGTGTCCCAAGGTTTAAAAAATAATAAATATTATTATTATTTTTAAATATTTTGTTTAAAGCTCTCTCCAAATTACTTACAATTTAGCATCGATTGGTACTGAAACATATTGAATGGTTGGACGCACAAGAAATTAATGAAAATGTGAATAATGAGTTAACTTCTGCGGATGAAATTCGATAATTTATCAATATGCAAAGAAATTTTAAAGCTCCAGGAATTGATGGGATAAAACCTATAAGTCATAAATTTAAAACGGCTAAAGTAATTTCAATACTAAAACAACAAAAGGAGAAAGAACCACCCAAAAGCTACCGGCTACCGGTAGCCGGTAGGTATTTTAAACGGCCTAAACAAATACTAGAAAATAAATAATATTTTTAGTAAAGAAAAATTCGGATTTAGAAAATATCATTCTACAATACACCAAGTGAAAGGAACTTTAAACATGATAAAAATGAACAAAAATCATCCTAAAAGTACTGGAGTGGTGTTTCTTGATATAGAGAAAGCCTTTAACTCTATATGGCACAACGGAGTCATTGGTTGACATCTAATATTTCTATTATTATTATTAAACATATTTTTTATTGGAAAGATATTTCGTGATCAGTATAGATGATGGTATTTTGATGCAGGTATTCTCCAAGGTTCAATATTGTCTCGAACTTTATGTTAAAAGTAGTTTTAGAAAAATTAACAGCCAGTTTCGAATAGAGAAACAGGTCTTTAAATTTTGCAAATAAGGAATTTGCAAATTTATTTAACTTTTTTGTTCAACTTCTGAAGAGAAGTTACAAGAAAAGGTTAGCGACAAAATTTCTTAGACCTCTCAAAACGTTGTTCACTATCTTTTTCCTTTAAAATGCGTTCAACTCAATTCATGTGTTAATTAAAAGAAAACTGTTTATTGGAATATGTTATGTAATATCTCAAAATTTAATGATTGAGTTTGAAATTGTTCAGGCTCAAGATCAAATGTTTTTACTTTAAGTAAAGCAAAATCATTAGCACATTTGTTTCAAAAATTGATTTATGTATATTCTGCATGACAGGTTATACAGCTGTTTCGGGAAGAGTCACCAACCCTCATCAGTAACCAAAAGCAGTAGATAGTTTGTTTGGTTAAATTCATATATATTTGCTGAAAACAACCAAATGAGAATTCAAGCAAAAGTTATACTATTTAAGCCTCTTCCAATATAACAAACTAAAAATAGAACAACTTTGAAACAAATATGATTGTATGATTGCATACTACAATATACATGTTTGTTTTTGTCTTGAAAAAACAAGAAAAACAATTTGTTTTTGCTAAACTTACATTTAGCGTTAACGGCGTGCCCTCCGTATTTTTAATTTTATTATTTTTTATAAAAATAAAAAAATCTTATTTTCGATCTTTATCAATTTAATGATTGAGTTTGAAATTGTTCAGGCTCAAGATCAAATGTTTTCACTTTAAATAAAGCAAAAGCATTAGCATTCTCGAAACAGCTGTACAACCTGTCATGCAGAATATAGATCAATTTTAGAAACAAATGTGCTAATGCTTTTGCTTTATTTAAAGTAAAAACATTTGATCTTGAGCCTGAACAATTTCAAACTCAATCATTAAATTGATAAAGATCGAAAATAAGATTTTTTATTTTTATAAAAAATAATAAAAAAAAAAAAAAAAAATCTCAAAATTTATTTTAATTGTAATGATGATATATACTCGTATAATAGAAAAAAATTTTTAAATATGCGGGGAAAAATTTTATACCAATTATTCGTTAGAAAATTTTTTTTAACAAAGTGAGTTAAACAAAAAGGTTTAAATGTATGAAATTCTTAAAGATATTTTTGAGTTTTTTTTGTTACCTAATTTAATTTTTTTTACGAAATGCAGTAATATTTAAAAATTAAATGATGTCTTTTCTTGGAAAGAAAGCTTTTAAATTAACGAAATAAGGTTTCAAAAACAATAAATGTAATTATTATTTTTAATTGTTTGATTTAAGAAACGTTTCTTTATCTTAACCTTTGCATCTAAATGAACTTACCATTAAAACTATCGTCCATAATGTGACATTCGAAAATATTGTTGCTCTTTTTGTTTTTGCTGCTGATTTTGTGCGCACCGATAATGTTGATGATGATGTTGTTGTTGTAGATTGTTTTCTGCTGCTATTAGTAACCATGATTTGATTTTGTATTTTCCACGTAACATCTCTTAATCTACAAATACAGACAAAAGAACTCGTTAAATCACAAAATGAATTTAAAAAAAAATTAAAAACTGGAAATTTTAGTTTTAATGAGAAGTTCCAAGAACAAGTGAATAATTAATGTACACATACAAAAAGGTGCTTTCCATAACAGAGGTGTAGCAAAAAACTCCTCATTTTGCAAAATATACAAATTTATTTTGAAATGATTATTTTATTTTCTTCAAGTTAAATAATTTATAGATGGATTTTGTATGTACTCGTACTATAATATCTGCTCTATATTTACTTTGAATTATGTGAAAATATTTTATCTTGTAGTTTTTGAATTTATGATGTTTGGATATTGTCTAGTAAAATATTTTATAAACTGTCTTTGATAAATTGTGAAAAAATAACATATTTTAAAATACCAATTCTGTGGCACGGGATTTGTAAGTCAATTTTGGTACACATGTTGATGAAGATCTAAGACTATAATTTACATTATTCTAATTGGCTCTGCTTCTCGCGATAAACTGCTATTTCAAAAAATATAAACAATTTGTCCGATTTGGTAAAAATAAAAAAAATAAAAAATGTAAACTCCTTAGCTGAATTACCCTCGAAGATTACTCTACATTGTTTTTAATTATCTCAATAGTTTCGGATATATTCAAAATTTAAAGTTTTTTTATTAAAAAAAATCCGAAACGTCAAAATTGCTCTCTATTGATCTTAAGTTATAAACGTAACATAGTATCTAAAAGTACTTGGGTAGGCGAAATAGACGATATATGACAGATTTATGGATAATTAATTACATACGAGGTGATGCCAGAACAACCTAACCTTATTTCTCAACATAATCTCCTTTTAGCTCCATATACTTATCCCAGTGATATTCAATATGTTCGATACCCTCTTTATAGTAAGAACTGCCTAGCTCTTTAAAATATCTCTAAAAATCGGACTGTAAGCTAAGAATATTTTCTCGACAAACTGTATAGCTAGTGAGTAGTACAGACAGCAACAGATGAAGTTTTTGGCCTAACGGAACATTTATAGAACATAAATAACAAAACTACAAGTGTTTCACAATTGTAAGATCAATTACTAATTTCATAGTTGACAGTGTCGTTAGCCTCTTTTCGGTGTTTTAAGTTATTGAATATAAATTTTAGTAAGGTCTAAATTTAAGTAAGGTCATATATCGCTTTATACGATCGCGATTAGCAGAGTGCTAATGACAAATATCGGGACGCAAAATAAAATAAATTAAAATTAAAAAAAAAATATTCAAAAATATACGGTACGAACAAGCATCCTGGAGCCAAAAGAAAGCTTGATCTGCGCACTGACTCTCAAATATCATGCAAAGCCAGCAACTCGTCGTTGTTACTAATCAGCCTGAAGACGTTGGTGGACGCAAATGTGCCAAAGGGAACCATTTGGAGGATTTTAAAACATAACGAAAATATAAGATAACAAAGCGACACATGGAAGCTGTGTAAAGTAAATTTTGTAATTAGAAACATGTATACTAGGGCGGGTCGATTTGTAGGGAGTGAAAAAATTCACCAATTTCCCTATGATTTCCGTATTCTATGGGTTATTCCATGAAAATTTGCCGAAGGAACCATACCTCTATCGTTAAAATCGAGTCCCCTACTTTTTGTTGGTAGATTTTTTCCCAAATTGACGTTCGTATGAAATATTACCTACACGTTCACATCCATAACTCAAAAACTATCGATCGCCAGTAGGCGCGTTGGAAAGGTGAGCTCATTTTGATCAATTTACAAAACAAAATCTCCAACATTGGTCCAACGGTTCAAAAGTTACGGGCATTTTTGTTCAAATTTTGGAGCATTTTTCCATTTTTTTTTCATGATTTTGTCCAAGAATATTACTTTCATGGTCATTTTTTGGCTCAATTTTTTTCTATTTTTTAGCTTTTATGTTTTCTTTTCAGGTGGTAACCGATTTTGAGGAAATCGCTTTGGAAAATATGCCTCCTGGTGATTTAAATCCAGAAGAATTATCTACTGATTCGAGGTACTTGATGTTAATGGCCAATGCAATTTCTAATGGTGTGGTTCCTGCGGATTTGTCTCACATAAAACCAGAGCCAATTGCACATTCTCGTTGGCTGACCAAAGCCAATAGATTATTACGGTTGTATGTGACAACTAATAATCCAACTGAAAATTTAAAAATTCTGGCTAACTAACTGGACACGATTTTTACCACCGAATTTACTTGGAGTTGTAAATACAGTAATTCAAGATAATCCATATTTTGCACACTCAGAAAATATCTTACTATCTATGTTGTTTGATGATAGAATGGAAAAACGAAACATTGCTATAAAGAAGATTTTACATTACCGAAGAGATATTGTCGACCCAACGGAACTTAGAGTTTATAAAAAATCTCTTATAAACTTTAATTGTACGGAATATACAAATATGATTAATTTAAATGACGATACCATTTTATTCGAACCACCGTTTACGCAAAGTTATTCGTATGAACATTTGGAGGGATATTTAAATTACGAAGTGCCACCGTTCGATGATCCACAAATTCCTTTACACATTCAAGGAACGGAAAGACATGTCCAATTGCTGGCTGCCACTGCTAAACGAGTTGCAGGAATGAATGTAGAAGGCGCTATGGCGACGACATTAGAGAGCCGTAGAAAACACCCAGACTTGAAAGCAAACAAGACTTTCAAAAAAAATAATGTTTTTTTTCACATTTTGTCTTTTACTACACTCAAATTGAATATTTTTGTTTGATAATAGGTTGATAGATACTTTATTATCTCTTAATTTGAATTTTTGTACAAAAAAAAAAATAAAAAGGGAAACAAAATCAAAAATTTGGTTGTATGTGTTATTTTGTTTTAGCAATATCGCATGAATTAATCAACCGAATTCGATAAATTTGGGCTTAAACTCTTCTTTTTGAATTGTAAATTGAATTAAATAATGGATTGAGCCAAAAAAATGGCCATGAAAATAATATTCTTGGACAAAATCATGAAAGAAATGGAAAAATGCTCCAAAATTTGGACAAAAATGCCCGTAACTTTTGAACCGTTGGACCAATGTTAGAGATTTTTTTTGGTAGATTGATCAAAATGAGCTCACCTACTGGCGATTAAACCCGATCGATAGTTTTTGAGTTATGGATGTGAACGTGTAGGTAATATTTCATACGAACGTCAATTTGGGAAAAAATCTACCAACAAAAAGTAGGGGACTCGATTTTAACGATAGAGGTATGGTTCCTTTGGCAAATTTTCATGGAATAACCCGTAGAATACGGAAATCATATGGAAATTGTCGAAAAATAAATCGACCCGCCCTAATGTATACCAATTGGGAAAGGGTATGACTTGTTTTCATCTACTTTGCAATCTTAGTTTATATTGAATCAAATCACTATATGTGACCTTCTCCGAGAAAAGGGACCTAGTGTGTCAAAAAACGGGTAGTGTCAAAAACGGTGGATTCTGGTACCTAAAAGGCTGTAGAAACTTTAAATGCGTTTTTTTCTCAAAACGTAATTTTCACACACTAGGTCCCTTTTATCGGAGAAGGTCACATATGTTATATCTTCCGATGAAAGAAAGTAGAATTTAGGTGGGCCAGATGGTTTTCGAGGCTAATTGCATGGTGGCCGGAAGGAACTTCAATAACATCAAGTCGAGTGAAGAGCATACAACTCCTCGAGAAAAGTCTGGGCTATTTTTAGAGGAAAAGTATGTCACGATGTGTAGCTTACAAGAGGATACCGCTCGAATCCATGGTAGCTGATAAAAATAAAATACGGCTTGGAATTTATCTTACAAATATATCATCGGCTTAGGATCAGCGGAGATAAAGGCTGTCAATTTCCGAAATACAGTTTGGGTAACAAAATACTCGTATATGGAAATAAAATTTTTACCATATAACATTATTTACATTCGCAAATTGTGATATTCTATATCATTAGATATCTTTTCCTAAAGTGGATAATATGAGAAAAAATATATTATCCCAAAAAAAAGTTTTATAAGAAAAACTAAAATTTCTGTAGATTTTTTTATAGCAGCATATAAATATTTAGGATATATAAATTTATGTATATCAGATTATTGCACTCTTCAAAACAAACACTGTGATACCCATATCGCCTATGTTTTGGACCCAGAGTTGTTACTGGAGCAAAGTCGGCTAATACTTAATCTATGAGAATATCGAAAAAAGTAAAAAAACGCATTCACTTAAAACTTGTAAAGAATAATATATATGAATTTTGAGAACAAATTTGTAAAAAAAGCTTTCAAAAAAGAGCAATTCATGTGATACCAAATTAGTGCATAGTACTATGGAGGAAATATTAAACTTTTAAAGTTGAAATCAAATGTCTCTCTCCTGAAGTACCTTGTTTAAAGTATTCTGTGTAGATTCAAGTTTCTTCACAATGTTGCCAACTTAGCGCTATTCGCGCTAGATTTAGCGGCTTTTATCGAGCCAAAAAGTGCATGTTTTTAAAGTACATGTTTTGACAATTTTCGATTTTCAATTTAAATAAAATTTTACATATTTGATCAGACGATTCAAAATTTTTTTTCCAAATGTTCATTTGAAGTGTATGAATATTCAAAAAAGTCATATGTATATTGCCTTTGTAATTTATTAGAGTTTTTTCTAAAGGTAAATAATTATTTGTATTTTAGATGAAGCGTTGTGTACAAAAATATAAAATTCCTCAAATGTTTCTAAAATTTATTCACCTCTAACTTACTATGGCCGAACGATGAGTCTGAAAATGGTAAATTTTTATCTAAAAACTAACACATGTAACAAAAAATTTTCACGTACTTTATATTTCTTTTTTTACTGAATAAAAAAGTATCAAATACTAAATAATCCCAAATGTACACATAGCATTTAAGTTTTTTTTAAACTAATAATAATAAATTTTTTTCTATCATAGAACTGTCACTTTTTATCGCTTTTCGTTTTATTGCAATTTCGCTCATTTGGAAACAAATGACTCATTACCCAGCAAAACTTTCCATTACATGTAATGAGCTTTAGAATAAGAAATCAAAATCGTGTTCCATTACGAAACCCATTATTTTAACATCGGGGTGTCATTGGAGGAAAGGCCTTACCTGTACCTTACTAGGTACTGATACAAATAACTAGTTACTTTATAGATAAGAAGAAGGGTTTTGAGAAATTTGTTACATGTAGGGAGTAAAGTAAATTTCCATAGAAACAAAACACTTTGGTATCGCACAATATGTTGTAAATAATGTAATGTAAAATTAACTGCTTTTGCTGCGTTTTTTGGCCAATGCTGACTATCGCCGCGAAATAGTTTGTTCCATTAAATTTAACTCATTATTTATAGTTTTTACTAATGCAAACAGTGGTCATTACCAGTAAGTATTTACATAAATCATTATCAGGAAGTCCTTACATTTAGCTAGAACTTATTCAAAAGGCATGGGGTTAACATTACCATGTAATGCAACGGTAACAACTAATCATTACCAAGGTTTTGCTGTGTACTTTTGATCAATCATTTTTAGACCAAGTACTTAATTTTACTCCCAACTTTTCCGGTATTTTTCATTTATATGATATGAAATTATTTTTACACATGCAAAAATTGCCTTAAAATGTAGTGAATTTTAAAGTTTTTCGATTTACAAGATAAATTATCTTCTTATTACAGAACAACTAATTTATAAAATGGTTTGTAATCGATTTTTCTAAACGTAGAAATTATCATTAAAATATCAAATTTTATTTTTAAGTGTAGAAATTCAAATATCTACTATGCAGTGTGAGCAGAAAATATAAATACTCTGGTAGTAGTAGAACTATTTATTTAAAGTATTACAAATCATTACTGATTTTATCGTAAAACTTCTCCATTTAAACAGAAACATGTTAGAGTGGACCGAATTACTAAAAACTATACTAAAATCAGCGAAGTCGTGATAAATAGAATTTTAATTTATCTCAAAATTAATTGAAGGAAATTTTATTAATAGCAATATTTAATAGATCGGCCCACTATAATGAATTTCTTAACTTAAGAGTTTATGCTTGTGATTACAGATTGCTAATGAAAGCAATTAGTGTTCATAGTAAAAGCGACAATAATCACGTGTCACGTATTAAATAAACTTTATTTTATGTAGCTTATATTAGGAGAAGGAGATGGGAGGGACATCTAGACTAAATACTTTAAGAAAATAACTCCTATAGATCCAATCTAACAATGATAAATAAAACTTTTTTAGACTGCAAAATTAGTCTAGAGAAAAAACGTATTTATTTGTAAAGAAAAATTGAGAATGTAGCAGATAGATAGATAGTCGAAGGATTGTATTCAAGAATGGGGGAATTTGATTTTTTTTAATATTAATAGTAATTAAAAGTAGATTACAGGATTAAGAATATATTTCAAACTGGGTTCGTAATATTATTTAAATAAATATATGAATTTTTTTACTCTGATGGATGATTATGACGTACAGAATCATTATTTTGATAAAAAATTTTAACAATTTTCAAGCGTTGCTCCCATGGAAGACTATCAATAATCAATGAAATGGCAAACGAAGCTTAACAAAAAGCAACTATCAGCTGTTAAATCGCTTGTAAAACCGCCCTTTATAATGTATGCTTTAATTTGTGGGAAAAAGGCAAAAATAATCGCTATACCAAAACTAGAGAGAAATATTTCAAGTCCGGACGGAACCCGGTGAGTAAAATTTTGAAAAAAAAATTATAAGTCCAAAATTGTTAACTGTGTTGCTGATAACAAAATTTTGAGTTTCGATCTGAGCACAAGACTACACAACCATTAGTCAGAATAAATAAAATAGTAAAGAAAATTTTAAAGATGGAAACTCTACTGTCATGGTGTTATTAGATAAAAAATAGGCGTATGACTCGGATTACATATACCCACAGTAAAGGTTATTAAAAAATTATTGTCAAATCACTTATTTAGTTAATTAGTGTTGTTAATAAATAGTCCGAAGAATAAGGTTATCCGCCTCAATGCTTATGTCCTTCTCCAATTCTGCATAATATTTTTACCTATGATTTCTCCGCGACGACTGCCATTTTAAGTTCAGACTCTCTGTCAAATGATGTTTTAAGTAATCTGTAAATGTCTATAAATTATATTCTGAATTACTTAAAAACCTTATTAATATTGTTCTCAAGAAAAAGTAAGGACTGATTCTTATAGCAACACAATATTATAGTTGAAGGGGCGACTGTTTTATTTTTAGGGGATGCCCCCAAAAAATTCAGTTCTTTGTGTTGAGCGCAGAAAAATAGATTACGGGAATGAGGAAAGATGAAGCAGTGTTTCTGAACATTTGACTTAAATTTAATTAGATTGCAAGTGTCAGGAAAGACTAGTGTGGGGAGTATATTCCTCATACGTGATTTACTAGAGAATCAGGAAGATCGAACTGAAACCTGGCTACTTGGAATGAGTTCGGTAATCTCAAACGAACACTTCCCATGATAGTATCTATAGAACAGTATTACACAACCCACATTTCGACGATGTCCCAACTAGTAAATAGAATTGGATACCCTACTGTCACTAATGAGGATCGACGTCCTCCTTTATGCATGGTCCAGTAACTCCAAAATAGACTTTGCAGCTCTTGTCCATTTATGGGAGTTGTATTCCATATTCGGTCGGAAGTGAAGGAGTGAAGAAATTTTTGCACCGTTTTAGAAAACCAACACATGAATGCTTGAAAACATAATCGCTCCAATGGTCATTGCAATGAATTATAAAGAGTATCTGACTCCTCAATATCCATACCCCCTATTCAGATGACATTGTTGAATCCAAGGCCCTAAATAATCGTAAATAAAATTGACAATACTAAAAGAAGAATGTACCCGTTTAGTAATCGGAAATATAGTCTTAGTATTGAAAAGAAATTACTAATTTTAAAAGTTATATTTCAGTATTTTTATTTTATTCTACTCCTGTTTGGCACGATACAGCATAAGTTCCTAAAAATGATTTATATCACATTTTTCAACATCACGTCCTCACACACTTTAAGGAAATAATTAATATCATGACAGATTTTTTTTTTGATAGATTTGTAAAATTCTTCAGTGAGCACATAAAATATTTTTATTCTTAACTAATTTACTTTAATCATCAAATTTTGCCGAAAAGTGAAAATTTCTGAACTCTTTAAAATTGCTATTGAATGGAAATTTCTCTAATTTTGTCTTATAAATTTTAAAGTTTTCGTTTTACAGAGTGAGCACGTAATTCATATATATATATATATATATATATATATATATATATATATATATATATATACTAGGGTGACAGCCATTTTTTTTTGAATTTCAAGACGTGCGGGTCGGATTATTGTGACACTGGATTATATGTAGAAATTATAAAAAAAAAAATCGTTTTTCACAAAAATTTTGGTATTAGAAATTGCATTTCAATTAAATTTATTAACAAACCATACTCTAGAGTAAATTATCTTTTTAATAAAACAACCAAATTTATTATCCGTTTAAAGTCAGCCAAGTTATATCAAGTTCCCCAGGCAATAAATGCGCCGCAGATCACTTGATTAAGAAAATCGAGCTCACATTTTTAAAGACGTTGAAATAATTTACAACAACAATATTTCTGCATTCTCCTGATACCAAAATGATCTTATGTAAAGTATTTTGCATCTCGTCTATTGTTATGCCGTTCTAAATTAATGTCGAAAGGGTACGTATTTTTAGCACTATTTCAAAATCTCCAATTTTACTTTTTCAAAAATTTTGTTCAAGAAATTTTCCGAAATCAACGATAAGAATTTAAGGTCTTATTAACAAAATATATCTGATTGAAAATGCTAAATATTGTAGGTATACTTTTCTTAACCCTCTGCGACTGACTTGAGGGCCATTTCCATGGCTTATATTTTCCAAAGTTCCGTTTTGTAAAACTAATAAAACCATTTTTGTTTATTGTTTATGAGTGTAAGTTACTATTTATATAGTTATTTTTCTAATTCAAAGCGAAAATTTATGTTTTATGTTATTTATCGGCATGGCATGAATTTTCTGTAAAAAACTTAGACCTGTACTAAAACAGCAAAAAAAAATTCATAAATACATTTAGCAGTTGGTAACAAAAAAAAAAAAATTAAATTCAGTGGTTAAAAAAAAAAAAAAATAAATAAACATTTCAATTGGCACATCAAAGCCTATAGCTAAACAAACAAACAATAGTTCATGTTATAATTTATGATGCAAAAATTTTAGATTTTGCTTATTTTTCACTTAAGTTAATCATTCTTAAGACTTGAGATCATATATATATATATATATATATAAAATCTACAAATTTTCTTGACATGTTTCGCAAAGCGGCTTGGAGCACTGGACAAATTGGCTTCAAGCAATCACAACAGCAATACCGTGTTACCATTTTTATCTTTGGAGGACAAATTAAACACAGTTTTCTTCCACTTGGTGGAGTAGATTGAATAGTTGGTGACGGAGGGGGTAGATCTTTGCCTTTAAACGGCAGTAATATTTCATCGATGCAAATGTATGGTCCAGGAGTATATTGAGATTGACTGTTTAGGATAAATTTGTTGAAGAAATTTGAAATTGCTGCAAGTGGATCTTCCCTGAGACGCTCCGCTCTAGTAGTTGAATCATCAAATCCGAGTCAGTTTATCAAACAAGAAAAATGCAAATTGGACATCCCACAACGAAATATTTCACGGCCACTGCCATCAGACGCGAACACTGTACTAAGATCTTCGTCATTACATTTGAAAACTGAACTGTAGTACAGTAGACCAAGGAATGCTTTCATTTCCGTTACATATGTTTCCATAAGTTCTATCTTTGTAGTACTATTAAATATTGTTCGGTAACTACAGAGTTTTTGATTAGTATATTGCACTAAACACTCCAGCATGGATTCGTCAAAAATTTTGGACCAAAGCTTCAAATCCTTCAAAGGTAGAAGTATTCAGACGGCCTGGTAATCTAGCTATGTTGTGGGATTCTGTTCTGGAGGTTTTTGGTCGCTCTCTTGTACTCCACATAAATCCTTTCTTACCTTTATAATAGTCGCTTGTATGCTCTTGATTCACTTCTTCAGAAATTTGTTGTGGCTCCAAGGTAGTCACAAATTGTTCTTCATCGTTTTCATCATATGAAATTTCATCATTATCTAAAAGTTCCGTTGCTGGCTGAAAATTGGGGTCATTGCTTTCTTCGTCCATATCGCTGAACTCATGCTCACTCTCTTCCTCCAACCACTGTCGTATTACCTCATCGCGGTTTTTAAAAGTTCCAGATAACGTTCTCTTAGAACAGTTTGGAACTTGCGATGTGTTTGAATGCTCCATAATAACAAAACGAAAAAAATAACAATTTTGCTGACGTGTTGTTTGGCAGACACTAAGAAATATAATAATTTTACTGACATGGTGTTTTGGAGACACTATGAAAATATAACAAAAATACTGATGTGATTGTCTCTCAGACACCTACCTTAATATTGATGTGGTTGACTTGCAGACACTTTTTCGCTTACACTGGCACGTGTGCTTACATCAATCGATCTAAACAAACTAACATGCGTAATGTGTAAACAATAAGGAGGTACAGAGAACGCAAGACTAAAATAACGGTACAAAATACTATTTTGTATTTGTTGGTGTCTGCTAGACTACCACGTCAGTCGCAGAGGGTTAATTTGGCGAGAACAGCGTTTTTATTTCAGCGGATTTGAAGAAAAATTTGATTTTTCTTACCTTTTCAACTGTTAGGCTCCATATTTTTCGTGTTTTCATATTTCAAATATCTTTTGTCAAAATATTATACAACTCGATATAAGTTCTCAATCCTAGAAATCAACTGAAACTTGATATCAACTGAAATATCAAGTTCTTAGTAAATCTGTTCCGGTGAGAACTTTGAGGAAAAATACTAGGAAGAAACCGTGGTTCAATATTGAAATAAAATTAGCTATTACTCGTAGGGACTTTGCATATAAACGCTGGAAAATGTTTAAAATCACTGATCTACATACGGAATATGTAAATGCACGAAGAGAAGTGAACAGGCTAATCAAAGCTGCTAAATCCAAGTTCTATTCATGCCGTTTTTCATCTGCAGCTGGTACTAAGAAAAATTGGAGAACTATACGAGAAATGGGGATTGGAAAATCATCGCCATTAGTATCTAGTGAAATAGATGTAGATAAACTCAATGTATCTGTCATGAATCTCCCTAACATTACTTCAAATATGATCTTTTATGATCAAAGTGAAATTTTAGCCCCTCAATGCAGCTCATTCTGTTTTATTTGTATAAACCAAGAAGATGTATTTTCAAGCTGTCAAGCAATTTAATCTGATGCTGTAGGGTTCGATAATATTCATCCTAAATTTTTAAAAATTATTTTACCGTATGTTCTGCCATTTATAACGTATATATTTAATAATATAATTACAAAGAGTATTTACCCGCAAAGTTGGAAACACGCAAAAATTATACCCATCCCAAAATCTAACAACGATTACACTACTCAACAAAATGAAAAAAATTTCATGTACTCCGGATGCGATAATTTTTTCTGTGTAGATAACCTTGACATGAGCTCTAAAAACGCAATAAAAAATTTTTTTTTCGTTTGGTTTTTTTTTTTTTTTTTTTTTTAAATTTAAAAAATTTTTTTTTGGTTAATTTGTTTCGTCCAGCATAACTCGGGAACCACTAGCCCGATTTAATTGAATTAAATTGTACAAAATTTAAAATTACAATTCCCTTAATCTGTTTATATATTGTTTTCCTATACAAGCAACAGTTTCCAAGTTAAAAATGAATATATAAAGGAAAAAACTTATTTTTGCCTAAAGATTTAATTTTTTTTTTTTTTTTAAATCCATAAAAAATCCCAAATGAAAAAAAATGTCAAATCTTATTACTTTTACGTAAAGATACATAACCTATGAGCAAAATAAGAGAAAGATCATGAAAATCGATGCACGCGTTTCGATTTTATTCGCAATTGAGTAAAGGTATGAATTTAAAAAATTTGCTCGACATATGCACAACTTTGTCTATGGTAAGGTTTTTTCTTTTTTATTACAAAAAAAATTAAAATTTGTTGGGTGACAAAAATATATGACTTTAAATTAAAAAACAATTCGATATATGTACAAGAAATTATCCTAAGGATATCAACATTAATTAATTATAAAAAAGTTTTAAAAAAAAATATCTAAACACAAAAATAAAAACCTTCAAATTAAAAATAATTATGTGCTTTTGTCTTTCTTTTATATTGTTGTGGGTCTGTTTCTCTTATTAGGAACCAGATATAGTCCCCCATCATAGCTTCGTTCCAAAATCCTTGGTATCGGTGCTCAATTTCTTTCATTTGCTGATGAAAACGCTCACCATGCTCGTCACTCACATCGCCCAGGTTGTCCGGAAAGAAGTCCAAGTGGGAGTGTAGAAAATGTATCTTAAGCGACATATTTGCTCCAATTTTTTTATAATTTTGGAGTAGTTGTTCGACGATCTCTCTGTAATTTGAGCTTTTGTTGTTTCCAAGAAATCCGGAAACAATTTGCCGAAATGAGTTCCAAGCTGCAGCTTCATTTGGTGATAAAATGTGTTCAAACTGTTGGTCTTGCAGCAACTTTTTAATTTGCGGACCGTCGAAAACGCCTTCCTTAATCTTTGCCGATGAAAGGTGAGGAAAAATGGTTTTTAAATAGGCGAACGCTTCGCCATCTTTGTTGATAGCTTTCACGAAGTTTTTTATGAGTCCGAGCTTTATGTGAAGAGGTGGGAGAAAAACATTTTCCTTTTTTATGAGTGGTGTATATTTCACGTTGTCGCTGCCGGGGATGAAGTTAACTCTTTCTGTCCAACTCCTCCTGGTGTAATGATGTTGACGATCGCGGCTGTCCCAAAGGCAGAGAAAACAACAGTACTTTGTGAATCCACCTTGTAATCCACAAAGGATACCGATAACCTTAAGGTCGGCACAAACTTTCCAATCGTGTTTCTCATAGTTAAGGCACTTTAGTAGATTGTCCATGACTTCGTATGTTTCCTTGGTGTCAACGGCATGAGCAATTGGAATCGAAGGTTTCTTGTTGCCGTTGTGCAGTAAAATTGCTTTAAGGCTCTGCTTGTTGCTGTCGATGAAAAGACGCCACTCTCCTGGATCGTAAGAGTACCCGAGTTCACCAAATAATCCGGGAATGTCCTTACAAAAACAGATGTTGTCTTTTTTTGTGTAGTACCTTGCGTATGGTTCATGACGCTTCCTGTAGATTGTTGTCACCACACCAGGAGCCAAGAAACCGAACTGTTTCATGCGCGATGCATGCAACTCTGCATCTTCCTTGGAGAGTTTCAATTCTCTAACCCAATCGTTCAGTTCTGCTTGGGAACATAAGCGTTGACCTCCATGCAATGTATATGTTGACTCGCATTCTGATGTGGTTCCTACTGTCTCCGGATCTGATGATGGATGTATCGCCTCATTATTAGATGCCCATCTTGAAACGGGCGGTTGCGGGTCCACTGGTTCTTTGGAAAATGGCACTGGAAAATTCACTGTTGAAACAGCAGCGTAAGTCCATCGTATATTTTTTCCCACACCTGTTTTTTTGCTAAGACAGAAGTAGCAATCTGTTGCATGGCAAAGCGGAGCTCTCCAAAGCATTGGCATGATGATTCTCGGCTGTCGTCTGAAAGAATTGCAATAATAAGTTATATATGTTCTTGAATTTCGTAATCTACACTTACCTTGAGTCACTTAGCTGTACGTAGCACCTTGGACATAGAGCACTTGGTGTCCACCGCTCATCTATGTTTGAGACCTTTAAATTGAAGCTCTCTTCAAATGAATCTCTCAATTTAGGTGAAAAATAACGCTTGTTTTTTCCACAAACGTATTCTCCGCACATGTAACAAAAATTACTTGGATTGGTATTGCATTCAAATACTCGCGAACGTTTGGTCATTTTAACTATCGCGTTCGTCGACACTTGTTGAATGAGTAAAATCGATCAATGAAGACCTATTTGTACTGTGTATTGTTTAGTATTTTACTGACAGGTACTTATAAATGGGTGTATATTTTTTTACGGTGGCTACATACCTGTTTCACCATGTGTGAGTCTTAAATTTTCCGAATAAATGTGGGTTGCATTTATGTAAAAAAATCATACAGGTAGTCACCGGAAAACCCAAATAAGTAAAAAAGTCCCCTTTCCTTTTTTCCTTTTAATTGTTCACGCACATTTATTACCGTTTATTACTTTGCTTACGCAATCATAAAAATTAAATAACCCTTTGTTTATTCCGTTTTGTTAATTCTGAGAATCATAAAAAAAAAGAAAAAACCTTACCATAGACAAAGTTGTGCATATGTCGAGCAAATTTT
Source organism: Cordilura impudica (assembly GCA_963682025.1). Lineage (NCBI taxonomy): Eukaryota > Metazoa > Arthropoda > Insecta > Diptera > Scathophagidae > Cordilura > Cordilura impudica. Next base: position 304,281,924 of record OY821518.1, read on the forward strand.
TTAAATTCATACCTTTACTCAATTGCGAATAAAAGCGAAACGCGTGCATCGATTTTCATGATCTTTCTCTTATTTTGCTCATAGGTTATGTATCTTTACGTAAAAGTAATAAGATTTGAAATTTTTTTTCATTTGGGATTTTTTATGGATTTTAAAAAAAAAAAAATTTAAATTTTTAGGCAAAAATAAGTTTTTTCCTTTATATATTCATTTTTAACTTGGAAACTGTTGCTTGTATAGGAAAACAATATATAAACAGATTAAGGGAATTGTAATTTTAAATTTTTTACAATTTAATTCAATTAAATCCGGCTAGTGGTTCCCGAGTTATGCCGGACGAAACAAATTAACCAAAAAAAAATTTTTAAAATTTAAAAAAAAAAACCAAACGAAAAAAAAATTTTTTATTGCGTTTTTCGAGCTCATGTCAAGGTTATCTACACAGAAAAAATTATCGCATCCCGAGTACATTTTGACTGTTGACTAGTGTTATCGTCCAATTGCCGTACTACCTTATCTATCCAAGGTTTTTGAACGACTGCTTCATGGACAAATTAGCAAGCATATTAATGATAACGATTTACTGACAAAAAGGCAATCACGTTTCCGACCCAAGCATAGTTGTATATCAGTACTCATAGATGTTTCAGTGTATATACGAGAAAGTATTGATGCTGGAGACATTTATTTTCTTGTTTTACTTGACCATTCCAAAGCGTTTGACATGGTGAATCATTAGGTTCTATGCTTTAAATTACACAAAATGTTTAATTTCTCTCCTTGGTCTATTCGTTTGTTGTCTTCATATCTGTTGAATCGTAGCCAGTCAGTTTTTGCAAAGAAGAACAATGACACTGCCTTTTGAACCATTGATTATGTTAAACAACCAGAAAATTGAAATCGTATCAACAGCTAAAAATCTAGGTATTATTTTTAATGATGATCTCACATGGTCTAACCATATTACTTCTGCTGGTGGGAGAACTTACTCAATGCTTAGAACGTTACGGAATACACAACCCCCCTTAACATTCGAATTTTGCTTGCAAAAACATATCTTATGCCAACTCTATATATGGCTGCGAAATATATGCAAGCACTGATTCTAAGAGTTATAAAAAGCTTGAGTCCACTTTCAATGCAATTTTAAGATATATTTTCATTATTCGAAAATATAAGCCGATTTCGTACTACTCAAAAAAACTTTACGGAGTAACATTTGAAAATGTGTTAAAGATAAAAACGCTACTGTTCTTATATAAAGTTGTACGTACACATCAGCCAACATATCTGTATGACAGACTCGTTTTTATGCGCACGGCTAGAAATCATGACATAATGTACATTAGATACCAATATTTAGTATCCAAATGGCAATTTTATGTCTCCTTAATACGTCTTTGGAATTCGCTACCATCGTCCATTAAAATTATAAGCAACGCAATGCATTTTAAGAGGGAACTTTTTAAATTTTGATCCTTTTTCTTATTTTAAAAAATTTTTTTTTTTGCTATCCGTTTATATTTTATATTTTTTATTTAACTAATTTTGTTTATTTTTATTTTTTTATATTATTTTATTTACTAATATTTGTATTAACATTTTTAGTTATAATTCGTTATTTTTTTTTTTTTTTAATTATTTAATATTTTTTTTTATATTTACCTTTATTATTTTTTTAAGACAAATTTGTTTAAATTTTCTATTTCAATTTAATGTAAAACTCCTATACTTTAATTATAAGATTAGAAATCATAAATAAATAAACTAAACTAAGTTAGGTTAATTTGAAACACTATACATTGTCCCGCTTTAAGGTAAAAGGTCAAATTTAAGGATATTTACATTTTTTTTTTAACACAAAATATCGAAATAATATATATTTGTGGAATGATTTCGAAAGAACTTGTTGATAATATTTCAATAATTTCAAAAAGTGATATTCTGGACTTATTTGGTGAAATTAACCCGTGGGGTACTCTTGATGTCAAATTGACTCTGTATGAAAATCTATAAATATTTTCTTCATCAGGATTATTTTTTATATAAAACAAATTTAATGTATTCATAAAATTCCACAAATTTATTCGTTATTTTATGAAAATATTATGTCAATGTCTTCAAAAATGTGAGCTCCATTTTCTTAACCAAGTGGTCTGCGGCGCATTTATTGTCTGACGAACTTGATATAACTTGGCTGTTTTTCAACCGATAACAGATTTTGTTGTTTTATTAGAAAGATAATTTACTCTAGATTATGGTTTATTAATTATTTTAATTGAAACGCAATTATTAATATCAAAATTTTTGTGAAAAATGATTTTTTTGGATAATTTTTACATATACATAAATCCATATTTGAACTTTCAACTCAATGCGCGTCCAGAAAGAGCATAGTACGACTTGGCTCGAATTTTGCGCACTAAAGTTTTAGATCCTGTGTCACAATAATCCGACCCGCACGCCTCAAAATTCAACCATAAATTTTTTTTCTTACAAACCGCTGTCACCCTAATATCATATCATATACATAAATATATATAATTATTTTCCGTTATTAATGATCATGTGTAAACAAAAGTTAGTCGGTTAAAGAAAAAAATCTGTCAGAATGCATTCCACAGTTCATTTTATTTTAGTCAAACTGAAGTTTCCCCTCGAGATTGGTTTCAAAGTTCATATGCTTTTTTTTTCTTTTCGTATTCCCAAATGTTTGCGATGCCATTATCTAATTGCATAGTTGTACACAATATACTCATGTTTATGTGTAAAAGAAAATACTCATTCGTTTGTATTTGAATACTTGTATGAAAGTATTTATTTTTTTTTTACTCATATAACAACGAATGTTCTTTTATTTTCCATTTATACTTATCATGTCTGACATTATTGTGATACGCATGAATTTATTCTTTTTTTTTGTGTTTTATTAAGAATTTTAACTTTCACAACACTATACAAGATTTGGTATTCTATAAATTAAAATATTGGAATTTGACAAGTTAAAAAATTTATTGATCTTAGAACTAAATATTTAGGGATTGTCGTGAATATATATTTTTAAATTTTTAAATATAATTTATGTTTTAAAGTCTATATATTTTTTAAAGAAATTGTAAATTACATCTCACGGCGAAAAGAAATATATTAAGTTTTGGCATTCAAAAAACTCCTTTTCAGACTATTTCTTTTAAATTTTAAATCATAAGAGTAATATGAAAATTAAAAATCTATGTTGTTTTACACAATATAGGGAAGTTGTGTTCATATTTGACAGAGGCTACTTTTAAGTATTCGAAACTCGAATAAACGCCATATTAATGCACCAAAAAATGCAATTACATATCGATAAGTAATTTTTATTTAAAGATTTCTTACAACTTTGGGACTACTTTTAGCCATTGTTCCATTTTTATTTCCACTAAGAAAATTTTAATGTTCGAGAATTTTCTTAATGGAAATAAATGAAGCAAACGCTGTAGGGTTCATCAAAGATTTCCAATATTAATTTGTTATAAGCTGGTGTTTATGTAAGTGTGTTTTTAGGGGTTCACAAATTTGAGTTAATAACACTGCTTTATTTGACAACGGATTTAACAGCTGATATTTGCTTTTTGTTTAGTTTGGTTTGCCATTTCATCGTGGATTTATATGAGAGAAACGCTTGCGAATTGTTAAAATTTTCTATCAAAATAACGGTTCTGTTCGACAAACTTATCGTGCGCTTCCTCCATTTTATGGTAGACATAATCGCCCATCAGAGCTGCTAATTCGAATAACTATGGGTCGTTTTTGCACCACTTTTACTCTTACTGACGATCAGCATCCCGTATGATGCCAAACAGTGCGCACCGAACAATCTGTAGTCGCTAAAAACAAGAAAGCATGGAAAGAGACCCACATCGGCCACCTAATTTGGCACGGATGTGTCCATCCACTTTATGAAAGAATCTTGGTTTACGAGATTTTAGGATTCAACTTGTGCTAGAATTAAAGCCAAACTACCATCGTATGTGTCGCCAATTCGGCTAATGGGCTGAAGCAGAATTTGATATTGTTCAGCGATGAAGAAAATCCACAAGCTTTTGTCCAAACACCATGACAAGCACAGAAAATTGGTGTTTGGTACGCTTTTTGAGCCGGTGGATTCCTTGGTTCATATGTCTTCAAAACCGATGATTGGTAGAATATTACTATCCACTGCGAACGGTATAGACAAATAATTACAAGTTTTGTCGGAGCCACATGCCATACTGCGCACGCTACAATTAATTTACTCATGGAAATTTTTAACGAACGAATAATTTCACGTAATGATTTGACCCCTTTGGATTATTTTCTTTGAGATTATGTAAAGTTACTTATCTGCGCCGATAAAACAGATACAATTAAACATCTGAAAATCAATATTCGACGAGTTATTGGCGAGATATGGCAGCAAATGTTGCGAAGAGTGTATGAAAAGTGTATGGAGTACCAGGTCATATGGCCCAAAATTATTTAATTGATATTAAAAATATTTTTCTTTGCCTTATTTTAATTTAATGTTTTGTAACTCTAAAAAAAAAAACCACCCTATAATAAAATCCAGTCTCGCCTCAAACAGTGGCAACTTCTTCCTTGTTTCGCAACTGAAGAAGTAACATTTCAATTTGAACTTCGAGTTGGTAGTGCGGTTTTTGTTATCAGTGCCATATTTGATGCCAATATATTGATTCGATATTAACACTCATTTTTGTAAACAACTAAAAGCGAATTTGGCGATTTCAACGATGTCTGATAGTATTGCAATTTCTTCTGTAGAAGGCCTTCGGTGCCCAGGTGCAAAAAAAGTTTATAAGCGGTACCAACAGTTCCGATGTCTAGTGAGAGTATCAACTGATGAACGACACGTCAAGGAAATCAAAGATTTGGTGCCGGAAAATGTCCGATTGACATTTAGAGATCTTTCTGTTATTTCAAGAGCAGGAGTCAACATAATTTCAAAAGATATTTTGGCCCTCAAACATGTCAAAGCTGTACTGGTTCCAAAATTATTTTTTTTTTTAAATATAACGTCGAATTAATATTTCTTAAACAATGCTTTATGACCACCAGAAGGAAGTGAAACACATCATTACGAATGATAATGAATTTATGCCTATGACCTTGAAGCAACCGACCAATCAAGCAAATAGGTAAAGTCGACCGTAAAGATCACGCTTAAGTCGTTCAAAAATCAAGATCATTTTAACAGTTTTCTTTGATTATGGTGGTGTGGTGCATTTATGTATGCCTGAGTGAATGTTATTTGAGTGTTATGCGTCCTTGCCATGAAGCTATTCGCAGATAAAGACCAAAAATATGGCCAGAAAAGTCTTGGTTTTTGCACCACTATAATACAGTCTTCCACTGCGTTTGTTCTTCGAGACTATTTTGCAAAAAAATCGTCTCATATCGTTCCACAAGCGACGTTCTCGTCTGATTTAGCGCCGCACAGTGGACCATTTCACGAGAGAAATATCCATAACTTTTATCATGGATCTTAAGTGCACAACAAAATAGTGATAAGTTTTTCATTAGTACAACATCTGGACATTTTTCTTTTGTTGTGCTCGCGAAAGAATCTGTAGTCCTAGTTCCTTTTTTCCTGCGCTTCTTCAGATAGAGATCCTATTGGTAGCATATTATTTTGAATTATTTGTTTCCCATGGTGGATGGCATATATCTCCAAGAGTATTTTTCGTTACAAAGTATAGCTCCTTCATTGGCGTACTCTCCAAATGTTTTTGAATTTATCTTTCTGCTGAATGCTAGAACTTTTAATATGATTTTGTATCGTTTTATTAATTCATGATCTACACCTGTGATAGATGCTGCAGTTTCTGGATCGGAAAAAAATCTCCTTGCAGTATTTCCATCATTTGAGTTTCCTTCTACTTGTTTTGGTTGGTCCATTATGAGGCCTAGCTGTAGATAGTTTTCTTGAATTTGTTTTTTTTTCTTTCTTTTTTCTTAATTTTCTTTGTTTTTTCTCACTGTTTCGCCTAACGGCGAAAATCATTACCCAATTTAAGAATACTAGCAGATTCAAGCGCTCGAAATTCGAGTGCAATTTCTAGGCAACTTTATTTTTCACCTTAGCCAATTCACAAACCAACACTTTTTTGGTTTATTATTATTATGAATGAAGATAACTAACTCATTAACAAACACATTAACAAATTTAATAAACACACACATAGCATATGTATAATTTTACGTATGTGTTAGTAGCAACTTTAAATGCAATCTACTCAAAATAAAGGAAAAATTTTAAAATCTGTAAATCTGGTGAACAGTTAAAAAGGAATACCATTCAAATAATATACGTCTGGTCAAAATCGGTAGAAAACGGTTGCACAAAACATCGGTAACAAAAAATCGCTTAGCCTATTAATATTATAGATGCTTCATAAAACGGATTCTAGCATGAATAGGGGACATTGCAAATTCGTAGGCTCCCTTAATATTTACTACCGTCTTTTGGTGGGGGTTGACTTAATTGACTTGATGTCTGCATATAATGCAGCTTGACTATGACTTTGTTTCGGTTAAAGCTTGTGCAACTTTTCTATCAATCATTGTGAGACACATTTTATAATTTATTTCAATGTTTTGGTAATCAAATTCAAATATTACTGGTTGAAGTTCTTTAATTTTATGTTTTATTTTTTGAATTTCTTCAGTTATGACATCTTTGGTTTCCTTTTTGAATGCAAATTTTATTGGTCTGCAATACTTTTTTGAAGAAGGAATTTCATTTTTCCATACATCAATTTCTGTTGTTCCACTGGTTGACGGCTCTAAGCCACTTTAAATTTTTGTTTAGCACAATGAAACGAAAGATACCATAAATCATTTAGCATCTGATGAATTTTCGGCATTAAATTGCTTGTATTGTGTCTGACCAGAGGATCCATTACATCCCATTTACAAATTTAGGTAATGCTGCCATTTCCAACTTCTTTAAATGATCAGTATCAAGCGTATTTAACAATCACTCTGCAGTATGTTCAAGGAGATCTTGCAATTTTATTTCTGCTGAAGTGACACTAATAGCAGTTCGTAAAGGGAAGCATTTTTTTTGCAGAAAATAAATCTCGATACTCTGGAAAAATCCCACAATTCTTTTCATTGGTTCGTTTCCGCATTTCCTTTTTGATGTTTGTTCAACTTCAAATCCAAAAATAGGGCGAACGCCTTCGGCTCGCTTTAACTGTTTTTTCAATTTTATGTTTCTTCTTTTGTGTTGGTTGAATTTGGTGCAAAAATTAATCCTTAATAATTATGTGGGAAATTTCTGTTGAAAATAAATATCAGCGAAATCTATAACAGTACTTAGCTATTATTCAAACTGTAATGAATAATAATTGTGGCAAGATTATTATTATTTCTTTCTTTATTAGTATTTAAAATAATTTAATTATGTACCAATATTTATATCCTATTAAAAATTACTATTTTTACAAAGCATACAATCTGTCTATTAAAAATATTTATATTCTGTTTCACTTTTATGTTGTTCGTCAGAGTGTTGTAAAGCTGTAATTCTTTGTAAAATAGCGAGCGTTGCATTGTAGTTCTTGATGTCCTCTGAATTCTAAAATCTTCGACATTTCTCAATTGGTAGGGTTGAGCCTCTCTAACGTATGTTATTTGCTCCGTGAAATATTCTGGTGCTTTTCCAATTTTTATTTTTTTGAATAAATTTAATGGTGTTCAATTTAAGTCTTTGTTTTATATCAACCATTTGAGTGATTCTAACATGAAATTAACTGATGTGTACCGATTACATTTTAATATTACACGCATTGATTTATTTTGAAGTTTTTGCAGTCGATCAATTTGGTTTATTGTGCAGCATGAGTATATAATTGTTGACCCGAATTCGAAATGTGGTTTAATCATTATGTTGTATATATTTATTGCTGTTATTGTCGATATTTGTTTTCTTAACTGGAAAATTATTTTTTGTAGATTTTGTACATATATAATCGATGTGATTTTTAAAATTTAAGTTTTTGTCAATTATAAAACCCAAATATTTGATTTGCTCTACCTTTTCGATTAATTTATCATTTTTTTTTAAATTAAGTTGTTATTTGTGTTTATTTCCATTATTTTTGTTTTGTTTTCGTTTAATTTTAGTTTGTTCATTTTCAGCCATTTATTAACATTTATCATGTCTTGGTTTAGATTGTGATAGCATTGACTATCTAATTCTGCTTGGGTAAAAATTAGTGTATCATCTGCATACAATATTATTTCACTATTATTCACTATGTTGGGCATATCACTTATGTGTATGATGAATAATAAAGCTCCTAAGATTGTGCCCTGTGGAACTCCATAATCATTATTTGTTATAATGGATTTAACGTTATTAACTTTCGTTGTTTGTTTTCTGTTGGTTAGGTATGATTTAAACCATTTTAGTTCTATATCCTGGATGCCGTATTTATAGACAGTATATCTCTGTCTATCGTTTGAAATGCTCGTTTAAAATCTAAAAATATTGCAACAATTTTTTTATTTTTTTCTATTTTTTTCCATCTGTTCATTAGGTAATTAACTGATGTTTCACATGAAAAATTCTTCCTAAATCCCGATTGGTATTTGAATAATAAGTTGTTGGATTCCATATACTGCTCCAATTGCTCCTTAACTATTTTTTTGATTATTTTCTCGCATGTCTTCAGTGTGTTTATTGGTCGAAATTCTTCGCATTTTCTTGTTTTTTGCAATCTTTTATAAATACTCTTTCTTGCAATTATGTAGAATACAATTTTTTTATCTTTTATTACCACTTTTTGAAGTATAAAAATCCCAGACCCTAATCCCTTTTAGAAGGTGAAGCATACCTGCTCATATCTTAATAGGGTGTGTCGCACAATTTTTTTTACCATTTACGTGTTATTTAAATTTTTTTTCCCATTTGTCAGGTATTTAAACTATATAACTCAAGTTCCGACTATTAATGTTTTTGAAAAATACCTCTTCTGTTAATGTACCTGTCAAAATAAAAAAGATTGTACCCATTAGTATAATTTAACAATTAAGTGCATTATGTCTCAGCCCTTTTTTATAAGTATATAACAACTCGTGTCATTTCTACCGTTTCCTTTTTCTGTCAGTATAAAAAACAAACGCAAAAAAATACATCGGTACGATCAACTTTTATATTCAAAAGACACAGACGGACGGACGGACATCGTTAAATCGACTCAGAAAGTGATTTTGAGTCGATCCTTATAAAAAATATGGTAGTATTTTTGGTAGTTACAAACATTGGGCAAACTCATTATACCCCAAACACATAGTGGAAAACTTTTGTATTCATACATTTTGCACAAGATATCTGACCTTGTTCTGGTGCACACGGTCGGAAATTGGCGGGCATACAATGGGGTATAGGAGTGTAGGGGAGGGTTCGGACTACAGAAAAGTGCCAGATTTTTTTTGGTGGGCAGGAGTTCTGCTCTATTTGTAGGAGACTTTCGGGAAATTTTGACCTTTTAAAAAATTTTTTTTTGTTGTGTGATAAAGGTCAACAATAATTCTTTTTAGCAATTATTTTTTTTTAATCCAAACGACTCAGTGACTATATTTCTAATATTAATAGCTTAGAAGTTACAAAATTGTACAAAATTTATATTACTTTAAAATCTTTTAATACAAAAAAGTTACAGTCATTTAAAAATTAAAATTTACAAAGAAATTTTTAATTTTAGCAAAATACTGAGAAAGTCCATTTTCAGAAGACCCTGTTCTCTCTGATATAGTTGGAATAGAGTTGCAATTTTTTGGCTCCCGAGTTTCACTGATATTTACTTTCAAATAAATAACATAACTTTAAAATTGGTAATCATAAAAAAATTATTTTTGGCCGCCTTCTCAAAATATGGTCCACAGTGCGCCGTGTGACTTCTGGCTATTCAATAAACTCGAAACACCACTTCGGGGACACCTGTTTGAAATGATTTAGGAGACGAAAGATAAATCGGGGATTGGAGAAAATGTTGGCAGAAGTGTATTGAAATTAATTTCTAGTAATAAATAACAAAAAAAAAAAAAAAAATACATAGTCTTGCAAAAATTTCCACTTTTCTGGATTTTTCGCTTCCGCTCGAATGTAGTTACATGTTAAAATAGGCTGCCTTATTTTGTGGCTTCAAAAAATTTAGCTGAAAAGGCAAAAGTTTTGAAATTGATGTTTCACGCTTACAATTTAGTTACGTTGGCATAATTTTTATGTCCATGATTGTTATGGAAATCACATCTTATGCAAGCAGTTCAGTAAGCGGTAAACAGCTGAACAGCTGAAATGCAAGTTGAGAGTGAGTACATACAGAAAACATATTCATTGTTGCTACCGAATTTATTACCAACCGAATTGCGATAATGCTAATAACCGAATTTCGGATTCACTATGATTACAATTATATCGCCTAAACAGTAAATATTTTATCATCATAGAAGATTTGCAGATGCTATTAAATTTCTGTTGATACAATCGAAAATACGGTTGTTCCACTTTAGAGCAATTCGGTTGGCGAATATTTTTTCTGTGTGTAGTAAACAATTTCAAAATAAAATTATTTCATATACAATACACCAGCATTACTATTAGCAACAACACAACTGCTTTAATTGATTACATTTTATAACAATAATTTGTCATATGTAAACAAAAAAAAAAAAAAAAAAAAAAAAAAAAAACAAAAATACAAATTCTAGCTAATTTGCATATCATACTTATACAAGCATGCTTTTCTATTCTATTCTCTCCACATTGTATCTGCTGGTATTTCAAAGGTATTGATTCTAAATTGCTTTTAATATTTTATTAGCCACACATTCAGAATATGAGCATTGATATGAAATAATGACCTACATAAGTGATGATTTCGTGTTTGTGTTTTCTTTTTTTTTTTCGTTTTCCATAAAATTTCATGTGTGATATGTTCTCTTTAGGGACTTGTTAAGAGTTAATATATGATTATGTCAAATTAGTGGTTATTGGGTCGTTTGATCGGCCACGTGTGAGTACATATAAATTTTCTAAAAAAAACCATTAATGTCTATTTATGAGGTTTTATAAATATGTATGATAATATTAAGGCACATTTAAGTAGAGTAATACAATTAACATTATCAACTTAATCGTTATTGACAAAAAAATTATCTCAAATTACCAGCAGGCAGTTAAGTGAAGTCAAATCGTAATGTGTTTAATAACAATAAAATTTAAGCCTTCTTTTCTAAGTTCTACTAAATAAAATCTGTGTGTGTGTGTGTCTTCATTTAATTGCCGCTGGTGGCGCCCAAAAATATTGATTATAGCTTAACAAATAGTACTCTTTAAGACATAAATGTTTCATAGTAAACATGATATCTGAACAAGAATGTTCATATTTGTTTAACCATAAAACTCTTAATGCCGAGTAATGGATTTCCTCCAAATGTCGTGCATATACATAATTACTTCTATGCACACGGCAAAAGCTTTATGAAAGCCATTTAGAATATTTTAAGTAATACTCTAAAAGTAATAAAAATTTGGTGGTATTAAATTCTTAGAAATTTCTTTAATGTCTTACTCGTATTTAACCATTTTCAAATGAACACAGAAGATTTTATAAAGTTATATTTTATTATGTTTTGCAGTTTAAGCAAGTTTTTGTTAAAGAGAATTTTTTGTACAATATATTGATGATGCTTAAGAAGCAGCAGAAGCACCTGGTGGAAATTATTTTTTTATTCCAAAAATTTTTGAACAATATTTTACTCAATAAAATTTTGAATATAAACAAATGTTAAATTTGAATCTTTGATACCCTCCACTTGCGACTTGAACTCAAACTTTAAATTCGAATTCCGATTAAATTTTAAATTAATTACTTTTCTTTTTGGCCAGTTTCTATTATAACTTCTTCTTATAAAAACAATGATCGTGTCTTCAATAGAAATATTAAATTACTATCTGACAAATTCCATTATTTTTTCTTCCTGAAGTAGAAAGTTCCCTAAGTACTTCATAGAAAATCAATTAACTCCATTATTCAACGCAGCCTTCGTTAAAGTATAGTTTGATCCCTATAAAAGCAGTAAATTGAAGTAGCTATGTATATACAGACAAAAAAAAATATGCGCGAAAAAATTTCAAATCAAATTTCATTCAAATATATATTTGTATAATTCCGACCTTTAGTTTGTGTACCAGATTTACGTGTACTAATAAAAGGATGGCTGGAAGTCTTTAAATCGATTAAGAACGTGATTTAGGGTCGATCGGTATAAGAGGTTTGTCTATATAAAGTATTATTGTTAGTTAAAAAATCAACACAAACTTGAAGGATACTTTTTAAAAAAAGGGAACTTTTTTAAAAAATGTTTTTTTAAAAAGGAATACTTTAAGAAAAGGTGATTTTTAAAAATGGTGACTTTTTAAAATAAAGTGTAGTTTTCAAAATAGGTGAACTTTTTAAATAAAAGGTACTTTTTAAAAACGGGTACTTTTTTAAACAACGGGTACTTTTTAAACAAAGTCTAGTTTTCCGCAAAAGGGTACTTTAAAAAAATTTAGTTTTTCAAATAAATTTATTTGTTTTAAAAAAAGGTTCTTTTTTTAGAAAAGTCCCTCTTTAAAAATGGTATATTTTTAAGAAAAGATACTTTTTTATGGATTATATTTTTTTATATTGACGACTTTATTTATTATAACGGGATAACGATAAAAAATATATACCAATATTTGCTAAAGCAATTGCGACACGTGCAGTATAAGCATATGCACACTAGACTGGTCGCAGCTTGTATGGTATTTTTTTTTAATTCTTTATATATGCGATGTCTAAAATATGAGGTTTGTTGTCATAAGTGCGGTCGCCATTTTTTTTTTGCTCAATCCGCCGTTGCCTTCTCGTGCCTGGTGGGGCCCAAAGTACCGGAAGTATGTTTATATGCGGAAAACATGACTTTTTTTTTTTTTTTTTGCAGATTTTACGAAACTTTTGTTCTACAGTTGAATTTTTTCGATAGGTTGTTATATGAATCGATTTCAGTATTAAATTGTCTTTTCAAAAACCTATATAACTACAAAATCGAATAAAACCTTGCAAAGAAATAGCAAATGCCCCAGACCAATTTTGTGTCAAAAAACACTAGGTCCTAAAATTTGATGGCATTTTTTTCAACTTTGTGAAATTGGTTAAAGCCATAGTTTTTTTGTGGTCTCTTTACTTATACGCACTCATATAAGAAGTATTGTTTTATTACCACGTTGTTATCCGCAAATGGATAATTTTTTGATAAAATTTTGAAATCACTTTTTTCAAGTTTTGAAAAATTTTCTGAAACAAAATTTAAAAAAATGGACCGGGTACTTTTAGATTTTGTTGAATACATGTTAAAGTTTAACTGTTTGAATTTTTACATAAATCCCTCCATTAGAATTTTTTCAATGATTCATTTTTTTTTGTGGATTTCGAGAAAAATTTGATTTTTGTTAAATGTTCAGTAAATGTAATCTTTCTAAATACTTTGTATCAAAAATTAATCAGTTTTCTACTTTAAGACGTTATGTTTATCTTAATAGCCTAAGGTTTCGGAAAAAAATAATATGACCCCATTAACCCTTTTTAACTTGGGGTCACATATGTCCCCAAACTAATAAGACACAATTTATTCAAAAAATTCAAATATTTTGTGCTGCTGAATTGTTAGATGTGACGCTTAAAATTGTAGGGTTTGAGACTATTTATAGGTCATAAATAAATAGGGACAAAGCCAGACGAATCCGTCCAAGCTGTCCACTAATTATTATTATTATAATAAATTATATTATCGAGGCTAGAACAGACAGTCAAAGCGTCCAATTCGCCAACGATTAATTTTTATTTTATTTATTTTTTATTATTTTATCTTTTATAAAAGAAGCCTTTTTTCTAAATTTTTGGAGTTGTTTGTTATTCAATTAATTTGAAAAGAATGAATCAAATTTTATTTTGTTTGCTCTTTAAATACACAAAAATAAATGACACTAAGTTATTAAATGAGAAAAAATAAAAACACAGATGCATTAAATTCAAATTAGTAAGTATAACCAAAAATTACATTTAACACTAAGGTATTGAGTTAGAAAAAATAAATATACGTTGAATTTAAGCTATAAAGTAAAAATTAAGACATTTAACTGAATGAAAAAAAGAAGTAAAAATTGAACTCAATTACACTCATGGTAAAAATTCTTATGACAAAAAAATTATTATTGAATAAATAATTATAATAAATAATAATGTTTTCTTTTAAATATTTTAAATATATATAATTACGCCTGCTACAAAATATAATAACCAAATATGCAAGTTTTCCGCTAAATATTTCCATATTTGAGACAGCGCATATATAGCAATTAAAGAAAAAAAATTTTTGCGACCAGTCTAATATGAGGCAAAGCCTATGTAGCAAAGTCTATCAACAATATGAAAAATGACAAATATAACTTAAGAAAAACAACAGACACATTGAGCATTTTTTTTATTTTTTCAACAGTTTTTTTCACATTCTCATTTATATGTCGTGACCCTGTAAACTGATTTTAATGATTTTAAATAGAAACTCCTTCGGGATGTTAATAAATGATTTTATACAAAAACGAAAAGTTTAGCATGTGATCGTAATTTCCACAGACAGACGGACAGATGGTCATCGCTAAATCAAATGCCCTTATTATAAGGATCAAGAACATATATGGTTTTGGGATATCCGGAATTTATTAGGATGCGTTGTAAATGAAATGACAAACTGATACATACCCTCTGCACAGTGGTGTGGAGGGCATAAATTTTATTAAATTTTTTTTTATGCAATGAATATCGAAGATTATTAAGTTTTTCTCCATTTTTTTCCAGAAATTTGTGTGATAATATGTTGGCATTTTCCTTATCGTTCAAATATTTCAAATCTTTAACTTGATAGCTTCATACATGGAACGAATTTGCTTAATTTTACTACCAAATGGCTCCTGATAAACGCAATGGATCATCTCTTCTTGTTATAAGTTAAGTTACTAAAGAAATGTATTAAATTTTGATTTTGACTTCTGAAACAACCATTAAATATAACATTAAGTGAGAAATTTGTTCTTCTTTCCATTCCGTTAAGTCAAGGGGTATGGATCAATAAAGTTGTGCATTGTTTTCATTATTAACACTACTGACGTACAGTTCCATTTACAAAGCTAATTTTTTTAGTCTCAATCTAAACCAAATTAATCGGGGAGGTGAGAAAGTTTAATTTAGCATTTTCCATATAATTCATATATTCTACCATGTTGAAGTTAAATTTTTTTTTTTTATTCATTTAATGCACAAAAATACATGTGCTACAATAAAGTTATAGTTTTTTAATAGTAACAGCATCGTTAGCGACATCAACATCAACCATGAATTAAATAATAGAACGAAGTCGTCGCATAAATATATACAGCGAAAACTACGTACTTATATATGAAGAATAAAATTTAATTAAATTTTTTGTCACTGCTATTTCTGTTGTGTTGCTCTGGATATTGTTGTCATACTCCAAATAAAAACTACACATTAAATAAATAAATTAATGATCAAATTGTAGTAGACGAACAGCATCTCAAGTAGAAGAATTGGTATAATATTTTGTTGTTTCATACTTCAAAACTTTGAAATTGTTTTGGCAACACATATGCTGCCACCGCACATATGTATGTACACACAAACATCTCAAATTCTTTTTTCATAGCTTCAGTAAATGAGGCTATTTTGTTGTTGTTTTTAATACCCTACATCTTATCATTTAGATTGTCTTTTACAATTTGACTTTCATAACATTTAATTTAATAATTACTGTTCAAAATTGTTGAAGAATTCATCAACACAACCCAAAAATTCAATTTTCTAAGTTAAATTCGGTTGGTAATAAGTTCGGTAATCACAATGAATCTGTTTTCTATGTGTATTATTTATTCTACATATAGATTCTTCACTACAGATTTAAAGAAGGGCCAGACTATCAGTGTTCAGAATATTTCTAGTAAGCTGATTCAGATCTTCTTGACTCACTGATTTTTATTGATAAAAAATTGCAATTCTAAAAACGAAAAATTATATATAATATTAAATAAATTATAAAATTAAAAAAAAAAACCGATTGTCGACAGTATTAATAGAAAAATTTTTAAAGGTTTTGAAATATCTTTTGCGAAGTTTTGTTATTATAAAATTACTGACCAATACCTTGTGTCATACAGCTTCCTCAGTAAAGTTAAGTAGAACATTCGTAGTTTTTTTTTTTTGCAATACGTTTTCTTAAAAAACATCTATACTGCATATGTATGAGAACGAAACCAAACACATATGCATGCTAATCCTCTCTCACAAGTGTGTTTGAATGCTTTTTATTTCGCACACGTATACACGCACGCATACATAAATGTTTATATTAACAAATGTGTGTTTGCTATTCGTACTTTAATTATAACCCATTGCGCCAAAGCACTTAATTAATTAAGCTGTGATTTCATGACACAAACCAATGGTTTTTGTTTTCAAGCCAATGTCGTCCATTGGAAAATTTACCCAGCAAACATCAATTTAAGCTGTTGAGTACTTTTGTAAATTTCTCTTGAGAATTGATGTATTTTTGAGCCAATATCAAGTGGTTGAGATTTAGTATTTCTTTAAATCAAACTCGATTTGAAAATTTTGAAAATGTACTATTGATACGAAATATATTTAGCAAATTATTTTCTAACGTTTGAAAATTAATTATATTATTTTTCAATAATATGAATCCCAAACAAAAATCATCAAATTAAATTTCTAAATATTGAAAACAATTTATAACGAATATTTTTCAGAAGATGTATAATATTGCCACATTAAAATATTTAACGATTTGTGCCAAGTTTAACATGCAGTAACGTGCTTTAGTTTATGATTTTATTTATTGTTAATTTATATATTATATATTATATATTATATATTAAAAATAATATTTATTACAACATCTGTCAAGTTCATAAATACAGTATTTATTTTATAATTTTTTTTTATTTATTTATTAAATTAAAATCGTTACATCAGTTACTAATGAGGGTTGGTGACTCTTCCCGAAACAGCTGTATAACCTGTCAATTTTTTTAAACAAATGTGCCAATGTTTTAGCTTTGTTTAAAGTAAAAACATTTGATCTTGAGCCTGAATAATTTCAAACTCAATCACAAAAATGATAAAGACCGAAACTAACATTTTTTATTTTTATAAAAAATAATAAAATTAAATTAAAATCTCTAAATCTAAAGCCTTATATTTTAGATTGCTGTAGTTCTTCAATTGACAACTATGCTTTTTTTAAATTTTTATGAATAATATGATTTGAATTTAGAACTTGCTATCAGATCGTTATATAATGTTCTTCGATAATAGTTGTTTGTTGGGTGTATTCATATACACTTGTCCTCAAACCGATGTGTGTTATTAAGCTGTTATTTGTTTGTTTTGTATATTTTCATATAAATAAATGTAGATTAGAAATATTCACAAAGTTCTTTTATTTGCATGAACATTTTACCCGCTCATCTACAACTTTTTTTTACCGCATTTAGTTAATTAAATGATTCTATGTTATTTTATAAATACTAAACATCAGTTTATTCAAAATTAATGTTTATATTTATATATATAACCCACAAAAAAAAAAATTATAAAAATTTTTTATGGGAAAAAATTGCTTTAATTAGGTAGTTAAATAATTAACAATGTCGTTACAAAACACTAAAAAAGTTATGTATCATTCGGCTGTGCCGAATCTTGAATGACTGGCACCTGTGTTTAGCACAGTTCAGTTCTGAAAAATAATCCAGGAACTTGAATCTAACATAAGCCAACAAAAGGAAAATTTTTTTGGCTTTAAAAAAAGCCACTTTTTTTAACAAAAGGTACGTTTTTAAGAAGTGGATTTTTTTTTTTTTTGAAAAACGTACTTTTTTAAGGAAAGATGCAATTTAAGAAAATGTGTACTCTAAGAAAAGATGCATTTTTGAGAAAGGTACTTTTTAAAAAATTACATCTTTAAGAAAAAGTTTGTTTTTTTTTAAGAATAAGTAGTTTTGTAAAGAAATTATGATTTTTAAGAAAAAATAGTTTTTAAGAAAATTAATTTGAAAAGGTATATATATATTGAAGAAAATTTAATTTTTTAAAAGAATTGAATTTTTGATAAAATTACATTTATATGAAAAGGTACTTGTTTCAAGGAAATGTGATTTTAACGAAAAGATTTTTTCTAAGATAATAAAATTGACGAAAGGTCAGGCAAAATGGAATAAACGGTTGTTTTATTTACATTAGAAACGTTATGCCTAATTAGCATAAATAAAATATAAAAAATTTATTTTATGAACTTGGCCAAAAAATAAATAACATATAATTTAATTGTTTTAAAATTTATTTTTATATGAAAAGGTACTTTTTAAAGAAACATGGTTTTTTTAAGAAAAAGTAATTTTTAAAAGGTAACTTTTTTAAGAAAGGGTATTTTCTTTTTAAGAAGAGATAAAGAAATAGTACTTTTTTAAGGAAATTTAATTTTGAAGAAATATTACTTTTTTAAGGAAAGGATTTTTTTTTTAAGAGATAGTCCTTTTTTTTAGAATTTTGCTTTTTTAAAAAAAGTTAGTTTTTAAGAAGGGATACATTTTTAGGAAAATTTATATTTTTAGAATAATAAATTTTTTAAGAATTAGTACTTTTTTAAGAAAAGGTATTTTTTTTTTAAAGAAAATGTATTTTTAATTTTATTATTTTTTTATAAAAATAAAAAATCTAATTTTCGATCTTTATCATTTTAATGATTAATGATTAAAATAAAGAAAAAACATTGGCACATTTGTTTAAAAAAATTGATCTATATTCTGCATGACAGGTTACACAGCTGTTTCGAGAACAGTTACCACCCCTCATTACATTATACAGCTGTTTCGGGAAAAGTCACCAACCCTCATTACATTATACAGCTCATCAGTAATGAGGGTTGGTGACTCTTCCCGAAACAGCTGTATAACCTGTCATGCAGAGTATAGAACAACTTTTTGAAAGAAATGTGCCAATGTTTTTGCTTTATTTAAAGTAGAAACATTTGATCTTGAGCCTGAACAAACTCAATCATTGAAAATGTACTTTTTTAAGAGAAGGTACTTTTACAAAAAAAAGATGAATTTTCAACAAAAAATAGGGTTTTTTAAGAAAAGGTAATTTTTTTTAAAGAAAAAGTACTTATATTAAGAAAAGGTTGTATTTTTAAGAAAAGGTATTTTTCAAAGAAAGTCTTCTGTTTTTAGAAATAACGCTTTTGTGGAAATGCATTTTAAAAAAAGATTATTTTTAATGAAAAGGTACAGTTTTAGGAAAAGATAATTTTTTAAGAAAAGGTATTTTTTTAAGAAAAGTTTTTTTTTTAAGAAAAGTAGTACAAAGGTACTTTATTACGAAAATTTAACTTTTTTAAGAAAAGTTACTTCTCTATAAAAACGCATCTACACCGTTACAAATTGTGTCAGTCAGTCGATTGTTAGCGTAACTAAGTAAAATATGAAATAAAAATTTAAAATAAATAAAAAAAAAATATATCAATAGCACATAGAAAATTAATAATTTAATAATAATAAGAGAATTAACCGACTTGGATGTTTTAAATATTAAACAGCTCAGATCAAAATCATACATTTTAACAAAAAATAAGCACCTTTACTGATCCACAAACAGACATCCGAACAGACGCACATTCACTAAATCAACACCGCTTATTATAAGGACTAAGAATATATTTATTTTATAATCTGCAGATTTTTTTCTACCTATTAAAAACGGAATGACGAACTGAGGTATTTAATAGATTCCGCCAAATAACTTTTTTTTTTTGAAAATGCTATAAAAAAAACTACTGAATATTATCTCAAATTTCTTTTTTTTTATTTGAAACTACAATCCTTCCGGTTAATAATGGAAAATAATTTCATTCAAATGGCTGCCTCGGCTGGCCATGCAGTAGCCTACACGATCGGTCCAATTTTTAAGCACATTATCGATTGTGTGCAGCTGTATTTCACCAATGGCTTCACGAATATTGTCCCTTAAAGCGTCAATTGTCTCTGGCTTGTTGGCGTAACACTTATCTTTGAGGGCACCCCACAAATAATAGTCCAACGGTGTCAAATCGCAGCTCCGAGGTGGCCAAACGACATCAGCTCTACGGCTGATAATGCGATCTTCAAAAACAGGGCGCAAAACATCGAGTGTAGCTTCAGCTGTGTGGCACGTAGCGCCGTTCTGTTGAAACCAAATGTTGCCAATATCCTCCTCTTCAATTTTTGTGAACAAAAATTCGTTCAACATGGCCCGATAACGATCGCCATTGACTGTAACGGCCACTCCTTGCTCATTTTCGAAGAAAAATGGCCCAATTATGCCTCTGGCCCAAATCCGCACCAAACAGTGACTCGTTTTGGGTGTGTCGGCTTTTGGCAAAATCGGCATCTTCTGTAAGTCGATCGCAGGCCCACTTAGCGAAGCGAAAACGCATTGGATGGTCAGTTGGCTTCAACTCCTGAACCAATTGGACTTTGTATGGCGTCATACCAAGGTTTTTATGCAAAATTCGTCTCAATGATGCCTCCGAAATGTTCAATTCTTGAGAACGACGGTGAATTGATGTTGATGTCGCTTCATGCACACCTTCTGCCACAGCAGCAATATTCTCGGGTGTACGCACTGTTTTTGGCTTTTCACGCTTTGGTTTATCGATGAGGATGCCAGTTTCTTTCACTTTTTTCACAAGATAACGAACATACGGAGCTGACGGTGCTTCTCTTCTTCCAAAATCCGTGCGCAATTTTCGCACACATTCTGCAACATTACCATGATTTTCAAAGTAATGTCGCAATATTTCCCAGCGTTGTTCAAGCGTATACAACACCATATTCGTTCAGCGGAAGGATAAAACTAATTATCTGTCAAATCAGACATGAGCTAAGTGTTACCATTCACGAAATAAGCACTAGTTGAAAAAAAAAAAATGGTAGATGGCGGACCCTTTACTTATGTAGCAATTTTTAATTAGTTCCTTATTTTTAACATGTATGAGCCTTGAACACTCTTTACACTTAACCAATCTTTTTTTATTTCTTTTTTTTATATTATTTTTAACCACTCGTTCATTCATTTATTCATAGAGAATTTTATAGATTAATTAGAAACTTTCAATCTGCTTGTCTACAATAACAGAAACGCAAACATGTTGTAGCTGTAGCTATAGTTTGTTATCTGAACTTGTAAATACTGTGCATTTACAGCATTTATACACTCATCAGCTGGGATTGTCGAGTAAATAAATCACTTAATACTGTTGAACAATATCAATGATGTTGCTGTATTAATTTATTTGGGGCTTTTGTGCTATTCAGATTTTTTCAATGCCAGATTTTTACAATAAGAATTCATAATGTCCATCAATCGAGCGTATTTTTTTAAGTTCATAAAACGTTGACATAATTTAAGTGAGATTTTCTTTAAATTGATTAAAAGAACATCAATGAATTGTCATCATTTTATGTTTACAGCTGCAGTTGTATTTCAAAGAATCCATTAAAAAGACAAATTTGTCCTCTTACAAGCCCATGGCAAATTCAATGCTGAATCATCAGCAACATTATTTTTTTTAAATTTTATGTTGCTAGATAGTATAAATAACATTCAGTATTTTATTTTAGAAGCCATTTTCAAAATTTGATTTCTAATATGAAATAAATAATAATATTTAATTATTTCTCTGTCGTTCTTGTTATGGTTTGAAGTTTTGTATGTTTTTATCAGTTACTCTAATTATAATTAAAACTCTGTTCATTTGTAATATTATTTAATTATTCACTGTTTTATTTGTTTGTATTATACCGTGTGCAGTTCATTAATGGTCACACATAACATATGGAATGTATTCATACATATGTTTGTAGAATATTGTCTAAATTAAATTTTTGGAAAAAGTCCATAGAAATTTATAATGAATATGACTGTCATTATGTTATGTTGATTTCATTTGTATGACTGAACATTCCTAATTGTTTTGTTTACATTATAAATTTTCTTTTACAATTACAAATAAGGGAACAGCTAGGGGGGCAAAAACAATAAATAAATATATAAAACACAATATAACTGCGAATTAAATAATATAATAATTTAGATAACAAATATTTAATATTTACATTAAATAATGTAAAGTATATTTTTTTTTAGTAAACTAATTATTTAATTGATGATGTTGAATTGAATATTGACTTTAAGCCTGTATAGTGTAAAATAATCACATTGTTATGAACTTATTTGCATAATAGTTAATTATATTCATTTTTAGTAAACAAACATTCATATGAATTTATTCAAGTCCATTATGTTATACCGTAGCGAGATAAAATGAACTGCTGTTTTATGAAAATTGTAGTATGAAGTTTTTTTTTTGTTTTTGAGGTTTAAGCGTGAAATCATATGAAGCGTAAATAATCAACGTGAAATGTTGACTTTTTCTAATACTATATTTTAATGATACATACATAAGTATATCAATTCAATTCTAAAGGGATTAAAATTAAATATTTAAATTCGTAGTGAACACCAGGCTCAATGAAATATTTTATATTATATTGATGTATTATTTTTAATAAAATTATTTTATGCCGCAGGGCATAAGCTTCAATGTTTTATAGTTGAAAAATTTTTGGTTATCTTTTGGGTTATATTTTTTGGGTTAATAAATAAATAAAGATAAAAGAAGTAAGAGTATTAAATTTGGCTGTACCTAATCTTTGATACCCTCCACCCGTGTCCTGAATACCATATTATAACCACACACCACATTTTGGCCACCGAATTTATTGCCAACCGAATTGCGATAATGCTAATAACCGAATTTCGGGTTCACTATGATTATAATTCTATTGCCTTAACAGTAAATATTTTATCATAATAGAAAATTTGCTGATGCTTTTAAATTCCTGTTGATACAATCGAAAATACGGTTGTTCCACTTTAGAACAAGTTTGCCAACAATAAGAGATTAAAAATGCTATAGTTCAAATTATAATGTTACAATGATGATTAAAATTAATAATAGAATTAACAACAATTTTAGGTATTTTCGTGACAGTTATTTCGGCCAGGAGAATGTTTTCAACAGGCAGACAGGCAGATGGACATCGCCATATCAACTTCTCCTTTTACAGGGATTAATATGTTTAATTTATGGGGTCTCCGGAAGGCGCTGAGTACTTAGGCCCAAAAAAAAAAAAATTAACAAATGCCCCAAGAAATAAGTTCGTGATGAACAAGAGCGCCAAAACCTTAAAAAAAAGCCACAAAAAACATTCCGCAAAATTTTTCACATATTTTTATTTAATGGTTTCTTTTTGCCAAATATCTATTCAAACGAAAACTTGGATACTGCTCTCAATATTTCTCCTACAATAAACGCATTTAAATTCTGTATTATTTTCGACAGCATCATTGCAGAGCTTTAGCTCGCAACCGTAGCATATCTTGCAAAATTTGCAAAACTTTCATAGCATTTTTGCGTTTTCTTATCCATCAAAATGTAATATATCGGAATGATCTGCAAAAAATATGCTTTGTGGCGATTACAAATAAGTTAACGACAACTGAGCGGCGCGACGCTCTCGCGGAACTCAGTTACGATAAATTTTATTTATTGATTACTTCAATTTACAAACGATTCCCGATAAATAAAATAAATAAAACAATAACATAAACCGGTTTCGTAGTTTATTTTTGGAGTATATTTGTTCATCAGTCTTGAAAAAAATAAATTTATTTCGGCCCCAAACTTACAAATTAAAAATGAACAAATGCCCCAAAATATTTCAAATTATAATAAAAAATTAACTTGTGCCCCAAAAACTATAAAAATTGGGGCATTTGCTCATCAGGAACAAATGCCCCAATCCCACACATTTTTTTTTGGTCATTTGTTCATTTTTTTTTGGAGCATTTGTTCATTGGGGCCTAAGTACTCAGCGCCTCTCCGGAATTTATTTAGATGTGTTTTAAACGGATTGACAAACTGATGTATACCCACTGCACAGTTGCGTGAAGATTATAGATACAAATTTTGCCATTGGAAAGAAATGTTGGTGTATTAAAGTATTTTAGAAACAATATGAGTATCACCAAACCCTCCTTCATAAAAATATATTTATACCCTATATCACTATGTGGTTTGGGTATAATGACTTTGTGCTGCTGTTTGTAACTACCAAAAATATTTGACATAGACCCATCTTATATTATACCGATCGAATCAGAATCACTAGCTGATTCGATTTAACGATGTCCGTCCGTCCGTCCGTCTGTGTGTCCATGTAAAGCTTTAATCAAACTGCAGGTCGCAAATATGAATATATTTCGATGAAATTTGGTATATAAGCTTTTATCGGCCGTAGGATGAACGCTATTGAAATTGGTGATAATCGGTCCGTGTTCAGACCTAGCCCCCATACAAATGGCCCCTATGAAATCAACATAAATTGCCATAAGATCCAAATTATCATATAAATCTTAGTCAAATTGGGTTTGTGTGTATTTATTGCATCCATTAATCAGTAGTCCAAATATGATCCCTATTGGAAAACTCTTAGTCATAGGCCCCATATAGAGCTGCTTCCCGATCTTCACTTAAATCTATCAAAAAACAGAAATATTGCACTGATTCTTCTCAAATTTTGTTTGTATATATTTTTGCAAAATACTATGTAGAGGCTTTACCAAACATGGTCAGGATCGGTCCAATTTTGGCCTAGTCCCCATATAGATATAGCATGCGATATGAACTTTTGCATATATGCAGCCAAAAAAATTTATAAAAATCCCACTTAAATTTGGTTTTTGCTTATTTTCTTTGTCCAGTTAGTTTGGCCTAAGAGATAGGGCCTCTAAACGCATGGTATAGGGTATCGTATAGTCGACTATAATTTTCTTACTTGTTTTTTAAAACAGTATGTAATATTAACTCATTTCCTGCTACTACTTCAAAGCATTGACATTTTTTAAAGAAATTTTTAAAGTTTAAAAATTTTCCGATTCTAAAATGTTCTTTTTCGAATATTGAAAGTTCGAAAAAAAATCTATAAAAGTAGTAAAAAATATATAAATTACAAATTGTTAATGTTTATTACAATTTTGCAACATAAATATGAAATTTATTTGATTTTCCGCACAGTTGAAAGTAGGTGTGTCAAACAGGAGCACAACTTTTCTGTCTAAAACAATATCGGTTTTTATAATTATAACCTTACCTGTAGCTATTTAAAAAATAAATTTTCATTTTAATTAATTTTTATCATATACCACTATGTGGTCAGGGTATAATGAGTTTGTGCTATCCTATGTCCGTCCGCCCATCTGCCTGTCTGTCCGTCTACCGGTATATCCATGTAAACCTTGTAATCAAACTGCAGGTTGCAAATTTAATTATATTATTATGAAATTTGATAAAGTTTTTGCCGGCCATAGGACGATTGCTATTGAGAATAGTGAAAAATCGGTTTATGTTCGTACCTAGTCCCCATACAAAACACTTGAGTGGAACCTAAAATGCCTTTACATCCAATTTTAAATTTGGCATGTGTATGTTTATTAGACTCATTTATCAGTAGTCCAAAAAATCTTGTAGCATCATTCTTGGTTATAACTCCCACATGAAACTGCTTACCGATCTGTACTTAAATCTATCAAAAACAAAAATATTGTAAAAAATTTTCTGAAACTTTGTAATGGTTTTGCAAAAAATAAGTTACTTTTACTTATGGTCATGATCGGCCTATTTTTCTACCTAGTCGCAAATTTTGAACAATGCCACTCAAAATTTGTTTTTATGATTATTTTCTTTATTCAATTTGTTGGACGTACAACCTTTCCAGCCCGGCATTAATTTTATTGCTTGTGTTTTTTATTTTTGGTATTTTTTTTAATGGTAAAAATGATTTTTTTTAGAAAGACGGTAAGGTACGAAAATGAAAAATAACTATTTTTTAGATTTCCAGATGATTGAAAAGTGTCTTCCTGTGAAAACTGATTATATATTTTTTTTTTTGGGGAAAAAAATTCATTGGTTAAAAATTTCGAAATATAGTTTTACTTTGAAGATTACGACTTTGTTATGCAGACAAAAATTTACAATGAAAATTATAATTTGTGTATTGCGGAAACCCAGATTTCACACACATGTGATCTTTCAATTTCAATCATAAAAAATTGATGGTTAAAATAAATAATTAAAAAATTTACACAGCGTTGCAAATATTTTCGATATATATTATGTGGCAAAGACTATGCCGAGTCTCTGACACCCTCCACCTGGGTTTTACGTTTACATTAATATCAGAGCTTATTGTATTGCACTATTTACAATAAATGTAAATAAGATATTTGAAAAAGTGAACAATTTAATAAACTTGAAACTTAACTCTTACAGCAAACACAGCAATTTTTTTTAGAGGTGTCTTCATACTTTAGGTCATGTCACGGCACAACAATGTCCGATTTACCCCATTTTCAATACCAACCTGCTCGAAATAATGGCAAACAATATTATCCTAAGTGGTATGAAGAGTATAAAAAATATTTTTCGAAAAAGTAAAGTATCTTTCCACTGTATGAAAGTTTTGAATTTAGATACGAGTTGCTAAATTTTTGAATACAAATGTTTCGTTGTTGGCTTTTGTGGATTTAAAATTTGTCATTATTTAACAATATTCCGTTTACTCTTACATAAACTTAAAGTTATACATATTTCTCTCTCAGCTATGTGCGACAGTTGCAACATAAGGAGTGAAATCGAAAAAATCTTAACACTCGTTCGCAAGCATTATTTGAATTTTATTTGTTTATTATTTTTTTTTTTATCAAGTTATCTTTGAAAAATATGTCTGTTATTATGCTTGATGCCAACCCTATTCATTTGATGTTCGTTTGAATAAAATAAGTGACGAAATAAAAGTACGTGCTAAAATTATGAAACATGTTCAACAAAATTCACTTTGGCCCTACAAAAGTTCGCCAAATAAAACTGTCCAACAAATTAAGACTTTTTGAATGGAACAGAACAGAATACAGTGGGTCAAAGTTTTAATTTTTTGGTCGAAGAGAGAATTCTTATGGCCACAGTTGTATTGTGGAATTGTATGAGGATTATTTTTGTGGAAGATCTTAACCCTCTAACTGGTCTCTTTATGGGTCAATTTGACCCTTTTTTTCGAGAAAATCAAAAAATATCCTTTAAAAAAGAACATTTAAGGATTAAAATATTCTACGAAAATGTTTGCCGAAAAATTTCAGTGGGGTTCACCAAAGACACCATTGTTGTAAATAAAGCTCTTTACGATTAATTGGCAAAATTAGACGCCAACTTCTATAAAAAAAATTATAATTTTGTTTTAATACTGGTTTATTATAGTATGTACATATTTATTTTTTTTTTGCTTCAAATTTTCGAGTAAAAGGGAATTGGGAAATAGCAGTTGTATGACAATGGATTAAAGATTAAACTTAAAGCGTATTAATTCGCGTGTATTTTTCTTGGAAATGTAACTTTTACATCGGCTTTTATTAAGTTCCTGTTTTTCAATCTGGAACATAATATTTCAGCTTTCTCTTTTGTTAGTCCTAAATCTCTTACAAGATCTTCAAAATAAGCTTGGTCTACCAAATTAGGACATATGTTTAAACCATCAAGAGGCAATTAACTTATATCTGATATGTTTTCAACCGCCGCTGTTATTTCTGTATTGGCGACTGTCATATTGGCCGAAAATGTATGTGTAGGCGGTTGAGGCAGCGGATCACCTTCACAGCGCACTTCTGGTAAAATGACATTATTTGTTGCTTCGTATGTCATTGTCGCGTAGTGCCTTTGGCTTGTACCAAATTTGTAATTTACGCAGAAATAGCATGTATCTGATTTGTGATCTTCAGGTTCAATCCATGTAATAGGCGCAGAAAATGGCAGCGCCTTAGTACCGCCTTTGTATCAGGTCAAAAGACCACTTTCGCAAGTAGTACATACGGTTTTTGATATCCAAGCTTCAGATACATCGTATTCCAAAGAAAAGAGTAGGTAATATCTTTCTTCTGCTTTGATGGTGCGTAAAATGTCCACAAATAAAACAAACCCAATCTCTTAATTTGCAAACAGAATCCGCCATGCTTATTTAAGCTTTAATTTTTCTTTTTTTATATTAATTTTAGTAAAAATCACACCCGATATGTACTGCTTAGTAGCTCAATTATGCTTGAATTTTTTCTTTTATTTTTTATTATTAATTTTAATAAATATCACACCCGATTTGTAAGTCACAGCTGACTAGACGCGAGAACTCAGTGTTTGGCCCGGCCGAACTTGACGCCGTTTTTACCTGTTTTGTATATGTTGGTGTATAATTTTACTAATTAAGCATAAAGAGCTTTATTTACAACAATGGTGTCTTTGGTGACCCCCACTGAAATTTTTCGGCAAACATTTTCGTAGAATATTTTAATCCTTAAATGTCCTTTTTTAAAGGATATTTTATGATTTTCTCGAAAAAAGGGTCAAATTGACCCATAAAGAGACCACTTAGAGGGTTAAGATCTTCCACAAAAATAATCTTCATACAATTCCACAATACAACTCTGACCATAAGAATTCTCTCAGACATTAACTTACAGCATTTTTTTCATAAAGTATAATGCTCCCTTTGACCCACTGTAAAAAAATACTCAGACGTGCTGGACCATAAGTTTGTTCTACAAAAATGATCTACTCAACATATCCTTTCAGAATTATAGGGTCGCTATTCTGTTCCAAAAATGCTGTTGGACAGTGTAATCAAAGGCCTGCCGACAAACTGTACACATTCGGTAGAAAATCAGCTCGAACTGTTTGGTGCGAAGTGTTAAAGGCAATGCAGGTTTGAAGACATACAAAGTCCTAGAAGTTCTAGACAGAAACGCTGCAAAAAATGTAGAGGCCAAAAACACAGCACGGGAATTGAAATCATATTTCTTAAAAAAATACTCCTACTGTTTAATGGATGATATGTTCTGGATAATTTTTGACAACTCAGGCGTCAAAATTTTTGTATTGCTAATTCTCGACCAAATGTTCAAGATAACTTTAGGACCCAAAGACAGGCGAAAAGGTACCTGGTATAACAAGCAAAATGCAGTAGCAACTGGCCCTATAAATATCGAAATTTAAATTAGAGTGCTTGCAAAACAGAAAAAAAAAATTTCTAAAATTTTGAAATAATAATTTTTATATATTATTTTTTTTATTATTAAATATAAAAACAAAAAATATGACAACTCCCCTCCTTTAATTATATTTTTTCATAGAGTGACACTTAGCGGGAAGCTTAGCTGTCATAAAGAACGTTAAAAAATGAAAAAAAAAATCTTTTGACATTTTATACCCTATACCACTATGTGGTTTGGGTATAATGAATTTGTGCTGCTGTTTGTAACTACCAAAAATATTTGACCTAGACCCATCTTTTATTATACCGATCAACTCAGAATTACTTTCTGAGTAGATTTAGCGATATCCGTCCGTCCGTCCGTCCGTCTGTCCGTCTGTGTGTCCATGTAAACCTTGTAATCAAACTACAGGTCGCAAATATGAATATATTTTAATAAAATTGGGTATATAGGCTTTTATCGGCCATAGGATGAACGCTATTGAATCTGGTATATGGTAGAGGGTATCGTACAGTCTAGACCGACTATAATTTTCTTACATGTTAGATATAAGGTAATATATTTTTATTATTCCAAACTTCAACCCGACTCCTGCGGAAAAGTAATACCATTCTTCTTCATAGTTTTGTATGTCCTATTTTGTATCACTGATTTGTTAATATCAAAAATTGTGTAAAAGTTAAACACCTAATGTAACATATCAATCAATCAAGCTTTCATTTGTCAATTGAAAGATCGCATCCGCTGAAAAACCAGTCCATGTATTTTGCTGCAAATATCGGGATGTGTTTACTATTTTCTTTTACTATTATTAACATTAGATTTTATATTATACATACAATGTACAGTGGGTGACAATACATTCGAAACTTTTACAAAATTCTAAATTTGCCAATTTTGTTTTTTAATATTTTCGCGTTAAGTCCTAAAATCTTGTGTTTTTTTTTGCGAAATCACTCTTTGATGTTTTCGCTGACGAAAGATTATAAATTTGTTGCAAAAAATACAATTTAAAATAAAAATATATAAACGAAATATAAAAGTGGTCATTAAAAATTTCAAACTAAAAATATAGGCTCTGGCTGGTCTAAATTTTGCTGAAGAACACATAAATTGAATGCAAGCCGGAATTGGTATACTGTTGGTATACTTTTCAGATGAGTCCAAGTTTAATTTAAGTGGCCATGATGAAAGAACGATTGCACGACGAACACAGGGAAAAAGACTAGACCCAACATATACAAATTTAACTTTTAAGCTTAGCGGTGGAAGCATTTTAGTATGGGGTTGCTTTACAGACCAAGAAATGGGTCTAATTCTTGCAGTAAAAGATATTCTTACTAGAATTGGATACAGACAAATACTTAAAGACATATGCCCCTGGTGGCAAAGAGCCAAAATATACCTCCAAAGTCGTAACCGAATGGTCAGCCCAGTCACCACTTCAATGGATATTATCAACAATTTATTTTTTTTATTTATTTTTATTTCTTAATAGTAAAAAATTTACAAGTTAATAATATATAAAAAAAAATGGAAACTGGCTGCAGAGACCTTCGTCCTTAACATCAACGATTTAATTGACTCCATGCATTGGAGATGTGAAGCAGTACTAAAATTTTGAGAAAATTCAGCGAAAGCTTTCAATTACAGCTACTTTATTTCTGAAGTTAAACTTATTTATGTTAATATTTTTTATTTTTTAAACAAAAACCAGTAAGAAAATTATAGTCGATCTAGATCGACTATAGGATACCCTATATAATGCGTTTAGGGAAACTATCTCTTATGTCCAACTAATTAAATATAGAAAATAAGCATAAACCAAATTTTAGTGCCAGTGTTATTAATTTTTTTGACTGCAGATCTGAAAAAGTTCTTATCGGATGCTATATTTATATGGGGATTAAGTGGGAAAATGTACCGATCCTTGCCATATTGCGTAAAGTCACTTATTTTTTGTAAAACCATATGCAAAGCAAATTTGGGAAAGATCTACGCAATGTTTTTGTTTTTTGATAGATTTAAGTGAAGATCGCGTAGCAGCTTTATATGGGGGCTATGACTTCGAATTGTCCTGTAGTGTTTTAATTTTGGACTACTGTATAGTAGATGTAATAAATTTACATAAACCTAATCCGACAGAGATCTGTATGATATGATCTTATGGCAATTTAAGTCGATCTCATAGGTGTCATTTTTATGGGGACTAGGTCTGAACATGAATTGATTTTCACGAATTTCAATAGCGTTCGTTCTATGGCCGATAGAAGTTTCACCAAAATATATTCATATTTACGACCCGTAGTTTGATTACAAGGTTTACATGGACACATATACGGACGGACGGACATCGCTAAATCGAGTCAGAAAATGATTTTGCTTAGATCGGTATAATAAAAGGTCAACTATTTTCGGTAGTTACCAACATCAATACCCTGACCACATGGGGCATAAAAGCATAAACGTTTTAAATAAATAATAGAGTTTTTAATTTTGTGAATTAATTTTTTAGTCAAACATATATTTTGTTAAAATTTTATATTGTATTGTCACCCACTGTATATTATGTTCCTACTGAGAACAAAGAGATACAAAGTAAAGCCATTTTATACAAAATTAAGGTAAAAAAGTTTTCATCATTCTACATTCTACATCATTCTACACTACAATTTTTCCGTTATTTACTTTTCCAGAAAAATGTAGAATTTAATGCTCTAATGTTGAACGAAGATTTCGTTTTCCTTGAACAAAAGATATATTCAAGTTGTAATATTTTTCGGTGTTATTTTTTTTCAACAAAACAAATTTATTATTCTTTCCTTGTACCGGCAATACATTCATATGTACATACACATTTACTTGTCTTGCCAACTGCAAATTATTTATATTCTTTTGGTTGAAGTGGAGAATTATAATGTTTCTTAAGTCGTACGAAGTATAAGTACTTTTCCTTAATAATTCATTTTAATTTAGTTAAGGAGTAAAAAGTAAGAAAAAAAAAAACACTCAGCGAAATTTTTTTTTATTTATCCCCAAGGTATGATAACGAAACAAGAATTATAAGGAGTCTGATTGAACTCATTATGTTCGAGTCTGTTTACAAGATATAATGCGTTAAGATAGAAAAGCTAATTCACAAAAAATAAATTTAGAGTTTTTAAATTATCATTTCTGTAATATTTTAGTTAAACAAAAAAAATCTCTGGTTCCTTTAACTGAATTTTTCTTAGTGTATATTCTCATATATATATATATCGCACCTGTACCTCTAAAGTGAGTCAACAAAAAATTTGTAAATTTTCACTTTATGCAAGAAAACAACAATGGTCATATCTAACCACTGTAAAAATCTTACATCGGTTTTTCTAGTCTTTCGCAAAAAAAAATACAGTTGTAAGCCTCATTGTGCTATAAGAGTAGCTTCTTTAGAATCTACTAAAAAGACATACTTTGAGTTGCACCCAAAAAACTTTTTGATGATCACTGAAAAAATCGCAAGAACAACTACTGTTGTATACTTATTATTCGCAATTCTTTACAATGAAACAACTGTTTTTAAATTTTATAGTATATATAAAAAAAAAACATCTCCTGAAAATTTTTAAATTTTGAGTTGACTCACTTTAGAGGTACAGGTGCGATATGTTTTTCAACATTCTGCTTACTATATTTTAATTTGATGACCTTGTCGTCTATATCTTTTATTTTTTATATAACGTTGTTGTTCCGTTGCGCTTCCTTCTGTGTTGAGACATTTAAAATAATAAAATTGAAACAATTTGTATTTCTTTATTTTTACGGACTTTCTTTTTGTTTGCATGTATATATTTGTCCTAAAGTTATTATTATGAAAAACGAGAAGTATATATATATATATATATGTATATCCTTCTTTCTTGTGTTGCTTCTTCTTAAGAGATCTCCATAATTTCAATTTTATTATGTTTAACTTGGTTGCATTAATAATGAGCTTTTCCCTGTGTATTTTTTCTTTTTCTTTCTTAAGTCTAGCGTTAAAGAAAATGTTTTTATAATAGAGACTGTCAAGTTAAAGACGGATTGTAGTTATGAAGTTTTCGTTTCATAATTCAAAAGGCAATTTATCCATAAAAAAAAAGAAACAGAATGCATGAATAAAATTTTTGCTTTTGATTGCAGCCAGTTTAAGGCAGTATTGAATAGTTAGTCATATTCATGAATAAAAAATGTCGAAAAGTTATATATGAACGGAAGTTAGAAGATGTATGGAATTATATATAGATATAAGAAATAGTGTGTAGGGATATAAGATTTGGGGAAATATGTAGTAGCTGGCTGTTGTACAAAAACAATTTGAGCAAGTTATCATAGTATCCTGAGTTCATAGATATGAGGAAAAATGTTTTTTTTTTGTTTTTCGGATAGATTGAGGATGAAAATGAGATCTGCAAAAATCTGGCCAAAGAGGCAGACATGAATTCTAAGAAATCTTCATAAATACGATTGCAGTTCGATAATAAACAAATTCTATATCTACTTATAAATTTTTGTGGTCCTGCGCTTAGATCCGTAACTGCAGGACATTACGAATGTTAGTGATTGATTTTTGATTTCTTCTGATGGGATTTAAAAGTTTTGGTATATAAAATAGAAATAAATACATAAAAAATAAATAACTGGCGTGTCGAGTACAAAAACTCTGAGGGGCGGTCCTATGCAATTTTCGAAAGTATTTAAAATTGAAACAAGTAAGAGTGTTAAATTCGGCTATACCCAATCTGTGATGCCCTCCACCTGGAATTTACGTTTACAGTAAAATCTGGACTTATTGCACCCTTTATAACAAATGCGAACAAAAAATTTGTAAAAAAAAATTATAAACTTAATACAATATTAACACAGCATTACAGCAAACACATTAAATTTTTTGTATTTTTGGAGATGTCTCCATATTTTAAGAAATATCTTGGCACAAAGACGCCCTATATATCTAATTTTAAATACCAACCTGCTCGAAATAATGACAAACGATATTATCCTAAATTTACCCAGGCAGATGGTTCATTTTGTGAGTGAGCATGATTTCAACAGATAGTCATAGAGACGGACATCGCTTTATCGATTCGAGTTGTTATTTTTCGATTAGTTACGTACCCAATGACATAGTCGTGTGGAGGATATAAAAAATTATGTGAATCCGATCACAGGGGAGAAATGTAAACATCTAGTAATTAAAGATTTTTTGATGTGTGAACATCTATACGCGCAGGGGGGTAAATTTCTGTTCCACAATAAGACAAATCGGTGTGACTTATGATTGTATTGGTGAAAAAATTATGACATAAAATTATTTCAGCTAATTCAACAACCCTTTGCTTAAAACGACAAAAATTTAACAATATAAACGTAAAACATATACATAATTCAACAACCCCACAAGTATAACCAGAGTCTCTGCAGTTTCCTATAAGAGATACATAGATGACTCTTTCAGTTTGATTTTGAAAAAGTGACATAAAAAAATCTTTAATTACTAGATGTTTACACATCTCCCCTGTAATCGGACTCACATGACTTTTTTCAATTTGGAGTTGTTACGCATATTGTTATATTTGTGATTGTTTATACTTTTTGGTTGTTGAATTAGTTGTTATACTTCGATATTGTTTATATGTAATAGTGTTATCCTCGAGGGTTGCTGAATTAGCTGCAATAATTTTATTGCACCAATACACTCATAGCTCACACCGTTTTTGTCTTACTCTGTTTTTGTGATTGTATTGTGAAATAGATTTTTAGCCTCCTGAGCGTATAGATGTTTACACATAAAAAAAGATTTCATAGTATCTATATATATAAAAGCGAAAGAATATATGTTTGTTTTTTTGTTTGTAGTTTATAGGAGGCTAAACCATTGGACCGATCTTCCTGAAATTTTTACACTCTTACTGTGTTAAGAGGCCATACAAAGTCAACTTTTAATATCGTATATATTAAGCATTGACAGGTAGAGCTTTGCAAATTTGTGTGAGGTCACCTATTATTAATGTTAGCAGCCATGTCGAAAATGGACGGGTGGGCGTGGCACCTCCCATACAAAGTAATTATTCAATATCATATATCTCATGTACTACGACAGAGACAGCTTTGCAAATTTGTCGGAGGTCATCTATTATTAATGTGAGTACTCGGACAAAAAAAAAAATGGGTGAAATTGGACTAATGGGCGTGGCACCACCCATAAAAAGTACATATTAAATGTCATATATCTGGAATACTGTAATAGTGGGGGCCTTGGAACTTTACGTGAGCCCATAAGTTATTCATGTGTTATTCTTGGGCTTGAGCGGGGAAGTGGGCGTGGCACCGCCCATACAAAGTTTATATATAATATCATATAACTGGAGTACTGTAAAAGGGAAAAAATTGCCAATTGATATTCTAAATTCCGGACCAGTCGTTAAGTGTTGCCGGATTTAATTTGGAAAATCCATGTTTTTCTCATGGGCAGTTAGTTGTAGCTTGCTCCAGAGTCGGAACGCCGAAAAATTTGATAATTTTTGCAGCGAATGAAAGATCAAAAAGTGTTGTAAACGAGCAAGGATTGAAGTAAAGAAAATATAAAATAAATAAAACAAAATGTTTTAATATAAACTTCGTAGGATAAATTGATTATGAAAACATACATGTCAATAAGTCTCGGTAAGTCGTAGCGAGCACGACTGGGCATACTAGTAAAATATAAATAAAAAAACCCGCCAAAATTTCGCCACAGCCTTCTTTAAACCTTATCGTAGCATTAAAAATCCAAAATCCCTTCAAATAATTTTGGACAGCTTTAAAGGTCGTCTTGGACGAGCCATTTTTAGTTTCGTATGGAAAATAAAAAGTTCTATTTGAATAGTTATGAAGTAGTTTTGCAGCGTTTTTCTTTCAAAGCAATTTTAATAAGCTATTATCCAAAACCAACTTAAAGACTATTGAAAAAAAAACAAGTAAGAAAATTATAGTCGGTCTAGACCGACTATACGATACCCTAAACCATGCGTTTAGAAATCCTATCTCTTAGGCCCAACTAACTGGACATAGAAAATAAGCAAAAACCAAATTTGAGTGGGATTTTTATTAATTTTTTTGGCTGCAGATATAAAAAAGTTCATATCGGATGCTATATCTATAAAGGGGCTAGGTCCAAAAATGGACCGATCCTGATCATGTTTGGTAAAGTCTCTTGTATTTTGCAAAAATATGTACAAACAAAATTTGAGAAGAATCAGTGCAATATTTTTGTTTTTTAATAGATTTAACTGAAGATTGGGAAGCAGCTCCATATGGGGTCAAAGGGATCATTTTTGGACTACTCATTAGTGGATGTAATGAACGCATACAAACCCAATTTGAGTAAGATCTATATGACAATTTGGATCTTATGGCAATTTATGTCGATTTCATATGGGTAATTTGTTTGGGGGCTAGGTCTGAACATGGACCGATTCTCACCAATTTCAATAGCGTTCATCCCATGGCCGATAAAAGCTTATATACCAAACTTCATCAAAATATATTCATATTTGCGACCTGCAGTTTGATTACAAGCTTTACATGGACACACAGACGGACGGACGGACGGACGGACGGACGGACGGACGGACATTGTTAAATCAACTCAGAAAGTGATTCTGATTCGATCGGTATAATTAAAGATGGGTCTAGGTCAAATATTTTTATACCCTATACCACTATGTGGTTTGGGTATAATGACTTTGTGCTGCTGTTTGTAACAACCAAAAATATTTGACCTAGACCCATCTTTAATTATACCGATCGAATCAGAATCACTTTCTGAGTTGACTTAACAATGTCCGTCCGTCCGTCCGTCCGTCCGTCCGTCTGTGTGTCCATGTAAAGCTTTTAATCAAACTGCAGGTCGCAAATATGAATATATTTTGATGAAATTTGTTATGTCAGCTTTTATCGGCCATGGGATGAACGCTATTGAAATTGGTGAGAATCGGTCCATGTTCAGACCTAGCCCCCATACAAATTACCCATATGAAATCGACATAAATTGCCATAAGATCCAAATTGTCATATAGATCTTACTCAAATTGGGTTTGTATGCGTTCATTACATCCACTAATGAGTAGTCCAAAAATGATCCCTTTGACCCAATATAGAGCTGCTTCCCGATCATCACTTAAATCTATTAAAAAACAAAAATATTGCACTGATTCTTCTCAAATTTTGTTTGTACATATTTTTGCAAAATACAAGAGACTTTACCAAACATGATCAGGATCGGTCCATTTTGGACCTAGTTCCCATATAGATATAGCATCCGATATGAACTTTTTCATATCTGCAGCGAAAAAAATTAATAAAAATCAGACTCAAATTTGGTTTTTGCTTATTTTCTATGTCCAGTTAGTTGGGCCTAAGAGATAGAGCATGGTATAGGGTATCATATAGTCGGTATAGACCGACTATAATTTTCTTACTTGTTGGTTGTTACAAACAGCAGCACAAAGTCATTATACCCAAACCACATAGTGGTATAGGGTATAAAAATGGCTGCAAAACTGAAAACTAGAATTTTGTTTAAAGTTTTTTTTTACTCAATTAAATTAATTAATATTTTCTTGAAGATCATGGTTAACATTTTTGAATTAAATAGAAAATATTAAAAAAAAAAAATTTTTTTTCTACATTATTGGAATATTAACTATGTATTCAA
The DNA here is from genome assembly GCA_963682025.1 of Cordilura impudica. Classification (NCBI taxonomy): domain Eukaryota; kingdom Metazoa; phylum Arthropoda; class Insecta; order Diptera; family Scathophagidae; genus Cordilura; species Cordilura impudica. The sequence continues at coordinate 304,319,997 of OY821518.1, forward strand.
AATTAATTTCGAAATTCTATCCATTCCTTTAATATAGGAAATCACCTTGACTATGCGTGATTAACGTCATTGAATAATTATGTGCGTTTAAAAAAAATAATCTCGTATTTCAAATGAGTTGAGGGAGAGACCTTCCTTGATTTTAATTATCTTTTAAATTAATAGCTAAAGCTCTGTCAATAACTCTGTAATGCATAACAACACAATTACAATTGTTTAGTTACCATTAGTAATGCTTAAATAACTATTATCGCTATGACCAGGGCTACTTACTACGTTTGCTATGACTGGCAAAGTGTTATTGTGAAGTGTTGTAACAAAAGAGGTGTGTCAACAAAGGCAATTGAGTACCCGTACTTACTATCCGTATAAGCTGCATTATCATCATGTGCAGTATTAATACAAGCAACATATAAAACCAGATAAAGACGCCACCTACGTTGTTAAATTGTCATGCAGGCGTGAAACAACTATTACAAGACGTATCGACGGACGTACAATATCAATCAGTAATTAAGTAATCAGTAACCAATATATGGGTAATTATGTGTTAATAACCGTATAGTTGCTTGAAGTGTAGGAATTCTGTTTGTGTAATCCGTTTGTGTCAGCAGAAAATAAGGAAAATTAAAAAGTTTATGGCACAATACAATATATTTTTTCCAGTAAAATTATTAACAAAAAATTTTTAGTGACCACAAATGAATTGAAGTGTAAGCATAGAGATGGGTTACTGCTGTTGCAATATTGCCAATTTAGCAGGAAATTATTACATTTAGCATGGAGATTAGAATGAGGCTATATACCAACTGCTTTTATTTAACTTCAGCCCTAAGCGGAATCTATGAAAATAGATGAAATGTACTGTGTATGTTTTTAAAAGGCAATCGTAATTCATCTTCAGGCTCTAAACTGAGCTACTAAACATTTTGCAAATGGTATAATTTGAGAACATTACTGGTTGAATTCGGCTTGATCATAATTTTATCGATATGAAATATTTATTTATTAGGACATGAGATTGGAAATTTTTTCAAAGGATATACAAAATATGAGACTATGGTTAAAAGATTAATCGTAAAAAATTAAAAAAAAGATATATAAATTTATTTTGGAGTATGAAACGATTTCTTTCCTAAACATTTTCAATTAATTTACTTAATGTTAAAATATTACCTTTAAATTTGTAAATTTAATTTATTTTTTTTGCATTTATTTTATCCCTCAATGAAATTTCATCAATTCGTGCAAAAACTTATCACACTTTACAATTAACTTTAACAAAATTTTCATTAATTCCAAACAGAAAATTTCTGAACACACGTTTTTTTAACTATTTATTTGTTTTTTTTTGATAAATTTGAAATAATTTTTATTATGCATAATGATGACCCTATCCAGAAGTATGTGCTAAAACTTGGAAATATTTTCAACAAAAGTTGGCCCTACAAAAAGTTGGCCGACAAATCAAATGTCTATCGCCAGACCAGAAATCAAGAAAATAGAAAGCATGTTGAAAGGAGCTCTCAACACATCAGCAGTGCTAAGTATATTTGGCGGGAAAATTTAAATCATCTTTAATAAAAAAATACTTCTGCTGCATAATGGACGAAGAAACGCATGTACTGGCAGATTTGTGCTGATAATTGCGCTCTTGTGATAAGATAGTTGAGGAGAACAAAAAAGGTGTTCCAAAATGTGGAAGATCTTAAAAAAAGTGACAGAAATCACTATAAAATCCTTAATGGAAGGGTTTCCGGAAAATGACAATAAGTAGTGATTGGAACTATAAAAATGATATTTTTTTGTATGCTTTTATATAATTTCAATTATTATTAAATTTTATATATGTTGTGATTTTTTCGATCTCACTCCTTAAATATTATACAATTTTTGCTATTATTTTCGTTATACTGTTCAATGCTGTTTGCGATATCCTTTATATCTTTATAACTATTACCAATTGCATTAATTTATTTTATAAAATTAAGAATTTCGACAAATTTTTTAATTTATAGTTAAATTCAAATGGACTTGAAATTTCATATTTAGTATTTTGTTTAATCTATTGGATCAGAATCCATTTAGAGCCGAAATAAAATATGGTGATTAAAGACAAATATGTAAGTTTTCATAATGTAATAACACAGGGTGAGTTACAGACAGATAAAGTTGACCACTGCATTTTTACTGAATCTACAATATGTCGAGAGTATTGTCTCATCATTTCAATAAAATTGGAGTAAAACTAACGAAGATACAGCGATTCAAACGACCGGCCTCATACGGTATATCGTATATAAATCAGTTTTTAAATCGATTTAATCGCAAATAACATTGTTGAAGTCCATGAACATCATAACTAAAAATCTACTTGACCGATTCTTTTGAAGTTATATACACTATTTCTACACATAAATTACCAGGTAGTCAGGAAGAATTTTTTTGAACCATTTTAAAAAAAATACGCCAAAAAAATGCTGCAAAAAAAAAAAAAAATAATAAAATAACTCTTCTTGATTACCTCTGGAAACATATCAGCTTTTAAACGCATTTAAATTTTTTTATTTCATATGATCCGGGAACGAGTTATGATATTCACCGCAAAATATTTTTTTTCGATGCGCCTCCGGAGATTCGCTGTCACGGACTTATTAAAATTTTTAATTGAAAATTTGTAGAAAGATGCTTTAAATGTTATACTATAAAGTGTATAAATAAATAATCTGTTACATTCATTCATATCTTTAAAAAAAATTATGAAAATACGCCTTTTTTCGCCTTTAAAACCTTAAAGAAAAAAATAAAAAAATAAACCGAAAATGTTTTTTTTTTAAATCTTCTATATATTAATACGTGAAGGTAAATTTTGAGTTCCCTTTTTAAGCAATATGCGGGCACGGAGGAGTGTGAAAATTAGCATAGTTACAGTTCATATGGAGGAGAAGCTGAGAATGTTAAAATTTATGTTTAATCTGTCTTAAAAATATATTAAATTAAATAAAATAAAATATTTATAATAATTCGTTACACCCTGTTAATGCGAATGATTTAAATTATATATCAGACGCTCTGTGTTGAATTGTGAATTGCTAAAATTGATTAACAAACCTTTACGCTCATAGAAATTTCCATACAGTTTTTATGTATGTAGATTAAAAAAAAAAAAAACATTGGAAGACAACAAGTGAATGAATAAATAATATTTCCTCAATTTGCACTCGAATTTTGGGTGCTGGGCTATACTAGTATTTTTAAAACACATTTTTATACCCTATACCACTATGTGGTTTGGGTATAATCACTTGGTGCTGCTGTTTGTAACTACCAAAAATATTTGACCTAGACCCATCTTTTATTAAACCGATCGGAATCCGATCAGAATCACTTTCTGAGTCGATTTAGCGATGTCCGTCCGTCTGTGTGTCCATGTAAACCTTGTAATCAAAGTACAGGCAAATGAATATATTTTAATGAAATTCAGTATATAAGCCTTACTCGGACATAGGATGAACGCTATTGAAATTGGTGAAATTCGGTCCATGTTCAGACCTAGTCCCCTATGAAATCGACTTAAATATCCATAAGATCCAAATTATCATATAGATCTCGGTCAAATTGGGTTTGTGTGTGTTTATTACATCCATTTATCAGTTGTCCAAAAATAAATCCCATGTGGCAATTCTTTGTCATAGCCCCCATATAACGCCGCTTCCCGATTTTCACTTAAATCTATCAAAAAACAAAAATATTGCACAGATTTTTCTCAAATGTGGTTTGTATATATTTTTTCAAAATATAAGTGACCTTACCAAATATGGTCAGGATCGGTACATTTTTTAACCTAGGCCCCATAGAAATATAGCACCCGATATGAATTTTTTCATATCTGCAGCCAAAAAAATTAATAACAATGGCACTCACTTTTGGTTTATGCTTATTTTCTATACCCACTTAGTTGGACCGAAGAGATAGGGTCTCTAAACCATGGTATAGGGTATCATATAGTCGGTCTAGACCGACTATAATTTTCTTACTTGTTATTTATTATAACTTTAAAAAATAAAGCGTGGTTTATTTAAAAATTTTGGCATATATTTTGCCTTTTTATAGTTATTTATTTTCGAACTAATTATGCATTGTCAATGCAGTTTTAACAACACTAGCATTCAGTTGCCAACACATTTTTATGTAGATCATAAATTTTGCAAAAGCTTTGTTTTATTGCTGAACGGTCAATACCAAAAAGTGGGATCAAAATTAAACACTTTTCCATTAAATTAAAAAGCAAGAAAATTATAGTCGGTTTAGAGCGACTATATGACACCATACTATACCCTATACCATGCGTTTAGAGACCCTACATCTAAGGCCCAACTAATTGGATATAGAAAATAAGAATAAACCAAATTTGAGTGGCATTGTTATAAATTTTATTGCTTTCGAATATGAAAAAGTTCACATAGGATGCTATATTTATATTTAATGTGGACCGGCAATATTTGGTAAGGTCACTTATGTTTTTACAAAAATATATAAATGCCAAATTAGAGAAAAATCTGTGGAATTTGACCAAGATCTATATGATAATGTGAATCTTATGGCAAAGTCAAGTTCATTTGTATGTGGACCAGGTCTGATCATGAACCGATTTTCACAAATTACAATAGCGTTCATGCTATGGCTGATAGAAGCTCATATACCAAATTTCATCAAAATATATTCATATTTGCGACCTGTAGTTTGATTACAAGATTTACATGGACACAAAGACGGACGCACGGGTGGACGGACATCGCTAAATCTGTTTCTGAGTCAATCGGTATATTATAAATGGGTCTAGGCCAAACAGTTTTGATAGTTACAAACAACAGCAGCACAAATCATTATACCCTAAAAATGTTTATGCTTTATATATTTAAAAAAGGAAAAATATTAACATGTTTTTGAAAGTATTCAATTGCATGCTGCTGAAAAAACAATGGAAACCTTTACTATACAATAATTTAAAACTTTCCCTGTACTTTTTAGTACTTCTTCACAACGCCGAGGCATGGAGTCAATTAAAATGTTGATGATATCCATTGAAATTTTTTACCACTCTGAATTAACTGCCTCTATAAGATTTGTCTTGTTTGTGTAATTTCGTGTTCGTGTTTTTCGATCTACAATTTTCCAAAGATTTTCTATGGGATTGAGATCTGGTGATTGGATTTATAGATTTATTCATACAGATTGCTTAAGACCAGCAGTAAAATACATGTTGGTTTTGAACGCTTAACAAAACTTTATTCTTGCCATTATTTTATAATTATATATATAATAACATTATTATATAATAACATTTAAAATAAAATTTAATTTAAAAAAAAAGTTGAAAGAAAACGTCAGAAACTATAAATATTTTTATTGTTTTAATCAACTCTGGTACAGATGTTTAGAAGTACCCATTGTTTTGTTATCACTTAAAAAATACTTTTTTCGTCTATCTACTTTTTTAATTGATTTTTTTTTATCTTTCGATAGAGAATACACCAAAGAGTGATTTCGCAAAAAAAAAATAATACATAATTTAGGACTCAACGCGAAATTATTAAAAATTGACAAATTTTGCAAAAGTATGTATTTCAGATCACCCATTAATCTTTTCATAGAATATAGTGTATGGATAGTGCATAGATCCTTCCTTTTCTAAAAGGGTTTTGTAAATTCATGAAAGAACTTATGCTATCCGAAATTTGTGAATATTATATAATGCAATTTTTAGCTTAATTATATATTATCTGATATGCTACTCGTACTTCAGTTTGAAATTGTCAAAGATTTTCTACATAAAATTAAGCTATTATTACCAAAGAAACATTGGATTGTGGAGGGTGTAACAAAAATTGACCTAATTGAATATAGTGCTTTTTATCTGATCTTAAAAAAATAACGCACTGAGCAACAGTATTCAATGAAGGAAAACTAACATGATGACAAAAAACGAAACAATGGTGAACAAAAAAAAAAGAAAGTTGAAAATTCCTTTGCCAGGTGTATAAATATCAACAACTGTTCGACAGACTTAAAAAGTTCTAAAAGTATAAAAACAAAAAGAAAGAATTGTACAATACATAAATGTGTGTAGAGATATGTATGTATATGTTGACAACTTCGATAATGTAATCTTGTCCACACTTTTAAACAATATAAAAATAAGTAAAAAAGTTCTACTAAACACAAAAAACGAAAATTATAAAGGCAAACTTTCAATGGTATACAAAATTCAGTAGGAGTTACTTCTTTGTTACGTACTACGAGTATACGTAAAATTTAAAGCGCACTTACTTCAGCATACTCTCAAAATGTTACCACTTTCAACTCATACGAGTATTCATTCATTCGGGCACAAATGCACAAACACAAGCGCAAACATTAAGGTAAAACTAGCAAAAATAAGTAAGAATATTAGACTCGGCTGTGCCGAATCTTTGATATCCTCCACCCGTGTTCTAACCACAATATGAAACCAAGGTTGTCAATACTATGAGATAAAAAAAGACTAGATTTCAAATTATAATTGTCAGATTTTTTGCAATATTTAAAATTAATAAGATAATTACAAAAATTTTAGATATATTCGTGCAAACAGCATGAATGTAAACACATACAATTAACTTTTTGTTTGTTTATTTATTAGCGATGCATACATATTTTTTTGGGTTGTTGTTGTTCACGTGTAAAAAAAAAACAACAAACACAACAAGCATTTGAAAATGTGTATGCATTTTTGTTACATTCTGTTACGTATAAACATTTTTCACTATTTTTAGTTTTTTTTTTATATGAAATTTTATCGCAGTATCTTTCCACTTTCGTACGTCATTCCTCGGCTCTTGGGCCTAGGTGCTATAACAAACATTTTAAGCCTAATTAGTATGACCCATTCAACCAATTGTGGACAGGAGAATGTTTTCAACAGATGGACAGACAGACGGATACCGCTAGATCGACTTCTGCTTTATAAAGATCAAGAATATCGCACCTGTACCTCTAAAGTGAGTCAACTCAAAATTTACAAATTTTCAGTAGAGGCAAAAACGGGTTTTTTTTTAATATTTACTATAAAATTTAAAAACAGTTGTTTCATTGTAAAGAATTCCGAATAATAAGTATACAACAGCAGTTGTTTTTGCGATTTTTTCAGTGATCATCAAAAATAACAAGTTTTTTGGGTGCAACTAAAAATATGTCTTTTTTAGTGGATTCTAAAGAAGCTGCTCTTATAACACAAAGAGGGGTACAACTGTATTTTTTTTTTTGCGAAAGACTAGAAAAACCGATGTAAGATTTTTACAGTGGATAGATATGACCACTCTGTATCGTTTTCTTGCAAAAAGTGAAAATTGAAAAATTTTGAGTTGACTCACTTTAGTGGTACAGGTGCGATATGTATAGTTTACGCAGTCTCCGGAATTTATTTGGATGAGTTACAAACGGACTGACAAACTGACAATACCAGGCACAGTGGTGTGGACTACTGGTGGCAAGCGATTGTCGCAGTAGTGTGTCCGTATGAGAAGAAGTACAAGTTGCAAACACCACGCTGTTGGCTAAAACACACACATAAATATACGACAACCGGCTTTTGCCTAATGTGACGCAAAGTTAGTAAAACGTGCATACATCGACACTCATATACCAACATACTTTCGTAAGGATATAACATTGCATGCTTCTTTTTCTTTAGCAACTTCCCATTTCTTTTCCTTTCCCTCTTCCTCTTACACTTAGTTTTGTTTTATTGCTTTCTTTAAAAAAAAAATGTTGCTCGAGTTTCTGGTTTAAAAATAAAAACTTGAAAAGTACGAGCATAAAAAAATGTACTCAACAAAAGCAAATGTTGCAGACAGTAAAATAGGAAAGAATATTGCAGTTTGCTAGCAGTGTATGTTCTTTCGAGTTTCATTGCAACTTGATCCTTAAAATAAAAATAAATCTTTGTATGGATTTAACAGGAAAATCTTACAAAACCATCTTCTTGTATTTTTTTATGTTGTTTTTTTTTCTGTTCTATATAAAACGACAACAAGAAAAACAACACAAATGCAAATAGAAAGGAACCTTAAGTTTTTTTTGTAATTTAATATCATCATATACATTGAAGAAAAGTCTAGAAGTAAGAAAATTAAAAAAGGTCTATTTCGAATTTTTTATACGGTCCGCCATTTTGAAGTCTTAGGACTTTTTAGGTAATTAAATTTTTTTTTTTGCAATTTGTGTACATTTGCAATTGTTTCAATGTTAAAATAAATAATTTTTTTTATGAATCAAATTCCAGTCAATTTAAAAAAGTTACAAAAAATCTGTTTGTTTGGCCGGCACTGTACCACAACTTTTATGTATTAACCTTAATAAATTCCACGAATTTCTAATCTGTAAAATATAAAAATAATATTTGTAGAAACTTACTAAAAGGGTTAGAGTTAGTGTTTGCATGTTAAGGTTTTTTTTTCTTTTATTTCTTTTTATCCTTTAGCAAAGACAGAAAAAGCGGCAGAGAATTCCTTTCACTATTCAGCTAAAAATCGAATACAACAATGCCATACGATACATCAGGCTTTCAAAAAAAACAAGGTAATACACTTTGCTGCTTTAGAATCATTTCGTTCCCCACTTCTATCTACAACAAACCAATGCAGCAATAACAAAAGTTCAATTGTTTTATTGTGTCCTTGCATTTTTTATTGTCTTTCTTTTATTTGGAGTGGGCATTGACAAGTTTAGTACGAAGAATATTGCTGATTGTTGGACAAGTATGTTTGGCAGTACAATTTCCTTTTTGCTGCTACATTTATTTGTCCCTCCTGGCATTGACATACAAACAGAAAATCCATTTTAAAATTAAATTATTAAAACATTGTCAATTTCATTTTTTTTTTTTTTTTTTGCTATTATATAGTTGAGAGAATTTCAATTCCAGTTAGAAACAAATTTATAACTACAATATGAAAAGTAAAAAAAATGAAAAATAAGTAAATAAAATGGTAACTACGTTTTAATTTTCTAAGATTATGCCAGAAAACTTTGGAAAGAAAATCTAAGATATATGTTCTAGTGAATATTATATGTTCTTATGAATTATTATTCATTACTTACTTTTAAAACTAAATTCAAATTTATAAAATATCTTCATTACCAAAATGGGAATTAGAAACTTTTATATAAAAAAAAAAATATATAAAATTCATTATTTATATGAAGCAAAAAGTCTAATTTTAAAATTCGAACCTAAAACATTTTTTTATGTGGACATTTAACATACTCGTAGTAACTTTTGTTATGCAAAGTTGAATAGTTTTATCCCAGCAAAAATTTATCAATATCTAATATCAATAAAATGCTATTAAAAATATATACAATAAAATACATTAAATCAAAAATTAAACTTAATCACAAATATTTACTTTGGCTTATGAAAGAACCACGAAGGTCATATCATGGTCATAACTATACTCGTCCGACCAATGGCACACATGCATCATTTCATATCAAGGTCCTGTCGCAAAGGGAAGAAGACAATTTAGTTTTCTGAAAACAGGAAGGATTGGTCCATGACATACCAAAATTTTGGCCTCTTAAGTCAGAGAAAACGTCTTTCAAATATGAAAAATATATTCTTTTACTTTGGGGTTATCTTATTAGCCTCTGGGTCCATTGGTCTTATTAAGTGGTATATTCCAAAGGTCAGAACTCTCGATACAAATCCGTTGCAAAATGTGTGAAATATTACCGAAACTATGAATGTCCAGTTCAATCATCAAATCTCAATTCCGTAGAAAATCTATGGGAAATTGTACATCGAAAATATGGACACAAAATTACACAAACAAGACAGATTTCATAGAGGCAGTTAATTAAGGGAGGAAAAAAATTTCAATGGATACCATCAACAATTTATTTAACTCCATGCCTCGATGTTGTGAGGCAAAAAAATTTAAGGAGTAAAATCATATTAAATGAGGTAACTTAGGTGTTCCAAAAACATGTACTGCAAATCATATTTGAGTAAAATATGTCACACATGCAAGACTTAAGGTTAAAGTGAAATGACGTTGCTTGGATTTTTCATTTATTCGAATTTATCAGCGGCACTTCTTGGCATCTGTTAAAAAAAATTTGAAAGCTAAGTTAACAATTTTTTGCCGATCGGATGTCATCGTCAGAGTGCCCTTTTGCCACTGATCATTTTGAAAAGCATGTATAAATTAAAAAAAAAATCTAAATTTTCAAATTTGTAACATCAACAATTTGTACTCCCTTTTTCTTAACTCGTGTCGGCAAAACTTTGGGTCGATTTTTAACCTGTATCACGTGATCGAATCGAGGGTGGCTCTTTGAAGACTCGATAAAAAAAAATATTGAAAAAAAATTATTGCCTAGAATTTACAATTTTTGAGTGCGACGGTAAACTTAATTTACGAAAAAGGGAGTAAAAAAAATTGGTTTTTATGAGTTAGTTTTTTTATTGATTGCATTCTATTTGATAATAGTTCACAGGTGTTACGCATTTATTTCTTAGAATATTGCTAGCCCCAATTAAGCTGAGGGCTACTTATTAAAAATATATCACGAATAACTATAAAAAAAATTAATGGTAAATTATTATACCGATACACAGAAAAAAGAACGGTCCACGAATCTTAAAGATTTTGGGTTTTTGTTTTTTTTTTTTTCATTGCAATCACTGAATTATGTCTTATCAATTAATGTAATCAGAAAGAATTGCATAGTTTGTTATTTTGTTTAAAAACATTTTCAGCAATTGCAAATTTTATATTACACAACTAGATGGGTTCTTGTCGTCCTCAGATAAAATGGTTTAGCGAAATCGTAACAATAAAATATTACAGTTAAAAAAAATATTAAATTAAATTTTTTTTTTTAAACTACGTAATTTTTAAAAATTGTTGATGGCCTGATGATTGTCTCTGACCGGTCAAAAATTTGACATGTTGTACATTTACATATCTGTGGTCACAAGCGATAATCGCCTAAGTCGACTTAAGAACGATTTCAGTTATGTGTGCTATCATATTCTGCTAAAAACGCTTTATATTTACGTGAAATCCCCATTTCTCTAACACTGTCGTTTTTCTCGAAAGCATGGTATTCGACGATTTGGATTATCTTTGCTACTAAAAACGCTATATATTTACGTGAAATCCCCATTTCTCTAACACTGTCGTTTTTCTCTAAAGCATGGTATTCGACGATTTGGATTATCTTTGCTATCATGTTCTACTAAAAACGCTATATATTTACGTCAAATCCCTATTTCTCTAACACTGTTTATTAAAAAGTTATTAATGAAAACATTCTCACCTAAGTCGTAATAATGCCCCATTACATTTATATAAAAATTTATTTTTCTCAAAAGCATGATTTTCGACTTAGGCGCTTAATGCTTGTGACCACAGATATAAAGCTAAATGGGCTTCATTCTACTGTAGGTATATAAGTGAACTAGTATAGCCCAGCACTTGAAATTCGAGTGCAAATTCTAAGAAATATTATTTTATCATTCAATTTTTGTCTTCCAATTTTTTTAATCTATATATAAAATTTATGAATATTTAAATGAGCCTAAAGGTATGTTAATCAATTTGATATATAATTTAAATCACTCCCATTAACAGGGTGTAACGAATCGTTATAAATATTTTATTTTATTTAATTAAGTATATTCTTAAGACAGATTAAACATAAATTTTATCATTCTCAGCTTCTCCTCCATATGATTTATAACTATGCCAATTTTAACGCTCCTCCATGCGCGCATATTGCTTTAAAAGGGAACTAAAAATTTACCTTCACGTATTAATATATAGATATCGGGATAGTGCTCTATATGTGGACTATGACTAAAATTGGTCCCACACTCTTTGTTTTCGAATGGTGATTTATGAATATATTAAATCACGATATATATAACAATATGGAGGCTATAGACAGCATGTTCAGGCTGTCTTTGAACATATACCGATTTTCACAATTTCAATATGATCGATAAAAGTTTATATAACAATTTTTATCAAAATATATTGTCATTTGAGTTCTGTAGTTTCCGTACAAGGTGAACATGAACGCACAGATGGACAAATGTAAGTCGACACAGAAAGTGATTCTGAATCGATTGGTATCAGTGTTGTCATTTATTTTTGTTACATGTTTTTTCCTAAACTTTTTTCGCAAGCATTACCTTTTTTTTTTGAAAAATATGTCATTTATTATTTTAAAGGACAACTCGGTTCATTTGTGTTTAGTTTGATTAAAGACTTTCAGCAAAATCTAACTTGGTACTGAAAGAAGTAGGCCAAAAAACGAAGGTCTGCCGTCAAACTGATTCCAATATTATTAGAAAATATAAAGCGGACTTTACCATTGATAGCAAACCTGGTTCGGGAAGAAATGATGTTTGTAAGGCCAAGAAAATAGAAAGCATATTGAAAAGAACTTCCAACACATGCGACGCAGAAAAGTAGCCTGGTTAGCTCAGTGGTCGGACTATTTGGTGCGAAAACTTAAAACCAATGCAGGTTTGAAAACATATAAAGTCAAAAATGTTCCAGAGAAAAACGCTGCAAAAAATAATGAGGCCAAAAACAGATTACAGAAATTGAAATCTTATTTCATAAAAATATACTATTACTGCTCAATGGACAACGAAATGTATGTACTGGCCGATTTTTTGAAGCTTCCGGGTGAAAATTTGTATGTCGCTAATGCTCGATGAATTGTCGAAGAGAAGTTTGGGTGAAAATTTGTGTGTCGCTAATGCTCGAGGAATTGTCGAAGAGAAGTTTGGGACGAAATTTCCAAAAAAAATCCTGGTGTGACAAGCAATATTAAGTTGCGGCAAAAGAAAAAAAAATCATTTTTTACAACGGGCTCTATAAATAACGAAATTTATATTAAGGAGTGTTTTCAAGGAAAATTTTTACTTTCATAAGCTACGGCAAGAAAGCTCTTAAGTGGAACAACAAGAATAATGTGGATTTTATATCAATGAAAGAAAATCCTCCAAGCAGAAAGAAGTCGGTCCAAAATGTGTTAGATTTTAATGCACAAAAAAGTGACAGAAACCACTATAAATTCCTGAATGGAAGGTCTTTCGGGAAAGGTCCATATGTTCATAAGTTGTGCTTAGAACTATAATTTTTTTTTTTTTTTTGTAAGCTTTAATATAATTTCAATTAAATAAAAAATAAAAAATCTAGCATGAATGGTTTCCTTCTTACTATATTTTATGTATGTTAAGATTTTTTAAATCGCTGTCCTTCCTTGACCAGAGAGCGGAATAGAATATACAGATATCTATTACTTTTAAAGTAGGAGAAATTTTATATAGGACTCTTAATTACTTAAATTTTCATAAAGAAAAATTTATTTTAATTAATAATTTTAATCCTCCTTTTGCAAGATAATAAAATCTTTAATACATATAAAATAGTATTTTCATTTACTTTTGTTGGCATTGCCAGAAATATTATTCTATATTGCAAACGGAACAATGAAGACCATAAAAATGTTTTGTTGTAAACTGAATTAGAATATGCATTACTCAAAGAGAAGATAAAAATATAAAAGAAATGATTTTGAAACTAAATCCGTTCCATTAGCTTTTTTTTATAAGAACTTCATAAATAATTAATAACTTCCTTCCACAAAAATTAAGGGAAACAAACTGGGTTTAGTTTGAGAAATAACTTACTTTAACATGAGTCCAACAATATAATATGTTGCATATATATCCTTAGATGAGCATGAGATAATCCTTTTGAATAATAATCCTAAAACACACAGACAGAAACCAGGACAGCAAAATAATGTTGATATTTAGATCGTCATATATTCCAAAAGTTATGACTTATTTTTATGACTTTATTTGAAGGTTTATTACAAGTTTATTATTACACTTTTTTTATTTGGTTACGATTTCTTACATTCATCTTGCACTTTGCACTTTATGTTGCTCTATTGAGGATCTGATATACGCGGTAATAAAAACATTTATTTATTTTTTTTTGTGAAGACAATAAAAACGAACTACACTTTTAAATAGATATTCACATTTTTTTTATACTGAGTTTATTTTAGTTGTTGAAGTAACGGCGTTGTATTTATCTAAAGTTAGCACACTTTAAATGAAAGGCGAACACGCTTAAAAATTGTGTCATACGATTATAACCGATTTTATTTAATTTTATTTTTTTTTTTTTAATAAAATATTTTTGATTTCGAAATTATATTTTGCAATTTTAAAATTTTTTTTTTAATAAAATTTTTTTAATAATATTTTTTTTAGATAAATTACACTTTAGAACAAATTATATGTTTCCACAATTTAATTCGAAAATAATTATATATTATTTTTTTCTTATTAAAAATATTTTTTTTTTTATTTATTTCTTTTTTTAATTACACTTTATTAAATATTTATCCTTTCTTTTCAAAGAATTTAACCGGTTTATACGAAACACATGTTAACTCGTTTAACATCACTTAAAAACTAACGTTTGCTACTCACGCACTTTCTTACAAAGCTCTCATATAACCAAATATTTTACAAACCACTTACAATATACGAATCATCCTTATATTTACGAGCATTTTCAAAATGAACCCCAAAAACAAAAACAAAAATAGAGAGAGCTTAACTCACTCATATCTGTATAAACAATACAAAGCTATTCGTGAAAAAAAAAATAAATAACGGAAGGAAATCATTACAAATTCACCTCTAAATGAGCATTTGTTTCTCCAAAACTAAGATTTGTCACATACTAATCTTTATGTTATTTAAATTCTTCTTTTACGAACTACCGAGCGTACGTACGACCTCGTTGCTGCATTAACGGCACAAGAATGACTGACTAAACCAGTTGGGTGTAATACAAGACTCAAATATACACTTATGCAGTTGGTGGTGAGATACATAAAATAATTATAAATGTTTCAGTTACATGTTGCTTATATTAGCTCTATGTTTATAAATAAGATGTTTTATTATAAACATTTGAGCGTTAAAGTTTTCTTTTGAGAATACAATTTTTTTCTGAAATATATATATATTTTTTTTTTTTGGGTAAGTTTAAGTTATCTTGTATTGAAATTTTATTCTTAACAAAAAATTAACATCACACCACCTTAAGTTGACACACAAAAACAACATCAAAACAAAATAAAAAAGCAGCTTACAGGGGACAAAAGAAAGGAAATTACTTTTAACAAACTTAACCAACCACATTATAACAAAACTCTTTAAGACTGAATTTCCGTCCATCGGTGTCTGTCCAATAAGCAGACAAGTGTAAAAATCTCAAATGTGGGAGTTTAATGTTTGTGTATTCTTTAAAAATATCAAACAAAAGATTTCATTGAAATTGTTTATTAATTTTAAATTTATCATAATTTCAATAAACAAAAAGTTTAACAATTACTAATGGTTTTTACAACTTAACTAACGAGTGAGTGTGTAAGCATTGATTGAATACTTATAAAAAGAAAAAACAGAATGAACCTTTTTTTCGACAAAATTACTTGTTATTTTAAAATACTCATAAAAACATTATGGAGGGTATAAATATGTTATGTGTATAATGATTTCTTTTATTTAAGCAATATAAAAATTTGAAAAAAAAAATATATAAATTTTTAACATACTCATTAAACAATTGCAATATAAAATCTATTTGTTATACCTATTTCTATGTATAGAAATTTGTATACATCTTTCGAAGAAAAATCATCACGATATTTAACAATAAAAAAATAGAAATTAAAGTGGCACTTCTTTGTGTTGGACAACTATCGTATTAACCCTTTCCAGCCTAGTGATTTCAAATGGGAACATTAAGAAAATTTACGTTGTAAAGAAAAGCTTCATTTTAATAAAATATCCTTTTTTAAGAAAAGGGCCTTTTGCAAGAAAAGGTACTTTTTAAAGAAATTTTACTGTTTTAAGAAAATTCACTTTTTTAAGATACGGTACTTTTTTAAAGAATTTCTTTTGTTTAAGAAAATGTTCTTTTTAAGAAAATGTACTTTTTAAAGAAAATGTAATTTTTTTAAGAAAAAATACTTGTTTAAGAAAATTAATTTTTTTAAGAAAATGTTATTTCAAGGTTACTTTTTGAAGAAAATCTACGGTTAATTCTTCATCTGCAATGTCACAAAAGAAACTTGTCCTATATTGGCCACCATAACCACTTTATTCAAAATATATACTTATTATCTTATTTTCCTATTTTCTACAAAACATACTCGTACAAGTCTCAACGTTAAATTACAATTTACATCTTCTTGGAATTTCGTAATTATATAGAAGTCTTCGAGTTATTGGTATTAGTAAAGCCTCTATACTTAATGGTATACTTACATAATATGAATTTGATTTTTATTTTTCACAGCAAAATTAAATATACTTGATATCCATGATTTTACTTACACTGTTTTTCATCTTGTCTTTATTACAGTCTTGAAGATATTTACAACAAAATAAAAATAACAAAAAATAAGCGAAACCAGCATTTACAAATGTCACACTTCGATGTTTATTTTAAAGGGGAGTAAATTAAAAAAAAAATTTTTTTTAATGGTGGATTTTGTTGTACCTATTGAATTATTTTCCAATATATGATAACAAAAAATAGAATAATTTTGAATTTGCCTAAGGTTTGTTATAAGCTGCACCACTATGTGGTGAGGGCAGTATTAGTTAGTGCTGCTGTTTGTAACTACCAAAAATATCTGACCGTCCTTGCGTCTGGTTGTCTGTCTGTCTGTCTGTCTGTCTATTCTTCCATCTGTGTACCCTTGTAAGCTTTGTAATCAAACTTCAGATCGCAAATATGAATATATATTCCCGAAAGCGTCCGTCACCCTTAGGACGATTGCTATTGAAATTGGTGAAATTCTGCTCATGATCAGACCTAGTCCCCATATAAACGATCCCTAGAGATCGATTTATATTGCGCTAAGGTCCAAATTATCCTATAAATCTCGGCTAAATTTGGTTTGTGCGTGATTATTATCACCATTAATTAGTACCCCAGATCAAGGTGATTCTCGATACTCACTAAAATCTGCATAAATACAAAAGTATTCTACAGATTTTTCTTATTTTTCTTTTTTTCAATAATTAAGTGAATTAATTCTGTGCATTTTTCGAACTACTCCCCATATAAAAATAGCATCCGATATGATAATTATCAAATCGGCAGGCAACAAATTTATAGCATGACAAACAGATTTGATTTATGTTTATTTTCTATATCACATTAGCTGAACATAAGACCTTTCTCTAACCCCATGGTTCAGTGCATCGTATAATCGGTACAGACCGACAATATATTTCTTACTTGTTTTTTTACCTCAATTATGTGTCAACAAAATAAACAAAATTTTTTATACAAAATAATTTTTGGCGAAAAATTAGTTAACAGAATACAATTTGTAGGCATAAGGTGTTGACGGTATTCAACCCACTTTTTTAAAAATGCTCCTTCCATATATCTTACCGGTGATAACCCACATATTTAATAAAATAATCATGACGAGCACCTACCCCTACAGATGGAAACAGGCAAAAGTTCTTCCAATACCAAAATCGTCCTTCGAGTATCGACCAATTGTCATATTACCGTACCTGTCAAAGGCTTTTGAAAAACTGCTACATAAGCAAATAACTAATTATATCAATGATAATAATCTTCTTACTTGTAAACAATCCGGTTTTCGTGCCAAGCATAGTTGTATTACAGCTCTTACTGATGTGGCTGAAGATCTTAGAAAAGAACTAGATGATGGCTGTATGGCAATGTTGGTCTTACTAGACCACTCAAAGGCTTTTGACACAGTTGATCACACTATTCTGATTCAAAAACTAGAAAAGATCATGCACTTTTCCCCAACATCTTCCAAATTGATATACTCATATCTTCATGGTCGAGTACAGTATGTAGAAATCAACTCATCAATAACTTCAAATTTCCTTCCCATCTCTAGGGGGTACCACAAGGTTCCATTCTTGGACCTCTTCTCTTTTCCATTTATGCAACTGCTTTGCCAGACCAGCTGATGCACTGCAACATTAGAATGTATGCTGACGATGTTCAATTGTACATAAGCAGTAAAAAGGAGCAATTTGAAGAATGTACGCGAAAATTAAATGATGACTTAGAACGTGTTTCTTTTTGGGCATCTGTAAATGGCCTAAGTCTAAATCCAAAAAAAAAAACAAAATGCATTTTACTACGTAAGCGAACGCAGAAAGTTGTCGAAATACCCAACATTTATATTAATAACCAAAAAATAGAAACAGCCAATAAAGCCAAAAATCTAGGAGTAATTTTTAATAATACATTAAGCTGGTCGGATCATGTTACAAACGCGTGTGGAAAAACCTTCTCGATGCTATGAACTCTATGGCCAACTCAACATTGCACCCCTTTTAAAATCAGATTGCTGCTCGCGAAAACGTATTTGATACCTATTTTAATGTACGCCTGTGAAATTTTTTCAAGTTGCGGTGCAAATAGCAAATCGAGACTAAACATAACGTTAATAATATTCCAAGGTACGTTTTTGGCCGTAAGTTTTATGGTAACTATGAACATATTGCCCCCTATGCAAAGAAAATTTTTGGTGTCCAGCTTGATGACCTGATGAAGATTAGAACTCTAATTTTTTATACAAAATTATAACCACTCGTGAGCCTAATCATCTGTATAATCGAATCACTTTCAGCCGACACAGGAGAAATAATACCATAATTCAAATAAGACATCATACGCTAATATCAAATTGGCAATTTTACATTAACGCAATTCGTCTTTGGAATATTATCCCACCAATTATTAGGGCAACCAGCAACGCGTTACACTTTAAGAAAAGAATTTTTGAGTATTATTCTTAATATTTTTACTTCAAAATTAAATCACACATTAATAAATTTTTTATTTTTTGTTTTTATTAATTGTTATTTAATAACTTTCCAATGTTTAATAACTGTTACATTGTATGACTCTATCTATCATGATATTTATAAATATGTTTAAAATTATCTTATAACATTATTTTATTTTTATTTTTCGCTCTGTTTTTATTTTTATACTTCAAAATAACTTAAATTTAACAATGTCTGTACTTCTACTACTTTAAGACTCATGTTTTGCTGTAGATGTTACCAAAATGAAATAAATAAATAAAAAAAAAAAATATATATAAAAAATAAATTAATTTTAATCGATATTTAAGGTTTATGGTTTTAAAACAAATAGAAAACCATGATGAAAATATTTTCGTGAAAAAAGAGATATTTTGATAAAAGATTATCATATAAAATCTTTTTGAAAAATATAAAAATTATTTGAGATTGCTCAACAATATTGAAACATTACACATTTACAATTATCATGATTAAATTCCCTGCCCAAATAGCTTAATTAGCTTAAGGGCCATTATTACAACTTGCCAATAGCTAAATTTAGGATGTTTTCGGGCAGATTATTAGTTTTTCGTTATTACAACTATACTTTAAGCTAAAAGTGACCGATAAGCTAAAGGGAAGATATTGTTGCCTTTAACTTTTAACGTGAGGTTTATGTATATAATGTTGCCACATTTTCTGATCTATGAAGAAGAAATTCACACCAATTTAGTGTTGTACAGAAATTTATTTCCATATACTTAAATATATACTTGTATATTTTTTTTTAAAAAGTTTTATTATTATGCAACTTATAATAAAGGTTTTTAGTGTTTATTCTATTGTTTGTTTGCGAACAAATATAGGAACGTTGCCACTACGTATTTTATAAAGCAATTCATTTGTTTAAAAGTAATCGGTGTTTCCTTTGGGGTTGCCACAATATCAAAAATATTAATTTTATTTTACTGGGAAGTTGTAACAACGAAATGAAGTTAAAGGTAACTTTAGCTAAAGTTACCTTTATCTAACATTTACTGTAAAGGTAATTTGTAATAATGGTCCTAAATATATTTTCGCTGAAGACAAGCAGTTATTGTTTATAAAGAAGTTTTATATAAAATTATATTTTTATTTTATATATTTTATAATTTGTTTTCACGTTAAAATAATTTTGTTGGAAAACCATTAAATGTTTGTTTAAAATTTGAATAGACTTTTAGAGCTTTAAGTGACTTAACTGAATAAATTACATTATTATAAAATAGTAAACAAATTAAAATTACATGAATAAATTAAAGGGCAAATCGGATAAGACTCCCATTAATTTTCTTTCTAGAAGAATTACTTTAAATATTTTTTTTTATCTTTTTTTTATATTTCTAGCTATCTAGTTATCTTTTATTTAACATATAAGCTGACGTATTAAATATAAATTTGTAGAAAATACTTTACAGTTAAAAAATGTTCTTCAATTAACATAATTATTCAAAACTAGATGTAACCCGGTGGCATCGCTACCCACTCACCTCCACCCCCGCATCGTAAATATAGGGGTCACGCAAAGTCCCAAGGCTCTCACTATTACAGTACTCCAGATATATCGTCGCCGCTATGCCAGAAGGTGCTATATCCACTTTTGCTCATTTTGAGAAAATTGCAAAATACTATTGAAACGGCTAGCTAAAATTCAAATTATTTTGAAATGCAGTTTTATTTCAAATTATATGTAGTTAATACTTGCCTAAAATTATACATACTGTGTCAGATGAAAACTTTACACCATCATTGGATTACTGTAAAAATTGGATATAGCACTTTTTGGCATATTATTGGTTTATTAATGTTACACAAAAGAATGGATATAGAACCCTGGTAATTCTCTAAAAACACACTTTTCAAATAACATTTATTTGAAAACAAGGAATGTTAACGAAAAACAAATCTAGTAATATTAATGAACAAAAGATTGAAAAATTAATTATCCTCTGATTCGGAATTCGATTCAACGGTTTCATTTCCAATTGGCAATGAGCTGAAAGAAAGAATTTTTTAACTTTGGTTTTTGCACTAAATACTAAAAGACATGTTTCTCACTCAATCCAAGCATGGAATTCCTGTGGAATAAGCTTTTGAGCACATAAACTTTGCAAGTCCCGTTTTTTGGCTACTGTTATAGGCAGGAGATGTTCGTAAAGTAATGGCCAAATAATAGCTGGCCTTCCTCTGACTTTACGCACTTCAACACTAAAAAACAAAAATAAAAACTATACTTGTAAATAAACTCACTGATTTATAAGCAAATGAATTGTTTTCGTACTTTATATTCTTGTTCATCATGGTTGTATTTAACACCAATTTGCCCAGGCATCGATTTGCAAAACATCAATGATTTTATATTCAACCAATTCAATTTTTCTCCGTCATTGAACACAATAACTTTTTTCATTGATCTGGCACTGACCAATTTTAAAACAATGAAATCACTATGTGACATTCGTACCACATGGTATGGAACAGTTTTTGGTCGAATGTTCAATAGCAGAATGCATACTGTCGACGTCCATTTGAGTGTGGCCCACTTCTAGAAAATTTTGTTTGATGATTTCAATGGGAGATTCTTGTACTAACTGAAGCAACATTGCAGCAACATAACGATTGCGGTTCTGCCCACTACAATTATCAGACCACAAAACAATTTTTCGGTACCCTTTTTGCATTTCTCCTTCAATGAATGTTTTCACACAAGATCTGATTTCACTACTTCCTCTTTTGCCATCAACTTCAGACCAAATGTAGCAAGTTCCATCACGAGTTGCTTCATTATAAACAGTTAAGTTGTATACACATAGTTTTCTTTTGTAATAGAATGGGCTTGCTTCAGCCTGTGGTATCTGCAAAACTGATTGCAAATCCATGGTAGCAACTATCAACTCTTTATTCATTGCACAACTTTCGATGTCTGATCTCATTGCAGCACGCCTTAATTCTTTTCGTTTAATGTGTGCTTCGAAATCAGATTTTTGTTCTTCTGACGGTTCATGTTCTAATCCTGACCAAAAACTTGTTTGTACTTTTCATAACTGACTTTTGCAGAATCTGTTCCTGCTGCTTTTTCTTTGAAAAGATCAAACATTTTCGAAATACTTAAACCACTGCTTAAATACAATCTTTTTGATGATTTTCGGCAATTGTGTGACTCTATTGGTGGGAAAGATTCAATATGATTCTTGATGGCAGCAATTACCTCTGGCTTCATTTTGTTGTGAGGTTCATGTTTTCCTCTTTGATCTTCGCCCAAAAATTCACCAGTGTTTGATCGATCTTTGTTTGCCAAAGCAATGGGCTTGTACGAAATTGCAAGGGTCGCACAGAAGAATTCACGGCACACTTTTAAATTTTCATTGTTTTTTTGGTAAAACGTATTCATAAGCCAAATTCTTCGGAAATTTACTTCTTTTTCGGATCTTCTTCTTTTCACTGGAATGGCTTTGGTAAATTTCAGGAGGAAGTTGCGTTTAGCTTTAAAGGTATCTCTTTTTTTCCAATAATCATTGAATATTTCCAGACTATCTTCCTCTGTAAATAAACTGCACTTGTAATTCGTTGGTTCTTTGTGAGAGTGATTTATCAAAGGATTCATCAACTTCGCCATTTTCATCTTTCCTTTTTCATCCAAATGCTTTTCACCCCGAGAACACGCCTTTTTTCTTAGATTATTCTTCCATTCTTCAGGCTTCCGCTGCTTCCATCTTGAAAGTTTTTTACTTGGACCGGGCACATCTACAAGGACAAGGACAGTTTAATTGACATAAACTACTGTTAATTTCAGAAAAGTAATACCTACCCTCATCACTTTCATTTAGCTGTCCTATGGTAGCTTCTTCTAACTCTATTTCTATTGATTCATCACCTGTCAGATACAGAACAGAGATCTAAGCCGTCCATAATTATCGGCGGCGGCGGCTCGACCTAAAAATTAGTCGGCGGCGGCTTACTAATTGTGAATTGTTATTACGAAACCAAAAACCAGAAAAAAAATTAATTTTGAGGAAAAACTTAAAACTATAAATTCTTAAAACAACGAATGATTTTGCCCGTTTTACCCGGTTTTACAATGCTTATGGCGCTTTTCTTCTTCCAAAATTGGTATGGCAAAAAGTTCTACATCCACATAGCACCTTTTGGCATACCAAGGAAGACAAAAAGGATATAGAACTTTGCTTGTTATAGAACCAAAAATTAAAACAAGGATGTAGGACTTTTTGGCAGAACACAGAATGGTTTGTGAAACATTAATATACTAATAACTCTAATATTGTGAATTTTGGATGTAGCACCTTTTGGCATACCACAGACGATATGATATTTATTATTTACTTTGCATGGGGGTGCGAAGCCCTTTGTCCGATCCCGCCCATTTTTTGCCTGACTACTCACGTTAATAAAAGATGACGTAAACCAACTTGTAAAGCTGTCTCTGTCATAGTACTCGAGACATATGATATTGAGTAATTAATTTGTATGGGAGGTACCACGCCCCCTTATCGGAGCCCGCCCATTTGCAAAGCTCTTCCTATCATAGTACTAAATATATATGATATTAAAAATCTATTTTGTATAGGAGGTGCCACGCCCAATATAAATATGAAAAAAATTATAGCCTATAGCACTTCCCATAGCCGCTGTAAGACTATGAAAATTTCAGGAAGATTAGATCAGTAGTTACGGAGATTACCTCCTACAAACAAACACACAATACCTCCTTATTATATTAGTATGGATTTTAAGTCAAACGGAAAATCAGACAACTAAAGTAGGCTTTGATTTTTTTTTTAATTCTACATGTGTAATAAAGTGGACGCTTAGAGACAAAAAAAAAAAACGGATCCAACAGGCTTTAAAGGGAAAAACTGCGTATTTACATATTTTAATTTTTTGAAGATTGAATAATGGATTATTTATTTCATATACACGTTATAGTACAACATTTGAAGTATCTTTAAAAAATTTCAATAAAAAATTTTAATTAATAAGCCATGACAGCGAATCGCCGTAGGTGCCTCTCAAAAAAGTTGTTTTGCGGTGAACATCATAACTGGTTACCAGATCATGTGAAATAAAAAAATCGCAATTCGTTTAAAAGGTGATATGTTTCCCGAGGTAATATTTATACCCTATACCACTATGTGGTTTGGGTATAATGACTTTGTTTGTGCTGCTGTTTGTAACTACCAAAAATATTTGACCTAGACCCATTTTTTATTATACCGATCAGCTCAGAATCACTTTCTGAGTCCTTTCAGCGATGTCCGTCCGTCCGTCTGTGTGTCCATGTAAACCTTGTAATCAAACTACAGGTGGTCGCAAATATGAATATATTTTGCTGAATAATCTTAGTCATAGGCCCCATATAAAGCTGCTTCCCGATCTTCACTTAAATCTATAAAAAAAAGCAAAAATATTGTACAGATCTTTCTCAAATTTGGTTCGTATATATTTTTTCAAAATATAAGTGTTTTTACCAAATATGGTCAGGATCGGTTCATATTTCGACCTAGTCCCCATATAAATATAGCAGCCGGTATAAACTTTTTCATATCTGCAGCCAAAAAAATTAATAACAATGGCACTCAAATGGTTTATGCTTATTTTCTATATCCAATTAGTTGGACTGAAGAGATAGGGTGTCTAAACCATGGAATAGGCCTAGGCCGACTATAATTTTCTTACTTGTTTTTTTTTTTTTTTTAATTTTTGGCAACATTTTGACGTGAAAAACACGATTTTTGCTATAAAATCGCGGTGAATTTGTTATTAAAAAATGGGGAAAAAATAAAAAACTTTTCGTGATTACCTGGTGATTTATATGTAGAAATATTATATAAAATTTCAAAAGAATCGGTCAAATAGATTTTGAGTTATGCTGTTCATGGGTTTAAAAAATGTTGTTTGCGAGAAAATCGATTTATAAACTGCTTTATATACGACATATCGTATGAGGGCCGGTCGTTTGAAACGCTGTATCTTCGTTAGTTTTGCTCCGATTTACTTGAAATTTTTACACAACACTACATGTTTTTAAGGAAAAAAAAAAAAAAAACGTTTATAAGCCCTAAAGATTAGTCGGTACACTCAAAGCTTGCTAAATAATATAATTCTAAAAATCAAAATTTTTGGAATACAGTAAAAGCGTTTTAAATTGCAGAATTTTGGGGAAAAAATAGATTCCGATACTCTTTATAAGTTCTTTATTCAGATGAAAGCAAATTCAAACTACATGGATAATTTGATTTAAAAACACAACTTCACAAAGATCGGAAAAATTGGGGATATAAGATAATTTTACATTTATCAAGACAGCGTTTAAAAGAATACATCTGAAGTTAGAAAGTTATGGTTGATTCATCACTGCCCCAAACGGTTGTAACCTCCCCCACAATCCCCTGACCAGAATATCATTGAACAAATATGTGGGATGAATTAGCTCGTAGAATTTAAAAAGTTACCATCATACAATAATATTATCCATTTTAAAACAGCTTTACAAACTGAGTGGAATAAAATATCTCCAGAAGTGTGTTAAAATTCTATGCCAAAAAGATTTTTAAAAGTTATTGAATCTAAAGGCAATGCTGCAAAGCACTAACGTATTAATTGTTTTATTTATTTTTAAAATAAAATCTTAATGTTACTGTAAATTTAAAATTTTGTCTGATTTTCCGTTAAGCTTATTTATTGTTATTTTTTCATATAAAAGAGAATTATATTTTTTAAAAATATATAATTTAATAGAATTTCGTTAAAAAAAGCTAATTGTTTTGTTTGTTTGTCCGATTTGCCGTTCGATTCACTGTTTATTAGTATATAAAAAAAAGTATATAAAAAATGGTTGCAGTATCTATTGACATTTATCGCACCTGTACCTCTAAAGTGAGTCAACTCAAAATTTACAAATTTTCAGTAGAGGCAAAAAACGGGGTTTTTTTAATATTTACTATAAAATTTAAAAGCAGTTGTTTCATTGTAAAGAATTGCGAATAATAAGTGTTAACAGTAGTTGTTTTTGCGATTTTTTCAGTGATCATCAAAAAGAACAAGTTATTTGTGTGCAATTAAAAATATGTCTTTTTTAGTGGATTCTAAAGAAGCTACTCTTATAACACAAAGAGGGTTACAACTGTATTTTTTTGCGAAAGACTAGAAAACTCGATGTAAGATTTTTACAGTCGATAGAAAGGACCACTGTGTTCGTTTTCTTGCAAAAAGTGAAAATTGAAAAATTTTGAGTTGACTCACTTTAGAGGTACAGGTGCGATATGTTTTAATAATTTATCCTACGAAGTATATATTTTACAATTAAAAGTTTGTATTGTACAGTTTTATTTATTTTATTATATTTTTTTATTTAAATTTTTTTTGTTATTTTATTCAAAAACAAAAACTATCAAATTTTTCGGCCTTCCAACTCTGGAGCAAGCTGCATATAGCTGCCAAGAAAAACTATTGATTTTCCAAATTAAAACCGACAATTTTTTATTTTAGCGATTTTTTATTTTGGCGATATTTCGTTTTGCAGATTTTAGTTTTTTTTTTGTTGCGATTTTTGTTTTTTTTTTTTTTTTTTTTGCTATTTTTGGTCTTGGCGATTTTTGAATTTGGCGATGCCGCCCATATTTTCCATTGGTAATTAATGTACTTGTCAAAAGTTTCAATACTATCGCTTTCATGTTAGTTAAATTTTTTTGTATAGTTAGTGGAACGCCCACTAATCCTATCCCGCCCATTTTTTATGTGAATATTCACATTATTATCTGATTGACTCGTACAAAGTGTCAAGGCTTTTCCTTTTATAGTACTCCAGTAACTATCAGTAAAGCGAATATGGAGGTGAGATTTGCTAAACATTAGGTTTTCAACTCCAAGTAAGGTGAATATCGGTGCCAGATTTGCCAAACGTGGTGAATATGGTGCCGCCCTCTGCGATACTAATTGCGGTGACAATTGGAAGCTCAAAGATACATCAAAATGTACTAGGAAAGTGATTTAGGAACCCCACCAATATATAATACTTATGATATTAAATATATATTTACTTTGTATGGGCGGTTCCACGCCCATGGGTCCGATGACGGCAATATTTTGTTGGACTTGTCACATGAATTGCCTATGGACTCACGCTAAGTCCCAAAGGCTCTCACTATACAGTACTGCAGATATGTGGCATTTAATATAGTATATATGTATATAGTAGTTTTATCCAACTACTAACATTAATTGAAGATGACCTCAGACAAATGTGCAAAGCTCTCCCTGGCAATATATGTATATACATATTCGCTTTGTATGGGGGTGCCACGCCCACTAAAAATATCAGTTCCTTTCAGATACATAGAATGAATGGTCAATGGTTTAGCCTACAAGCTAAGCTACAAACAAACAAGCAAACATAGGTACATACTCTCGGTTTTATACATGTATGTAAATTCTATAATTAAATAAAATTTAATTTCTGCCTAAAAACAACTTTAAACATTACACTATTACGCGCACGATTAAAACTTATGTTTAAATTTAGTGGTCGTGCAAATCCTATTTGCAATTGTATTGCTTCATTAAAATTTAGAAAATAAAATGTTCACTCAATCGCTAAACAATATGGCTGGATTTTGCAAATACTCAAATACATACAACGACATGAGTTTTCCTACAACATAGATACACTGCATTTATTTTTGTATGTATTCATACTACATGCCGTAAGCTGTGGAAAAAATCCCTGTTAATGGAATTGTTCACACTCGTACTTAGCACTTGCTACACTCTCGAAACATTCACTACATGTCCGTCCTATACATAGTTTGTGTCCAAAACAATACAACAACAATATGAATGCGACCGAAAGATGCACAAGCAAACATAGATTGTTTTCGTAGTTTACGCCATGAACTAATTGTATTTTAATCTTCCATATGCATGGATTTATGTTTGTTTGTCGTGTGTATGTTTGAATGAGTCTACATTTGGAGGTCATTATTTGTAGACCAATGGTCAGATAAAAAGAAATGTTGGCTATGCATGCAAACGAAAATGATGATACCAAAACATATAGGCTTATTTGGCCATTGACAAGGTTTAGAGAGAGAGAGAGAGAGAGAGAGACATATGCCAAAATTTCGTGATCAACGGCACTGTTTATTAAAGGAATTATAAGAATTTTCTAATGCTGCTGGCCTTGAAATGTATGAATCATGGTATGGTAGCAAAAACTAAAATCCCGAAAAAGTTTTTAGTTTGGCAGGCTATTTGAAGTTGTGGAAAAAGAAGCAGTAGGTATCTGGCAACCAGCGATGCAACTCGCGGTTTTTACGATAGCACTTTAACTACCTAAAAAGCGAATTTTTTTGATTTAGCATCGTTTTTAAAAAAGCGCTAAATTGGCGCTTTGTGTTTTTCCTTTTTAGTGGCTCTTCAATACAACAGTTCATGTTACAAATTATAACTTTTTAGTCAAAGAGGCTCTTAATTGGTTCTCTTATTCGTCAATAAGACAAAAATTATATTACATGATATAGAAAGAGTCATTGGAGCAATTGTGGACAGCTTGAATTTTTAATGAAAAATCGTTTGAGACAACGCACTATGGGACGAATAGCAACTGTTCCGTTCCAAATACTATACACCCCACATAGTTCAACTGTTTGAGCTGGGCTTTTCTATAAAATTTTCTCCTTGAATTCGCCCATCGATCCCTCTTTTGAGATTATTGATTTAGGCTCAAATGTGACTACGGAGTGCAAGAATGTGTTTTTTTTCGACTGGGCGTAAATGGGTTGATAAAAATTTTTTATAGGAAAATGAACACTGGTAAGAGAAAGATGAATGAGACAAAATGTATTCAGTATCGTTGGCAATATTTCCAAAATTTTTTTAAAACATTTACAAATTTTTGACTTGGCCATTTTTTGAAATTTAAAAAATGTCTCCTAAAATATTATAAAAATTTGTGAATATTCCATGAATGAATCTGAACACTTTTCGTTTAATAAATTTTCTTACAAAAGTGCATACTTTTTCAATAAAAAAATCGCTTCTCCACGAAAAGTGTTTGAACATATTGGCCGTTTTTGGGTATATGAGCAATTTTTCTCCGAAGTTTCAGTCAGACAGTTTTTTAATTTTTATCGCAACGAAGATTTTTAGGCAAAATTTTTTGAAAAAAACCCATTCTTGCCACATTTGCGCCAAAATTAATTCTTTTTTTTCGTAAAAACCAATTTTTGGAGACAAATTGCAGAAAAATGTAAGCCTAAATCTAAAATCCCAATAGAGGGATGAATGGGCCAATTCAAGGCGAACATTTTATAGAACACCTCAGCTCAAACAGTTGAGCTATGTGAGGTGTAGCGTAATTTGAACGGAAGAGTTGCTATTCGTTCCACTGTATGACGCTGTTAAGGAATGTGTACAAAGATTCCAAAAAACTATATTTATGTAATGTTAAATTTTACAGAACTTCAAAAAAGCTTCCAAAATGAGGACTTAGTAAAACTTTTTGGTGACTTATATCGATTGTTAAAAAGTTAAAAAAAAAAAGTTTATTCCACCTACACTTAAATATGATTATTTAAAGAATGAGATCGATATCACGAAGAGTATGAGATCTACTGGATCGATCTCATTCTCCAAATAATCA
This sequence comes from Cordilura impudica, assembly GCA_963682025.1. Taxonomy (NCBI): domain Eukaryota; kingdom Metazoa; phylum Arthropoda; class Insecta; order Diptera; family Scathophagidae; genus Cordilura; species Cordilura impudica. Next base: position 304,349,666 of record OY821518.1, read on the forward strand.
AATTTACGTGAAGGTAAAATTTTCTATTTTTGTTATTGTTCTAAAAAGGCCTTTTTAGAAATAATATTTGGAATCGGACAAACAATTAATCAAACAAAAGTTAATTGAGTTTACAAAAGTTGTTATTTACAAGGTAAGAGCTAAATCGTGATCTAATTTTATAACATTAAACAAATTTCTTAAGTTGTTATTTGAATAAAAATCGTTTATTTCGTTTGAACGTTATTGTGTTTTATTTATGTTACAATTTTTTTTTTTGGGCACAATCCTTAAAAAAATTTTTTTTTTTAGTCACTCAAGAGATAGTAAAATTAAGCTGCAAAAGACAAACATTGTAATCCTAACAGAAATTATAAAGTTATTTAATAAAGCTTAAATTTTTTAAGATAAAATCAATCAATATTGATTAAAATTTTTTTTTTGTTTTGTAGGTATTTCTGCATAATAAAATTTTAAATTATTAATTTTAATTTTGAGAGAAGAATTTATTACAACGTACGTTCAAGAATAATAAAGAATTAGTTTGAATTTAAATATCGGTACTTCTTAAGAACTTGGCACAACAGTCAGTCGTGGTGGTCTTTTAAATTGCCAATATTAATTTTTAGATGAATCTACTCCCAGTCAAATAGAATGTTTCATTTCATAAGTCTCGATTACATATTATTTTTCGTTACAAAAGAATATTCCCTATGACTTTTAAAAACTTTTTTATTTATTTCCAATTTTTTTTAAAACAAAGAAGTATTTTATATAACACTTGTTCTAGTTCGGTCTCTTTCTTGCTTCTGCTCTGACTACAGAAAAAATTAATATGTACTTGGTTTCACATGGACATACCCGCCGCACACACGCACACATCCACTTTACATTGGTGTTAATTTCGAAATGAGATTATTATAATTGTGGTCGAGCATTGGAGTGTGAAAATTCCAATTTATTTTGAATGGTCTTATATTAACCTTAATGCCATTCTGGGGTCACATATGACTCAAAATAGATTTAATTTGTAAATATATATTTGTTAAAAGCACACTTTAACAAAATTTACAATTGTAATTGATTAATAAAATAATTTTGTATCGATTTGTTTTTAATAAAATAGGGTCTTAATTAAACTATATTTTATGATATTTTTTGTATTTTTTTTTTAATTTTTTTTTTTTTGTAGGATTAAAGGTTAATTTTTAAATCAGTTATATAAATTAGATGTATTTATACATACTTAAATACAATATTGTGGTTTTTATGAAAACAGTAGATTTAACTAATACTTATGTATATACATATGGAATGTTACGACTTGCACCCTCTGCTCTATGGTATAGGGTATTTTCTATTGGTGTTACTGGAAGAGAATTTAAAGTAGTATATATATCGCGCACATAATTCAAAAATGATTCAACTCAAAATTTTTGATTTTTCGGGTTTATATGCTTAAACTATGCACAATACACTTGTTTATCTATAAAAAAAAATATCTGTGTGTTTTGTTGTTGTTAACTGTTGCTAAAAAATAGTTATGTCTTGCTTTATGTTATGTCTTTCTTTATAATTTAATTGTTTCAATTGCCGATTTTGAAAAATTAAAATTTTGAGTTGAGTCACTTTTGAATTATGTGTGCGATATATTTTTTTTTAATTGGTATTTTTTATTTTATTTTTTTTGTGTGAAAATAAATTTTATAAGTGAAAAAAATATTTTGTACACATTTTGATTTACAAATACCAGTATGATAAATGCTAAATTCAAGGTTCAGAAAATACACACATGAAACACACAATGTTCTGTTCAAAAGCAGCCAACACATATCTTTATTTTCATATCAATTATGTGCGTTTCTAAATTTTCTACGGTGCCCAACACAACCATGACTGTGTTCGTTTTAATATTTCGTTATTTACACGAACATTTTTGTATCACATACTTTTTGTTTCAATCACACATAAAGCACACATTTTTGAGTGTTGCTTTATTTGAAGTTCATGTTCTGGTACGTGTAGTGAAAAAAAACACAGAACATGTACAATAAACAGGTTCGAGTTCAGTTATATTTTAAGTCGTGTTGTGGCTCGTGTAGTAAGAAAAAACACAACATGTACAATAAACAGGTTCGAGTTCAGTTATATTTTAAGTCGTGTTTAAAATTGATTAAGTCGTGTTTAAAATATAACTGAACTCGAACCTGTTTATTGTACATGTTGTGTTTTTTCTTACTACACGAGCCACAACACGACTTAACATATAACTGAACTCGAACCTGTTTATTGTACATGTTCTGTGTTTTTTTTCACTACACGTAGCAGAACATGAACTTAAAATAAAGCAACACTCAAAAATGGGTGCTTTATGTGTGATTGAAACAAAAAGTATGTGATACAAAAATGTTCGTGTAAATAACGAAATATTAAAACGAACACAGTCATGGTTGTGTTGGGCACCGTAGAAAATTTAAAAACAAACATAATTGGTATGAAAATAAAAATATGTGTGTGTTGGCCTAAGTTATGTTTGTTTACATATATGTACGAGTTTTTTATTCAGTGTGTGTTTTTTTCTGAACTCTGGCTAAATTGGCAACAATGATGTTACGATTAGTATACCCTCCCCATCAGTGTGCAGAGGGAATTTATAAGTTTGTCATTCCGTTTGTAATAATTAGAAAAAGAAATCTCGACCACATAAAATTTATTTATTCCTTATTGTTATAATATATATCGATGTCCGTCATTCCATCCGTAGAAATCACGATCACACCCTCAATAGTTCAGCTGCGTTGCTTATTTTACTGAAAGTGATTCATTGACATCCTGAAAATATATGATTTTTCTTGGGGTTTTCATCTTGATAGTAAAGTACCTTTGTAACCGATGTAAAGGTTGTAATTATAGTTAAAGTTCTACTATTTAAAGTACCACAACAACAAAATGTACAAAAACTTGTTGTACAATTACAAAACTAAAACAGCTGATCGTTGAGCCGCAAAAACTTTTCTCACATTTTTTATTTTTAATTTTCTGGTCACTGTTACAGTAAAGTTGAATAATGGATAAAAAATAATGAAAACCCAACTTAAAACGAAAGCGTGAAAAAATAAGTAATACAAGATGAACAGATTCCAGACCAGAATCTTTTCAAATTATATTTGGTGAATTGTATTTTGCACAGTGAAACTTCGGAATTATATAACATTCAAGCAGGCGTACCCCAGGTCAGCGTTCTGGGCCCAATTCTTTACACAATATTCACTTCAGATATGCCTATAACTGATAATATTTTAGTTGCAACTTATTCAGATAACACCGAAATATTAGCATCAAGCACATGTCCAGTCGAAGGGTCTAACTGCGTACCAAAATAACATAACGAAATTGAAATTTGGTTGGAAAAATGGAACATAAAAGTCAATACAGAAAAATCAGTACATGTAGCATTCACTCTACGTAGAAGTATCTGTTCCAAGCATTTTTATCAATTATAGTGAAATTCAAAAAAAAAAAAAAGAGCGTTAAATATTTAGGTTCACATATTGACAAGCGGTTAACATGGAGTCCTCACATTGAAGCAAACAAAGAACATCTTAAAATAAAAATCAGGTGCCTCTATTGGTTATTGGGTCCAAAATCTCAGCTTAGTCTTGAAAATAAGGTTAATATATATAAAATTATACTGAAACCAGTTTGGACATATGACATACAACTGTGGGGCACAACAAGTAATTCTAACATTGAGATTTGACAACTATACCAATCAAAAACACTAAGATCAATAATAAATGCAGCATGGTTTGTATCTAATAAAACAATACATAATGATCTTTATATCCCAACAGTAACACAAGAAATAAATAGATTCAGCGAAACGATTTAAAAAGATTAAGTAACCACTGCAACGCGTTTGCTATTTCCCTCCATGATGATACAGAAGAAATTTGAAAACTGAAGCGGATCACATTCTTGATCTACCGTTTCGAAAATAATTAATAAAAAATTGATATATTAAAATTAAACTATTGTGTAAAATAAAAGAAAAAAAATCATTGTAAATATTGTTATAATTTTCCCTTTGTTAAAAATATCAAATTTATTAATTGTAATACATTGATGTTCTCACTGGAGGGCATCAATTAATGTTAATTTGTATTTTATCAGATTTGTTTCTTATCCTTGAATGGGTAGATTATAAATAAAGATTAATAAAAAAAAAAAAATCTGGGCATTTTTCTTAACTTCGAATTCTTTTTGATATTTTAAGTTTTCAAATTGATGAAAGACAAAACAAAAACAAGTAAGAAAATTATAGTCGGGCTAGACCGACTATATGCTACCATATACCATGGTTTAGACACCCTATTTCTTAGGTCCAACTAATTGGATATACAAAATAAGCATAAACCAAATTTGAGTGGCATTGTTATTAATTTTTTTGGCTGCTGGTATGAAAATGTTCATGTCGGGTGCTATATTTATATGGGGACTAGGTCGAAAAATGGACTGATCCTGACCATATTTGGTAAAGTCACTTATATATTGAAAAACAAGTAAGAAAATTATAGTCGGTCTAGACCGACTATACGATACCCTATACCATGAGTTTAGAGACCCTATCTCTCCGGCCGAACTAACTGGATTTAGAAAATAAGCTAAACCAAATTTGTGTGTGATTTTTATTAATTTTTTTGGCTGCAGATATGAAAAAGTTCATATCGGATGCTTTATCTATATGGGGACTGGGCCCAAAAATGGACCGATCCTGACCATGTTTGGTAAGGTCTCTTGTATTTTGCAAAAATATATACAAACAAAATTTGAGAAGAATCAGTGCAATATTTTTGTTTTTTGATAGATTTAAGTGAAGATCGGGAAGCAGCTCTATATGGGGCCTATGGCTAAGAGTTGTCCCATAGGGATAATTTTTGGACTACTGATTAATTATTGGATGTAATAAACACATACAAACCCAATCTGAATAAGATTTATATGATAATTTGGATCTTATGGCAATTTAAGTTGATTTCATAATGGTCATTTATATGGGGACTAGGTCTGAACATGGACCGATTCTCACCAATTTCAATAGCGTTCATCCTATGGCCGATAAAAGCTTATATACCAAATTTCATCAAAATATATTCATATTTGCGACCTGCAGTTTGATTACAAGCTTTACATGGACACACAGAGGACGGACGGACGGACGAACATCGCTAAATCAACTCGGAAAGTGATTCTGAGTCGATCGGTATACTAAAAGATGGGTCTAGGCCAAATATTTGTGGTAGTTACAAACAGCAGCACAAAGTCATTATACCCAAACCACATAGTGATTGGTATAGGGTATAAAAGTCAGCTGATTCATTAATTTAAAATAAACCCGAAAAATACGTTCACGCTTTGTAGTGTAAAATCGTTTTAATTGTAAATGAGTTGTATGTAAATATAATACTAAGAGTGAAAACCGCCTCTATGTTGTTCTTTTAAATTTTATAATATGTCGTTGTGGTTCTTATGTTTGTAGCATTTGCTTAATGAGTATGTATGTGTATTAGTTGCCTGTCATTTTTTTAACGTTATCCTGTAAGAAATACAAAAAATCGCCACTTTATTTAAAGTAAAAACATTTGATCTTGAGCCTGATTTAAATTCTAACTCAAAGTTAATTTCATTTGCACATCTTTTTTACGCCGTAAGATGCCGTCAAAATCAGGTAAACTTTAGCACAGAAGCCATAGGAAAATACGTGTTTATATCATACTAGCAGAGTACAGTACAATTTCTAGGCAGCTTTATTTTTTGAACTTAGCCAATTCACAAACCAACACTTTTATGGTTTATTATTATTGTGAATGAAGATAACAAACACATTAACAAATTTAATAAAACACACGTAGCATATGCATAATTTTATGTATGCGTTAGTAGCAACTTTAAATACAATTTGCTCAAAATAAAGGACATTTTAAACTCTGTAAATCTGCAAAACGGCCTAAAAGAAATACCTTTCAATAATATACGTTTGGTCAAAATCGGGATAAAACGGTAGAACAAAATATCGGTCACAAGATATCGCCTAGCCTATTAATATTATAGATACTTACATACCACTATGTGGTCAGCGTATAATAAATTTGTGCTGATGTTTGTGAACACCATAAATATTTAACCTAAACCCATCTTTTATTATGCTGATTACTTTCTCAATCGCATTACCGATGTGCTTCCGTCCATTCGTCTGTCCGTTTGCCGTCCGTCTGTGTGTCCATATAAACTTTGTAATCAAACTACAGGTTCACGAAATTTGGTGCCCCTATAATTTGAGTGCATTATGTTGTTGATTTCAGGAAAATAGGTTATGGGAAGGACGAAAGAGGGAGTAGTGTTTGTGGGATGTTTGACTTAAATTTTATTAGATTGTAACTGTCAGAAAAGATTTGTGTGGGGAGTTTATTCCACATAGGGCTGTTCAACTGATAAACGAATTTTCACTGTAATGCGAAGTGCGGCCAACTGTACAATAGACTGCAAATGGATGTAATTTACTGGAGAAGTCGGTAGAGTGAACTGAAACTCGGACACTTGGAATGAGTTCACTAATCTCAGCAGAACATTTCCCATGTTAGTATCTATAGAATAGTGTTACACAACCCACACTTCATTATGTTCCAACGAGTCAATAGAGTTGGAAACCTTACTGTCATGAATGTTCTTCCACGCCGGCCTTTGTACACGGTCCAGTAGCTCAAAAATAGACTTGCTCCTGAGCATATATGAGGGCTGTAGTCGGTTTTTTAATATTTGAAACTCGGAGTGTTTCAAATATCCACCTGTCCAATTTTAAAACAATCGAATAAAATTTACCGATTTTGTAGCGGTTTTAACAAAAAAAGGTACATGTCAGCAAACGAGTACTTGCTGTGATGCAGATTAAAATTTAAAATTAGAAGATGTCTTGTGAGAGCTGTAGCCATTTCCAAATTTGTAAAAAATCTAATTTTTGCATATCTGGATGAAATGTAAATTCGGCTGTTCCGAATCTTTGAAACCCTCTACTCTGGTTTTACGTTTACATTAATATCTGGACTTATTGCATTATTTATAACAAAAGTAAACAAAATATTATAAAAAGTAAACAATTTGATAAACTTAATGCTAAATTATTACAACAAAAACACTAGATTTTATTTTTTTTTTTAGATATATCTCCATATTTTAGGCCATATTAAGGCACAATGATGCCCGATTAACTCCATTTTCAATAACAATCTGCTCGAAATAATGGCAAATAATATTATCCCAACTCTACCGAGGTAGATGGTTTATTTTGTGATTGAGCGTGATTTTAACAGACAGACGGACGGATGGTCAGGCGGACAGACGGACATCGCTATGTCGACTCGAGTTGTTATAAGAATTGTCAATGTACGTAATTACTTTAAGGGGTCGCAAATACATTTTTCGATGCGTTACAAATGGCATGACAAACTGATAAATGTAGTGTGAAGGGTATAAAAAAAAATAATTTCGTTACTAGACTAGTTTTAATTAAACATTACGAAATTGTCACTTTCGGTGTTATATGGTTAAGATTTAAGCTCTTTGCACTGCATTTCACTGCATTTCTTAGATTGAAACAAGCATATTTTGTTCTAAAGTATTGTATACAAAAATGTTCATAATATTTGATTTCCTCGCTATTAACGTTAAATTAATATTTTTTAAATATTTTAAACTTAAATGTTAAAAGCAGCGGACCCAAATTTCTGAATTGAAATTTTATAAATATTTTTTATGTTATGTTTACATTTAACTAATCAGCTCTTTTGATAAATCGTGACGCCTTGATTAACATTTTTGTTAAGCAATTTGTTATTTTGTTCATAAGTTAACGAATGTTAATAAATAACATTAATTTTTATTTGTTGAAATATTGTTAGAGTCCTATAATAATATATTCTTATAAAAACTGAGATATTAATGATGCTATCTAAAAGAAAATAATATGCCGCCATGGTCTATAATAAAGCTAAACTAAAGTACTTAAAATTTAGTATTAATAAACCACAATAGTTTAACCAGTTTAACAAACAATCAATTTCATCTTAATCTCTTTCTTTTATAACGTCATTTATATCATAATTTTTTGATGCTCACAATTGTTTTACCCGAACTGACCGACCAACCAACTTATGGTCATTTGTCAATTTTGACTTAAAGAAAGGCACACACACACACTTTATTTAATCTTTTGTTTATCAAAAATTGAGAAGTGTTTTCGTTGGAACACATCTATAAGTTGTTTTGTTGAGTGGGGTGTGAGAATTAAAAACCAATGACGAGTAGGCAGGCACACATCCTTTTGTGTTGCCTTCAACAACAAGTTGTAATGTCAGTTTCAACCATAACATGTTAAAAACACAATGACTATGAATATTTAATAACTATCTGAGAAAAATACTGTTAGGCTCCTGCCTACAAAAGCGAAATAAATTTAATACAATATATTTTGAAAACGGATGATGCGTCATCATACCCAATATGTTCCTGCTTTATTTTATCAGGTTAAAATAACAAAAAAGAAAGGATTTCGTTTTAACCTTCTCATATCAGTAAGAAAATAAATTTGAAGAATACGGTCTTTTGTATAAAAAAAAAAAACTTTATCTTACCTTTATTGGCCATATACTCATAGTACGTGTGTTTCGTTGGCTCTTTGTTGTGCCAGACATTTCTGGCCATGCGTGCGTTACTAATTGTTGATGAAGACAAAAACTCATAAAACGCATCATTTAATTGTTAAGGGTTTTCTAACAAACGTCGTAAGTGAGTGAGTGAGTGATAATTGTCTTTCTAATGTATTATGATGATAAGAATGACCTGCTGATTGTTTTCATTTAATGAAATAAAATGGAAGATTTAGATAAATTTGAAGGCACAACATTTCTTGTTGAAATTTTTTTCATTTCATTTCATTTAATATAAAGTATTAGTTAAGTCGCCACTTTTATTTCCTTTATTTTCTTTAAGAACTCTTTAAGAACTCATGATGTTTATAGAGTAAATTTTAATATCATTCGCCCCACTGTTTGTTGCTGTTGTTAAAATAAGGGTTGCTTTCTTAATTTGTTCTGGTCACTACAAATTGGTAATAATCCCACAAATACAACAGTTTGATTATTTTTTTTTTTTAAACATTTTCACACAGGAATAAATTTTCAAACATTTGTGTAATGAAAATTCCTTAGCAAAGGGTTTCGTTATGGTTGGTTTCGTGTTCTGTTGTTCGGAAATTAGTTAAACAATGTTGTTAATTGCTGCCAACAACATGCAAGAATTTATGGACCATTTAATCTCTTAACGAAAGCATACACACAATGTGGACGGCCAAATACGAGCAGTACGAGTATACTGGTGAAAAGATAATATCTGAATAAAACAGGTGATGCTTAGCTAAATAATCTTTTCTTATCTTTTTCAATATGTAGTTTTTCTACATTTACTTCACGGAAATAAATATTTTAATACGCGTACATTTCTTTTGTGACTAATTTGTAAACTCTACCGTAAAACTATAAAAAGTAGTGTATAAAAGAAGACGCACCTGAATCAAATTAAAATATATATATTTTTTATAATTTCTTAATTAAATAAAAAAAGTTATAAACTTTGGATAATATAAAATATGAGCCAGTAGTAAATGTACAATTTTATGAAATACACATATAATTTTCGATATTAAATAACCCAGTGATGATTTGGTCACCGAAAAATTGCCATAATAAAAGGGACGTCCCCCAATTACATTAAGACATTAAAAATTTTTCTTTTATAAATATTTTCTGAGTTGCTTTTAAGTCATTAAAAAAATTCATTAAAAATAGAATTTTATGAAAATTAATCTTGCAATAATAGCACTAAAAAAGTAAAAAAGAAAAATACGCGGGATCATAGTTTTGAATCCTAGGAATGGAACTACTTCATTAGTTTTTCGAGTTTTTATGGTTACATAAAATTTTTTCTACCTTCTATACTATTGTGCAGAGGTTATATATCAGTTCATCATTCCGTTTGTAATGCATCGAAAAATTAATTTGCGACGCCATAAAGTACATATATATTAGGGTGACAGCAATTTTTTTTTTTTTTTTGTAATTTAAAGACGTGCGGTTCGGATTATTGTGACACTGGATGTAAAATTTCTGCTTTCTGGACGCGCATTGAGTTCAAAGTTCAAATATGAATTTATATGTAAAAATTATTTAAAAAAATAATTTTTCACAAAAATTTTGATACTAATAATTGCGTTTCAAATAAACTAATTAATAAACCATAAACTAGAGTAATTTATCTTTCTAATAAAACAACAAAATCTATTATCGGTTGAAAAACAGCCATGTTATATCAAGTTGCCCAGGCAATAAATGCGCCGCAGACCACTTGATTAAGAAAATCGAGCTCACATTTTTAAAGATATTGAAATAATTTACAACAACAATATTTTTGAATTCTCCTGATCCCAAAATAATCTTATATATAGTATTTTGCATCTCGTCTATTGTTATGCTGTTCTAAATTAATGTCAAAACGGTACGTATTTTTTTAGACTATCAAAAAATCTCCAATTTTACTTTTTCAAAAATTTTGTTCAAAAAATTTTCCGAAATCAACGATTGGACTTTAAGCTCTTATTAACAAAATATATGTGATTAAAAATGCCAAACATTGTAGGTATCCTGCTCTTAATTTGGTGAGGGCAGCATTTTTATTTCAGCGGATTTGAAGAAAAATGTAATTTTTCATACTTTTTCAACTGTTAGGCTACATCTTTTTGGTGTTTGCATACGTCAAATATCTTTTGTTAAAATATTATACTACTTTATACAAATTCTCAATCCTGTAAATTGAAACACTATAAATTGTCCCCCTTTAAGGTCAAATGTCAAATTTAAGGATATTTAAATTTTTTTAAAACAAATTATCGAAATAATATATATTTGTGAAAGAATTTCGATAAAAGTTGTTGATAATATTTTAATAATTCTAACTTATTCTGGACTTATTTTCTGAAATTAACCCGTGGGGTACTCTTAATGTCAAATTGACTCTATATGAAAATGTATAAATATTTTCTTCATCAGGATTTTATTGCCTGGGGAACTTGATATAACTTGGCTGTTTTTCAACCGACAATAAATTTTGTTGTTTTATTAGAAAGATAATTTACTCTAGATTATGGTTTATTAATTAATTTGATTGAAACGCAATTATTAATATCAAAATTTTTGTGAAAAATGATTTTTGTTGATAATTTTTACATATAAATTTATATTTGAACTTTGAACTCAATGCGCGTCCAGAAAGCATTGCCCGATTTGGCTCATAACTTGTGCACTAAAGTTTTAGATCCAGTGTCGCAATAATCCGACCCGCACACCTCTAATATCGATCAAAATTTTTTTTTCATACAAACTCTTGATACTTATAACAGCTCGACCTCATAAAGTATGTACATTATTGTGCCTTATAATAACTCGAGTCGATAAAGCGATGCCTGTCTGCCTGTCTGTCTGTGTATCTGGTGAAATCACGCTCATTCACAAAATTAATCATTTACCTAGATAAACTTAGGATAATATTGCTTATCATTATTTCGGCCTGGTTGTTATTTAGAATAAGGTAAATGGGGCATCTCTAAAATAAATCCCAAAAAATTAGCAAGTTTGTTATAATAATTTAAGTTTAACAACTTTTTCAAATATTTTGTTTACATTTTAATTTTATTATTTTTTATAAAAATAAAAAATCTTATTTTCGATCTTTATCAATTTAATGATTGAGTTTGAAATTGTTCAGGCTCAAGATCAAATGTTTTTACTTTAAATAAAGTAAAAGCATTAGCACATTTGTTTCAAAAATTGATCTATGTATATTCTGCATGACAGGTTATACAGCTGTTTCGGGAAGAGTCACCAACCCTCATCAGTAACCAAAAGCAGTAGATAGTTTGTTTGGTAAAAAGTTAAATTCATATATATTTGCTGAAAACAACCAAATGAGAATTCAAGCAAAAGTTATACTATTTAAGCCTCTTCCAATATAACAAACTACATTTATTACAAATAGTGCAATTAGTCCAAATATTACTGTAAACGTTAATCCAGGTGGAGGATATCAACGATTCGGCATAACCGAATTTAACACTCTTTCATGTTTGATATAAGTTCTTTACATAGTTGGTGATTTTTACAGGACTAATCCAACTTGTTCCGTATTGGATTTTTCGATAAATTTTCTCTAGGGAAGTTGATCGAAATATTCTCGCCTAAAAGTTTTGGGAACGTAGCAAACCCCAAAGTTGAAGTTTTGGGAACAGTTCGGGTCAAAATGTAGAAAAAATTTTAATTTTAACTTAATTTTTTGCCGATATATCTCCAGTAGTCGGATTTTTGAATCCCATACTTACACATAAATGTAGTTCGTGTTACGCCAAGTAGTTTTTGAACGTCATAAAGCTGGTAAATTCTGTTATTTAAAAAAATTCCCATATGATTAGGGTGACCAAAAAAATTTTTTTTCCCAAAAACTGAACGGCATCAGAAATAAACATTTACATAATTTAAAAAATTTGAAATTGAAAAAATAGTCGATGAAAAACGTGTTTTCGACATTGGAACATTCCCAATAACTTCGGTCTAGAAAAATCACCAACTTAGTGAAAAACTTAACCATCATGATAACTCGAAAAACTAATGTATTTGTTCCACTTTTATTACACACTGCAAGTATGAATGAATTATCATTTGTAACTGTAATTTATGAAGATTTTAAAGATGATCTTTTTACGAGCCTAAAACTTGATAGCTAGAAATTGTCGAAGCAGTTAAAATCGATTATAATGCTGGGCTATTCAATATTTTATATTTATGAGTAATTTTCTTATAAGCTATAATCTTTTATTTGAGCCAGCCAACACCACTTCAACGGTTATTTAACTGCTATAAAAGTATTTCAATGGATATTTTCCATGGAAACACAAATACATTCATATTCATTGATTACTATAAAACTCTTCAGTGGCAGACATAAATAAGACATAAGATACGAGTATAAAAATTCACTTATTATACACATATTTTTTTTATACATCTATTGAATTAGGTTTAAGATTTTATTTAACAAGAAAACTGCATTAGTAAGCTTAACAATTTTATTTATTTTTTTTATTTATTTTTTTTTTTTGTCAACAGCCAGACTTTATCATAGATTTATTTATTAAAGTTTTTGATAAATATTCAAGTGAAATTGTTAATAAGAGTGAGAGTATGCCGAATCTTTGCTACCCTCCACCCGACTTACAAAAAAATATATAAATAAATAAGTAAATAAAAAATCAACAACAACGAGCAAGTCATAATGTATATATGTACATCGCTGATACATATCTATACACACATGTTCTGTGGCTACATTTTTCACTATGTTTTAGTTTTTTATTTGAAATCTTAAGTTCGTCACCTATTTGGTCTAGAGACTCCAAATGCAATACCAAAGTGATGACAAATATTTAAAGTTGTAATATTTACCTTCTCGACCCCTTTTATAGGGATCAAGATCATATTATGTTTATGGAATTTATTTCGATGAGTTACAAAAGAATTGACAAACTGATGTATACCCTCTGCACAGTGGTGTGGAGTGTATAAAAATGTAACAGTTGTGCTTCGTAGGCAGGCAATAAATATATATAGTGGGCTGGCGGCCCGTAAACACATTTAGAAACATTTTCTTTTCTAATAGGAAAAATGTTAATGATGCATTTGCGTTACTGATTTTTATACCCTACATATCGCTTTGTAAAACTAAAATTGACTTATCTAAGTTTTTATTTTAAATATTTTCAAAAACTATTGAAACCATCCAATATTTAGAGTTATTAAATTTTATGTACACTAAGATCAGTTTTGTGCTGTAGACGCATTCCGCGTTAACTTCACTTTTATGCAAAAACAATACATAACTATATAATTCATAATAAATAAATGCAGGAACAAGTTTAATGACCGAATTATGGCTGCAATTCCAACGAAAAATAAGTAAGAAAATTATAGTCGGCTATACGATACCCTATACCATGTGCTTAGAAACCCTATCTCTCGGGTCCAACTAATTGGATATAGAAAAGTTCATATCGTTTGTTATATTTCTATGGGACTAAGTCGAAAAATGGACCGAACACGACCATATTTGGTATAGTCACTTATTTTTTGTAAAAAAGTAAAGGTCGGGAAGCAGCTTCATATGGGAGCTATGCCAACGAATTGTTTTAAGGGGGGTTTTTTTTGGGACTACTGATTAATGGATGTAATAAACAAACACTAACCCAATTTGACCGAGATCTATATGACAATTTGGATATTATGGCAATTTAAGACGATCTCATAGGGGTCATTTGTGTGGGGACTAAGTCTGAACATAAAACGATTTTCATAATTTCAATAGCGTTCATCCTATGGCCGAAATAAGCTTAAATACTATATTTTATCAAATTATATTCATATTTGCGACCTTAAGTTTGGTTACAGATGGACAGAGGACGGGCAGATGGACGGACGGACGAACGAAAGTCGCTGAATCGACTAAGAAAGTGATTTCATATATTTGCTACCTGTAGTTTATTAAGAATGCTTACACGACATACAGACGGATAGACGGACAATGCTAAATCGATTCTGTAGTGCGATTCTGTAAATTTTAACGATCCGACAATCGCAAAATATACCGTCAGCTATTGGTGTTTGCACTAACAATTAAGTGATTCACTAACTGCACCTTAACGGTAGTCAACAAATCTATTTTTCTATTTATTCAAATTGTAAACGAGTGGCATCTCTATCAAAATAAGCGAAAAACACAAAGAATAAAAAAAAAACAAATTGCTTCGTGTTTGACAGAATGATTTTATGTTTATGTTTAATTTATTTATTTTTTATTAATTTAAATGCAATTTTTTTTTTAATTTATTGATCCCAAAAATATTCTTATAAAAATTAACAATAAAATTGACGTAAAAGATAACAGAATTCCTTACATACAAATCGTATTTATCAAGGATTATTATCCGTTAAGAAAAGAAACATTTTTAAATATTTATAACTATTTATAAAAAATTCATCAAAAAATGGGGGGAAAAAATGTATCATTGTCATAGTTAATTTTGTACAAAAAGAAATCTTACAAACTAAGGAAACAAAACAAAAAAAAAAAAATAATTATAATAATAAGAATAATAAATTAAATAGAATGTATCAACTAACATTAGGTATAAATTATGATATATTATAAACTGTGTTATTTACATCTAAATAATTAAATCTTCTGTGATATAATAAAGCCTTTGAATTATTAAAAACTGCGTTATTGTCATCTAAAAATTTTAAGTGTAGTGGAGAATAATATCTTTCAACTAGAGGAAATATAAAGGTATTAATCTTTTCCATGTATTTAGAAATAATAACATTTTCAATATTATTACAGCCATCTAAAAACTTAAGACCAAAGTTAATCAAAAAGTTATCAATCCTTTTCATTTTGCATTTTTTGTAAATATTTCTATTAGAAACTTTTTTAATTGAACCATTACATAGCTTTATATTTTTTAGCCTGAGAACCAAATTGGATAAGCATATGATAAAATGGGATGTATAATTTGTTTATAGCAATTTAATATTACGTAAGTCTTGACCATTTTATTTCGCCTAAGAAAATTACAATAAGAAAAAAATGCTTGTTGTGCTTTCTCCAATATGTAGTCAATATGCCTATAGAAAGTAAACGATTCTTGAAAAAATACTCCTAAATATTTAAATCTATCAAAATAGGAAACTAATTCGTTTTTAATTATACCCTATACCACTATGTGGTTTGGGTATAATGACTTTGTGCTGCTGCTTGTATCTACCAAAAATATTTGACCTAGACCCATCTTTAATTATACCGATCGAATCAGAATCACTATCTGATTCGATTTAACGATGTCCGTCCGTCCGTCCGTCTGTGTGTCCATGTAAAGCTTGTAATCAAACTGCAGGTCGCAAATATGAATATATTTTGATGAAATTTGGTATATAAGCTTTTATCGGCCATGGGATGAAAGCTATTGAAATTGGTGAGATCGGTTCATGTTCAGGCCTAGCCCCCATACAAATGACCCCTATGAAATCGACTTAAATTGCCATAAGATCCAAATTATCATATAAATCTTAGTCAAATTGGGTTTGTATGTGTTTATTACATCCATTAATCAGTAGTCCAAAAATGATCCCTATGGGACAACTCTTAGTCATAGGCCCCATATA
This sequence comes from Cordilura impudica, assembly GCA_963682025.1. Classification (NCBI taxonomy): domain Eukaryota; kingdom Metazoa; phylum Arthropoda; class Insecta; order Diptera; family Scathophagidae; genus Cordilura; species Cordilura impudica. The sequence goes on from OY821518.1 coordinate 304,366,018, forward strand.
GAGCTGCTTCCCAATCTTCACTTAAATCTATCAAAAAACAAAAATATTGCACTGATTCTTCTCAAATTTTGTTTGTACATATTTTTGCAAAATACAAGAGACCTTACCAAACATGTCAGAATCGGTCCATTTTTGGGCCTAGTCCCCATATAGATATAGCATCCGATAAGAACTTTTTCATATCTGCAGACAAAAAAATTTATAAAAATCCCACTCAAATTTGGTTTAGCTTATTTTCTATGTCCAGTTAGTTGGGCCTATGGGGTAGGGTCTAAACGCATGTTATAGGGTCTAGACCGACTATAATTTTCTTACTTGTTTTAATATTCGGAATGAATTTCCTAGCATTTGGAAACAAATATTTTTTTACCCTTAATAATTGAACATAAGCATTTATTGATATTTAATTTTAATTTCCATTTGTCAAAATATTGTGTTAATTCAATAGTGTAAGAATTTATCGATATGTTGCCTTGTTTAATTTTCGAATTCAAAGCAGAAATTAAAATGTCATCTGCATATATTAGAGATATATATTTTCTTCCTCAGGAGATTCATGGATATCTGCTAAATAAATATTGGCCCTAAAAGAGAACCCTGAGGAACTCCAGGCGACACATCTCTACTATCAGAATTAAAGTTATCGAAATTAACATAAAAAGTTATACTAGATAAATAATAAAAAATTAACCTGCAAACATTTTTATTAAACCTAAAAGTTTTGAACAAGCTGTATCAAAAGCTTTATCAAAAGCTTTTTCAAAATCTAAACTAAGAATTATTGAAGCACTTTTATTATTAAGATTAGTAGAAATATGGTCTGATAGCATTGTGAGACCTTGTACAGTGGAATGCTACCATCTGACTCCAAACTGGTAGTCCTTAAGTACAGGATTATCTGAAATATGGTTATTAATCTCCTTCAAAACAATATACTCGAAAACTTTGCTAGTGTTAGAAAGTAAAGATATTGGTCTATAACTACTCACTAAAGTTGGATTAGAATTAGGTTTGAGAACAGGAATAATTTTTGCACACTTCCAAATTATATGCTTGATTAAACAAAATAGCTAGAGAGTTCCAAAAAAAGTGAACTTGTTATTCTTAAAACGAAATTAGAACACCTTCAAATCCAGAACTTTTCCTATTATTTCTACAGAGTACGGCATCCTTTATTTCATCACTGCCAATAAATTCTTTATAGTTTACATTTCCATTGGATGTAGATTTGCCATCTATAGTAAACACTTCATTAAAACTAATTAGAGGGGAATTATTTTTTAAAACAGAGATTTAAGTTTTAACGGAATTGGAAACTAAATTCATTCCTGTATCATGATTTTGCTTATGAAATATTCAGCCAATGTATTTACTTTACGAACACTATCCGAAATCAAATCAGCATTTGGGGATACTATATCAGCCAAGCCACACTTCTTATTTAGACCACAGAGACCCTTAATCTTCTTATAAGTCATTTTTATTTTCCTAAAATAGCTTTTCCAATACTCTTCCTCATGTCGTATTATTAAGTCTCTTATAATTTTATTTAAGTTCTAAATTATCACTTAGGTACATTTTTTCTGTCATGATCAACACATCCAAACAGAGTTCTACGTAAATTTTTTTTTTCGTTAATAAGATGTAAAATTTGTGGCGATAAATTTATTTGACCTTTATTGCGAATTTTTATTCTTGGAGCAGAAGCTTCAGTAGCAGAATTAATAAATAATTTAAAATTAAAATATTATTATTAATCTGATTAACAGAGCAATTTCTGTTAACCGGCAAATTGTTTCCTAATAAATTTTCCTTTAAAACATTATTGAAAGTATTGATATTAATTTTACTATAATTTAAAATTTCGACTGGCTGCCTTAAAGTAACATTGTTTAAAATAACTTTTTATTAATATTTTTGTTTATTTATTTGAATATAAAATAATGAATTGAATATGTTATTTATATAAAAAGTTTTTATAATAAAAGCAAAATATTTTCATTATTTTACGATTTTTGTTTATGTATGACAACATTTCAACCTTAAAATTTAACTTTTTAACGATTGAATAAACAACACAAAAATTGTTGTCATCTAGATAACAACAACAGCTGACTTTAACAATAGCGAATATCGTTTAAAAATTTTACTGAATACCAAAATCGATAATTTTGTTGTTTTTTTAACGGTTCGATTATCGTTAAAAGAAGTTACTGAATCGCGCTACTGAATTGATCGGTATAATAAAAGATGGGTCTAGGTTAATTTTTTTGGTAGTTACAAGCATTAGCACAAACTCATTATACCCTGGTATATGGTATAAACAGTAAATATATAATTTACTGTAAATGAACTATAAAAAAAGTCATTAGTGTCTCATTGCTCAATTGTCTCAATTGTCTCAATTATTAATAATATTAACAATTAATAATAAGTTCAGATCTGAAATAAAATATTTCTTTATTTTCCATATTTGGATGCTCTTCTAGAAATGAAATTACTTTTTTTTTGGTACAGCATGCATATATGCGTTGTTGTAAAATCAATATATGGATTTTACAAATTTAAAATCTCAACAATTACACCAATCCTGTGCTTTTAACTTTTACGTCATGTTGAACATTTTTTTTTAAATACATACAGCATAAATGAATATGAGTAGAGCACATATCACATGTATGGTATAAGTAAGTTCTGCATGCAAAGATTGAAATTGCATAGATTAACGAAATGCATAATAAACTGTTACTTGTTTCTAACTACTGGGTGAATAATATCGGTTAGCAATTGAAAGTAATTACATAAAAAACTATGATCACTTCCGTTTTCCGTTTTAACTAACCTACATATTTGTCAATTTGTTGCCCAAAAAACTTCTACATAAAACTTATACATTTGTTTTCAAAACCATAACATAAAGTTGGTTGAAAAGTTGTAAAATACACTTAAAGAATAAAAGTGTTTAAATTATATATTTTTTTGCGATGTTAAATTAAATCACACATATTAAATTAAAATTTTACAACAAATTTTATATATAGAATTTCCAAAACTGAGTTTTAGAGGTGAATTTTATCTCGAATTTTATTTTAAATTTTCAGTGTAGATAATATGTACGTCTTACCAGACAGTCTGCAGAACTAATGGAATGAACAATGCAATGCAATTTTTCTATATATGCACATAAATTTAATTGAAAAACTTTAGCAGCAAACGCCAAAATGCCACATGCACTCTTACAACTACATATTCTATACATATCCACAAATCTACACTATACTATTGTACGCAAAAATCATCAGTACGACACGTATTGCATGTGTAGATTTGTGAAAACTACTTGCCATGCAAGTTATACAATATACGATCATAACCGACTATTGAAAGAAGCACATCATCATTTATGATTGGAAACTTTAATTTGTGTGCTGAAAGACAATACTCCGTTAAACTAAAAAACTTATTTCTTTGGTGATATTCGTATTATGATAACTCTTAATAGTTTGATTGACAAGTTTTTTTTTTCTTTTTTGCAAGATAATAGTGATATACTGGGGGATAAAAAGAGGGTTACAATAGTTTTCGTAAAATTTGAAAGTGTAAATTATGAAATGAGATTCATTCAAAACATTTTACTTTTTGTTCTGTGGCATTGTTATTAATTCACTTATTCTTGGCAATGTTTGCCTTTTGCTGTGAACTTGCATATGAAGTAGGGTATACAAAATTGTTAAAACAACCAAAATAATGTATATTCATATGCTCGAGTTTAAATATATTTATACGTTGTATATGTTCGATGGCTATGAAAAAGTTGTAACTCTATTTGCAAACAAATTTAAACTTCCCTCAAGTTTATTCCATGCACTAGAAATTCAACTTACACATCTATCCAATCATATGCACATGTTATTGTTGTTGTTATAATCAGGATCACTACGAGTAAATGATTTTTAAAAATTTTTTCCTTGTATGGATTTATGTACACTTGTGTGAACACAGATATTCATTGTGTAAATAGTTTATCTTTTCAATTATTTTAATTATTCTAAAGAAAGAAAGACTTGAGTTTTATACTGTTGCAATCATAAATTTTTTCGTATTCGAGAACCTCTTGGTTTTCAAATTTGAGGATGTTGCTATAGACTTTTTCTACATAAAAGGTAATAGTAAAAAATTTTTTTGTGATCTCTTGTTCCCAAATTTCCCAAAAAATATATGATATTCGATGATTCGATAAACTCTGTTTACAATATTCACGGTGAAGATGTTTTTTTGTCATAGATTCTTCCAATTTTTATTTTTAAACTCTTTTAACTCATACACTCTGTGTTTCTGTCTGCCATGGATGGACCCCATTCCCCCTTATCCAAATGATCTGAAACTTGGCCCATAGTCTTGTTGTGGCTACAGATTAATTTTGGGGTAGTCACGCACAGTCACGCGTGGTCACGCACAGTCACGGAGTGATCTAAATGTCATTTCCCCTCATCCGATCGATCTCAAACTGGGTCCATACACTTGCTGTGAAAAAAGATTAACTTTGATTTAGTCACCCACAGTCACGCATGGTCACGCACAGTCACGGGGTGATCTAAATGTCATTTACCCTCATCCGGCCGATCTGAGACTTGGTCGATATACTTGCTGTAAAGAAAGATCAACTTCAACATAGTCACGCGCAGTCACCCATAGTCACGCACAGTCACGGAGTGATTAAAACCCATTTTCCCTTATCCAATGGATCTGAAACTTTGTCCATAGTTTTGTTGTGGCCAAAGATTAATTTTAACATGGTCACACACAGTCACGCGCAGTGACAGAGATATCCAAAACTCATATGCTTAAGGAAAGATAGAGTTTTAATAAAAACTTTGTTTTTATGTGTTAAATTATTAATATATTGGATATATCACTTATGAAGCACATTCTAAAATTTAATTTTTCTGTAACAGATTTCTGTTAAACAAATTTTATGCCCTAGATTTTAAAAGTGCAGCGAAGTTTAACAATATAAACTGGTAATAGCTCCTTCCTTTGACAACTTAATGTTAAACTAATTAGTGCTCATAGTAATTAGATCCTCATAACTCAGATTTGTGAATATATCACTTACATTTCTTAATAGTTAAAATAAAATAGTTAAAATAATTAAACTACACTTAATTTTTTTATCAGTCTTTAATTTGTTAAGTTTGTATATAAAATATTATTTTTTTTCCAACAGGATTTTTGAATTCCATTCTAATTTTATATTCTTCGAAACAGAATTTATCTTCCTGAATAGAGTTTATGCAAAAGCAATAAAGTTTATTTTAAAATATTAAAGATTATTAATCTGGTTTTCAGAAAACAACTCGAATGAATGATAGATAAACAAATATGTAAATAATTTAGTTTCTGCAATACGTCTAGGTTACGTTGCACATATTGCATTGTCAATGAACAATTTTGTAATAAAATGTTTTACACTTGAAAAAAAAAGAAAAACGCTGAAAATAAAACTAGCGAAAGTTGCAGTTGTGTCACTTCAGCATTTTGGATGCTAGTTTTATTATCTTTTTTGTCGCCTTTTTTAATAATACTTTTTAGCAACTCTTTTAAAATTCAAATTAAGGACATTTTACATATAAACTACCCTTTATCTTCTTTTATTGCATTTTGGCGCATTTGAATATTCGATTCTCCAAAATATTATAAAAACAGTATTTTAGTATTATTTGGTATTAGCTAAGAGTTTCTTTTTTGATTTTCAAAATTTTCACATTAAAATTCCAAAAAAATCTATTTAAAACTTAAATAATCTAACCCATAAAAACAAAGTTTTTGTTTAAACTCTTTCTTTCGTTATGCATATGAGTTTTGAATCTCTCCTTGACTTTGCGTGACTAATTTAAAAGTAATCTTTGGCCACAACAAGTCTATGGACAAAGTTTCAGATCGATCGGATGAGGAAAAGTGAGGTTTTAATCTCTTCGTGACTGTGCGTGACTATTGTTGACTGTGCGTTACTATGTCAAAGTTAATCTTTTTTCACAGCAAGTCTATCGACCAAGTTTCAGATCGATCGGATAAGGGGAAATAGGTTTTAAATCATTCCGTGACTTTGCGTGACTATGAGTGACTGTGCGTGACTATGTCGAAGTTAATCTTTTTTTCACAGCAAATGTATGGACAAAGTTTCAGATCGATCGAATGAGGGAAAATGACATTTGGATCACTTCGTTACTGTGCGTGACTATCCCAAAATTTTGTGGTTTTCTAGAATAAGCACGTATGTCATAAAATCAAAATGTTCAGGAGAGCCAGAAACGTTATATTTGAAATTATGGGCTCGATATAAAGTTTTTAGAGCTTTTTATTTAACAGTCTTGTAGATATGGGCAATAAATACTTTATATAAAATTTTGAGTCAAAAATCTTCATTGAAGTAGATCCTAGAGAAGGACGAAAAACAATATGTAAATAACACTTAAAGTGTGTGCAGACAAAACAACTTATGTCGACAAACGTCGTATTCTTTGAAAAAGAAAACTACCAATGCAACCACCCATGTAGACATAAGTTGTTGTTGCTGGAAAACGGATTTTTTTTGTTCGTCCACAAAAAGTTAACGGGACTTGGGATGAGAATATAACAACGTGTCAAGAATAATAGTGACAAAAAAATAAAAGAAATAAACACAAAGGTTTTTATAAGTGGTTATAAACTGAAAAATAATCCAAAATTATTTTGCATTTTTTTTTCATTAATAAGAACGTATGTCGCTATGTGGCGTTTTCTGAGAAAATAGTTTGTCAGCGATCAAACGTAGGTTGACATACGTCGTTAGTGCTGCAAATTAATTTAATAAACATTTAAGTTACGTCGTTATTTAAAGAAAAAAGTCAGAAATGGTTAATATTTTTTTGAAAAAAATTAAACACATGTATATTTGGCATCGTTAACTCAAAACTGACAAAAATGGACATTATTCCAGAAAATCACAGAATTAATCTGTAGTCACAACAAGACCAAGTTTCAGATCAATTAGATAAGGGGGAATGGGGTTGACCCACGACAGACAGACAGAGAGTATGAGGTAAAAGAAAGAGTTTAAAAAAAATCAAACGAAAATTTTATTTCAAATATAAAAAAATTTATTTTAAATACAAAGTATTTAATTTCAAAATAATAAAATGAAATAAAATTTGAATAGCATAAATTGAAACTTATATTTTATGTTCAAAATTTCCCATATAAAAATCCAAAATCCAAAAAAAAAAAAAAAAAATAAACCTACATGAAATTTAAAAGAAAAAATCAATTTTATATTTACAAAATTTACATAAATAAGTAAATTAAGGCAAATAATTAAGGCAAAACTTATTTTCCACGCTCCACCTGTATCTTAAACTCAATATTATACTACGACGACAACAACAATAGCAAAAACAGCTATGATATTCAAACTACAAAATTTTTAATAACAATAACAACATAGAAAAATCATATTTTTATAGTTTTTATATTTTCATTGAAATTTGGGAATCATAGAACCGATTTTGATGATTTTGAATGGCAGCCTGCTCGGGATGTCAATTAATAATTTTCACCAAAAATATGAAGACCAGCTAATCCACTTAGGGTATGATCGTGATTTCCACAGATGGACAGACGGAAATCACTATCACTCAACTCCGCTTATTATAAGGATCAAAAATGTATATATTTTATGTGGTCCAGATTTTTCTAGAAACGGAATGACAAGCTTAGTTATACCCTTTACAAAATAGTGTGGGGGGTAAAAAAATATGTAGTTTTAGACTCATAAATAATTATTTTCGTGTTTTGAAATCTGTTTATTCACATACCACGATGTGGTTAGGGTATATTGAGTTTGTGCTGACGTTTGTAACCAACACAAATATTTGACCCGGATCCATCTTTTATTATGCCGATCGACTCAGAATCAGTTCCTGAGTCTATGTAGAATCACTTTCTGAGTTTATTTTGCGATATCCGACCGTCTGTCTGTCCGTCTGTGTATCCATGCAAGCTTTGTAATCAAACTACAAGTCACAAATATGAATATACTAGATGTAACCCGGTGTGCTTCGCTTCACCCTCTCCCTTCCCCCCGAATCGTTATGAAAGGCTCACGCAAAGTCCCAAGGCTCTCACTAATACAGGAATTTAGATATATCACATTTAATATTAAGTTTGTGTAGAGGTGCGACGTGCATTTGTCCAATCCCGCCCATTTTTTTGTCTGACTACTCACGTTAATAATAGATGACCTGCGACAAATTTGCAAAGCTTTCTGTATCATATTAATATATATGATACTTAAAATTTACTTTGTATGGGAGGTGCCACGTCCGCAGTAAGACCCTGTGAAAATTTCAGGAAGGTCAGATGAGTAGTTACGGAGATTACCTCCTTCAAACGAACAAACAAACAAACACATATAACCTCTTTATTGTGCTAGTATAGATGCATAGATGTTTTATTCGAATACTTGCTGATATACAATGTTTTTTCGTTTTTTCATTCGGTACAACAATTATCAGATTTTTCGGCGTTCCTACCCTGGAGCAAGGAACATGTAGCTGCCTATGAGAAGAATATGGATTATCAAAATTATATCTGGCAACACAACTATTGGCCTTGAACTTAGCGATATATTTCCACGACAAATCACACTGATAACTAATGTACTTAACAAAAGACTGTTGCTTTCATAGTACTTCATATTATTTATATAGGAGGTGTCACGCCCACTAATCCCATCCCGCCCAATTTTTATTGGACTACTCACATTAATATCCGATGAACTCGTGCAAAATGTCGAGTCTTTCCCTTTCATAGAACACCAGTTATATGATATTAGATATCTACTTTGCATGGGCGGTGCTACGCCCACTGCTATGATCACGCGCATTTTTTTGTTCGACTAATCATACAAAGAACCTTTGGGCTCATGCAAAGCCACAAAGCCCTCTCGTTCACAGTACTCCAGATATATGACATTAAATAGTTACTTTGCATGGGGAGTGCCACGCCCATTGTGTAAACCCGCCAATTTTTTGTCAGACTACTCATACTTAAATCTGATGGTGTCGTGCAAAGTGTCAAAACTTCCATTTTTTAATACACCAGTTATTTGATATCATATATTTACTTTTTACGGGCGGTGCCACGCCCACTACTCCGATCACGCCCATTTTTTATCTAACTAATCACATGAATAACTTATGGGCTCACACAAAGTCCCAAGACTCTTACTATAATAGTGCTCCAGATATATGGCATTTTATATTTAATTTGTATTGCAGGTGCCACGCCTATGGGTCCGATACTGCCCATTTTATGTCCGACTACTCACATTAATAATAGGTGACATCAGACTGATTTGAAAATCTCTCTATATCACAGTACTCGAGATATATAATATTGAATTATTACTTGTATGGGAGGTACTACGCCCACTTGTCCGATCCCGCCCATTTCCGGCGTAGCTACTAATATTAACAATAGGTGACTTCACACAAATTTGCAAAGCTCTCCCTATCATAATACTCAATATATGTATATGATATTAAAAATTTACTTTGTGTGGGAGGTGCCACGCCCACTAAAAATATTTAAAAAATTATAGCCTATAGCACTACCCATATCTGCAGTAAGACTCTGTGAAAATTTCAGGAATATCGCATGGGTAGTTACGGAGATTACCTCCTACAAACAAACAAACAAACAAACAAACAAACAAACAAACAAACAAACACACATTACCTCTTTATAATATTAGTATAGATAGTTCCTTCCGGAGCTTCCACTGTCTATGTGCCAAATTTGAATCAAATCGGTTCAGCCGTTTATTAGATAAAGAAAAAGTGGGCGTAAAAGGGCCACGCCGACCATATCGAAATTTTTTATAGCCTATAGTTCCTTCCGGAGCTTACTCTATATATGTACTAAATTTCAATAAAATCGGTTTAGTCGTTTAGGCGTGATGCTCACACAAACAAACAAACAAACATACAAACCAACAGTAATTTTTTATTAATAAGGATTTTGATTAAATTTAGTACATAAGCTTCAATCGGTCATAAGACGAACGCAAATTAAATTTGTGAAAATCGGTGCTTGTTCAGACCTAGTTCCTACACAAATGACCCCTATCAGATCAATTTATATTACCATAAGATCCAAAATATCATATAGATTTCGGCCAAATCAGGTTTGTGTGTGTTTTTTACATCCACTTATCAATGGTCAAAAAACAAACCGTATAGAACGATTCTTAGGCATAGCCCCATAGGTAGCTGCTACCTAAACCTATGAAGCACAGATTTTTCTCAAATTTGGTTTTTATGTGTTTTTGGAAAAAATAAGTGCATTTACCAAATATGGTCAGGATCGGTCCATTTTTCGACCTTGTCCCCATATAAATACAGAATCGATCCGATATAAACTTTTTCAGATCTGCAGGCACAAAATTAATAAATATTCCACTCAGATTTGGCTTATGCGTATTTTCTATAACCAATTAGTTGGACCTAAGACCAATTCTCTAAACGCCTGGTAGACCGATTATAATTTTCCTTTTTGTTTTTTTTCTTTTACGCTTTCATTAATAATTATTTATTTTATGAATTAAAAATTGGTGAAATTTTTTTATTTTTTTTTTGACAATTTAGCACCTTTTATAATTCCTCTGTGATTTTGTTCACAAATAAAAAATAAATAATTTGAAAAATAAATTAAGCAGTAAATAAAATAGATGTAATACGTTTGGTTTAAGTGTCTTCGGGAAACCGGTTGTAGAGTTTTAACGTTTTCACACAATAATAAATAAAGTTCCAAAACTATTTTCTGCCGTTGTTTTGACAAACGAATTGCATGATTCTACTTCTAATAGCAGGTTGTAATTGATAATTTCGATCCAAACACAATCACATATCGAATATTATTTTTTGAAATTTTATTTACTTTAGTAAAATATTTTTAAATAAAAGTTATAATAGAACAACTTAAGTAGTTGATTCTTACTAGTATAATCAGAAACATTTTTCTTGCATGTTAACAGACAAAGCAAATGTGAATATGCAAATGCACTTCAACAAAGTATTCGATTCCTAGTTTTGGATTTTTATACATTACATTTTATAGTAAAAATGGTTCTTGAATATTAGGGCTATAACTAAATTTGGACCCTACTTATTTAGTAAAATATTAAAAAAAAAAAAAAAACTCACACAGTGCATAAAGTTAAAAAACAATATATATATATTATATTAAGATTTGGGCCTTTACCATGGACAAACAAAAATTAAAATCTAAATTCAAAACAGCGCAATTTTTCCTTATCCGGCCTCTTCGAATGTGTTAGCGTCATTTTGATATTGGCAAAAAAAAAGACTTAAGAAGTTATAGCGCTAATTTATGTATTAGTTTTTAAGTTTGCTGCACGAATTTCGTTTTTTTTTTTTTTTTGAATTTGCAAACAAATTTTGCAATATAAAACTTTGCTTTGTAACCTCAATCAGTTCGACACTCTTTCAAATACATATGAACCAAATGTTTACACAATAAGAGCAAAGACGATGAGGTTATACAGAGGGGCGCAGTCAATTGAAAATTATATCAACATTTCAATTGATAATTGACCCTTGACCCATGTCATGCTATTAAGAGTGCCAATGAAACTATGCTAGTGGCAACAAAGAAATGGAAAAAAAAAACGAAAGGGTGTTTCTCATTGTTTCATAGATGATAGCAAAGAATTTAAAGATGATGATGATGATGATAAAAATAGATGTTCTACATATGAAACTTATCATTCATTGTGTTCTTTAGGATGAAACTAGTACTTTTCAAATCCGATTCTATTTTAATACAGTAACAAAAAAAAAAAAAAAAAAAAAAAAATAGAAAAAGAACTGAAAGTGATGTAAGTTAAAATAGAATGTTAAAAGAATTTTGTAAGTGTTAAAAGGGCTACTTAAATGAAGAATATGTACTTGAACCATTTAATTTTCGGGTGAGATAATAGTTGTCAAAATGTCAAGCAAAATAAAAGGAAAATCAGTGGGACGCTACCCAATATCCAATATAGAAATTTTGTTGATTTCGTATTACAAAATAATCATTTGCTCATTAAACATCATCAATATCGAGTTCGATATAATGCCTAAAATGAAAATGAAATTAATACAAAGTAAAGCTGTATGGTACGAAAACTGAAAACTAACCACACTGCTCGTAGGCCTGACTTTAGGTGAGTGTGTTAAAGCGCTGACCAAAAAGTGCAAGTACGAGTGTATGTGAAGGTTCACGGGTCAAAACCTCACGGCCGCCCTAAATAGAAAAAATTTTCATATAGAAACAACCTATTCAATTAAAACATAACAATTATCACAATGTTCAATAAATCGCTGATGAAGGCTGAAATGCCAGAAACCGGTCCGATTAAGAATACAGTGCAGTTATGAATTTTTGAAATATATGCTTTCTTCTTCTTTACCACGCACCATTTAAACAAAATGTTTTTCTTTACAGCCTGAAAAGATAATTTGACAAATACATTTTATTAACGTAATATTGTTTTGATATCGATTAGAATGCATTCAGCCAGGCTTTGTAAGAAAGTGATATTATTTAGTAACATAAATTCGTACAAAATTAATTTTGTTTTTTTAACTTTTGTAAGTTGTCTTTAAAAAATAAAACTTTTGGAAATTACTATCCTTTCAGGTTCTATTAAACAAATATTTTTTCTTAAGCAAAATTTTTAAAATACATAAATTTTTCCTTTTTTAGAAGCCTAAAAGTATACTCAAATAATATAGGGATTACACTTAAATTATTTAAAGAAGGACACATCAACTCCACTTAGTTTTTTTTTCAAAATTAATGTCGATACTTTTTACGAAAAAAAAAACCTGAAATGTGTAAAATTAGAAAATATCTTTTTATTTTTATTTTTAAATTTTTATAACAGTTTTTAAATTTTTACCAATTTTAGGTGAAGATTTAGTTTGGGTAAATTCTAATAAGAAGAGAAACATATCTTCTCTTCCATAAGCGGTCTCATTTACCCAATTACATTTTCATTCTACATAAACTGTTCAAATTTTAGAGGTTGGAAAAGATTTCACAAAGCCACTTCTGTTACAGAAATATTATGAATCATTTATTGTACCCCATACACCGTTTGAAGCACTTTCTTTAATTTATAGTTTCAGTTAATAATCAAACTCTATTAAAGTTATTGTTTTTAAGCTTTAATATTTATTAGATCTGTAATAATACACTTACGAATTAAGTATGTTTGCTAAGTTCATAATTTCACTCCCAGCTGCTAATAATTGCTTCACTTCAGTTTTATTGATTAGAAATTGTAGATTAGTGTGGAGTAGTTCGTTGTACAGGGTGCAACGAAAATGCTCGAACAATTTTTTTTAGGAAAAAAATATAGAAGAAATAGTATAAAATTGTAAACCTTAGTTGACATTAAAATTGAGACCAACCCAGCCGTTTTTTTTTAGATAAAATTTAGCAAAAAGCTAAAAAATAAATAACAAAAATTAATCTCTTCATCGGTAAATAATTTTTCTATATCCAAAAATTTATCTATTTTTTTTTATTCATGTGAGTCACCCAGTTTAACTATAAAAAGTTGGAAACATTAATTATTTGCGCTTAAATATCTTTTAATTAAAAACCCGGTTGCCAATGAAAAAAACAAAAAAACGACCTCTCGCATAATTCGAAAATATAAACTACTCAGTCGGTTAACCGGTTTTCAATTTTTATTTCGGTTTCTGAATTCTCTTGTGTTATATCTTACAAATTGTCGTGAAATTTTGTTTTAAATAATCCTTATCACTATGTTATATTCATATTCTCTATAGAAATCATATAAGGCCATTGGAATAGATATTATACGTAACTAATGGAGATACATTTGGCAAACATGCATATGTTTCCTTTTATAGTGCAGCAATTGAGCTGATTGTAAGATGAGTCATTAGTAAATATGACTTATTTGGATATTATATTGATTTACAATTTTGCAACAGTGATTACATTAAGAACATCACTTTCGTATAAGAAAACAATTGTACGATATTGAAAAATGGCTAGCAGAAATTGCAACATTGTTAATTAAGCCGTCAGACAATATGGGCATTAACAAAATTAAAGGTTTCTTTATACACATTTCAGCGTCGCACAGTGGCGCCATTTGAGATTTTTCTTTGCAAAAATCATAACTGAACCGATAATCAAATGAGTTAAAAGGCATATGATAGATAATTGTCCAATCTACGAAATAAAAATTTGAAAAAGGTGCCTTCTATATTATCAAAGTTGAAATTTGTTAGCGGGATGAAGAAATCACGTTTATATTAACTAAACAACATGATTTTTAATAATTTTATATTTTTATGTTTCTTTTCTATGTTTTTATGTTTTAAAATTATTATCCGTAAATAAAAACAAAATTTTATTTTCCCTCAAAATTGAAAAATATTGAAAAAAAATAGCGATTTATCTGAAGAAACACCAAGCAAACACTAAATTTTAAATAAGTAAATAAATTAATAAATAAATAAATATACTGAATAAATACATAAATTATTAGAAATAAAAAAATTGCGATTAGTTATCTAGTTGTTTTTAAATATTGTACTTGGAACTGGACAAAATTCTTAAAAATTGTGACATTTTTTGAAAACTGAAAAGCGGTCAACTTTGAAAGGTTATATCTCCTAAACTAAAAATCTGATTTTATTGAAGGTAGCAAATTTGTAATCTTTGAACTAGTTCCTTTAAGATGAGTTTCTTCAAATTTTGTAAGAGCACATGACATTTTTGATACTTGCAACCTCATTTGTTCTAAGGGCGTCACTGTGCGTCGATGAACCAGAGCAGTGGTTTGTGCTTTAATCTATGAAGATTTTATAGTTTTTGAAAAAAAAAATCGGAAAATATAGGTCGAAGCTATTATTCAAATAGCTTACCTGTTTGTTATCATAAACTTGAGATAATTTTTTTTTAATTTTTGAATATAAGAATTTAATAGATGAGCAACTTTAGAAAAAAAAAAAAAAAAAAACTAAAATCTATTGATATGGCCATCATGGCCTATGCTAAAAACATGGCTAAGTGGTTAAAAACAAAATTTTACTAAAGTAGATTTTGAATTAAATATTTTTACTCAATCTTTTGCCGTAAATGCGTAACGTAATTGATTTTGTTCTGAAATTTTGATAGATGATGATCATAAGTTATCGATTTTCATTAAACTTAAGCTATTTTCGCGGTCATGGCTCGATATCATCAGGCTGTAACGAGTTTAAGTTTTACATATTTAATCTCTTAATATAAGAAATTTATTTTATTGTCTTAAATTTTGATCACCACTTAAATTCATGTTGAAATACTACAAATTTATTTAACTTAGTTCACAACAACAAACACATTTGCATACAATTTTTATTGTTATGACCACTAATATATTTATTGGGCTTTACTGGTTATGTGATATTTTTCTTTTTGGGCTCATAAATACAAAACTCATGGTCAAATTTGATGTCGCCGCCAAGGATTTTCAACCAAAATGAAGGTATACAAAAAAATACACATGAAATTTGTAACGAACTTTCCATACAACTGACCATACATATGTATGTATATACGTTTAAATGTTTGAATGTGAATTGCACTCAAAGAAATACAATCAAACTCATAAGAGAAAACACAAATAAGTACATAAAAGAAAAAAAGGATGAAATTTGGTAAACGTAAATGCCATAAAATAATAACATAATTTTACAACGTAAAAATAAATATTTGATTTCAAGATTACTATGAATATGAAAGAACGGCCACAAATAGGATTATACGAGAAGCATGACTGTAACTGTGGGCATACTCGTGCATAGAGGTGAAAGCAAAAATGGCAATATTGTATAAAGGAAATATCCCAGCAAAAGAAATGAAGTTATTCCTAAAGTTTTACTTTTTAATTTATTTTAAATTAGAAATTCTTTTCAAAGAGGTAAAGATTATTATGAAAAAAAAACTACACCTTTAAATTAACTTTTTTTAAACTTTTTTAAAATTTTTTTTTTTATTTATTAATGAAAATATCAAATAAAGTTCATTCTTAAAACGCTAAATCCTGTAAAGCCATATGGCTGGACTGCAAGTAGATAATATTTTTGAATGTTTATATAAATATTTCATTGCGAATTTATAAAATAATTCTTAAATAATTTTTTTCTTTTGGCGGCTGTTGTGATATCCCTCAAGTTGTTTGGCAATTCATTATATATTGTTGGTAAGATTACTCCTAGTGTTCGATCTCCATAGCTGTTTTTGGTACATTTTAATCTAAATCTACAATCTGAGCGCATTCGGGTGTTATAGCGATGATTTATTCTCTGTAGAAGTCTGTAGTCATTAAGTTCTGTTAGAACTGTTAGGCGGTATATTTTTTATACCCTATACCACTATGTGGTTTGGGTATAATGACTGCTGTTTGTAACTACCAAAAATATTTGACCTAGATCCATCTTTTATTATACCGATCGAATCAGAATCACTATCTGATTCGATTTAACGATGTCCGTCCGTCCGTCCGTCTGTGTGTCCATGTAAAGCTTGTAATCAAACTGCAGGTCGCAAATATGAATATATTTTGCTGAAATTTGGTATATAAGCTTTTATCGGCATAGGACGAACGCTATTGAAATTGGTGAGAATCCGTCCATGTTCAGACCTAGCCCCCATACAAATGACCCCTATGAAATCAACATAAATTGCCATAAAATCCAAATTGTTTATTACATCCATTAATCAGTAGTCCAAAAATGATCCCTATAGGACAACTCTTAGTCATAGGCCCCATAAATCTATCAAAAAACAAAAATATTGCACGGATTCTTTTCAAATTTTATTTTATTTATTTATTTATTCAAAAATTTAGTTATTACATAAATGTACATACTAAATATATATTTTTTTATTATTATTAGCTATAGCAGCTAGGCCTTAAGCTAAGCATATAGTAGTTATAGTTATACAATTTTTATTAATATTTACAAAAAAGGTTATTATTTGGATTCAATTTTTAATGGTAGTACTTTTAAAGAAGGCCATAATTTATAGTGAAATTAATAAAATAGATTAATTCAAATATGATTATACAATTTAATAATTTTTAAATAACTTATAATTTGTTTAATGGAGGTGGCTGAAGGTGAGGATAATAGGGTGAGCGGGTTTGTTCCTGAGAATATTTGATTTCTTTGGTTTATAAATTTGGGGCAAACACGAAGAAAGTGTTCTATATTTAGTGGGCTATTGTTGTCACAATCACAAATAGGGGGATCACAACCTGATATGATGTGACTATGAGTAAGTTTGGTATGACCTAGTCGTAATCTTACAAATATAATTATATCTTTACGATTGATAGTATTGTTGTCGGGCAACCAAGAGTACATGTTATTTTTATAAGGGTTAACTGATTTATACCAATTATTTGTATAATTCCAGATGCTGAGATTCTTGTTGTGTATTTGTTCCTTAACAGATTTCCTTATGTCAGAAAAATTTATATTAATGGTCATAGTTAAAGGTGATTTGTAGGCTAATTTTGCAGCATAATCAGCGTGTTCGTTCCCTGTGATTAGAGAGTGACCGGGTATCCAAACTATGACAATTTTTGGGAAAAGTTTAATCAGTGAGTTTCTAATATTGATTGCATAAAAATTGTTGTTATTAATGTTGGTGATGGCGTGGACTGCAGATAGTGAATCTGTGCATATAGCAAATTTACCAGATCTCTGACAGAGTTCAGTTGCTTTATATATTGCTATTATTTCGGCAGAAAAGATAGAACTGAATTTAGGAAGAAGCGAGTTTGAAATTATTTTGTCCTCTAGGGTGACCGCAAAGGATACTGTGCCATTTGATCTAGATCCATCTGTATAAATAAATGTTCTGTCATGATACTTGTTGCGAATTTCATGAAATAGAATTCGATATTGGGAGAATGGAGTGTTTTCTTTTTTATATATTGAGAGGGACGAGTCAATAGATTCGGCTTGTAACTGCCATGGAGGATGTGTCGAATTGTTTAATTTGGGTATTTGAACTGGAAGATCGAATTCTGAGGAAAAACTAATTGCTTTGTATAGAGCCGATTTAATTTTAGAAGTATTTTTTAATTTGGTGTAGTTTGCGATAAACTTTTGTAACGGAGTATCCTGACAGAGTACAATTGATTTTAAGACTTTCTTTGATTCAAGTTGGCATAAAAGATTTATATCTAAAGTATTGGTTTCTACCATTATGTTATTAATTGGAGTGGTTCGAGGTGCACCAAGTACACATCGAGTGGCTGTGTTTATAACTGTGTTAATTTTTTTCAAAGATGTTTTGGATGCATTACCATATAGAAACAGTCCATACCTGATTTTCGATATAATCAAGGATTGTATTATATTCAAGAGGATATTTGAGTTAGGATTAAATTTGGAATATGATAAGCATTTTATGATGTTAACTCGATTTACTAAAGCTTGGGTTAGATATTCGATGTGGGTATTCCATTTGAGAGTTTTATTGAAAAATATGCCCAATATTTTTAATGCATTAGTTTCTGTGAGTTGAATGTTGCCTGAAATCATGTTACATGTGCAATTGTGTTTTCTACAGATATGCATATATTGACATTTTGTACTAGATAGTACGGCACCTGATTCTTCGCACCATTTCAGAATATCATCGATTATGTTACTAATATTAGTAGTAGGGTTTTTTTCCTTAGTTGATTTTATTATTATATTGAAATCATCAGCATAAGCACAAAAGTTGACACTTTTATGTATAGAGATGATATCGCAAAGTCTATTGTAGGCTACAAGGAAAAGAATTACGGACAATGGTGATCCTTGTGGGACTCCATTATATAGGTTAAACGTTTGTGAATATTTTTTTCCTAGGCGGACGATAAATTTTCTGTTGGTCATGAAATTTACTATATAATTTATGATTTTAGGTCCAAAGTTCCATGAAATTAGTTGGTCTACAACTGTATGGATTCCTATTTTGTCATATGCTTTCTCAAAGTCAAGTGAAACTATCGTAAGGTGATTTTTTGAAGTTAAACTTCTAGCAGCCAAATGCTCAATAAACAGTAGAGTGTCCATTGTACCTTTTCCTTTTCTGAATCCCATCTGATTGATGTTAAGGAGTTTATTGGAATTGATAAACCACCAAATTCGATTAGCAATAATTTTATCTAAAATTTTTCCAACACACGAATTGAGAGATATTGGCCTGTAAGATGTTGTTTTAGTCTGGTCACTGTTAGCTTTTAGGATGGGAATTACTAGGCTGGTTTTAAATTGCTGAGGAATATGTGTCTTTAGAATGTTATTGAAGAGGTTTAAAATTCTATTTTTAATAATGTTTGGAGAGTTTTTTATCATATTGTATGATATTCTGTCTAGGCCAGGAGATTTACCTTTGAGTCTATGCAAAGTGGAAAGTAATTCAATGTTGTTAATGTCTTGTTCAATAAGTTTTGCCTTATTGTTGGGATTAATATTTACGAAGCGGTTTTTGAAATTTTCTTTGTTTTCTTGGAATTTAGCTGGGAATTTTTGATCAGATGAATTGACAGACCAAAAATGGCCTAATTCATTTGCAATATCAACATGATCAGTTAGAACGTTAAAAGGAGAGTTATCGCTTTGTATGGCATGAATATTATACGAGGTTTTATAGCCACAAAACCTTCTGATGTTGTTCCATATTTTCTTAGGGGGCGTATTCGGATTAATTTCAGAGGTAAAATTATATAATGATTTACGTTTAGAAGCTTTTATCTCTTTTTTAAGTAGAGCGTTTGCTCTTTTATATCTAATCATATTTTCGTTATTAATATACGTTCTAAATATATACCATAACTTTTTCTTTTCGGTTTTCAAATTTTCAAGGTGTTGGTTCCACCATGGAACTGGGGTGCGTGCACTAGGTTTTGATTGTGGAATGGATTCATTCGCTGATTGGATTATAATTTTTTTAATATTAGCTGCTTCCTTATTAATGTTTGTGTTAATCGTTCTAGTTGTTTCATAGGTGATGCATTTACTAGTGTAAAGATCCCAGTTGGCTGCGTCAGTTTTAAAACGGGGTTTGATAAGCTGGTAGTTTTCAGAGTTTTCATGAAATAGGGAAACAATAATGGGGAAATGGTCACTTCCCCATAAATCTTGTTCAATAGCCCATCTGGAATGGATATGAAGTTCAGGTGAACAGAAAGTCAAGTCAATGTGCGTAAGGGTTTTTAAAGTCGAAAAATGTGTAGGGGATTTATCATTTAATAATATGAAGTTGGAGTTGTTTATAAATTTTTCCAAAATTTTACCTCTTTTATTGTTCTTATTCGACCCCCAATTTTGATGCCAGCTATTGAAATCACCAGTTATAAGTGTAGGTATATTGAAGTTGCCAAGAACATTTTGTAGATTGTTGTAATTGAATTGCGCATTCGGTGAGATATAGGTCGAAATAATATTGAATTTTATTCTCGATTGGATTTCTAAGCATATTGCTTCAAAGTCATTGTTCATTTGTATAATTTTGTGTTGTATGGAATTATGGACTAGGAGGGATACACCACCATATGAGTTGGAGTTGTTGTAATTATAAATGGAGAAGTTGTTAGGTACGGGAATATTATTGATATTAGTAATATGTGATTCCTGTATTGAAATTAATTTTATATTATACTTATTGATAAGTAATTGTAATTCGTTGTAATTAATAATATAGCCTCTTATATTCCATTGTAAAATGTTTAAGCATATCATTGTAACTAAATAAAAAAATTAAAAAATAAATAAAATGAAAAAGAAAAAAAAAATATATATATAATATAATAATAATGATTGTTAGAGTTTATTCGTGCCATAGTTTAATAAATTATTATTCGTTGTCAATTGAAAGGCCAGATGTCGATTCCGATGTTTCACTGTCTTCATTGTTCACTTTAGTTTTGGGTTGTTTTGGTTTATTTTGAATTTTTTTAATATTTTTCCTTTTCATTGCTTGTATCGCTCTGTTTGAAGTATTTTTTGGTAGAATGGTTATTGTTTTTTTTTTTTTGGTGTGAGCGTAGTGGTTTCAGTATTGTGATTTGTAAGTGTTTCATTATCATTGTAGTCCACTAGTTCTCTTTCGGTGTTATTAAGGTTAACTGAGATGTTGGTGTTATTTGTGCAAGACATATGTTTATTTGAGGTTGCTGTTTTTGTTACTGAAGAGAAAGATGCTTGTCCACATTGGTGACGTTGTTTGTAAGTTTCTACAGCTTTCTTTCTGTCTACTTTTTCTAAAGTTACAATTGCCTGTATTTCTTTTTCTCTTAAGAATACCGGACAGGTTTTGTTTGTATATATTTTTGCAAAATGCAAGAGACTTTACCAAACATGGTCAAGATCGGTCCATTTTTGGGCCTAGTCCCCATATGGATATAGCATCCGATATGAACTTTTTCATATCTGCAGCCAAAAAAATTAATAAAAATCCCACTGAAATTAGGTTTATGCTTATTTTCTATATCCAGTTAGTTGGGCCTGAGAGATAGGGTCTCTAAACGCATAATATGGGGTATCGTATAGTCGGTCTAGACCGACTATAATTTTCTTACTTCTTTTACATTAAGTATTTGCAGTTCACGTGGTAGATTTTTTGAATGGTTGTTGCTTGTGTTGTGGCTTCTTCTGCGTGATATATTTCTGTTTATTGAATTGTTGTTGGTGATTTCAACTGATATGTTGTTGTTTTGCGTATTGTCAATTAATAATTGTGGATTGTTGTAGTAGATTGTTGTTTTTATGTTATTGCTAGCTTCACTTGTATTATTGTTGAAGATGCTAGGAATAATATTGTTAGTATAATTTGATGATGTATTGTTAATTTGAGTGTTGATATTTGTTTGTATGTTGTTGCTATCATTGTTACTGAGGCTGCTGTTGTTATAATTGTAAATAAAAATATTGTTATTGGTTGTGCGATTGAAATTTGTTTAGGTATTTCTTATATCAAAAGGTGTGTTGTCGCTAATGTTGCTATTATAGTTGTTTAGAGCGTTGTTGTAATTATATTCGATGCTGTTGTAATTTGTGTGCTGTTTATTTATCCATAGTATTTTAAAGGACACGGTTTTGCATTTGTTGAAGTCTTTTACAATGTGAGGAGTTTCCCCATGCAGATACGCCAAGCCATATGTATGATTTCGCCCACGCAAAGTATGCCTGGCGAAGTTCACAGTCTGTTGTGGAATAGCTAAGGTGTATAGTGAAAAGGGGCTGCTTTGCGTAACTTTTTTTGTATTTCGTTAACATGTATTATCCACTTAAATGTGTCATCTACATATACCCCTAATTTTTCATAACGATTTACAAGTTCAATCGTGGTATTACAGGTATCGTTTGCTTAATTTGTTTTGTAGTGGATGCACTTCGAATCATGGTATTTTAATTTGATGATTAATTTACTCATGTTTGGTTGTCTGATATGCATAATTTTTGTCTTGGAAGCGTTTATGACTAACCCATTATCATGGCACCATTGGTATATACTATATGCCATATAGTGTCAAATTGTTTTTGCATTGTTTTAGTTGCAATTTCAATGTTTTTGTTTGTAATAATGATTGCTGTATCATCAGCATATGCATAGGTGTAGCAGTCGTTTAATATATTTAACATATCATTTACGTAGATAGGATATAACAGCGGGCCGAGCTTAGATCCCTGTGGAACTCCTTGTTGTGTTTCGATTTCTTCACTGATTTGGTCATTGATTTTGACCCTGTACTTCTTGAGGTTAAGATAGTCATTGAACCATGAAAGCACATGTCCTCTTATGCCATTTCTTTCTAGAATTTTTAATCATTTTAAATTAAATGGATATTATTCGAATGGCTGTTGTGAATTTCAAATTCAAGTCAAGAAATTTAAATAGAAACTAATATATTAATAATATTTGAATTATACCATTATTCAACTGTTTTACAGACTTTTTTAAATTTGTTCGTTTTGGTTTGTGGACGGTGTAAGTTGCACAACCTAAATATTTATCATGCGAGAGTCTTGGCTAAACAAGGCGGGATCATTCCAGTGGGCATGGCTCATGCCATACAAAGTAAAATATATGATAGTGAGAACCTTGTGTGAGTTTTTAAGTTCTATTTGCGAGTATTGAAGTCAAATATTACAGGGATCCTGTTAATGGGCATGATGCTTCTCACACAAAGTGAATATATAAAATATCTCTATGTATCCCAAATATTACATCTAGAAAAATTCACTGTTGGGTATGGTTTACACGTTGTGGCATCATCGGACCTTATTTCTGCAAAAATTAAACCGTAGTTCGCGCTATGGTCAATGGTGATCCCCGAAAATATGGATGACATTGATACGGGTGCTACGTGCCATACGGCAACCACAACCATCGACTTATTGAAATAAAAATTTGGCGATAAGTTGATTTCGAGAAATGGAGCAGCGAATTCGCCTCCAAGGTCGTGCAATTTGACACCTCTCGATTATTTCTTGTGATGCTACGTGAAGTCACTGATTTATGCTGATAAACAAGCAACAACTGATGCTTTGGAGGCCAAAAATGGTTCATGTTTTGATATACGGCAAGCAATGCTCAAAAAAGATACCCAAAATTAGACGTCCAGAATGTGCTTCGCCAAGAACAGCCGCGGTGGTCTTGTGCCCGAAATCATTTTCAAATGTTAATGTTATGTATGGATCTTTCGAATAAACACATTTTTTTGTAAAAACTAAATTTTCTGTGCTATATTTTTACAATTTCAATAAGAAACTGCAATTGGGAAAATTATATTTTACTTGCTGACAGTACAAATGTTGTTTTGCCATATAACGTATTTCTAATGAATATTTTTGTTGTTAATTATGATGTATGTTTTTACCATGTATGGGCGGTGCCACTCCCACTGGTTTGATCCCGCGCATTTTTCACATAACTTCTCTCACACATCATTCGTGCACTCACACCTAGTTTCAATACTGTCGGGTTTATAGTATTCCAGATATTTTGTTTGGTATGAAAGGTGTCACGGCCACTAAACCGATCCCACCCATTTTTGGCACGACTACTTCATTAACAACCAAGGTTCAGAAAATACACACATGAAACACACAATGTTCTGTTCAAAAGCAGTCAACGCATATCTTTATTTTCATATCAATTATGTGCGTTTCTAAATTTTCTACGGTGCCCAACACAACCATGACTGTGTTCGTTTTAATATTTCGTTATTTACACAAACATTTTTGTATCACGTACTTTTTGTTTCAATCACACATAAAGCACACATTTTTGAGTGTTGCTTTATTTGAAGTTCATGTTCAGGTACGTGTACTGAAAAAAAAAAAAAAACAGAACATATACAATAAACAGGTTCGAGTTCAGTTATATTTTAAGTCGTGTTGTGGCTCGTGTAGTAAGAAAAAACAGAACATGTACAATAAACAGGTTCGAGTTCAGTTATATTTTAAGTCGTGTTTTAAGTCGTGTTTAGGTTGTGTTGGGCACCGAAGAAAATTTAAAAACAAACATAATTGATATAAAAATAAAAATATGTGTGTGTTGGTCTAAGTTATGTTTGTTTACATATATGTACGAGTTTTTTATTCAGTGTGTGTTTTTTTCTGAACTCTGTTAACAACCAATTGACGTGCAGAAAGTTTCAAGCCACCATAGTACTCTAGATATATGATGAATGTATTTACAATGTATGGGAGGTGCCACGTCCACTGGTTTGATCTCGCCCATTTTTCACATAACTTCTCGCACTCATCATTCCTGCACTCACACCAAGTTTCAATACTGTCGAGTTTACAGTACTCCAGATATTTTTTTTGGTATGACAGGTGCCAATTCCATCCATTTTTGGCAGGACTTCTTACATTACCAAAACAGTGACGTCCAGAAAGTTTCAAGATTTTGGTCATCATATTACTCTCGATATAGGATCATTTGTATTTACCATGTATGGGAGGTGCCACGCCCACTCGTTGGATGACGTCCATTTTTAGCCCGACTTCTCACATTACTAACTTATGTATTCCCGCAATTTCAGGAATCTTGCTATTATAGAGCTCCAGATATATGATGTTAAAAAATGTTTATGTATAGGAGGTGCCACGCCTACTTCATATATTTAAAAAAAATATAGTCTATTTTACTTTCCCGATACAAACTTACACAGTGTGAACATTTCAAGAAGATTGTACTATGGTTTAGCCACCTATTAATGTCAAACCCACAAATTTACATTTATGTATATATATCTGTGGTCACAAGCATTAACCGCCTAAGTCGAAAATCATGCTTTCGAGAAAAATAACTTTTTATATAAATGTAGCGCGGCTTCATTATGATCAGTATATTTTTAATAATAACTTTTTAAAAAACATGGTTCACTTAAAAATAAAGTTTTTTAGTACAACATGATTGCATACATAACTCAAATCGTCGAAAGTCATGCTTTCGAGAAAAATAACGGTTTATATAAATGTAATGGGGCTTCATTACGACTTAGGTCAGTATGTTTCTATTAATAACTTTTTCATAACCAGTGTTATAGAAATGGGTATTTCACGTAAATATAAAGCGTTGTTTGAAGAATATGACAGAATACATAACTCAAATCGTTCTTAAGTCGACTTAGGCGGTTATCGCTTATGACCACAGATATATTTATGTTAAAATACAATAAGAAGAAGAACTATTATTGAATTAATAAACGTTTATATGGGAAAAATAAACTATAAATATGTATTGAAAATGAGAAGTTGTTAGCAGGAAGAACTTCAAAAATAGTTTAACACAAAAACTTATAGGAAATGGGCTTTAAATCAGCGCCAAATCTAAATCTGTAAAAAACAATTTCCATTCTATAACAAGCCCATGTTAAAATCATCAAATTGTCATATAATGTATTTCTATGAATGCCCATTTGTTGCTGGGTTGTAAAGGAATGCACACATAAATAAACAACACAGCATTCACTACATATTTGTCTACGTGAAGAGGATTGCGGCGAAAAGCACAAAAAATTTCTTTTTTTCAAATCCATACCTTTGTATCACAAAACGAATATTATCGTCCTTTAAATGTTAAAATATTTCTGATATATTTTTGATAAAAGTAACTTTCTTTTAACATTTAATGTTGTTTTTAGAACTTGATTCTTTATAATTTTTTTAGAATTGATGGGTTTAATACATCTTTTTAGACGTTTGTGTATGGGGCCTCCTCTAAACATGAACCGACTTCCACTAAAAAGGATAAGTGATATAGTCAATTAAAATATTTATACCTAATTTCATTCAAAAAACTTTATACATGATCTCACAGATCGAAAGTTGGGTAAAAAAAAGTCATAAATATCTTACTATCCTTCTTAGTGTAGAATATATAAAGTAGACAAATTATATGTGCTCGAAGTTATTTATTTATAATTTATTAGTGTTGTTGCTCTTCATGTTTTATGACTGACCATAACAAGATTGTTGTCTCATAAAATTTAGAGTTGATTACATACGACATATGACTTCAATATTATAGAAAAAAATATTTTTTTTTTCATTTTTATTTTAAGAAATGTTTTAATAATCTATAGGTTTTATATGTTTTATAGGTTATTTGGTAGTTCATTCTATGGTCAATTGCGACATGTGATAAATTATTAACTTTTATATCAATAACTAAGAAGAACTTGACTTTTAGTTCTACTGTTATTTGGGGTATTGAAAGTCATAACCAAAAACGATACTTTGTCCCGTCAATACTTTTTATATACATATGTGTGATTACTAATACATTTATGACCTGAAGGTACATATGTGTGCGTACAACATACATACACATAAATATTTATGTTGGAAGGCGTATACGTGTTATTATTGAACTTGTGTAGAAGGGAAATAAGTAAGTTGTCTTATTTGTAAGATTTTAGTCGATAATGTCGTTATTGCTGTTGTTGTTGGTAATGAACAATAACAAATATTAATAAAAAAAGACACTAGATGGAAAAATGATAATCAGCCATGAAATGTGGTCTTGATAGCACATGTAATAAAAACATTGTCTACACTTGGAAAAAAGTGAGTTCTGGTGAAGTTTAAAATAAAAATTTTTATTATGGGGTCATTCCATGTCAAATCAGCCAGTGAGCGTTGCTTCATAGTAATAGTTTTTTTTTTTTTTTGTACATTACCACTGAATCTTATGGTGATGAAACCCTCATATCTCAATTTGTAACACATTTTGTCCATTTTTGACCAAGATGTGGACATTTGAAAAATGGTAATTTTTAAAAAAAATTTGGCATCTAAGATTTGGCACTACTGTGAAAAACTGCAATAACTTGAGAAATTATGGTTCAAATTAAACAGTTCTGGTATCAATTAAAAGCTATTATTATTATTATTATGAGGAATACAAATCTAGTGTTTAAATAAAATTAAATATATGTTTTACAATATTTTTACATGGAAAATGAAAAAAAATCATCTTCAGAATTTACTCAAATTTAATGGGCTGTAAAAAAAATGGCCCTCATATTTTCTGCTGAAACCCGGTAGAAATATTAACCCATATGTACCCTTTAAGTATACAATAAAATTGGACAGGTAGTATTTCATAACAATTAAAAAAAAATAATTTTTTTTAGACCATGATATGAATCTCCTCGTTGCTGGAATATGCTAGTGAAAATGTTTTTATAAAATAATGTCTTTATTTTTATATTTAACTATTTTAATTTTAAAAAGCCTTTTTCTATAATAAAAAAAATTCATAGCAATACCTTGAAAAACTGCACCATCTATAACAAGCTCTCCTTATTTTGCAATTTACGAAATAATTGCGTGTATTGCATCATCTGTGTTCCTGACCATAGCATGATGTAATATTACATCATCCTAGACATTAGCTCACCTTTTTCAGATCTTTAAATGTTGACTTACTTTCAAAGAGTTGTGCTTATAGTGAAGTTGTATTTTAAGCAATAGTCATGGAATGTTTTATAAGCAATAAGCTTGGTGAATCGTTAGGTAATTAGACTATTTCTGTGCTAAGCCTGTCTGCAACAGATTTGGAATTATTAAAAATGATATTATCTAATCTAATTACTGATAAGACAGTTTGTGTTTGTGGAAGTATCTGCAAAGGCCACAAGGATAAATATTTAAAATGGTACCATTTAAGGCAGAAAATATGTGGTGATCCATTTAATAAACATCCTGAGAAAATCTGAGCCAAGGCCTTAAAATCAATTTCCCTAAATTTGTCTATGAGAAATCCAATACTTATTCCAGGGAAAAAGGTGTGTTTATTGTTATTCTTCATTGCATTCACCAGTTAGTGAGGCAGAGTCACATATTCTTACTCCTGAAAAGGAAATTGCCAATACTAAAGATTACTGTGAATCTACAGTGTTGATTGATCAATAAAGTTCAGTAAAGCAAACCTGATTACTTACAAACTAAGGTTAAGAAAAATCGGAAGTTGAGATTTCCCAACGTGAATTAGCCATGAGGTATCACATCGCAGATACAATTAAAGGAACAAGATCAAATCCCATCTTTGTTTCAATAAACGAAATACAATTATTGGTTTCCAGGGAATCAGATTCTACCACAAAATTCATTGCTAATTTAGGAAGCTAGACCAGACCATTGACACTCAAGAATAAAAAATATGTTGCCTGTACATATAGAATTAACTGGTAGATTAGAAAAATCGTGGAGTGCTGTGATGAATATAATGATTATAAAATTATGTTAATGCATTCTCATGGACCTAAACGTTTGGATGTCTGTTGGATTCCGTACGAACACATAATGAAAATTGTCTCTGCTCCCTCAACTAACACAGGAAAAACTTATACAATAACGCCTACAGAAAATAACTCTATTGAACTATTATTTAAAAATTTCAAGGTGGATTAAACTCCTTTATTTGTGGTGGATGATACAAATAGTATGCATAGATTTAAAAATTTTTTTTTTTTTAATAATTAGTTTATGCCCATTTATAGTTACTAGCAGATTCCAGTGCTCGCCAATTTACAAACCAACACTTTTTTGGTTTATTATTATTGTGAATGAAGATAACAAACTCATTAACAAACACATTAACAAATTTAATAAACACACACATATCATATGTATAATTTTATGTATGTGTTAGTAGCAACTTTAAATGCAATTTACTCAAATCTGTAAATCTGCAAAACAGCTAAAAAGAAATACCTCTCAAATAGTATACGTTTGGTCAAAATCGGGATAAAACGGTAGAATAAAACATCGGTCATGTATTCAATGTTATAGCAAACAAGATACTTTTGTGTTTTTAAATAGTATTTATTATTATTATTATTTCAGCTCTATCTAGGAGCTAAACTATTAATTGATTGATTGATAAATTATTAATGAGTAATTGATTATAAAATGTTCTTCTTTATATACATATTTTCAACCTATATTAACAACAACAATGTGTTACCTGCACTTGGGTCAGCATAAACATAAGTGTGCCAGCGTAACAACAACAAACAATAAGAATATACGCAGTCATACAATGTTTTGCAAATGCAGTGGTCAACAATATTGATATTTGTTATTTCCGCATTTGCAAATATTGTACGCTATGCAGTGTGGGTATTATACAGCACACTACGAAAGTCGTGTTACGCTACACCTTCCTTTTTTATAAGAATGTTCATATAACATTTTGTTCTATGGACATTCTTTTATTATTTGTACTGTTGGGTTTTTTTTTTTTTTTTTTTTTTGTGGTTGTATCAAGTGCAAGTTTCACATTTTACAATAAATTTATTTTATTTTATTTACAAATATAGATTTAAAGAAAATAATGCATATTGTTTATTTAATATTGTATAACTTAAGTCTATTCTTATGAACTATTTGTTCTTTATTTGTTTTCTTATCAACTATGGTTACATTATTTCTGAAATCTATTTTCTTAATTTTATATGGCCCTTTATATGCCATCTCTAACTTATGTCCTGCATCATTTCTTACTAAGACTAAATCTCCTATTTTAAAATTGTAATCTAATTTTGTTTTATCATAATTAATTTTTTGTTTTATTTTATTTATATCTAATAGTTTTTTAACTCTATCTATTGCTACTTCTAATCTAAATTTAATTTCCTTAGCATAATTATCTATATTATAAAGTGGTGCAACTCTATCTACTTCACTAAATTGTCTAAAATTGTTTGGAATTTTTCCAAAAATAAGTTCATAAGGGCAATAATCATGTACTGTAGATGGTGTAGTGTTAAAACAGTACGTGAAATATTTGAGCCATTCATCCCAGTCGTCTTTATCTACTGATATGTAGTTTCGTACGTATTCGTTAAAAGTCCGGTGACTTCTTTCTATCGTACCTAGTGTCTGGTGATGATATGCTGTCGATGTGCGTTTATCTACCTTCAATAGGTTGCAAAGCTCTGTCAGTATAGAGTTCTTGTATTCTGTGCCCATATCCGAAATGAACGTCTTCATTGGACCGTATATAAGCACAAAATTTTCAAATATCGCTTTTGCGATCGTCTTAGCTGATTTATCTTTTATTGGTATTGTTACCAAGTATTTAGTTAAGTCACATATCATTGTGACTGCATATTCATTTCCATAATATGACTTTGGAAATGGTCCAATTGTATCTACGTACACCGTATCAAAAGCCCTATTTGGTGTCTCTGTTATTATCATTGGACTTTTTATATGTTTCTCCGTTTTAGCCAATTGACATTTATGGCATGTTTTCACATATTTGGCAATGTCTTTTGTCATATTTTTCCAGTAATAGTATCTCCTGATCTTCTCAGTGGTTCTATATATCCCACAATGTCCTCCTTCTATAGGATCATCATGGTATTTCAGCATTATCTCACGTATTGCCTTTGCATTCGTGTTATCAATTTTAGTTACTTCGTTTAATAGCGCTATTCTGATTTTATTCAGTGTTTTATTGCCCATATTCTCAAATTCACTTATCGAGACAAATTCGAAAATCTTCTCATGTGGTGAAATTTGAATCTTATTAATATTTAGTTTACAGGCTATTCGTTCTAGCCTAGGGAAAAATTGTCCTAAGTCAATATTCCCTTTAGTAAACAAATCATCTATTCTTATGCTAGCATATATGGATTTTCCCTTTTTGATGTAACATCTGTTGGGTAAAATCTTTAATTTATAATATCTTTTGACGTCTATATTATTCAATGGTATATATACCTTGGGCTTATTATTATTATTGATATTTTGCTGATTTACTACTGGTTTACTAATTTTCTCTTCCTTAGTCATCGATCTTGTCGTGACCCTTAAAACGGATGAAATCTTGTCGTTAATATCCTTTAAGTCATTTATTGTAATGCGCGACAGTGCGTCGGCAACATAATTATCTTTTCCCCTGAGATATTCTACTGTGAAATCATATTCCTCCAGATCGAGTCTCATTCTCGTTAGCTTAGAACTTGGATTTTTCATGGAGAACAGGTATGAAAGTGGTCTATGGTCTGTTCGGACCAAAAAATGTTTTCCATATATATATGGTCTGAAATATGTGACAGCCCAGTGTATGGCAGTTAATTCCTGTTCAATGGTCGATTTGTTGCTTTCACCTTTAGTGAAAGTTTTAGATGCATAGGCCACAGGTAGGTGTCTACCTTCATGTTCCTGTGTTAAAACTGCACCGCAAGCATGCTTACTCGCATCTGTTGTTATGCAAAATTCCTTCGTAAAGTCTGGGTACTGAAGCAATGTTGGGCTCATTAATGCCTTCTTTAAGTATTTAAACGCGCACTCACAATCTTTTGTCCACTGAAATGGTACTCCCTTTTTGGATAGCCTTGTAAGGTGTCTGGAATATTCAGAGAAGTTTCTAATAAATCGTCGGTAATAGTTGCAAAACGCGACAAACCTTCGTGCGCTATCGGCGTCCGTAGGCGTCGGGTAATTTTCTATCACCAAATATTTACTATCATCCGGTAATATTCCTCTATCAGTACATTTGTGGCCAAGGTAGGTTACCTCTCTCACAAAGAATGAACATTTTTGGGGGTGTAGTTTAAGATTGTGTTTACGGCAAAGATCAAATACATCCTTCAAATTTGAAAGCATATGTTTTTCAGAACATCCCAATACAACCAAGTCATCCATATATAGGAATGCTTGATTCGGCTTCAGACCACTGAAGGCTAATGTCATCATTCTTTTGAATGAATTTCGGTGCTAAGCCATATGGTAGTCTAGTAAATCTGTATGAACCATTGTTTGTTGAAAATGACGTCAAGTCTCTAGAGTTCTTTTCCAAACCAATTTGATGAAACCCGGACATCAAGTCCAAACAAGAAAAATATTTTGCTCTACCTAGTTGGTCTAGAATATCGTCTATTCTAGGCAACGGGAATTTATCTGATATTAGTTTTTTATTTATCTGCCTATAATCTATCACCAAGCGCCATCTTTTTTCATCTGTTCCGGGAAGTGATTTCTTTGGTACCAACAGAATTGGGCTATTGTATTCCGAAAATGATGGTTCGATTATCTTGTCATCTATTAGTTTTTCAACCTGTTTGTTTATTTCCTCCTTATGAGATTCTGGTATGCGATAATTTTTAATATACGTTGGTTGATTATCTTTTACTCTCAGTTTTTGTTCATAGAAATTGTTGGTAGTAATTGTTTCAGTCCCTAAGCCAAAAATATCATTGTATTCTAAACAAAGCTCAGTTAAAATTGTTCTGAACTGTTCAGGAAAGTTTCCCTTCAAAAGGTCCAAAACTTCAGATTTTCTTTGGCTATTTTCATGTGGTTTTTGTTTTACTATTTCATAGTCAGACATTTTCTCGGTTTTTATGTTATTTTGCCTAATTGTTACTATTTTATGTGTGGTATTTAAAAAACGAACCAATGCGTTATTTGATTTTACCAGTGTATTTGGTACAAAGACACCTGGTACGATTTCTTGATTTGGTATTAGTACATCGTCTTCAAGCTCCGGAAACCTGACTTGACGAATCACTTCTGACCTTGGTGGGAGTGTTATTCCATTGAAGCCGTTCGTAAGTGGAATTTCTATTACATGCGACAGATTGGATGGTCGTAGTACGAGGTAATCATGGTTCCCATTGAAATCTAGTATACATTTATACTTCTTAAAAAAATCCATTCCAAGGATACCGTCGCAAGGTATTGGAAAATTATTTTGTACTACTTGGAAATCATGTGGTATCAAAAAACCTCTAAATTTTAGGTCAATAAATACATTACCTATTGAACGAATTTTACCCTGTCCTATTCCACTCAATGTGGTTGTTCTGTTTCTGTTAATTTGTGTTTGATAAAAATGTTTAGTTTTTATAACCGAAATGTCTGCTCCTGTATCTACCAACAGTGTTACCGTGTTGTTCGTGTCGTTAATTTTTATATTAACATAAAAACTTAAGCTGAGGTTAAGGTTGTATATGTAGTTGGTATTGTTATTATGATATATCTCAGAGGATTTTAGCAGTTTTCCGAATCATTTTCATGTGACTCTGCTGCTCTGACGTAATTTCTGTTACGTCTGTGGTTCTGATTTTGTTGAACCCTGTTGTGAATAGGTTTTTGTTGGGGTCTGCCGTTGTTACTGTTATTACTATTATTGCGTGGGTAATTGTACCTTCCACGATATTGTCTGTAGTTATTATTTCGGTTAAACTTCTGCCCGAAATACAATACGGCATTTTGTTGCCCTGTTGCTTCAGTGCAACTGTTTATGAATTTGCCAACGGCCTCATTCATGTTACTGAATTGGCCTGCTTCCATGATAAGTTTAACTTTATCGATGGTGCAATTTTTGGTTAGTGCCTTTACTGCTACCTGTGTTGAATATTTACATGCCAATTCGCATGGCAAACCATCTGATAAATAGGCATTTTCTAATGACTTCGTTAAATTCTCTATTTCACTGCAATAGTTATTGGCAGTTTTATTGTTTTGTCGGGTATTCATTATTTTTGCTGTCAATACCTCAACCGACTCGCCCTTTACTGAGTTTTTTAGTTTATGTATTATCTCAGTAATGGTTTGTTCATTACCTATTAAATTTCTTGCACTCCCCTTTAACTTTGTTTTTATTAAAGAGACTGCGATAGATTCGTGGTCACCTTTGATGGATTCTATTAACTGTAACGAGTCTATAAAGGAACGTAAATTTTCTGGTTTTCCATCAAATTCTATGATCAGCTTTGAAGCTGTGTTCAGAAAGTCAATGACTGTTTGTGTCATTTTTACTTCTTTACTTTCCAAAGAGGTTCCAATATTCTCTGAATTTTCAGTTTCTACTAAGAATTTTACCTCTTCGTGTAGTGTATCTGGTAATTTTACCTTAACACCCTTCTTAGATGATATAATCAGGATTCTAGTCTTGACATCTAAGAAAAAACTTTCAGCAGCTGTCCTATGTGGTGTCGTGAGTCTGTTATAATGTGCATTTAGCAAAACCCTGATTTGTTCTAACTTTTCGCATAAGATTCTAATATGTTTTATTATTGTTTCCTCTTTTGTGCTTCTATCTATATTTAAACATTTATAAGATTTGTCGAACTCCTCTTTGATTAGTCTCACCTTCTGAATTATTTCTTGCCAATCCATGGGAAAATTATTTAAATTTTGTTTAAGTCATTGGCTCTGCTCAAATATTTCTTTTTTAATTTCTTGGTGTTTAAGGCATAAATATGTAATGCAAAATTTAAGCTAATCAGTACGGTTATTATTAGTAAACAACACTCAATTAATTTTAGGTCGATTGAGTCTTCTTTTATTTCAACTTCATTAATAACATTTGCATTGGGATTCTCTATTTTTGATTGACGACCTCCCATTTTCCTTCGCTATTTATTTTGCATATTTTCCTATTATTTATTTCTATTAAATATTTTTCTGACTGCCTCAATAATCTAACCGAATCTTATATCTTGCTAATTCATTATTTTTATCAATAGCTTATACTATTTTACATGCATCATTTTATTTATGTATATTTAATTTAAAAAAAAAATTTTTAATTTAATTTGTGTTTTTTTTTTCTCTCTTAAACAGCATAATTACAAAAGTTATTTTTTCTCTTTATATAATTGTATCAAGATTAAATAATAGCTTTTTATACAGAACAAATCAGATTAATTGAACTACATTCCTTTGTGGATTTTTATTTTTTTTTTTTATATCTCTTACAATTTTTTTTTCTCTTATAAATTATTGTGTTTTCTATTTATTTGTTTTTGTTTATTTGTCAAGAGCGGTTAACGCTTTCTGACCTACGGGTGCATAACGGGATGCTCCACTTTTTTTTTTTTTTGTTTTTGGTAAAACTAGGATGAACCTGTTAGGGGCATATTGATGTGTATATTGATATATACCAGAGGTCTTTTGATGTGTTTTTCCTTCTT
The DNA here is from genome assembly GCA_963682025.1 of Cordilura impudica. Taxonomy (NCBI): domain Eukaryota; kingdom Metazoa; phylum Arthropoda; class Insecta; order Diptera; family Scathophagidae; genus Cordilura; species Cordilura impudica. The sequence continues at coordinate 304,401,608 of OY821518.1, forward strand.
TTTCTGCTGGCCCGTCCTTCTTCTATACTCTTCTATGGAGATAGGTTTTGGCCCTTCCGCCATTGATTTTAAGCTCCACTGTCTTTAGGCCAGACAGTATCTTCCTTCAACGCAGCTGATGGATCGTTGTGGCTGATCCACCAGGACAAAATTATTATGTGTTTTTTTTTTATTATTATTATATTCAGGATTGCTCAATTTAAGAGCATAATCCTTGAATTATATATATTTTCTGCAATGCTCATCTAAGGAGCACTGGCAGGATCGCCATATAGCAAACAAGATACTTTTGTGTTTTTAAATAGTATTTATTATTATTATTATTTCAGCTCTATCTAGGAGCTAAACTATTAATTGATTGATTGATAAATTATTAATGAGTAATTGATTATAAAAGGTTCTTCTTTATATACATATTTTCAACCTATATTAACAACAACAATGTGTTACCTGCACTTGGGTCAGCATAAACATAAGTGTGCCAGCGTAACAACAACAAACAATAAGAATATACGCAGTCATACAATGTTTTGCAAATGCAGTGGTCAACAATATTGATATTTGTTATTTCCGCATTTGCAAACATTGTACGCTATGCAGTGTGGGTATTATACAGCACACTACGAAAGTCGTGTTACGCTACAATGTATTTTCAAAGATAATTATCATTCCTATATTTTTTATATTTGAAACAAGCAAACTTATAAGCTTAAAATAACTATTTGTCAAATTCTTAACAGCTTTCTAAGCTGCCTATAATCTGAGGACATTTTTTCATTAATTTAGTATTGTTTTAACATTTAATTCATTATAATTGGTTTAACTTGAAGCAGAGAAAAACAAAAGTGGAACACAGGAAATCATATGGCAAATAGCATAGTTTAGAGCTACAAGTGATGCAATTTTTCAACGTTTTGCTATAAATATATTTTTTATACCCTATACCACTATGTGGTTTGGGTATAATGACTTTGTGCTGCTGTTTGTAACAACCAAAAATATTCGTCCTAGACCCATCTTTAATTATACCGATCAACTCAGAATCACTTTTTAAGTCGAAATAGCAATGTCCGTCCGTCCGTCCGTCCGTCCGTCCGTCTGTGTGTCCATGTAAAGCTTGTAATCAAACTACAGGTCGCAAATATAAATATATTTTGATCAAATTTGATATATAAGCTTCCGTCGGCCATGGAATGAACGATATTGAAATTGGTGAGAATCGGTCCATATTCATACAAATGACCCCTATGACATCGACATAAATTACCATATGTTCCAAATTATCATATAGATCTCAGTCAAATTGGGTTTGTATGTGTTTATTACATCCATTAATCAGTAGTTCAAAATTACTCCCTATAGGAAAATTCTTAGTCATAGACCCCATATAGAGCTGCTTCCCGATATTCACTTAAATCTATCAAAAAACAAAAATATTGCACAAATTTTTTTCAAATTTGGTTTGTATATATTTTTTCAAAGTAAAAGTGACTTTACCAAATATGGTCAGGATCGGTCCATTTTTCGACCTAGTCCCCATATAAATGTAGTATCCGATATGAACTTTTTCATATCTGCAGCGAAAAAAATTAATAAAAATGCCACTCAAATTTGGTTTATGCTTATTTGCAATATCCAATTAGTTGGACCGAAGAGATAGGGTCTCTTAACCATGGTATAGAGTATCGTATAGTCGGGCTAGACCGACTATAATTTTCTTACTTGTTTAGCATATTTTTTAAAAGTAGAATAGTTAAATATAAAAATAAAAACATTCTCTTTTAGAAACCTTTTCACTAGCATATTCCAGCAACGAGGAGATTCATACCTTGATGTCATGGTCCAAAAAAAATTTTTTTTTAATTGTTAAGAAATATTAACTTTCCAATTTTCTGTATACTTAAAGGGTTAATGTTGGTTAATGTTTCTACCGAGTTTCAGAAATAAATATTAGGGGCCTTTTTTTTACAGCCCATCAAATTTGCGTAAATTCTGAAGATAATTTTTTCATTTTCCATGTATAAATATTGTAAAACATATATTTAATTTTATTTAAACACTGGATTTGTATTCCTCTTATAAATAGCTTCAAATTGCTACCAGAATTGTTTAAGTTGAACTATAATTTCTCAAGTTATTGCAGTTTTTCACAATAGTGCCAAATCCAAGACGGCCAAAATTTGTAAAAAATTATCATTTTTCAAATGTCCATATCTTGGCCAAAAATGGGCTAATTGAATTCCAAAAGCGCCCCGGTAGGTGAGTAGGTAGCGTGCTCGCCTATCATGCTGGGGTCTTGGGTTCGATTCCCACCAGAGGCTTTGGTCTGTCGCTACAAAAACCAGCCAGACGGGTCTTTGTCACCCGGCTTATCCCTGGACCCAAAATTAGAATACAAATTTACTTTGTATTGTAATTAATATAAATAAATAAAATAAATAAATGAATTACAAATTAAGATATGAGGGTTTCATCACCATAAGTATCAGAGGTAATTTAAAAAAAAAAAATCTAATACTATGGAGCAACAATTTTTTCTAATATTGGGTGATTTGACATTTCGATTGTCTCAGCAATAATTATTTTGTCTTATGTTGAATAGCACATGTTTGTAGGTTTTTTTCTCTGTGTATAAATTTTCATTACGCTGAACTCTTACTTTCAACGCCTTCGAACTGCACAACCCATTTGTCTCCGGAAACGAATTTTCCTTTTGTTTTATGATTATCGAAATATTAAACCAAAAACGAAATTCATGCTGAGGAGTTTTTGGAATACTCATACAATAGACATTTATGTAATTTATCTTTATTGTTGTTCACATTCTATATTTTGCTTATACATATATTATATTAATATTATGATATGTTTGGAAATTTTTTTGGAATACGATTGCCTAAATTTGTGTTACACGATATGTGGTGCCTAAAGGCTACATAAAACAGAGCAAAAACATAAGCAGCAACAACAAATTTGTTTTAACAGCATTTTTATGAGGCAATCATATGTTATATGTTGACATTTGTTCTAAGTTCGTTGGTTGGGATTTGCAAGGACATTTGTTACGATATCAACATCAACAGCTACAACAAGAACAAGTAATAACATGAACATTTTATATCCATTACTTTGTTGGCTGTTGTTTTCTTGACAACGTGACAAATCGAAAAGTTAACAACTGCAGTTGTTTGACTTTTCGATGCCCTTACAAAAATCCATAACTCTGCACATGCAGAATGCTTAAAAAATATTCTTCATATACATAATTATAATTTAATTATTATAATTGTATTTGTAATATTACATCAAATTTTTTAAAGAAAATTCTTAATTTCGGCTTAATAAATCATTCAGACACACATTTGGAAAAACCATATAAATTCCAAGTCCAGTGTACTTAAAAGCTTTAAATAATACTGCACTGTAATAAATGTGTTAAGCCTAATGCAAAAAACAAGTATCAATTGCTTTTTTTTACTTTTTATGCATTTGTATTATTTATATCCTTAGGAATCTTTTTCTTTTTTTACTTTTCATCGTCGTTGGCCTTAAAAGTGTTATTTATTTGTATCAAATATTTGTAAACTTGTTTCTTTTAATTCTGCAGCTGTTTCTGTATTGAGTAGTAAGTAGTATTTTAAGTTTTATATGTTTGTTTGTATTTATTGTGTATATATTGCAATTTTTTTCCCAACATATTATACGTTTTGAAGTCATTTTCTAATTCCAACAAATGACATGTACGTTATATTTGTTGTACTTTAAAATATGAAAAAAATCTTTATATAAATTGACATTAAAGTTTGTACAACAAATATATGGTTTATTTTGGAAAATATTAATAAAATATTAAAGAAAATTTCGAATGAACAACACGTATATATTATTTCATACCACAAACCTATTTTCGATCACGCGTAGTAAGTTTAAAATATGGTAACATAAAAGTGAGTTTTAACATGGCAACATTAAAGCCCTTCTTAAATATGTATAGAAAATTCAAATTTTAAAAATTGTTTCAAAATGTTTTAATACAAATTTCAAACACTTCACTGAACCCATTAATTTTTAGTCTCACTTTTTCCAATTCTATCTTGGTTTAAAAAACACTTTATGAACAAAATTATTTGCAAAAATTTTATGTTCCATCCAGTAAAATTTTAAGGATTCTCTAACATTTATACTTACAGAAAAACACTATATTTCAAGATTAGTGGATTCGAAGATGTCAGTGATGAAAGATAACTTTGGAGGATCACTAATAGCGCAGCGCCTAAGCGGCTTTGATTTAAAATTTGGGATAAGCCTGCACTGCTATCATGTCACTATCCAGGGTATAACAATCACAATATTAGCCGTATATTTATTATTTTTAATAATTTTTTTTCTATTTAAATTCTTACAGGAAGCAATCAACAAAAATCCTTATCAAACTCGTCATATTTTTTTTTTAATGAATTTTAACATTAACTGACACTTAATAATTTTATTTACAAATCTCAACATAATCAAGCTCAATGGCCCTATAACCAGAGCTTATGAAATGATTGTTTTGATTGGGATATCTGCATTTGGTTTTACATACATCTCAATTTATACTCGAAGGATACTTTCACAAGAACTGGCTTTTGGATTTCGATTTATTCAATGATATAGGAGTAACGTTTTTAAAATTTATTTACGTTATTAGTAGATTAAATATATAAATTATTTTATTACTAAAATTACTTTTTTAAAATTTTTATAATTACCTATGAATTTTCATATAATTCCTTAGTTATCCAGGACAAATTAAAATTTGAATAAAATTATTTTGAAAAAAAAAAAACAAAAACCAACACATACTTTTAGGCCTAAACTATTATCTTCTTATATCAGTCCCCTGTACCGAAAAATGTTATAAGGTGACTCAAATACTTTTTGCAGCCTTAAGGTATGTGATACTTTTTTTTATATTTTTTATAAAAATGAAAAAAATACACCTTTCTGCTGCGTTCTGTTCGCCTGGTATTTGACTTTTTAGCAGAAATTGAAATTGAAAATTTGGTTTGTGGAATAAACGAAATTTTGACAGCAACATGATCATGCATGTAATCTGATAAACTAATGAATGGATTTGAAGGAAAAAAATAAACTTTTTTTATAATTTTTTTTTATATATTTACTAGAGGACCCCTGCTGCTCCGCAGCATTATAATAATAATATAATACCAAAATTTGCCAAGAGAAGTTAACGTACAGTAAAAGTAAAGTTGATTCTCCACGCATAACTTTCCTCAAACCCAACGAATTTAAGCAGTTAATAGCTCAAAAGAAGGAGCTTGATCCACTGAGTGTTCATAGACCTATATCAACAGCCTACGTTAATTAGAACTCTAGTTATAGAGGTTTGAGAGAAGAAAAATATTAAAAAAAATCTTGAATGCAAAGTTTATTCATAAATTCTTTTAATATATACGATTGAAAAATATAATATATAATATAAAAATATATTATTAAATTATTTTGAGTTCTTGATAAGCAAAACTACAGGAGTACTTACTTACCTGCTCTAATACACCCATTTTGTTTGTACTTATTTATTAAAGGACAAAAATTTAGCTTTTTAATTATTTTTATTAATTATTTATTTAGCAAAAGTTAAATACACACGGAATTAATGTTTTATGTAATTAAAGTAAACAAATAAGGGGAATTTGTTACATTTGATATGGAATGTTATTTTATGAATATTTACAATTTATTGATGCTATTTATTCTATTTGTTGCTAAAATTATTTTGACTTCTTAACCATTTGTTCTTATTTTTAAGAGACTAAACTCGAATTTTTTTAATAATTTTTATTGTTTTTTGAACAAAGGATTAATAAAAAATACATACAAAGTTAAATCTTAAAGAATAAATTTAAATAAAAATAGCGGAAATTTGTTAGAGTTCAAATTGGAATATTATTTTTATTTTTTATATATTTGCAATTTATTGATATTTGATGGGCTTAATATGAATTTTTTACAATATCTTGCAATAAGAAAAAAAAAAACATTTATATGCAACTTCCTAATATATATTTCGGAAAATACTGGATCTAGTAGGCTTGTTACATGATTTTGAATTCTTTCTTTCAGCACTTTATTGTATGTAACCTTGAATTATTAAAGTGACCGGTGCTTCATCCTCTTTTTGTGATGTATAATGTGATTCTGAGTATTCTTGTCATAAATTTAATTAGGATATTAGAAACAGTTAATATTTGTGATTTCAATATTTTTTATTTATTATTTCTCGGTATACTGCAATTCAGGGATGGATGCAGCCATCAAAGGGATAAAATATAGAAATGAAAACCCTGTAATGAAAAAAATAAAAAAAAAACATTAATAATTAATTACTTTTATTAGTGGTAAGTTATTTTTATGCTTTTTTATCCTAATTAAAAAGGTCTGTTCTCCAAACTACACACAGAAAAACAGATTCGTTGTGGCCACCAAATTTATTGCAATGATTTTAATTGCAAAAATTTGAGTTGATTGCAAGTACAATTCTATTATTGTCTTTACAGTAAATATTTTATCACCATAGAAAGTGCTTAGTGTCTGTAAAATTTAAAATGATGCATTCGTAAATTCAGTTGTTGAATTTTACAACAATTCGATTTTCGATTTTTTTTCGAGTGTACATATATAAAGTCGGCTGCCACGATTTCTTATTTTTGCCTTTTGCTAAAAAAAAAAAAAAAATATGTTTTTATGGAAACGAAAGGTATATTTTTTTCAAGATATAAATAAAGAATATTTAAAATTCAAATTGCTTTCTAAAATCAGATTGTTCCGATAATCATTATATGATATTGGATTCAAAACTGGATTATTTTGGTCGTTCTTTAGGTATAAAATCCGAATGATTGTGATATGAAACTAGAGATCAAGCGGAATAAAACTACATTACATCATTTCGTGATCTTGTTTTCTTCTCAAAAACTTCAAAAATAACAAGTAAGAAACTATAGTCGGTCTAGACCGACTATACGATACCCTATACCATGGTTTAGAGACCTATATCTTCAGTCAAACTAATTGGATATAGAAAATAAGCATAAACCAAATTTGAGTACCATTGTTATTAATATTTTTGGCTGCATATAAGTAATAGTTCATATGGGGACTAGGTCAAAAAATGGACCGATCCCGACCATATTTGGTAAAGTCACTTATATTTTCAAAAAATATATACAAACCAAATTTGAGAAAAAACTGTGCAATATTTTTGATTTGTGATAGATTTAAGTGAAGATCGGGAAGCAGCTCTATATGGGGCCTATGACTAAGAACTGTCCTATATGGATTATTTTTGGATTAATGATTAATGGATGTAATAAACACATACAAAGCCAATTTGACTGTGATCTATATGATGGTATGGATCTTATGGCAATTTATGTCGATTTCATAGGGGTCATTTGTATGGGGACTAAGTCTGAACATTGACCGACTTTCACCAATTTCAATAGCGTACACCAATTTCATAAAAGCTTATATACCAAATTTCATCAAAATATATTCATATTTGCGACTTGTAGTTTAATTACAAGGTTTACATGGACACACAAACGGACGGACGGACGGACATCGCTAAATCTACGCAGAAAGTGATTCTGAGTCGATAGGTATAAAAAAATATGGGTCTAGGTCAAATATTTTTAGTAGTTACAAACAGCAGCACAAAGTCATTATACCCAAACCACATAGAGGTATAGGGTATAAAAATGATTACATGTTTAAAAAATATATTTAAATACTTGCACTCCTCCAAAGATGCCCCAATCGGTATCAAATGAAAGAGCAGGATCTAGGTACTTGTATTCAATTTATTACTTTATCACACCACCACAAATAATATCAATTATATTTAAGATTTGTTTAAGTTGAACGAAAAAATTATTATTTTTTTATTAAATTCTTGTTTATGGATAAAAACCAATAATATTTGGCTTTAATGTTCGAGTTTCCTAGTCGCTAAATTTTTTTATGAAGATGATGCCGCCAACAATCAAATTTTTTTATACTTAAATGGTTGTTTTTAGAGATTTTTTTTGCGATATTTATCGTTTTCAATATTTAATAAATAAAAACAAATTTGATAAAGAAATCTATGCTTCATTAATATTCGGTTATTTATTTTTCCATTAAATACAACTCTGTATATCTGCAGCTCATTAGAAATCAGGAAAAAATACTCCACTTGAGTATAGGAATTTTCCATTACAAAAAAGTAAAACATATAAAATTATTGCTGATATCGTTAGAAGATATAAAAACGAGCATCGATCTGATTTTATAAAACAGACCAGTCAGCCAAAAAAGTTGATTGAGATGGGAGAGCGCCATATTATTAGAAATATCCAAGTCAATGCAAACCTTAGCGCTCCTAAAATTGTAGTTAAATTTAAAGCAGCATTTGAAGCTACAATTCGACGACCCATCAAAAAACATGGATACAACAGCCGAGTTGCCATAAAAACCCTTTGTAAATTTAAAGAACAGGAATCATCAGATAAAATTCGCAACGGAGCATATAGAAAATATATTAAATGGTGGTGGTGTCAGTGACGGAATAATAATATTGTGGTGGAAGTCGAATAAAGAGTTTAACGAACAAAATATACTTCCGACAGTAAAGAACAGAGATGGAAACGTCATGGTGGCGGGATGTATATCGGCAAAAGGTGTTGAAAAACTGGGGTTTATGACGGGATTATGAACGAAGTATTTTATATCAACATCTTGAGAGGAAATTTAAAGCAATCTGCGGGAAAATTAGAATTTTATATATAAGGTGGTCAAGACAACGATCCTAAGCATAATACGCATATACGAATGGTTATCCTATAATTGTCCAAAAGTTATAAATAAGCCTGATTAGTATTCTGAGATAAATCGCAACTCTAATATATGGGACCAGTTAGACCGTCATATTCATGACAGTCCTGTTTCCTCGAAAATCTAACTTAAAAAAAGCCACAGGAAGAGTGGAATCAAGTTATTGTGTAGATTTACAAAAAATTATTAATTACATGCCAAACCGTCTTTTTTAGGTTATCAAAAATAAGGATTATCCAACAAGACTCTAATTATTTTATTTAAGATAATAACTTTAAATATATTAAAAACTAATTTTATAAGATTTTTTGTTTCTATTGTTTTTTAATTATTTTGTTTAATATTAATAATCTTGACATACTATTATTTTGCTCTTGAAATATACATTATTGCAACTAATATTTCTATTAAATTAAAATATGAATTTTAAAAAACTCGAATTACAAAACCGAATAATAATGACAGTTACTGTATCTAATAAAGCTGGAAAGATCAATTTTTCGAATGTTTTATTAGGTACTTAAGTCCTCAACTTATTTTTTTCCGAATGAATTTATTGAAAAGATATTCAGCCCAATTACGAATATTCTCAAGGAATTTCTTTCTCATGGGAAATATTTTTCTCGAGAAAAAAATACTCCAATTATAAATTCCGCGTGAACAAAAAAATTGATAAGTGACATCATCGAATTTCGAAGCCAGTTAATTTGCTTATTGAGAACTAATAAGCTTAGCTATGCTGCGAGCACTTGTGAAGGATATTGGCGTTGTAGAATAACAACAACGAAGTAGCCAAATCAATGCTTGAATTGGCTTTCATTAAAGTTAACAAAATTTGAAGTTGGGCTTTATTTGTGGTCTTTGACCTACAAGCATAAAATATTTATTTTTCTTATTTAAGTTTTGTTTTATCAAAATACTACCTACATTTTTATGAAAACTCCCATCTGTTTTGCAAGTGCACTTTTTTTTAAGGAAAAAACCAAATTCAAGTGCATTGAGAATATGTAACTACTTTTTCCCATCGAATTTTGTTGCCGCAGGATTTTTATTCAAAATAGGAGAAAAGGAAGAAGTGAGAAATTTCATGCGGAATTTTTGTTGGGCTGATTGAAGTATACAATACTTAAAGAACATTATTGTCATATTTTTGTCCTGATATGATAAAATAAATAAATTAATAAAGTAGCCAAATGAATAATAAAAGCATATACTTCTAAAATTCATAACTACTCTGCATTTTTAATCAAACCGGTTTCTGGCATTTCAGCCTTCGTCAGTGATTGTATTAAACATTAATGTAATTGTGATTTATAGGTTATAGGTTTGAACCTGCGTCTATCTCACATACAGTCGTAATTCAACACACTCGCCTGAAGTCAGGACTACGAGCAGTTTGGTTAAGAATCAGTTTTATACTTTACAGCTTTTATTTCGTATTAATCTCAGAAGGTACAACACTGGCAAACATACAATCGCTATTTTTGAATTTAGAATATTTCTTTCATTTGACACCGATAGCGCATCATGAGTAAAATACAATTTTTGTAAAATGCAATCCCTTGCAATTTCGAAATCAATTAAAAGGAAACTAATAAACGAAATAAAAACTGTAAGCACAGTTTTACTTAATTAGATCTCCGTACATCAACCAGCTCGTATATTATATATATGGCTGGATGGTCTTTACACTCCCCAATTAGTTTTTTTTTTTTTTTGTTCGTAAATAAGTGATTGGAACACCAGATTGGATGAAAAGCTGCTGTTGACTGATTCTTGCTATACACATGCACCTATAATGTTAGGATTCTGCATACTCTAAGACAATAAATACACCTACACCTATATAAATGTACATTTCACCGAATTGACTACTATCCAGCTATGTGTTGTTGCAAATTAAAGCTGTCGTTTGTCCAGCTGTGTAGATTAAATCATGTTTGTAGTTTGGGTTTCTAATTTGTTGCCTTAAGAGGGACATAGTGTTACGCATCTTAATTAAGATTTCTCTCCTCAAATACACTACCGCAACTATTCTATGGTTGATGTGGTAGATGACATGCATGTATGTATGTTACAAATTTTTGGACACTACGTGCTTTGAACCTAAATACACTTGTTGCTAATTATTGGTCCAGTTATATGTAGGTGTTTATTAGTCCATACACTGTTAAGTATGTAGGTGTGAAGAATGTTACTCATTGAGTATAGAACTGAATTCGTGTGTGAGTTTCTTGGTTTTCACATTTAATGCGTCACATGGTTCAATGTTGCTAAATTTTCAATTGAAAAAGTTTTTGATTGCTTTGCTTAAGTAACTTTAAATGGAATCGCTTTTATTCAGGAATTAAAACAGAAAGATTGTAACTAGTTACCAAACTTCTGTTATAACGTGTAACTATTGTAAGTTAGCTGTATATATTTGTAAGTGCTTTTTAAGTAAATCATTGATTTTTTTTATTTACTGAATCCACCATACCTGTTTAAAAAATTAATATCGTTTCTGAAAAACGTACGCACAATAACATATACATAAACTTATACAGTTTGTCAACAAAATCTTTACACTGTAAAAATATTTAAGAAAGTTAATTCCATTAAGAATTTCAACAACGAATTCTTTATATATTTGCTTTTTTTTACACAAATTCCGCCGCCAACACATTACAACAACAACAACAACAACGATGTGTATGCAATATGAACGGAATAAAAAAAATTGTTTGCATAATGAGTGAAGACAAAAATAAATGCGCTAATTTTCCGTAAATTTGATGCATTTGGGTTTTTCATGATTCCTATTACATGTGAAAGACAAAATAATTGACCTATGTATAACAGGTGACCGCCTATATAAAAAAAAATGCCTGAAAAGCGAGTTACCAAAATGGTATCCAAAACATATTCTGTGCTGAAAAAAGAATGAAATCTCGAATTAAAAGGCTGACCAAATAAGTGACGCGGCGTGTTGAAAGCAAAATAATTACACATATTTAAGATAAGCCACAATCCTGTAAAGAGGATTAACTCTTCAAGTGAATAAAGATTATGGGCTGAGAGTTTCACATGTAACCATCCGAAATGTGTTACAAACAAAGAAATATTCCTCACGAGTGGCTAGGAAAAAACCTATGCTCTCAGTGAAAAATATCGAAAACCAATTTATATTTGCTACACTTCCCCCAGAGAATTGGGATGACGTTATTTTCTGTGATGAGAAGATAGTGATGCTGTACTATGATGACGAACCCCAAAAAGTTTGGCGAAAACCTCAAACAGCTCTAGAAACTAAAAATCTAATTCATACAGTAAAATTTTCAAAACTGTCTGGGTTTTATATCAAGCAAGGAAGTTGGTAAAACCAGGAAATTCGATGTAATAATAACCAAAGAAGTTTATCAGAATATTTTACAAACTGAAGTGATCACTAGTGTTCGATTAATCGGTTTTACTAATCCGGAAAATTCGCATAAAATCATATAAAAATGTTATCCAGTAAATGGTCCGAAACATAAATCTTATTTGTGTATGTAGGTCCTGGTTATTATACAACTGTACCAAAGTTATTGATACTCCTGCCCAGAGTCCTGATATGAACTCTATCGAAAATTACATCTAAAGAAAAAGGTCGGCAAAACATCGCCAATAGATAAAAATAAAATAATAAGATTTATTAAAGAAGAGTGGGGAAAACTACCTGCAAAATATATTTCAAATCTTATTCAAAGAATGCGCACGCATTTGCAATTAGTAATTGATATTCAAGGTAGACACACAAAATATTAGCAACTAAGGACCCATAAATGTCCAATAAATTAATCATATTAACGATTTAAGCTTAAGTGTGCAAACATTTATTTGATAGCACAGAAATTTTACTTTTTCCTTTTTAATATTTATTAGAATATTTGTTTTTATTGAAGTTGAACTTTTTTTTGTATTTATTATAGTTATAAACATATATAAAAGCCAAGATGGAAAAAAATAAAAAGGTTAGTTATTTGAACTAGAAATCAATTTTTCATTTGAAGTTTTTAATTTTTTCATCATGTGCAAAGATTTTATTGACAAACTGTATATTAAAAATAAATAAAAAACTAACATACTTGTGCATAAGTTGTTAACACTTTTTAAAAATACAACAACTACTGTCGAACAATTAAAACAACAAACTTCATACTTTGCTGCATCGTATGAATAAACCACGAAAGTTTAAATAAATTTGTAAAACTACTTAAAACCACAACAGTAATGCATGTATTCGTTTAGCTCAAACAAGGGGAAAAGAGAAGGATGTATTGACAAGGAGTAATTTTATTTAAATATTAAATAGGAATTTATTAATAAAATACGTATTATATTAGTCGCATTTTCATATGACTTGAATTTAATAAATCCAAATTTTATTAATTGAAAATAACAAACTTTATTTTTAAAAATAGTTTCAGCCACGTCAATTGAGTCCACATTTTTTTTTACTTTTTGTTTAATAAATCTTCTTCTTATATTAAAAAATTTAAATCCGGCTGATTAAAAAATACGACTATTGTCAACGGATTATGCTTTAACTATCATCATTATATAACCATTAACATACGAGTATATATTTATCAATAAAATATAAATAACACAGACTTACTTTTCCCTACTTATGTATGTCGTATACTCTAAAAATTGTCGATGGTGAAACGAATGATATAATGAACATGTTCGAACTGTGGTATTCACTTTAAAAATCAATTGAATTGAAAATCACTACCACTTCACATGTCTGGGACACATACGCGTTCATACATATTTTGTTGTTAAGATTATTTGATGATGCCGATGGCGGTTGCGATGAATAGCGAGTGATTTGCATTTGAGCAATTTTAAATACTTCATGCATAATAATATTGAATTCCTCGTTTATTTTCAAATGCAAATCAGATTTAATTTTTTTGCCAGTGACTATAAGAAAAGAATAAGGAAAAATTTAAGGAATGTAGAGACAGGAATGTTGGTAAACAAGTAATGTAAGTGACAAAAGATTTGAAAATGAAGGAATAGAGAAGAAGAGCAAAGCCTTATATTATCACAAGTGAAAAGAACTGAACAGAAAGCAAGATATAAATATGTGATTATGTGGATTTAAGGGTAAATTTTAGGCGATCTCATCAGGAAAAAGTTCTTCTTAATATATTCCTGTCACAAAATGAAACCTCATGAAAATGTTAAATTTCAAAGCAAGCGAAAACCAGTCCCTTTCAGTTTCTTTAAACATCATTCTAGAATTTAGTCATTGTAATAACTAACAATAAAAATAACCTCGAAGTTTAACATTTTTTCCATTTTTATTGGTATTAAAAACTTCCTAACTTCGCATAAAATATAGAATTTAATTTTACTGTTATGATTATGGGTACGTTCGTAAATGCAGTAAATTTCTGCATCATTGCGGCAGTTATGCCAAGTTTTGTTGCTGATGCGTGATCAGTTGTTGCAGATGCTTTGTTACTGCCCAACAATTGCACAGAGTTTGCATAAAAAAACTTTTGACGTAAATCAGTGCTGCTAAGTGATGCTTTTTTGAACGTTTTACTTTTATTATGCTGCAGTGATGAATAACTACTGCATTTACGAACGTACCCTATTATTCCAAGTTATTACTTGATGTGAAGTAAATTTACTGAATTTAACACTTAAAATCGCAAAATAATTTTAATAAATAATACAGGATAATATATTTAATTTACTCATAAAGGCACATTATCCCAAATCATTTAAGCGCAAGATATTTTTAATACAATTACAAATTACAGTAAGCGAAACTTAAATATACGCATATGCATAGTTTTAGAGAAATAAATTGATTCAGTTCTTTTCTATTACTAAACCGATAATTAATAAATAAAACAAGAAAATTATAGTCGGTCTAGACCGACTATATGATACCCTATAGCATGCATTTAGAGACCCTATCTCATAGGCCCAACTAACTGGACATAGAAAATAAACAAAAAACAAATTTGAGTGGGATTTTTATTAATTTTTTTTTGGCTGCAGATATAAAAAAGTTCATATCGGACGCTATATATGTATGGGGACTAGGCCCAAAAATGGACCGATCGATCCTGACTATGTTTGGTAAAGTCTCTTGTATTTTGCAAAAATATATACAAACAAAATTTGAGAAGAATCAGTGCAATATTTTTGTTTTTTTGATAGATTTAAGTGAAGATCGGGAAGCAGCTCTATATGGGGCCTATGACTAAGAGTTGTCCCATAGGGATCATTTTTGGACTACTCATTAATAGATGTAATAAACGCATACAAACCCAATTTGAGTAAGATCTATACAACAATTTGGATCTTATGGCAATTTATGTCGATTTCATAGGGGTCATTTGTATTGGGGCTAGGTCTGAACATGGATCGATTCTCACCGTTTATCCTATGGCCGATAAAAGCTTATATACTAAATTTCGTCAAAATATATTCATATTTGCGATCTGCAGTTTGATTACAAGGTTTACGTGGACACAGACGGACGGACGGACATCGTTAAATCGAATCAGTTAGTGATTCTGATTCGATCGGTATAAGAAAAGGTGGGTCTAGGAAAAATAATTTTGGTAGTTACAAACATCAGCACATTCTTATTATACCTTGAACAAATAGAAGACCAAGAAATATAGAATAAAGAAAATAAATAATGAAATATAAATAATGAATTTCATTAAAAATGAAATTCATTATTTTTATTATTATTAAATTCATTATTTCATTTCTATTGGCTAAAAATTTATATATGGCATCGCATCGAATACTCTGGAATTTGGATTTTAACATTTTTTTGAAGTGGGCTAATCTCAATATTTAGGCAAGCTTGTAGAATCGTTCCTACTAAATTTTTTACGGAGTTGTATTGCTTTCCGTTTTCATAAACAGTTCCAAATAATAATCCCACACTAGCGTCCGGGCTTATGGACGTAAGCATGGCTAACTCGGTTATCCTATTAGAAGGTCAAAATGTTCTCCATATTTTCCTTCAAATAATCGAAAAATGTATATTCTAACATTTCTGCCTCAGTCTCCGAATTAAGTTTGTGTGAGTTGCAAAGCAAATGGTTTATTTTTGAGGCGCTTTCTTAATTTTACCAATTTATCGTTCGACCACTTTCTTTTCTGCATTTATTGTTGTTTCGAGCTTACTGGTCGATTTTGAATATGCAAATAAAACGAAGTTTATTTTATAAGTTTCCCAACGTTTCGTCGGTCTGTGCAGACTTCTTCAGGGTTATTTTTTTATTATTTTGGAAATTATTTAACAATTATAATTGACATCGGAAATGGTCTTCCAGTATTAATTAAATAAATATCCCAAAAGGCGGTTGTCAAAGTTGTAAAATTAAAAAAATATATAATAATAAATAAAACTTGCACAAATAGTTACTACACTAAT
This sequence comes from Cordilura impudica, assembly GCA_963682025.1. Lineage (NCBI taxonomy): Eukaryota > Metazoa > Arthropoda > Insecta > Diptera > Scathophagidae > Cordilura > Cordilura impudica. The sequence goes on from OY821518.1 coordinate 304,417,929, forward strand.
ATCACAGTTGCTACAATACTAAAGTATAAACAGAATTTGTGTCGTTTTTATCTTCTTTTGTGTTCATAGAAAACTCTCTTTTTTGTTGTATCCTAAAGGTGCGTTCAGACTACGCAAATATTTGACCAACTAAACGTAACCCCTAATTTTATGAAAGTTTTATTCAATCTTACATGATATATAAAAGACAAAATTAAGTTAAGTGTTATTACATTAGTAATATTTAATATATTTAACTATATTCTATATCATATATTGTATAACATAATGTAAATTATACAAGGAAAATTATACATTATTTAGGGGTTACGTTTATTTGGTCAAATATTTGCGTAGTCTGAACGCACCTTAAGGCTTTCCAACGTCAGTCTTGTATTTTCCCTCCTCTCAATATCTAAAATTTTTATGTTGGTGAAATCCGCTCTGGTTATTCTCATACATGTGTTGTGCCAATCCAGTTGTTTGTTTTTTTCTCTTTATATCAGCTTCGTGCTCTGCTATCCGTGTGTTTAATATTCTTTTTGTTTGTCCAATATAAAACATATTGCACTGCTCCCCGTTTTCTTCATTCCCCTTACACGAAATTTGATACACAACGCTGCTCTGTTCCATTTTCGCTGTTTTCCCTTTTGTGTTGGAGAAAAGAGTTCGCAGTGTTGTGTTTGATTTGTGGGCAAATTGTGTGTTTGTATTTGGTATGATCGCTCTCATGGTTTTTTTGTGTCTGTGAGCGAAGGAATAAAGTTAACTGAGAAATAACTTCTTAATTCAGGGTTGTCATCTTGTTGATTTTTTGTTTGATTTTTATTTTTCGGGCAGGTGTAATTTTGTATAAGTGTGTTAATTGTTTGTTTTGGAAAACTGTTTTTAGATAAAGTTTCTTTTATTATTTCAATATTTTTACTTTTAAACTCAGGATCGCTGATTGTTAAAATTTTTTCTATAAAGTTGTTGGCAGTGCTAACCACCATTTTCTTAGGTTGTGTGGAATGGAAGTTGATAATTCGCCCTGAAGCTAAATGTTTTTTGTACCAGTCAAAAGCAATTTTGTTGTCTTTTCGGTGAAGTTTTACGTCTAAGAATGGTAAATTATTATTTTTCTCCATTTTCGAAGTGAATTTAAGTTTGTTGTGATATATGTTGAGAAGTTCTAGAATTTTGGTGTTGTCATCTTTTTTAATTATAGCGAAAAAGTCATCTACGTATTTTAATATTATTTTTACTTCTATGTTTTCTTTATTTAATTGTTTTTTAGTTTCATCTAGCAGATCATCTAATACTATATTTGCAATTGTTGGTGGTAGTGGGTTTCCCATAGGCATGCCAAAAGTTTGATTGTATATTTTATCTTCGAATTTGAAATAATTATTGTCTTTTAGACAAAATTGTAATATTTTAAGGAATTGTGTTTTTGGAATGTTCGTTTTTTCCTTTATAATGTCCCACTTTTTCATAATTATATTTATCGCCGTGTATATTGGAATGTTGGTGAAAAGCGCAATAACATCATAAGATATAAAAACCTCGTTATCGTCTAGTGTGATGTTGGAAAGTTTTTCTTTTAGTTAGTAGGCATGTTTAATATTGTGTTCATCGGAGACCATATTTTGTAAAATCTTTCCTATATACTTTGCTAAATTGTAACATGGAACCTTCTGCGACGCCGATATTGGCCTTAATGGTGTACCATCCTTGTGTATTTTTGGAATTCCGTATAATTTTGGTGCTTGGGCTGCTGAACTATGAAGTTGGTTTTTTTCCCGGGTATTTATGAATTTTGATTTATGTAAATCGTTGATTATGTTGTTATTTTTAGTTTGTAATTTTCGTGTAGGATCCTCTCTCATCGTCTTATATGTATTTTTGTCATCCAGCAGTTGATTCATTTCTGTCATATAGTCTTCTTTGTAAAGTATCACAGTTTTGTTTCCTTTATCTGCTTTTGTAACGACAATAATGTCTTTTTTTTCTTTAAAAATGCCATTGTATTTTTGTACACTGCTAATATAAATTTTTCCTTTTCCGAATTTCTTATTTTATTTTTGTAAGGGGAAACTCTGTTGCTGGTTCTTACTCTCGCCACTTCTCTTTCTCTATCTGTCTCAAGTGAAAGGATTGCTTTTATTGATTCTTTTATTTTTTTTCTTTTTTTGACAATGTTTTAGTTTTCCTGTTATTTATTCTTTTCAAGCTATTTCTCGATTAGAGTACCCTTATTCCAATTAAATTTTAATTTGATCATTATTTTCTCAGATGAAGTATGTTTTCCAAGAAATATATTCTCAGAACTTTAAATCTATAATATTAATAGGCTAGGCGATTTCTTGTGACCGATGTTTTGTTCTACCGTTTTATCCCGTTTTTTACCAAACGTATATTATTTGAAATGTATTTCTTTTTAACCGTTTTGCAGATTTACTGATTTTGAAATTTTTTCCTTTATTTTGAGTAAATTGAATTTAAAGTTGCTACTAACACATACATAAAATTATACATATGTTATGTGTGTTTTATTAAATTTGTTAATGTGTTTGTCAGTGTTCATTCACAATAATAAACCATAAAAGTGTTGGTTTGTGAATTGGCTAATTTGAAAAATAAAGCTGCCTAGAAATTGCACTCGAATTTCGAGCGCTGGAATCTGCTAGTTTAAATTAATACTCGTATATAGTTTCTGTTTCCCACAATATAGATATTTAAAAAATTTTCAAAGTTGATATGTACACTCTTATGGCTGTAAATAAAATAATTTAGAGCTTGCTATTAAAATTTGCTATTAAAGTTTCACTCAAATATCAAAGTACTCAAAGAAATAGAACAGTACTTTTTTATAGTTGGATTTGCAATTTTTATTTTTTCAAAATTATTAAGCTTAAATTTGATTATTACTAAAATACAAAAAAAAAAAAAAAAATATTGATGCGTCTATTTAAATTTCGCTTACTCTATGTAAAATACCCACTTTTGCACAACGAGCAGCGAAAAGCAAAACGATATTAAAATCTTAAAGACAGATACGAGTATTCAATAACAATGAAACAGATTCACTTCAGTTTAAACTTTACTTGCTGCCACTATGACGACAGTAAAGTATTAAGTAAAAACTACAAGACATAATTTATAAGAACTATCGCTGTCACATCAGAACAGCCAACAAAGTGGATTGAGTGAATTCTAAATATCGAAAAGATATGACACGAAAGCCATTGATCAGATCTACGCGACACAATTTTCAATTTTAATCACGATGGCTGAATAGAAAAAGATGAAGAAATATAAAAAGTAGTCGAAATGGACGAAATTATATATGATGTAAACTGTATTTTCAAACAATTTTATGTTCAAACAAGAATGTAACAGAAAGTCAAGATAAGAAATAAGGGAAAAGAATATAAAAAATGTTTTATCGCTATTAGCGAAAACTCATCACAAATTCATTTGTTCAGTTGAAATCTTAGCAGAAATTTTTAAAACATTTATTTGAATTCAATTTTCACTCAAACCAAACCCATTACAGTAACAACACCCAAGCAATTAGCTTTATATACCTTAGTCAGCCATTAGTAGCACCTCAATTTATTTACAATATGTATGGCTTTAATTTAGTGCTGGGGTTTATTTTGGCAAAATTATTTACAACCTTAACAGAGCCACAATTTCATTATGGCAGGTTATAATTCTTGATGTTATACGGGCATAGCTTAACCCAATTTTCCATTACACTTTTACATATTGTTATCTCAAAAATAAAACAATAAAAACAATTCAATTCAAACCAAAACAGACTTTCGTAACTACGAACTACACCTTTGCATCGTCTGCGTAGCGGCTGGTTGAATGGTTGATTGTCTATGTTGCCGCAAACAATGGGACGTTATAACGTTGTAACACATGAATTATTATTTTGTATTTTAGCACATGAAGTTAAAACGTGTATACTGTATTTGAAATCTTCTATGCAATTTAAATCAGAGCTTATACTAATTTTTCATCGTATTTTATATGTGCCTAAAAAATGTATCTAAATTATGTTTAGAAAATTATGTTAAATATTTTCTATTCATTAAGCATCTGATAAACAGATCTATATGAAAAATATTAAAAAAATTTCCATTAAAAATATCCCAACAAATTTTAATGTTTTATTTATAATCGTAACTCAAGAACCAAGACGCACTAACTTATTAAATTTGGAATAAGTGTAGAGAAGATTTCACAAGGCTACAAAATTAAGACTTTTATTTCTCATTCGTAGCCATTTCCGTTAAGTTTTTCATCACGAATGTCATCGAGCTTAAAATATACATATTTTCATTTGAAAATGTAAAAAATTTCTGTTTTTATTCCCTCCACACGTCGGTGGCAGAGGGTATATATAGGTTTGTCATTCCATTTGTAACGCATCGAAAAACGAATTTCCGACCACATAAAGTATATATGTTATTGATCCTTATCACAGCTCGAGTCGATATAGCGATGTTCGTCTGTCCGTCTGTCTGTTGAAATCACGCTCATTCACAAAAAAAGCCATCTAACTGGATAAGGTTACAAAAATATCATTTGCCATAATTCCCAGCAGGTTGGTATTGAAAATCGGCTACATCGGGCATCCTTGTGATTATATACGAACAAAAATATGTAGATATCTCTAAAAAAAACATAAAACCCAGTGTGTTTGTTGTAACAGTTTAGTTGTTGAACATAATAATTGTACAACAACATAAAAAAATGCCACAAAAATAATATGCATATATATTAACAATACCAAGAACACAGAACATAGCTCATGTTTGTAGTATTGCCACATAGTTTTTTTTATCGTTATCACGTTATAATAAAAAAAATCGCCAATATGAAAGAAAAAATGAAAACGAAAAATTAAAATTTTCCAATGGAAAATGAAAATGGAAAATGGAGAATGAAAAATAAAAATGAAAAATGGAAAATGAAAAACGGAAAATGGAAAATGTAAAATAGAAAATGAAAAATAGAGAATAGAAAATGGAAAATGAAAAATGGAAAATGAAAAATGGAAAATGGAAAATAGAAAATGGAGAATGGAGAATGGAAAATTGAAAATGAAAACGGAAAATGGTAAATGAAAAATGTAAAATAGAAAATGCAAAATGGAGAATGAAAATTGAAATATGAAAAATGTTAAATGGAAAATGGAAAATGGAAATTGAAAGTTGTAGCCGTACTCGACATTTTTTTTTTTTAATTAATCAACACTCAGGGGATGCCCCCTACAGATGCAGTGCATTGTGTTGATCTCAGGAAAATAGGTTAAGGAGGAAAGAGGGAGTAGTGTGTCCATTTTATTTTTTTTTTTTGCAGCGACAGACCAAAGCCTCTGGTGGGAATGATAGGCGAGCACGCTACCTACTCACCTACCAGGGCGCTTAAAGCTTGCAAATTTGTTTGGGTGAATATACAGTTCATGACTCAGGTGGAGGGTATCAAAAAATTCGGCACAGCCGAATTTAACACTCTTAATTGTTTTTTTTTTTTTTCAAATTACCACAAATAAGATAAATCCCAAACATAATATAATTATGCCACTTCGATACCTTAAATTGAGGTCGCAATTGGCAACTTTTTCATTGATATAAAATAAAAGTTCCCAAATAACATAAATCTATATATGTAAGTATATAAATCAAAGTCGGTAAAGTTATATCATTTATGACTCAAGAACGGCTAGACCGATTTTAACCAGTTTTGATTTTTTGGATGTAACTATTAAAATATCCGAAAAATTCACGGGGCGTGGCACCTCCCATACAAAATAAATCTTTCGAGTAATATGACAGGGACAGCTTTGCAAATTTGTTTTAGGTCATTGCTACTAATACGTGTGGACGTGTCGAAAATGAGCAGAATCGGATGAGTGGGCGTGTCATCTCCCATACAAAGTGAATTTTCAATATCCTATATCTTCAGGAGAGTAACGATACTTTGTGTCATTTCTCAGGTTATCAGGCTTAGCCGCCTTGCTGAAAATAGGCGGCATTGGATCAGTGGGCGCGGCACCTACCTTACGAAATAAACCCAATATCTCATATCTCGAATATTATGATAGGGAGAAGTGAATTTTCGAACTGACTTTTAAATTCACATGATTTTCCAGATCTTCCACCAAATAGTTTACTCGACAGTTGGATCACTAATTATACTGCATCGAAGCCTAAACGCACCAAAATTGCATAAGGTAAGCGGTTTGTTATCAAGAATATATTGGTAACATTATTGAATCCACAATTAACAATGGCAAAATCAAAGGAGAGCATATTATTTATTCATTTATTTTATTTTTATTTATTTATTTAATCAATACAGCACAACAAGAACTAGTCTTATCTAATAGTACTGGGAGGATAATGGCACATTATGATTTTGTTATTAAATAAAAATTCTTAATAATTATTATTTTAAAGAATAAGTTAATTATAAAAGGTGTTATTAAAAAAAAATGTTAAATCAAAACTATATTAAGACCACAAGTTTACATTTAATAAAATTTAAAACAAATAATATGTCATCAAATCATCAACATCAAAAAGAAAAAAAAAAGTTAAATTTTTCCATATAAAAGTTGTATAAGATTGTTGTGCTAAGATGTTATATATTGCAATTTTGAAATGCCTTGCATTGCTTATGGTTTGAATATTAGGTGGAAGTTGGCGCCAAAGGTTAATAGCATTGAAGAAGAAGTGTTATTTCGTTATATCTTTTTTAAAGCGAAATGTATTTATTTTGTTTCCTCTTTCAGACCTTGAATGGATTAATCTATTGTATAGGTATTCAGGCTGTTTTGTGTAAATCACTTTATGAAAAAAAAGTAATGTTCGAAGTTTTAACAAGCTATCGAATGATATATTACATATTTGTCTAGAGAACTGTGAGATTCTACTTCTCCTACTGCGACCAAACACATATCTGGCAATATTATTGTACGTTACATTAAGCCTTTTCATACTTAATGTATCACAGCTAGCGAAAAGTTCACATCCGTACAGAAGTGTAGGTGACAAATAAGTATTGGCTTGTAACATTCGAATATTAAAAGGTGTATAATACTGCGACATCCAAAGGTTTCTTAGCATTGCATAAGTTCTACCACATATAACATTTATTTGATTTCTTGTTAAAAATTACACCTAGATTTTTAACAAGAATCGCGATATTTCCAACACATTCTCAAATTGCAATTAAAATCTTATAATTCCCAATCCGTCTGGTATATGCAATGCCAATCAACAAATCTCAATGCAACCAAATGCAAGTCCGAGGCTTGGATTTGGAAAAGGCATGCTTCTGTTAAGTTAGTAAGCAAACAAAAAAAAAAAAATATTGGCCACACGTTGGCTTTGCAATAAATTATTATTTAGTAAGGTCAGACTGAGAGAGTATTATGTGAAATAAAATAAAATTTATTAAATAAATAATAAAATCTGCATTTAAAATAGAGTTTAATTTCTTAAAATAATTACAAAATAATTTTATAAAATATATTTATTTTAAAATAATTGTTTTATAGTAATTATTTTAGGCAGATAAACGTTGACCGCTTTAAAGATGTACTTGTTACTTTCGGAAAACAAAAACGTTCATGACTTTTTTATGTTTCTCAGGATTAAAAAAAAAATCATGAAAATCATCAAAAAGGGTGAACCGTTTGAAGATATTCCAATATACGAAGTGGAAGTGCCTTAATTTTGGACATAACAGTATATCGCTGATAGAAAAAAATCAAGTACAGATTTGGATTAAGCATCCCACCAAATAACCTTAAAACCAGCATAAAGTTCTTAATCAACAAAAACTTATTACATAATTAGAACAGCAGCAAACACACACATATTAAATAAATGTTATTTTTGTATGGAAATCTCGATTTTTATCAATTTAGTTTTCTCAGTAAATTGTGAACAAAATCAAAAGTTGTTCACCGATTACAATGAAATAAAGCTCATTTCATTTCAAATATGTTTATCTAAATGTTTTTAGACCAAAACTGTGATTTTTTAAGAATTTTTGAAAAACAAAAAAAAAATTTTTTTTTTAAATCGTTATTTTTTTCAAAACTTCAACGATATCTCTGAAACTACCGGGAAAATTTAAAACCAATGTAAGCATATTATTGGCGAATTTTGGATTATTTTTTTTTAACTGAATATGGTGAACCGTTTTCCAATATATGTAGTGGAAGTGCCTTAATTTGGACATAACGGTATATCACAAAAAGTCGAGCAGATAGAAAAAACCAAACTTTCAATCAACATAAAAAGTAACATATTGGTCCCTTGTGCAATCGGTCCAGACCGACTATAATTTTCCAACTTGTTTTTTTTTTAATTATACCAACAAGTACGGTATAAATAAAGAAATATTAAAGAAACTGGAGATCAAAAGTCGAGCAGTTTAGAGAACTATTAAGTTTTAATTTATAACTGAGCTTCTCGATATTTATAAAACTATCTTTTAACCACTGACAATGAGGGACTTGCTGATCATTTTTCGTATAGAAATACCAAGCAACTACAGTCGTTTTAGGTATTTGTTTATACGATGGAATATTTAATAAAATGTAAAATAGAGCCGGAGGTCAACACGCAATCAAAAAAATTGGGTTGTGTCATGATTATTAAAATAAAAACAAAGATATCTGCTACACTTTGCACTATTATCTACAATTATCATTGAGGTGGAATTAAGTAAAAGTGAGTATTTCTCAGAAGCATTAATTTTTGTATGTTTTTGTGATGAATTAAATTCCACGACATTTTAGGAAATCATTAAGCAATAAAAGGGGACAAAAATTAAACTAATAGCTGTGGATGTAGTAGTTTATTGATTACTTTTTCTTAACTAAACTTATCCATTATCATTATCATTGAAATAAATCGTAAAAGTTCTTTTTTTCGATGTCTTTAATACAGTGCCTGGCCATCTAAATATATTTCTCTCTTTCTTAGGAATCCTTACTTATTTCCGTGAATTCTTTGAAATTTTAAAGATGATTTTAAGCATTTGCTCGAAAATCACAAAATAATGATGACGAATCGTGAACATTGCAATGCAATTTTCAAGTCAATATGATTGTAAAAGAAATGTATGAAAGTTAAGATGTGAAAAAACGAAAAAACAACGCAGAGAAAAAAACTTTTTTTTATCAAAAGATAGAAAACAAGTAAGAAAGTTATAGTCAGTATAGGCGAACTCTAAGATAGCCCACACAACAGTTTTGATTCAAAATTTAAGTGAAATAAGCATGTAATAGTTTCCTGAATATATGTTAAAGTACACATTCTATGTAATTATTTTATGGGGACTTGATCTAAAAACAGTCTGATCATAATTATAAACAAGAAAATTTATACTTGTAAGTCTTTTGATAGATTCAAGTGGATATTTAAGATGGGTCTGCGGTCTTTATTTATGGAACAATGATACATGGAATAATAAACTTACATAAACCAAATTCTGCTTACGATATATTTAATAACTACCAGAAAATACAGCGCTCGAAATTCGAGTGCAATTTTTAGGCAGCTTTATTTTTCAACTTAGCCAATTCACAGACCAACACTTTTATGCTTTATTATTATTGTGAATGAAGACAAAAAACTCATTAACAAATTTAATGAAACACACATAGTATATGTTAGGGTTTGCAAAAATAGCGGTTTTTTCAATACCGGTATTACGGTTTTCTTTTTACAAGAATACCGGTATACCGGTATAATAACGGTATTAAAAAAAATTTGAAATACAATAATAGAAAGAGCTAAACGTATACAAAACTTTATTAAGAATATAAAAATGATTCAATAAAACAATAAATTCATTAAAACAGTATAAGCATTAAATTCAGTAAACTTTTAAATAATATTTTATTGTCAAAGATCTTATTTCACTTATTTTTAGTGAAATAAGCGTTTAAAAAACATAATGTGTCTAGGGTTTTATCGCCCAAACGTGACCTTATTTTCGTACAAAACATCCCAGCTGTAGAAAACGCTCTTTCGGAATCTACATTTGTTGGCCGAATAGATTTTAGACTTTCAAAAACCATTAATAAATATTTTCCCTTAATTCCTTCTTCTTCAAAAAATAAAATTTCTCTTCTTACAATTTGCGCAATATCTTTTGGCTCCTGGGTGATTTTATTTTCAAGCTCAAGTGCCTGTTTAGACTTTTCTACTAAAACCAATTGTAATTTTTCCTTCATAGATATATTTGATGTTGACGGTTGCATTTCCGTTGGAATATTTTCATTTATTGTATTATTATTACTAGAGCTACAATTTGGTGCAAATTCATTTTTTGTAAGACGTTTAACAATTTGAATGATATGTTTTGTTATATCAGGTTTACTGGTTTTGTGAAAAATGTCGTAATCTTCCTCAGCGCTTGACGTCTTCCGATCAAAGAAATATGCCAAAATGTCTGAATATACTGTACGTCTTTCTTTTATTCTAATAAGAAGCTCTTCTTTAAGCCGGTTACTTAAAATTGTGTTTTGCTCAGTTAACTCGTTAAGCATAAATTTAAGAGTTACATCTGCCGTATATAAGTTAACATTTTCGCAACATAATGCTTCCACTGCTACTTTAATTGGTTGCAATGCTAATATTGCATTTGATAGAAGTTCAAAATCATTTTCAGTGAATGTAATGTCCGATTTTAAATCAATTAGGCTTTTTCTTACACAAAGCTTTAGTTCAGAGAACCTCTCCAACATTGACAGCAAACTGTTCCATCGCGTACGGGAATGAAATATTAAGTTGCGTTCTTTACCAAATTCTTCTTTGACGTATTTTTGCAATATGGCATCATTTTTTGTTGGAGATCTTCGAAATAATTTTATTACATTTCGAATTTTTGAAACTAGGGGTGCCAAATCTGTATATCGAAGTTGATTAGTTTCCGATCCAGGTGAATTAAGAATATTAAAACCTTCGGCGAATTCATATTCGTCTTCTTCTACGTCTGAATCAAATACATATGTTGTCTCTTCATTTATGGGTTCTTCTTCATAATCGGCAAAACTATTATTGTTATAAAGTATTTTCAGAATGGCCAATTGTATGCCATGGGCCAAGCATAATTGATGAATTATTTGAATGCTTCTAGCTACCTTTCGCATAATTGATGCACCATCCGTGGTCATAGCAATTACACCTTCGAAAGAGATGCCGAACCCTTCGATTTTTTTTTCCAACAGTATAATACATTTTTCTGCTGGTAGATGTCCAGAAACTCGCGTTAAACCAATATTACAAAAATTGTCAGCTGCATGAATATTTATATTCATATAGCGCCGATTTCTAATAGATGACCACTCATCGAAGGTAAGGCTGACCAACTTTTTTGTAATTTTATGTTTTGAAATATGTTCTGTAACCGCTTTGCGCATTTCTTCGCCGTATTTCAAAACGATTTCTCGAACTGTGTTCGGAGAGGTTGGAACATTTTTATATTTGTTCATCAAAAATTTCCGCAAATCATAGGAACTACAAATTTTACTAAATGGTATACCATCACGAGCAATCAATCGAGAGACAACAGCAGGAAATGAATCATCCACTGCTCTTTTAAAATAACTTGAAATATTTGAAGTACAAGCTTGGCTATTTGCTAGATTATTTGTTATTATTATTGATGAAATTTGATTATCAGCAGCCTTTCCTCGTTTTAACAAATTAATATCATGACTAGTTCGTTAATGAGTATGGAGTCCGCTCGTACTTCCCCTAGTAGCTTTGATTATTTTTGCACATTTTTTACACAGGCCTACATTCCTACATTCTGTTCTATCAAAATAATACCACTGCGAATTTTTATCCATGGGGCTGAAAAATTTTCAGTTTTTTACATACTAAAGAAAAAATTAATTTAATAAATTTTACCTTATTTATAATAATTATTTTAGTTCACTTATTTAAAATTGTTATTGAAAATTATAACAATTTTAATTTGTATTTATATTAATATATATATTTATTTACTTATTATTATTAATGAAAAAGACGAAAAAAATTGTATAAATTTAACAAGCTTAGAACTTGGAATAGAATGAATTTGTATTTTGACTCTGTTATGCAAATATATAAGGAATTTTTTTGAAATGTTTGTTATGCTATAATTACTCACTCTTCTCTATGCCTACTATAATTATTTTTATGTAACATTCAAAATTTAGCGGAAAAATTTTTGTGCTAAGTTCATTGCGAATATTTTTTTCTTAATCAAAATTATTTTAGAAAAAAAAAAATTATTTCTGTATATATGTATGCTTAGTGCCTACTACAATTATTTTTATCTAAAAATTAAATTTTAAGGAATTTTTTTTTTTTGCAAAATTCATTGGGAATAATTTTTCTTTACATTTTATATATAATATTAAAAAAATCCAATACCGTAAATCCCGGTATTGAAGGGCATGAATACCGGTATTATATATTTGCTATTTTAGTTCAAATACCGGAATACCGGTATACCGGTATTGCAATCCCTAGTATATGTATAATTTTATGTATGTGTTAGTAGCAACTTTAAATGCGATTTACCCAAAATAAAGGAAAAAATTTAAAAATCTCCAAATCTGCAAAACGACAAAAAGAAATACTTTTCAAATAATATACGTTTGGTCAAAATCGGTATAAAATAGTAGAACAAAACATCGGTCACAAGAAATCGCTTAGCGTATTAATATTATAGATTTGAATTTTTAGGCAATGTAAATATATCTCATTTGCATGGATTGAGGCCTATGACTGACGAAAGCTTGTATACCAAATTTCATCAGTTTATTTTAATTTCACGGATCGACGGACATCTTTAAATCAATTTAGAATATTATACTAATTCCATCGCTATAATAACCTGTTAGTCTGGGTCAAAGTATTATACCAATCTTATTATTTCACAAAAATGGTATGTACAAATAATCTAACCCATAAAAACAAAGTTTTTATTAAAACTCTTTCTTTCCTTATGCATACGAGTTTTGAATCTCTCCGTGACTGTGCGTGACTGCGTGACAATTCTAATATTAATCTTTGGTCACAACCAAGTTTCAGATTGATTGTATGAGGGGAAATGGGGTTTAGATCACTTCGTGACTGCGCGTGACTGCGCGTGAGCTTGACTGTGTGTGACTATTTTAAAATTCATCTTTGGTCACAACAAGTTTATGGACAAAGTTTCAGATCGATCGGATGAGGGGAAGTGAGGTTTTAAAATCTCCGTGACTATGCGTGACTGTGATTGGCTATTTAAAAGTTAATCTTTTTTCACAGCAAGTCTATCGACCAAGTTTCAGATTGATTGGATGAGGGGCAATCCGTTTTATATCTCTCCGCGACTGTGCGTGATCATGCGTGACTTGCTTTTTCACAGCAGGTGTATGGATCAAGTTTCAGAATGATCGGATAAGGGGAAATGACATTTAGATCACTACGTGACTGTGCGTGACTATGCGTGACTATGCGCTACTACCCCAAAATTGCTCTATAGGCACAACAACACTATGGGCCAAGTTTCAGATCAATTGGATAAGGCAGAATGGGGTTGCCCCACGAATGGGGTTGCATCAGACAGACAGTGAGCATGAGTTAAAAGAAAGAGTTTAAAAACAAACCATTCAGAAATTTTAGTAATGATAATTTCTTTTTATGGCAGCATTCGAATAAAAACTGCAAATAAAAAGAAAATGTGAATGTAAACAAATCATTATAAATTTCTGCTTTAATCAAAAAAATGAAAACTAAATTCAATGAAATTTATTACCACGGACAATGAAACGATCCACGCCTGGGTATATTCAGTGTTGCGCGCGAACTTAATTATACCCTATACCACTATGTGGTTTGGGTATAATGACTTTGTGCTGCTGTTTGTAACTACCAAAAATATTTGACCAAGACCAATCTTTTATTATACCGATCGAATCAGAATCACTATCTGATTCGATTTAACGATGTCCGTCCGTCCGTCCGTCTGTGTGCCCATGTAAACCTTGTAATCAAACTGCAGGTCGCAAATATGAATATATTTTGATGAAATTTGGTATATAAGCTTTTATCGGCCATAGGATGAACGCTATTGAAATTGGTGAAAAGCGGTCCACGTTCAGACCTAGCCCCCATACAAATGACCCCTATGAAATCAACATAAATTGCCATAAAATCCAAATTATCATATAAATCTTAGTCAAATTGGGTTTGTATGTATTTATTACATCCATTAATCAGTAGTCCAAAAATGATCCCTTTGACCCCATATAGAGCTGCTTCCCGATCTTCACTTAAATCTATTAAAAAACAAAAATATTGCACTGATTCTTCTCAAATTTTGTTTGTATATATTTTTGCAAAATACAAGAGACTTTACCAAACATGATCAGGATCGGTCCATTTTTAGACCAAGTCCCTATATAGATATAGCATCCGATATGAACTTTTTCATATCTGCAGCCAAAAAAATTAATAAAAATCCCACTCAAATTTGGTTTTTGCTTATTTTCTATGTCCAGTTAGTTGGGCCTAAGAGATAGGGTCTCTAAACGCATGGTATAGGGTATCGTATAGTCGGTCTAGACCGAATATAATTTTCTTACTTGTTTTATTTGTGATTCTTTGGTGCTTGGTACATATATGTTTAATTTTACCTTTTTCATGAGGGTAAAACTAAAAAATATATTTCAATTTGTGGTAGAAAGAGATTTGTGGTAAGTTAAACTATGGTTTATTTAAAATTTGCAATTTTACAATTCTTTATGATTTTTTGTATATTTTTTCATAGCGAATGGAAGAATCTACTGATAGAAGATCGTTTTAAATCATCAAAGTGCTGTTTGAATTTTTACAATCAGCCAATTTGAAAGCGATTGTCAAAAGAATAGCGCATGATTTTTTCTGAATATTCATTTTAAAATACTGAATTTTACAAAAAATTGATCACACAAAGGACCACAATCTAATCAACGCGCAACAAACTTTTTCATTATTTGGCAAAGCAGTACTGTCATAATACAGTGCTTTTCCTTGCAAATGAATTTCTTTGCAGTGTTGCATTGCAAACTGCGTTTATAAAGTCAGCCATTTTAATAAATAATACTGCAGTGTTGTCAATTTTTTGTACACCAGAGTTTAACAAAATCGCTAAAATATTTTCAAGTTTACGGTCTAAATAGCATAAAATTGACTTTGCTGTTAAAAATAATTATAAAAGGTATTTAGTATTATTTAACAAATAATCAAATCTTGAAGCCTGTCTTTGAATTAGTATGAAATATGGTTCAAATAATTAGTTTTCTATTATTTCAACTGCCATTTGTCATATTAGTTTATTAAGCCAACTCAAATGTTGTTGCTTATATTTTTTTATATCAAAAATTTAATATAACTACCTATTTCATCGAAAAAATACACCGATGGTAACTGTTGCCATTTTGCAACAAGCAAAAGTTTCTAAAAAATGGTCACAATTTTAGGGTTCTGCTGTCAGAAAAAAAAATTGAAGCTGTTATTATTGGTGCTTTGTTTTGTCTTGCTACTAAATATACGTGTAACAATGCTTTTGTATGACAACTAATCTCGTAATCATCTTGTAATACTCAGTCTCTATAGAGAGAACAGAATACGTAATTTAGCAAAGACAAAACATTATTACATAAAATTATATGTATGTATAAAGATGATATCACACGATGTGTTTTTGACATATGTATTGTCACTATTTTTATCCATATTTAATTCGGTATGTCTGTCAAAATTATCGTTTTACATACGATTCATAATTTTTGCTATCACACGTGCATATGTATATCCGTATGACATAACCTCTAATTTGTGAATCCACAAAAATTTATTGCTAAAAATAAAGTTACATATTTCACATATTTTTTAATTGTTAATTAATATTGAACAATTTATATTTCTTTCATTATTAATCTTTATAACTTACTCTGTTTTTCTTTCGCCACAAGCACTGTTGTATTTTCATATGTTTGTCATGCCAAAATAGAACCTGTTCTAATTGAAAAATGTACATTTGACTTTCCTCATGTATTGTACATAAACAATGTTTCATATGTATCACACGATGTGTACAACTTTTGATGTGGGAAAATTTTACAGTACATATGTAAAAAACACATCGTGTGATAGTACCTTAATGTAATAGCAACAACAGCTTGGTAGAACCAGTCAAAGTCGAGAAATCGACTGACACATTATAGAGGCAGGCTGAAAAGTTATTACATACTAACTCAAACTCAAACCCATTATCCTCAATCAAATCACACCCACTTCTATTCCCATCCATAGTTAATGCCAAGCTAACATCAACAACAACATAATTTTAAAAATTGTTGCCTTTTTATTACTTATGCTGGTTGATAATGCGGCTGCACAAAGCTTTTGAATGAATAATATGCCACACGTATTTAAAGCTTGCGGAAGTCATATAACGTTGTATGCCACAGCCAATTAATGTGTGACCAACTAATAACACGAAAAAACTAATAAAAATGTTAAAAGAATAGTTCTTTTGTTGTAAACAATTGTAAAGTAACTTTGAAAAATGGATTTATTAATCGTTTCAATTGATATTGATTTGTTTTTTTATTGGAAAATTATTAAGGTACTTTTCACTTAAAATAAGGGATACAAATACATTTAAAAAAACAAGTAAGAAAATTACAGACAGTCTAGAGTCTAGACGCTATACCATGCGTTTAGAGAATTGGTCTTATATCCAACTAATTGGGTATATAATTAAAATCTAGAACTAAATCGGAATGAATTTTTTTTTAATTTTGTATTAATTTATTTGTGGACTATTTATTATATTATGACAACTTTAGTCGATCTATTAGGGGTAATTAGTATAGGGACTAGGTCTGAATATGCACCAATTTCAATAGCGCTCGTTCTATGGCTGATAGAAGCTTATATAACAAATTTCCGTCCGGACGGACGGACAAACAGACGGGCATCACTAAATCGACTCAGAATGTGATTCTGGGTTAAATATTTTTGATAGATGCAAGTCATTATGACCAGACCCCACATTGGAATAGGGTATAAATGTAATAAAAATATAATAGTAATAATATAATAATAATATAATAAAATAATAATAAAATTCAATTTAATTATAATTTACAAGGTTATTTTCTATAATTCATATTCTTCTTTTTCATATCTATACATTAATACGTGAAGGTAAATTTTTAGTGTGAAAATGGTAAAATTTATGTTTGATCTGTCTTACAATATATATTAAATTAAATAAAATAAAATATTTATAATAATTCGTTACACCCTGTTAATGCGAATGATATAAATTATATACCAGATGCTCTGTGTTGAATTGTGAATTGCTTAAATTGATTAACATACCTTTAGGCTCATTTAAATATTCATAAATTTTATATACATATAGATAAAAAAAAACATTGGCAGACAAAAATTTAATAAAAACATAATATTTCCTAGAATTTGCACTCGAATTTCGAATGCTGGGCTATACTAGTAAATTTTAATCAGCTTAGCATAAATGCAATAGTAATTGACAACGTTTATTTAAAACGTGTGTCAGTCTAATTGTGTAATCAACTTTAATTCAGTTATCATTAACTGTCTAAATTGTTATGCAGATTTCAGGAAATTTAATAAGTTGATCTAATCTTTTTCTGCACTGCCGTCAAGAATGCATATCATTTCGATTTCATTTATCGAATTCATCGTAAGAACTAGACAAATTCCCAAAAAGTGTTGAAGTATTTCCTTTTCTCGAAGGTTACATAGCTTTTGATCTTCTCCTACACCAAATTTATTACCATTAAGAAATATCATACCGCTACGTCCCTTCGCAATCAGTGTTAGGTCTTCCATTTTCATATCATCCTTAAGAAAATGTTCGGTTTGTTGTTGTTGCTTTTCAATTTCTCTTGCAAGTTATACTGTATAATAAATGTTTTAATACTGCTCAAACGTTCTGTACTTAACAAATTCCACTGCTCTCCTGTTAGAGTAGACTCCGGCCAAAGTATGCTAAATTAATGATTTTTTGCTTTATGGATGGTCACGTTTAGCATAAGCACTTTCATCCTTCAGCAACACTAAGAATCATTTCAATATACAAGCTGTCTGAACAAACTTCATTAAAAAACTAAAGAAAAAATTGTGAAAAATGAAAGCTTAAATGCTTGATGCCTATATTGTATTCTCTGTTTCTGTTGGTGTTAGTTGGCTGCTTTATATTTTGTTGCTGTTGTTGGTTATAATTAATAATAAATGTAGATGTAATGAGTTTCTATTAGGCAGAGATAATGAGAAAATAACAACACAAGACACCGGAAGAGGTGTCCATTTTAAACAAGATTATTTGAATTTAATTTTGGAATAATTGTGTTTGTCTACTTATCCTTTACCAATTAATTCTTATTCTCAAGCTACGAAAATAATAAGAAATCTGTGCGTAACTTACCAAACAAAATTCAAATATATGTATATTTACAAACAACAAAGTTTCAGTAATTTACATTTAGAAAACAAGTGTTGATGAACACTTAAGTGGGTGTCAGTATTTCGTAAATTTTATAAACGTGTGAATTCAAGATGACATTGCGGAAATCACCGCATAAACTCTTGAAAACTATTACACGATTTGGAATGTTTAAACGAAAGAAAAAAACCTTTAACCAACCACATTTTAGCAGTTAAATGCACTAAACCACTTGTCTAACTGTCTGTCTGTCGTGTAAAGATACTGGCACACTTATGGAAAAAATATTTAAAAACCAAAACAAAAAAAAAAAAAAAAAAAAACAAACAATCTACAATCCTATATAAAGTATAGAAATGGAGTTTTTTTTGTACGTTTGTTTGTGGCTTATTGGAGACTACACCACTGGACCGACCGTCTTGAAATTGTCACAGTAAGTAACTGCCTATCCGGAAGGAAAAGTAGGCCATATTCTTTTTGGATTTTTTAAGTGAGCGTGGGCACCTTCCATTTAAAGTTAATTATTAGCATCTAATATCTGGAGTACTAACTACGACAGCAAGAGTTCTGAAACTATGCATATGTACATATCAAACTATTTTGAAGAGTTGCGGGAAAAATGGACGGGATTGGACCAATGGGCGTGGCACCCACCATACAAAGTAAAAATTTAAGGTCATTTATCTAGAATACTGTAGTAGAGAAAGCCTTGGAAATTTTTTTGAGTTCATAAGTTATTGATGTGAGTAGTTGCCCAAAAAATGGGCGGCTTCGGACCAATGGGCGTGGCACCTTCTATGCTAAAATTATGAAATACTATGAAAATGACAGTCTAGAAACTTTTGACAAGTACATTAATTGCCAAAATAAAAAATCGCTGAAACCGAAAACCGCGAGGAACCAAAATCGCCAAAATCAAAAAGAATAAAAAACTAGAATCAACAAAACAAAATCAGAAATCACAAAAAACAAAAAACGGCAAAGACAAAAGTCGCCAAAATAGAAAATCGCGAATAATGAAAATCGGTCAAAACAAAAATCGCCAAAAACAACAATTGCCAAAACCAAAATCGCGAGTAACAAAAATCTGCAAAACCGAAAATCGCAAATAACAAAAAGTGCCAAAATCATAAATCGCCAAAATTAAAAATCGTAAAACCAAATATCGCTAAAGCCAAAAATCGCTCAAGTCAAAAGTCGCTAAAATAAAAAATCGCCAATATCAAAAATTGTTAAAACCAAAAATAGAAAAAAAAAAAATAATAAAAAAACGCCAAAGTCAAAATCGAAAAAACCGACAATTGCGAATAAAGAAAATTGCCTTAATCAAAAATTGCCAAAACTGAAAATCACGAATAACAAAAATCGCAAAAAACAAAAACGCCAAAATCTAAAATTGCCTAAACCAAACATCGCTAATAACAAAAATCACCGAAACCGAAGGACGCCAAAATCAAAAATCGCAAAAAACAATTATCGACAAAGTCGAAAATAGCCAAATTCAAAAATTTAAAATCTCAAAAACAAAAATTGACAAAAGGAAAAATCGCCAAAAATAAATTAAATAGTTTTCTACAAATTCTGTTCCGATTTGTTTTTCTTTACGATGGGTGTACCGAAGCATCGGGTTATAGCTAGTATGCTATAAAATCTATTAAGTATATAGCTTGAGTTTTACTGTTTGTCTGTAATTGTGAATTATGTTATGTTAATGCAAAAAGTTTATCAAAAAATTATAAATTATATTTTTTCTTAAATTTTATTGGCAAAGTCATAACCGAATTAACATACGCCATTAACAATGTTCTCGGTTATTTGTGAGAAATACATTAAAGGATAAATTAGAACGACATAAATAATTAATTGCAAATGATTATTTCTTAAAAACAAACCTGCATAAAATATTAGGAACTACTACACAATTCGAAGTATAACAATTATACTGAAATATGTACATACAAATATGTGTTGAATTCATACAATTTCATCTATTCAGCTAGAAAATCGATTATTTATGTAATTCTCAGCCCTTCACAGAAAGTATTGTAATACAACCATTAAGCACAAAAAGAGAAGAAGAAATGCAGGAAATATGAATGTTAAGTTGTTTGCCACATCAATTGGGAAAACTGATTTCCAACAATTTGCCAACAATTCATACTTTTATCAGATGTTTGATTGAAATTTTCTAATCAAACTTAACGTGAGATTGATGCGCTTTTGTTATAGCTCACTAACAAACCAACTTAACTTTACAACTTCAATTTGCTATGAACGATTGCAATTGAATATGATTGATTATTGCAAATCATGAAAAAGTTACTCGTTTAATCTTAAGTCTATATGTATGTATGTACTCGTATGTATAAGGGTTTGTTCTGTTTGATCAGCTCTAAAGCTCCTGGTACCTTCAAGTGCACATATTCATAATCAATCATAGGAGAAAATGAAAAATAGCGAATGTTTTTGTGTAAGCATTTAATTTTTTCGGAGAAATATTTACAACAAAGGCGGATTGCATTACTTTAGTGTGATATCTATGTTGATATTAAAGAAATTTCAAGATTATTGTGCTTTTTAACTTTGAAAGATACATTTGATGTGCCAACTCATGGATGATGTTAGAAATTATTAAAATTGGACATACACTCATAAAAATAATGAAATTTCTAGATATTTTTAATAGATTTAATTATTTTCGACCTACTGTAAAATATCTCAGCATTAACATTAAATGAACAATTTTTATAATCAATTGTTTACGGCTGAATAGTAACGGATAATAGATTCGTTAACAATGAGTAAACAGTTTATTTTCACTGAATATTTTTAATTTTGTTTTTATTTGTTTCCTAACAAAATGCGTTTATGTAAAAAAAATCTTCCACTGTCCCTTTAATCTTGTTAGCCCTTGCAATTCAATGCACTAAATCTAATTGACTGTTATTTGGCATGCGAACACAATCAAGAAAAATAACTACAAACTTTATGTAAACAAACTTCAGATATGCATATAATGGCCAAAAGGAATAACTGCAATAGTGCATTTACATGTCAGTTTAATATATTGCAGTTAAATAGAGTGACCTGTTGAAAAAAAAATAACACAATTCCTTAAGAAAGGGAACTCTCTAACAAAAAGTACTTTAAAAAAATAAATACTTTTCAAAAAAAAAAAAAAAAAATAAAACGGTACTTAAAAAAAATAATTTTTTAATAAAAGTTACTTTTTAGAGGAAAGTTTATTTTTAAGAAGAGGTACTTCCTAAAAAATCTTCTTATAATGAAAATATATTTAGAAAAAGCTACTTTTATAAGAAAATACACTTTTTTAAATGGATATTTTAATAGAGAGGTACTTTTTAAAGAAAATACCGTTTTTTTTTAGAAAATGTATTTTCTTTTTTAAAAAAGATGTAAATTTTAAAATTTTCCTTTTAAGAAAATGTCTTTCTGTAAGAAAGCTGCTTTTTATGGAAGATTAATTTTTTGAAAATAGGTTTTCTAAAGAAAATGTACTTATTTCATAAAAGGTACTTTTGATGAAAATTTACTTTAAAAAAAATAGATCGTTTTAAAGAAAGGGTACTTTTTTCAGAGAATTTTAAGAGAAGGTACTTTTTTAAGAAAATCTTTTTAAAAATTAGTCTTCTTAAATAAGAGGTACTTTTTTAGAAAAGAAAAATTACTTTTTAGAAATGTACCTACTTAAAAAAAAAGAAAATAGATTTATTTCAGAAAAGGTACTTTTTTAAGAAAAGGTAAGTTTTTAAGAAAATTCACTTTTTTTAGAAAGGGACTTTTTTAAGAAAATGTACTTAGTCCAGAAAAGCCTTTTTTTAAAAAAGAGTAAATTGTAAGAAAAGGTACTTTTTTCAGAAACGGTAATTTTTTCAGAAAAGGTACTTTCTCAAGAGCCGGTAATTATTTCAGAAAAGGTATTTTTTTAAGAAAATGTAGTTTTTTCAGAAAATTTTCTTTTTCGAGAAAAAGCATTTTTTTTTTAAAATTTGAAAAGGAATGGTCTTTTTCGGGAAAAGATGCTTTTAAAAAAAAAAAATTAGAAAAATTACTTTGTTAAGAAAATTTACTTTTTCAAGAAAATGTATTTGTTATGAGAGTACGGTTGGGATGCGGTTTTTTAAGAAATTGTATTATTTTGAGGAAATGTATTTTTTAGTAAGATGCACTTTGTTGGGAGAAGGTACTTTTTTATAAAAAGTTATTTATATATTTATTTTTATTTTTTTTTAAATAAGTATACTTAAAGAAAATGTACTTTTTTTCGGAAAATGCATTTTTTAGAATAGCTATCTTTATGGAAAGTTAGTTAAAAAGTCTTTTTGAAGAAAATGTGCTTTTTTAAGAAAATTTATTTTTTAGGAAAAGCTACTTTTTCATGAAACAGTACTTTTTTTAAAAAAAGGTAAAATTAAGCAAAGTTACTTTTTGCGAAAAATTTATATTTTCCGGAAAAGTATTTTTTTAAGGAAATATACTTTTTAAGAATATAAACTTTTTTAAGATAAAATATATTTTTTTTAAAATAAAATATTAAATATAATCACTAATGAGTACAAATATGTATGCTAAGTAATAAGTAGCGGTTTTCATTCTTAAAAGCATATTTGCAATCGAAGCACATTTGCCTCAAATTAATGGTAGAAAGGGTTCTAAATAAAAAGAATTTTTTTTACAAGAATAAAAATTTCATTAAAAATATTAAATACATTTTTTTTATATAATCTGTTTATATGATATACGACTATGTGGTCAGTGTATAATGACTTTATGCTGATGTTTGTAACTACCAAAAACATTTGATCTACCCCCATCTTTTATTATACCGATCGACTCGGAATCACTTTCTGAGTCGATTTAGCGATGTCCGTCGGTCCGCCTATGTGCCCATCAAAACCTTGTAATCAAACTACAGGTCGCAAATATGTATAAATTTTGATGAAATTTAGTATATGAGCTTGGGATATGAGTATGGGATGTATGCTACTTCAATTGGTGAAAATCGGTTCACGTTCAGACATAGTTGCCATACCAATGACCCCTATGAGATCGATTTAAATTGCCATAATATCCAAATTATCCTATAGATCTCGGTCAAATTGGGTTTGAGTATGTTTATTACATCCATTAATCAGTAAGTAAATCATATGGGAGAATTCTTAGTCATAACCCCCATATGGAGCTGATTTCCGATCTTCTCTTAATTCGATCAAGAAAAAAATATTGCACAGATTTGTCTCCAATTTGGTTTGTATATATTTTTGCAAAAAAAGAAGTTACCTTACCGAATATTGTTCCGAAGGCAAAAAAATTAATAACAATGCCACTCAAATTTGGTTAATGCTTATTTTCAAAATATTTAATTAGTTGGCCTTAAACACATGGTATATTATAGTCTAGACCACCGACTATAATTTTCTAACTTGTTTTATTTTGGAAAACTTTTTTCAAGTAAAGTTTTCTAATAAAGAAATGTAATTTAAATTTAAATTTAATTGCGTTTGGAAAATATTTAAATTTCTTTGAATTCTAAATACTTAAGTTCTTAAATTTTTTTTCTAAAAACTGCCATTAAGATTGTAACATTAAGTATTTTAGAAAACTCTCACATATAAATTGTGTCTGGGGATAATTTTTTTTGGTTTATACATAAATCTTAAAGAGAGTGAGATTTTAGTATTTCTATAATAATCAAATTAACATAACAAAGACCACAAAACTTCCTTCTGCTAACAGCTCAAAAAGGTCATTAACAATTGACCCCCCACCATTCTGTTCACTATGTGACTTTACTCCACTTATAACTAACGACCGCCCATACACACAAATTAAACATTAGTTTGTTTATTGACTTAAACATTATGACTCGTTAATTGTTCCAAGGCGTATTTATATATCTCTTTACAAAACAACAAAAAAGCAAAGACAGGCACTGGAATACTTAGACACAAAGAGTCTTTACACAGTAAAAATTTTGTTATTGTTTGCTGGTTGGTATGTTTGTTTAGAGGGCGTTAACAAGCCATCGATGGATTGGTTCGGACACAAAATTATAAGTGTACAAAATACTAAGAATTAATCATAATTTATGAAGTTTTTATTTATCTCTTTACAAAAATGCCATATTTCATTGAAGTTATTTCTCAAGCCAACAAAATGTTACAACAGCCTACGGCCTTAAAGTGTTATTTGGTTGGCTTAACAATGTTGTAATTATCTTTGAATTGTTACCAGTAAATTGATGTTCAATGATGTTCGTTAAAATAGTTAAAAAGTTATAAATCATGACTGTAAAATTATGTGAAAATATGTAAATTTTCGTTTCATTCAATTATATAGAATATTCAATGAAGACTTTTGCAAATTTAAAGCCAATTACTAAGTCGATACAAAGTCAAAGTTGTTTGACAGCTATAAAATTACATGCAAAAGCTTTAAAAAATTAATTTATTAAAAATATCATATAAACTCTCCAACGTGTTAATCATAATCACGAGTTGACGTGATCTATCACGTAATATATATTGTGTAAAATAATTAATGTAAACTAAGCCTTTTTTGATAATCCGAATTAAAGTTAGTACACAAAGTATTATTTAAGTTTATGACTAAAATGTCGATTTTCCTTTGTTATTAAAAGTAAAAATTGGAATAACTATTATTGAAAAATAGGTACAAAATATAAAACACATCACACACATACATATGTAATTCAAAATTGACTCAACTCAAAATTTTCACTTTTTGAGTTTATATGCTTAAACTATGCACAGTACACTTGTTTATCTATAAAAAAATATCTGTGTGTTTTGCTGTTGTTAACTGTTGCTAAAAAACAGTTATGTCTTTCTTTGTGTTATGTCTTTCTTTATAATTTAATTGCTTCAATTGTCGATTTCTGAAAAATGAAAATTTTGAGTTCAGTCACTTTTTAATTATGCGTGCGACGTGTAGTGTTGAAAATTTGCTTGATGCGTTCAAAACATAAGTTTAACTAAACTAAAATAAACAAGTAAGAAATTATATACGGTCTAGACCGACTATACGATACCCTATACCATGCGTTTAGAGACCCTATCTCTTAGGCCCAACTAATTGGATACAGAAAATAAGCATAAACCAAATTTGAGTGGCATTTTTATTAACTTTTTTGGCTGCAGATACGAAAAAGTTCATATCGAATGCTATGTCTATATGGGGACTAGGTCCAAAAATGGACTCATCCTGACCATGGTTGGTAAAGTCTTTTGTATTTTGCGAAAATATATACAAACAAAATTTGAGATGAATCAGTGCAATATTTTTGTTTTTTGATAGATCTAAGTGAAGATGGGGGGCCTATATGGGGCCTATGACCAAGAGTTGTCCCATAGGGACCGTTTTTGGACTACTCATTAATGGATGTAATAAACACACACAAACCCAATTTGACTAAGATCTATACCACAATTTGGATCTTATGGCAATTTATGTCGATTTTATAGGGGTCATTTGTATGGGGGCTAGGTATGAACATGGAACGATTCTAACCAATTTCAATAGTGTTCATCCCATGGCCGATGAAAGCCTATATACCAAATTTCATCAAAATAGATATATATTTGCGACCTGCAGTTTGATTAAAAGGTTTACATGGACACACAGACGGACGGACGGACGGACGGACATTGTTAAATCGATTCAAAAAGTGATTCTGATTCGATCGGTATAATAAAAGATGGGTCTAGGTCAAATATTTTTGGTTGTTACAAACAGCAGCACAAAGTCATTATACCCAAACCACATAGTGGTATAGGGTATAATGAAATTTCCATAAACTCAATCTCAGCTTTCTTTTCATCTATTTAAATGTTAATAAATTTATACAAATCACTAAAAACACCATCTAAATGTACAAAAGATCATTATTGAAAAGTAAGTATACCTGGGAAGCGGAAAAGTAATTTAAGAGCTGTAGAAAGAGAGCAACCTACGTCAGACAGAAAAAATTATACACTTTACATTAAGAATCATTAGGCTGTAATCTAATTCTTGTATTTTCGCAGTTTATTTCCAATTAGAAAAATTCCAATAAGCTGTAGAAGGGCTTATAGGCAAACAAGGTCATGGAGAATGTTTTTTGCGATGCATTATTACCTTCAAAATGGATAAACAATAAACGTTAATATTATGGAAACTTATTGGAATGATTTAAAAACGATTTAAGGAAAACAGTTGCATTTTTCCAAGAAGAATGTGTTATTTTTGAGCAAGGCTAGTGATGCGCACGTGCCAAACAGTATCTAAAAATAAACTTTATCGTTTTTTAGAATGCAACTTTTCATGTGTAAGTGAATAAAAAATATAATATGAACATCGCGAAGATCGCGAAGCAGCTTTATACGGGGGCTATAACTAAGAATTGTCGTACAGAGTTTACTTTCGGAGTACTGAATAATTAGTTTGATAAACACACACAAACCAAATATGAGACTAGATCTGAATAAGCACCGATTAATACCAATTTCAATAGCGTTCGTCCTATATCCGATAAAGGCTTATATACTAAACTTCATCAAAATATTCGCAACCTATACTTCGATTACAAAGTTTACAACACACAGATGGATAGACGGACAGACGGTGGTACTAGGTCTAATATTTTTGGTTGTAACAAACATCTACACAAACCTATTGTACTCTGACCATATAGTGTTATGGAGTATATATACGAATTCGTAAGTGTTATCTTCTCCTTCAATATAAATTATTAGGTTACAATTGAAACAGACTAATAGAATATTGCAAATTAGATTCTTGCTGTGACATTTCGACTCTATTCAGTTAAACATTAAAATTTTTTTTCAATTTGTTTGCTTATGTACTCGTATTCGTACTCGTACTCGTACTGACATACATATGTACATATATATGTATACATGAGAGTCCCTCTGACTGCCTTTGTTCTAAATACATAGTGTATGCATTCAATGTTCGATTACTATTTACGTTGTTTAGCTATCTGCGTAGATATTAGTGTATAGATTTCAAATGTCCTGTTGTTATGTCATGTTAACGTCATTTGTATCTGTTATTTTAAGCTACATTTCGAATTGTTGAAATATAAGTTATATAAATGTTCTTTGTAGGCAACTGTTGTTCTGCAGTACCTTTTTTGGAAAAATTAACTAAAATATATCGATTGCTCACCGACCCGTCATAGGCAGATTATATCAAAAACTAATTGATTGTCAAGGAAATCTAGATTAAAGATTTTAAAGCTTTTATAAGAATTTAAGAAAATATTTATAAAACTTGTTATCTCAATCGTCGGATATATTTTTGTTTTCTTGAGAATTGATTAATCAATATACTGTTTGAATTTCTGAAGCGAATTTGTTTTAAATTAACTTCTAGAACAACAGAAAATTGCTTTATATATTTCAAAATAATATGGCTTACAAAATCGCTATCACCGTATTTGAAGTGGAATAGACAACATATTTTTTTGATATTTCTAGAATTATCTAACAATTATAGCAATAACAATTGAGTTGTTCGTATACAATTATAATAACACTTATGTATTTGGGATTTTGGGTTTATGAACAATGTAGTAGAAAAATGAGTAGAAGGCTAAAACTGTGATACGTAGTGTTAGGAAAATTTTTGCTGATATTATTGATTTTTGTTAGCAATTATTTTTTAAATTATATATGTGTTTTATGTCGTGTTATATATACTGTGTAAAACAATTATTATTTTTGAAAATTGAGTGCAAAATTTGACGAAAAATTATTTATTTAATAAAATATAATCCCTGAAGGGGCTGGAAAAATACCAGCGAAACGTTGAGTGATGAAAATTAAATAAATGTTTTTTATTTAAAATTGAAAAGTACATGACCTTAAAATCCTCATTAGAAATTTACATTCAATTTAAATATACTAGCAGATTTCAGCCCTCGAAATTCAAGTGCTAGTTCTAGGAAATTTTATTTTTTCATTAAATAAAGACCCTAAAGGTATGCTAATCAATTATAGCAAATTCACAAACCAATACAAAAACAAACTCATTTTTATTACAAACACATTAACAAATTTAATAAATACACACACATAGCACTTTATAATTTTCTCAAAATAAAGGAAAAAAATTTTAAATCTAAAAAGCAATACCTTTCAAATAATATACGTTTGGTCAAAATCGAGATAAAACGGTAGAACAAAACATCGGTAACAAGAAATCGCGTAGCCTATTAATATTATACGAAAAGATTCCAGCCCTCGAAATTCGAGTGCAAGTTCTATGAAATTTTATTTTTTCATTAAATAAAGACCCTAAAGATATGCTAATCAATTATAGCCAATTCGCAAACCAACACATAAAACAAACTCATTTTTATTACAAACACATTAACATATTTAACAAACACACACATAGCACTTTAAAAACTTAAAAATTTCTAAATCTGCAAAACGGCTAAAAAGAAATACCTTTCAAATAATATAAGTTTGGTCAAAATCGGGATAAAAGGGTAGAACAAAACATCGGTCACAAGAAATCGCCTAGCCTATTAATATTATAGATATATAAAATTATACATATATAAAATTATTGTAAAAAAAGATTGTTTTTCTCTTTCCAAACATTTTCGGATAGAATAAGATTGGACATTGGTGGTGGTGAAAAGCCAGGCTTTGGATCTAAATGGGTAAAAATGGCATAGCTTTATTAATCTATAACTCTTGTATAAACAGTTTTTTGTTCAATAATAATAAAAATATTTTGCGAAATGTTCGATATATTAAAAAATATTATATATAATCCTATACAAAAACAAGTAAGAAAATTATAGTCGGTCGAGACCGACTATATGATACCCTATACCATGCGTTTAGAGACCTTATCTCTTAGGCCCAACTAACTGGATATAAAAAAATAAGCATAAACCAAATTTGAGTGGGATTTTTATTAATTTTTTTGGCTGCAGATATGAAAAAGTTCATATCGGATGATATATCTATATGGGGACTAGGCCCAAAAATGGACCGATCCTGACCATGTTTGGTAAAGTCTCTTATATATAATATATACAAATAAAATTTGAGAAGAATCAGTGCAATATTTTTGTTTTTTGATAGATTTAAGTTAAGATCGGGAAGCAGCTCTATATGGGGCCTATGACTAAGATTTATCCAATAGGGATAATTTTTCGACTACTGATTAATGGGTGTAATATATACATACAAACCCAATTTAACTAAGATTTGTATGATAATTTTGATCTTATGGCAATATATGTTGATTTCATAGGGGTAATTTGTATGGGGGCTAGGTCTGAACATGGACTGATTCTCACCAATTTCAATAGCGTTCATCCCATGGCCGGTAGAAGCTTATGTACCAAATTTCATCAAAATATATTCATATTTGCGACCTGCAGTTTGATTACAAGCTTTACATGGACACACAGACGGACGGACGGACGGACGGACATCGTTAAATCGAATCAGATAGTGATTCAGATAGTGATCATATAGTGATTCTGATTCGATCGGTATAATTAAAGATGGGTGTAGGTCAAATATTTTTGTTTGTTACAAACAGCAGCACAAAGTCATTATACCCAAACCACATAGTGGTATAGGGTATAAATATACATCTATATATATAACAAATAGGGGTTAGTTACACCATTTATAACTTTATAACTTAAGAACAGCTGGACCGATTTTATTGATTTTTGATTTGTTGGATTCATCTCAGAACATCTAATAAAACGTGTGGACAAATAAGTGGGCTTGTCACCTTACACGTAAAGTGAATTTTCAATATTCTATATCTTGAGTAATACAAACGGGAGATACTTTGTGTGAGTAGTCTTGCTGAAAATGAGCGATATCGGATCCATACAAAAAAACAATTAAAGGTCATATTAAGTTCAAAATAGAAAAGAAAAACTAATAACTTTTTTATTCCGCATAAATAACCTTAAACTGTAAATTTACATGAGTCAAAAATTAAAGGATGAAATCTAAAATTAGCATTTAATATTAAGCTAATAAAAAATAATGGCAATGTTATTTATGCTGCCTTCTGTGTTCGTAATAATTCAGCTGTGCAATACTAAATTTTCATTTTTCAAAATTGCAACATAAACCATAATGATAATTCACACTTTTAAACCGTTAAGTAGGTCAGCATTAGGGTGTGAACTAATTCAAAATGATTAAGTTTTTTCACAGTTCAATACAATTATGCATAAAAAAGTTTAGTTATTAAAATAAATTTGAATAAAAATTTAACTTTATCATTATCTTAAAAATTTTACATACTTTAAGCGATTTATTTTTTTTTTGGCTTAGATAAAATTGAAAATATTGCCAAGATGTCATTTTACTGCTTTAAAACATATCAAAGTCACTGTACTTTTATTGTAGCTCGTATATTCAATAAACTTCATAATTAAAGAAGATGCCAGCAGCGCATTTGTGGCAGCTGACATCTTCTATCTTTTAAACATCTTATGTAAAATGTCATCACTGCTGACTTGAGCTATTGCTCAACTTATGAGTTTGTCGTTAACGAAATGTTTGATTAAAGATTGCAAATAAAATTTCTTGTTTTTATATTTTAAAAAGACAAAATAATAAATATTTTAACAAAAATTCATAATTTTGTTTTTTAAATTTCAATCAAGATATTTTAGCTATTAATCTATGATTGATCGAGTTTTAAAAAGCCAAATGTCTTCAAATATTTATTTAACAAACATAAACAAGATGACTCAAAACTTTAATGGCATTGTTAAAACAAACATCAATAATTAAACCGGAAAACCCATTACAAGACATATAAAAATTTATTTAAGTCAAAAACAAGATTTAAAAGATTATCAATTTACAGTCTATTTCAAAATGAGGCTTTAATTTGTATTAGTAAATACAGCTATGGACATAGAAATGGCACATTTTTTATGCATTTTTTCTTATACTGAATTATCGCAAATATTGTGTACAAGAAGCAACAATTATGAAAATGTAATAAAAAAAAAGAAATAGATAATACGTTCCGAAAAATAAAAAAATTTAATTTTGTTGAAAAATTATATATTGTTGACCTTTTAATTTGTTTTGTATTAAATTGTTCGGCATATTGGAATATAAAATATTAAAATATATTATATATAAAAAAAAATCGTTTAGAATTTTTTTATAAAAAATTTTTTTATTTCGTAATGACCTCATGCCGAACAATTTAATACCAAAAAAATTTAATTTTGCAATGGCATTTGATACTATTTTTGAATATACAAGCTTGCAGATCATTAATATTTTGTGCCGAAGCCTTTGTTTTTGATGAGAGTTTCACACCTGCGGCCTACACGCTCTATGAGTTTTAGACATTTTCGTTGTAGCAGTTTTTATAATTTTTTTTCGTGATTGACTTCATTTCACACGTTTTCCATTGGATTTAATTCAGGGCTTTGCGCTGGCCAATCTAAAATGTCGAACTTTCCTGCACAAAATCAATGTTTTACTAGTTTGGAGGAGTCTTTGCGGTCATTATTTTGCATAAAAAGTTCAAGTACTGAAACTTGCAATTAATTTTTACTACGCGACCTATGCCAAGAAAATACATCTCAAACCGTCTTTTGGGTGAACATAGAACCTATTGACCATCGTTTCGTCATTCGGCAATACGTTTTTTCAGGAATCAATGCTTTTTTCTTTATGGATCTAAGCGAAAGTTAATCGTTTTAAGATAGTAGTATAGGCTTTTTATACCCCACCAGCGGATTCCAGCCCCCGAAATTCGAGTGCAAATTCTAGGAAATTTTATTTTTTCATTTAATAAATTATTTTATAAGACAATTCACAATTCAACACTTTTTAAATTGGTTTATGTCCAAAACTATTTTTCAATTCATCAAATAATTATTGTGAGTGAAGAAAACAAACAAATTTTTTTTACAAACAAAAAAATAAACTTTAAATGCATTTTAGCCCAAAAAAATGTTCCAGATGGCGCAAATCTGCAAATGTGGTGGACAGCTTAAAAGAAATTCCTTTCAAATAAGATACGTTTAATCAAAATCGGGAGAAAGCTGTTTAACAAATCATCGGTAACAAGAAATCGCCATACGTATTAATATTATAGATACCACGTGGTCAGGGTATAACCAGTTTATGTTGATGTTTATAACTATGTTTCACCTGGACCCTACTACTATACTGATCGACTCAGAATCACTTTCTGAGATAATTTAGCGATATGAATACATTTTGATGAAATTTAGTATATTAGCTTCTATCGGCCATGTGACGAAAGCTATTGAAATTGGTGAAAATCGGTGAATGTTCAGACCTATTCCCCATAAAAATGATAACTACGAGATCGCCATAAGATCGAAATTGTCACATAGACCTCGGTGAAATTGGGTTTGTGTGTGTTTATTACAACCATTAATCAGTAGTCCAAAAATAAATTATGTAAGACAATTTTTTTCTTGTTCCCTTGTTTTCGCAAAAAAAAAATCAATTTTTTGACCTAGTCCCCATATAAATATTGCCGTAATGAAATCTAATATTGTGCCATTTATATATCCATGACTGTATGTGCTCAAATAAAGTAGCATAAATATTTCTTCATGTTTCCCCAACTTACATATTAAACCATAGACATATTTCATGGAGAAACATTTACTATTAAGTCGAAAATACCAATATTTATGTGTTAACTTTCTAAGCTGCGCAATTAATTGGAGCACATCTAAATAGTTTCTTTCAAGGTTTACATATAAAAAAAATTCTTTCAAATTACATTTCTATGTAAATTAACCACAGTAGAAGTTTAAAGTCATCTTGTAAAAAGCTTCTATTGGTATAAAATAAGCCATTAAGTGTTAAAACGTGTAATATTTTAAAATTGCTGTTGGCTGATGATTTTACTTCGTTACTCATATACGACTATTAAATATAAAACAAAAAATTTCATCGAACTCTAATTTTCTTTAATATTTTTGTCAACCACAAGTATCAATGGTCTTTTGAAAAAAGGCTGCTGACGACAAAAAATTAACATTTAAATGCGTTAGTATCACGCTGTTGTCTGTCATGTCGAAGAAGCCACCGTTATATGAATGTTTCGGCACCATACAATAGGGAGACCATTTTAAAATATTGTTTAACTAATGTAGCAGACAGGGGCTTACGAGTATCTACCACACACATGAAGTATTATTAAAGAAACACAAATATAAAACAAGTAAGAAAATTATAGTCGGTCTAGACCGACTATACGATACCCTATACCATGCGTTTAGGCCCAACTAACTTAGATATAGATATAGAAAATAAGCATAAACCAAATTTGAGTGGCATTGTTATTAATTTTTTTGGCTGGAGATATGAAAGATTTCATATCGGGTGCCATATATATATGTGGGCTAGGTCGAAAAATGGACCGACCCTGACCATATTTGGCAAAGTTACTTATATTTTGAAAAATATATACAAACCAAATTTGAGAATAATCTGTGCAATATTTTATAGGTATTGTGTTTGGATTACTGATTAATGGATATAATAAACACATAAAAACCCAATTTTATTGAGATCTATATGATAATTTGGATCTTATGGCAATTTATGTCGATTTCATAGGGGTCATTTGTATGGGACTAGGTCTGAACATGGACCGATTTTCAAATTTCATCAAAATATATTTTTATTTGCGACCTGTAGTTTGATTACAAGGTTTACACGGGCACTAAATCGACTCAGAAAGTGATTCTAAGTCGATCGGTATAATAAAAGATGGGTCTAGGTCAAATATTTTTGGTAGTTACTAACAGCAGCACAAAGTCATTATACCCAAACCAAATAGTGGAATAGGGTATAAAAATAGTAATCATAAACAGCGACTTTGTCATTCACTGTTTCATTAACTAATTTACCAACCTGTCTTTAATAAATGTGTCATTAAAACAAATCGTTGTCCATTAACGAAATTTAGTCATAGCACGACTTCGGGCTCATAAATAACAAAAATATTTTTTTTTTGGGGGGGTTTATTTATGTAAAAATTTTCTTAATTGCTTGTTTGGTTGTTTGTTTGTGCACGAACTAGAGTGATCTCTTTTATTTCATCAATGAATAGCCAACACAATTATCCAGCTTAAACTAATATTATGTTGCCATAGTAAGTTTTTCTTAAGATTTATAAAAAAAAAAAAATACCAACAAGATATATCTTTTTATTTATTCTGAAAAAAAAAATGCTTACATTGGTGCTATGGATACCGAAAAACTTGTGGATACCGAAAAACTTTCCTTAATGAAACAATTTGTATTTCACAACACAATTTTTACATTTTTCTAATTAATACATTTTGCTAATTTTAATCTTATTCTAGCAAAAATCTATGTCTGGCTTCAAGAAATTTTAATAACGATGGGATTTTGCTTTTCAAAAAAAAAAAAAAACAAAAATAAGCAGCAATTTTATTGCAGTTTAGTACCGTGTTTCATGGTAATGACAAAGAAAGTGGCAATAATGAAATACAAATACATCTTTCTCATAACAAATCCCCTTCTAAACAATGACAACAGGTAAGCAACGGGAAGGTAACAGGAAAGAAATGACAGAACTGTGTGCTATGCTTTTCCAATACAACAAATTTAAATATACAACAACTTGATAGAAAATTATGAAATTACGAAAACGGAGAGCACGTCGCACTGTGGCTGAAATTTTAATTTAATTGGCCAAAAGTCTAATTTTTTTTGTCACCGATTTTTTAAATTTTAACGCCATTTTGTAGCTAATATATCCAGATAAATGTAGCCAAATTAGGTTAAACTATCGCTAACTGTTTTTTTAATCTTAGAAAAATGTGATTTTTTTGTTTTTTTTTTATCAAATATAAATTATTACTACTCGCAAGTTATCATCGATAATGACCTGCGGTCCTTTTTACAAGGTTGGATTATGGTATTTAGTTGTTGTAGGTAATCACAGCCCTACCGTTTAATATTAGAGGGGTTATGAAATATTTACTAAACTACTATATTGTTGTCAAATTTCAACTGTAGTGGAATAGAACTTCTAGGGAACAAAAGGGAACAAGAAACGTATACCACCCGTAAAAAAATTGCTAAAATATTTGATCGGTTCAAAAGTTACAGAATTTTGGCCCATGGAAAACGATTTTCAGCCACTGTGCGCCGTTAACGCGAAATTTTACTTTAGCAAAAACGAATTGTTATTTTCAAGACAAAAAATGCACACGTATATTATAGTATGCACTCAAATTTTAATTTAATTTAAATAATTTTTATAACCTATACCACTAGACCGACTATAATTTTCTTACTTGTTATTGATACAATTTCAAAGAAAAGCGGTATGAAAATATGACAATAGCTTTCAGATTTATTTTGGAATATTTTATAGTCCCTATTTTTCCGGTAAGAAAGGAAAAATGTAATTAAGTAATTTCGAAAATAAAGCAGTATCATGTCTGTCACATTACAATATAGTTCTTTTCACTATAATTTATTTCAGAATTAGATTTTTTATATTCTTTATTAATAAACTAGCTCTTATAATAACTATAGACAGCTGTTTCTTATTTGTCATACAATTAACTTCAGAGCTTTTCTGCGTTTTACAAACATCCTCTAAAATGATTTGTGTTTGTTGTCATGTTTGGCACGACTGCTTTTTGCCCCGAATTACCCAAGGTAACAAAATCGAAAAATTTTATACCGATCAAAAACCACTATACCATTTTGATGTATTGTGGTTCCGGTAGTACAAATGTGGTCCAAATTTTAAATTCTATGGAGATGTTTTTTTTTAAATATTTAAATAAAATTTTAATTTTTTCTCCACATAACTAATGATAAATTACAAAGGGTTAGTCCGATATTATTAAAGTAAAATTAGAAAAATTTAGAATTTATAACCTTTAATCCGTTTATATATTGAGTTTCAATCGGCTCAGTAGTTTCGGAGTTATAATAAAATATTGAAGCAAAAAATATATTTTTTACGTGAAAATAACAAATTTTTTGTTTTAATAAAATCATAAAAAATCTAAAACTGCAAAAATTGTTCAGATTTATTGCTTTCTCGCAAAGCCATATGTAATGGGAACAAAATGAGCTATCAATCATAAAAATCGATTGATTCTTTTCGAATTTATTCATAATTAAGTGAATTCGATCATTTTCACAAAATTTTATATTTTATATTTTATAAAAATTTATATTTTATTATTTAAATTTATTATAATTAATATACACTACAAACTCTGGAATTTTCTTTTATGTGTGTTATTCTGAATACTTCAGAAAAAATCGGCCATCATGTGTGCATCCCAGCGACCCTGGCATCGTTTCTCCATTGTTCGGATATCTTGGTGAAATCGTTCGCCCTGTTCCTCGCTCAAGTCTCCTAGATTTTCAGGAAAACGATGTAAGTGACTGTGCAGGTAGTGTACTTTAATGCTCATGTTGCATCCAATTCGATGGATGCCTTGTTATTTCCCAAGAAATTTTTATTAACCCATACAATAGAATCCCATGCATTCTTCTCAATTTCTGACATTGGACTGTCAAAATCAGTATCGCTCACCAATTTGCGAATGTGTGGGCCGTCATATATGCCTGCTTTTAGCTTTTTCATACTCAGATTGGGAAACTTCCTTGAAATATACTGGAAACATTCACTATCTTTGTTAAGTGTTTTAACATATTGTTTCATCAGACCAAGTTTAATATGAAGAGGGGGTAATATGATGGAACCAGTGTTTCCCTAGAAACACATTGTTTTCTCTTCCAATGTTCTGATTTAGCTCTGCTATCCCATAAACATATAAAACAAGGATATTTGGTAAAGCCGCTTTGTTGACCCAAGAGAATATTACCATCTTATGATCAACATAAATTACCCACATATGTTCATCATATTTTATCTTCTTCATGACCAATGCAATTACAGAGTATTTTTCTTTTACTTTGGTTGAATGTAAAGGCGGTTTGCCAAAATCATTTAATAAAAAATATTATTTAGTCATTGTTATGTAACCCAAAGAAATAATGACAGTGCTTGTATAAATGCGATACCTTCAATTTATTGTGAATACAAACCTAAAGCGTACATCGATTTTCATGATCCATATCTCGTTTAATTCACATGATATGTAGCTTCACTACAAACAAATAAAATTTAATACTTTTCGCAGTTTTCGATTTTTTACAGATTTTTTTTAAAGAAAAAAAAAATTTTTTTTTAACCATTTTTTTAACCATTTTTTTTTCTTTTTTTTCCAAACAATTTGTTTCGTAACTTTCAAACATTGATCAGATTAAAAACAACAATATACATGATTTAAAGATATTGTAAGTCTTAATATTTTTAAATTTAATTTAACAAATTCGGAGTACTGTTTTTGAGCTATGACAACATAAGTGGGGAAATGTCTCAAAATATTGTCTCAAAATATTAAAAATTATTAAAAAAAAATTTTCCATAGAATTGAAAAATTTAACCATTCTTGTACTTAGGTAGCCATGATGCGTCAAATTTATATAGTGGTTTTATTGATCGGCATTTTTGTTGTTGACCTGTGTTATTAATAACAATAATACTTATTTACGCTTTTTCTAATGGTAAATATATTGGTGAGGTCCGTCTCCATTATTTTGTATATTTTTATGAACAATGAAAAACTTTTACATCGTGAAGTCTTATTTTTGATTTTTGGTCTGTGGGCGGAGAGGTGTGGCAAAATCAAATTTCAATATTGTATAAAACTTGACAGATTTTAATAAAATTTTCAGGGATTTTCAGAATAGCCTGGCGGGTGGTCTGTCCACGGAGGGGCATGGCAAAATCAAAATTTAATATTGTACCTAGATATCTGAAAAAATTTTCGGGTGAGTTCGCACTTTACTTTTGTCCGACACTGTGTAATAAAATTTAGTTGCAATATAAAATCCAGAGGTTTTCTTAGGGCCAGCAACGCGGCCCAGCTAGTTACAAATATATATCAAGGAAACAAATAAATAGTTAGCAAGTAAGAAAATTATAGTCGATCTACATCGACTATATAATACCCTACACCATGGTTTAGAGACCCTACTCTTCAGTCCAACTTATTGGATATAGAAAATAAGCATGAACCAAATTTGTGTGCCATTGTTATTAATTTTTTTGGCTGCAGATATGAAAAAGTTCGTATCGTGTGCAATATCTATATGGGGACTAGGTCGAAAAATGGACCGATCCTGACCATATTTGGTAAAGTCACTTATATTTTGAAAAAATATATATGGACTACTGATACAATAAACGCATACAAACCCAATTTGAGTAAGATCTATATGACAATTTGGATCTTATGGCAATTTATGTCGATTTCATAGGGGTCATTTGTATGGGGGCTAGGTCTGAACATGTACCGATTCTCACCAATTTTAATAGCGTTCATCCTATGGTCGATAGAACCAAATTCTTACCAAATTTCATCAAAACATATTCATATTTGCGACCTGCAGTTTGATTACAAGGTTTACATGGACACACAGACGGACGGACGGACGGATGGACGGACGGACATCGTTAAATCGAATCAGATAGTGATTCCGTTTCGATCGGTATAATAAAAGATGGGTCTAGGTCAAATATTTTTGGTAGTTACAAACAACAGCACAAAGTCATTATACCCAAACCACATAGTGGTATAGGGTATAAAAATAAAGAATTTATATACAAAATCAACCTACGGAAATAATGATAAATTCATGATTACATAAATTGTAGTCATTCACTTTACATAAGTAGTAAAAGTTCTAGAATGTCCGGAAGTTGGTGACAATTCAGTTATAAAAATTCGCCTCAACAACCACATAGACAAAGATAGTTAAATAAAAGTATGTGAAAATTGGTATTAAAAATTCATTCCACTAGAATGTTGACTTATTGTTAAAGTCAATTACTTAGCATTAGTTTATATCATTTTATGAAGGTTTAAGTGAACTAAATACAATTGTAGTTATTCTGCTTACCTCAAATCAATTGAATTTTGTGCAGTTTTAAATTGATGTGGCTTAAAAGTTTGAAAATGGACATCTTGTAGAAATACAATGAACATTGTAATACACAAAAGTATATCTGGGAAAAAGTAAAAGGATAAAAATTAAATGTATATAAGATAAATAAATGTAATATTTAAACTAAAATCTCCAATTCCTATTATTAAAAAATAAATATTTTACATCTTATTAGCCATGTTTAAAGGTAACAGACTTAGCAGATTTAAGACAAAACATTTTCATTAAATTATTTTAATGAATTTATTTTGTATATGCTTTGTGTGGTTTTGTTCTCAAAGGTTACAAATTTGTGGCTTTTACTCTTAAGATAAATAAGCTTACTATTTTTAAACCACTGTCAACTACCTTTTTATAAATGTTTTGAAGGTTTTATATTTTCTTTAGTACTTTAAATTCCTATGTCGTCTACAAAAGTGAAAATACTTTCAGTAAGTTATAACAAATCCAATGAAAATCCCATTAGCTGTAACACATTGGACAATTGTTGAGACTTAGTTCTACTTAATCCTCTATTAATTTATTAAAGGTGGAAACAGTAATAGACTGTTAAACACAAATGAATTAAAGTGAGTGTGACAGTGCTACACATACAGCAAATAACAAGATGTGCATCATCTAATCCCCTTAAACTTATTGGAATTTTTCTGATAAGTTAATGGAGATATTGGAATTCTTTTATTTATGGGGTAAGAAGATAAAAATCGCCATGGATGTTATAATAGCAGCCAGAAAACGCATCCTGTTACAGTTTTGGATTTTACGACGGTGATTGAGAGAGATTTAGAAGAATAGAAAGGAAATTAATATAAAATTGTAGGGTTGAAAAAGAAGGACGGAAAAAATGCTTGCTTATGAGAATAAGATTTAGAGTCTTTTGTTTTTACATAATATTATAAGAATTTCTGCACATGGTATAGAATATTTTTCTAATGAGCTTAAATATATACAAATATTAATATAACTTATATTCCAATATATCAAATTGATAATGTATCGAGTAGATATAGATATAGCGATTTCCGTCTGTCCGTCCGTCTGTCTGTCTGATGAAGTCACGCTCATTTCGAAAATAAACCATTTACCTATATAAACTTAGAACAGTATTATTTGTCATTATTTCGAGCAGGTTTGTATTGAAAATGGTGTTAATCGGGCATCACTGTGCCAAGGTATGACCTAAAATATGGAGACACCTCTAAAAAATGTTAAAAATTCAGTGAATTTGTTGTAATAATTAAGTGTTAAGTTTATAAAATTGTTTATTTTTAAAATATTTTGTTTCCATTATCTATAATATTAATAGCCTAGGCGATTTCTTGTGACCGATATTTTGTTCTACCGATTTATCCTGATTTTGACCAAACGTATAT
The DNA here is from genome assembly GCA_963682025.1 of Cordilura impudica. Lineage (NCBI taxonomy): Eukaryota > Metazoa > Arthropoda > Insecta > Diptera > Scathophagidae > Cordilura > Cordilura impudica. The sequence continues at coordinate 304,458,949 of OY821518.1, forward strand.
TATTTAAAAGGTATTTCCTTTTAGCCGTTTTGCAGATTTATAGATTTTTAAAATGTTTCCTTTATTTTGAGTAAATTGCATTTAAACTTGCTACTAACGTATACATAAAATTATACATATACTATGTGTGTATTTATTAAATTTGTGTTTGTAATAAAAATGAGTTTGTTTCTTTGTATTGATTTGTGAATTGGCTATTTATTATTGATTAGCATACCTTTAGGGTCCTTATTTAATGAAAGAATAAAATTTCCTAGAATTTGCACTCGAATTTCGAGGGCTGGAATCTGCTACTAAATAGTGAACAATTCCAAATATTGATGTAAGCATAAAACCCTTTATTTTTTTTGTCTGTTTTTTTTAATACAAGAACTAAATTTATTTCACACAATTTCGTATCTGTTTCAAAAAAGTTAGCCGAATATCTTCATTATACCCAATACCACAATGTAGTCAAGTGCAATGAATTTGTAATATTGTTTGTAACTACCATCGTTTATTATATTGATCGACTTTGAAATACTTTCTAAGTCGCTTTACACATAGCCGTCCGTCTGCATATACTTCTGTTCGTCAGTCCGTTCGTCTTTGTGTTCATGTAAACTTTGTAATCAAGCTGCAGGTCGCAAATATGAATATATTTTGATAAAATTGACCATAAAATCGTTGACCATACCTGGCAGCCATATTTCATTATTGGTCGTATACACATTTTGTATAACTAGCAAATTCTAGGTAATCAATTTTAGCCAATTGACACTTCAATACTTTTTAAATATTGACTGCGTCATTGTTGTAATTGGTTTATTTATTTTTCAATTCAACCCAATTATTATTGTGAATGAAGAAAAGAGACTTTTTTTTTGCAAGCAATTTAACAAATAAACACAAACGTATCATGTGTAATAGTAGCAACTTTAAATGCATTTTACTCCAAAAAATTTTAAAAATTAAAAATCTGTAAATCTGGTGGAGTGCTAAATAGAAATACCTTTCAAATAAGATACATTTGGTCAAAATCGGGAGAAAACTGTGGAACAAATCATCGGTCACAAGAAATCGCCTTACCTATTAATATTATAAAGGGTCCGCCATCTAACGTATTTTTTTCAACTAGTGCTTATTTCGTGAATGGGAACACTTAGCTCATTTCCGCTGAACGAATATGGTTGTGTATACGCTTGAACAACGCTGGGAAATATTGCGACATTACTTTGAAAATCATGGTAATGTTACAGAATGTGTGCGAAAATTGCGTACGGATTTTGGAAGAAGAGAAGCACCGTCAGCTCCGTATGTTCGTTACCTTGTGAAAAAAGTGAACGAAACTGGCATCCTCATCGATAAACCAAAGCGTGAAAAGCCAAAAACGGTGCGTACACCCGAGAATATTGCTGCTGTGGCAGGAAGTGTGCGTGAAGAGCCTTCAACATCAATTCGCCGTCGTTCTCAAGAATTGAACATTTCGGAGGCATCATTGAGACGAGTTTTGCATAAAGACCTTTGTATGACACCATACAAAGTCCAATTGGTTCAGGAGTTGAAGCCAACTGACCATCCAATGCGTTTTTGCTTCGCTAAGTGGGCCTGCGATTGACTTACAGAAGATGCCGATTTTGCCAAAAAAAATCATCTTTCAGATGAAGCTCATTTTGATCTTGGCGGGTATGTAAACAAGCAAAATTGTCGCATTTGGGGCACAGAAAACCCGCACGCATACATTGAAAAGCCGATACACCCAAAACGAGTCACTGTTTGGTGCGGATTTTGGTCCAGAGGCATAATTGGGCCACTTTTCTTCGAAAATGAGCAAGGAGTGGCCGTTACAGTCAATGGCGATCGTTATCGGGACATGTTGAACGAATTTTTGTTCACAAAAATTGAAGAGGAGGATATTTGGTTTCAACAGGACGGCGCTACGTGCCACACAGCTGAAGCTACACTCGATGTTTTGCGCCCTGTTTTTAAAGATCGCATTATCAGCCGCAGAGCTGATATTTTTTGGCCACCTTGTAGCTGCGATTTGACACCGTTGGACTATTATTTGTGGAGTGCTCTCAAAGATAAGTGTTACGCCAACAAGCCAGAGACAATTGACGCTTTAAAGGACAATATTCGTGAAGCCATTGGTGAAATACAGCTGCACACAATCGATAATGTGCTTAAAAATTGGACCGATCGTGTAGGCTACTGCATGTCCAGCCGAGGCAGCCATTTGAATGAAATTATTTTCCATTATTAACCGGAAGGATTGTACTTTCAAATAAAAAAATAAATTTGAGATAATATTCAGTAGTTTTTTTTTTATAGCATTTTCAAAAAAAAAAAAAAGTTATTTGGCGGACCCTTTAGATAACTGTTTATTTTTCAAATATAATTTAAATTTTCGGTTAAGGAGGTGGAAAAGTGCTCTTCCGCTTTTTAATGTCAGTTTTATTTTCAAAAATAACTCCCAGGTATTTCACTGAATGAATTTTGCTTGGTACCTTGCACACAAAGAGTTATATGCCGAATTTTTTTTTGGTGACTTGTTAAAAGGAAAACTAAACGTTTGAGTTTTTCCAATTCTTTATTTTTCATATTCTTCACTATTGCATTTGAAAGTTTTCCACCAGTGGACATAAAAGTAAAAAGTATACAATAGGTGAATAAATTTCAATTCGACTCATTTGTTAACTCAGGTATTCTGAATATATTATTTTATCATAGTTTTATATTTTCAAATAGGAAATACTAATTTTGATCTACATATTTGTAGATAAATTTAGTTAAAGTTATTTTATTAACATCACCACGCTCAAAAACCTTCATAATAATGTTAAAAAACGTCTTTAGAAAAAGTCAATTCAAATGTCTCTTAGAAATTTAATGACAAATATACAATTCTAAATAAAAAAAAATTGTTTCCCTAAAACCATTACAATAAATTGAAAATGTTAATTTTGGTAAACTACATCCTGTTTATTGTGGATTATAACATACATAGCTATATACACTCTCATACATGGGTAGTAAATAAACAATTGTTCCTTTAGAAATATTTGCCGATATATTGTGTCTGCTTCATGCATTTGTTCAACGAGCTGTTCATCTGGTATTCTTGTTGATGAATGACATACAAATCTGCATATTGTTTGTGAAAATATTATTGCAACAAGACCAAAACTATAATAATGCTAGAGTCTACTTCTAAATCTTCTTCATTTTGCTATACAATATCTTGAACTTTCGTTTTGCATGATAATTTTGTAACTAGAATTTAATAAGAAAGTCTTTGCATTTATTGTCACATCAAAAAAGCACAATTATGTTTAATTGTATACTGTGCAATTGTTCATTCACAGACAGGACTTATTATGTATATGAGTCACATCAAACTAGCGAGATCTGTTCTAGGACTAATTAGTCACAAATTATTTTGGTTTAATTAAGATTTGCTTGAAAAAAACAAAAAAAAAAATAACGTAGACTTAGTTATGTATAATAATTTATATCAATTTAAACTTGAATTTTTGAATCCGGGAATAACTGTCAATAAAAATTTTAAGTTTTGTTCCACTTGTAGAATATTTTAGATTTTTTTCAAGCCTAAAAAAATATTTTTTTTATTTTCCATAATTATATTTTTGTTCGTAAATTGAAAAAACATTAATGTTTTTTAAAATTGCATAATACTCAACATATTTTTTTCGAAATAATTTATTGAAAATTTCTTAGGCCATTAAAGGATAAATTTTTCAAAAGACATTATTGACATCTCTCTGACCCGATTAGTAATGTTGCCTTAATTTCCTTCATCCATTTGATTGCCAATATCGATATCATAGGATGAGCATAAGCATCAATAATATTAATAAGTAAGGCGATTTCTTGTGACCGATGATTTGCTCCACAGTTTCCTACTGATCTTGACCAAACGCATCTTATTTGAAAGGTATTTCTTTTTAGCTGTCCACCAGATTTACAGATTTTTAAATTTTTAAATTTTTTTTGAGTTCTGCTAATTTAAAGTTGTTATTAACACATACATAAAAATATACAATGCTATGTGTGTGTGTTTATTAAATTTGTTAATATGTTTGCAAAAAAAACTCTGTCTTCTTCATTCACAATAATAATTGTGTTGAATTGAAAATCATTTTGGACATAAATCAATTGGACATAAATCAAAACTTTAAAAGTGTTAAATTGTAAATTGGCTAAAATTGATTAGCATAACTTAAGGGTCTTTATTAAATGAAAAATTTAAATTTGTTAGAATTGTGTTGAATTGAAAATCATTTTGGACATAAATCAAACTTTAAAAGTGTTAAATTGTAAATTGGCTAAAATTGATTAGCATAACTTAAGGGTCTTTACTAAATGAAAAAATTAAATTTGTTAGAATTGGCACTCGACTTTCAAGGGTTCGGATTCGCTAGTTTAAATATATATATGGAAAAATGCAATCCTTTGAAAATTTTATATTCTTTTAAAGGGAAACAAGATTACTATACGCAAAAATGTAAACGTACTTCTACACTATGTTTTAGATGTGTATGATCCGGTTCATGATTAGATTAGATTTGATTTAATTTTTTCATGTGCAATGCAGAATTATTTTTCTTTGGGCGATGTAGTACGAGTATATTTTATGTTATGGTATATTAAAGTCCTTAATATTTTCTAAAACGATTTTATTTTAAATTTCAAAGTATATTTTAAGGTAAACTTTTGAAAGGATACTATTGACATCTCATGGTCGTTTTTTAAGCCCGATAGAACCTGAAATTATAAGAAATAATACAAGCAATAGACGAAAGACCAATGCATGGGATTATAGATGAAAATGATTTCGAGCATATGGCCATCGCGAAGCCATATACCCGAAGCGCATTCTGTGCACCAACAATGTTGGAATTTTAAGCGTCAATTGCTGCTGGTTTATCAGCATGAACCAGTGACATCACGTAGCCCTATAGGAAAGTATCGAGAGTGTCAAATCACACAACCTTGGAGGCCCAAATTTTGATTTCAATAAGTCGGTGGTTGTGGTCGCCATATGGCACGTCAAGATCAATGCCATCAATATTTTCAAACAAACAATCATTGGCCACGGTGTGTTAACGATCTCCATTGACCGTAATGCCAGCACTGGCTTAAGTTTTCTTCAAGTTTTACTTCTTAACAAACCCGATAAGGTAAAAATGAGCCTCATCGCTGAACACTATCAATTTACAACTGTTCTACAACCCAATAGGCGAAGGAACGAATGCACCAGTTGGATCTGATACGGGTGTAAGCAAGCTCATTTGCCCAAAAATTGTCCTTCGACGTATTAGTGTTATTGCATCATTCAGAGAGTAGGCGGTATGAAATATATCCGATTATGTGCGCCATAAAAATCAAGATGTCATCTGTAAGTTGCGTGAATCGATGACGGATTTTCAAAGTAAATTTCGATAATTTGGTAGCATTTTTCAAGCATGAATTCATGATGACAGTTCGCTTGACTGCTAACCCTTTCGTAAGTTCTATCTAAGCAAAAAAAAAAACGCTCTATTTATCTTATCTTGATAAAATAAAAAATAAAATGCACAAGATTGCCACATATACTTCTTTTCATTTAACAAAAGTATTGGTTTTGCAGGTTCGGAATAAATATTTAAATGTATTTTTAAAAATTTGTCATCCCTTGAAACTTTGAAGACCGTTTTTGGACGGTGTAATATATTAAAAAAATGTAAATAATGTAAATATAAATAATTTTATTCTACTGCCCCAGTCGATTTTAAAACAATTTCGGTATATAAATAAATAAAATCTTCACAAGTTTTAGTTTATTAGCCTTAGGAATATTGTTTGTAGTTTTCTTCATTATTATTTTCCTTATAAATTCTTCTAACCATCGCAAAATATAAGCAGTAGCCACAGAGCAAAAAGAGATTATTACTAGCATCGCTGAGCAAAACTATTAAATTTAGTTTTTGTTTTGCTTATGAAATATAAGAGAAACGTAGCACTGACAAAAATAAAATCAATAACACATCCCATAATTTTAGTGACATTTTTACATATAGATAAAATCGTAAAAAGCAGGTCAGTTTCATAATATGATATGTATGGGAAATAATGTTACCAACTGCAAAGTACAGGGAGTACATCCTCTTAAAGCCAAAAGCAATATTATGTATATCTAGATATGTAAAGCTGAAATTATGCCGAAAATATTTTTTAGTTCTTATTTTGTCAGCAAAAAACAAAAAAAAAAATGTTGGTCACATTATTGCCAATGGTGTTTTGACCGATTTTATGATGGATTAAAAAAATTAAACTTTTTATCTTATACAATTTACAATTTTCTATAAAATATAAGTAGCTTATTCATAATATGAAGAGGGTGAAATCTAACCAAAATAACAGCCATATAGCAACATCACACAAACGTTAGCTCTCCCCAGAGATTATTGTCGATTTATAGTTTGCTGTTCAAAAAAAAAAAAAAAAAAGACAAACTACAGTTAAAAACTTTCTTAACCAAACCACATAAAACCATTTAAATTGTTTTCATAATTTATATAAAACTACAGATCAACAAAATAATAAAAATAAAAAAAAAAATTTCCCCAAAAAACCAACACATTTAAAATTAATTTTCTCATACTAAATAAAATATAGTTTAAATGTACATAGTTCAGTTAGGGAGAAACAACTTTATGTTGACTGCAAACATTTTGATGTACAAACAAACAACAGAAATAACAGTTATATGAAGTATTTGTGTAAAAAGCTTTATTTGGTAAATATAGAAAAAAATCTCGTCCATGTCTCAATTCACTGTGCTAAGAAGAAATTCTTGTATTTCGTTGTCATTCTATACAAATAAACAAAAAAAAAAAAAAAAAAAAAAACAACATAGAAATAAAAACATTAAGTGAACCATAAGGATGATTCTTCTAAAAAATATTGACATTTGCTGTGAAGCTTAGAAAGCGCATGGGGAAAAAACCAAGTTATGTCAATATTTTTGCAATGAAATTAAATTGCTTTTAGTGAAGAAAAATATCATACTTAGAACAAATAAAATATGAGATCTTTGTGATTTCTCGAACAAACGAACCCCATAACCGCTTTTCAGTTGTTGGACTTGAAAATTAATATGAACAAAATTTAAGTGTTTGCACAAAAATTTTCAAGGCAAACGAATCCTCGCCTGGAGTACAAACAGGTTTACCTAAAATGCCAATAAAAATGGAAAGCGGTGATTTGTTGGTAGTTAATAGTGCATGGAAAGTCCACTTGAATTGAAATCCCAGCTGATCCTTTTTCTAAGATAAGTGGATTTTCGATTTTTTCGTACTTTTTCACCATAATAAAGCGATATTGTTTCTTGGCGGTGCTATTATTTGAGCAAATAAGTATGTGTGTGTATGTCCACATACATAATAAAGCGCCAAGCTCGCTCTTTCGATTACTTAAATAAAAGAAAATTTATTATACAAACCACCGCTATGTAGCGCATGGTACACCGGACAGTACTGCAATAGAAAATCTAATAAGTAAAACATAAATGTTAATTTCATAGTAGCTCCCCATAATTTTCATTTTTACACTGCTCATCAGTAACGAGTATTCTCTTGATAAGTCTCGTTATTTCTGGCCCGCAAGATCGTGGAAAAAAATATTCTATCAAATCAGTTAAGGTGCTATTACACGAAATGTTTTTTACATATGTACTATCACTGTTTTTATCCATATGAAATTCCTCATGTCTGTCAAAATTATCTTTTACATACGATTCATAATTTTTGCTATCACACGTGCATATGTATTTCCGTATGACATAACCTCTAAATGTAAACAACAGCTGATTTAATTTGTGAATTTACAAAAATTTATTGTTAAAAGAAAAGTTATATATTTTTTAATTGTTAATTAATACTACACAATTTATTTTTCTTTCAATATTAATCTTTAAAATTTACTCTGTTTTTCTTTCGCCACAAGCAGTGTTGTATTTTCATATGTTTGTCATGCAAAAATAGAACCTGTTCTAATTGAAAAATGTACTTGTGACTTTCCTCATGTATTGTACATAAACAATGTTTCATATGTAACACACGATGTGTACAACTTTTGTTGTGGGAAAATTTGACAGTACATATGTAAAAAACACATCACGTAATAGCACCTTTAGATAATAAATACGATCACAAATAAAATAGGTTGCAAGTGTGTGCACCATGGGTCAAAACATCGTTATTGACAATCGTCGAAGATCAGAATTTTCAATTACTGAAAATCTTGGTAGTTTAATTAAAAAGCATATAAATGATCGCTTTGATACGTCTAATCTAATTTCCCATTAACATTTGTAGTACATGTCGAAAAACTATAATGGAACGAGAGAAGGGTAGTGCAGAGAGGCCACTTCCAACAATGCCTAATTATAAGGACATCAAGTTAGCAATAGAAACCAGAAAAACTTTCGATTGCAATTGTTTTATATGTCTAACGGCACGATTCAAAGATCATTCTAAAGTAGTTAAGGGCAAAGGTTATGTACGTACTTTTCATACTACAATATATGAAAACTGTGGTCTTTCTGGAACTGCTTTAAACGCTCAACTTCCGTCTACAAGTGGACAAAGTAATACTGAAAAGAAAGCTTCCATGAACATTTTCAGTAATTGCTTTCAAAAAATTGGCAAAGGTGTGCATCATTCTTATGGCACAGTTTCTTATTCATCTACTGCTCGTGAAAAAGTCTTGAATTTAGTAGAAAATTACCAGAAAAGCAACGAAACCAAAAGGTCCGATGAAATTACGATCGATGGTGATATTATTTAAAATACAACAGGATCTAAAATGAGGGAAACTTTGGATAAAAAAATTCAAAAAGAAATCGTTTTTACAACTGACAGTTTGGGCAAATTCCAATCGACTACTAGAGCATCTCAAAATCAGATGAATAAAATGACCAGTTTCATTAGATATTTTGCTGGCAGAAAATCTATTCCAAAAAATTATAAAAAACATATGCGTGAAAATTTTAATTCATTGGAAGATATTTATGAAGAAACTATTGGCCTTTTGAAGCCAAAGAAGGTTAATAGGCCAATAGGTATAGTAAATATGCCTCTCTTTTTTTATGAAAAAGAATTAGACTATGAAGATGTCGTCAATGATGAAGAAGAAAATGAAATTTGCATGTACGTTCTTCAGAAATGTGTTTCTCCTGAACTTACAAGGACTTAAAAACTACCTATTCTGGAAAGGCATAGTTCCTGCTGTAGGACGTGAGAAGACTCTGCTTTAGCCATCAATATTGAAGTTAATAGCAAAAAATTATCAAGGTGGAATTTTTGAGGCTAATGCCTGCCAAAATCTTCTGCAAGAACCGGATAAATTGATTGATCCCCAAACTTACCAGCATGTTAGTCCCTTGAAGTTACAAACGTTGATGCTGTTAAAACAATAAATAAAATTGTACATGACTATTTCTCCACGCAACGTGCAGATATTACCGATTTAGACGAGAACTTGAAAAAACTTCGCAAAGATCTATAAAGTACTGGAACATCTCAAGCTCTAAAAATTCATATTATACTTGATCCCTTAAAAGAGAGCATTTCATTATTAAGCAATGATGGTTTGGGTTTGTGGTCAGAGCAGGCCGATGAATCTTTTCACAGAGAATTTTTAAAGTTTTGGGAAAGATTCAAAATAAATTTTATTTAAAAAAGGCGGTAGTTATTTTTTCCTCACAGCATTTATAGAAACATGCCATAGTTATTTTTCATTTCATATCTACATTAATTTCATAATGGCAAGTAAGCATTTTCGCAGTGGATTAGGCCTATAGGGGATACTACTTAAAAAAAAGTGCCACGATATTTATCTCGTTAGATGGTGTGGAGACAATATCGCTTAATTATGATGAAAAAGTACGAAAAAAGCGAAATTTCAGTTTTCTTAAAAAAAGGATCAGTCAGGATTTTAATTCAAGTGGACATTCCATGTACTATTAACTGCCAACAAAACACCGCTTCCGTTTTTATAGGCATTTTAGGTCAATCTGTTTGTACATCAAGCGAGGTGTGTATACTGAAACAAAAAGAAAAAAATAAGACATGTTGGGGGCAAACTTATTTTTATAATCAAGTTTTTCAGACTTTTAAACAAGTGTCATCCTTCGTAGAAATTCCCATAGAAACGTTGTTATCAATTACAATATAATATTTAATGAAATTTTGATGGATACATTGATGAAGACTTAATGAAAAATATTTATTGTGATTTCCAGAAAATGTATGTCTTCTTTTTATTTTCCACACAAAATTAAAAATCTTTAATAAATAAATTTTCGTAAATAAAGATTATTAACAAAATCATGGCAAAAAATTATATATGTACACATTGCTTTAGATCCTAAACATATGCAATCACATTCATATACTACATATATTCGTACATAGACAAATGTATATAAATAAATTAAAGAACTCTTAGATATAACACACTGAATGGCGGCAGAAGTCCTCTTAGGTACAGTGACTCACAGCTTATTTCGTTTGAGACAATATTTTTACTTCTTATGGAAAAAAAAACCAACAATGCAATTTAACAAATTTCTTTTCTGCATTTTATTCTTTGTTCTCTTTTGCGTGTAACAAGATGAAAACAATATTTGAAAAATGTTTCAAAAATAGACAAAAATAGAACAAAAACAAATATTCATACAAAATCAAAGTCACACTTATTTCGTGTATATACTAAACTTAAAAACAATTCCTAGTTAAAAATTAAAAAAATGGTAAATTAATATTTGGTGTGGTATCCTTTCTGCTTTGTCACACTTCTTAAACGAGAATTCACAGAAGAAACAAATTTTTTGATGTAATCCGGGGAAATTTTATACCGTTTAGTTTTTAGGACCTCTTTTAGGTCTTTTACGTTGGATATGTTATAAAGTCTGATTTCTGTTTCAAGCAGATGCCTTACATTTTCAATTACATTAATGTCTGGTGATTGGGGTGGCGTTTGGAGCACATATGGATAATTCCAAATCAACCACGTTAGGACTACACTCGACTTGTGCTTTTGGTCGTTGTCTTGATAGAAGGTGAAATAAATTTGCCTTTAAAATATTTAGCTATTGAATTTTGTCCATAATCCCTTCAATAAAGTGCAAACTTACAACTCCTAACGCCGACATGCACCCCCAAACCATCTTATGACCACCGTCATGCTTTACAGTACCACGTAAATTTTGAGGTTGGAGCTCCGTATTTGGTGTCCTCCACACGCAAAGCTTTCCGTCAGACCCAAATAGGTTATATTTACTCTCATTAGAGAAAGCAACGATAGCCCGGAATGAGTCTGGCTTTCCAAGGTACTCCGTTGCGAACTGTATTCTAACATTTTTATCCTTTGCGCTTAAAAAAGGCTTATATCGGGCCGTACGACCGTGGGTTGCTCTTTTTTCCAATGTACTTTTCCGCTTCCGCTGCTAAATATGGTGCACCCATTTTTGGATCCTGCTCAACTTTTCCTTCAATCCACCTTTCATCAGCTTCATTAAATATCTTGTTAGGAACATTTCTGCCCTTATCTGCAATGCGTTCCTCGCCTACGAAGCGCTGTATAATATATTGGACTATTGAAGGGCTCAAATCAAAAATTTCAGAGATTTCCTTTTGGGTTTTGCCCTCTTTAAAGTGTTGAATTACGATTTCACGCCTTTCAATTGAAGTGCGCGGACCCATCCTGATAGCCACCAAAATGATGACTGATATAATTTCTAATAGCAATTGAAGTCATATATTACTCTCAAACAACCAAATTCAAACACACGAAATAAGCTCTAACGTCGATTTTGCAAGTGGTTTTTTTTTGTTGCTATATTTTTTTTTTCTGTGATAATATTACTGAGTTTTGTTTTTGCCCTGTTACACGAAGAGGAGAACAAAGAATAAAATGGATTTTTTTTTTTTTTTTTGTTAAATTGCATTGCTATTTGCTTTTTTTCAATAAGAAGTAAAAATATTCTCTCACACGAAATAAGTTGTGAGTTACTGTATATTCGTATACTCTAATTTGAACTGGAATTATATTATTTGAGTAGTTGCCAAAAAATAATGAAAAAAAAGACGGCACTAATTTGTCATGGTTGTCAGCGTCGCCATAGCAAATTAAACAACTCAATGCAGTATATTTTGTTAGTAAAAAATTCCATTTTATTAAGTAAGAGTTATGAAAAATAAAAGAAAACATTACTTGGATAGTTTTAATAAAAATAATTGATAATCTTTTGGTCATAAATTTGTTTAATGTGAAAAAAGACACATTTTCTCTAACAAAACTTTTGAATGTCAAAAAAAAATTGTTTATTAAATATTTTATTTTCGATTCAAAAGAATAGAATAGGAATCGTTTTTTGAAAATTCGATAATTATAGCAGGTTTTTATAATAACAAGATTTTTCGTTTGACTAACTCAGAGTAACCGAGGTTTCACTGTACACAAGTTTAAAATTTTATGTTAGTTTTGTAAGAATACTCGTATGTCAATATATAGATATAGTTTTTTTTTATGAGTTCATATGTGTCAGAGTGTGCATTTGTGTGTGTGTATACATATATTCTTATGATTTTTAACAATGTAATTTACAAGTTGATCTATAAAAGACTCTGTTTTGGCTAAATAAATATATAAAGAATTTTGAACTAACTAAAAAATTATTGGCACAAAGGAAGAAACATAAAATAAAAACGAGTGCTTGTTGAAGAGGAAGAAAAGCTTAAAACTGCCAGACATTCTAGCGTCTTCAAAGAAATAATTTATATTGTGTAATTTTTTGTTATTTATTGTGAAAGGATTGTGTCAATTTCATTAGATTGAAAAAAGGGGAAGTCGAAGTTTATAAAGAGAATGAAAAATGACACAAGAACAAAAATAAAAAATTTTTGTACAAAATAAAAAACGAATCACCCAATTTAAAATGTGCCGCATATCGGAACTGTCTTTAATGGACAGTTCCAATTTAAATTGTAGCAGCTGAACCCGTATTTTTCGATACACGCCTTTAAGATGTGGTATGGAAAGCATCAAGCCGATCCAACATTTTGGCGGCAGCTGCTTGAAATTAGATTTACATATTTTTTTAACAGCAAATATTTTAAATTTGTATATTTGTAAGGTTTTTTACAAAAACATTTTATTTTAAATACGTTTAAGAAAAAACAAAAAATATATTTGAATATCGACCCGAAACAACTGTGTGAGAGCTCCTGCAGAGTATAGACAAATTTTTAAACAAATGCGCTAATGATTTTTACTTTATTTAAACCAAAAAATTTGATATTTAATATTTAAATACAATATTTAAAACAATACTTTAATATTGAGTGAATATTAAAATATATAATATTCATCAATATCCTTAATTCAAGGTCATATTCACTTCAGTTTTTTTTTACTTACAAATATATATATATATATATTACGACATGTTTGTTTTCATAATAAATTTTTCCTACGAAGTTTGCATTGTACAATTAAAATATTTTATTTATTTATTTTGTTTTTAGTTTTAATGCTTGCTGATATACAATATCCCATTGTTTTTTTCGGTGCAAAAATTTTTAAATTTGTCGACATTGCTACTCTGCAGCAAGCTACATGTGGCTGCCCATGAGAAAAAGATGGCTTTCCCAAATTAAATCCGACAACACTTAAGGATTGGTCTTGAATTTAGAATATCATTTGAAAATTTTTATTTTAGCGATTTTAGCGATTTTTAACTTTGCCGATTTTTGATTTTGAAAATTTTTGTTTACAATTTTCGCTTTTCGCGATTATCGTTTTTTTCCGATTTTTGTTATTGACGGATTTTGTTATTTATTTATTTATTTATTTAATAACTATGTAATAATAAATTATTACAAAATTATATTAAGTAAGCACTAGCTGCTAAGGCCATCGGCTCAACGATTTTGGAATTTTTCGCTTCCGACTATATTTTCTGCGACTACTCACATTGGTAATTAATTAATGAACTGGTCCAAAGTTTCACGACTGTCGCTTTCATAGTATTTCAAAATTTCTGTATTGGAAGTGCCAAGGCCATGAATCCCAATCCGCCAACTTTTCATGTGACTACTTTTATTAATATCTAATGCATTCGTACATATTGTCAAGGCCTTCCCCTTTATTTACTTTGTATGGGTGGTGCCACGCTCACTGCTCAAATCACATGAACAACTTATGGCCTCACGAAAAGTCTCAACGCTCTCACTATTACAGAACTACATATATATGACATTTATATCTATTGGTTCAATCTCGCCTATTTTTTGTCCGACTAATCACATTAATAATAGATGACCTCAGACAAATTTGCAAAGCTGTCTTTGTCATAGCACTTGAGATATATAATATTGAATAATTACTTTGTATGCCACGCCCTTTTATCCGATCCTGCCCATTTTCGGCCTGACATTAATAATTGGTGACCACACTCAAATTTGCAAAGCCCTCCCTGACATATTACTTAATACTAGCAGAGCCCAGCCATCGAAATTCGAGTGCAAATTCTATGAAATTTTATTTGTTCATTTAATATATAATTTTATAAAAGCGTAAAAGTATGCTAATAAGTTTTAGACAATTCATAAATCAACACTTTAAAAAAAATGCATAAAATTTCATTATAAATTTTTGTTGAACCCACAGAAGATATACAAATGGGTTTGTTCATATATAATTTTTAAGGTATGCTAATTAATTTTAGCCAATTCGCAATTCAACACAGGGCATTTGATATTTATAATATGTGTTGGTAGCAACATAAAACGAGCATTACTCCAAAAAAATTTTCAAGACGATGCAAATCTGTAAATCTGGTGGACAGCTACAAATAAATACCTTTCAAATGAGGTATGTTTGGTTAAAATCGGTTACTAACTACAATTTTTATATCGGTCACAAGAAATCGCCTTGCCTATTAATATTATAGATATATGATATAAAATATTCACTTTGTATGGGAGGTGCCACGCGCACTAAAAATAAAAAAAATTATAGCCTATAGTTTCTTCTAGATATATTTGATGACAAATTTTATAGAAAAGTTTTGGCGATTTTTCTTTTAATTTTCTTATTTTTTTTTGGCAGTTGTCCATCGTAACGCTATATTTTTACTATTATTTTTCTCTAAATCCATTTAATTATATCCTGATATAAATTTTTCAAAATCACTTACAGATTTTGTACACAAATAAACTTGGGTAACATGTTACATATTTATCTAGAATTTTTTTTGTGGGGGAAATATATACGCGATTTAAAAATCACCTTGCGATTGGTTTACATAATGGAACTATATACATTTCGTGTTACTATTTTTAGTTATATCTTTTAAACTATGTAGTTAGTTATATGAACATGTTCCTAACGATTAGTATGTATTTTGTAACAAATCTACTATTAAGCTGATAATTTGTTATATATATCTTCCAAATTCCCCATTTTGTAGTTTACAAATGCTGTACGCATGCTGCAAACAGGATATAATTTTAATTTGTTGTTATTGGTTTCCTGGTAATATCAGTTTGTTCTGCATCGTGTACTAGATTCCTTAGAAAGTAAATGCTGTGGTTTTTTTTGTCGTTTGTTCGCTACTGTAGGAGATGAGATTTTTGTGAAAACAAAAAATTATTGTACAAAATTTTAGCGGATTTCCGTTTAAAACTTAACCTTACCAGTGTGCATTTTTGACGCTAGCAACAACGACGTACTTCCCTATACTTATACGCACCAATAGACCAAGTTGATAGAACTAAAATCACTATAAAAGTACATTTAGCACTTGTTTATCGGTCTTTAGCAATAATGAGAAATTTGATAAATATATATATATATAATATTAATAGGCTAGGCAATTTCTTGTGACCGATGTTTTATTCTACCGTTTTATCCCGGCTTTGACAAAGCGCATATTATTTGAAAGGTATTTCTTTTTAGCCATTTTTCAGATTTACAGATTATTAAATTTTTTTCTTTATTTTGAGTAAATTGCATTTAAAGTTGCTACTAACACATACATAAAATTATACAATGCTATGTGTGTGTTTATTAAATTTGTTAATGTGTTTTTTGTGTTGACTTATGAATTGGCTATAATTGATTAGCATACTTTCAGGGTCTTTCTTTAATGAAAAAATAAAATTTCCTATAATTTGCACTCGAATTTCGAGGGCTGGGATCTGCTAGTATATATATACATATTTAATTTGTGGAGCTTAAAAATTTTTAATATTATGTTTGCAATAAAAAAAAACTGAATACTTTTACTTGTTTCATTTGAAATCTTACAAATTGAATAGAGGATCTGGTGTATTGGTTACGAATAAATATCGTCGTATGTTGAAACAAGTAACTAAACTTTAATGTTTGCTAAAAAGTTGATGTCGTTCAAGCTTAACGAAATTATGCAAGAATATGGACTGTGTTGAATCTTAATTTATTTATAGTAAAATAAAATTTATTTCCATAGACCGATTTACGTACTTGGAAATAGTTTGTGTTAGAATCGTTAAGATTATTTTTATTACTTTAATATAAGTAAGCAAAAGTTACAATTTTACAGAATTATAATTTTTGTTTTAAAAACGAATCGACAAAAGGATGTTGTGAAAATGTGGTAGAAGTATGCAACAAATCTTCAAAGTGTAGAGTTGGGATTAAATACCATGAACTTAAAATTCATATTGGCAATCAATTTTTAATGGCTTATTGGACCATTTTTATACTTGCAAAAACTAAAAACTATAACGCATCCTCCAGTGGAATTATTTGCATGGGGACTTGTTTCTCACCAAATTTAATGCGGTTCACACTTGCGCTGACCGAAGCTCCTATACAAAATTTAATTTGATTAATTTTTAATTACTACATTATTAATTTAATAACATTTAATACAAAATGATCTGATTCGATCTGTATAACAAAATAAATTAAATACTTACGAATAATAAAATACTTACGTATAATCAGTATTCTTGTTAAAAAGTAGCAAGTGCTACTTGCACATTTTTATATAGAACAAGCTCGGTTATTGTAGAAAATGCGAGTAATATGGACCCCGCCCCCTATTTTGAACACTTATGTTCATCTGTATTTATAAATATTTATATATATTTGTGTATTTATATGAGCAGAGATGGAACCTTGGTAAAAATTATCGTAACCTTATCTTTTCTAAGACATTCTAAACGCTGCTGTAGAAGTTAATAAAAAAATATTAAATAGGATTATAAGTTGGCACAAAGCATTTTATGTCTTCAAAGCTATATTCAACAGATGATAAGCCGAAAATGTGATATTTTTTCAGATTTTAGCAATATGGAGTATTCTCCATTCCATTTATAGAAATACTAATTTTAATAAGTAATAAATACTTCTGTTTTTCGGCCTTTTTGTTGCTATTAAATTATAAATTATTTGAGGTTGAGGCCAGTTTTATCCATTTTTTGTTGTTGCTTTTTATTCAATATTTCTTCAGGAATATTATTTCTAAAAATATATAGCACAGAACACTAATAACTATAACTAAAACGTAAGAACAAAAAACAATAAAAAACTTACACTGAGTAACAATAAACTAACAAAAATATGTCCTTACATTTTTACATTTCATATTGTACTGGTTATTGTTAATTGAAAATACCCTAGCACAGTTAAATAACTTTCATGGGCAAATTAAATTCACAATAGAAGAAGAGCAAGAAGGAAGGCTACCATACCTAGATACCTTGTTGGTAAGAATGCATGGTAAATTTAAAATAGATTGGTACCAAAAACCTACTTCATCAGAACGTATAATAAATTTCTTTTCATGTCAGTCGAAAAATATGTTATGAACACGGCCAACAATTTCATAAAAAGAGTTCTCACAATCAGTGATAAACAATTTGATGGGGAAAATATTAATAAAATAAAAGAAATTTTAAAAAAGAATGCCTTTCCAAAAACTTTTAAAAAGCCACCAAACCTGGATAATTAAATATGAGGAAACACCTATTATTTATAAATTGTTAGCATATATACCTGAAATTTCTGAAGGAATAAGAAAATCGAGGCTAAATAATAAGAACAAATTCAAAATAGCATATACGACACGTAACACGTTGCAATACCTTTCTTCAAATACAAAAAGTAAAATAGATAAAATGGAAAATATCAATGTTATTGATAAGATAAATTGTACTGGCAACGACTATGACATGTGATAACAAGAATATGTAGGAACAACAAAAAACATTAAAAACGAGAATATCCGGACACATATCAGATATACGTAATAGAAATAAATTATTGACCCAAATAACTGCACTAATTGCCCATTGTGCAGAAAAACATCATCAACCAAACTTAGATGAGATAGAAATTTTACAAAGAGAGGACAAATACAATAAACTGTGCACACTCGAAATGTTGCATATTATAAATACACACAAAGAGAATAGAATGAACTACAAAACCGACACTGATAATTGCGCTCAAAGCTACCGACACATTATAAACAAATATGAAAACAAAAAAGAAAATTATGGTCGGTATAGACCGACTATATGATACCCTATATCATGGTTTAGAGACCCATGACCCAAATTTGAGTAGCATTGATATTAATTTTTTTGGCTGCAGATATGAAAAAGTTCATATCGGATGCTATATTTATATGGGGACTAAGTCGAAAAATGGACCGATCCTGATCATATTTGGTAAAGTCACCTATATTTTCAAAAAAATATATACAAACCAAATTTGAGAAAAATCTGTGCAATATTTTTTGTTTTTTGATAGATTTAAGTGGAGATCGAGAAGCAGCTCTATATGGGGCCTATGACTAAGAATTTTCCTATATGGATTATTTTTGGACTACTGATTAATGGATGTAAGAAAAACACATACAAACGCAATTTGACTGAGATCTATATGATAATTTGGATCTTATGGCAATTTGTTTCGATTTCATAGGGTTCATTTATTTGGGGACTAGGTCTGAACTTGGACCGATCCTCACCAATTTCAATAGCGTTCATCCTATGGCCGATAAAGACATATGGACCAAATTTCATCAAAATATATTCATATTTGGGAACTGTAGTTGGATTACAAGGTTTACATGGACACAAGGACGGACGGACGGAAGAAGGAACATTGCTAAGTCGACTCAAAACGTGATTCTGAATCGATGGGTATACTTGTATTGTATACTTATGGGGCTGTTTAAATTACCGAAATTTGAAATTTTTTTTCAGTAATTTCATTAAAATGAAAAAAGTGTTCTACCCGCAGATCGTCACGGGTGCAAAAGTATACAGAGTAGGGCGGGGCGATTTGTAGGGAGGCAAAAAAATCGCTCAAGTGACAAGGAAAATCATATTCTAAGGATCAAAGTAAGAAACTTTGCCCAAGGAACCATACCTCTAAAACGAATTCTGATGTCCCGACTTTTGACCTGTCTGTCTGTCTGCCATGGGGCAACCCCCCTCATGCAATTGATCTGAGACTTGGCCCATAGTCTTCTTGTGACTACAAATTAATTTTGGGGTAGTCACGCAGTCACGCAGTCATGCATAGTCACGAAGTGATCTAAAAGTTATTTACCACATCCGATCTATCTTTTTGAATAACAAAACATAGTCAAGGTATATGATTATTATTTATTAGCAGAGTAGAAGATACGTATACGTATAAGAGTTAATTTTAATATATGTCTATGGCTTATGACTCAAAAAATTATTTTTCACTTTTATTTTAGTTCAGTTAGTTTTTGAGACGCTCTTTCACATGGTGAAAATCAGAAAGTCCTATCTTGCTTAGAAGTGTACTAAAAATGTAGAGAAAGAAGAGCACAAATGAAAGAAAAACAGAATTTTATTGAAAATCGAGAACCAAGATAATACATGGAATTGAAAATGAAAAAAAGGATTGAACGCTACAAAAATTATTTTACCAAAAAAACAAGCTATTTTGCACAAAAAATATTTATTTAGCAATATGTAGTAGTTTTCTTCGCCGCGATCCTTGTTGAAACCTAAGAAGTTGCTCGTTTTTTTGAATCTTCTTCTGGAGATGAGGCTTACGTTTTCTTGATTTTTTATTGGAGCTGAATTCGCAGGTTTCTTCAGTTTTTTATTTTTTGGATCGTGATTTGACGATGCAGCTATAGGTTTCGGTTTCTGTTTCGACGATGAAGCTACAGGTTTTGAGAATGAAGCCTAGGGTTCCTTCGATGCCACTTTTGTGGCTGGTAAAGCATCTTCAGATTTTTTTGATGGCATTTTTTCGATGGCAATGGAGCCAAAATATCTGCATTCATGGAATCTGAGACCAAGCTTCTGAGATTCTGATAAATGTACCACTGACGCTGTGGAGATAAACCAACTGGTTGGATAATTTCGGGCATGTTGTCATCAACTGGGATTAATGACAGTTGAAATGATTCAACATCCTCGCTGTCCGCAAATTTTTTGGTTTTTAAAGAGTTTTTGTTCATTATAAAATGGTGGAATTGTGTAATACCAACAAGTGGCTTGTAGAATGGTTTAAAATAACTGTCCCATTCATACCAAAAGACATTTTTCGACTAATGGCCACCTGGTGACGATTGTATGACGCACTGCAGTAAATCTTCATACGTATCAATATTAGTAACAGCATACTTGGCTAGCGTAATTCATATTGTGTTCACTATTGAAGAAAACGGAAATTTTAATTACAATAGATACAACTTAAAAAGAAGTAAACAATGGTTTACTTACTACGACAGTAATCACAGAGATCATTTGCTGGTTTCATTACTGTAACATAAGGTATGTATTTGGCCCATATGCGTCGAAAGGAACACATACTCATCTTCAGTTCATCATCACCGAGTGAAGCAATGTATTTTCGATAAACTGAGGCCGTTGTCTCATTAGATGGTAACTTCATTACATGATAATCTTTGAATTTGGGTAAACGTCCTGTCAGTGGAAGAGCCAATAGATCGGCTGTATACTCAATAAATTTGAAAGCTTTTTGGATATCAGATGGTTAAAATGCTGTCCAATGTGTAGATGGTTTATTTGCTAGCGCATGTACCCGTGTTATGGCACCATGTGTATGAAAATGTCGAAGTAAATTTTCAAAACGTTTTCTTCCACACGCATGCACAAAAAGGAAAAATGAGCGGCAAACAGGTAAGTGATAAAAAATGAACATCAATTTATGCCTTTCAACATCTTTACCTTTTTGCCTTTCATGTTCCCTCCATTTCGTCATTTTTGTGTAGGCATCTCCAAGTTTGTCTGTGCACATTATTGCAAATCAAGTTAATGTTTTGATAATTCTAGATAGTTGTTTCTTGCATTTTCTATTATCTTTCGCGGTATCATTTTTTGGGATTTCTTATTACAGCAATCTTCCGAAATAAATTTATTTACCAATTCCTTTTCTTTGTTATCTATAGTAGACAAGTCCATTGTAAAAAAACTTTGTTCCACTTCCATTTGATCTTCAGCTTGAAATAATGATTGTAGTCCCTCATCGTAATTGATACCAACATCATCGAAAGAATCATCATCGTTCTCTTCATTTTCACCAAAATATTTTTGAAAAACCTTGCTAAATTCTACATCGACAGACATTATTCACTAGTTCATAACGGAAAAGACCATCAGAAATAATTACACCAACGAGATAACGAAAAAAAACTGACGAAATGCATTGTTTATCTTTAACAGCTCATTTCTCGAAATTTTGTTTTTGAGTCATAAGCCACCTTTTCATAGACCGGGTAACATGTATTAAATCAGCCCAATTCCAAACAAAAAATGGTGATTTTTTAAAATGTTTGAATGGGGAACCCCCCTGGGGGTGTTCTACTGGCATGGGTGGGTCGGCCCTCTAAAGTTAGTGGGGGTCGATCATACATTTGGACTCGATTGGGGCACTCTAAATGGGTCAAACTGAGACAGACAGACAGACAGGTCAAAACCCGGGACATCAGAATTCGTTTTAGAGGTATGGTTCCTCGAGCAAAGTTTCTTATTTTGATCCCTAGAATACGATTTTACTTGTTACTTGGACGAGGACACTTTCACTATTCTCTAGGTGGTATACGTTTCTTGTTCCCTTTTGTTCCCTAGAAGTTCTATTGCACTAAAGTTGATATCTGACACAAATATAGTAGTTTAATAAATATTTCAGAACACCCCTAATATTAAACGGTAGGGTTGTGACCACCAACAACAACTAAAGGCTGAAATCCTACACCTTTTTCTGAAATTAAAAAACAGTTGAGTTTTGAGTTTTAATGCCACGCCCATAATTAACCTAATTTTTTGGCTACATTAATTTGGATATATTAGTTACAAAATGACGTTAAAATTTTAAAAATCGGTGACATAAAATATTGGACTTTTGGCCAATGAAATAAAAATTTCAGTAACAGTGCGTCGATTAACTGGAAAAGTGGAATAATGTTTAACACAATTTAAAAGCAAAAACAATGATTAGTTAATGAAAAATTGTCAATGTATATAAAACAAATATAATGTTGGCTAACTATGTAGCAGATGACTTAAAAATTTTCTAAAATGATCATAAAATCTTGATATGCTCTTTATTCTCTTATAGCTCAATTACAAGTGAATCCGAATTTATAAAAACATAAACCAAATATCATATAAAAGCAAAGCAGTTGAAATACATTTTAAAAGATTATTTTACAAAATCCACAATTTTTTTTTTAACTTTTATAAACTACACTTCAATTTATTTTTGGTTTTTATGTACAGTTATTAGAAATGCTGTTTTTACTTTTTTAGATAAAAAAAATTACCGAAATATTTTTAAATATCTCTTAACGTAAAAACAATTTTGATTTGTGATTTTATGATTTTTATACCCTACATATGATGTTTGTTACTATGTGCTGATGTTTATTACTGTCTAAATTATTCGACCTATATAATTTTCGTACTTGTTTCTCAACGTTTTTTTTTTTTGAAAAATATATTTCTGGAATATTTTGTAATCTCCCTATTTATTTTTTGTTTGACGTAAAATTTTAAAATTTTAAATTAAATAATTTTTACTAATACAATTTCAAATAGAAGGGTATGAAAATATGACAATAGATTGTTAAATGTATTTTTGAATATTTTTATAGCCCCTATTTTTCGAGTTAGAAAGGAAAAATATAATTATATAATTTTGAAAATAAAGCCACTGTGTTATCTGTCAAATTACAAAATACTTCTTTTTTACTACAATTCATTTTAGAATTCATGTTTTTTATATCTATAATATTAATAGGCTAGGCGATTTCTTGTGACTGATGTTTTGTTCCACCGTTTCATCTCGATTATTACCAAACATATATTATTTGAAAGGTATTTTTTTAAGCCGTTTTGCAGATTTACAAATTTTTAAAATTTTCCCTTTATTTCGAGTAAATTGCATTTAAAGTTGCCACCAATACATAAATAAAATTATGCGTATGCTATGTGTGTTTTATTAAATTTGTGGTTTGTGAAATGGCTAAGTTGAAAAATAAAGCTCCTGGAAAAGGCACTCGAATTTCGAGCGCTGGAATCTGCTAGTATTGTATTAATAAACTAGCTATTATATTAACTATAAACAGCTGCTTCTTATTTGTGTATCATACAAATAACTTCAGAGCTATTCTGAGTTTTGCAAACATCCTTTAAACTGATGTCTGTTTGTTGTCGTGTCTGTCACGACTGCTTTTTGCCACCAATTACTGATAACACTAATACTTTCTCACTTTTTCTATAGTAAATATGTTGTTCAGGTCCGTCTACATAATTTTTGAATATTTTAATAAACAATGAAAAACTTTTACTATACAGTATTGGATTAGAATGATCTCTGGATTGATCGATGAATAAATTTTTTTTTTGAATTTTTAATCGACCAATGTTACAAACCTAAGAATAGATAACCCGAGTTTTTGTTTCAACTTTGATATAAAGCTTTTAGAAATAAAATAGGAATTCCTCATTACCAGAAAACATCACACCCTACAGCAATATTTTTTTGTTGGTCCAAAAATACACTTTCATCTAAATATATACAAATTCATTCCATAAAATATTTTGTAATCCACTAAAACGTTTTTTCGTTTTAAAATTATATTTTCAATAGAACGAAATATTCCCATTCAAAACTTCTGGTAGTCAAAAAATTGTTTTTGCTTTAAATCTGATAACGGGCAATGTGGAAGGTATTCGTTAAATTTGGAAATTAGCACTTTAATTTGTTTTTGTCAAAAATGATATGCAATGACGATTTTATTTCCAAATTAATTAAAACTGAAAACAGTAATTACCTTTCAGATACATGCATTGAAATGCAGGAATAATTATAATCAGAAGAATGCTTTAGTGGCATATATTGTGCAGTTCGGGTCAATTCAATTTGATTGCATTGCATTTCGAAAAGATTTTCTTTGAATACCAATAATATAATAGAAAATTTGAAAGCTCAAACTATATGTAGCAGCACATACACAAACCATTGCTTATCATACTGGCTTTTAGAAAATCATTAGCAGCAACATCAAAGTTTAGAGTCTTAGTAGTTAGCAGAAACTGCAATAACAATAAATGTTTGGTATGCAAGAAACCTAAATTTACTACTTTAGAATTCGGCAGAAAGTAGAAAATGTAAATAAATGTTTACACACATATTGGTGCATGAAAGCCACAGTCAAGAGGCTCTCTAACACACTATGAAAATAAAATTTCTATTGCATTTTCAAAGTGCTTTACAAATACATTTAATTTAATGTAGGATATTGCTTTAAATATTGGCCTTCAAACAAGAGTCGTTTTAAATTTTTATTAAATAATAAATGAAGAATTTCAAATGGCAATGGTAATTAAATTTTGTTGCCAAAAACGAACAATAGTAATGATTCTTTTAAAACAATTATCATTTTGCCTTGAAGTATAAGACAACAAAAAGAAAAACAATTGACTTTGAAATTGACAACTTGTTATTTTTTGATCCCAATCATATACACATATATGTATTGATATAAATGGCATCACTATGGAGATCTACAGTTATTCGACAATTTAATTCTAGTTCCGAAGTTGTGAACAATTATAACCGACAATCATAATTTTTCCTTTTAATCAGAGGTCATCACAATAACCGATAGATAAATAAACTCAAGGCTTAACCATGAAAATTCGAGACGGAAGACACAGAAAGTGGTGTAAGAATTAAAAACAAGTAATAAAGATATAGTCGGTCCAGACCGACTATATGATGACCTGTACTATGAGCTTTAGTAACAGTCCGATGTCCTCTATATGTATGCTAAACCAAACTAGTCTTAAGACAGATTTAAGTGAAGATCGGGAGGCTGTGACTGCAATTGGTTCCACACTATTTGTTTTTGGTGTGAATACGAGTATTTGTGACTATAATAAGCAATTATGTGTCAAATTTGATCATATTATGTTATCGTCTAAATGAATGAATTATAATTATAATTATATAATATATAATATAATATAATTATATAATATAATTATAATAATATAATTATAATTATAATTTTAATGCCATATGGCACACATAGTTCAAAAGTGACTCAACTCAAAATTTTCATTTGTCAGAAATCGACAATTGAAACAATTAAAACATAAAGAAAGACATATCTGTTTTTTTAGCAACAGTAAACAACAACAAAACACATTGATATATTTCTTATAGATGTGTATTGTGCATAGTTTAAGCATATAAAGCCGAAAAATGTAAATTTGGAGTTGAGTCACTTTTGAACTAGGCGTGCGATATATAGACCAATGTGAAGGATCTATGTATGGCAGTGACTCGTTTCGAAGTTTTTTCTTCACAACTTTTGAATAAAATAGAGTTTTTTAATAAAACAAGTAAGAGTACTAAATCCGGGTGTGCCGAATTTTTGATATCCTCCAATCGTGTTCTAAACACAATATTACACCAACGCTTTCAATACTAAGAGACCAAAAAGTCTAGATTTCAAATTATAACGGCTACATTTTTTACAATGATGTGTAAAATCAATTAGATAGTTAACAAAAATTTTATGTGGTTCATGCTTTTTTCCACACTCCACACCTCTGTGCAGGGAGTATATATAGGTTTGTCATTCAATCTGTAATGCTTCGAAAAATGAATTTGCGACCCCATAAAGTACATATATATATATATATGTTGAAATCACGCTCATTCACAAAATATACCATTTACATGAGTAAAATTATGATAATATTGTTGCCCATTATTTCGAGCAGACTGATGTTGAAAAAGAGGTAAACCAGGCATCATTGTGCTGAGATATGTCCAAAAAGATGAAGATACTTCTAAATAATTTAAAAAATTCAGTGTGTTTGTCGTAATAATTTAGTATTTAGTTTATCAAATTATCAAACTTTTGCTTTTTACAATGTTTTGTTTACATCTTTAATATTAATAGGCAAACATTCGTCATTTGAAAGGTATTTATATATTTTACATTTTTTGGAGTAAAATTCATTTAAAGTTACAACTAACCCATACATAAAATTATACAATGCTGTGTGTGTGTTTATTAAATTTGTTAATATGTTTGAAAAAACCCCTGTGTTAAATTTAAAAATAGTTTTGGACATAAACTAACATCGACAAAAATTATTTTGGATATAAACCAATAACGACGATAAAATGTTGGATTGTGAATTGGCTAAAATTGATTCGAATACCTTTAGGGTGTCATAAAATAAGTTATTAAATGAAAAAATAAAATTTTCCAGAATTTGCACTCCAATTTTGAGGGCTGGGATCTGTTTGCTTGTTATAGATAGTGCAATAAGTCCAGGTACTAATGTTAAACCAAAATCTGCACAACTCTTAACGCTCTTATTTGTTTTAATTGAAAGCAGTTATTAAATGTAATGAGTATAAATGTAAACAAATACAATTACATTTCTTTTGTGTGTTTATTATCGATGCATAAAAATCTTTGCTCGTGTTTTTATTGTAAATATGAAATTTCGCATGTACAACAAGCAAAAAAAAATGTGCACATAAAAATGTTTATATATTTTTCACCATTTTTTAGTTTTTTATATGAAATTTTATTGCAGTATTTTTACATTTGCATACGTTATTTCTCACCTATTTGGTCTAGAGGCATCAAATTCTATACCAAACTTCTCCAGATTATGACGAACATTCTAAGACTAAGTAGTGCCAGCCCTTGATCTGTTGCGGAGAGGAGAATATTTTCAACAAACAGACAGAGAGAAATCGCTAGATCGACTTTTCATTTTATAAGGAACAAGAATGTATACAGTTTATTGGGTGTCCTCTGCACAGTAGTGTTGAGGGTATAATTGCGCATTTTGAACAAATTTACAAAATAAACTTTTTATATCAATGATATTTTTACCCTATACGTTAATCAAGAAAAAAATTGTATTCAATTAGTTGATATAATGGGCCATATCAGAAACTATGTATATGCATTATCACAGAGAAAGTCATGAAAAATCCTAATCTGTTGGTCAAATTAGCAAATTTAACCGTGCTTCAAAGTATTGTTAACTAAAAATGCCGAAAAAGTCACTTATAGATTAAACATTAATCTCAAAAATTCTCCTGCCATCGGAAAGCATACGTCAGAAACATTCATCAAATATCTGTTGGAAAGCACAAGTCTTCAATTAGGTTTTATTTTCTTAGTTACAAAATTCAGCAAGAACTAATAATAGAACTAACTAATTTTCATAAATATGAAATTTGAAAAACAGAATACCTTCATCAATAAGCCCATTTAATTGGATGATATACAATGTCGACATAAATGTCTATTTGGCAGCACCTTCTTCATTGTTTCTGTAGTTTTATACAGCAATGTAACCATTGCTAATCTAGTTGTCCTTTATTAGGGAGCAACAAAATGCCAGAAAAAATTTTAATAATCATCACACTTTATCTTACATTCCTCAAATGCTTACATTGTGCATTTTGAAAGGAGCTATAGGTGGGAGTACTATGTTAACTACTTATCCCTTTAAGACATGATGCAAAGATAGATGATGTGGCAAGCATGATAATGTTAATCCAGGTATCAAAAATTAGTGGTTGAATTAATATTTATAACATAGAAACCTATAAATTTAAACAAGAATTTCCTGTCAAATTTCATTTATTTAAAATTATTAGGAAAATTAAAAATATATGTTAACAAAATTAAAGCTATTTGTATTAGTTACATGTGAAATAAGACTTTTTTAAGTATACTGTAATTATTGCTTGCATCCATGTAAACCAATGTGTTTTTTATGTTGATGACAAATTGAAACTTCAGAATTGTTTTTATGGCAATTATTGGAACTAGCGAACCCAGCCCTCGAAATTCGAGTGAAAATTCTAGGAAATTTTATTTTTTCATTTAATAAATCAATCAAGTTTAGACAATTCATATTCGATACTTTTTTGGTTTATGTCCAAAATTATTTTCAAATTCAACACAATAATTATTGTGAATGGAGAAAACGCACTCTTTTTTTTTTGCAAACACATTAACAAATTTAATAAACACACACATAGCACTGTATAAACTTATGTATGTGTTAGTAGCAACCTTAAATTAGCATAACTTCAAAAAATATAAAAATTTAAAAATCTGCAAAGAAATAACTTTCAAATGAGATATTTTTGGTCAAAATCGGGAGAAAACTGTGGAACAAATCATTGGTCACAACAAAGCACTTTACTTATTAATATTATAGTTAAGTATTTATAATATTATAATATTTGACGAAAAATATGAAAAGATGAAAAACATACGAGTAAAACGAAATACTTCAGCAAAACAAAAAATTAAATTTCCAAAGAAGTGAAATAGATGATTTTATTGGGATCCAGATGTGATGAAAACTCGGATTATCAGCAAAAAGTTTGATATGTGATTGTTGCAGTATATTTAACTGGTGCTTATGACGTCATGAGATTTTTTTTCGGTACAGGTATTTTTATAACTAATTTAGTAAGAACCTCATGCCAGTTTTAACACTTCCTTTTCTTTTCTTTTCTTTTCTTTTCTCAATATTACAGCTTCAAATTCATGCACTAAAAAATCGAAAAATGTGCTTAAGACATTCACTATAAACTAGAAAATATATATTTGTGGATATCACTTTAACAGAAATATGCACTAAAAACAAAAAAAAAAAAAAACAATTCTTTCATAGTTGTTTTATATTTCAGTTTGATATATTGAAAGAGGCTTAAATAGTATAACTCTTGGCTTAGATTCTTATTTGTTGGTTTTCTGCATTGAACTTCTTACCAAACAAACTAACTACTGCTTGTGGTTACTGATGAGGGTTGTTAACTCGTCCTGTGATGAGAATGTAGATAAATTTTTTGAAACAAATGTGCCAACGTTTTTTGCTCTATATAAACAAAAACCATTTGATCTTGGGCCTGATTAATTTCTAACTCAATCATTAAAAGTGATAGAGATCGAAAATAAGATTTTTTATTTTTATAAAAATAATCAAATATATTAAAATTCAGATAGCAATCATCAGATGTATTAAAATATACATAAAAGAATTTAACTAAATAAGTAATAAAAGTTCAGTTCATTGGTAATTAACGGTAAGAAATAAATTTTGAAGCAAAGTCAAGATAAAACAATTTTTGAAAGTAACAAAAAAATGAGTTAGTAAATAGGTAATGCTAATATTTATCTGGTGTATTAACCCTTTCACGACTAATGGGATAAATATGTCTGACCTGAATCGACAGAAGACAGCTTTAGCTTTCAGACCATACCAAAAAAGTTGGCACATATATTCTCGGGACCTAAGACGGTGACCCCAATTTCTGAAAATTGTGTTTTTTTAATCATATTTAGATGTCATTAATTCGGACGTTATTGAACTAAAAACATTAACATTTTGTTATAACATGGACCAGAATTTTTGGAAATACACAATCAATTATGGTAATCTCCGAAGCAATTACATTTTTTTGTGAAACAAAAAAGTTTTTTTACAAAAGGAACTATTTTCCTTTAAATTTTTAGTACAAACTAAAAAGTAGTAATCGATTCTCTGTGATCTATATTTAACAAGTAAGAAAATTATAGTCGGTCTAGACCGACTATACGATACCCTATACCATGCGTTTAGAGACCCTATCTCTTAGGCCCAACTAACTGGACATAGGAAATAAGCAAAAACCAAATTTGAGTGGGATTTTTATTAATTTTTTTTGGCTGCAGATATGAAAAAGTTCATATCGGATGCTATATCTATATAGGGACTTGGACCAAAAATGGACCGATCCTGATCATGTTTGGTAAAGTCTCTTGTATTTTGGAAAAATATATACAAACAAAATTTGAGAATAATCAGTGCAATATTTTTGTTTTTTAATAGATTTAAGTGAAGATCGGGAAGCAGCTCTATATGGGGTTAAAGGGATCATTTTTGGACTACTCATTAATGGATGTAATGAACGCATACAAACCCAATTTGAGTAAGATCTCTATGACAATTTGGATCTTATGGCAATTTATGTCGATTTCATATGGGTAATTTTTTGTATGGGGGCTAGGTCTGAACATGGACCGATTCTCACCAATTTCAATAGCGTTCATCCCATGGCCGATAAAAGCTTATGTACCAAATTTCATCAAAATACATTCATATTTGCGACCTGCAGTTTGATTACAAGCTTTACATGGACACACAGACGGACGGACGGACGGACATTGTTAAATCAACTCAGAAAGTGATTCTGATTCGATCGGTATAATTAAAGATGGGTCTAGGTCAAATATTTTTGGTTGTTACAAACAGCAGCACAAAGTCATTATACCCAAACCACATAGTGGTATAGGGTATAAAAATATAAAAATATGCAGAAATATGCAATAAAAATATGCAATTAGAAGAAAAACTTTCATATTTAGTGTATATTTAGCCAAAATTCACTTTGGTGCACTGAGTACAAATATTTATTTGCATTAAAGTCCGCAGCCCTGCTAGTTACAGATTTAATTTCCATTTCCCATTGATACTGTGAAGACTTCATTGTGTTCGTTGTTGTTAAAAGGTTTGGAAGTTGTTTAAACCACAAGGTGTTTCTTTTAATTTTTCTTTCTTTTTTTAAATTTTTTTTTTTTTCATAATTTTTTTATTGTTATTTCATTTAAAAATATACAACCTGCGATGGCGAGACAAAACCTATCTACCAATAAAACTTGTGTTAGGATATTTCAATTTATGGTTATGTTTTAGTTATTGTTTTTATATACATATAGAAAACTGCAGTTTCATTTACAATAACACTATAGAAAACTACACTCTATAGCAACATATGTATAAAAATTGCAAATTCAAAATACAGCCAATACCCAACAAAAAGAGTGATTAACAAAATGTAGAATAATTATAACAAGTACTGATCTTGACGATGTACTATTTGGATGAGATTAGTTTTAATTTAGTAACAACAGAAAAGTCGAAGTAACACTAATATTGTTTTAAATGTATTTAGTTTTTTTGATATACCATTTAAATATTTCATTCAATACTAAATGATCTCAAGTGTACAAAATAATAAAGAAATCATTTGAAAATTAATGACAATACATTATTCTTTAAAAACAAATAAGTAGTGATTTTTAGCGCTTCCAGTTTCATTCAAATTTGGCGCCTTTTAGCGATTTTGAGGTACTGTTTTGCGTCTTTGCTTGGAAAAAGTTGGCGTCGCTGGGTAACACCAATTGAAAAATTTGCAAATACAAAAAATGTAAAGGATATCGACCAATGAAAGCATTAAAAACATGAGAAAAACTATGAGATAAAGTGTTAAAACTGGAGAATTATATGGGAAAAAAAATCATTCAATATCAAAATATCAATCAGGATTCAGAAGAAAATCTTCGCATGAAAATATAGTAGATTATGTGATAAATCTTTGGGAAAAAAAATAATATAATACCAATTCAATGTCAAAACAACAGGACGCATCATATAAAAAATAATAATATCTTGATAAAAATTAATAAATTAAAACTAAATAGACAGAAAACAAAAATAATGGAAATAAATATGACTCGCAACGCAATCTTTATAATAAACGATGAAATAATAAAAGAGGTGATGCAAACAAATTGCCTTTGCTTCGTCACTAACATAGATTAAAATTTAATGATCACATTGAGTATATTTGTTGAAAATTGAAAAAAAAAAAATAGTTTTTTCAAAAGACTCGAAATAAAATATCATGAAAAAACAGAATCAAAACCACATTTCAGCAAATACACTGGATAACAGTCACTCTGAGCGGTGAGAATATTAGGTGAACATACTAGGCCAGTGTAGTAAAACCTCCAAAGAGTTTGGCGTTCTTATGACCTTTTTTCCAATGTTTTGATGTTTGTTTGCTTAGTTTTTCAGCTCAAGAACCATTGCCAATTTTTCATTTTATTCTTAAGTAAATACCTTTAGCAAATTAAGTTGCAACAAGTTTGGTGAACAATTAAATTAGAAATCAGCAATGGTTCCTGAGTTATAGCTAAAAAACTAAGCAAACAAACGTCATGATAAGGAAAAGTATGAAAAGTTATAAACCTTTGCGTTACGCTTAACCCTTTAAGTTTATTTAACATTAAGACTATTGGTGGATATCTGCTGCATCCCAAAATTATTCGCGTTGCTTTGTTCTGAAATTTTTTTAGTCTCTCCAATTTGGTTGTCTTACAACATGTGAAAATAAAGAATGGGAATATTAAAAATATTAAAAATATTAAAAATTCTAAATAAATAAATAAATAAACTAACCCATAAAAACATATGAATCTTATGCAAATGAATCTCTCCGTGACTGTGCGTGACTATTTTAAAATTAATCTTTGGTTACAACAAGTCTATGGATCAAGTTTTAGATTGATTGGATGAGGGGAAATGGGGTTTTAATCTCTCCGTGACTGTGCGTGACTATGTGAAAGTTAATCTTTTTTCACAGCAAGTCTATCGACCAAGTTTCAGATCAATCGGATAAGGGGAAATGGGTTTTAAATCACTCCGCGACTGCGCACGACCGTGTGTGCCTGTGCGTGACTATGTCAAAGTTAATCTTTTATTCACAGCAAGAGTATGGACAATGTTTCAGATCGATCGGATAAGAGGAAGTGAAGTTTTAGTCCCTCCGTAACTGTGCCGTGACAATGCCAAAGTTAATATTTTTTCACAGCAAGTGTATCGACCAAGTTTCAGATCGATCGGATAAGAGGAAGTGAAGTTTTAATCTCTCCGTGACTGTGAGTGACTATGTCAAAGTTAATATTTTTTCACAGCAAGTGTGTGGACCAAATTTCAGATCAATCGGATAAGGGGAAATGGGCTTTAAATCACTCCGTTACTGTGCGTGACTATGCGTGACTGTAGGTGAATACCCCAAAATTAATCTATAGTCACAACAAGACCATGAGCCAAGTTTCAGATCAATTGGATACGGCGCAATGGGGTTGACGCTCGACAGACAGACATTCAGACAGAGAGACAGACAGACAAAGAGTATGAGTTAAAAGAAATAGTTTAAAACAATGAAAAATAAACACAATTTTTACATCAATTTTAGAATAAAAAAATTCATATAAATAAATTGCAGATTTTTGGACCAAATTAAAGGTTTAAAAATCTATTTTGTGATATATTTTTTTTAATTTTACTTTCGTAAGACCGTAAAATTTTATGGAAGTAATTTAATGTAATAATAATATTATAGTACGCTGTTTAAAAGAATTTTCTATAAAACCGGAAGATCGACACTAAATGAGACTTTTTATAGAAAAAAAAAAAATAATATAATTTTCAAGTGCTTCCCTTGGTTTTTGCTGGGCAGTTCTCCATAGAAATTTTGTTGCTTGTTAAAGTATTAGGCAAGCAATAACACAACAATGATTTCCCAAGTTGCATTTAAAAATAAAAATAACATTTACACATCCTAGGCGGAAAATGCAGTGTCTATATTTTATTGTTTGTGTTTAGTCAATATTGTTAAACAAACTTTAATATTTGCGAAATATCACAAAATTTGTATTTAGTGTTATTTTATATCTATAGATTTCAACTGAAATACAAATATTTATGTATTTATGGAAATATTTGTGGAAGTAAAGGTGACTCGGCTATTTACGAATTTAAGAACCACTATAATTAATAAAAATAAATTTAATTGATCCGTTTTGGTTGAGAATTAAATTAAACCTTTGAGTGATAGAGAAACCATAATTATTAAAAGTTGACGAAAAGTTCGATTTATTCTTATTTATATGAAAAAAAAAAACTTGTTTAAATTCTAATGAGGGGTTCTAAGAAATGGTTCCCGAAATAATTTAGTCTTCTCAAAATACCATTAATTTCCCATTCGTTTGGTTAATTAGAAAATGTTTCTAACATACTTGTTTTCGAACTCCAGAACAATGTTGGAGTAATGTGACAAATGTTTAAAATTCTAACTAGAGATATAGCTCGGAGCGATATAGTAGTTGGTGGAACATCACTTTGGCTCTATGCTGTACATGGAACATCATTTTGGCTTTATGCTGTACATGTACAATTTTAAAAATATGTGCAAAAAACAAAATTTTAGAAAATCTATTTTTTTGTAACCAACTAGATTCTACTTTATCATAAATGTATTCATGTGATGTACATATATTTTTAATGAAAAATAAAAACATAATTTTTTTAACTTTTAGTTTTCAATAAATATTTTCTTTTTCCAAATATATTTTTTTTTTAAATTTTGATATAAATTTTTAATTTAAATTTATGTTTTAATAATTTTTTAAATTCTCAATATA
This sequence comes from Cordilura impudica, assembly GCA_963682025.1. NCBI lineage: Eukaryota > Metazoa > Arthropoda > Insecta > Diptera > Scathophagidae > Cordilura > Cordilura impudica. The sequence goes on from OY821518.1 coordinate 304,493,876, forward strand.
AATCTGGAATTTCCTTTATTATTTTTGACATTCTCAATTTCTATTTGATATTGTTTGAATTTAAAAGCGTACTTTGTTCACAACAACTTTATACAAACATCGTTGGAAGTTGTTCAGATTCACATCATAACTAGTGCTTCATTTGGAAGCAATAAAAATGAAACTCAACTTTTTTTGCTGAGTATAGTTCAAAAATTGCAACAAAAATTTTAGATTTTCATTAAAATTATAATTTACATTATTAGTGATTATAAAAATATTATCTTCGTTTGTTTTCATATTCGTATTCATATTTTATCAATTCCTGTAAAAACTATTTCATCTTGATATGTTATTTGATAAAATTTACAATTGTTCCGAATTCTATAAACTCTAAAATGCAAAGGGTTTACGATATCCAACGAACTTTTTCACAATTTTTCCTTTATTAATGTATGTTTTTAGAAAGAACAATGAACATTTTTTTTAATAACAATTAAACTTGTTTTATTGAATAGATAATTTTATAACTTTACTGTTTAAATACGATTTGGGCTATGTGGCCTCCTCGCTTAGTCAGTATACGGCGCAATCTAAAACTAAAACTTTCGCACACATTTTGCAGAATTTGCGCCCGTAATTCGATAATAATTCGTCGAATGTTTATTTCCAGCCATTCAGTTGTCTAGTTTATCAACGTAGACGATGAGTCCAAAGAAATTAAACTATTGGTTATATCAAACGATCTTGGTGGATAACTAACAGCATGCGCTGTGTGGCATGTGGCTCCATCCTGTTTTAACCATATAAGAGTTAAGAATCATATGGACCAATGACCCCGCGGACCCATAGAGCACACAAAACAGTGATTTTCTGTGGATGGAATGGTGTTTGGATAAAAGATTGTGAATTAACTTCACTTCAAGTGCAACAATTTGGCTTAAGCTTCATCGCTGAACAAAATTTAGCATGTAAATTCAAAATCAATTTCAATTTGTGCTTCAGCTTACTGGCCGAATTGGTAGCGCACACGATGGTCGCTTGACTATAATTTGAGCCTTAAAAGCTCGTAATGTAAGATGCTTTCGTAAAATCTTCCGTAAGGTGGATGGGCACATCCCTATTTATATATTTATGATGCCAACTTCGTCAATGTGGGTCTTCTTCAGTGCTTTGCTGTACAGCGGCTACAACTTTGTCGGTGGGCACTGTTTGGCATCTTATGGGATGCACATTATCATTAAGAGTAAACGGGGTTTGAAAACGTTCCATAGTTATTTGGATGAAGTGCACGACGAAGTTTGATGAGCCGAACCATTTGTCTCCCTATGATGAAACGGCAAACCAAACTAAAAAAAGCAACTACCAGCTGTTAAATCGGTTGTCCAATAAATCACTGTTACCATCCCAAAAGTTGGTAACCTCTATTGGAAACAGCCTTTATAAAATTTATACTAAAATTGCACAGGTGTCAATAGATATTAAAAATCTATAACAATAGATTCCACTAAGGGCCCAAACTATTTCGAATGAATAAAAATGATCCACCCTTATATAAAATTTCGGTTCAATAAGCTGTTTTTTTTTTCTTCAATTACCCAATGTAGTATATTTTATATATATATATATTTATATATAAATTTTATAAAATATCCACTCAAAATATTTTTTTTAGAATTAATAAAAAAAAAAAAAAAAAAAAAAGAAAACAAAAAAAAATTTTTTTTGTACGTTATATTAGAAAACATTTTTACGAGAATTACAATCTATCCACTACTTAAAAAAAAAAAATAAATACAGAATTTCATATAGTTCTCTTTGTAATTAACGACAAAAGATCATGAAAACAAATGAACAGATAAGCGAGTAACAATTTGCACGTTAAATAAGTAAAAACAAACTTTTAAACTAAAATATTATATAGACCATAATTTACAGAAACAAAAATATGTTAAATTAAATTTACAATATTTTAGATGATAGGCACCAGGCATACAAACAACAAAATGACATAACTTGCAATTTACACTTACAAGTAAACGTATGTTAAGTCGTAAAAGTACTTCTGGAACCATATTATTCCCATTAAGTACGTTATATATTAAGAATACTGTAGTCGCGTAGAAAATATTATTATTATATACAGTAGAGAGAGTGAGAAACCTTTAATAACACAACATAAAATTGGAGAATATACAAACCAAATTTTGATATGGCAATCGAATTGTTACGAATCGATTAATTTCTTGGAAGTACTAAAATATTCGATCATAACCGAAATAATATGGAGAGCATAAAGGAGCAAACAGCTGAACGCTAAGGCTGGCAATAAATTCTGTTCCCACAACAAATCTGTTCACTCCACCTATATATATAAATATATATATATATATGCATGTTCTACTCGTATTTGCACGTACAACTTTACACTACTTTATAAATATGTTTGTGTTTACCCACAGTATGCATTTGTTTTATTTATGGTTTACCAGTACCAATAAATTGTGCGTTTAATCTGTTAGTCTGTTAACTTCAGTTCAATATTTTATTTTTACTTTCATATATAATGCATATAGAATGGTCTTCCTTGCAAAAAGCTATGCTACATACATTTATTTACTGGTACATATTTACACAACAGATTAAAAATTTGTGTAATCATAAAATATGCATTCATATGGTTAATAATTTAAAGCGGTTTTCACCTAGTTTATTGAGATTAATTAACTCCATTTTGTGTGAAGGGTAATTCCATGTAAAGATCATTCTAAGGTCCAATTTGAAAATTTTAAATTTAAATAATTTTTATTGATACCATTTCAAAGAAAAGGGTTCAAATGGCATGAAAAAATGACATTAGTTTATTGTGTGTATTTTTATAGCCCCTATATTTTGAAGGAAGAAAGGAAAAGTGTAGTTAAGTAATTTTCATGTCTGTCACATTATAAAATCCCTTATCTTGCTATAATTTATTATAGAATTCATGTTTTTTATATGCTTTATATTAAATATAAATAACTGTTTATTATTTGTCATACATATAACTTCAGAGCTTTTTTGTGTTTTACACACACCATCTAAATTGATGTCATTTCGTTGTCATGTCTGTCACGGCTGCTTGTTGCCCCAGTTATTAATAACAATAATACTTTCTCAATTTTTCTAATAGTAAATATGTTGCTCTATATCGTCTACATAATTTTGTATATATTTATGAACAATATAATTATTATTATAAAGATCTCTGAGTGTCATATCTGTCACATTAGAATTGGACTAAAGAGCACGCAAGTGAAATCGCAATCACTAAATACTGCAAAAAGATCAGAAAAAGTGTATTTGTTTATATTTTAATCACCTTAAACCAGATCTCACAATTGGTATAGCAAGGTCTCAAAGGTTTAATAATTGGAGGGTATAGAAATTTTTGAACCTAACATCAATTCATAGTTCTATTATATAAAAGATGCTACTTATTGATTAGAAATCTTTGAAATTTTTTTAAACGACATTTAGGAAATCTGGTTAAAGTAGTTAAGGTGAAGGCAGTTGTATTTGAGTTAAAATTCTGGCTCTGGTTTCGAGAAAATTCAAATGCATTCTGCTGATGAATCTACTTTATATCACCATTTTAAATTGATATGAAAAGTTTGGATTTAATTTATTATTATTTATTATTTATTATCGTCAAACGAATTTTACTAGCGTTAATCTAATATGTCAGCAATGAAAACGATTAGATTAAAAATATATTCGATTATATGTTTTTACTTACAGTTATTGAAAATGAAAAAAAAAACAAGATAATAAAAAAAATTGCATTCTCACTGAGTTTTTCGATTATAATTTTAAATTCAAAATAGGATTTTCCGGTTCAAAACTTAACAAATTACATCTTACTTTCAACTTTCGTTTATATAAAAACTAGCTGAACCCGGTGTACTTCGCTACCCCTCATCGTTATAAAATAAAATAAAATAAAAAAAAATATTTATACATTAACACAATATTATTTATTTAATTTAGAATTAATCATTGCAATGTTTTAGGATGTACAATATTTTTAGTTTGTCCATCTGGAGCATAAACATATAAGTCGGTGGGTTTTCCACGTGAGCATGCAACATAAAGCTGTCCATGCGGAAGCATGGATTTGCTAAATTTAAGCCGCAAACTTGAAGAGATTGACCTTGAGCTTTGTTAACAGTCATCGCAAATGCTAATCGAAGAGGAAACTGTAATCGTTTGAAGTCGAATGGTAAATCAGTTGGGATCATTGGAATATATCTGTTCCCTTATATTTTCCTGTTATAATGGCCGCTTCTATTAAATTATTTAGCATTTTTTTACTGCAAGTCGAGTGGCATTGCAAAGCCGTGTTGGATCGATATTGCGCAGTAAAATAATGGGCACACCAATTTTGAGTTGTAGCACATGTGGTGGATAGCCTGGCACATCAATAATCGAATGTTAAAAATTGGGTGTAGTGAGTGAAAGTTTCACACTGTGAAAGTTTAAGGAAGAATGGTGTACAGGTCTGGCTTCCTACAAATCGGAAACAAAGGGACGTGGCCCGCCGACTTTCGCATGGAATGCATACCTATTTAAGAAAACATCTTATTAAGCAAATCAATCCATGCCAAATATTGAGTTATATGGGCGGGGCCTCGCCCCTTTGTCCACTAACAACTTTATACAGTCAAGGGCTTAATAGAAGTTATTATGGATTTTAATTTTTCTAAAAAGGGCGTGGTCCTGCCCAGTTTTCTTGTAGTACTATTTCTATTAATTTCAATACGATATAAACCAAATATCATCGCCGTAGGTTAAAAAATGGCCAAGATATGACGATTTTAAATTTTGGGTTATATGGGCGGGACCACGCCCCTTTACCCACTAACAACTTTATATAGTTAAGGACTTAGTATTTCGCAAAACTATCCTTTTGTGAAAATTTTATGACGATCCTTCCAGTAGTTTAGAAGATATTACGATTTTTTATTTTTCAAAAAAGGGGTGTGGTCCCGCCAACTTTTCTTCTGGTATGTATTTCTATTCATGCCAATACCATATGTACCAAATATGACCGCTGTAGGTCAAAAAACTCCCGAGATATGACGATTTAAAGTTTTGGCTTATATGGGCGTGGCACCGCCCCTTTGTCCAATCAAAAATTTATATAGTCTATTATTCCTTTCAGAGTCACAGTAACACGCTGTGAAAATCAGGAAGATCGGTTCAGGGGTTTGGCCTCCTATAAAGCACACACAAACACACATTCATTTTTGTATATATAGATTGAAAGCAGATTAATTATAATTTAAGGTAAAATGGGGCGAAAAAGGGGGATTTGGTAATAAAAAAATGTATAGCTACCTTAACTGTATATAAAAAGTGTATAAAACTAAAACTATAAAACTAAATACATATTACAAAAAAAGTATTTTGTATAGCAAACATTGTTAGTGGTATAAGTAAGTATCTGAATTAAAAAAGGGGGCGGTAAAGTGGGCGTGGTTCATAGTTATATGGTGACGTTAGCAGTATAAAGAGCAATATACTACCAAATAAAAAAAAATCCGTTGGAAGGAACAAATTTGAACAGAGAACAAAAAGTTTAAAACTTTCAAACAAAATTTGGCCTGAAAAGTTGCGTGAAAGGGGGCGTGGCGTAAGAAATGTTTATTTCTACCTCGCCTGGAGTATAATGTGTATACAATTTGAAGTAAATCTGTTAAAAACTATATGGGAGCAATTACATAATTTTAAAAAAGTGGGCGTAAAAGTGGGCGTGGTAGAAAAGAAATAATCATGCCAGAGTCCCAGTTAAATGCTGTGAAAATCTCAGGAAGATCGGTCCAGAGGTTTGGTCTCCTATGAGGTACAAACAAACAAACAAATAAACAAATAAACAAACACACATTTCATTTTATATATATAGATGTCGCACTTTCGTTTAGGTGAAAATATATCGATTTATTATACACTTCCTAGATTTTCCTCTTTGTTTGCATATTTTCGTGTAAAATTTAACCTAGTTGCGGAAGAAAAACAAAAAGAAAAATGGCTTTTAAGTTTTAAGGTTTTAATTAATGACAGGTAGAGATGCATGCACACATGACTGTTCTGAGTTGTGTGAGCAGATTTTCAATTAAGAATTTAACTTTAAATACCATAAATCATTTGCAAATGTATGTCAGTGGTGATCTCATCAGTTACTAAGGATTTGAAGAGTTTTTTGCTTCAATGTATGTATATAACCAGTGCTTTGCTTTGTGAATATGTTTTCTCTGGTTGAAATGACAGGGACACATTTGAAACAAATTACTTGAACAAATTTTTCACAGCCATTCTGTATCGCGAACTTGTGTGCATGTTTGCATGAAAATAATATTTCAATTGTTTTTTTATTATATTTTGGTGGTTCAAAAATGTACATGTCGATTTTTATTTGTGATATATTAATTCATAATATCAAATAATTTTTGTGATATTTTTAAGTTTTGTTTATTATTTCATTTATTTTTGCTATGAGTTGTGATGGTTTATAGCCACAATTTAAAAATGACTATTTATCCTTTTTAATACATTTAATAAAATGACGAAAAGATGCGATTTTTATCATAAAGTAGAGAGTATTTATTTAGGTTCTTGAACTCTATTTAGAACAAAATTGAAAACTTTAAAAATTTATTGGTGACTGAGTTGTTGAACTTTTAATATAATTTGAAATTATCGAAATAATAAAACTGTATGTTGATTAGCAACATTAAAATGAGCACGAGTATAAATATAAAAAACGTATTGACTAAGACAAAAATATAGTTCACAGTTCGAAATTTTTAATTAAAAAAAAAATGAACTTAAGGAATGACACCGTGTCCATTTATTTAATTTATTTATTTCAAATTGTACAATAAGTTCGCGTCATTTAAATTCTTAATTCAATATTAAATTTTAAATTATTTAGTTATATATATTAACAATTGTCAATGTTAAAACAAATCCAAATAAAGAATTCTCGTGAAGATATTACCAATTAAGCAACGAAACGTAGGGAAGAAGATAGAATAAACTTGTTTTATTGCCACAAAAGAAGAAGGACCATAAAAGCCCATGAAAACTAATTTTCAAAAATCTAAAAAAAAAATTTTTTTTTTATGGTATTTTCACTTGGATTTATATTTTTTTATGCAAACTGAAAATCTATTAAATCCAAAATAACATTTGGATTTAATTATGTTCCATTTCTGGAAAATTTATTTTTTAGTATTCACTATAAGCAACAGGTTTTTTTAATTTCCAAGCAGGTTCGTAATTTTTATAGCCACACTTTCCGTTACACTTTGTGGTCATTGTATAATGTGTTTGTGGTTCTAACTACCTAAACTGCTGGCTCAATGACGGTATTGAATTAATAGAAAATCGATGCATGACTTAAAATAGTTTCTAATAATTTATTGAGTCCATTAGTGACTTCACCCAGCATGATTGGACCTTATAATCTTTCCTGATTCTTATGGTGCAGGGTATAGTGTAGTGGCTTAGATTTGGTTAGGTTAGCTTAGAAGTGACTGCCAATATAGATATAAGCACATATAGTCTCTGGAGTGCGTTGTAATGCCACGGCACCAATAAGTATTTTCCTCAGTCTGCACCGAAGAACCAGTTCGAGTTCCTTATGCAGCTATTTCTATGTGGTATTATTCCAACATCTGAAATATCGGAGAGATAATGCAGATTTTGAAATCGCAATAATCGAGGTATAAGGGTGGTCTCAGAACAACCCGATCCGACTAATGGCGTCAGTAGTTTGGAAAAAATTAGTTTAGTGAAAAGTGGCAACCTTATAAAGAAATAATTTTACGTTTAAAGGTTTCTTCTATCTTTTTGACCTTAAATTGTACTCTTTGTATATATTTTGATATTTTTTGTTAATAAAATTTTAGCTTTAGTTTGTTGCAATACTTCTATGTAAACTACAAAAATATTGCTGTGTATTGAATAATTTAAGTTTGATAGGTTTAGAGACCCTATATCTTCGGTCCAACTAGATACAGAAAATAAGCATAAACCAAATTTGAATGGCATCGTTATTAGTTTTTTTGCCTTCGGATATGAAAAAGTTCATATCGTATGCTATATTTATATGGAGACTTGGTCGAAAAATGGACCGATCCTGAGCATATTTGGTAAAGTCACTTATATTTAAAAAAAAAATATATACAAATCAAATTTGAGAAAAATCTGTGCAATATTTTTGTTTTTTGATAGATTTAAGTGAAGATCGGGAAGCAGCTCTATATGGGGCCTATGGCTAAGAATTGTCCTATAGGAATTTTATTTGGACTACTGATTGATAGATATAATAAACACATACAAACACAATTTGACAGAGATCTATAAGATAATTTGGATCTTATGGCAATTTATGTCGATTTCATAGGGGTCATTTGTATGGGGATTAGGTCTGAACACGAACCGAATTTCACCAATTGCAACAGCGTTCATCCTATGATCGATAAAAGCTTATATGCCAAATCTCAACAAAATATATTCATATTTACGACCTGTAGTTTGATTAAAAGGTTTACATGGACACACAGACGGACGGACGGACATCGCTAAATCGACTGAGAAAGTGATTCTAGGTCAAATATTTTTGGTAGTAACAAACAGCAACCCAAAGTCATTATACCCAAACCACATAGTGGTATAGGGTATAAAAAGTTTACGTTTCAAGGCGCCACGTTGTTCGGAATTATTTATTTAATTTTTTGAGCGATCAAAAGTGAATTTGTAAACATGGAAAAAATTAATCAGCGTTATGTAATTCAGTAATTTTATTTTATTTCAGACTCTAAGATGACCTGCTCCTTCCACTTCGACTATAAAATATTGGGTGCCAGAAACGAATAAGAAATACCACAAAAAAGTAATAGATGATCGCCGGCTAAAAGTATTTGAGCTAGTTAAGGAGATAAGCATTTCGAAAAGTGCTGTACATCGCATTTAGAGCGACACTTTAGAAATGAGAAAGTTGTTCTTAATGTGGTTGCCGCGTTTACCACAAAAACTGTGTTACCGCCACTGTCAAATTACTAATCGATAATATATGATATATTTCCACGCGGGTAAAATAAGTAAGCATTTATCTCTATTTTATGTGTAGCCATTTTTATTTCAACGTACTCTATTTAAAGAAGCTTGCTTTATAGTTCCGTACCAAAAAAGTTTGTATTTATATATTGTACTAGATGTAACCCAGTGTGCTTCGCTACACCCTCCCCCTGCCCCCCACGAATCGTTATGAGAGGGCTCACGCAAAGTCCCAAGGCTCTCTCTAATACAGTTATTCAGATATATCACATTTAATATTAAGTTTGTGTAGGGGTGCCATGCGCATTTGTCCAATCCCGCCCATTTTTTTGTCTGACTACTCACGTTAATAATAGATGACCTGAGACAAATTTGCAAAGCTTTCTCTATCATATTAAGAATTGTGATATTTAAAATATACTTTGTATGGGAGGTGCCACGCCCGCTAAAAATATTTTAAAAAATTACAGCCTGTAACACTCCCATATCCGCTGTAAGACCCTGTGAAAATTTCAGGAAGGTCAGATGAGTAGTTACGGAGATTACCTCCTACAAACAAACAAACAAACAAACAAACAAACACATATTACCTCTTTATTATGTTAGTATAGATTATTAGCATAGATTTTTTTATTAGAATACTTGCTGATATACAATGTTTTTTGGTTTTTTCATTCGGTACAACAATTATCAGATTTTTCGGCGTTCCTACCCTGGAGCAAGGTACATGTAGCTGCCCATGAGAAGAAGATGAATTATCAAAATTAGATCTGGCAACACTTAACTATTGGCCTTGAACTTAGAATATCATTTGGCAATTTTTCTTTTTAGCGATTTTTGATTTTGCCCATTTTTGATTTTGAAGATTTTTTTCGGCGATTTTTATTTTTCGCAATTTTCGGTTTTGGCGAATTTTTGATTTTGGTGATATATTTTCCACGACAAATCACATTGATAACTAATGTACTTGTCAAAAGACTATTGCTTTCGTAGCACTTCATATTATTTATATAGGAGGTACCACGCCCACTAATCCCATCCCGCCAAATTATTATTGGACTACTCACATTAATATCTGACGGACTCGTGCAAAATTTCGAGTCTTTCCCTTTTATAGAACACCAGTTATATGATATTAGATATCTACTTTGCATGGACGGTGCTATGCCCACTGCTATGACCACGCCCATTTTTTTGTTCGACTGATCATACAAAGAACCTATGGGCTCATGCAAAGCTACAAAGCCCTCTCTTTGACAGTACTCCAGATATATGACATTAAATAATTACTTTGCATGGGGAGTGCCACGCCAATTTTTTGTACGACTACTCATACTAAGATCTAATGATGTCGTGCAAAGTGAAAAGCTATCTCTATCACAGTACTCGCGATATATAATATTGAATTATTACTTGTATGGCAGTTACCACGCCCACAGTTCCATCTGCAGGCAGGTTATAGCGACTGTTTTTTGATATACGAGTGAGATAATTTTTATTGATTATAATTATATGCTAACTTATTGCTCCATTAAGTGATGAAATAAAGAAAAGGTCGCATTTGGCGATAAAGAAAGTGTTTCATCTATACAATGCACCAGTTAACACTTTCACTATTGACATGACCAAAAGCCATGAATTAAAGCTCGAACTGCTTCATCATACACCTTTTTCGTCAGCTTTAGCTCCCTCTAATTATTTTCTATTTCCAGACTTGAAAAAATTACTCACTGATATAAGATTTGCCAACAATAAAGAGACAGAGTCAGCGGTTGATGGGTATTTTAAAGAGCTAGACAGTTCTTACTATAACAAGGCTATTGAATATCGCTGAGAAAAGTGTATCGATCAGAAAGGAGATTATGTTGAAAAATAAAAAAGAATTATGATTTTTGGTGATATTCCGGTGTATGGTCAATAAAAACGCTCAATGATTTGAGTTTATTATTCTTGTAATGGTGCGGCGTTGGTGGAAGATCCGCTTCCGTTTCCCTGAGCCTTTGCTGGTCGCACGTGCTGGCGTAGGGGCCTAGCTCGCCGGATGGGTGGGGTCTTGCTCAGGCCCAGGGAAACCGCACTACAGATTTTCACGTGCGATTTAAAAAAAAACAACTGTCAAAACAACTGACGCTAAATGGGACGGATGGCCATACTTACCTTGGGATTGGGGACGAGGTGTTCTGCCCCCTTTGCCCTCCCAACCATGTTACCACGACTCCATCTTACTTGGAGGTAACCCACTGCAATGAAAAGATTATGGTTTGGTTTGGTTTTCTACATTGGTTATAACAAGTTTTATTGAACCTTCATTTTAAGGGTTTTTAAATTTAAATTATACATATTTAGCAAAACTTATTTAAATTTTTTATATTTTAGCAAAATTTTACCTTTTAGAAAAATTTTAAGTTTAGCAAAATTTTATTTATAGCCAAATTTTGATTTTAGGAAAATTTTAATTTTAGAAAAAAATTTTAAATTTAGCTTAATTTTTATTTTAGAAGAATTTTTAAATTTTAGCAAAATTCTGTTTTAGGAAAATTTTAAATTTAGGAAAATGTTAATTTTAGAAAAATTTTAAAGTATAGCATAATTTAATTTTAGGAGAATTTTTAAATTTAGCTTAATTTTATCCATATTTAGGAAAATTATTTTAATTTATGAAATTTTTAGTTTTAACAAAAGTTGACTTTTAGCACTATTTAATTTTAGGACAATTTTTTTTTTTTTAATTTTTAGGAAATTTTTTTTAATTTTTAGGAAAATTTTAAATTTTAATAAAAAAAATTTTTTTAATAGTAGAAAAAATTTTTAATAGTAGAACAATTTTAATATTAGCAAACCTCATATCTAAAAATATTTGATATTTAGTTTAAATTTATAATTAGAAAAAAATTTTGATTCATAATTAGAAAAATCTTTAAAAAAATAATTTTAATTTATAGTTAGACAAATCTTAGAAAATTTATTTAATGTAGATTTAAGAAAACATTTTAATTAGTGTCTTTTAATTACCGCCATATGGTTGTAGGTGTTGAGGATGAAGCTGCTGCCGCCAGACGCCGTGGTTGTGTGTCGCAATAGGCAATTAAAAAAAATTGGCCATAGCTGCATTAATAACGATATTGTTGCTGATTTCCATACAAAATGTTTATCATTCCTTAATTTGGTTTAATCAACTTGTGTTGTTTTATATTTTTATATTATTTTCCAATTATTTATTTTTTTAAACATTCTGTTCTTTTCTTAACATTATTGTCTTTTTTGTTTCCTTTTTTTTTTAAATTAACTTAAATTTTTTTTTGCTCAGAACGCTTTCTGTCACATGTAAAGTTTTATATTTTTTTTTATTATTTTTGAACACACGCAACGAAATAAATATTTTGTTTTATAATTATTTTATTTTTTTATTTTATTTTTCAAATCAAATTTATTTAATTAATTTTCTAATAAGTTTATTTTTAAACATTTTTTTTGTATTAGATTATAATTAGATAATGTATATATATTTTTCATTATATTTTCCTTATTGTTTTTGCATGCGTTCTTTGTCTTATTTTTGTCTATTTTTTTGTTTTTTTTAATTTATTTAACTTAACTTAAATTTTACTTTTGTTTTAACTTTATTTTAACTACACTTAAACTTTACTTTTCTTAATTTTACTTTAATTTAATTTTAATTTCATAAACTACATTTTTAATTTTTTAGAGGGTTTTTCCTCAACCTTAGTCTTCCATAAACAAAATTCAACTCCTCGATTTAAATTTAATTTTACTACATTAACCTTCTCATCTTCATTCATTCATCTGCAGATAAAAACCTGTTTATTAAAAAACAAAATCACCACCAATTCATTGAGAACATTCATATGCATTCATAATATTCTCTAGTATTTATAACACTCCCACTCATATATGACTATGAGAGCAAGTGAGATCAATACAAGAAAATACGTGGTTTGACCAGCATGATTGCATATGAATGTGTTCATGCTATAATACAAAAAATGAAGAGAACAAAACGCCATAAATCAGTTTGCTAAAAAAAATGCCATCAACCTATTACCATATAAGGTGTTGTTTATATGTACATACGTGAACTTGAAAATAATTTCAAGATCAAGGTTATTATTTTTTTCTTCTTTCTTATTCTGCTTGTAACAGAAATTCTTTTGTTACAGTAAAGCGCAAAACAGATCACCGTCACATTCTATATTTATTTATATATTTCGATCCTCTTTGAGGATCATCATCAGGAACTGATGCCAAAATTGACATTAAAATAGCCCAAAAATTAATTTTAAGCCGCCAGCGTCCTTTTCCCTTGATTTTTATTTTTTAAACTGATATAAAAAAACTGAATAAAAAAAATTTATCCCAAATTTGTTGCCTTTCCTTTTTAAGACTCAAACCTCAGATGATAATAAGAGAAATAATAATGCCTCTGTATCAAAACTGCATAAAAAACTTTTGCAAAGAATTGTGCGAAGACTACTAACAACATCTCACGACACTTGCTAAATTTTAATCTACGATTTGGGTTGAATGCAACAGCATAACGTAATTCTGCTTTATGTATCAAATTTAAAAATATCCACACAATCATATTTAAAAACCTGGGAGACAGACCTTAATTACTATCAAAGCATACAAATATGATTTTGTATAGCCATAACTGTAGAAAAATTTAAACAAAACAAATAAAGAAACTTAGAGAAAGAATGAAAAAGAGAAAACAGATAAAAATCATTTATGGTACTTTACTAAGTATGTAATTCATTAACAGTAGCAAAACAAAAAATGGAAAAATTTTGACACTAAAATTACATAAGAAATTCTTATCTTAAACGATTTTTAAATGGATTTTCATTTCAAGAAAAATTTGTACACGAATATTTTAGAAAATATGGTAAACCACAAAAACTTGCATTTAAGCTTTTAGTGAGAGTAAATACTTACAACAGCATAACGCCTGCGGTTGCCATATACACAATAAAAATTCCTACAGAACAAATTTCTTTTTGAAAAGTGAATTAAATAAAAATAAAATTGACTCTTGAAGTGATAAAACATAAACAAATTATAAAACATTTTTTGTATTGTATCATAGAAATACTTGTTATCGTTTAAATGAAAAAATAACAACAATTATGTGATATTTTTTAAAATTGTTTCTGCATAATAAGTACAGTTCCATTTAAAAATTTGAAAATCTTTAAATTTAAATTATATTTTGAGAAGTTCCTTCAAATTATTTGATGACATCATTTTTTCTGTAAAGTGAATGTATTTTAAATATAAAAAATCTGTTTATTGTTACGTCAAGCTATAAAACCATTTTTTATTAAAATTTCATATGAGGATGCATAGTGTACTTATTTTTTTGTTAAAATTCTATTGTGAAAATACATAAATATTCTTCAAATTGTCGTTTCCATTTTGCTGTATAAAATAACATAATTTAAAATACGTTACATTACAATTTTTAATGGTTTGCTTTCATAAGGATTTATTCTATGAAAAAATTTTAGTTGCTTTATTTTAGATTATTATCCCTAGTTAAGGTTTTATATAATTTTCTATGTATATAAACACAATCTTAAATTTAACATTTTGTAATGTACTTAGTTGTGTTTATAATAAATGAGATGATGTCTTTTAGAAAATTTCTAGAGATAAGTGCTTCAATTAGAGATTTTTCATATTTTCTGAAAATTCGTATGAAGTTAGTTAAATTAAGGTAGAAAATGTGTTTTAAGAGTTTACCACCGCAACAAATATAATACGAAACGAAAAGTATACATTTTAGAGATGTGGCTTTTGATTAATAACACTTTGTAAACATTGTAAAACTTTAAATAGAAGCTTTAAATTTATTTAAATATAATTTCGCATCTCTTCCCTGAATTGGGGAAAAATTTATAGAATATTTGTATTTTTTTCTTTTCTTAATTTTTTTCTTTCTCACATTTAACACCCAACGTCGAATTGGAAATTAAAACTTAAAAAATACTTATACGTCATGGTGTGCATTAAAAGCACAAAACTTTTTTTACATAAAAATTTTAAAAACCGAAAAACGAAAATGAATTACAAATTAAGCTTATATATATTTTTTTTGAATCAAATTGCTCATTTTCATATTTTCACTTTTTTATATTTTTAAAGAAATTTTTTGTTAATTTTTTGAGTCTTATAATTATATTTTATTCACCTTTTGGACTCTTTTTGGTTGTCCGAAGCTTTCTGCTAAAATATAACAAATTTTAGGTGTTTTTGAGATTATTTTTGAGGAATACTAGGTTCTTGAACAATTAAATTCGAACATCAGAGAATTTCAAGTCCGGCTAGTGAATTTCTTTTTCTGTGTGCAAGAAAAATATTAGGATCTGCGAAATATTAAAGAATAAATGAATAATGTGTAAACTTATTCAACACGAATTCTATGATATTAATAGGCCGATGTTTTGTTCTACCGTTTTATCCCGATTTGGACTAAGCGAATATTGCTTGAAAGGTATTTCTTTTTAGCCGTTTTGCAGATTTACAGATTTTTAAATTTTTTCTTTTATTTTGAGTAAATTGCATTTAAATTTGCTACTAACACATACATAAAATTATACAATGCTACGTATGTATTATTAAATTTGTTAATATGTTTGTAATAAAAATGAGTGTTTTTTTTGTGTGTTGATTTGTGAATACCTTTATTGTCTTTATTTAATGAAAAAATAAAATTTCCTAAAATTTGAACTCGAGGGCTGGAATCTGCTAGTAGATTTAAAATGGTAACTTTTTGTAACTTGATAGTTATTCTACACAAACTATATTCTGAATTTATCAAAACATGATAAACTGTATGCACACAATTTTAAATTAGCAAAATTGGCTCTGCCGAATCTTTGATACCCTCTACATGGGTTGTACCTTTACATTAATATCTGTATTTAAAGCACTTTTTATAACCAATGTAAAGAAAATAATTTAAAATGTAAACACTTTGATAAACGCAATACTAAATTATTATAACAAAGCTTTCTTTATATTTTTTGACATATGTTGGCATAATGATGCCCGATTTACCCCATTTTCAATACCAACGTGCTCGAAATAATGGCAAACAATATAATAACTTTACCCAGGTATATGGTTTACCATGAGAATGAGCGTGATTTCATCAGACAGGCGGACGAACAGACAGACTTCGTTATATCGACTCGAGTTGTCATAAGGATCAAGATGCAAATGCATTTTTCGGTACAGTACAAACGAAATAACAAACTAGTAAATGCGCTCTGCACAGTGGTGTGGAGGGTATAAATACTTGAATTATTAATATTTTTCTTAAAAATGTAGAGTTCATAAAAGAAAAACTGCTTAAATCTAAAGAAGAGAACAATGAAAATCAGGGGCCAAATCACCGCATTCGTTATCGAAATTTTTCGATCGAAATAATTTTTTTATTTCTTAAAATAAAATGCTAAGAATAATTTTTCTTTGTCACAAGTGAAGAATTATGGCCTCTGTTGAAGAAAAAAGCGAATCGTGGTCGAGCGTTTGTCCGTCTTCTTCAATTATAAAGCAAAATATTGAATTTCGATTGATTTTACTCGATATCGAATGCGGTGATTTGGACCTTGGTTAAGTGTTATTAAAGTTTATAAATGGTTATTGTGTTTTCTTTTAAATAAGTAATTACTTTTTTAAGAATAACACACTTTTTATTATTTTATTATTATTTCCTTAAGGTATGTCCTAGTTTTCAATCCCACAATTATAACGTTCTTTAAGAGTGATGTATCTCAGTCGTTTTTTAATTTATCAACTTTGAGTTTTTTACGTAAAAGTAGACGTAATTTTCTATCTTTTTCCGTACTTGTTTATTATTATATTTTTTATCTTCCCCTCCTAGAGCGATGAAAAGAGGTACGTAAAAATGAGAAGGTAAACGGGGTGTCGTTTTTCTTGAGAACCAGATGTCGTATCGAAATTCGGCGGACGGCGATTTATTGGTAATCACCGGCAGGAAATTGAAACTGAACTAACGAAAATTGACAAAATGGCGCGATTTTTCTTTAAAAATTTAAAAATTAGCTGTTTTTGGGGGAGTTTTGCCCCACCCCGACTCCGGTAGTAGAGTTAGCCCAATTATCCTAGTTCAGGACCTGCCTGACATGATGAGCTGTAAAACGCCGCCCGCTGAATTTCGATACGACTTCTGGTTCTCGAGAAAAACGACAGCCCAGTTTGAAAAAAGTGATTTCGAGAAAAACGCATTTAAAGTTTTATTGCAAGGACTTTCTGCACCTCGGCACATGTGTATATACATATATAGCTCTGTAACTCCAAAAATAATTTGAATTTTAAAAAATCTTTTTAGGGCATTATTTTTTAAGGATTTTAGAAGACATGAACAAAAAATTCGAAAAAAAATTTTTTTTTAATTTTTTTTTTCGGATAACACAAAAAAAGTGTGGTAGCAACGTTCTATGCTAATATGACACGTGCGCCCATAAAGCAAATGCTAGAAATAAATCATAACAACTATTGCAGCTATGACACAAAATACAAAAGTTACAATAACTAAGATAACAAGAGCAACATAAAAAAATCATATTTTTACAAGCCTTTTTTACTTTTTCGTTGATATCGCGGGACTTGTTGAATCGATTTTGATGATTTTGAATAGAAACCTTTTCAAGATATTAGTGAATCATTTTAAAAAAATATCAACTCAGCTGGCCTAGTGAGGGCGATATTGTGACATCCACAACCGGACGGACGGACATCGCTATATCAACTCCGATCACGAATATATTATATTTTATCGGGTCCTGGCTTATAATTTGACTTGTCGAAGAAAGTTTGGAAAATATAAATCGTGAAAGAAATAAAATTTATACTGGAAATATAAAAAACTACGTTTTTATACCCTATACCACTATGTGGTTTGGGTATAATGACTTTGTGCTGCTGTTTGTAACTACCAAAAATATTGGACCTAGACCGATCTTTTATTATACCAATCGAATCAGAATCACTAGCTGATTCGATTTAACGATGTCCGTCCGTCCGTCCGTCTGTGTGTCCATGTAAAGCTTGTAATCAAACTGCAGGTCGCATATATTAATATATTTAGATGAAATTTGGTATATAAGCTTTTATCGGCCATAGAATGAACGCTATTGAAATTGGTGAGAATCGGTCCGTGTTGAGAGCTAGCCCCCATACAAATGACTCCTACGGAATCAACATAAATTGCCATAAGATCCAAATTATCATATAAATCTTAGTCAAATTGGGTTTGTATGCATTAATTACATCCATTAATCAATAGTCCAAAAATTATCCCTATTGGACAACTCTTAGTCATAGCCCCCATTTAACGCCGCTTCCCGATCTTCGCTTAAATCTATCAAAAAACAAAAATATTGCACAGATTTTTCTCAAATTGGGTTTGTATATATTTGTTCAAAATATAAGTGACTTTACCAAATATGGTCAAGATCGGTCCATTTTTCGACCTAGTCCCCATATAAATGTAGCACCCGATATGAACTTTTTCATATTTGCGGCAAAAAAATTAATATCAATGCCACTCAAATTTGAGTTATGCTCATTTTCTATATCGAATTAGTTGGACCGAAAGATAGGGCCTCTAAACCATGGTATAGGGTATCATATGGTCGGTCTAGACCGACTATAATTTTCATACTTCTTTTAATTGTTGTTTTGATTGTTACATTTAAACATTTTTTTCTCAATATTTTTATGTGATTAAAAATATGTCCAGACATTGCAGAGCCAGCGAACTAAAGATTCAGATTAAGCGATGCCCTATTTCTCTAAGTTCAATTAAATATCTCACCTTTGCTCATTATTTAACTGTTAAACAGTGTTATCAATGGAATTTATTAAGGAAAGAATGAAAAAGAAAAAGTAATAAAAAAAGTAAGTTATTGATATTAGCGTGTTTTGGACGCTGTAAGGAATATAAATTCATGTTTCCACCATAAACAGTTTACACGATTTTATACCCTTAAATCTTATAGCCATATTCACTTTTAACTTTTATGATTTATCATTTAGTCATTTCAATAATCTCTCATTATTTAATTAGTTATTAAATTTAGGTCTAAGATTAAAACTTCCAGTCTAACTGATAACCATCTGATATCAAGTATCGATTTGAATTTTACATACATGAAAACAGGATCAGATTTATATGTAAGTTTCTCGACCAATAATTAACCAAATGATAAAAAGAAATAAAAATGTTGTTTATGACATGTTAAGGCCAGTTTACACTATCACACTTTGTAATACGACCTGTCAAAAAGTCGAGTATTATGAAAAAGTCGTATGACATAAAAAGTTTATGTGATGAAATTGACAGTCTGTATGATTTTATTTCCGAAATCCGAAGGTTTTCTTCATTTCTAGAAACATTTTTAAAAACTTGTCATTTTCATCGGCCCAGAGTTGTTTTTTGGTAATATTAAAAAAAAGTAAACAGAAACAAAGAAAGCGTAAATAAAATATAAATTTGAAAATAAATTTGTTTCTTATTCTAAGGTTTAGAATCTAAACAGCTGTTTTCATAAGACTTGAGTGTGAAGGTGTAAATGGCCTAAGTATGTAGAAATAATGTCGGTACGACTTTGTGACTTCATCGGATTTTTATTTCGAAAAATCATACGACTGAGTGGTATCATGAAAATGGGCTTCTAATTGGAATCTATTTCGAAATGGATTTTTTATAAATTAATTAACTTACCTCTTTTTCTGCCATATTAGTTGCCACCGCACCACATCTTGATGTACTACACCACCTGAAAATAGTGTAATAAAATAATATGTATTCTTACTTCAATTTTTTTTTCTGAAACATACCTATAGGCCTCGACATTTTAAAGATGTGCTATGGAGACTTTATTTTTGTATTTTTGTGTCACAATTCATTTTGGTTTCACCTCTTTGATGCACTGTCAAATATTAATAATATATCCATATGTTCCAGGACATGTCCAAGGGTATATCATGACATTTTCTACATCTTTGATAAGCTGTTGTTTTTATTCAATCTCTCTGATGAATAAAATATTTGTTACATGTAAACACGTTTATATTTATAATTCTAGACTTTACAGCTGTGTAATATAAAACAAGCATGGAACTTCTAACTATGTTTCTATCCACATTCAGGCCACACGTATATATTAGTGTGTGAGTCTTTCAGAAATATTTAAATTTTTTGAGAACGTTTATGCACGCCTCGCCACAACTGACACAACAGGTTAACTATAGATAAAATAAATTAACATAATTGAGGTTTAAAATAAATTTAGTTAATTATTTGTTCATAATATTAAATTTTGTGTTTTCTTATCTCTTTATTTATTTAAGTCGATTTCGTTGTCCTTCCATAACTTATTTATTGAGAAGTTTTAATGTGTAAAAATAATGGCCGTCATATTGACTCGTCTTAATGGCGTCAATTTATATTTGTCTTTATAAGACTATCAAACACTATTTTGGCAATGATTTCTATTTGATTTCTTTTTGTGGTGATAACAAACAATCAAAGGGAAAAGAGATAAATAAAATGTTTGCCTACTAACAACATTTATACAAAAAAAAAAAAAAAAAAAAAAAAAAAAAAAACAGAAACTTTGTACAGTGCAAACCTGCACCATCTTATTTTTATAATAATCAACATTTTAGCTTTAATTGGTTCCTTGGTTTGCTATAATGTTTAAAGCTGTTTTCTTTCAGGGCCATCTTTCTAGAGATCTTTGGCAATTCCAGGATAAAAAATTAAGATTCTACTAAAATATTAGCACAGCCCTTCTAGACGGTTGACTTAGCCTGTCATTCTAAACAATGACATGGGCTACTTCCAAAATATTCTCGTTCTATAAAATAAAGTATCGCTGTCTGGAATCCATGCCAATATAATAAGGAGGTAATCTCCGTAACTGATAACCTGTTTTTAAAAATGTTGGTTCCAATATTTAGAAAGGTCCTTAGAAGCAGACATAGGCTATAAATTTGTTTGATATTTTTAGTGGGCGTGGCACCTCCCGTATAAAGTGAATGTTTAGTATCATATATATTGAATAGTACGACAGAGAGAGCTTTGCAAATTTGTGTGATTCCACCTTTTATTTATGTTAGTAGCCATGCCAAAATGGGCAGGATCGGAGTTATAATTCATTATTATATATCTCGAGTACTATGACAGAGACAGCTTTACAAATTTGTCTGAGGTCATCCATTATTAATATGATTAGTCGGACATAAAATGGGTGGTATCTTACCAAAGGGCGTGGCACCTCCTATACAAAGTAATTATAAAATGTCAGATATCTGGAGTACTGTAATGGTGCGAGCCTTGGGACTTTGTGTGCGCACATAAGTTATTCATGTGACTAGTCGAACAAGAAATGGGCGTGATCGGAGCGGTGTGCGTGGCACCCCCAATACAAAGTTAATATATAATATCATATAGCTGGCGTTCTATAAATGGGAAAGCCTCGACGCTTTGCACGAGTCAGTCAGATGTCAACAATGAAATTAAAAAAAATCATGTGAGTCCCATCACAGGGGCGATGTGTAACCATCTACTAATTAAAGATTTTTTTATGTCACTTTTTTAAAATCAAACAGAGAGCGTCATCTATGTATTACTTATAGCAAACAACTGCACGGTCTCTGGTTATATTGTGAAATTTTTAACGTTTTTCAGCAAAGGGTTGTTGAATTAGCTGAAACAATTTTGTATCATAATTTTTTCACCAATACAATCATAATTCACACCGATTTGTCTTATGGCTCACACCGTAACATGTGAGCTCACATGTTACGTTGTTTTTGTGATTGTATTGTTTAGATTTCTACACATCAAAAATATAAAATAAATGAAAAATAAATATTTTAATTACACTATATATAAACTTCGTAGGAAAAACTGATTATGAAATAAAACATGTCAATAGGTCTCGATAGAAACACCGCAACGGACTTTTTTTGTACCCTATACCACTATTTTGTTTGGGTATAATGACTTTGTGCTGCTGTTTGTAACTACCAAAAATATTTGACCTAGACCCATCTTTTATTATACCGATCGGCTCAGAATCACTTTCTGAGTCATTTTAACGATGTCCGTCCGTCCGTTCGTCTGTGTGTCCATGTAGATCTTGTAATCAAACTACAGGTCCCAAATATGAATATATTTTGATGAAATTTGGTATGTAAGCTTCGATCGGCCATAGGATGGATGATATTAAAATTGGTGAAAATCCGTACATGTTCAGACCTGGTCCCCATACAAATGACCCCTATGAAATCAACATAATTTGCCATAAGATCCAAATTATCATGTAGATCTTAGTAAAATTGGGTTTGTATTTGTTTATTGTATCCATTAAGCAGTAGTCCAAAAATAATACCTATTGGACAATTCTTAATCATAAGCCCCACATAAGCTGCTTCCCGATCTTCACTTAAATCTATCAAAAAAAAAAAAAAAAAAAAAAACAAAAACATTGCACATTTTTTTGTGAAATTTGTTTTGTGTATATTTTTTTAAAATATAAGTGACTTTACCAAATATGGTCAGGATCGATCCATTTTTTGACCTAGTCCACATATAAATATAGCACCCGATATGAACTTTTTCATAACTGTAGCCAAAAGAATTAATAACAAATTTGGTTTTTGCTTATTTTCTATATCCAGTTAGTTGGACCGAAGAGATGGGGTTTCTAAATCATGGTATAGGGTATCGTATGGTCGGTCTAGACCGACTATAATTTTCTTACTTGTTTTCTATTGCTGTTTGTGTTGTAAGTGTATTTGATCATTTCAATTAGTCAGTTATTTGAATTTGATTTAATATTCTTTGTTGTTTACATTTTTATGTGTTTGAGTGTTTGTTTGATTTATTTTATATGAACTAAATACACAATAGAATTTATTCCTTATAAATAATAGCGGAAGCCCACAATATGCCACCAAAGATGAAGGAACAACAATAACAACACTACACAATTACACAAAATTGTTTCCTCCATTAATTGAGTAGGAGCCAAAATAAATACCGACCATAAAACTAACAACTTTCTTGAACAATCTTGATAAATACGAGTATGTATACGAGTAGTACCAACACAAGCACATACTCTGTTACTCACAGTACAGTGGAAGTGAATAGTAATAAAGCTTATCAAGTCAATTCATCGTCATCGTAGTCATTATCATCAAAAGCTGCAACAACAATAATAGTGGCACTAAAATTACAACCACTTAAAGCCATTAACAACACTTATGTGTTTTTTTTGGAATGTTCATACATTTACCGAGTAGTATATAGACGACCCTTTCTACCACTTTTACGACAATTGACATTGTTTTGGTAGCTGTATTTCTTTATTGTTTAAGTTAATTTTGGTTGTATATTCTGAGGGCCGTATGCATAAAAATGTAATTGTACTTCAAGTAGACTTTATTGTATGTTTTTCATACAAAATTTGTTGATAAAGTCTACTTGAAGTACACTTTAATTCTTTTTTTTTTGCATACGGCCCTAAATCTTTAAGAGTGAAGTATGGTGTTGGACATAAGGAGACATTTAAGTTTGTACGTTAAGTCACACGCAAAATTTTAGCTTTTATAGTTAATTGTATTAATTGTTTTTATCAGCTATTTATCATAACTGATACCTCTTATTAATGCTTTAGAATATTTTTTTTAATGTGCAGTCTATGAAAGAGGAGAAAATTAGTACATAACATTTGCCCCTAAAACTTGTGTCCAATATGTTGTAAGCTGCAAAAATAGCTATAATTTTCACAAAAGTCTATTTTAGGTTAAAATTGCAACTAGTTCTGAGCTACGGATTATCTATTAATATATTAACAAATTTTTGCAAAAATTCTTTGAATCTCTTCAGAGTAAATCGATTTTAATAAAATCGAGTCACGTGGAATTGCACACCTAGATACATATGTTTTGACTGGAGAATTTCCCTTCATAATTTATTTTAAATTAAATCTATTTACTTGTCAAGAATTAATCTTGCTAATAATAAATTATGCCTAACGAACCTTAAGTCAAAAATTTGTTAAATCAATATAAATAAAGTATAAAAAATCTATACTGAATATAAATGTATGCGAGAAGGATATTACGAGAGCGGTCGCAGAACAACCCAACCTGATAAAGAAAACACAACAAATTTGGAAAAATTTACTTTCCTTCTCAACATAATCTCCTTTCAGCTCGATACATTTTTTCCAGCAATATTCATTGGCTTCGATACCTTGTTTATAGTCAAAACTGTGGAGCTCCTTCAAACAGCCATCAACGGAAGAATCTACCTCTTCATTGTTGGCAAATATTTTACCACGGAACGATTTTTTCAAGTTTTCAAATAGAAAATAATTCGAGGGGGCTAAATCTAACTACTATACGTCAGGTCGGTTTCTACTGGGACCGTCATCATATCTGTATAATAATCGGAATTTTTAATATTAATTAATGAATTTATACCCAAATTATAGAATTGTTCGATTATAAAGTTTCAACAAATTCTACTTTCAGTAATGCGTGGCAGAGAATAAGAAAGCATATATTTCAAAAAATCATAGCTACACTGTATTCGGACCGGTTTCTGGCATTTCAACCTTCAATAAATGATTTTTTGAATATTGCGAATAGATTGTTTCTGTATGAAATTTTTCTACTTAGGGCGGCCGTGAGGTTTGAACCTGCATCTATCTCACAGACACTCATACTTGCACTTTTTAGTCAGCGCTTTAACATATTCAACTAAAGTCAGGCCTACGAGCAGTGTGGTTAAGAATCAGTTTTCATACCATACAGCTTTTATTTTGTATTAATTTCAGAAATTAATTCGTATTAATTTCAGAAATAAACTTCAAGGATTTCAATAAATGTTCAATACATCGTTGATAAAGGGTGAAATGCCAGAGATCGGTCCGACTAAGAATACTGTGTAGTTATCAATTTTTGAAATACATGCTTTCTTCTTCTCTACCACGCACCATTGAAACAAAATTAAAATTTGCATATTAATTTCAGTATTAATTGCAATATGTCTAAAAAATGACGTCAAGTCTAACAATTCTTCTTTCTTTTAATCAAATGGCTTTTTCATTGAAATCTTCAGAATCTGAGTCACACTCTCTTAGCTTTTCATTACGTTTTTTACGATCCAAAAATAAATACAAGAATGCAAAAAAAAACAACAAAATTTTTATACCTATAATATTAATAGGCTAGGCGATTTTTTGTTACCGATGTTTTGTTCTACCGTTTTATCCCGATTTTGACCAAACGTATATTATTTGAAAGACATTTCGTTTTAGCTGTTCACCAGTCTTACAGATTCTTAAATTTTTTCCTTTATTTTGAGTAGATTGCATTTAAAGTTGTTATTAACACATACATAAAATTATACATATGCTATGTGTGTGTTTATTAAATTTGTTAATGTGTTTGTTAATGAGTTTGTTATCTTCATTCACAATTATAAGAAACCAAAAAAGTGTTGGTTTGTGAATTGGCTAAGTTGAAAAATAAAGTTGGCTAGAAATTACACTCGAATTTCGAGCGCTGGAATCTGCTAGTAAGTATTTAATCGTTTTATTAATTTATTTAAACTGCTAACTCCTGAATTCAGAGAAATTAATGTAGCTTTCAATGATCCCAAATGTAATTTCTAATAACCTCAACATTTTAACTAAAACAAAAGTTGAAAGTTAAGCGCATATTAAGTTGTTCGACATGACGCAAAAAAACCCAGACACATTAAATAATTAAGCCATAAGCCGAAAACTTTGAAAAAAAAAATAAAAAAATTTAGCCGATACAACGAAACAACGAGTATCCTCAAAGTTGAAACTTTTGAACAAAAAGGCTAAAAACAAACAAACAAACTAAGCTAATGCCCATTAAATTATATTTTTTTTTTATATGGCACCTAAGTTTTAATGCAATTTACTTTAACAAAAAAGTTACAGCAAATGCCCTAAAATATCCATAACATTGTTGCATTAAAAATAAATTAAAACAAAATAAACGACAACTTTCTCTCCACTTATAATCAAACTTTTTGTTCTGCAATAATTTAATTTATTATATAATATTATCTGAATAAAAAGTATTCAGAACAGTTGCTTACTGTACAGTAAGTACATAAATATATATCTTACTTGATAAATGTAAAACTATCATCATTTCACAATGGTTATTTTACATCTGTTCTAGCTGTCTAAAATAATGTTGCCTAAAGTCCCTTTACTTCACTAGAAATACATTCAAGGAATTTTTATCAAACTACAAAACATCATTGCATAGCATATGATGGTATGAGGTGGCCTTTACAACAATATTTTGTGTAACTGACAACTAACAGATTGATAGTAATTGAATAATATAAAAACAACAGCAAACATAATAGCGAAAACAGCGAGATCAGTGTAGTCACAAAATGAAAAGGTGTCTAAAAAGAGAAGGTACTATCACCATCCGAAATGGAACAACGTTACGACTGTATAGGTCTTTAAGACCTGCTTAAAGGAAAAAAATACAACTTTTGATATGGAAGTCAGTATGAAAAATATTATACATATTTACGTTTTATAACAAAGGTCTTGTTTGATAATGTGACAGTTTTTTATGGAATTTAGTAAACGTATAGCAATGTTTTAAGTTTTTTTTTTTTTTGACAAAAGGCAAAGTCTGATGTATAATAAATCAAAAATGGTAATCACAGCATTAACAACACGAAGGCGGCCTAAAAATGTTCTACATTTTTAATATTATAGTAAGAGTACTTAATTTATGAAAGAGGTTTTAGCAGTTAGTGTCAAATGAATTTAGGCTAATATTTTCTTACAATATTTTTCTTTCCATTTTTCATATATTATATAATTCTAAATGTTTTTCTAGTGAAAAATTGAAATTGCTTAACAATTTAACACTTTAAAACCAAGAAAATTTAATATAAATTGTATGATTTTTTATTTCATTTTGTAAAGAAACTTTTTCTTTAGCCAAATTATAATGTTTGTAATTTATTTGAACTGCTACTGTTAATATCTTTTAAATCAAAATATTATTTACCGTTATACCTTATCTGTACTAACTAAATAGCAAGAAAATAGTATTCCAAACTAAAGTGGTAAAACACACTTTAGTCACCCTGTCTCAATAGTTAACAATGACTTTTTCATATATAAAAACAAGAAACGTTTGCTATACTTCAGCAACAACCACTTGAAATATGATCCTTTAAATGTAACTGCACACACTCAGGCAACCACAAACATTTATTTAGGACCCAAAAATGACATATTGGCTTTTATTACAAGAGCAGACATAACTAAGCAATGTTTTGTTGCAAAACAAACAAAACAGTAAAATAGTTTTGTATGAGGAACGTTAACATTTCTTAAGCGACAAATAATAAAAATATGGCAATAAAGTTGGCTATGAGGTGAAACAAGTTTACAACCTATAGAGATTTCAACTCAAATATAAAGAAGCCAAGCCCAAATTTTTGGCACGGCCTTAAATAAAAACAAACCTCAATAAAATTTGTTCATATTGTGTTAAAATTAAAAAAAAAAATAAAATAAAAATATTATTTATTAGCTGAACGATAGTTTTTTTTCTAGAAAACAAAAATATTTTAAATATTTGCTACTCTAAATCTATTTATATGGGCAATAACGTTAACGTTATCAAGGAAATAAAGCAAGATATATTGAAGCTTACTTTACAACGATAATTAATGACAACTTAAACAGCTCACGTACTTACTTTATATTGGTATGCTGTAGTTTATATTAAATTTCATCCGTTAACTGATTTGTATGAATTTTTATCAAACATCAAACTAATGTTTTCTTTTAGCAAAATATATATTTTAAATAATACTCAGACATAAAACATATTATTGAGAACATATACAGCGGCTGACAAAACTCTACGCACGACCCCTTTTTCTTCAATTTTCTTAAATTTAGAAAGAAAAGTAATGACTCAGGTTTGCTTCAAATCTTATTATTGTATAACAAATAACAAAAAAGTATAATACTCCAATATTAACTTTTAAATTTAATCACTTAAAACTGAAAAAAGCACTAACAAAAGTCTACATACGTTTAATTGATTTCACTCATTTTGCTATTTTTCTCAGTTAAAATATTACGGTAAATTATTGTTTGTTTAATTTTATATGAATACTTTGAACTATTATTGGAATTTATTGCATTTTGTCATTTTAAAAAGAAATTCCTGCGGATGTGCGAAAATTAGTTATTAAACATAGAAATGAGAATAAATCATTTGGCGAAATAGCAAAATTATTATATTTAAGCATATTTAATTACTATAAAAAAATCAAGTTCCGCCGAGAGTAAGCCGCGAATTGGTCGTCCGAAGAAGCTTGACCGTAGAGACATTTCATTCATTCGCAAAGAAGTGGACCGAAATTCCAAAGTTTATGCCACTAAAATAGCCCAGGACATAGCCAAAAGATCCAAAACTGTTGTTCACCCACGCACTGTAACAAGAATCCTCAATTATGAAGGATTTCACTGCAGAAATCCTTACAAGAAGCCTCTTATAAGCAACAAAAACAGGAAACTTCCCAATGACGACTGTGACGTAGAAAAGTTATGCCTAGGAACGAGCTGGATCTTCCCAAGCATGCGTCGCAGGTAGTAGTATGCTCCACGATAGCTGCATTCACCTCCACAAAGCCCGGACTTTAACATAATAGAACACGTGTGGGAACTTTTGGAGCGAAATATCCGAAAAAACGCTATTAGTGGTGCTCCAACCCTAAAAGAGAAGCTGCAAGAGGAGTGGCAGAAAATAATGCCGGAAGAGCTCGATAATTTAGTTGCTTCAATGCCCAGATGGTTGCAAGCGGTCATCGATGCTGGTGGTGGCCCAACCAAATATTAAATATTGTTATTTATTATTATTTTTTTCGTACGTACACTTTTGTCAGTACCTTTTTTGACTTTTTTGTGAATAACTTTAAAAGTTAATATTGGAGATATATATTATTTTGATATTTGTTATACAATTACAAGATTTAAAACAAACATGCATCCGTACTTTTTTTTTTCAAATACATTAGGACATGGCAAATTTAAGGAATAGGGGTTGTACGTAGAGTTTTGTCCGCCACTGTATATACGTAACTAAATTGTTTTTTTTTTTTTGCCAAATTTATTATTGACTGATAGCGAAATATTCCATACTTCTGTTATATATATATTTATTAATTGCAAATGTTTGGTATTAATTATTAATTGCAAATGCATAAATGCATTACTAAATAATTAAGACTTTTATTTGTGGACTTGATTGACTGAATATTGTTTGTTCAAAAAAGCCATTACAAACCAAAAAAATCAATATAACTCTTTATAAAAGTTTTTCCTCTTCGATTAAGTATGTTAAACAGACATTTATGTGCTGAAATTTAATTAATATATACTTTTTCTTTCATATGCAAATATTAACCTCAAATATGAATGATTGACCACAGATATTCAAAATGACTCAAAATCAGCGGGAACCATTTTAACATGCCTTGTATTTCAACTATGACTGAAAGTTAACGAAAATCAAACAATAAAACAAGTAAGACTATATGACTATAGACTAAGACTATAGACCGACTATATGATACCCTATACCATGCATTTAGAGACCCTATCTCATAGGCCCTACTAACTGGACATAGAAAATAAGCATAAACCAAATTTGAGTGGGATTTTTATTAATTTTTTGGCTGCAGATATGAAAAAGTTCATAGATGCTATATCTATATGGGGCCTAGGCCCAAAAATGTACCGATCCCGACTATGTTTGGTAAAGTCTCTTGCATTTTGCAAAAATATATACAAACAAAATTTGAGAAGAATATTTTTGTTTTTTGATAGATTTAAGTGAAGATCGGGAAGCAGCTCTATATGGGGCCTATGACTAAGAGTTGTCCCATAGGGATCATTTTTGGACTACTCATTAATGGATGTAATAAACGCATACAAACCCAATTTGAGTATGATCTATATGACAATTTGGATCTTATGGCAATTTATGTCGATTTCATAGGGGTCATTTGTATGGTGGCTAGGTCTGAACATGGACCAATTCTCACCAATTTCAGTAGCGTTCATCCCATGGCCGATAAAAGATCAAATACCAAATTTCATCAAAATATATTCATATTTGCGACCTGCAGTTTGATTACAAGCTTTACATGGACACACAGACGGACGGACGGACGGACGGACATCGTTAAATCGAATCAGTTAGTGATTTTGATTCGATGGGTATAAAAAAGATGGGTCTAGGTCAAATATTTTTGGTAGTTACAAACAGCAGCACAGTCATTATACCCAAACCACATAGTGGTATAGGGTATAAAAACAAAAGAATGGAACAAAAAAAAAAGCGCAACGTAATTTATATAAATTTTTGTTGTCAATAAATCGCACAGCAGCACCAGGCCAGAAATATCAAATACAATAAAATGACACTAGCATCCCTCAAAACAAAAAAAGAAAATTCAACAAAACTAATTCGAAACTTCTCCAACCCCATTATTGACTTAAAAAGGTATGAGAACATAACAAAATAAAGCTCTATAGAATTTGTTTTAAGCCAAAAAAAAAAGAACTCCCATAAATCAGCGAATCAGCCTTCGTGACAGTTAGTTTCAAACATGACATATGAGTTGTTATTTTTATTCAAAAACACAGCACTACAAATATTTGGACCTACTTTCTACCTTATTTATAAAAAAACACGCATTTTTAGCCATGAAGGTGTTTGTTTATTTTTCCGACTACATTGTCATTACGGTGTTACTGCCATTGTTAACTTGACCAATTTTAACTCGCCATAACATACTCATGGGTAAAAAAACTAAATTACAACTTTTTAGTTTTGTTTAAAGAACAATGAGCATTAGGATCTTGTTCATGTTGAGTTCATAACTTTCAATCTACTTGTATTGTGGTAGGCCTCCAAATGAATTAATATATTGCAAATAAATTCTATCATTTTGAAGAAAAAATAAAAATTTTTGAATAACAAATAATGTTAAAATGTTAAACATTTTAGAAATTCCTTAAAGTTCCACTATGGCTAATTCCACAATTACTGATTCTATGAATTCCGTGCCATACCAGCGATTTTGGTGAAACTTTCTGTATGCGTTCTCTCAGATCTTGGAAGAAAACCCGAGAAATAATTTTTAAATTTTTATTTTTTTTTAATTCATAACTTGATTTGACTTAAAAATATCTCGATTCATGAAAAACATTTTTTCTAAAGAAAAAAATTCAAAAAAATTGTTTTAAAAAATTAAGAAATAATTTTTAAATCAATTTAGAAAAAAATCATAGCTTATACAATTATCTAGAAAACCTCCAACTTACTCAGTGGGATTTCGATAACTTTTCTAGAAAAAAATTGAAGAGTATCGGAAGGCAAAATATTCAATTTATTTTTAATTTATTATCTTAACGATTGAGTGAGAAATTCATCAGGCTACATATCAAATGTTCTTACTTTAAATATAGCATTGTCACATTTGTTGAAAAAGTGTATCTATATTCTACAAGACAGGTTACACAGCTGTTCTGGGTTGAGTCACCAACCGTCAGCAGTAACCAAAACCAATAGATAGTTTGTAAAACATTTGATCCTGAGTCTGATTAATTTCTAACTCAATCATTAATATGATAAAGACCGAAAATAAAATTTTTTATTTTCATATTTTTAAAAATGTTTTTATATTATTTTCTAAAAACATTCCAAGGTATTATACCTTAAACAAAAAAGGACCTACATTTATTTCACCATTAATCGGCCACATATAATAAATGACATGTTTATTGGCAAAACAGTGCCAATTTGCATGAATAATCTATTTTGTGAGGCCGGAGCATTATACGGAGTCTTGCAGAGATATAAATGTACTGCATGGAGTGGAAAGTACGTGGCCTCACATAAAGATAGCGCGACAAGTGCCAATTTTGTCTTTTTATACAGCAGGGCCTATTGTTTGAAACATTGTGTCAAAATTTCTGACATTTCATTAATTAGAAAAAAGTTACCGTTATAAAAATGATGCTGCTTTTAAAGTTTGAAAAAAAAGTTGATTTCCAACAGTTTCGTGTTTTGATTAAGCAATATTTTTTGGTGGGAAAAAAAAAACTGTCCAAGCCAAAGAATGAATTGATAAACATTATGGTGAATCTTTGCTGTCATATTCAATGGATTAAATGTGGTATTTCGAATTTAAACGTGGTCGTACGAGCACAAATGATGCAGATCGTCTTGGTCGTCCAAATGAGACAGTTACCGAAGAAAACGTAGAAAAGTGCAGCAGTTTGAATTGGATGATCGAACAATTAAAGTGAGAGGTTGCATCGTAGAGATTTCAACAGACTGAGTTCGGCATATATTACATGTTTATTTAAGTATATGAAAAGGCTTTCTGCTCGATGGGTGCCGCTATTTTTAAGCTGAACAAAAACTGAAACGTGTTCATGACTCAAAGTGTGCTTTGGAGATGTTTGAAGTAAATGCAACTGAATTTTTACATCGATTTATAAGAATGGATGAGACGTGGATTCACTATTATACACCTGAGTCCAATAGACAGTATGCGGAGTGGTTACAAGCATGCGAAAGCCGACCAAAGACTCAAAATTCGGCTGGAAAGTTTATGGCCAGTTTTTTTTTTGGGATGCACTTGGAGGTTAAGGAAAAAACAACCCCACTTAAAAAAAAATGTTGTATCATCATGACAATGCACTAGCGCATTCATCTGCGTTGGCTTGAGAAAAATTGAAGTCTTTACATTACGACCTGGCCCTCTGGATCTGGCGATTATTATTTGTTCCCAAACTTGAAGAGATTGCTCCAGGGAAAAAGATTTTCCACACATGAAGAAGTCATATCAGAGACGGAAGCCTATTTCATGGGTTTAACAAATCGTATTTGTTCAGGGGTATTAAGATGTTAGAGAATCGTTGGAATCGTTAACGGAGTTTGCGTTTAAAAAAAAAAACATTATTTCAAGTCCAAAAAACTCCATGGTGTATATATACATAGTTAGACTATCATATTGTGCTGTGCTAAATTTGATGTTATAGTTTCACTGAAGAATTAGTTCCAGTTAAATATTTTTCCACTAAAACAAAAATTAGGGATTTACAAGAGGTTGCGTTACTTGTACTGTATCGCATCTGCCCATATGGCCAGTGAAAACATTCACGTTAAAGCTGCGAAATATTGCATTAGTTTTCATTATGTGGCAATTATCCAACATACAAGTAACATTAATTTTTTGGGCTAAAAACATGTAAGTTTTTGGGTTTTCATCTTTAATTCGAAAAAAAGTGATAAAAATTGTCGATTGCTGCCCCGAGTTTAAAATAAATACATTCCATCGATTAAATCACACAAATTTTAATTGTGATGCTTTAAAATTTTTGACAGAAATAAGAAGAAAAGGAACTCATTGACCAAGTAAAAAAACTAGAAGATGCACTTTGGCCATTTGACATGGCCAAAGCAACAATCGTTAAGATTCATCTAAAGGCAAGGAAATTAGTTGAAGAAGAGAGACATGGAAATGTAACTTTATTCGTGGACTTTTCCATACTCAATAGTGGATTTATTTTGAAGCCCGGCCAACCAGGAATATCCTCGGAGCCAAGGTAACTGTCTGTATTTGGTGGGATTAAAAGGGTGTGTCCGCTAAAACCAGGTGAAACCATTACAGGAGAGCGAGAAAGAACTACATTGAACTACACCTTGATGGCAAAAAAAGCCAGAATGAACAGAAACTATTTACTTAATATCGGATAGTAAGTTCTAACAATGAGAGATCGATGAAATGTCAAAGCTTCTGATGGACAACACTTTGAGTAATGCCTTTATTTATTGTGTTATTAAAATAAAGCTAAATTTTTTCAAAAAAAACAAGTAAGAAAATTATAGTCGGTCTAGACCGACTATACGATACCCTATACCATGCGTTTAGAGACCCTATCTCTTAGGCCCAACTAACTGGACATAGAAAATAAGCAAAAACCAAATTTGATTGGGATTTTTATTAATTTTTTGGCTGCAGATATGAAAAAGTTCATATCGGATACTATATCTATATAGGGACTTGGTCCAAAAATGGACCGATCCTGATCAAGTTTGGTAAAGTCTCTTGTATTTTGCAAAAATATATACAAACAAAATTTGAGAAGAGTCAGTGCAATTTTTTGTTTTTTAATAGATTTAACAGCTCTATATGGGGTCAAAGGGATCATATTTGGACTACTCATTAATGGATGTAATGAACGCATACAAACCCAATTTGAGTAAGAACTATATGACAATTTGGATCTTATGGCAATTTATGTCGATTTCATAGGGTAATTTGTATGGGGGCTAGGTCTGAACATGGACCGATTCTCACCAATTTCAATAGCGTTCATCCCATGGTCGATAGAAGCTTATATACCAAATTTCATCAAAATATATTCATATTTGCGACCTGCAGTTTGATTACAAGGTTTACATGGACACACAGACGGACGGACGGACGGACGGACATTGTTAAATCAACTCGGAAAGTGATTCTGATTCGATCGGTATAATTAAAGATGGGTCTAGGTCAAATATTTTTGGTTGTTACAAACAGCAGCACAAAGTCATTATACCCAAACCACATAGTGGTATAGGGTATAAAAACATAATTTTCATGTTATGTACCCAAAATTGACTGTGAAGCAGTACATAGCGATACAACACTAGAGCTAAGATAAACAATTGACAAGGAAAGTCCCTTGAGTGGTAAGTTCAACTTGCTGTAATACAAGGATCTTTTGCATGATTTTATTCTTGGAACTTTAATAACAACAATAATTTCCGCGTTTAAACTTACCAGCAGATCCCAGCCCTCGAAATTCGTGTGCAAATTCTACGAAATTTAATTTTCTCATTTAATAAAGACCCTAAAGGTATGATAATCAATTTTAGCCAATTCACACTTTTTTTTATTAATTATTGCCGTTATTGGTTTATGTCCAAAATTATTTTTCAATTCAACAGAATTATTATTGTTAATGAAGAAAACAATCTCACAAAAACATTAACAAATTTAATAAAACACGCATGGCATTGTATAATTTTATATATGGGGGATTTCATATCAAGTGCACCAACTTTTGAAACCGATGTCTTCCGATCGGGATGAAATTTGCACCAAGGTTAGTCCTATTGGATAGTAGTTTAGACACAATTTTTCAACAAGATCGGTCCAGATTTCTCTGAGTTAGAGGGGATCAAAATTTGACATTTTGGCCAAACAGGTGTTTTTTTCTCATCCATGTAACTTATTACCTATTGTTCTTAGAAAATTTTCTCCCAAATAATTTAGATAGCTATTTCTTCAATATTTCGGAAAAAAATACTTAAAAAAAAAAAAGTTTTTAGACTTTTGTTTTGCCAAATTAAAGCATTTTTTGCCTTTTTTTTTCAAAAAGTGAATTTTTATTTTTATTTTTTCATAAGAAAGCTTAGGATTTTTCCTTTAAGAGCTTTTTGGTCGCTTAGTGGGATGGGAGTGGGATATCTATCAAAATAAATGTTTTGTAACTCAAGACGACGGTTTTTCAATTTTTCACAAATGCACTAGTTATTTTGAATTTTTTCCTATTTGTATGTAAAACCTTACAAATAAAACTTATACTGAGAAACTAGACAAATTAAACTTTCCGAAGGTATGTAACATACCTTCATAAATAACAGAAGAGAATGGTTATCTGCAACCTGAAAGAGCTATTTGCAACATTTCAATCTGAACACGAGGATGTTAGAATTGGCTTCACGAAATTAACCCAAAAAAGGCCAAAACATTGCGTTTTGGCAGAAAGCAGTGGAACTCACACAATATGCGTTTGCATTTACCATGAAAATGTTAAACTGATGTTGAAGGAAATCAACCTAAAGTATTTAACAGATGATTCGGCAGAAGATTTACATGATTACCGCGATTGCCTATTGCCTATGTGTCGTAATGCAACAACTTCTTGCCACTTAGGTGAATGTACCAATTGCCAGAAAACCACATTCATCAAAGAAAATTTAAACAACTTTTTAGATCGAGAATATATAGAGGAGGTCAAATTTCATTCTTGGATTCAGACTGACAGATGCACATTGAAAACAATCATTTTAAATGTGGATGATTTTGTGGAAGAAATGTGTACAGGATTGCTAAACTTGAGAAGCCATGACTTTTTAGGCAAAGAGCAATGGTCATTCATCAAGGATTTGAAGATATATTTGAAGTCTGATGAACTCGTTATTTCATATGATTTCGCAGAAAACTATAAATATGTTCTTCAGGATGCCATACAAGCATTCCACTTCAATAACGACCAAGCAACTATATTCACAGTAGTTATTTACTACATGAAAGATGAAAAACTGGAACACAAAAGTATGGCAATCATATCCGACGATTTAAAACATGATACCGTTGCAGTTTATGAGTACCAGAAGAGAATGCTAAAATTTCTAAAATCTAAATTTACAGTAAAGAAGGTATACTACGTTTCGGACGGAGCTCGTCAACATTTTAAAAGCAAAAGTAGCTTGGCAAATCTTATGGCCCATGAAAAAGATTTTGGAATGCCAGCTGAGTGGCATTTTCATCCTACTGCTCATGGTAAAGGAGCATGTGATGGTATTGGAGCAAACCTTAAAAGAAATGCAGCGAAGTATAGTGCTCTCATCAAGATCGCATCTTAGATGCGACTGCTTTATTCCATTGAGCAAAGAGTTATTGTAAAGAAACTAAAATAGTTTTTAGTAGCAAAGAGGATCATCAGGAAACATTGAAAACACTGAAGAGCAGATTCGATGCTGCGGTAACAATCGATGGCACCGCTGAATACCATGCTTTTATACCGCTTGTCGATGGAAGACTCAAGTTGAAAAAGTTTTCTGCCTCTATTCAATGCGATTTCTTTCCAAAGGCAACAAATAAACTAGCAGCGAAATCAACAGCTGAACTTAGTAACGCCAAGAAAGGATTGACAAAAAAACGCAGTAAATAAATGCGACAAAAAAGCTGGATGAAAGAGTGGGTATTTAAAAATTTACAAGACTGATGAAGTAATCAGTTACAATAAATTAAGTATAAAAATAGTTATGATATAAATGGATCTAATGCAATTAAGATTAAATTTTAATAAATTATTTATCTTTTTATTTTTAATATTATTATTATTATACATTAATTTAATTATTATTAAAAATAAATAAAAAATAATAATTTTTCAACATTTCTATAGAAAAAAAGCGATTTTTTTCTGAGGCTAACATATTCTGAGTATTACAGTATCGAGGGTATAAAATTTTAGTTAGGTATGTTATATACCTTCGGAAAGTTTAGTTTGTCTAGTTTCTCAGTATAAGTTTTATTTGTAAGGTTTTAGACACAAATAGGAAAAAATACAAAATAGTGCATTTGTGAAAAATTGAAAAACCGTTGTCTTGAGTTACAAAACATTTATTTTGATAGATATCCCACTCCCATCCCACTAAGCGACCAAAAAGCTCTTAAAGGAAAAATCCTAAGCTTTCTTATGAAAAAAAAAAAATAAAAATGCCCTTTTTGAAAAAAAGGCAAAAAATGCTTTAATTTAGCAAAAAAAAGTCTACAATTTTTTTTTTTTTAAGTATTTTTTTCCGAAATACTGAAGAAATAGCTATCTAAACTCTTTGGGGGAAAATTTTCTAAGAACAATAGGTAATAAGTTACATGGATGAGAAAAAACACCTGTTTGGCCAAAATGTCAAATTTTGATCCCCTCTAACTCAGAGAGTTCTGGACCGATCTTGTTGAAAAATTGTGTGTGAACTACTATCCGATAGGACTAACCTTGGTGCAAATTTCATCCCGATCGGAAGACATCGGTTTCAAAAGTTGGTGCACTTGACATGAAATCCCCCATATATATGTAACAAATTATCGGTAACAAGAAATGGCCTCACATATTAATATTTTAGATATTCAGAAAGAAACACTTTAAGAAAAATCAAGACCAAATCTACATTTAAACCAAAACAAAGGTCGCGTTCACGGAAGTACTTTAGACTTAATCTGCTCTTTGTCTATCCAAACTTTCTACCAACCTTATGTAAATCTGCTTTTTGTCAACCCATACAGAACATTTTTATACCGGTACATCATACAGACAATAATTGTACACATGTATACGAGTATATTGATTTTTTTCCCACACCAACGTGTCTTGTATATTGTCAATCATCTTTACAAAAGAGACAGCAACACGCACAATATTAGGTTGAAATTTACGCAACAATCGCATTAACACACTAAAAAACTGATAATTGAATATAAAAAACGTATTTAACCTGTTAAATGTTTTTGTTGTTACATGCGTGGTAACATAAATTTATTAATTCAACACGAAATTATTTCTTTGTTCTGTAGATTATTTTTAGTAAAATTTAATGAATGGATTTTTTATAAGAAATTATATTGAAAACTTTTCTCCGATTGACTTTGTTTATTACTAAGTCTATGCTGCCACAATATTAGCATACATATATCACACGCTGACTAATCTGCAACGCCATTAAATGGACATAAGTGTCCATAACGTAAGCTCTACTTAACGGCTCTGTAATATAATATCGTACGAAATACTTACGCATGTAAAATTATATGTAAAGTTACTGGTATGACATCTAGATGAATACACACCAGCCATTAAGGAGATGTTACTATGGCTTCATGCAGCTTAAATGTAGTCAAAACGTTATTCTAAAACAACACTGAAACCAGAGGTAGATGATAAAGTTAAAACTGCAAATAGTAAGTATTTGACAGCAACCTATTATTGAGTTAATTTCGAAAAATGTGTAAAATTTTTTAAGTTTATGCTCAATATAATTTTTGTTCTATGTTGCAAATTTAATCTTAATGTAAATAAATAATATTCATGTCGCTGCGTCCCTTGATACAGTCAACAAATAATTGACAAAAATTCGGGAAGAAATGTGTAATATTTTAGCTTAATTTTAAAATAAGAAAAAATATTTAATATTGATTCGTTGCAAAACGCACGGAGTTGTTTGAAACAAAAAACTAAATTGGGCAATTCAGAACATCGTTGTATCTCTTGTATCGTGTTTAAGTTTACAACAGTGTAAAATTATTGTTAGTAATCAAATGAAAAATCTGATACAACAAAACAACTTTTTTATGAAAAAAAAAAAAACAAATGCATACAACTTTATCAGCATAAATAATTAAAAAATAAAAAATGGCAAATAATGCAAATATCGCAAATAAACATCGGTAAGTTTTTTTATATAAAAATTAATGTTCATATTTGTTCGGCTAAGACTCGTGTGTCTCGCAGGACTTAATTTAAAGAAAGGATAATTTGGTGTTTCACCATGTTACTTGTTATTTATGGTTTAATTATCCAAGTGGTACACAAGGATAATGTAACTAGGATTTAAGGTTGAAGTTGCAAAAGTGG
This sequence comes from Cordilura impudica, assembly GCA_963682025.1. Lineage (NCBI taxonomy): Eukaryota > Metazoa > Arthropoda > Insecta > Diptera > Scathophagidae > Cordilura > Cordilura impudica. Next base: position 304,533,601 of record OY821518.1, read on the forward strand.
TACACAAGGATAACGTGGAAAAACTAAAATGTAGATGTGGCTTCTTTGATTGACAAAATATTAATGTGTGTTTTATGAAAGAACTCATGCTTCTTAAATATTATTACAGGTGAGAAGAATGTATATAAATTTAAAAATAATAAAATAAAACAGCAAACTAAACAAAAACAACTGGTAGACAAAATATTAATTTCATAACCACGACTGCTAATTCATATCGGCACGTGTAACGTTTATTTATTTCGTTTAAGCTTTGCAGACGCAGCAGTTCTCAACTTCTGCCTGACAAAACCGTGGGAAATGAATATAAGCAATTTAGGTTTTAATTCTATAAATATTGTTTTTATTTTGTTATAAAAAATTTATTCTTCATGATCTGTTTTTTCGCAGTACACGAGCCAGAACACAAATTTAAAATAAAGCTACACTCGAATCTGTGCGCTTTATGTGTGTTCGAAACAAAAAGTACGTGATAGGAAAATGTTCATGTAGGTAACGAAATATTAAAATGAAACACAGTCATGATGTGTTCGGTACCGTACAGAATTTAGAAAAACACATAATTGATATGAAATAAAAATATGTGTTGGCTGCTTTAGAACAGAACATTGTGTGTTTCGTGTGTGTATTTTCTGAACCTTGATTTTAGTACAAAATGCAACACCTGTTGTGAATTGCCCATATACGTTTTTATACAAAATGTAATACAAATCAAATTGTTGAGAAACTATTGCAGAAATGAAGATAAGGTTTCTTGTCTTGTCAGATCTACACATTATTTAAAACTTTCTATGTTCTGCATGTCTCACTCGATTAGCTAATTTCTAAAAAACAAAACACAATTACATTCTCTGAATTGACAGTTGCCATTTGAGAATTAGATATTTCTTAAATATTTCGGTTTATAAAAACAGGCGCTTTTTATTGTTAATGCGACTAAGCCACAGGTATTTTTGTTTAAAGTTCTTTTACTTTTTAAGAGAACGTACTTTTCTAAGAAACTGAACTTTTTTAAAAAATTTACTTTTTAACAAAAGGTACTTTTTTACGAAAGTTAACTTTTTTATGAAAAACTATTTTTTAAGAAAAAAAATTTTTTTTAAGAAAATGTACTTATTAAGAAAATTTACTTCTTCGAAAAACTTACTTTTTAAGAAAGTGTGGTTCTGTAAGATAAATATTTTTTTTTTTGAAATGAAACTTCTTTAAGAACAATAACTTTTTCGAGAAAATCACAAGATATATGAACATCCGATACTAGTCACTTACTTACAATATATATTATATCACAGAGTATAACCTGATATGGGATTTGTTAAGGGCTAATATGTAATTGGATTTCTCGAAAAGATCTTGTAGTATGATGGTTCGAAAACATTCGGACGGATGGATATCGCTAAATCGACTCTGAAAGTGATTCTATGTTGATCGGTCAAATATTTCTGACAGTTTCAAACATCAGCACAAAGTCATTATACCCTGACCACACAACGGTATAAGATATAAAAGAGTATTCAAAATACAAATTTTTTCACGCCTGTTACTACCTGTTAATGTAATTAAATGACGAAAGACTTCCCAGCAAAAAATCAGCCTGACTGAAAATAATTCTGTAAGAGAGAGTAGAAAGTGCACCGCTTGCACTTTTGTTTATATAGACAATATTAAAGTTCGAAAGTCCTCGACAATAAGTACTTTTTTAAGGTTGCGGTAATTAAATGAACAGTAGTTATTTTTCAAAATTTGTTGTGGGAAGTTCAAAAAAAACTTCGTACATAAAAATATCAGATATTAATTATAAGCTTTTTGCAATACCGTCCTTTAGTGGGCGGGTCTTTTAAATAAAAAATAATTTAATCCGGCTTCTATATTATTAATTAGTTCTTTCTGAGAAACTAATTGTCCAATATTAAATATTCGGAAGATTATAAAAATGTCTATTATATATCATATAGTACATTCTTTATCACCAGAAATTGCAAAACGATAACGGGTGCCACCATTATAACAAGTTAGTTTATCATCGTTCGATTTGGACTAGGGATAGGTGTAAATTTTTGTTTTAGTCACAAAAAGATATATATGACTTTCAATTAAAATGTTTGATTTTCCTTAAATTTTTTTAAGTAATTTATGTTTTTCCATCTATGTAAATAAAAGGACTCGTGTTAGTTACACTATTTATAACTCAAAAACGGCTGAACCGATTTGGCTGAAAATTGGTACAGAGGTAGCTTAGAACCAAAATATAGAATAATTTTCAACGGCGTTCCCGTGTGACGTGACATAAAACGTCTTTACTTTATGTGTTAACAATGTTTATTTTTACTTCTTAAAATTAAGCCGTGGTGTTGGAAATAAGTGAACGTAATGTCGGAAATAGTGAACGTGAAAAAATTAATAATTTCAGTTTTAAGTTTAGTTAAGTTTATCTGGCAACAATGTTTATTTTTACTTTTTAAGATTTTAGCATCTGACGTGGAATAACAAAACGCAATGATTTAACAATGGCGCGACCAAGACGATCGAATCTTTCTCGTCGTTTATGGTTTGAATCTGGAATATCCATGTTTTTCCATGTCCAATTATATGTGCCATGTTCACGGGTCAGACGACCATCTGCGTTGTTTGTTCTTGTGTCTGATAATAAAACAAAAATGTCGTGTATCACAGGGTACTTAACTGAAGAGTGCAACCTATGCACCAAAATACATGAACATTAAAGAATCATTAAAATACTTAATTTTTTTGTTTGTATCATAATCAGAGCAAATTGAACTAGGAAATTACAAATTTGACTAACCATTATTATTTTAAAATTTTAAAGGAATATTGGAAATATAAGCAAATGGAAGTTTGAGGCAAAAACTGTTTTCTACAACTGTCACTGATGTTTTTAAATATAAGCCTTTAACAAAAATCATGCTGTAACACCAAAAATAACAACAAAAAAGAAATCAGGATAATAAGAATTTAAACCTTTTTATGTTTTTCCTTTTTCTTTGTAAGATTTGGTCCGTAGGTTTCTCTTTATTTCATTTGGTTACGGTTGCATGTCATACAGAATTCATTTTATTAAGAGCAACACTTGCACAAATTGATTTTGGAATTAAATCTTTTTTTTCGTAAATTTTCTTGTTGTATGAAAACAGCAGGAGGAAGGATTATACGCATTCACTTGAGTACATTTGAGGTTTTCCACCTCATACATCTTTTTGTGGAGACCTTTTCTTTACGTTTTGTTTCAACTCAGGCAATATTAATTAAAATTTATTGATTTCTTTAAAAGTCTCTTCGAAAAGAACAAAGATACGTCTATACAAATTCTAAGATGAACAAGAACATTCGTTAGAAAATCTAAAAAGTAAGTATTCATAATTAATAAAAATGTACATTTGTTGTTTTTGAAGATTTCTAAAACAAAACCAAGTTAAATAATTAATGATTATTTCTTATAAACATTTTTCCAAATAAAAATATGTATAATTTATGTTTTAATTTCATCTCACTTCTTTTTTGCTTTTAATTTGTAATAATTTCCATCGCCACTACTCATTCCACAAATGTCAAGCCATGTCATTTTAAATCACGCATCATTTGAAAAATTTGGCCATTGTTTGGATTTTAAGTGAAAACTGAAAACTTTTTACAAAATAAACAAGTAAGAAAACTATAGTCGGTCTAGACCGACTGTACGATACCCTATACCATGCGTTTAGAAACTCTATCTCTTAGGCCCAACTAACTGGACATAGAAAATAAGCAAAAACCAAATTTTTATTAATTTTTTTGGCTGCAGATATGAAAAAGTTCATATCGGATGATATATCTATATGGGGACTAGGTCCAAAAATGGACCGATCCTGATCATGTTTGGTAAAGTCTCTTGTATTTTGCAAAAATATATACAAACAAAATTTGAGAAGAATCAGTGCAATATTTTTATTTTTTAATAGATTTAAGTGAAGATCGGGAAGCAGCTCTATATGGGGCCGAAGGTATCATTTTTGGACTACTCATTAATGGATGTAATGAACACATACAAACCCAATTTGAGTAATATCTATATGACAATTTGGATTTTATTGCAATTTATGTCGATTTCATAGGGGTAATTTGTATGGGGGCTAGGTCTGAACATGGACCGATTCTCACCAATTTCAACAGCGTTCATCCCATGGCCGATAAAAGCTTATATGCCAAATTTCATCAAAATATATTCAGATTTGCGACCTGCAGTTTGATTACAAGGTTTACATGGACACACAGACGGACGGACGGACATTGTTAAATCAACTCAGAAAGTGATTCTGATTCGATCGGTATAATTAAAGATGGGTCTAGGTCAAATATTTTTGGTTGCTACAAACAGCAGCACAAAGTCATTATACCCAAACCACATAGCGTTGTATAGTTTTATGTATGTGTTAGTTTCAACTTAAAATGCATTTTACATAGAAAAAATTTAAAAATCCGTAAATCTGGTGGACTGCTAAAAAGAAATACCTTTCAAATAAGATACGTTTGGTCAAAATCGGGAGTAAACTGTGGAACAAATCAGCGGTCACAAGAAATCGCCTTACCTATTAATATTATAGATTATTTGAATTTAACAAATTTGATGCAGGTAAAAATCTGACTTGTAGAATATTCTTTGTGCTTTAGGACCTCTGTGAGCCGATTGCCATGGACATAATCAACTTTAAATTATTCTCCTTTCTTGTATTACCCAATTCATCCAAAATGCGCTTTTCCAAATTTGCCTTGAGGTTATTTTATACTGAGGGATTGTGCGCTCCGGTAAATCCCACAAATACATTATTAAGATTAAGATCAATTAATGTTTAATATTGTAGAGCACCCATATTTTTATCTTGTGCGCTGCATGTTTTGAATTATTAGCCTGTTGGGACTCAAAAATCTTCTCCAAGGCCAAGTTGCTGAGCGCTTTATCTTAATTTTTTTTTAAATTTTTGTATATCTAATTTGATCCATTATAGTATCAATAAATAGAAGCTTATCAACTCCGATCACTGCCATACAATCCAAAATTATATGTCAAAAAATTTTCTTTATTTAGTACTTTTCGCCAACCTAAATTTTTTCCTTTAATGCAGAAAATGCAATACTTGCTTTCATCTGAAAATAAAACACATTCCCAAATTCTGGAGCCCTATTTCGATACTAATTTATAAAGTCCATACTTTTTGTGCTACTTGCACGGCCATGGCAATCAAATTTTTGTAATATTTTTCGAATGGTATCTCTATGAATGTCTTTGGCAAAGTATTCTTTGATTATAGAACTAATTTGGGAAGCAGTAATTCTTGGATTCTGTTATACTGACCCCAAAATAGTTTGCTTTTCGCGCTCAGTTTGTTTGGAGAGGCGCGGTTTTGACAAAATTGGTGGCTTTGTAATTTCGAATGACGGACTGCACTGAGATGTGATTTCTACCTATAATCCGCACTAGTTCGTGATAATAATTAACCTCATTTCTAAGCTGTAGGATAATTTTGCTCTCGTTAAATATAATTTTTTGATTTTGGGGCTCATCTCAAAATATAGTTTCCAAAAGAAATATAATTAAGTCAAGCCAACTTTGTACAAACAAGTTGTCTTCTACTAAAATAAAATCATGTGATTTCCCCAATTGTTACTGTTTCTGTCACTCATAGTGCAGATAATAGGTTGTTTGGGTTGCAAACAAAAAATTTAATTAGAATTTAGATATCTATAATATTAATAGGCAAGGCAATTTCTTGTGACCGATTTTAAGGCTTCAAATGATAATGATTTTGACAAAAAAATTATCATTTGAAAGGTATTTCTTTTTAGCTGTTTCCTTTATTTTGAATAAATTGCATTTAAAGTTGCTACTATCACATACATAAAATTATACAATGTATGTGTGTGATTATTAAATTTGTTAATGTGTTTGTAGAAAAAGAGTTTGTTTTCTTCATTCACAATAATAATTGTGTTGAATTGAAAAATTATAAATTTTGGACACAGGCCAAACAAGTGTTGAATTGTGAATTGGGTAAAGTTGAAAAATAAAGTTTCCTTGAATTTGCACTCGATTTTCGAGCGCTGGAATCTAATAATATTTACAATTTTGTTAAGTAACCTCAGTTAATTTTTCAGATACAAATATTGAATTACTGGCAGTGATAACTCTGAAATCTCGAATTTTACATTAAGTATTTTTTCGGCGGATTTTTTCGTAACATGATTTTTATTTTTATACCCTATACCACTATGTGGTTTGGGTATAATGACTTTGTGCTGCTGTTTGTAACAACCAAAAATATTTGACCTAGACCCATCTTTAATTATACCGATCGAATCACAATCACTTTCTGAGTTGATTTAACAATGTCCGTCCGTCCGTCCGTCCGTCCGTCCGTCTGTGTGTCCACGTAAACCTTGTAATCAAACTGCAGGTCGTAAATATGAATATGTTTTGATGAAATTTGGTATATATGCTTTTATCGGCCATGGGATGAACGCTTTTGAAATTGGTGAAAATCGGTCTATGTTCAGACCTTGCCTCCATACAAATTACCCATATGAAATCGACATAAATTGCCATAAGATCCAAATTGTCATATAGATCTTACTCAAATTGGGTTTGTATGCGTTCATTACATCCATTTATGAGTAGTCCAAAAATGATACCTTTGACCCAAACAGAGCTGCTTCCCGATCTTCACTTAAATCTATTAAAAAACAAAAATATTGCACTGATTCTTCTCAAATTTTGTTTGTATATATTTTTGCAAAATTCAAGATACTTTACCAAACATGATCAGGATCGGTCCATTTTTGGAACTAGTCCCTATATAGATATAGCATCCGATATGAACTTTTTCATATCTGCAGCCAAAAAAATTTATAAAAATCCCACTCAAATTTGGTTTTTTCTTATTTTCTATGTCCAGTTAGTTGGGCCTAAGATATAGGGTTTCTAAACGCATGGTATAGGTTATCGTATAGTCGGTCTAGACCGACTATAATTTTCTTACTTGTTTAAATTAAATTTTAATTTTATATCTCGGCATTGTTTGTTTATTTAAGAAAATTTCTATAGGACTCTTCCTGTTCAAAGATTTTTTTATTTTACGAAACAAAACCACTGTTCGTAATAATCTCATAAGAAATTTTTTTATAAGACCATTCCTTAGGCAGTTCTATATTCCCTTATCCGTATCGATTTTGCTTTTAACTACACTTTTATTATACCCTATACCACTATGTGGTTTGGGTATAATGGCTTTGTGCTGCTGTTTGTAACAACCAAAAATATTTGACCTACATCCATCTTAAATTATACCGATCGAATCAGAATCACTATCTGATTCGATTTAACGATGTCCGTCCGTCCGTCCGTCCGTCCGTCTGTGTGTCTATGTAAAGCTTGTAATCAAACTGCAGGTCGCAAATATGAATATATTTTGATAAGATTTGGTATTTGATCTTTTATCGGCCATGGGATAAACGCTACTGAAATTGGTGAGAATCGGTCCATGTTCAGACCTAGCCCCCATACAAACGACCCCTATGAAATCAACATTTATTGCCATAAGATCCAAATTATCATACAAATCTTAGTCAAATTGGGTTTGTATGTATATATTACATCCATTAATCAGTAGTCCAAAAATGATACCTATGGGGCAACTCTAAGTCATAGGCCCCATATAGAGCTGCTACCCGATCTGCACTTAAATCTATCAAAAAACAAAAATATTGCACTGATTCTTTTCAAATTTTGTTTGTATATATATGTTTGCAAAATACAAGAGACTTTACCAAACATGGTCAGGATCGGTCCATTTTTGGGCCTAGTCCCCATATAGATATAGCATCCGATATGAAATTTTTCATATCTGCAGCCAAAAAAATTAAGAAAAATCCCACTCAAATTTGGTTTATGCTTATTTTCTATATCCAATTAGTTGGGTCTGAGAGATAGGGTCTCTAAACGCATGGTATAGGGTATCGTATAGTAGGTCTCAATATGATTTTTTATATAATTTTTTTTATATTTCAAATTCCGAAACAGTTTTTTTTAATGCTCTTTTTATTTTTGTAGGAGTTTATATTTTGTTAATTTTATATAACAATAAATTATTAAAAAATGTTTCCTAATTTTGCTTTTCACCCCAAACTTTTGTGAATCAGAATTGTGATTGCAACAAAAAAAAATATATATGGTTTTCAATAATAAAAATACGAATAATCTTAAAATATCGTGAAATCTTAAAATGTCTTTTAAATGAAATATTTAGTCTCAAAATATTATTTTAATATTTTCTCAGTCCTAAAATTTGTTATGCTCTTCAAAAAAAAAAAAAAAATAATAATTCCCCATATGTGGATAATATGTTCTAAATAACAAAAGTTTTACACGGTTAAAAAGAAAATGTCTAAACTGTCATGGAATTCCACATGTCATTGCGTTCTATCTTCTTTTGAACTTTTCTCTATAGAGTACACCCAGAATTAGTTTCAAAGTTCATATTTTTTCATTTTCATCCGTTGAATTTTAAATTATATTTTTGGAATTCCCAAGTGTTTGGGATGCCATTATTTTAATTTAATATACAAACAGACTATAAATACAACAAAATATTTATTAATATTTTCAATTATTTTCCATTTCTAACACGTCTAACATTATTGTGGCATGGATGACTGTTTGTTTATGCAAAGCATCAGCATACACAAGAGATCAACAGCTGTGCTCAACAAGTTAGTGTTAGAGTATAAAATGTGCAAGTACGGAAAATTTTTTACCAGATTGAAAAAATTATTTATTAAAAATGAAATTTAGGAAAAATTATGACCGTTCCATTATGCAGCGCATCCGCATGCACATGAGAATAAACAGTTGTGTTCAACAAATTAGTGTTAGAATATGAATTGTGTGTTTCAAGTGGTGCGTGGTAGAGCAGAAGAAAGCATATATTTCCAAAATTCGTAACTACCCTGTATTCTTAATCGGACCGGTTTCTGGCATTTCAGCCTTCATCAGCGATTTGTTAAACATTGTGATCAATGTTATGTTATAATTGAATAGATTGTTTCTATATGAAATTCTTCTACTTAGGGCGGCCGTGATGTTTGAACCTGTGTCAAAGTCAGTCCTATGAGCAGTGTGGTTAAGAATCAGTTTTCATACCGCACAGCTTTAGCTTCGTATTAATCTCAGAAGATACAACTCTTCTCAAACAATTGTGTGGATCCTGTATTTTTACCAGATTAAAAAAGTTATTTATTAAAAAAACAAAAAAAAAAAAAAAATAGGAAAAATAGGAAAATTAATTTGGATTTTAAAAATGTGAGATCTGTGATAAGTTGACTGGAAAAATGATTCTTAATTCCGTTCTGACTTAAACATAAATTACAGCTATTCTTTATGTATTACTCGTGTAGCAATAACATGTCATATTAAATAAAATACATAAAATCAAATTGTAGCCAATCTAATTCTAAAATATATTTTATCATATTATTAACTTTAATTTAAAATCATGAGCATTGATATATTGATGACCTAAATATCTAGTGCTTTCATATTCTGTTTTATTTTTCGACAAATATTCATTAAAAAAAGTTTTCTACAGGGACCTTAAATTAAAATTTATTATATGAATTTGTTACATTTATGGCCACTTAATCCCTTGTGACTTATAATATATAAGCACTTATAAATTAGTTTTAAATAGAATAATACAATTAAAATTGTCATGTTAATTGTTATTGACCAAGACAATTATCTCAAATTACGAACAAACAATAAAGTGAAGTCAGATCGTAATTTAAGCCATATTTGATTTGTGTATTATCATTCAAACGTCGCTATTGGTGCCAAACATATATATGTACATATGTCTTGAAATTAAAAAGTTTATTTTGAGGTTTGCCTTCTAAATACATAAACGTTTATCTTAAAAGCTCATACATTTATTGTCCATAAAATTCTTCTGATTTTTTTTTTTCAAAATATGCCATATAATTACATATGTTCAAATGAAGAGTTTTAAATAAATTTTGCGGTTACTTTTGAAAGATGTTTCATTTTTTAAGTATACGAATCATGCAAGTTGCTTTATGTCTTTACTTAAGCTGGCTAATTTTATTACTGATACCCACCCAAGTGTACCTTCAACTTAATTGCTATGCGTTGCCAAATATAAATAAGTAAGAGACTTTATGGTACGCTACACCATTTGTTTAGAGAGGGGATCTCAAGTCCATCTAATTGGATGTAGAAAATAAGAATAAACCAAATCTGAGTGGCGTTGAAAAAGTTCATACCGGATGCTTATTTACATGGGGAATATGGTAAAAGTGAAACGATCCTGACCATATTTGTTTAAGTCACTTATTTTTCCAAAAAAATATACAAACCAAAAGTGAGAAAAATCTATGAAATAATTTGTTTTTTGATATATTTATGCGAAAATCACAAAGCAGCTTTATATGGGAGCTATGACTAAGAACCCCAATTTGACCAAGATCTATATGATAATTTTGGTCTTATGATCTTATTTGGGTCACTTGTATGGGGACTTGGTCTGACTATGCTCTGATTTTTACCAACTTCAATAGGGTTTGTGCTAAGCTTGATCAAATATTTTTGGTAGGTAAAAATATCAGCACAAAGTTATTATACCCTGAACACATGGTGGTATAAAAACTATTGAAGGCTAATGGAGCATTATTAGCAATTAAGCATCAATAGCAGAGTCAAACGCAGAATCAAAAATATAGTTAATAAAATTTTTGTACACTTACGAAACTTATTCGAATTAAGGATTGAGATCGAAAAAATTTTAAGACATATAAAATGTAATAATAAGGCAAACATTCAGCGTACAGTTCTGATTGTTTTTATTTACAATAATTGAAATTATATTAGAGCTTGCAAAAAATAATTTTTATAGTTCTAATCACTTCTTATGAACTTATGGATTTTTATCGCAACCCCTTCCATTAGCGATTTTATATCGGTTTCTGTCACTTTTTGGAACAGGTACTCCACCTCTGTTTCAAATCTATCAAATATTGGGACACATCTTCGACTGCCTTTAGATAAGAACTGAATACCTTTCCACTGCCCTTAGCTCCAGTTAGTTTGGAAGATTTGCCTCCTTTGTATGACTTGCTTCCTTTGTTTTTATACTATATCAAGTGCTTTCTAAACAAATCGAGCCAAAAATATGTGCACATTGTTTTGGCTTATGAAGGGAAGTAGTCTACTTTTCAAACATTCCTTAATATAAACCAGCAGATTTCAGCACTCGAAATTCGAGTCCGAATTCTAGGAAATTTTATTTTTTAATTTAATAAAGACCCCAAAGGTATGTTTCACAATTCAACTCATTTTAAATGAAGAAAACAAACTCAATACATTAACACAAACACATTAACAAATTTAATAAACACACACATAGCATTGTGTAATTTTATGTATGTGTTAGTAGCAACTTTAAACGATCATAACTCCCAAAAAATATTCCAGACGATGAAAATCTGTGAATCTGGGTAGCAGCTAAAAAGAAATACCTTTCAAATGATAAGTTTTTTTTGTTAAAATGGGAGTAAAACTGTGAAACTTACATCGGTGACAAGAAATCGCCTTGGCTATTAATATTATAGATTAAAGTATTTATAGAGCCCAAATGACTTGCTTCTTTTGCCGCAACTGCAAATTGCTTGCCACACAAGAAAAATTTTTTTTAAATATCGTCTACTTTTGGGTCCCCTAAACTTATCTTCAAAATTTCTTCGAGCATTACCAACATAAAAATTTTGACACGGAAGCTGCAAAAAATCGACCAGTGTATACGTCTCATCGTCCATTATGCAGCTGAAGTTTTATTTATGAAACTTTAGTTAAATTTCCGTGCGTTGCTTTTGGCCTTTAATTTCTTTGCAGTGTTCCTGTCCGGAACTTTTTGGACGTTGTGATAGAACCAGCACTTAACAAACCGGGCTGTTCTACTGCCGGATGTGTCTTTTCATTATGACTCCGATTTCTTTAGCCTTATAAATATCATATGGGCGTTTATTTCTTTCCGAACCATATTTCCTAGTAATGGTCAAATCCTCCTGATAGTTTCTACGTTCGATTTTGTTGAAAATATTTGATAATTTCGTCACTAACTATAAACTAGCAACAAATGAATTGCATAATAATTGATATATTTTTTTATACCCTATACCATTATGTGGTCAGGGGATAACGACTTTGTGCTGATGTTTGTAACTACAAAAATATTTGTGCTGGGCCCACTTTTTATTCTACCGATTGACTGAGAATCACCTTTTGAGTAGAATTAGCGATGTCCGTCCTACCGTCCGCTTGTGTGACCACGTAAACCTTGTAATCAAACTACAGGTTACAACTATGAATATATTTCGATTAAATTTAGACCATAATTTTTTATCGGCCATAGGACGAACGCTGTTGAAATTGGTGAACATCGGTGCTTTTCATTAAATCCAAATTATCATACAGGCCTCGGTCAAATTGGGTTTGTGTGTGTTTATTACATTTATTAAAAAAAAGTAGTCTAAAAACGAATCCTATAGGACAGTTCTTAGCCATAGCCCTCATATAAAACTGCTTGCCGATCTTTACTTAAATTTATCAAAAAAACAAAAATATTGCACAGATTTTTTCAAATTTGTTAGTATATGTTTTTACAAAATATATGTGATTTTGTTTTATTATTCAGCACTCTGGGGATGCCCATACAAATGCAGTGCATTGTGTTCATTTCAGAAAAATAGGTTATGGGAAGGAGGAGAGTGGGAGTGGTGTTTGTGGATATTTGACTTAACTTTTATTAGATTGTAACTGTCAGGAAAGACTCATGCGGGGAGTTTATTCCACATACGGCTAGTTCGACTGATAAACGAATTCTCTCTGTAATGCGTTGTGCGCTCAACTGGACAATAGACTGAAAGGGATGTGATCTTCAAGAGAAGCGGGCAGAGCGAACTGAAGGTCGGGCACTTGAAATGAGTTCGCCAATCTCAGAAGAACATTTCCCTCTATAAAACAGTGCTACACGACTCACATTCCGACGAGGTTCTAACGACTCAATAGATCAAAGCCCACCTTTGCACACGGTCCAGTAGCTCCAAAATAGACTGTGAAGCTCCTGCCCATATATGTCTGTTGTATTCCATTTTCGGTCGGATGTAAGTAGTAAAAATTTTAAGGAGATCAGAAGGAGTGAAGTAATTTTTGCACCGTTTTAGAAAACCCAGACGGTTGAATGTTTCTTTCGACATTTGAAAAACAACTTCGTTCCACCGAATATCACATTGAATTCTCATGCCTAGAAGACCAAGAATATCCGATTCCTCAATTCCTATACCACCCATATATACAGATGACATTGATGAATCTATGGCCCTATGGGTCAACAGACAACATTAAGCCTTTAGCGCATTAAAATCAACCCTACTCGCTTTACCCCACTCGGAGATTGTTAACAGGTCTGGATTAAGTGTGTCATTCATTTTCCGCCTTTTGCCTTCAACCGCCAAAAGGTTTGGCCTATAATTAAAGGGAAATGAATGACAAATGTTGCTGTCATCTGCGAAAGAATATATGGAATTGAAATTTTGACCAAGAAGGTTGTTCAGAATGATAAGGAAAAGAGAATGAAAAAGAACAGAACTTTGGGGTACCCCTGAATTAAGCTGAAAATCACTGGATGAGACCCCATCAATAACAACGCGTATTGTACGGTCTCTGAGAAAACCCGATATGAATCGAAGGAAGTCAATACCGACCCCAAATGCTTTGATATCAGTGCACCAAGCAATACGCGATCAAACGCCTTGGAAATGTCCAGAGCAATCGCTTTACCTTCATCAAAATTGTGAATGGATCGACTCCAGCGCTCAGAAAGTAGAGCCAGCAGGTCTCCCGCAGAACGAGAGCACTCTCGAAGAGCACTGTTCCAGCACTAGTGCTAGTACACCTAAGACCAATTCTCTATGGTATAGGGTATATCATAGTCGGCCTAGAGCGACTAAATGTCTCTAATTCGTTAAAAAAAAATCTACCAATGCTGACGAAAAAAGTTAAGTGAAAAAAGGACTGTTAAGATTTTGCTGATCACACTGCTTATAACGTACACCATCTCTTAATTTTTATGGAAAAAAAATTACAAAACTTCGACCCAAAACTCAGTAATAACACATTCATAATTTAATGTTTTACATGATTAATCCAGACACTAAACTTCGAAAACATTCAATAAAAATCTATATAAAAAACTAACTTAAATCCAACGAGGTGGAATAATATTGTCTTGTTTATATAACAATGAAAGCATTTGATTGTTTCATATTTAAACACTTTGAAATTGTAATTGAGAATGAGTTTTTTGTTTTTAATGCCAAACATTTTAACAACAGTATTTGTTGGTTAAAAAGATCAATGGTTTTTATTTGGTTTTAAGTTTATATATTAAAGTTTTTTTTTTTATTTTTCAAACAGTTTATAGTCATATAAAATCAAAGCAGTTTCAGAGACATGCTCTGCGCTTTTAAAATATCGTTTTTACTTTTTTTTTTCCAAAGAAACCATAGGGTAAAAACATATGAAATCAACCAATGAGTTGACCGCACCGATTTCGAATTGGATGAATTTTGGTACGAAGGGAAAGTTAAACATAATAATAGCGTTTGTCAACTTTCAGTGTCGTAGCTCTCGTACTTTCAGAATTATGGCCATTCCAAGTTGGCAAAAATCAATAAAAATGCACTCAGATGCCTTAACACAATTTTGAATATCTCGAAAAGTGTTCATTGTACGTTAATAATCAAGGGCTCATTTTACAGACTAAAACATGCGCCATTCCAAACAAATTTTCGATCAAATTTTCGATCAAGGATAATGTAAATAAAAAAAGGACTAAAATTTCCAAAGGATATTTCTCGAAAATCAATATTTTTAAAAATTTCAAAAAAATATATGTTAATTCTTATTATGTTTTGTACAAGTCTGTCAAATTTCAATGTGGAGTCTTTATTACAACATGAGTTATTAAGAAAAAAGCAGGCGAAGGTTTATGTATTTCATGAAATGTACCAAAATACAAAAAGGTGACAAATTACAAAAAGAAGGACAAATCAAATGTAAAGGAACTTTTTCGACTTTTCTTTGCTTAAACTCTTTTTCTCCATTGCTAAACCTTTAGTAAAAAGTACATTATGTATTATCATTATTAAACACTTTATTACAGCATATTTATTTATTTCTGAAGGATTTCAATTAAAAAATCTGCATCTGCCGAGTATCGATTGACTTTAAATTTTTTTTTATCTACAGGTTCAATAGAATGCAGCTTTTGAGTTCCAGGAATAGTACGCAAATCTTTAAAACGAATTTGAAGGAACCGTGCTTCTTCTTCGTGGTCTTCTAGAGTTAAAAACTCGAAATTACAGTTCAAAAGATTTTGCAGGCACCATTCATATAATTGTTTTGGAGTAGTTATTTGACCTTGTAATGGACGCTGTAAACTAGCTCGACGTGCTCTCTCTTTACGGTACCTCCAAGACCGTCACTTGGGCCTTTTCCATGGCTTGTTGCAAAAAAATGCCACTCAGCATTACATCCAAAATCTTCCATATGATAACATAAATTGATAAAGTTCTTTTTATTTTTAAACTGGTCAGCACTACCGTCTGAAAAATACGTGATTTTCTTCGGGGTTGTTTTAAACTTTTTTTCTCAAAAATACATTCAGGTGGCGATGGAACAGGTGAACAGCTACAGAATCGTTACAAGACAATCAGATATTATTATGAAGTTTGTATGTTGTGTTTTTCCATCTGATTTAAAATAAATAGCAATTGGGTATAAAGTGGCCTGAGAGTTGTTCCAGTGAAATCCCTGGACTGCATCCTGAATAGTAAAAGAAGCATTTTCTGAAAAATCGCAAACTGCTATATACTCATTTTCTTCCAAATTTGATTTTCCTTCGCTCAAATATGCTGCCTGCTGTTTTGCAATAAATGAATGAGGTAATAGAATTTCAAGCTTTTCACATAGGGAATCCACAAAAACGTCGGCTTGGCCAAACATGGTCTCCAAATTATCCCTATCTACACTTACCCATTGTTTATATGTTATTTCATCAATATCGTTTTGCTCTAGTAATTGATTTAGTTTTGCTTTTAAATTTTCAATTCCTGGACACTTGTTACATTTACGTAGGTGACACTTTGCAGAAGATGGAATGCATGTCATTTGTTTCAAACAATCTTTGTAACATTCAAGCTGATAATTCGGAACACCAGCAGTTAATTTTTTAAAATTTATAGCATCAATCATCAGCTTCACATTTTGATGCTTTGTACAAACACACACGTAATG
The DNA here is from genome assembly GCA_963682025.1 of Cordilura impudica. Taxonomy (NCBI): domain Eukaryota; kingdom Metazoa; phylum Arthropoda; class Insecta; order Diptera; family Scathophagidae; genus Cordilura; species Cordilura impudica. The sequence continues at coordinate 304,550,015 of OY821518.1, forward strand.
AGATCCACTCGCATTTGCTAGAATTATATTCCTCGGACGAAGTTGGCAAAACCTGGAAATACCTATTTTTATTCCATCATTTCGTTCCTTGAATAAGGCGTACATTTCTCTTGAGTTTCCAAGCAAAAGTCTTTTATTTTTCCTGACTTTTGTACCATTTTCAAAAACAGACACGAAATCTTTCTGTCCGGGCATACACCTGCTGACGTCATCGGATTCATAAAAGGGTTTTACTAAACTGCTTGTCACTGGTGAAATTGGACTTCCCAGTTTTGGGTTAGGTGTACTCATCACACCCTTTGTTTCAACCAAATGCTTAACTTTTCGCGCGATATAGTTTGTAACCAGGAATTCTTCCTCAGTTTTATGTATTGGTAAAATTGTTAGCAGTTGGATTTTCTCACTATTTTTTGTTAATGTTTTAAACTTTTCTTTTAATTGTTCTATTATTTCGGATTGTGGGCACATATGCGAAGTTGATTGTGCTGAACCGTGGAAAATTTTGTCTTGAATCGAATCACTTATTTTCCTGAATTTTGCATCTCTGTACCGTTTTTGATGTAACTTCTTCTTTTTTATCGGAGATTGTTCCAGTTACGGTAAAGATTGGTTTAATTTTGAAATAGCAACTTCTTCCGTGCCTGACGCAATGTCATCTACTTCCGTGCCTGACGCAATGTCATCGAAAGTATCTACATTTTCGTTTATATCTGAACCTTCTTCCAAATTAGATTTATTAGATTTCTTCAGATGCGAAAATTTTATTCTACATGTCCAACAAATTTTATTTGAGATCGTAATGTTTTTATCCTTAGTATACTGTATCATCCATTCTTGGACTTGTCTTAAACTTTTATTGCACCCAGTGTGACCGGATTTTTTAAAAGGATTACAGCAAAATGTTGAATTGAGTGTCATATTTTTTATTTAAATACCACAACCGAATGAATTGTGCACGACTTTTTTGTATTGACAATAATTATAATTTATTTAAATATTTAGTCTCTTTTTTTTGTTTTTTCAAACGATCAAGTCACTTTAACACTATAACACTTTGACGTTTAGCACTTTTGAAATCTAGTATTCAACTGAAGTTTGACTTACAGTCTCTGAACTATTTACAGTGTTTTTTTTTTGGTACAAAAAATAGATTTCAGGTAAAAAAATACACGCCTTGCTTTTCTTGAATTGGAAAATTTGCGTGAAGTACGGGTCATAAAATGTTTTTTAAATAGGGACTGAATTTGCTACTGCCAATAAGCCGACCACAGTTCATAAAATATTTGTACATTTTTTGTGTGAACAGGCAATAAATATATAAATATAATATAAATATATAAATATATATATATCGGCTAGGTTGTAAAGTCGAAAAAGTTCCTTTACATTTGATTTGTCCTTCTTTTTGTAATTTGTCACCTTTTTGTATTTTGGTACATTTCATGAAATACATAAACCTTCTCCTGCTTTTTTCTTAATAACTCATGTTGTAATAAAGACTCCACATTGAAATTTGACAGACTTGTACAAAACATAATAAGAATTAAAATATATTTTTTTGAAATTTTTAAAAATATTGATTTTCGAGAAATATCCTTTGGAAATTTTAGTCCTTTTTTTATTTACATTATCCTTGATCGAAAATTTGAAAAAAATTTTTTTTGGAATGGCGCATGTTTTAGTCTGTAAAATGAGCCCTTCATTATTAACGTACAATGAATACTTTTCGAGATATTAAAAATTGTGTAAAGGCATCAGAGTGCATTTTTATTGATTTTTGCCAAATTGGAATGGCCATTATTCTGAAAGTTCGAACGGCTATATGTCTGAAAGTTGGCAAATATTATTGTGCCGATCCATAGATCATGTGTACAAAATCTTATCAAATTTGGAGGTGATGAGGTCACAAATGTTAATATTTTCGGTTGATTTCATATGTTTTTACCCCATACACAAATGCCTATGATATGAAATATTTTTCAAAGACGCATCTAACGTTATTTTGTAGGTATTCGGGCATATTCGAATATATGAGATATTCAATAAAGCATGTTAATTTTTATGTGATGTTTTTTATATGAAGACCTTAAGCATTTTTCGATATTTGATATTCGCATGATATTCGATATTTGATTTTCGGTATTCATACGATAGGCATATCGTGGCTTTGAATGGAATCTAAAAAATGTAAACAAAAAAAAAAAAACTAAATAAAAGATTTTTCGAAAAAGCCCCAGCTCACTAACTGATATCACCAGAACCGAGATATTTGGGAATGTTAGCCAAATATATAACTTTACCCTCCTTGTTTTATGCAACATATTTTGCATGTAATTTGCCATTCGCACTTCAAATTATAAATTGCTGACGATCTATTTTGTTTACAATTTATGAAAAATGAATTAAAATAATATAAAAAAGGGTAAAGCCATTACTCTATTTATTAACCCATTATTGCTGCAAAATACCCACAGCATTAATTGAACTCTAAGACAAATTTCATAACTAAAAATACTTTTCGTTTTCGTTTTTACTGGCCTTGGAGTTGAATGGGTTAATATGCAAATATAAATATCTACTCTTAACTTCGACTCATAACTAGCGTGTTTTGTGCTAGTACTTGCATTTATCTATCGTACCCCTTCAGTCAGAGAACTAAATTAATTAATTAAGCTACGATTTCATGAGACAACACAATGCTCTTTTTGTTTGTTACCCACATCGTTGATGTAACAAAAAATACAAATGCTCATATAAAATTTAAACCAAGGGCTTGCTTTTGGTTTTTCTAGCAAAATAGATGCAACATAACAAAATATATATTTTGCATACTCGTTTAACTCAACATTTACAATATAAATTTTAATGATTTTCTTTGTTTAATGTATTTTTAAATTAGATCTTTTAGCTTGATTAGATTAACTTATATATTTCAGGGCAAAAAGTGCAGCTGGTGCAAGCAATTAAGCACATATTTATAACATGTCCTAATCATGTGTCAAAAGTGATTCGTACGAATTTTACAACTTTTCCCAACTTTATATTTATGCATATATTCTATTTAGTTTTAAAAGCATTAATAATGCTTTGTTTGTTATGTTATCTGTTTTATTCTGAAATTAAATCAATTTCTTCAATTTTACCAAGGTTTTTTAAAATGTGAAATATCATATTTCATAATTTTAAATATTTAATTTTTTTAAAAATTTCACCTTTACATTACTCCCTTTCAAGTGGAAATTATTCAGCATTTCATTAACTTTAATGAATTTAGATTTAATCATATTCTTTTTTAGTCATTAATCATTGATTCAAATATTTAATTCATATAATATTTTAGGGATAAAATTAAAACTTTATGGATAAAATTAAAACTTTAATTCTAACTAATTTATATGTTCTAATTTATATGTTCACAATTTCAGATTGTCGAATTAAAAAGTTTTTTATAGAACTTTTCAACAATACCAATGTTGCTATAATACGAGTACTTTTTAACCTTTCACATAAGCCCGATTTTCTCAAAATACATTTATAATGAATATAATGAATGTAAACAGTTTTGATTCGATTTTTAAGAAAACGTACCTTTTTAATAAAATGTAGTTTTTAGGAAAAGATAGATTTTAAGGAAACGTACTTATTTAAGAACTCCTACTTTTTAAGAAAGTGTACGTTTTAAAATAAAAGTACCCTATTAGTAAAATGTAGTTTTTAAGAAAAGGTAGTTTTTAAAATAAGGTACCTTATTAAGAGAATGTACTTTTTTAAACGGAATTATCCTTTTAGGAAAATGCAGTTTTAAGAAAAGACAGTTTTTAAAAAAAGGTAAAGGTAAGAAAATTAACTTTTTTAAGAAAATTTTCTTTTTAAGAAAATTTACATTTTTAACAAAATGTACTTTTTTAAGAAAAGGTACTTTTTTTATAAATTTAATTTAGTAAGAATTCGTACTTCTTTAGGAAAAGGTACTTTTTTAAAAAAAGGTAAGATTAAAAAAAATGTACTTTTTAAGAAAATGTGCTTTTTTAGGAAAATTTTCTGTTTTAAGAAATGGAAAATTTAAAAAAATTTACTTTTTTAGGAAAAGGTAATTTTTAAGAAAAGGTAAATTTTTAAAAAATATGCTTTTTAAGAAACTATACTTTTTTAAATAAAAGTACCCTTTTAGGAAAATGCAGTTTTTAAGAAAATGTAGTTTTTAAAACAAGGTACTTTATTAAGAAAATTTACTGTTTTAAGACTATGTACTTTTTTAAGAAAATTTACTTTTTTAAGAAAATTTACTTTTTTAAGAAAAAGTCCTTTTTTTAGAGAAATTACCTCTTAAAATAAGGTACTTATTTAGAAAAATTTACTTTTTTAAGTAAGGTAAGTTTCCAAAAAATTACTTTTTTAAGACAATGTACTTTTTAGGAAAAGTTTCCTTTTCCAGATATGGTACGTTTAAAAAAATCTACTTTTTAGGAAAAGGTAATTTATAATAAAAGTTAAATTTTTATTAAAATGTACTTTTCTAAGAATACATGGTTTTTTAGGAAAGGTACTTTTTTAAGAAGAGGTATATTTTCAAGGAAATATATATTTTAGGAACAGGTACTTTTTCGAGAAAAAATTATTTTTTTAGCATTATTTTTTTAAGAAAATTTACTTTTTTAAGAAAATGGACGTTTTTGAGAAGCTGTTCTTTTTTGTACAAATTGTATTTTTGTAAGAAAAGATATTTTTTTTATTTTTTAAGAAAACGTAATTGCTGAGAACTGTTACTTTTTTAACAAACGATACTTTTTTAGAAAAAGGTACTTCCTAAGTAAAGGTACTTGTTTAAGAAAATATACTTTTTAAAGAAAATGCAAGTGTTTTTTTTTTGAAAATACCGTTTTAAGAAATTGTACTTTTTTAAGAAAATGAATCTTTGTAAGAGAAGTTAATTTTTAAGAAAATATACTTTTTATACACAAGGTACTTTTTTGAAGAAAATGTACTTTTTGAAAGAAAGGTACTATTTCTGAAAAGATAGTTTTTAAGAAAAGAAAACACGCCTTTTTAACAAAAGATACTTTTTGAAGAAAAAGTAATTTTAAGAAAAGTGCTTTTTAAGAAAATTTAGATTTTTAAGTAATGATATTTTTTTTGAAGAAAATATACTGTTTTCAGGAAAGGTACTTTTTTAAGAAGAGTGTTTTTGTTAGGAAAAAACACATTTTTAACAAAAGGCACTTTTTGAAGAAATGGTGTTTTTTAAGAAAATTTAGATTTTTAAGGAATGATATTTCTTTCAAAGAAAAGGTACTGTTTTAAGGAAATGTACTTTTTTAACAAGAGGGGGTTTTTTTAAAGAAAATAAAACACCTTTTTAAAAAAAGGTACTTTTTGAAGAAAAATTGGTTTTAATGAAAATGTAGTTTTTACAAAAGATACTTTTTTTAAAAGGTACTATTTTAAGGCAAGACACTTTTTATAAAAAAAGGTTTTAGTAATGATTTTAGATATTAACGTCAAGGATTTACAGAGTCATTAAAACAATCTGCTTAAGTGTGTTAATTTACATACAAATGTTTAACAAGTACGCATAAGTATATAAGTTATAAGTATTATTTTTTTTTCTAGATTATTGCCCAATTCGAAGACAATTAAAAACTAATATATAATATATGAAGTATGTATTAAGTTATATTTATGACTATTTAGAACTACTTTCCATTGCAGATATTAACATTAACGATATGTTCTTAAATTGCAAAAACTAATTGAGGAAGCATTCATTTCATATTTATATCAAAAAATTAAAAAAAAAGCTGATGGACGAGTATATGCAAAAACTCAATAATTCTGGAACTATAAAGGTTATGTCAGTAATACATTTTTAGCTATAATTGCGTTAATTTAAAGACTTTGAATTCTACTCATATATCCTCTTAGTAAGTTCACAATTTTTGTTAAATTGTGTTACCACGTTGAAAAACTTAAATTAAATCTAAGCTTTTAGATTCTTTCATTATAACTTTGTTTGTTCTTTAAATTTGTCTTTATTTTTATAATACTCGATTTTGTTTGTATATGAAAGAGTGTTTCGTTGCGCTAAGGACATTATATTACTTATAACAAGAACTTGTTGTTATTGCACAGCTTCCACTTAAGCGAGCTTCATAATTTTCAGTTTGATTTTGTTTTACTTGGTTACGTTAATAAAAAAAAAAGTTTTCCCACTGATTTTCCAGTACATTTTTTTGCATTTCTTCTTTCAGTCTAGCGTTAAACAATGATTTCATAATAGAGTGAGAGATAAGTAATAGACAGATTGACGTTATAAAGTTTTCATTTCATAATGTTGTATGCAATTAAGTCAAAGACTGTGGATGAAAAATGTGGAAGTGTTTAATAGAAATAAAAGTTATGATTAATTTATTGCGCTTTCATCAGTTTCAAAGTAAACTACTCAGAAAAAAAGGAGGACAAAATAACTGTCAATTCTGGTGCAAGAATCGGCGATCAGTATTTAAGTTTTTTCTTTTTTTTAGAAAAATGGTAGGAACATTTTTAATTTTTAGCTAGTTATGGGATCTCCAAAAAAAAAACTGTTTGATTTTTGTTCTGTCTTATTATCTGCGGCAAAAAACTTTTACAAAAATTGTTTTCTATCTCAAGATAAAAAAAAAACATGCATTCTAAGAGATATTATCGAAAATTCCGCAGAAGATTCTTTTTGTTCATTGTTCTGTCCAAATTGCAATTGTTAAGATTTTAATATCTGCTTAATTTTTTATGAATACATATTTAACAAATAGGAACTCCTGTTTTCAATTAATGATTTAAAGAATTTGATACAATTTTTAAAAGGTCGTTATCAAATAACCAAAATTTTGAAATAATTTATTGATATTTTTTAGATTTTATGAAACATATGATATATTTTGTTGCTGATTTCCTTCTCTACACTTGTGCCAAATATGAGTTATAGCTATAATTTGAAATTATAAAAGAAAATCATGAAAAAAATATCTTGGAATGGAACTGCAAAAATTACTAGTTCATAAAAGATTGCACTATCATAAAATAAATATTTCAGATTTAATTTTTGCATTAAATTTTATTATTGACATTTTAATTTGGTTTATAGCCAGTAAATTTAGTTCAAGGGAAAAATGATTATCAACAACAACATAATATATATTTTTTAATATTGAGATATATTTTTCCAAACTAAAGCCCACTCTTATATTAATTGTAGTTCAACTTTAATTATATTAAAAAAAATTAAAAACACAGCACATTTGTTTCAATAGTAAAATTGAATTGACCCTTTTTTTATTGCAAACATAATTAATCTATATTAATAGGCAAGGCTATTTCTTGTGACTGATATAAAAATTGTATTTAATAACCGATTTTGACCAAACATACCTCATTTGAAAGGTATTTCTTTTTACCTGTCCACCAGATTTATAGCTTTGCACCGTCTGGAACATTTTTTTGTAGTAATGTTTATTTTAAGTTGCTACTAACACATACATAAAATACATACTGTGTGTGTGTTACAAAATAGTTTATTAAAAGAAAAAAGAAAATTTCTTTGAATTTACACTCGAATTTCGAGAGCTGGGCACTGTTAGTAAAATTTTATTAATTAAAAAAATACTTCAAATTTAAACCTTTAACTTGGTTTGCTTGCAACTTAACGATTGTAACTATCTAGTTACCAGTAACAAAGTCAACTGAGGGCTATAAGCATCATTACCATCGCAACAATATCTATAAGAACAGTAGTCAATAAAAATATATATGCCATGCTGTTGTGAAATAGACACGCCAAGATGCATGAACTAAAGTAATCGTACAATCTCTAACAGCAAGTAAGACTCAAACAATTGGTAGTAATATGTGAATAAGCAGCTCAATTAGAGTAGGAATTTACTTAGGAATTTTTTTTACAAAGAATTTTTTTTGGCGGATTTCGAGAAAAATTAGTTTTTTTCTGAAATATTCAGTAAATGTACTCTTTCTAAATACTTTGTATCAAAAATTTATCAGTTTTCTACTTTTAAATGTTATATTTTATCTTAATAGCCTGGGTATCTGAAAAAATAATATGACCACATTAACACTTTTGGACTTGGGGTCGCATATTACCCCAAACTAATGAGAGACAATTTATTTTAAAAAATCAAATATTTTGTAAGTGCTGTTGAATTTTTAGATGTGACGCTTAAAATATAGTAACCAAATGCGGAAATCTTCCATGCTAAAAATTTGGAATAAATCGAACGACGTTAACCCATTCCTTGCCGAGGCCAAACTTTGAATTTTGGCATATTTAAAAAAATTAATTGTTCTAGTAAACTAGATGAAAACCCTTACTATGGGTTGGGAAATAAAATTGTGCTATACTTTACCCTTGCCCTTATGTGCTCCTAGGGTTAAAATGATCCTAAGTTCAGCAGTATTTGGAAAGTATTTGAATTTTTTGACTTAATCATCCTATACTAGCTTGGGGTAATTTGTACCGCCTAGTCGAAATGGGTTAATGACGTAAAATTATTAAACGTTAAAATCATCATATCACAAAAGTCGGTAAAATGACCCCAAGTCCAAAAGGGATAATGGGGTCATATAATTTTCTTCAGATACCCTAGGCTGTTAAGATAAAATATATAATATTTACAAGTAGAAAAGTGATGAATTTTTGATACAAAGTATTTATAAAGAGTACATTTAAAAAAATATTTCACAAAAAACTGATTTTTCTCGAAATCCGCAAAAAAATTCTGGCAAAGGAATTTACATAAAATTTGACACAGTTAATCTCAAATATATATTTAACAAAACTTTAAAGTGCCAGATCTATTTTTTGAAATTTTGTTTTAGAAAATTTTTTAAAACTTTAAAAAGGAGTTTTCAAAATTTTATCAAAAAAATTTTCAATCTTTGGTCTCATTTCGCAATAGGTTAAGAACGTGGTAATAAAACAATACTTCATATCTGAGTACTTATTAGTATAGAGACCACAAAAAAAAAAAGGCATTAGTCAATTTGTTAAAGTTGAGAAACTGTTCATCACATTACATGACCTAGAGTTTTTTGGCACAGAAGTGGTGTGGAGCATTTGTCATTTCGTGGCGAGTTTTTATTCGATTTTGAAGCTATATAGCTTTTTGAAAAGATAATTTAGTACAGATAGCGACTTGTATAACATCTTGTCGAAAAATTTAACTGTAGAATGAAATTTTTGTAAAATCTGAAAAAAAGTCATATTTTCCCCATATAAACACACTTGAAATTTTCAGTCGCCTTGAGGCACCTCTAAACTTTGTATTTCTCAGTTTTTTGCTGGTGGCATATTTCTAGGGGGTGAGGCCGAGAGTTTGAACATTTTTTTTATTAAGGGCCACCCTGGTATGCAAATATGAAACTGATTCTCTATCTTCACTTAAATCTATCAAAAAGCAAACATATTGCACAGAGTTTTCTCAATTTTGGTTTGTAATGTTCTTTAATTGTTTTTTCATCATATTCATATTTTATAGCATCATATTCGTAGGCAAAAAAATTAATCACAATGGCACTCAAATTTGGTTTATGCTTATTTTCTATATCCAATTAGTTGAAACTGAGACCCGCTCTCTAATCGCATGGTACAGGGTATCAGATCGTTGGTCTGGACGGACTATAATTTTCTTACTTGTTCAAAAAAAAAAAACAAGTAAGAAAATTATAGTCGGTCTAGACCGACTATATGATACCCTATACCATGCGTTTAGAAACCCTATCTCTTAGGCCCAACTAACTGGACATAGAAAATAAGCAAAACCCAAATTTGAGTGGGATTTTTATTAATTTTTTCGGCTGCAGATATGAAAAAGTTCATATCGGATGCTATATCTATATGGGGACTTGGTTCAAAAATGGACCAATCCTGATCATGTTTGGTAAAGTCTCTTGTATTTTGCAAAAATATATACAAACAAAATTTGAGAAGAATCAGTGCAAAATTTTTTAATAGATTTAAGTGAAGATCGGGAAGCAGTCTATATGGGGCCAAAGGGACCATTTTTGGACTACTCATTAATGGATGTAATGAAACAAACTCAATTTGAGTAAGATCTATATGACAATTTCGATGGGGGCTAGGTCTGAACATGGACCGATTCTCACCAATTTCAATAGCGTTCATCCCATGGCCGATAAAAGCTTATATACCAAATTTCATCACGGACATTGTTAAATCAACTCAAAAAGTGATTCTGATTCGATCGGTATAATTAAAGATGGGTCTAGGTCAAATATTTTTGGTTGTTACAAACAGCAGCACAAAGTCATTATACCCAAACCACATAGTGGTATAGGGTATAAAAAGTGAACAAATATTTTCCAGGTGTACCCAATAGCAACAACTATTCGACAGCCACAAAAAGTTATAAAGCAACAACTGGTACAAAGACAGAAAAGTTCAAAACTGTTAGGAGGCACTATTGCCTCCTACTCAAATATATGTTTGTTTAAATTTGCAAATAATAATCACAGAACTAAAAGATTTCAAGTAAAATATATGTATATATATATATATATATATATATAGGTATATAAAAAACGGAAAAACTTCAGTAGAATAAAAATGTTTCATTTCACGCAAACTCTCAAAATTGTGCCACTTTAAACAGGATATTCACTGAATCTAATGTAGAACTTAGAAAAACAGCAGTATACAATTCATACATATGTATGCACATATACAAGTGCATTATACGAGTATACATTATGAAGAAAGGTATGCTCAAAATTGTTAGCTAATACTAACAAAAACATGTGCACTGTTGGTGGTAAGCGAGCGTTACATGTTCACACACACTTAAACACACAGATATACTAAGCAACTGGTATTTGGCTAATGCTAATTTGACAAAAAGTAAATGAAACTGTTAAGCCAACTTATGTAGACAATTTCAAAGATACTCATACGCACACATAGAAAATTTAATAAGAGTGCATACTGTTTTTTGCTTAGCAACTTCCCTTGACTTTATTTGTCTTTCTTAAGAAATGTTGGTTTAAAAAAAATATAAAAATTTCAACAAAAAAAACTCTACTCTACAAAAGGAAATGTTGTAGACAATGCAGTTTGGCAAAAGTAGATGTGTCGGTTTATCCTGTATACATTTCCTTAGATTTTCAGTGCAATTTGATCCTTTAGTTGAAATAAATCTCTGTATGGGTTAAAAAAGCTCTTACAGATTTACCTTCTTTTTCAATAATGTACAAAAACACACACATATAACCTTAATAAAACAACAACAATTGCAAAACTTTTATTGACAGAAGAACACTATGTAGGAAGGAATAGAACTGAAGCCTAAGACGAATTTTTATGCACAGTACGCTTTAAAATTTATTATGGCAAATAATTTCACTCACAAAATTTGTCATGTCCAGGCGGAAAGATTTTTTAGTTAAATCGATAGGCATTGCCAAACCGAATACAATTAAAGGATCTACATGATCCACCAAGTGTATTTAGTTCATGATCGCAGTGTTTTTTTTTTCTCTATTTTCAAAAGAAAAATGAGGAGTTTATAAAGCGACTTTATAAAGGGCAAAATATTTTACAAAATAGGAAGACTAACTTCTGTCGACTACAGCATTTTGAAGTTTTGATTAAGAACCTTAACATTTTCTTTATTACTAAGGCTCTAACAAATTCGAAAAAAAAAAAAATATTGTATATGTTCAATTTGAATTTTATCAAATGAAATATCCTCAAAAGAGATAAAAGTTACTACCTATACATGGTTGATAAAAACCTGAGCCTACATTTAAAGTTGACTGTATGTATAAGTATCTTCATGTAGCAATTGTGTCCTCAGGATATTTTCGTTTTCTTTTTATTTTGAAAACAAAAGCGGTTGAGTTTCCAAAAGCATTCCCATGCATCTTCTCTTAATATTCATATACATTGTTGCAACACTAAGCAATTAGCCTCAAAAAATGTAAAAAGTGTAATAGACTTTTCACCAAAAAAGTCCCTCTCACTATCCTGAATTACATGCTCTACTTTTACCTTCTGCAAAAAAAAAATACAAAAGTTCAATATTTGCTTAATTTTTTTTATTTTTAACTTTGTTGCATCTCAGTTATTTCAAGAGGTAATTGACAAGGAAGAACATTGCAGCTAGTTGGAAGGAACTAATTTGTAATTAAAATAACATTGGAAATGAATCAAGGACATGAAAGTCATTTGGTTTGCGTGTATTAAGCTTTCTGAGGAGTTTCAGGAGCCCAAACTATGAAGACATCATTCAAGATTTGTTAAAAAAGGAGTTATTATGTCTTTAAAAATACACCTTCTGCATTCGCACTTAAATTTCTTTCCAAATAAATTTGGCGATAAGAGTGACAAGCATGGTGATCATTTTCTCCAAAAAATACAAGAAACGGAAAGTCGCACTGTGGACCATATTTTGAGAAGGCACCAAAAATAATTTTGTTTATGGTTACCGATTTTAAAGTTATGTTATTCATTTGAAAGTAAATACCAGTGAACCTACGGAGCCAAAATATTGCGACTATACTTCAACTATATCACAGCGAACAGGGTCTTCGAAAATGGATTTTCTCAGTATTTTGCTAAAATTAAAAATTTCTTTGTAAATTTTAATTTTTAATAACTGTAACGTTTTTGTTTTAAAAGATTTTAAAGTAAAATAAATTTTGTATAATTTTGTAACTTCTATGCTATTAATATTAGAAATATAAAGTCACTGACTCATTTAGATATTAAAAACAAATTTTTTAAAAAGGTCTAAATTTCCTGAAAATCTCCTACTTAATTGACCATAACTCCTGGCCATCAAAAGCCATCAAACAAAATCTTGTACTCTTCTGTAGTCCTACAATAGGGTGTATACCCGTCAATTTCCGCCCGTGTGCACAAGAACAATTTTTCTGACCCAAGGTCAGATATTTTGTGCAAAATGTATGAATACAAAAGTTTTTCACTATGTGGTAAGGGTATAATGAGTTTGCCCTGATGTTTGTAACTACTAAAAATATTGAACCTATACTCAGAAAATAATCACAAGAGGCAAAGCAATTCAACAGTGTTTAGCCATTTTTTAATATATTGTTACCAACATTTAGCTTTGTATATTTATTTTTTTTTATACCCTCCACTCCAGTGTGCAGAGGGTATATATAAGTTTGTCATTCCATTTGTAATAATTAGAAAAAAATTTTGGACCCCATAAAATATATATATTTGTGATCCTTATAACAACCGGAGTTGATATAGCGATGTCTGTCTGTCCGTCTGTGGAAATCACGATGACGGCATCAATCGGGTAGCTAGGGCACTCGTTAAAAAATGATTCAATAACATCCTGAAAAGTTTGTTATTTAAAATCGTCCAAATCGGTCGATTAGGGCCCGAGATTTGAATGAAGAACTAAAAAAAGTCTTGAAAAAATATAATTTTCTATGTTGTTCTTGTCACGATCACGCCCTTAATAGTGCAGCTACAGTGATCATTTTTAGTGAGAATGATTCACCAAATTCATGGGAAAATTTCTATTTCAAAAACCATTAAATCTCAGGGAAATCTCTGAAAAATTAAAAAAAAATTAAAAATATGATGTTTCTATATTGTTCTTGTTGTTTTTCTAAATGTTGTGTTGTTGTCAGAGCTGGACTTGTTGTTTTTGTGGTCGTTGTGGTAATAATATAATAAAAACTAACCCTTTGTACATTTTTTTATTAACTTTGGTAGAAAAATTTAAAAGTCTCCATTGTTTTGGCATCACTCTAAATATTTGTTAGAAATTGGTTAAAATCGATCCAAAATTTTTTCAACAAGCAGACACTACGAGTTAATATAAAGGGAGTAAAAATTCACCAACATCTAAAGCAAATAATGCGAAAATACCTAGTTGTTAATAAAAAAAAAACAATGTAAATATAGCAAAAAAAAAAATTTATGTATAAATTTATATAAACATATTAAATAATGCAAATAATATACATGTATATCCATAACAACTGCATGTTAAAAATAAGTCGGTATATTATTTTATTTACATAAAATTCTGCAATATTTTGTTGTGGGGAAAATACATTTCTTTTGCATTAACAGAGTGTCACTTCATTTTGCTCAACGTGACTATGCCACAGTAGATGGCGAAAATAGACCCATCTTTAATTATACCGATCGAATCAGAATCACTTTCTGAGTTGATTTAACAATGTCCGTCCGTCCGTCCGTCCGTCCGTCTGTGTGTCCATGTAAAGCTTATAATCAAACTGAAGGTCGCAAATATGAATATATTTTCATGAAATTTGGTATATAAGCTTTTATCGGCCATGGGATGAACGCTATTGAAATTGGTGAGAATCGGTCCATGTTCAGACCTAGCCCCCATACAAATTACCCGTATGAAATCGACATAAATTGCCATAAGATCCAAATTGTCATATAGATCTTACTCAAATTGGGTTTGTATGCGTTCATTACATCCACTAATGAGTAGTCCAAAAATGATCCCTTTGACCCCATATAGAGCTGCTTCCCGATCTTCACTTAAATCTATTAAAAAACAAAAATATTGCACTGATTCTTCTCAAATTTTGTTTGTACATATTTTTGCAAAATACAAGAGACTTTACCAAACATGATCAGGATCGGTCAATTTTTGGACCTAGTCCCTTTATAGATATAGTATCCGATAGGAACTTTTTCATATCTGCAGCCAAAAAAATTAATAAAAATCCCACTCAAATTTGGTTTTTGCTTATTTTCAATGTCCAGTTAGTTGGGCCTAAGAGATAGGGTTTCTAAACGCATGGTATAGGGTATCGTATAGTCGGTCTAGACCGACTACAATTTTCTTACTTGTTTTGTTTGTTCTAATTAGCTTTGCAATAGTTATTTCTATTTTAACATGAATGTTAATATTTTCAACTGGATATCATACAGAACAATGTTAAGAGTATACACGGGCTGGTCTTTTATTTCATACGTATTTTCATTATTCTTTTACAAATATGAACATAAGTTCGGCATATTAACTTTTTGTTGTCTTTACAAAATAGAGTTACCGGGTTCATCAATGAGTTTTTTGCTTTCAAAACAGTTCTACATAGTTATATAGAATTATTATTCTGCTTTACCTATAAAATATCTGATTGCGATTACATCTAATTTTTAAAAATTGTTTATAATTACTAAAGCGTTATTATTCACATAAATACAAATTTGCACTTTTTAAATTTTCCATTCAAATTTAAGAAAATATCAATTCTAAAAACTGGAATTAAAAATTTCCCATTATAAATTACAATTAATTGAATTTCTGAAAATCATTCAAAACGTCGGAAATTATAATTTTAAATTTAGAAGACATCAATTGCATCTTTAATATATAAATTTTATTCGTTAAACACAAATTGAAATTCCAAAAAAAAAAAAAAAAACACCAAATACCTATGTTTACATTTAAAAAATTTGTACATTTAAAAATAATCTTGACATTCAGGAGAAATTTGTAGCTTTTCAGTACCGCGATTCAGAAACTTCTTTTAACGATAGTCGAATCGTTAAAAAAAGAAAATTGCAAAATTATCAGTAAAATTTTTAAACGATATTCGCTATTGTTAAAGTCAGCTGTTGTTGTTATCTAAACTACAACCATTTTTGTGTTGTTTATTCAATCGATAAAAACTTAAATTTTTAGGTTGAAATGTCGTCATACATAAATAAAAATCATAAAATAGTATTTTCACTATTTTATGATTTTTATTTATTTGCTTTAATTAAAAAATATTTTATATAAATAAAAAAAATTATATAGCATATTCAATTCATTATTTCAATTTCAAATAAATAAACAGAAATATTAGTAAAAAAAATAAAGATATTAAACATAAACATAAAATCATCCTGTCAAACACGATGTAATTTGTTTTTTTCTATTCTTCTTTGTGTTTTTCGCTTATTTTGATAGAGATGCCACTCGTTTACAATTTAAATAAATAGAAAAACAGATTTGTCGACTGTCGTTAAGATGTATGTACTTAGTGAATCACTTAATCCTTAGTGCAAACAACAATAGCTGTCGATATATTTTGCGATTGTCGGATAGTTGAAATTTACAGAATCACGCTACAGAAAACATTAATTTAAATTCAATGAATTTTAGAAAACGTCAAATGATATTTAAGAATTGCGAACATAAAAACTGTTACATAAATAAACGCAATTTGATGAAAATGTTATTTTTTATATATAAATTTTCACAATTTTGTTTGGATGAAAATTTGAAGTTTTTCAGAGAATAAAGAGAACAAATTATTTTATTTAAAATGTTTGGGACATTTGGTTTTTTGCGTTTGGCATCCCTAATTTGATTATTTATTATTATAAGTTTATTCTCTATGTTTTCCAAATACGGCAATATTTTAATAAAAAAGTTGAGAGCGCTTTTTTTGGTTATTATTTTGTTACTTCATCCGACCTACATGGCCGCAATGAAAAAATATTTCGCTACTTAAAAGAAACTATACAGCCATCTGCAATTAGCATGATTTAATGCATATAGCCACCCTACACAACCACTACCTATGCAATGGAGGTAAGGGCGAGCTATTTAATTAGCAAAAACTAAATCAAACGACAAGTTATGTCATATAACCGGAAACGCATGCATATAGGTATATAACCTAAATGCATGCCGATCAGCAACCACGAAGACCAAAAAGCAAACACCGAAATAAATCCGATATAATAGAAAAGACGAAAACCAACCCAAAGAATTTTATTAAATAATTTGTTATTAAGTTTAACAAGTTGTTTACTTTTTCATTTACATTTATTATCAAGACTCAAACCGAGGTGGAGGGTATCAAAGATTCGGCACAGACGAATTTAACACTCTTACTTGTTTTTTGTAAAAATCGAAAAGTGGGAAAATTCAATTAATCTTCTGTAGCTTTGTTATTTTTTCACCGATCTGGATTATATTATGTAAAAATATTTGTATTAAAAAAATTTTATTTTTTGCTTTAAAAAAATAAGTTGAAAAGAGTAAAATTGCAAAAAATCGTTAAAATTTTTGTGAAATTTGAACTTTGGTCCACTGTAACTCAGTCACTTCTTGATCAATATTTACAAAACACCTGCGGTTGTTTTATTAATTTCATCCCTTTCAATAAAAAAAATCCGTCGTAAAATCCGTCGAATAGTTTCGAAGATAACTTTATTAAAGTGACATAATCTTTTTTAAAAACGCAAATAACGGTTATTTTGCAATATCTTGAAAACTGTTCTGCTTTTGACCATTCTGACTTCACATCCGAATTCTGCGGAGAATTCGACATAAAGATGAGGTGTCAAATTCATTTGGTCACGACTTTGTTGAAAATTTGTGACACAGTGTAATTATTGCATGCATAGTTCAAATTTTATGGAACGTTGATTCACAGATTACCAAATGTACTATCATTTATGAACGCGCCGGTATAGTTATCATATGATATGATGTTTTTTCGAATTAGTCCCATCAATTTTTTTACGAAATCTCCAGCCACATTCCACTTAGAACGGAACTCATCTATGGATTCTATATATACTCGTGTTTTTTTCAAATTAAGTTTGATAAGAAGTGAGATCGAAAAATCTTAACATAAATCAAATGTGATAATAAGAAAACCATTAACCCAGGGTTTTGATTTTTTTTAATTAATTGATATTATATTAAAGTTTACTAAAAAGATAACTTTTATAGATCCTTTATGGATCTTTTGCAGAAATCCTTCCATTCGCGATTTATTACTGTAATTTTTTTTTTGAAAAGATAATCCATCTTTGTTTAAAACCTTCCATATTTCGGGACACTTATTTGTGCTAATCAACTCCCATTTTACAAGAATCCAATATATCTCCACTGGCCTAGGCTCTGGCAGTTTGGAGGATGTGCCTACTTTAGTAGAATAACCAACTGATTATTCTTGTACCATACAAGAGCAATCTTATCATAGTGACAGAGAAAAAAAAACGAATCAAAAACATGTGGACACATTGTGTTGGCTTATAAAAGGAAATAGTATTTTTTCCAAACACTGTATAATATAAATTTCAGTATTTATAGAGTCCGTTGTAACAAATTACTTGCTTCTCTCGCCGCAACTGAAAGTTGCTTGATATACCAGGAACATTTCTGAAATTTCGTTTACTTTTGGGCAACAAACTTATCTTCAACATTTTTTCGATTAACAGCAATGTAAAAATTTTGGGCCAGAAGCTACGAAAATTCTGCCAGTACATATGTTTCCTTGTCCTATGTATTATTATGAAGCATAATTTTTTTTCCTTGCTATGTTTTTGGTCTCTAAATTCTTTACATAAGTTATAAATAGTATTTTTTCAAACCAGCGTTCTACATAACTTTTCGCACCAAAAACTAGTAACCCGAGCACTGAAGTAATCGCGCTGCTTTTCTTCCATTCTTTTCAATATGCTTTTTATATAATTGGCCTTACAAACATTCTGTGGAACTTTTTTTCTTTCCCAACCAAGTTTCCTGTCAGTGGTCAAATTCTCCCGATAGTTTCTAATAACAATTGAAACAGTTTGACGGCAGATCTGTGATTCTTTGGCAAACTTTTTGTAGCCACCAAGTTGTATTTCTTTTTTTTTAAATATTCGTTAATTGATCAATATTCCTTTAGAGGCAATAAAGGTGCCTCTATGCCGCCTTTGCATAGTGAAAACTGACTAAATATGGATGGTGCCATGATACCTTATAAAAAGCAATAGAAAAACGTCTTTTCATCATTCCCCTCGCTAAATTTCACCAGATGTAGTGACTATTGTAATATAAGGTAAGAAGAAACATATTTCCTGCTAAAACAGGTATTTTTTTTTGTGGAATTTCAATTTGAGTTTTATTTTGTAAAACAGAATCTCCACGAGTATAAAATTACATTTTGTTAATTGTTGTTCAAGCAGACGATGGCTGTGAGATTTTGCTGAAGATTTTTTTTTGGGCAATAAAATATTTTAACACATTAAGATGGTTAACATTTTGCATAATATTATGTGATCTCTTAAATGTACTAGAGACTAATGCCTGGTTTTCATTATGTCATTTTCAATGGCAGTTGTTGTCAATTATTGTCAGTTGTATGAAAACGGGTTTTAATGTCTTGTCATTTACAACCCCTGGCAACATTTGACATCTGAAATGAAATTGACAGCATGTTGGCAATTTGATTGTGTTTGACAGCCGGATTTTTTGTTCGTTTATAAGATGTAATGAATACGTAATGAATAGAAAATTACGAGATGTCAGTTGAGGCAATTGTTTGTTGTCAGCTTATATGACATAGTGAAAACCCGGCATAAGCGGTGGAAATGTCAATAGTCAAGCGTTCATTGAACTTTTTGATGTGTAAACATCTATGCGCTCAGGGAGGGGTAAAATCCAATTTCACAATACAATCACAAAAATAGCGAAAGGGGAAATCGGTGTGAGGTATATGTAAGTGTATTGGTGTATTTAGTAAGCAGAACCGCCGAGTTCGCTCTTTTAGCAAAATCACAAACATTTTTCGTTAATTTTAAATATTCAAGTGTATATTTGCTATTGACCGCAAAGTGTGCTGTGAGTTTAACATGTTCACAAACTAACAAAGTTTTTTTTTTAATATTCTGTTGCTATGGACAGAACTGGTTTAAGAACATTAATTTTTTACAAACCAAAAGCTTAAAAATTTATTTCACAATACAATCAGGAAAACAGAGTATGACAAAAACGGTGTGAGGTGTGAGTGTATTGGTGCAACGATTATGATATTTTCCTCATTTCTGACTTGTGTTTCACTCTATTATCTGCACTTAAAACATGCAAAAACTTCCTAATTTAATATTTTCTTTATAATGTTATTAAATGCGCTTAAATTTCTTGAAGAAAAAAGAAAAATAAACCTTTCTCGTTAACTTTTCCTATTTCCACGTATTTTTTACTTTTCTATTTGCCTACTTCCATAAATTTGTTGTCGTCTTCATTTCACTTGACATTTAACACAAACAGAGTTGAAATTCCATTACCTATTGTGAATAGCTGTCTGATACATTAAAAAGCTAAATAGTAGCAAAACTTTGAAGAAGTCAAAAATAAACTTAGGTGTTTTTTTTTAATTACCACACCCTTTCCAATTGTATTTCAGAACAAATCAATTGAATTTCAGAAAATATCAATTGTATTTCAGAGAGTATCAATTGTATTTCAGAAAACATCAATTGATTTTCAGAAAATATCAATCAAATATCAAATATCATGTATTTCCGAAATTATCAAATGTATTTCAGCAATTATCAAATGTATTTCAGATAATATCAACTGTATTTCTGAAAACATCAAGTGTATATCAGAAATTATCAAATGTATTTCAGAAACCATCAATTGTATTTCAGAAAAGTTTAAATGTATTTCAGAAAACATAAAATGTATTTCCGAAATTGTCAAATGTATTTCAGAAAACTTCAAATGTGTTTCAGAAATTATTAAATTTACTTCAGAAAATATGAATTGAATTTCAGAAAATATCAACTGAGTATCAGAAAAATAGTCAGAATGCTATATAAAAACATATTTTTTTAAGTACTATACTGGGCCTGTAATATCTCTTGAAAACTACATATCGTCATTTTTTTACAGGAGAAGCAAAAACATCATAAAACAAAAAATACTTTAAACTGAATACCTAAATTTTAGAATCAAGCTGAAAAATAAGGATGGATTTTTATTTATGAAAACAAATTTATGGTAAAATAGCAATTTTTAAGTAAAAGGCTGTACCTATAATACAAAAAGTCAATTTTGAACTTTTTGTTAGGTGATTATATAAACGTGTTTTTTCAAAATGATGTCTTCAAAATCGGTCAAAATTCTATCCTGGTGTTTATATTATATTAACAAATGAAGTCCTCATCTTCTTTCGATTAAAAGGCCGCCCTTGATAGTTAATTATCCAGTGCACAACAAATAAATCCAAATATTGGTAAACATTTTCTGGGGCTTCAAATCACTAATAGAAACAATAATAACTTTTCGGTATTGTAGGGTAAACTACAATTTAATTCTGAATTTCAATAGATATTATCTGTAATTATATTGATATTTTCTGATATACGTTTGATAATTTCTGAAATACATTTGATGTTTTCTGAAATATATTTGATACTTTCTGAAATACATTTGATGTTTTCTGAAACACATTTGATACTTTCTAAAATTCAATTGATGTTTTCTGATATAAAGTTAAGTATTTCTGAAAATCAATTGATATTTTCTGAAATACAATTGATACTTTCTGAAATTCAATTGATGATTTCTGAAATACAATTAGTACTTTCTGAAAATCAACTGATACTTTCTGAAATACAATTGGAAAAGGTGTAGATGTTTACACATCTCCCCTGTGATCGGACTCACATTGATTTTTTTAACACACGTGCTACCGCTGAACAGCGTAATTTCACTTCTGTAGTCGTCAAACATACGACTACAACAAAAATAAGAATCTATCAATTATTTATGTTCTAGTTGTGCAAAATATCTTTTCTGCGTTCCAATTAAGAAGCCATAATTATCAAAATTAAAGAACTTACTGAAGAAAGTAGTTAACTGCTGTTTAATTCCGATATAAAATGTAACATTTTAAAATAAGGCGGATGAAATAATGTGCTAACACTAAATTGAAGAAATATAAAGTCCAGCTGTCTCTTAAAATTGCAAATTTTGTCAACAAAAAGCAAATATAGTAACGCTTACAAACGCTACACAAATTTACTGTTCTTCAAAGTCATTGTATACAGAAACGTTTGAAAACTTTAAAAGAAATTTACTCAAACTGCTGGTTACATATTATTAAATGTTGACTATTTTTCCTTTTTTTGAATACGATTCAAAAGTAACTGTAGAAACACATTTTGAGTTTTCCCATGCAGCACGTATTTTATCTGTATAAGTTTTGTTGTCGACTCCTTCCAACTATTTTCTCACTCAGTCGGTTTTACATTTTTTAATTTTCCCAAACTGGAAACAAAATCCTAATATTTTAAGTCAACTAGAAGTTTAGACTAAACGATTATTGATAATGGCTAAAGTTAGTGTTCTTTGTTGTTCTACCACTTAAGTTAAACAACGAAATCATTTAACAAAGAAGGAAAAAAAGTAATCGAAAAATACATTTCTTTTGATTGAAACGTTGTAAATTTTGCAGTGTTGAAAGTGGGGAGATAAGAGTCTGCTTAACTAAACATGTTAAAAAGAAAATCTTATTAAATAATGGGATGGAATCTATAGACAGTAGATACTTAAAAAAGAAATATTAACAATTGTAACTTTTCTTTACTGATAAAACAAGAGTTTACAAGAATTGTTAACCATCTATGATAAATGGGTCACAAGTATAAAGGTCATGTGTATGTACAAAGCTATTTCAATTCGTATTTTTGGAAGATAAATAAAATGCTAGTAATATTTTAGAAAGACTTTTTTTATACTCGTAAGTATAAAGAACAAACTTAAATTGCAAAGAACATAAAACATTTAGAATTTCAAGCTTCTTTTGCTTAGTTATTGTTTACAAAAAAATTATTGTACTTAACAAAACAGGATGTGCCTTATTGAGTAATGTCTGTGAAAAGCACATATTAAAATATTCATAGTCTGACCTGGTTTATAAAGAATTTTTTATATCGATACATTAATACTACCTTTTACAAATACTATGGCTGACTTTCCTGTAAGTTTATAACTGAAGGTACCTAAGACAAATAGAATTACCAAATAAAATTAGTAACAGCACGTTCTACTAATATAACAATAGGATTCGTGAAACACCCACACGCTTTATTGAGGGGGGGTTGAAAAACTTTTTCAATTAATTTTGTGTTTCAAATTCAGGCATATGAAGTTTACGGTAACATTTGTAACATTGTATTCGAAAATAATGGAGTCTTTGATTCCATCAAATAATTTTACAATTTATTTTGCCTTTAAAATAAAATTTTTTCCTGTTTTTGTATAGGGAGAACAATTAAAAAAGTTACTTAAATATGAGCTTAACCAGAAACTACTCTATACATCCTTATACTCATTAAGAGATAATCCTTCGGAATAATATGGCTAATGAATACAAAACAACAACTAACATACATATATAAATTTTATGAATAGTGTTTAGCTCGTGAGCTTTTATTGCAAATGCGTGTGTGCCATTGTGGTTTATTGATGCAAGCAATATCTACTTTTATGTACTTTCTTTGCTGGTGCCTTAAGTTTTAACTATTGTACTTATTTATTTCTTAATGTTTATTGCATTTAACTTGCAATTTTATTACCTCAACATGCTATAGAGATAGAAAATATTCTTATATTTTATGAGGATATTTGTGGTAGTTCTTCTCTAAGACGTCCATAAAATTTTGGAATAATCGTAATTATTACTATTGATATTCTGCTTTTATTATAATTTGAACAACTTCACTTCACTAATGTTTCGCTAAAACTAATATGTTTTTAAATATTTTGAATTATAAGATTTTTTTGTAACTATTGTTTTTAAATGATTTTTATAAACCATCTAAAGCTTCATTTCATTATTTTACCGGTTGTTCAACTAAACACATGTTTGCTCATTAAACATCATTTTATAACTAACGGTTGCTTCTCACGCACTATCCTACAAAGCTCTCATTTAAACAAAACTTTTTTAAACCACTAACAAAATACGAACTTTTATATAAAAATGAGAAAGAATTTAACACTTAAACCTACCTCTATACAAACAATCTTAAACTATTGGTGCAAAAAACAATAAAACGGAAGGAAGTTGTTACAAAGTCGCCTCTAAATATAAAAGCGTATGCGAGAGCATGTTATGCTTTTTACTATGTGCTACAATACAAAAGCTTTTTGTAATTTCTTTAAAATAAAGCACAGAGCGAGTGTACATCTTGTTGTTAGATTATTGGTTTGAAAATAACTGGCCAAACAAATTGAGTGTAAAGCTTAAACATTTATGCAACAGCGGTGAGATACATAGAGATACAAATGCTTCCAAGTAAGGCAACATGTTGTCTTGTAAATCGACGTACAACATTTGGATATAAATATTTAGTTGTTGATGTTGCTGATTTGTGGAACATTCAATTTCAATCAAAAGAAATTATTTAATTTCTATTTTATTTTCAATTTTATTGAGAAAGAAATGAAAATAATTTTTTAAATTAAGATCATTTCAATCCACATTTAAAACACAAATAAAAGCTACTGTAGCTTAATTCTATTAACCCTTTCGACCCCAACTTTTTTCCTGTAACTCAAATTTTTTTTTAAATTTTAATCATATTGTAGTGATTCAAATAGTGTCTGAATAAAATTTCTAGTCGCCACACCCATTCGCTTGGGCGGTAGAGAAAGTTTCTTCTGAGCAATGTTGGGCAATATTGGTATATAAAACATTTTTTTTAATGGATCTGCATAAAGTTTTATTGAATTATTTAGAAAAATTAAATGTGATAGGACAAAAAACATTTTTTATTATTATTGCAGCAAAGATGGATCTTACACTTGAAACGCCCTCTTTCAGCAAATACTATCCAATGATCCGCTTTATCATATCGCTTTACACCTGAAGGGTTCGGCTGAAACTTATATTTTTTGCTGCTTTGCGAAGACTCGGGAGATGACGGTTTATTGATTTCTACATTCGATGGTCGACCTCTTTTTCTTTGTATAGAATCCGCAGAAGAGGAAGTATATTGCAAAATATCATTAGCAATTTCCAGTTTAAATTGTATTGGTGGAATATGTTTCTTGTTGGTTTGTAGCAGGGAATGATGTTTTCTATACAGCAGCCATGCATTTGTAATGGATGTTCCTAGATACCAATAGAAGATTCTTATGTATCACTTTTTTGGGCGGTGATTAAACTTGTACTGCTCCATAAGCATATCTGCCAGGTTAACCCCTCCTATGCCTTTATTATAACTTCCTACAATCACAGGCTTGGAACATCAATATAAGCTTTTTCTTCTGGGTTCCAACGCTTGCAAAAATCAACAGATGCTAGTAGAACTGGTTTATTGTCAAACCACTTAAGACATACTAGGTTGTAATTGGTTTCACATCTTACGTTATAAGGTCCTCTTCCCCTCTTTTTGAGTTCAACAACTGAAAACAATTGACCATTACTTTTCCGGTTTTTACGTATAGTCCCTGTTGCAAAAATGCCCATTGCCTTCAAAGCAATAAGACTTACTGACGTAAACCAGTTGTCGAAATAAAGCTTATAGTTCTTTTGTTTGAGAAGATTCTATGCCAGATAAAGGACTATATCCGAAGATAGTCCCAATACATATGACGGACAGGCGCCTTCGCCATCATACAATATAAAATCATACACCATTCCAGTAATTCCAGTACGTGTAAAGATTTTAAAACCTCAATTGTGTGATTTGGCTGGGTTATATTGTTTATAAGTTGACCGATCTATAACCAAAAATAAAAGCATAAATTTATAAAAATACAAATTTATATTGATATATATCCTTGAATGCTATTATCTGCTCATCAACATTTTGATGCTTTTCCTGAGGTACTTTATTGAAGTTGTCTTTGAGGTTATTTAGAAAAGGGCTTATCTGGTACAGCTTGTCATGTTTTAAATCTCTCTTTTTATGTTGTGTGCTGTTGTCATTAAAATGTAAAAATTGCTTAATTTTTTCAAAGCGGTGGCGCGGCATTTAGTCTGCTATCTGCGTAACCATTATATTTTGGGCTCATGCCATTTTAAACTGGGGCAGTTTGGAAACACATAAGAATAACAAACTGTCAATATAACGTCTTACTTCCTCATTAGAACATTTGATCTCAATGCCGAGTTCCTGAAGTCCATACAAATCAGTTTGCAGTGTGATTAAATCAAAAGCTTGAGTATTAAAAAACTTGTAGAAATATTCAACTGGTGTTGGAACTTCTTTAACAATCATGACGCTATCTTCCATCAAAACAGTATCTGAGGCTTCAAATGGTCTTGATCTTTATTTGAGTGTCTTTGGATAAATTTTTCATAGCAAGTATCGACAGCACAACTAGATTCTTCCACACATTCTTCCGCAATTATATTGTCAAGAAGACAGCAATGCACAAATGTCATCCACCTCATCTCCACTTCCCTCATCACTAGAGGTATCCCAATCGAAGTTCAATATTCTTTCAATGTCTTCGTTTGTCAAGCCTTTCTCTTGAGGTTTGATATCTAAAAGAAAGAAAATTTATTACCACAATTGCCCAAGGTTGCTCACAAACAACTTGATAACTTTGAAAATTGCTCACCTGACGTTTGCTTAAAAAAGAGTAATTTAACTTTGATAAATATTTTACTTGAAGTTTACTAAAAAATATTTCAGACACTTTTTGAATTTATGTTATTGTTTAAAAATTGATTGGTTTTTGATCAAATTTAAAGTACACAAATATAGTTTCCGTTATCAATACGGCTCAGCAAAACAAAACAAAACAAGTAAGAAAATTATAATCGGTCTAGACCGACTATACGATACCCTATACCATGCGATTAGAGACCCTATCTCTTAGGCCAAACTAACTGGACATAGAAAATAAGATAAACCAAATTTGAGTGGGATTTTTATTAATTTTTTTGGCTGCAGATATGAAAAATTTCATATCGGATGCTATATCTATATGGGCACTAGGCCTAAAATTGGACTGATCCTGATCATGTTTGGTAAGGTCTCTTGTATTTTGCAAAAATATGTTCAAATAAAATTTGAAAAGAATCAGTGCAATACTTATGTTTTTTTGATAGATTTAAGTGCAGATCGGGAAGCAGCTCTACATGGGGCCTATGAGTAAGGGTTGACCCATAGGGATAATTTTTGGACTACTCATTAATGGATGTAATAATCGCATACAAACCCAATTTGAGTATGATCTATATGACAATTTGATCTTATGGCAATTTATGTCGATTTCATAGGGGTCATTTGTATGGGGGCTAGGTCTGAACATGAAACGATTTTCACCAATTTCAATAGCGTTCATCCTATGGCCGATAAAAGCTGTTTACCAAATTTCATCAAAATATACTCATATTTGCGACCTGCAGTTTGATTACAAGGTTAACATGGACACCCAGACGGACGGACGGACGGGCACACGGACGAACACAGGATGGACATCGTTAAATCGAATCAGATAGTGATTCTGATTCGATCGGTATAATAAAAGATGGGTCTAGGTCAAATATTTTTGGTAGTTACAAACAGCAGCACAAAGTCATTATACCCAAACCACATAGTGGTATATGGTATAAACAGCGCTTACCGTTAGTCGCCAACGTATGAAATTGTTCACAAGCAAAAAACTCGAGAAAATCGGTCTATCATTATATTTCCAGTCAACTACCAAGTGTAAAAATATCCACACACAAGATCCAAGTACTTTGTAAAAACGTTAACTGAAAATATGCAAAATAATGCAAACATTCTTGAATATCACCAATAATATTATAGCTTGGATTTGTTTATCTTGTTTATGACCTTAATAACAAAAAAAAATATGCTAAAAAAATTTGGTGATGCTGCTCAAATAGCTAAGCAGAATAATTAAATTTATTTGTAATATGTTTTTCTATTCCTTACCCAAAATAAATGAACATTTTTTATTTATTTTTTTGATAATAATTAACTTATATGAACAGTACTATGGCCTAAATTATTTTATTAACTAAATTTGGTTAAACAAAATACGTTGTAACTATAATTTGAATGAAAAGAAAAATTTTTTTGAAAGAATAGAAAAATTTAACTGTTGCCGCTAACAAGAGAGATAGATTGATTCTTTATTTAACAATGATACAATTTTATATAATAATACTAATAACAAAGATTTTCTAAATGGCTTGGGTTAAAACGGTCACCCGGTTACAGTGACATAAACAGTTTTGTTTTTAAACAATGGAATATCGTTCAGACATTTTACGCAAAAGAAAACTCATCACGATATTTTATAGACTACGATAAAGAGTGAAAATAATTACATGTAATATAATGACTTGCTAAACTTAATAAAGAGAAAGATGAAATATGTGGTCAAATTTGTATATTGAATTTTCTGAACATATTTCTTGTGAAACCATTAATAACAAACAAATGCGTAACATTTACAAATTTGATTGTTCACTCATTCAATCGTTAATAATGAGACAATATTCAAAGAGCTTACTAAACAAGATTACTAAATATTTCAACAATACAATGCGGATAAATTAATAACAATTTTTATGCCTCTTTGCAAAACAATCATTCAATATTTTGCAGAAAATTTTCACAATCATACTAAGAACGTAAGTCTATAAAACTTCGCTAGACGAACTATACCAGACTTATGTACAAAAAAAAAAGAAAAAAAAAAAACAAGTAAGAAAATTATAGTCGGTCTAGACCGACTATACGATACCCTATACCATGCGTTTAGAGACCAAATCTTTTAGGCCCAACTAATTGGATATAGAAAATAAGCATAAACCAAATTTGAGTGGCATTTTTATTAATTTTTTGGCTGCAGATATGAAAAAGTTCATATCGGATGCTATGTCTATATGGGGATTAGGTCCAAAAATGGACCGATCCTGACCATGGTTGGTAAAGTCTCTTGTATTTTGCGAAAATATATAGAAACAAAATTTGAGATGAATCAGTGCAATATTTTTGTTTTTTGATAGATTTAAGTGAAGATCGGGAAGCAGCTCTATATGGGGCCTATGATCAAGAGTTGTCCCATAGGGACCTTTTTTGGACTATTCATTAATGGATGTAATAAAGACATACAAACCCAATTTGACTAAGATCTATACGACAATTTGGATCTTATGGCAATTTATGTCGATGGACCGAATTTCACCAATTTCAATAGCGTTCATCCCATGACCGATGAAAGATTATATACCAAATTTTATCAAAATATATTCATATTTGCGAATTGCAGTTTTATTACAAGGTTTTCATGGACACAGAGACGGACGGAGGATGGACGGACGGACATTGTTAAATCGATTCAAAAAGTGATTCTAATTCGATCGGTATAATTAAAGATGGGTCTAGGTCAAATATTTTTGGTTGTTACAAACAGCAGCACAAAGTCATTATACCCAAACCACTTAGGGGTATAGGGTATAAAAACAAACAATACGACCCCCTAT
This sequence comes from Cordilura impudica, assembly GCA_963682025.1. Lineage (NCBI taxonomy): Eukaryota > Metazoa > Arthropoda > Insecta > Diptera > Scathophagidae > Cordilura > Cordilura impudica. The sequence continues at coordinate 304,579,289 of OY821518.1, forward strand.
ATTTATAAATTTTTTGTAAACTGGCTGACCAACAAACAACTGCATTATAATCTTCCATTGGTATCAATCTTTGTTTGGGCATACATACATATAATGAATGAGTCTGCGATTGGAGGTCATTACTTTCAGACCAATGAGCAGACTAAATGAATTGTTTGCAATACATGTAAATGCATTTTCTGATGCTGATGCTGCTGCTGATACCCAACTGAACCGGCTTAGTTACTTCAGCCATTACAATGAAGTTAAGAGAGATGGAAAATTTGAAAAAATGCCCACATAGTTTAAATAATCGATTTTACCATTCAATGAAGGGATTACTTATGTGAAGAGGGACAATAATAACTTTAGGTATCAGATGCCATTTATTTATATGAAAGTGATAATTAAAATGTTTAAAAAAAATTCATTTACGAGCACATTTCTCATTAATTAAAAATTGGTTTATGTAGCATTTTGTTAAAACACACATAAGCTGGAAAGAAGGAAACAAATTCAATTAACCTGGTAAATTATTTTTAGCATCTCAATGATAACACTGTGCGACAGCCAAAATCGGGATGGGATGAAACCACCGGGTAAAGTTATATCGGTCAAATTGTCCAAACAATATTTTATTTATTTATTTATTTTATTTATTTATTGGAACTGCTCCATACACAAGACTAAAAGTCTTATTTTGCAGTATGGAACTGATTGTATTTAAAATTATAAAATCGTTAATAAATTAATAACTAATTACAAATTTTCTTTATATAAAATGCAAAGAACAATAAGATTAGAATTAAAGAATAAAGTTGAAATATTTGAAATTTAATTTAATCAAATGTATTATAATATCAAATAATATTTAATGTTTTAAATTGTTATGCCGAAAACAGTTTAAAAATATTTTCTTTAAATTTTCGTGCGTTACTTAAAAGTTGAGAGCTATGGGGTATAGAATTCCAGAGAGATACTGCGAATATGTAGAAATGCCACTCCGATATTAAACTTTTATATCTAATTGATCTAATTCTTTTTCCCCTGCTTATATCTGAAATATAAAGTTTGTCGTACAGATGTTCCGGTTTGTGGGTATACACTATTTTATGTAAAAAAACTAAAACTCTTATATTTAAAAGATTATCTAAAGAAACGCCATATAGCTTCGATGAAAACAAAGATACACTAGAACGTCTATTAAGTCCATACACATATCTGATTATGTTGTTAAATGCAACGTTCAATTTTCTTTTACTAATTGTATCACATTTCGCAAATAGCTCACAACCATACAGTAAAACAGGCATCAGATAAGTTTTGGCAAGTAGGATTCTTATTTTCATAGGTGTACAATGCTGCGTTTGCCACAGAGTTCTAGTCATAGAGAAAGTACGACCACAGGCATAGTTAATATGGTTCGACCACGTAAGAGTGTCATTAAAAAAAATACCTAGATTCTTAGCAGATTTAACGACTTCAATTTTCTGATTTTTTATAATTATATTAGGTGTAATATTTAGTTTGGAAAGTCGCTTTTGAATTACAATACATTTAGATTTTTTCGGATTTATCTCTAATCCATTTGCCGTTGCCCATGTATAAATACGATGGAGTTGCTGATTAATAGAGATAATACACTGGTCGATTAGGGCATTACTACAGCTGGTATAAAGCTGAACGTCATCCGCATACATTCTTACATTACAGTTTGTTAAAATGCCTGGGAGGTCATTTGAGTACAATGAGAATAATAGTGGCCCAACAATGGACCCCTGAGGTACGCCCATTGCTACAGGCAGTGTCATTGAATTTTGGATTCTAGTTTCAACATACTGATACCTGCCATGTAAGTATGTTGACAATAACTGTGTAGCGGTCGAAGAAAATTTAAAAAAGTTTTTAAGTTTGTAACAAAGAATGTTCTGATCCACGGTCTCAAATGCTTTTGAGTGATCTAAAAGTATTAAAAATGTAGTCTTGCCATCATCAAGTTTCTCCCTAATCTCCTCTGTAACATCAACTAAGGCTGTTAGGCAGCTGTGTTTCCTCATGAACCCAGATTGACGATCTGTTAGCAAGTTATTGTCATCCAAGAAACTAGTAATTTGTTTGTGCATAATACGCTCGAATACTTTAGAGAGAAATGGAAGAATAGCTATTGGTCTATAGTCGGAACCAGCTTTGGGTATTGGAATGATTTTAGCTATTTTCCAATTCGATGGGAAGTGGCTTGAAGTTAATATTTTGTTAAAGAAAAAAGTTATAATTGGAAGTAGCTGAGGTAAAAGAATCTTGAGAAACTTAGGATTAATCCCGTTCACTCCTATAGAGTTCAATTTTATAGACAATAAACTAGATAAAACGTCACATTGGTCTACTGCGGTAAAAGAAAGAAAAGATTCAGCATCGTTATTTGAGTGACTATTGATATAGTAATCTTTATCTGCTTGAACCATAGGAACACTTAAAAACTTTGTATTAATTGTATCTGCATCAACCGAACATGGTTCTCGATGCGTAGATTTACCGATACCAACTTCGCGTATCGTTTGCCATGTTCTTTTGGAGCCAATGGCAGAAGAAAATTTTTCAGCATAAAAATTGGATTTGGCCTTTTTAATCATTTTGTTCGTGTTTCTCTTAGCAGTCAGATAATCATCATGTAATGTTGTTGTTATAAATCTTTTCCAACGTGCATAGACAAAATCTCTTTGATTGATACAATCTTTAATTTCAGAAGAAAACCAGGGTTTTTGTTTATTACTACTAATCTTCGATTTTATTGGTACAGTTAGATCGAACAGATAATTTATGTTTTGCTCCAGAAAAGGGAGTGGGTCATCCACAGAATTTAAACGATACAAAGCATTCCAATCAATATTAAAAAATTCTTCCTCAAGGAGTCTAAAATTAATGTTTATAAAGTCTCGAAAAGTAATCCTCTCAACTTGAGTAATCCTCTCCTCTATTTTGTTACGTTTGTGGCAAAAGAGTTTTTTTAAACAAATACTGCATTACTCACTGAGCAAGTGGAGCGTGCTTTTAAACTTTATTTTTATTCCGAAATAATTCGCGGCGTATCGTGGGCCCTAGATAAAATTTGTAAAACGTGCTACAATGCTCTTAACATGTGGATTCAAGGGAAAATACATTTATGCGTTCATCGATTTTTATGTTCTATGTATCTATGTAATTATCTGGGGGCAAATCGTCGCATTCGATATCGAGTAAAATCAATCGAAATTCCATATTTTGGTTTATTATTTAAAGAAGTCGGACAATCGTCAGACCTCGTTTCACATTTACTACTACTTATGGACCATAACTCGTTAGCTTTGAGAGAGTAAAATTGCTCTTAGTATTTTACTTTAGAAAATAAAAAAATAATTTCGATCGAAAAATGTCGATAACGAATGCGGCGATTCGACCCCTGATATTTTTAATTTTACATGTTAGTAATAAATAATATATAATAAATATTATTAAAATTCATTGAAACATAAAATCAATATTCTTGTCAAAATGAGATACCTTTACCTAAATATGTCTCATTTTGTTCATAGGTTATGTGACTTTACGTGAAAGTAATAAAACTTTTTTCCGACACTTTTTTCCGTGCTAGATTTTTTATGAATTAAAAAAAAATTAAATTTTTTGGGCAAAAAATATTTTTTTTTCTTCATACATTTATTTATAACTGCGAAACTGTTACTTATGTAGCGAAACGTTATATGAACAGATTAAAGGTATTGTAAATCATAATTTTTCTAAATTTGTTTGAGCTAAATCGGACTAGTGGTCCTCGAGTTACGTCAAACAAAAGACTCCAAAACGTTTAAAATTCCCCTATACGATACTTACTAAGTTCAAATCGATATATATCGATTCCTAGACGGGACCTAGCGAAACGCCGAGAGACGTTTAATTTTTTTTTTGACCGATATAACTTTCCCTGGTGGTTTCATCCCATCCCGATCACTGACCCCTACCATTTGTCGCACAGTGTTATTGAGAAACATTCAAATACACGCACTTGTACAATTTTACTTTTGCACATGTATAAGTAAGACGTACATTTCATTTGACACTCTGAAGTAGTATTAATTAATACATTTCTTATCATGGTGATTCATATAAAATGTAGGAAAACAATTAAAGTTTTTTATACCCTATACCACTATGTGGTTTGGGTATAATGACTTTGTGCTGCTGTTTGTAACAACCAAAAATATTTGACCTACACCCATCTTTAATTACACCGGTCGAATCAGAATCACTATCTGATTCGATTTAACGATGTCCGTCCGTCCGTCCGTCCGTCCGTCTGTGTCTCCATGTAAAGTTTGTAATCAAACTGCAGGTCGCAAATATGAATATATTTTGATGAAATTTGGTATTTGATCTTTTATCGGCCATGGGATGAACGCTATTGAAATCAACATATATTGCCATAAGATCCAAATTATCATACAAATCTTAGTCAAATTGGGTTTGTATGTATATATTTCATCCATTAATCAGTAGTCCAAAAATGATCCCTATTGGATAACTCTTAGTCATAGGCCCCATATAGAGCTGCTTCCCGATCTTCACTTAAATCTATCAAAAAAAAAAATTATTTCACTGATTCTTCTCAAATTTTGTTTGTATATAGTTTTGCAAAATACAAGAGACTTTACCAAACATGGTCAGGATCGGTCCATTTTTGGGTCTAGTCCCCATATAGATATAGCATCCCACTCAAATTTGGTTTATGCTTGTTTTCTATATCCAAGAGATAGGGTCTCTAAACGCATGATATTGGGTATCGTATAGTCGGTCTAGACCGACTATAATTATACCCTATACCACTATGTGGCTTGGGTATAATGACTTTGTGCTGCTGTTTGTAACTACCAAAAATATTGGCCCTAGACCCATCTTTAATTATACCGATCGAATCAGAATCACTAACTGATTCGATTTAACGATGTCCGTCCGTGTGTCCGTCCGTCTGTGTGTCCATGTAAACCTTGTAATCAAACTGCAGGTCGCATATATGAATATATTTTGGTGAACTTTGGTATGTAAGCTTTCATTGGCCATAGGATGAATACTGTTGAAATTGGTGAGAATCGGTCCATGTTCAGACCTAGCCCCCATACAAATGACCCCTATGAAATCGACATAAATTGCCATAAGATCCAAATTGTCATATAGATCTCACTCAAATTGGGTTTGTATGCGTTTACTATATCCATTAATGAGTAGTCTAGAAAAGATCCCTGGGACAACTGTTAGTCATAGGCCCAATATAGAGCTGCTTCCCGATCTTCACTTAAATCTATCAAAAACAAAAATATTGCACTGATTCTTCTCAAATTTTGTTTATATATATTTTTGCAAAATACAAGAGACCTTACCAAACATGGTCAGGATCGTTCCATTTTTGGGCCTAGTCCCCATATAGATATAGCATCCGATATGAAATTTTTCATATCTGCAGCCAAAAAAATTAATAAAAATCCCACTCAAATTTAGTTTATGCTTATTTTCTATATCCAGTTAGTTGGGCCTAGGAGATAGTGTCTCTAAACGCATGGTATAGGGTATCGTATAGTCGGTCTCGACCGACTTTAATTTTCTTACTTGTTTTTTTTTTTTAATTTATTGAAAACAATTACGAGTATTCAGTTTTACGAATTAATAACTTAAATTATTCAGATATTATTTTTGAAACCTAATTTCCAATGGCATTGAAAAATATTAATTACAATGAGTAATTTGTATCCCATTGTGTTTAAAGTAATTTCGTACCAGCTTCATTATCATGGTAAAACCCCATTTGAGGCGGCATATTCACCTTGAGGGGTCAAAAGGTGTTTCAGAGTCGATCGGTATAATAAGAGGTTGCGAATATCATAAAGGAAATATGAAACTTTAAGCTTAATAAATAATTTTCGAGTTCTCGACTGCGGATTGTAATTTCAACCATAATAAAATCTAGAGACTTCAGAACCTCAGCGGATGTTGCAAATATATTTAGGAGGCTATGACAAAGACCTGCCGCATGGCGTTCGTTTTTGGACAAATGATAAATAGATGTAGTAAACGCACACAGACCCAATTTGACCGAGATCTATATGATAATTTGGATCTTATGGCAATTTTGGTCGATTTCAAAGGGGGTCATTTGTTTGGGGACTAGGTCATCCTATATCGGATAAAAGCTTGTATACCAAATTTCATTAAAATATATTCATATTTGCGACCTGTAGTTTGATTACAAGGTTAATATGGACAGACAGACGGACGGATAGACGGATGGATGGACATCGCTAAATCGACTCAGAAAGTGATTCTGAATCGATCGGTATAATAAAAGATGGGTCTAGGTCAAATATTTTTGGTAGCTACAAATAGCAGCAAAAAGTCATTAAACCCAAACCACATAAAAACTAGTAAGAAATTATAGTCGGTCTAGACCGCCTATATGCTACCCTATACCATGGTTGAGACACCCTATCTCTTAGTTCCAATTAACTGGATATAAAAAATTAGCATAAACCAAATTTGAGTGGCATTTTTATTAATTTTTTTGGCTGCAGATATGCAAAAGTTCATATCGGATACTATATTTATATGGGGACTAGGTCGAAAAACGGACCGACCCTGACCATATTTGGTAAAGTCACTTACACTTTGAAAAAATATATACAAACCAAATTTGAGAAAAATCTGTACAAATTTTTGTTTTTCGATAGATTTAAGTGAAGATCGGGAAGCAGCTCTATATGGGGCCTATGACTAAGAATTTTCCTGTAGGGATTATTTTTGAACTACTGATTAATGGATGTATTCAAAACACATACAAACCCAATTTGACTCAGATCTATATAATAATTTGAATCTTATGGCAATTTATGTCGATTTCATAGGGGTCATTTGTATGGGGACTAGGTCTGAACATGGACCGATTCTCACTAATTTTCAATAGCGTTCATCCTATGGCCGATAGAAGATTAAATACCAAATTTCATCAAAATATATTCATATTTGCGACCTGCAGTTTGATTACAAACTTTACATGGACACACAGACGGACGGACGGACGGACGGACGGACGGACATCGCTAAATCGACTTAGAAAGTGATTCTGAGTCGATCAGTATAATTAAAGATGGGTGTAGGTGAAATATTTTTTGTTGTTACAAACAGCAGCACAAAGTCATTATACCCAAACCACATAGTGGTATAGGGTGTAAAAATCAAAAATGAGAAATAGAAATTGAGAAATAAAAAATGAAAAACGAAAAATGAAAAATTCAAAATTAACCAGTTAATAAAGTGCCAAGTGATTTTAAAAAAGTGCCATAAAAAGTATTTAATTACTAGATGTTTACACATGTCCCCTGTGATCGGACTGACATGATTTTTTGTTTACAATTTTTCAACTTTGAGACATTATTTTTAATTTTATTGAAATTCTTTCTATTCAACTTTGCTAAACATTACAAAAGTAGTTTTTCGGGTTTCAAAACATTTAATAAAATTTGGTCATCCCTTATACCAAACTAAGGAATACTTAAAATTTTTGATAGTTTAAGGTTTCAAGTGTGAAATATTCACTTTATTTTTTGGTGATTTCATCAGTTTTTTAAAAGTTTATTAAATAGATGGCACTTAAATATCTTTTGTACCCTTAATGACAATATTTAATTGCCAGAAATAATACTACAAAAAAAATGCACAGACAGACATCCAATGATGACTCTTGAATTAAATTAAGCCATTGATTTAAAAAAATATTCAAGTTTTATCTTTTGTTTGTCCAGAATTGTAAAGCACTTTAGGTGTACAAGCAAGTTCTGTGAAGGATATATGTGTAGTATTTAAACAAAATAGAGCTGTCAGTTACAGCCATATTATGCTCAAAAGCAATGACTAATTACCTTTACACTATGCTGTTCAAAAGCAAAGAGTTGTAACTGAAAAAATATATATATTGATAAAGGATGATGCGTCATGCTTAAAGTGTTTCTTTCTTTTATTTTATACCCGTAAAACAACAATGAATAGTATACAAAAAGGTGTCCTTTTCTACACTCATATTTCAAATTTATTGTATTTATTTGAACAATAAGATGTTTTATTTAAAAACAATATCTAACCCTCATTGGCCGTTAAGTTATTGTGTTTGAATCTTTGTTGCACCAGACATTTCTGGCAATGCGTGCATTACTAATTGTTAATGAAGACAAAATCTCATAAAACGCATAATTTAATTTTAAGGGGTTTGTAACAAAAGAATAGACTGAGTGATAATTGTTTTTCTTTTTATTTTTTATGTTTGAAGATAATGGTGATCTGCTGATTGTTTGTATTGTAATAAAAGAAATACCAGATTCCTCAAATTTTAATAAGAAAATGAATAAATGAATGATAAACGAAAAATTAAAAATTAAAAATTAAAAATAAAAAATGAAATATAAAAAATAAAAATGAAAAATTAAAAATTAAATATGAGAATATAATGGTGACCTACTGATTGTTTGTATTGTAATAAAAGAAAATACCAGATTCCTCAAATTTTAATAATAAACTATTTAGGTAGTATTAATTTCAGACATAAATTTCATTTGGGACTACATAATGTCTGGAAAATGAGTTTATTTTCTTATATTATGGCCACTAAAGACTTTTGATATTATTAGAGAAGAAGTTGTCTTACGATATTTTCGCACCAAAAGTGTTGCCATAGTTGGTGTTGCAACTACTTAAAACAATTTTTTCAACTGATACCAGCAAGAATTCGTGGGCCATAAAATGTATCAAAAGTATATTCAATACACACTTATTAACTATGGTGGTTATATGTTAAATGGCTCGTTTCCTAACTTGTATTAACTTGTATTAGAAATTTATTATTTTTTTATCTATATATTAATACGTGAAGGTAAATTTTAGTTCCCTTTTTAAGCCATATGCGGGCATGGAGAGAGTGAAAATTGGAATAGTTATAGCTCATATGGAGGAGAAGCCGAGAATTATAAAATTTTTGTTTAATCTGTCTTAAAAATGTATTAAATTAAATAAAAAAATAAAATAAAAATATAAATAAAAATTTACAATAATTCGTTACACCCTGTTAATGAGAATGATACACAATTTATATATAAGAAGCTCTGTGTTGAATTGTGAATTGCTAAAATTGATTAACATACCTTTAGGCTCATTTGAATTTCTTAAATTTTTTATATATTGATTAAAAAAACATTGGAAGACAAAAATTGAATGAAAAAATTATATTGCCTAGAATTTGCACTCGAATTTCGAGTGCTGGGCTATACTAGTATCATATAATTCTTTTTACAGATATTTTTTCTATATTATATTTATATAGTTTTGAATAGAAAAAGAGAGATTCTACTTGAAAAAATGTGTTAAAGCGGAATTTTAAAATAGCCCTTGTGAAAATTTTCAACATTAAAACAAAAAAAGGTAAGAAAATCAATTAAGGATCCAATATAAAAAATTTATAATAAATATTAGTGTTTTCTTCGACCTTTTTGTTGTTATTAATTTATAAATTGATTAAGCTTGAGCCAATTTTTTTCAATTTTTTGTTGTTTTTTTTTTTATTTATTCGATATATCTCTAAAAATGAAATGTACCAGATAGAAAGTATATAATGCTATCAAACACTATGAAAAAACCGTGAGACCAGAGCATGCTCTAGTTTGAGTGTGTGAGATTCCTTTCTGAATTGGGGAACAAAGTCAGGAAAAGTTTTACGTTGATTTATCTAACTACAATTAAAAACAGACTGCGTGAAAATATTAGTGGCGAATTGCCAGGAAAAAAGGAGAACGAAACGTTTAAAATTTACTAATGATCATTTGCAAAGATATGAAAATTGGTAGAACAATATTCTTTTTATGGATAAATCAAGGTCCAATCGCTTCGAAAAAACCTTGAAATTTGATGTACAAAGCCATGTGAGATGTTATCGAAACACTGAATTTGATCCTATGCACACATTAAAAACGGTGAGGATATGTCTTATCTGGGTAAGTTTATTTTAGTATGGAGTGGCTCCAATTACGCGTATAAACATACGAATTGACCATAATAAATCTACAAATTTAAATCTATTATGGAAAGAAGTTCAAAAAGCATGGAATTCCGTACCCATGGAAAGATATCGAAAATTAATATCGTCAAAATATTGTTAAAAATAAACTTTATCTAACAAAATATTAATCAAATGAACTAATTAAATGAATATCTTTGTTTTTTTTAAAGATTTTTAATGAGCAAGTCGTTCGGAAATAATTTCAAAAAAAAAATCATAGAAAATTTGAAACATTTTGCTACCATTTTATAAATCAGTCGTCGTGGTTAACAAAAATGTAAAAATGTCAAAAAATAGTGAAAAGAAAAAGGATAAGTGCATTCATAAATTTTTATATAAATATTGCTATTTAAAATTTCGCCACTGCTGATAATACTTAAAAAAAAATTAAGAATCGTTAATTTATTTTTTTTACCAGTTGATGATGTCTTTTATGTATAATGGCTTATTTATGTAGAAATAAAATGTTATATTTTTTTACCATAAAACTGTACAAAATTAACATAAAAAGTAAACAATCTAACATGAAATCATTTTAATTGATCTTAATTTTCTCTAAACAAAGTAAAATAAAGTGCTTAGGTCAAAAACCACTGCAGCTAGTACCTGAGTATAAAATTGTATCTACCTTCGTAAGTTATTACGATTGTAAATGTTGTAAATAATTAAATAAAAAAATAAACTGCTCCGAAAAAAAAAACGAACAATTTCGTTACACAGGATCTAGATGATATACGTGTGAAACCCGATACCAAATAGATAAAAACTGCATTTATAGTTTAGCATTTCGTTTCCTCTTAAAAGGACTTCCAAGTTTCAAGGGATTAAATTTTTCAAAAAGATTTTTTAATACTTATACTCGTCCTATGATTACACTTTGAAAGAGGAGAGTCTTGCCATGTTAATAAAATCGTTTTTATTTTACCACATCAGTACAAGCAGATGTCAATAACATCCGTTAGAAATGGTATCCTTCAATATAATATAATGATGATATCAGTGTCGAATAAAAGAAGAAATGCAGTTTTTTTTAGTCAAAATAATCATTTATAACTTTATCCATTTTTAGATTATTTAAGATCTATTTATAGTTTTGAAACAAAATTATAAAATTTCATTAACATTTAATCATTTGGCATGTGATAATATATATTTAAATCCTCAAAATAGTATTTATACCCTATACCACTATGTGGTTTGGGTATAATGACTTTGTGCTGCTGTTTGTAACAACCAAAAATATTTGACCTAGACCCATCTTTAATTATACCGATCGAATCAGAATCACTTTCTGAGTTGATTTAACAATGTCCGTCCGTCCGTCCGTCTGTGTGTCCATGTAAAGCTTGTAATCAAACTGCAGGTCGCAAATATGAATATATTATGATGAAATTTGGTATATAAGCTTTTGTCGGCCATGGGATGAACGCTATTGAAATTGGTGGGAATCGGTCCATGTTCAGACCTAGCCCCCATACAAATTACCCATATGAAATCGACATAAATTGCCATAAGATCCAAATTGTCATATATATATTACTCAAATTGGGTTTGTATGCGTTCATTACATCCACTAATGAGTAGTCCAAAAATGATCCCTTTGACCCCATATAGAGCTGCTTCCCGATCTTCACTTAAATCTATTAAAAAACAAAAATATTCAACTAATTCTTCTCAAATTTTGTTTGTACATATTTTTGCAAAATACAAGAGACTTTACCAAACATGATCAGGATCGGTCCATTTTTGGACCTAGTCCCTTTATAGATATAGCATCCGATATGAATTTTTTCATATCTGCAGCCAAAAAAATTAATAAAAATCCCACTCAATTTTGGTTTTTGCTTATTTTCAATGTCCAGTTAGTTGGGCCTAAGAGATAGGGTTTCTAAACGCATGGTATAGGGTATCGTATAGTCGGTCTAGACCGACTATAATTTTCTTACTTGTTTTCTAAATAATTTATTGGAATTTTCAAAGGATATTAAAGGCTGAAGATTTGAACCGACATTATTATCAAAGCTTTTTCCTAAAATTCTGAAGTATAAAACTGAATAAACAAGCCAATTATCTTCTTGCAAACCGGCATCGTAGGACTGTATGATTATTATTCTAAATAGTTTTAAGAAATGAAATGCTTTGAAACAAAACGAGGAAATTAAAACTGTAGTTTCAGATGGATATCACCCGACCCATGAGCAGAAACAAATTTAGTTAAATAAAATTTGAAAATAAATTTTTTTTTAAATTTTCCAAATATCGAATAAATAATTTAACCCATAAAAACAAAGTTTTTATTATAACTCTTTCTTTCCTTATGCAAATCTTTGATGACAACAAATCTATGGACCACGTTGGTTGAATGAGGGGAAACGGGGTTTAAAAACTTAATATTTGGTGACAACCAAGTTTCAGATTGATTGGATGAGGGAAAATGAGGTATTATCTCACCGTGACTGTGCATGACTATATAACGGGAAGTGAGGTTTTAATCTCTCCGTGAATGTGCGTGACTATGTCAAAGTTAATCTTTTTTCGCAGCAAGTCTATCGACCAAGTTTCAGATCGATCGGATAAGGGGAAATGTGTTTTAAATTACTCCGTGACTGTGCGTGACTATTGCGTGACCGTGCGTGACTATGTCGAAGTTAATATTCCTTTACAGCAAGTATACCGACCAAGTTTCAGAATGATTGGATGAAGCGAAATCCGTTTTAGGTCTCTCCGTGACTGTGCGTGACCATGCGTGACTGTGCGTGACTAAGTCAAAGTTAATCTTTTCTTTACAGCAAGCGTATGGACCAAGTTTCAGATGGACTGGATGAGGGGAAATGACGTTTAGATCACCCCGTAACTGTGCGTGACTGTGCGTGAACACCCCAAAATTAATCTTTTTTCACAACAAGACTATGGGCGAAGTTTCAGATCAATTGGATAAGGAAGAATGGGGTTGACCCACGACAGACAGACAGACAGACAGATAAAGAGTATGAGTTAAAAGAAAGAATTTAAAAAGTAAGACTAATATCTAAGTTCTCTTTACATTTAACATATAGAGAGGAATCGCTAGATCGATCTGCTTTTGAAATGGATCAAGAATTTATATACATCATGGTAGCCTCGATCTATATTTCAAAGCGATTCAAAATGATTGACACTGAAGTTTAATCGTGCTAATTTTGTATTAACCTTGAATATGTTCCACGGTATTAAAAATTATACTTTGATCTAATCTCATGTGAATAGAACTAAAATTTTGTTAAATAACCAAACTATTTTATTGTAATGCGGTCATCATTCAATATTTTTTCGTTACCTTTAGTAGGTCATATAATAACAACAAAAGTCATAAAAATTCGAATTATTCTGATAAGACTAAGGTATAAAGGAAAAAATCCCTAGATCGAATATTGAAAGTTTAATTTTATATTTCTTTTTATAAAGTGGATAATTGTACTTTTATATCATTATGTCTTACACTTTCTTTCACATTATTGTTTTGTCTATTATTTATTTGCATAAAAATTTTAAATTTTCTCGAATATGCTGGATAAAACATTTTTATACCCTATACCACTATGTGGTTTGGGTATAATGACTTTGTGCTACTGTTTGTAACAACCAAAAATATTTGACCTAGACCCATCTTTAATTATACCGATAGAATCAGAATCACTTTCTGAGTTGATTTAACAATGTCCGTCCGTCCGTCCGTCCGTCTGTGTGTCCATGTACACCTAGTAATCAAACTGCAGATCGCAAATATGAATATATTTTGATGAAATTTGGTATATAAGCTTTTATCGGCCATGGGATGAACGCTATTGAAATTGGTGAGAATCGGTCCATGTTCAGACCTAGCCCCCATACAAATTACCCATATGAAATCGACATAAATTGCCATAAGATCCAAACTGTCATATAGATCTTACTCAAATTGGGTCTGTATGCGTTCATTACATCCATTAATGAGTAGTCCAAAAATGATACCTATGGGACAACCCTTAGTCATAGGCCCCATATAGAGCTGCTTCCCGATCTTCACTTAAATCTATAAAAAAAAAAACAAAAATATTGCACTGATTCTTCTCAAATTTTGTTTGTATATATTTTTGCAAAATACAAGAGACTTTACCAAACATAATCAGGATCGGTCCATTTTTGGGCCTAGTCCCGATATAGATATAGCATCCGATATGAACTTTTTCATATCTGCAGCCAAAAAAATTAATAAAAATCTCACTCAAATTTGGTTTTTGCTTATTTTCAATGTCCAGTTAGTTGGGCCTAAGAGATAGGGTTTCTAAACGCATGGTATAGGGTATCGTATAGTCGGTCTAGACCGACTATAATTTTCTTACTTGTTTTTATTATGCGGCCTACACACGAGGCAACCAGTTGAAGCAATTGTTGTATCAACAATGATATACACGTAGCAACGGTTGCCTCAACCAACGAAAAATATCAAAACTTTTTGATATTTCTGGCTAATTGAGGTAACCGTTGCAACGTGTGTATCATTGTTGATACAACCATTGCTTCAACTGGTTGCCTCGTGTGTAGGCCGCATTACAAACACATTGACAAATTCAACAAACGCACACATAGCATTGTATAATTATACCCTATACCACTATGTGGCTTGGGTATAATGACTTTGTTTGTAACCACCAAAAATATTTGACCTAGACCCATCTTTTATTATACCGATCGAAACAGAATCACTAACTGATTCGATTTAACGATGTCCGTCCGTGTGTCCGTCCGTCCATCCGTCCGTCTGTGTGTCCATGTAAACATTGTAATTAAACTGCAGGTCGCAAATATGAATATATTTTGCTGAAATTTGGTATATAAGCTTCTATCGGCCAAAGGATGAACGCTGTTGAAACTGGTGAGAATCGGTCCATGTTCAGACCTAGCCCTAATACAAACGACCCCTATGAAATCGACATAAATTGCCATAAGATCCAAATTGTCATATAGATCTTACTCAAAATGGGTTTGTATGCGTTTATTACATCCATTAATGAGTAGTCCAAAAATGATACCTATGGGACAACCCTTAGTCATAGGCCCCATATAGAGCTGCTTCCCGATCTTCACTTAAATCTATAAAAAAAAAAACAAAAATATTGCACTGATTCTTCTCAAATTTTGTTTGTATATATTTTTGCAAAATACAAGAGACTTTACCAAACATAATCAGGATCGGTCCATTTTTGGGCCTAGTCCCGATATAGATATAGCATCCGATATGAACTTTTTCATATCTGCAGCCAAAAAAATTAATAAAAATCTCACTCAAATTTGGTTTCTGCTTATTTTCTACGTCCAGTTAGTTGGGCCTATGAGATAGGGTCTCTAAACGAATGGTATATGATATCATATAGTCGGTCTCGACCGACTATAATTTTCTTACTTGTTATATATATAATTATTTAAGCTTGAAATAATTATTTTGTTATCAATTCAAATTCACTATTTCATCAATAAGTTAAAAACTTTGTTCGTTTCTTTTTCTTTTTCTGCTGTAATACAAAACGAGGCTTTCGCTTACATTTATTTTTGCATATTTTATTTTTCGTTGGTAGAAATCAGACAAATAGTAATAAAATTTACTTTTGATTCATCTAATATTTTCATATTTAATTTAACAAGAAAAGTACATTAGCAGAGTCAACTATTCTAGTTTTTTGTGAACAGTTTAACTTAATCCTTATAGCAATTTTCTTGTAAATATGTATGTATATTGAAATACAAAATTTTTTAAATCGTCAACCAACAAACCAAAAAAATGCTTGTATATAAAGTGGCTGTAAAAGTAGGCCATTCAAACATTTTAGTGTACATACTCGTACATACATATGTACAATAGGTATGGGATAGTGCACGACTTATCGATTTCGAAACGCTAGGCCACATAATTTTGTGGCTTTCGAGAAAAAAGTACATTAACCAAAATGAATGGAGAAGGGTAGGAGGAGAGCAAGTGGCTCCTCATCGACAAAAAAAATCCATAATTTTTCCTGCCCGAAAATACCTACCCCCTATCACCATTCCTTAAGGGGTTCACCTACAAAGATTAAAATTTTATGCAATTGTTAAAAACTGGCCCCCACAGCTCCAAAGACCGACTACAATTTGTTTTGTACTTTGGCCGCTACAACGCCTAGGATACCCCTAGATGGGTCAAATGTATGATCAACCCCACTTAATTTTATTCCCCAACAATATTTTCTAACATACCTTGCCCACTAACTCCATTCCTAAAGGGGCAATATTTTTTTTATGAAATCGAAAACTTTTATTCGGCTTTTAATTTATTATGTAATTGTAGCTTTTATTAAGCGAAAAAATACATGATATTATATAATAACATTACTTGGTTTTATCATGGGATGGAAAATTTTCCGATTTTCAGCTACGACCCGATGCAAAAAAATGTTTTCCTCCTCGTTAGTTTTAAGCCCCCACATTGAGCTTGATGAGGTGCCACATGCCCTCATCCCACCCCCCATTTTTTGGACCGCTGTATTTTTCCAATCCTCGAAAAAATAGGGGGTCCAGCGCATCCAAATCCTTTTGCTAAGAAACATCAAACAACACTATCCCATAGCTGCTCGACAAGCCAAGAAGCGCAAATAAATATAATAACCTTAATTAATTTATTTTTCTGATTCCCAGACCATTAGTTCAACATTCATATTCAATAAATGTTAATATAATAGATAAATTCCCGATTACACAGGACTACAAGATTTTCCTGAGATCTGTAGGCACTAGAATTTTTATACTACCTCAGTAGTTTGACGTATCGATTGCAAATCAATGAATATCGCTTTCTGATTTCTGAAAACAAAATACTGAAATGGAAGAATGATGTCCAATGAAAGCGAAACCTTATAGCGTCTGTTTTTTGGGACGCACGTAGGATAATTTTTATTGATTGTCTTCAAAAAGGAAAAATAATCAACGCACTGTGGCTCCATTTGAGTTTTTTCATTGCAAAAATCATAACTTTTAACCAAATAAGATAATCAAAAAATTTAAAAGGCATGATAGATAATTGATCAATGAGTGTGTGAAAAGGGTTCTACGCCATTTAGGTGCCATCTTATGGGTTAGCAAACTTGAAATTTATGGAAAAATCAATTTTATGGGAAGCAAAATAAAATATTTTTTTTTTAATTTTGAATTTTTAGGTTTCTTTTGAAAGGCTTTTATGGTTTAAAATTATTTAAAAAAAAATTTTTTTTCAATTTTTAAATTTTTTTTCAATTTTTAAATTTTTTTTCCAGTTTTTGTAAAATATTTGTCACAATTTGTGAATGAAGGGATATTTAAAAGACTAATAAGTTCTGAACTTTAATTTTTTCTAACTCTTTTCGTGACTTAACATGCCGCAGTGATGAAATTAGTGGATCGGAAGATGCTGCTAACATGTTGAAGAGGTCCTCATTTTGTCTCACCCTTGATGATTTGGAAGTGTTCAGCAATCTATATTTTTTATAACATTTATTTAGGGACTCCTGTGCTTCTTTAGAAAGCTTTCCAATTGGCAAAGTCTGATATTCAATTATATGTTTGCCATCTTTATGAAGTGTCGGGGTCAACTTTTTCTGTGGATATAATTCTACTAAAAGTGATGCAGTTTTCGAAGCATATTCTTCACATCTTTTTCCTTGCAGTTTAAAACATTTAAGATCGTTCCCAAGCTCTTAGCGATTTGATTGTTTATTCCAGTGAGTTTTCATATCCGTACTTGGGGAAGTCTACTATTAGTCCAACTTGTTTGCAAAACGCTTCCTGTATTTGATTCTTTCTGACCCTTTCCTTATCTTTGTTCCATGTATTTTCAACAAAGTGTTCCCCCTCTTGTGGAAGCGAATTTGCTAATTTTAACAAGAACTCCATATTCTTGCGTGCAATGGTGAGATTCCATATTCATATTCATTCCATAACAATAACATTGGGTTTTCACTGCTATATGTCATAAATTGTATCTGCATCTGAATTTAGGGAGCAGAATTTGACAGAGAATCTCAGATAAGCATTACAGAATGAATATGTCATAAGTCATAAATTGCGCAATAATACGTGCAACACATTTCTGGAACCATGTCTTTTTTTAAATTTTGACCCCTAGCAAAATATGGGCCAAGGATGGGCAGCTGGAAATTTTTGCATTAGGTAAAGGAATAATCAAAGAACTTATTTTTAAAGTACGGAAATTAGGAATTTATAGTTTTTTTTTATTTTCCATCAAAATTTAGAAATATTGAAAAATTGGATAGTTGGTAAATATCGATTTACCTTGACAAACACTAAGCAAACAATACAATTGTATTTTTGTTCTTTCCATAATAAATATATATAGCAATAAAACCAAAAAGAATGACGATCCGTTGCCTCGTTTTCGCGATACTGTATCTGAAAGCGGAGCAAATTACCTTAAAATGGTCTTGTTTTTTTAACACTAAAAATCAGTCAACCAAAAATCTGGTTGTAATAAGAGTAGCATGTTTGAAATCGTTGGACAATTTCCTGTAAAATAGGTTGATTCAATATTTTTTAGGGACACACGAAATTTTTGATTTCTGCAACCTCACTTGTTCTACATGTCACGGTGAGTCTTACGCTAAGTTACTACAGCATTTAAGTGATGAAATTAAGGAAAACAGGCCGCATTTGGCGGAAAATAAAGATTTTTTCATCAAGACAATCACCAGTTCGCACATTCAGAATTACGATGCCCAAAATCCATTAAAGTTCGAATTGCTTCATCACTCCCCTTATTCACTGTTAGGAAAAAATAAAGACGTGGGGTCTGCGGTTGATGAGTATTCTAAGAAGCTTGAGAGTTCTTAGTAAAAAAGTAATGAATTGCATGTCGCTGGGAAAAGTGTATTTAGCTAAAAGGAGATTATTCTGAGAATTAAACAAAATTGTTTCCAAATATTTTTCTGTTTTATTTGCCAGGTCGGATTGTTCTGCGACCTCCCTCGCATGTGTATAATGGCATTTAACCCTAACTCTACATGGCTTCATCATTCGAGTCAAACAACTCCCGAAGGCCGTTACGTTGAGCTTTTCGCGGCGCATAACCATCTTGCGCAACTAGTGAATCAACCAACGCACATATCGTGCATTGAAGGGCAATGACAAAATACTTTGGATCTCTATCTAACTTCATACCCTGATAAGTATGAAGTGAAAATATTTGCACCTCTCGGACATTCTGATCACTGCACCATTTCCGCATCCTTTTCGTACTCTGTACTTCAAAGTGTTTAAGCACCAGCTATGAAGCGCTTAGTTTTCATTTATGAAAAGGCTCGTTGGGCTGAGCTCAATGATTTTTTCAAGCATTTCAACTGGAAACTTTGCTCCCTGGATAAAAATGTTGATGCTAAACCTAATCAAAAAAAATTATGTTTTAACCAGACTTGCAGAGATGGAGTCAAATCCAGAGAGGAAGCATTCAGATATTGGCATGTAAATAAAAATTCCGTCGCACTGTGGCTCAAATTTTGATTTCATTGGCCAAAAGTCAAATTTTTTTTTGTCATCGATTTTTAAAATTTTTACTCCTTTTTGTAGCTTATATATCCAGATTAAGGTAGCCAAAAAATTAGGTTAAACTATTGATAATTGTGGGCGTGGCATGCTGTCAAACTCAACTGTTTTTTTTAATTCAGCAAAAGGTGTTTTTTTTTTGTTTTTTATCAAAAATAAATGGTTACTACTCGCAAGCTATCATCGATATTGGCCTGCGGTCTTTTTTATAATGTTAGTAGGATTATAGTCTTTAGTTTTTGTAAGTAGTCACGGTTCTAACGTTTGATATTAGGGGCGTTATGAAATATTTATGAAACCACTATATTTTTCTCAAATTTAAACTTTAGTGGAATAGAACTTCTAAAGGAAGTAAGGGAACAAGAAACGTATACCACCCGGAGAAAGGCGAATGTATCCTGTTTAACCCTATATATACTTTTGCACCCCCCACGAGCCCCCGGTAGAACACTTTTTTCATTTTAATGAAATTACTCTAAAAAAATTACTCTAAAAAAAATTTTGTTGTTTTACTTTAGACTACGTAAAAGTAAAATAATTAAATAAAATACCTGCGAAAGGGTTTATTGGCTTTGTTTTGATCAGCAAAAAAATAAGTCATAAAATGATCACAATAGGTTCTACAGTAAACAAATGATCTCTTTCTTAATTTACCTGTTGTCAAATTTAAGGGTCAACCAAAGTCATAAACAATTTTATAAGTTTGTCAATAATCGCGGCACTAAACCACTAAAGATAAAAAACCACCCCATATTGGCGAGAAACTAATTAGTTTTACCTGATATTGAAGTGTGGATAACAAGTGCAGTTTTGTTCAATTTAAGTACTACCTGCTATGAAATTAAAGATCAATGTGTGAATAACATGTACCTAAAAATGTATAAAATGACGGATTCTATAAGGGATTACTCAATAATAAGTTAATACTTCAAGTGTACGGACGTATATTCGCAAGTGATAAAAAGTGATAAAAAAGTGATAACAGACGCAAATAAAAATATTGAGAAAAATATGGAGAACTTTAGTTATAAAGAACTGGCCGAAGAGTATTTTCGAAACAAAAACCAGGAAGATGTTCTTAGTTACGTTAAAATAAAATTAAACTTAAATTCGTCTAGTACCGAAATACAAGAGCAATTATCTAATTTCGTCAAAGTACTAAAAAAACGATTTAAAGAAGTTAACTACTGTAAACAAAAGTTTTATAATAAAAGTGCAAACTGGTTAGAAGGCCAACTTAATGTTGGTGGAGAAACAGCAAAGCTAGATAAGGCTGGAAGACCACGCAAATCATTGGACAACTGCAGCGATAGATCTAAGAGGCGGAAACTTAAAAATTTTAACGAGGAAATTGGTTCTACAAATATAAAAGAATCTTTTCTACATCAATTACGAGCACAAAACCAATTAACAAAAGTGGATATCATTGAAAAAACTTGTAATGCTAGTCCAGTGAGAACAAAGCGAATTCTTAAAAGTATACCAACTCCGAGCGATGCAAAACAGTTCACAAATGAGGAGGCATTAGCATTATTTCTGGATTTGAAATTAACAAAACACCAATATATTCAGCTCAGATTGCGTGCGATTGAAAAAGGCTCAAATATGTATCCAGCATATCATCACATAACAGCTGCTAAAATAGACTGTTTGCCATCAAAGGACACTATTACAATCACACCAATTTCGGCAGAAGTACAACTACAATCTTTACTTGATCACACAGCCAAACGCTTGCTACAATCAATAACAGGAACTGAGTTAAAGAAATATGGAAACACAAAGTTAATTCTATTTTGTAAATGGGGATGTGATGGTTCTTCGGGACAAAAACAATACAAACAAGTTGTATGTGAAAATATTTCGGACTCAGATATGTTCATGGTATCATTTGTACCATTGCGATTGAAAAAGATTTTGGAAGATTCGGAGCCTTCGAGTAGTACAACGCAAACAATGGATATTTGGAAAAATGAGACACCATCTTCTACGAAATACTGCAGGCCAATCAAATTTGAATTCAAAAAAGAAAGTCATGATGCCATTAACAAAGAAGTTAGTGATATCAAGGCCCAAATAGCAACACTACAGCCATTACAATTACAGTTAGATGGGCAGCAAATTGAAGTAAGCTACCAATTAGTGCTGACAATGATAGATGGAAAAGTAGGTCAGGCTTTGACTAACACGAAGGCTGCATCCAGCTGCATTATATGCCAAGCAACATCAAGCCAATTAAACCAAGTCCCGACAAAATCATTCGATAATACCGATGCCTTCGAATTTGGATTATCACCACTACATGCAAGAATACGACTTATGGAACACATACTAAAAATCAGTTATGATTTGGATTTCGGGCCTTCAGGATCAATAAGAAACAACGAAACCAACAAAGAGTTAAGAAGTTCAAAAAAGAAACATGTTCAAGATGAATATCGCAAATTTGGATTGATTATAGATCAGCCAAAACAAGGGTCAGGCAATACAAATGATGGCAATACCGCAAGAAGATTCTTTTCAGATCCAGAAACAGCATCTGAAATAACAGGAGTGGATTTAAACCTTATTTTCAGATTTAAAATAATCCTAGAAGTACTTGCGTGCAATGAAGAAATTGACTCTAGAAAATTTGGAGATTATGCTAAGGAAACTGCAAAAATATATACAACCAACTACCCATGGAGAAATATGTCTGCAACAGTCCACAAAATCCTTTATCATGGAGAAGATGTCATTAAATATCATTTGGTGCCACTTGGAGATCTATCAGAGGAGGCTCAGGAAAAAAGGAACAAGGATTACAGATTTTACAGACAGCACAATACTAGAAAAATGTCACGAAATTCCACAAATGAAGATCTGTTTAATATATTATTGGTAACGTCAGATCCGTTCATCTCCAGTATTCGAAATCAATGGAAAGTGGAACATCGGGATTTAGATGAAGAAGCCAAAAAACTACTAAAGAACAGAAATAGCACAGAACAAAATATGGAATATTTGCAATCAATATTTGAGTCTAATGAATAATAATTATAATTGCCTTTCATTGTTATTTAAGTACGAAAAACATAGTATTAGTAAAAAATAATAATAAACAGAACCTACCATTGTTACAAATGCTATTTAAATCTATTGCAGTTTTTATTCTTAAAAGGTTTCCCACATATGAATGCAATGTTTTAATAGATAAGAAAGATTCAAAAAATAAGAACCCATATTTTCATATCAAAATTAAAAAAAAAATTAGAATCATTGCGCTAATGTTTAGCAGATTTATTTAGCTAGTGTAACAAATTAGGCAGCAAACACTAATAAATTTTTCTGTAGTAATAATAATATTCCTTGAGTGTAAGCAAATTGCAAATTTGATAGCAAACATTTTTAATTTTTTAGTAATACTAGTTAAATTTCTAGTGAATTTTACTATTTTGTTGCGTGTAAAAATTTTTTTGAGTGTAAAAATTTTTTTGAGTGTAAGCATTAAAAAAATTTCATTATTACAAAAAATGTTTATAATAATTATTTAACTCCAAATATGACACTTTCTAATAAATAAAAATAAATAAAAAAAAACATATATCACGCTAAAAGTTAAAAAAAATCAAAAGTTAAACTTTGACCTAGAATTCCTTAAAAAGTACTCAATCAATTTAAATGAAATTCACACTGAGTCAAGATCAACTATCTATCTATCTATTAAAAAAAACAGTACTAAAATATTTTGATCGGTTCAAAAGTTACAGAATTTTGGCCAATGAAAAATGATTTTCAGCCACTGTGCGTCGTTGAATTTCAACGCAAACAGGAGAGAACTGAATGTGCCAAAACCCTAAGGCGCCAAAAGTTTATTTACGATCAGCGTCTTCGTGCTAAAGTTCCCTCTGCTCCTCGGAGTAGTAAGAGCTTTTGGTCATTTGTTAAAAGGGTAAAGAATAATGCTAGTTCTGCTATCCCAACTCTTTTAATGAATGACCAAATATTCACTGAACCGGTTGATAAGGCTAACCTTTTAGCTGAACTTTTTGCAAAAAACTCGTTTTTGCCAAATAGCGATCAACCTCCTCCCGAACTAGAAAGTGTATCTTGTACTATGCCTAAAATATTCTTTCGAGCACGTGCAGTTAAAAAGGTTCTTTCGGATCTCAACGTTCGGGACCGGATGGTACACCAGCACTGGTGCTGAAACAGTGATCTTCGACGCTAGCCAGTCCATTGGCCAACCTTTTCAGCCTTTCGTACCGTGCGGGAGTCTTTCCCTCTTGCTGGAAAGTTGCTAATGTCCAACCAATCCCTAAAAAGGGTGCGGCTAATAACCCTGAAAATTATCGTCCAATTGCAATCTGCTCTGCGCTCTCAAAGGTGGTGGAGAGTATGATCAATTTCGATCTTGTGAACTACTTAGAAGCCAATTCACTTCTTAATGATCGACAGTATGGCTTCCGTATAAATCGTTCCACGGGAGACCTGTTAGCTCTACTTTCTGAGCGCTGGAGTCGATCCATTCGCAAATTTGGCGAAAGTAAAGTGGTTGCTCTGGATATTTCCAAGGCATTCGATCGTGTATGGCACGGTGCATTGATATCAAAGCTTATTGCATTTGGGGTCGGTAATGACTTCTCTCGATTTATATCGAGTTATCTCAGAGACCGTACAATACATCTTGTTATTGATGGGGCCTCATCTAATGTTTTTCAGCTTAATTCAGGGGTACCCCAAGGTTTCGTTCTTTCTCCTTCCCTTTTCCTTATCTTTCTGAACGACCTTCTTGGTCAAGCTTTTAGTTCTATTTACTCTTTCGCTGATGACAGCAGCATTTGTCATTCATTTTGCTTTAATTGTAGGCCAAGCCTCTTGGAGGTTGCTGGCAGAAGGCAGACAATGAATGACACACTCAATCAAGACCTGTTAACAATCTCCGAGTGCGGTAAAGCGAATAGGGTTGATTTTAATGCGCTGAAGACTCAATGCTGTATGTTGACCCATAGGGCCATGGAATCAACAAATCTGTATACATGGGTGGTATAGGTATTGAGGAATCGGATACTCTTGATGTTCTAGGCATGAGAATTCAATGTGATGTTCGTTGGAACGAGCATGTTTGTCAAGTGTCGGAAGAAGCATTCAAGTGTCTTGGGTTTCTAAAACGGTGTAAAAGTTACTTCACTCCTTCTGATCTCCTTAAAATCTATACCACTTACATCCAACCGAAAATGGAATACAACTCCCATATATGGGCAGAAGCTTCAAAGTCTATTTTGGAGCTACTGGACCGTGTACAAAGGAGGGCGTTGGCGCTCATCAATGACAGTAGGGTATCCAACTCTATTGATTCATTGGAACACCGTCGGAATGTGGGTTGTGTAGCACTGTTCTATAGATATTGCCATGGGAAAGGTTCTTCTGAGATTAACGAACTTATTCCAAGTGCCCGAGTTTCGGTTCGCTCTACCCGCTTCTCTAGTAGATCGCATCCGTTTGTAGTCTATTGTCCAGTTAACCGCACAACGCATTACAGAGAGAATTCGTTTATCAGTCGAACTAGCCGTATGTGGAATAAGCTCCCCGCAGAGGTCTTTCCTGACAGTTATAATTTAATAAAATTTAAGTCATATATCCACAAACACTGCTCCCTCTTACCTCCTTCCCACAACCTATTTTCCTGAAATCAACACAATGCACCGCATTTGTAGGAGGCATCCCCTGAGTGTTGGTTAATAAAAAAAAAATATTTTCTTTTAACTTTTGAATCTCTTAAGTTGGAAAGTAAATTTTTATTGCTAGATAAATCAGTTCTTTTAAATGCCTACCAAAAATTATGTGCGGTAGAAATTATTTGCTTGAGACTATTTAAACTTAAAAGTACAAAATCAGCATTTCCCAAGTTCGATCCGAGGATGTATTACATATTTTAGACAGGTCTTCGAAGTAGCTTTCATTGAAAACCGATCACGAAATTTGGATTTATTGTTTAAATCTTATGTTTAGTGGGGATCGAATGGGAGAAAAAAATTTATTTGATAAAGTTATTTTGGGACATGAAATTATAGTAATTCTTTTTTTATTAGATTTGAAGTCATTTTTCAGACATATTACAATTAATACTGTAATTAATATGCAAATTTTAATTTTGTTTTAATGGTGCGTGGTAGAGAAGAAGAAAGCATATATTTCAAAATTGTTTACGGCGTATAACTTTTTTAGGGTGATTTTTTCAATTAAGGTTTTTTGAAAAGAAAGCACCAGAGAAAAGGTACTAAAAGTTAATATTACATAACCTTATAAAATAGATTTCCGCGACTTCGTATAGATATACAAAATTGCTGAAAACAAATTCGTAAAGGGTTAATATAGTTCGGCTTAAGGTCATTGATTGTTAAAAGATTCTCTTTGTTATAAAAACATTTTTGTTAAAAATAAATAAAAAAAATTCGTAACAATTTGTTTGACCCACAAGAACCCTCAGTAATCTTTTGAGCCACAAGAATTCATACTCTGTGTTAAAAGCTGCAAAAATAAAAATTTTTTTTGGGGAACCCCCTAATATCTTATATATAAAAATGGAGTTGTGTATGTTTGTGTGTTTGTTTGTTTGTGGTTTATAGGAGACTACACCACTGGACCGATTGTCTTGAAATTTTTACAGTAGGTAATTGCCTATCCGGAAGGAAAAATAGGCTATATTTTTATTTTTCAGGTGGGCGTGGCACCTCCCATACAAAGTGAATTTTTAACATATAATTTTAACATATAATATCTGGAGTACTACGATAACAAGAGTTCTGAGACTATATACATGTACACATATTAAAATAATTCGAGGAGTTGTGGAAAAAATGGACCGGATCGGACCAATGGGCGTGGTACCCTTCATACAAAGTAAATATTAAATGTCATATATCTAGAGTACTGTAATAGGTAAAGTGTTGACACTTTGTGTGAGTTAATAAATTATCAACGTCAGTACTCGAAAAAAATGGGCGGAATCCGATCAGAGGGCGTGGTACCTCCCATACAAAGTAAATAAATAATATCATATATCTAAGGTACTGTAATAGTGAAAGCCTTGGAACTTTGTCTGAGTTCACAAGTTATTAATGTGGGTAGTCCCAAAAAAAAATGGGCGAGATTCAACCAGTGGTTGTGGTACCCCCATACAAAGTAAGTATTTAATAATACATAACTGGAGTACTATAATAATGAAAGTCTAGCAACTTTGTCTGAGTTAACAAGTTAAAAATGTGAGTAGTTGCCAAAAAAATGGGCGGAATCAGGCTAATGGGAGTGGCACCTCCTATACAAAACAATAGCTTTCTACAAAACGTATTGCCTGCTTTTTAATTCGTTACGAGGGGTGTGGCGAGGCACATCGGTTTACCGCTAGCATTATATATTTATTCACAAATTCAATTGACCTCAGAAGGATACATTAGGTTATTTTTATAGTATATTTAGAACAATTTTATAACAAAGCAGTCTGCTCTTCCTTAACTCATATTTGTATTCAACCAAAATACTACAGGGATATCTATGGAGTATGAAATGAAGATTCGTTAGTTAAGCATTGAATTATGCGCTCAAAGTTAATAGGATAAATGAACAATAGCTGTGAATCAAGTAGTTGTTACAAATATGTTTTACATTGTTCGAGTTAAAAAGTAAATGGTTAAGAAATATTTGCTCATAAGGATTTATTAATAGTTTTTACAGTTGTTGTGTCTTTGCATTAATGGTCATTGAAATGCTTTTCACTCTCTTGAAAAGTAACAATTGATAATCATATGAAAATTGAGTTCATTTTTATGAAATTTATTACTGAGTCTTGTTTGGCAGAACAGATAATCAATATTTATCTGCTGGAATGATTTATTAAATTATTTACATCAACACACATACCGAATAGACAATCCCATATATACTCATATGTACTTTTAGATATTTATATCGTATATGACATATATTGTTATTATATTATTGAATCACAATATTCTTTTCATTTGTGAGTTGGTGACGAAGATATATTTTTTGTATTTTTTTAATGTTCTATTGTTTATTGTAGTCAGTAGCAGGAATCAGAAACTTTTTGGAAAAAACCAAACATTGTTATAAATACGTAAAAGTCATAAATATTTAATAAGCCAGCCACAAAAGGAATACAAATACAAAGACAGACAGTAAGCAGTACATGAATTGCGATGATGTCAGTAGAGTCTAACATACTTGTAAGCTTTAAGGAAAGACAAGCTAAACATACTCGTAAAACATCAAACATCGATATGTCAACCAAATAAAATACATTTAAGATTATAGCTTTGGGTTCTTTACAGTTCAAGGTAAGTATTGGCAGATAAGGTAATGGAATATCCTTGAAGAGGGTATTGTAAATAAATTGTTTTCCAAATGAGTTATGTTATTCCCAGCAACAAAAAATAAAGAATTTTCGATTTCATATATTTTAATATTTATTTCGTTATTCGGGGCGGAGGCGAGTTCAACATATCAAAGGTCATTAAAATCAGTCCAGCCTTTTTTGAGTTATAAAGATCTTCTACATAAAATGTCCAGTATGTATAAAGGTCAACTTCCATCCTAAAATAATCCGATGTTAAACTCATTGGTTATGATCAAAATTTTAACATCCGAATCCCACAATGATATCTAGATCATTTCTTTGCTCTTTTTTGCTGGGTTATGATTGTCGATAAAAAGGCGGGAAGTTGCTTTTAAGAAAATTCTCTTTTTTGGTGGGTTGACAAGTATTTTCTTAATTTTTTTAATACAGTCTCGAAGAAGGAATTTTTGGAAATGTTCTATTGTAAATATCAGAAAATAAAGTAAAGTTTGACCTGTCAATAATTTGTATACGTGACTTTAATGACCTGAAGGTATGTGCTCATATCTGCATAAATATTTATATACGGAGGAGTGTACATATTATAATTGAACTTGCATACGATAAAAATATGTACGTTGTCTTATTTGTGTTTTTTTTTTTGTAGTTAGAGTCATACTTGCTATATTAACAACCACCGTAAAGAAATAGCAAAATAATAATCAACGATAAAATTTAGTACATGTAACAAATTCATTGTCTTCGCATCATCATCAAAAACAACAAAACACAGCCCACTCCAATATAATCAGCACAACTTCAACTTTCAACGCCTTTTTCCTTTGCCTATGGCAAGAAAAAAAGAAAAGAAAAGAAAAAAAGAAGTAAAAATGCCCTCGAAAAAAGAATTTTGATTTTGTTTTATGATTATGAAAAACATTATCGTAAGATAAAACCAAAACGAAAATCGTTTTGGCGCCTAAATATTTGGAAGCGAAATTTATTGATATTTTTATTTTATATACAGTAAAGAGCAAAAGTGCACATTTTAACTTAAAGTATTATAAAATGGCAAATAATAAAGGAAATTTTATGAAGCTTTCAGCAATTAATTAATTTAATGTAATGATAATGATAAAACCCAAAACAAAAACATAAGGCAACTCAATTAATTCAGTTTTACACGTTTCTGAGGTGCAACTAATAATGTTTTTAATAAGAATTGGCATACTTACTACCAAGTCCTTTTAAAACTCACTTGGAATATTTTTCCATTTGCTCCTTACACAACCCGTAGGCTCCTTTATGTAGGTAGGCGCTCGATTGTGTTGTTCCAATCTGATCTTCAATATATACCACAAATTTTGTATCGACTTTGCGCAAGCCATTTCAACATTTAAATTTTTAACCAGACAGTTAATTTGAACAATATTTGCCATACGGTTGGAGTCTCTGTCCTGTCGGAAAGTGACTTCATACTCGGCATAGGCGCAGATTTGAAGATTTTGGAGGTAGTCCTCCTTCTTAATTATTCCATCATTTGTTATAGGCGGTCTCAAATGCCACCTAGTGAAACAATCCCACCTACCTCCGCTATGTTTGAAAGTTTGTTTGACATGATGCTTTGGAATTGCTTCATGAGGTCAGCTCCAAAAATACTTCTCTCCATCAGAGTGGTATCGGCTAATTTGTGTCTCATCAGAAAAAAACCCGTTTCCGATCCCATATGGTGCATTGCTCATGCTTTTTGAAGACTTTCAGGCGCGCTTTTATATTCTAATATTTTTATATTTTTCCTTTTGACTGCTGCCATCAAACCGATTTTGTGAAGGGTTCTATGAACATTCCATTCACTAACGTGTTTATTTATAGCACTAACGCGTTTTCAAAGTATCTAAATGTTTTAATAATTTAGGGCGACCTCTTGTATTCCATATAAAAGCTATATTCGTCGTTTTTGTACAGAAAATACGGTGCGTGCACCTAATTTTAATGCAATTATTTTGCACGAGCGTCAAGTTTCAGTCAAAGCTACAGAACTTCCCTTACTAAGTATAACAGGAAAATAAGGAATTCGAAAAGATTAGCCTGGAAAACTTTCTGCAGGGAATTGAAGGACGTGCCGGAAACGGCAAGGATTCAAATGTAACCGGAATATAGGTACTCTCAAGATATATGACTCACACCAAACTACATCCTTTGGGGAAACTCTGGAGCTTCTACTTAGGACTCACTTCCCAGGATGTAGTTTTGTAACGGAGGAATCAATGGGAGATATCGAGATTAGATATGAGAACAACAATATCAGTTCTTTAGTTAAACGAATCATAACATATGAAAGTATAAAATGGAGTATAAACTCACTTAGACCATACAAATCACCTGGACCAGATGGGATCTCTCCAGCCCTACTAATATATGGTCCGGATTCGCTTAAAAGAAAATTGGTTCATATCTTCAGGGCCAGCCTTGCACTTAGTTATATTCTAACTAAGTGGACAAAGGTTAAGGTTGTATTCCTTCCCAATGGAGGAAATAAACCTGTTGATCATCCGAAATCATATAGACCAATCAGTCTTTCATCCTTCATGCTGAAGACTATGGAGAATATGAGCGATCTATATATTCGCAATGAACTTCTGAAGAGTAGACCGCTACATAATCTTCAATTTGTCTACCAAAAAGGTAATTCAACGATGACAGCTGTCCACAAATTAACTTCAATGATTGAAAAAACACTGGACTTGAAGGGTGTAGCTTTATGTTCCCTTATGGACATAAAAGGCGCTTTTGACAATGCCAGCTTTCAATCTATGGAAGGAGCGCTAATCAGATTGGACTCGGATCCAATTGTGACAGTGTGGATCAAAAAGTTGCTTTCTAGGAGACGAATAGTGGCTAATCTTGGAGATGAAGAGAGAAGTATTAGCAGAGGCGTACCTTCCCCATTACTATGGTCAATCTTGGTGGATGACTTCATTGTAAAACTAAACAATAATGGTTTTACCACTGTGGGTTATGCAGATGACATCAAAGTGTTTGTAGGTGGAACACATGACCAGAAAATTAGGGAACAAATGCAAGAAGCACTAAGGCTTACATGGGAATGGTGCGAAGATGAGGAATTTTTCATAAATCCCAATAAAACCACAATTATCCTGTTTACTAGAAGAAGGAACCTTTATATTCCATCACCTAAACCCTAAAATGTCTTTTGGATATATGAACAAATAATCCTTCCGGGTATTTCATACGGCTCAGTTGTTGGTTCCAGAAGACAATCCAACTGGAGCCCGTTTAAAATTATTCAAAATACAGAGATTAGCATGTTTGAAAATCACGGGAGCAATGAGAACAACTCCTATGAAGGTTATCCTAAATCTCACTCCGCTACACTTATCAATCCAAGGAGAAGCTTTTAAACAAACTACTGACCTTCACAGACTATACAAATTTAAGGAAGGCGATCTTATAGAACACCTGAAGATCCTTGATAAAGCCAAAAGTATCAAAGATATGACTATATGTAGTGATCAGATAGATCCTGTTTTGGAACATATCCCGAGCAAATACGATTGGGAATCTAACCCTACATGGCCGCATGAAGATGCCCAGAAGTGGTACACTGACGGATCCAAAACAACAGAAGGATTAGGAGCGGGGGTTTACGGGCCAAGATGAAAACTCTATATCCTCCTATGTAATGAATCCACAATATT
The DNA here is from genome assembly GCA_963682025.1 of Cordilura impudica. Taxonomy (NCBI): domain Eukaryota; kingdom Metazoa; phylum Arthropoda; class Insecta; order Diptera; family Scathophagidae; genus Cordilura; species Cordilura impudica. Next base: position 304,611,021 of record OY821518.1, read on the forward strand.
TACAGCGGAGCTATGCGCACTAAATGCTGCTACTGCTAAACTAATGAAAAGAAACCTGATAAGGACGAAGACAAATCTTATGTCAGATAGCCAGGCTGTTCTAAAAGCACTAGACAAATCGGTATACCACCATAAATCCGTGCTCGAAAGTCATAGAGCCCTAAATAAACTAACCAGGTCACAAAGGGTATGAAGGAAATGAGAAAGCCGACGAACAGACAAGACGAGGAGCGGAAAGACCATTCATTACCAGAAAAGACATAACCGAGAAAATCGACAGATGGATTAAAGACGAACCAGTGGAATATTGCAGTGGACAAGTGCTACTTCAACACTCAACAAAATTCTTGCATCGAAGCGAAAAAAGGAGCAGGGATGCCCTAATTTTGAACAGATCCAACCTAAGACTTTTATGTGGGGCACTCACAGGGCACTATGCGTGCAATTACATACTATACAAAATGCATTTGGCTGAAAATGAAACGTGCAGATACTGCCTGGAGGATGATGAAACCATGGAACATATACTGGCAAAATGTCCAGCGTGCATATCTAAGGCACAAACTTTTTGGAGAATCTGAAATCAGGGAGGGGCCATACAAAGCATTGGCGGTGAAAGACCAAGTTCCTAAACGCTGTAATGAACTAATAAAACAGGACAGAACGAGAATTTGAAAGAGGGTGCACAATAAATCCACTTGGCCGCAGTGCAGGAGGAAATAATACTCAACCCGACAACATCGTAAATAGTAAATCGTTCAGTCATAGCAAGACTACAATCTTTGATTTCTCTTATTCAAAACATTCAAAACTGAGTGAATAAGGAATGAGATCGAAAAAATCGTAACATACATAAAATATATTAATAAGGAAAGCATAGAGTTATTGTACCACTCAAGCACTTTTTTACCGTAATGATAGAACGCTAAAACGGACCAATAATATGTGGACATATTATATTGGCTTGTGAAGAGAAGTAGTTTTCTTTGCTAATATTCTGCAATTTAAATTTCGGTATTTACAGAGCCCTGCGTAACATATAACATTTCGCAGCTGCATATTGTTTGCCATACCAAACCTTTTTTTTTTTTTGGAAATTTTGTTTGCTTTTCGGTTTTAAGCTTATCTTCGACATAAGCAACATAAAAATTTTTATCCGTAAGCTACAAAAAATCTTGGAGTACATTAGTTTTGTAGTCCATGATTTCAATTTCCATGCGTTGTTTTTGGTCTCTAAATTTTTTGCTGTGTTCCTGTCTAGAACTTTTTGGACTTTCTATGGTTTCTGCCTGGGTTTAACTTTTCATACCGAATAGTACGAGCATTGGGCTAACCGGCTAACTGGAGGTGTTGAGAGCTCTTTTCAATATGTTTCCTATTTTTTTAAGATATCAAGTGGACCTATCTTTCTTAACCAACCATATTTCCTATAATTGGCCAAACTCTCCTGACCTTTGATTCTTTGGCAAACTTTTAGTTGGGCCAAGATGAATTTTGTTGATAATATTTTATAATTTTAGCACGTACTTTTGTTTCGTCACTCACTTGAATCCAGCGAACAACAAATAAAGAGGGTTGTCGTTAAGCATAATAATTGACACCAGCAGATGCCAGCCCTCGAAATTCGAGTGCAAATTTTATTCTTTCGTTTAATAAAGACCCTAAAGGTATGCTAATCAATTTTAGCAAATCACAACTCAACACTTTTTAAATATCGATTGCGTTATTGGTTTATGCCCAAAATTATTTTTCAATGTTATTGGTTTATGTCCAAAATTATTTTTCAATTGAATGCAATTATTATTGTGAATGAAGAAAACAAACTCACAGACACATTAAAAAACTTAATAAACACACACTTATCATTGTATAATTTTATGTATGTGTTAGCAGCAACTTTAAATGCAATTTACTCCAAACAACTTAAAAAATTTAAAAATCTTTATATGTGGTGCGGAGCTAAAAAGAAATATCTTCCAAATAAGACATGTTTGTTCAAAATCGGGTTACAAGAAACCGCCCGACTTATTAATATTATAAATATTTTTAATAGATGTCAAAGTTAAGAGGAAAAGAGTGTGCTTTTTAGTTTTTATTCTGTTACTAATTATTTCTATTCATTAAATATTATTATTTTTATATATGTTTTTTGTTAATAAAATATAAATCAATTACTGAAAGTTTCATTACATTTCCCTTAGTATTTAACATTTTGCGACACTTGAAGTAAAAATATGCTCAACATACACTCAATTTTGCTCTCTACTGAAAATATAAATACTTTAAATATTGTTTGTATAGTCGGATGTTTATTGGAAAATGTTTATGATTGTTGTGATTCTTTGTGCGGCCTTGGGCCACAAGAATAAAACATTAGCAGCAACAACAACAGAAATTACTCATACAGCTATCTTATAAGTCGTATACTTTGATACGATTTTTTTTGTAAATATAACCACAACAACAGTTATGGCAAAACTTTGTTCCGTTTATTATTGTTTTTGTTGTCATTGTATTGACAATCTATCAAATTAAAAGTAAACAACTACAGTCATTTGACTTTAATACCCTAAGCAGAATTGTATGCAACCAAACAAACATTCATACAAACAAACCCCTAATTTGATCTGTTCATTTTTATACCCTATACCACTATGTGGTTTCGGTATAATGACTTTGTGCTGCTGTTGGTAACAACCAAAAATATTCGTCCTAGACCCATCTTTAATTATACCGATCGACTCAGAATCACTTTTTGAATCGAAATAGCAATGTCCGTCCGTCCGTCCGTCCGTCTGTGTGTCCATGTAAAGTTTGTAATCAAACTACAGGTCGTAAATATGAATATATTTTGATGAAATTTGGTACATAAGCTTCCGTCGGTCATGGGATGAACGCTATTGAAATTGGTGAGAATCGGTCCATGTTCAGACCTAGCCCCCATACAAATGACCCCTATGAAATCGACATAAATTGCCATAAGTTCCAAATTATCATATAGATCTCAGTCAAATTGGGTTTGTATGTGTTTATTACATCCATTAATCAGTAGTTTAAAAATACTCCCTATAGAAAAATTCTTAGTCATAGGCCCCATATAGAGCTACTTCCCGATCTTCACTTAAATCTATTAAAAAACAAAAGTATTACACAGATTTTTCTCAAATTTGGTTTGTATATATTTTTTTAAAGTATAAGTGACTTAACCAAATATGGTCATGATCGGTCCATTTTTCGACCTAGTCCCCATATAAATATAGTATCCGATATGAACTTTTTCATATCTGCAGCGAAACGTATTAATAAAAATGCCACTCAAATTTGGTTTATGCTTAATTGCTATATCCAATTAGTTGGACCGAAGAGATAGGGTCTCTTAAACATGGTATAGGGTATCGTATAGTCGGGCTAGACCGACTATAATTTTCTTACTTGTTGTTGATGTCACTTTGGCCATGCATACGTAAATTTCCAATCATTTGCAACTGCCATCTGCGATATTATTTTTTCACTACAGGCTCTACACTACACTTTTTTCGGGCCGAAAGTTAGTTAGATAGACCCCAAAGATTGAAGTTTGGAGAATTGTTGTTGAGACATATTTCACTTTATTACGTAGAAACAACTGTATTTATCGAAATGTATTTTCGATGTAAAAATCGCTTGATGTTCAGACTTAGTCCCCTTATATATGACCACTATGAGATCGACTTAATTGATATAATATCTAAATTATCAAATAGATCCCGATAAAATTTGGCATAATAATCCAATAATTACTAGCCCAAAAGTGAACTCTGTAGAACAATTCTTATCCATGGTCCATGTAAAGCTGCTTCCCGATCTTGACTTAAATCCATCAAAAAACAAAAATATTGTACAGATTTTTTCAAAGATGTTTGTACTAGTTTTTGCAGAAAGTACGTGTCATTATCAAATGCGGTCAGGATCGGTCCATTTTTCGACCTAGTCCCCACCTAAATATGGCATCCAATATAAACTTTTTAATATCTGCAGGGAAAAAATTTATTAACAATGCCAATCAAAATTGGTTTCTGCTTATTTTCTATATCCAATTAGTTGGGCCTAAGAGGTAGGGTCTCTAAACACATGGCATAGGGTATCGTGTAGTCGGTCTAGACCGACTATAATTTTTTTTACTTGTTTCACTTGTTTTTTGTGTTTTTATATTAATTTAATACCCCTTCATTTTTTACGATTAGTTTTAATTATTGTTAACAAATTAATACAAAAATATATTATTCGGTTGCTATCGTCGGTATTCAAAAATACCAAGAATTCCAAAATATTTTCCTGCTTTCCCAGAATACGAAAAGCTCCAGTAATTTGCATTCCCTACCCAAATCCTATTACAGTTTTTTCAAGTCCTTCATTGGCCTTAAAAAAAATTATTTTCTCTATTGGAAATTTATAATCCATAAATCCATGCCAGATTTTTTCATATCAGTAGTCGCCTGGGAAGCACCTGCCTTTAAGCCAATTGCTGCAAATGTTTTCAGGATAATTGTGCAGAAATTTTTCGCAATATTTCTTATTTTATTGTTATTGTTTTGATAGCTACAGCTAAACTAAATGGGCGAGAATTCGAAAACCATCGATATTCTTTTTCTATGTTTACAGGCAGCGCGTTATTAGCGCTCAAATATGTATTAATTTTGTCAAGCATGTTTTTTTTGAATATCAAAGTAGTTCAGCTATTTTTGAATATTGCAAGTTCTTAAGTTTATTAATTAAATTTCAAATTTGTAACCTTAAGTTGAACTCAATGAAATGCATCTTAATTAAGATTCTCTTTTCAAATACGAGTACACTTTCCCTGCTGTACATATTAATGTTGGATATTTTCGGACACTACGTGGTTGGTAACTAATTACACTTGTTGCTAATAATTGTTCCATTCACAGTTTGAAACTTTTTAAAGTATTGTATGTTTGTGCAGTAAGGATATAACTTTTTAGAATTTTTGGAAATATAAAATTTACAACAGCTTAGCGAAATAGTGTATTAAAAATTATACAAAAATATGAAATTATTTTTTCGCGACAGTTAAAATAAATTATCGAACCGAATGCCATAAAGTTTTCATTATGGGCTTTTTAACAAGTAAATAAAGGCTTTCTACTCAAAAATAATAAATAGAATGGATATGTCTCCTTTCCGGGCGAGAATGGAACCAAGTTCCATTTTTTCTTTATTTTTTTAAAAAAAGTTTATTATTATTAAAACAATATCACTCATTGCTACGCTCTAATATTGCTTTTAAATTCGCTTAACCCTAATGTGATGGTGGTTGTGTATGTCTTGAAATCACTTCTTCACACTCTTAATGCGTTACACAGTTCAATGGGACTCTTAATCAATGGAAAAAGTTTTCGACAGATTAAAACAAAAACTTTTTGCGTATACGTACGAGTATAGTGTGCATGTTTCAGGAAGTTCTTTCTTTATAAATTCCATGTATTTGAGGGTTAGTAGAAATTCTAACAGAGAAAAAATTAAGTTAAGCTCTGCTTCAGGAAATGCAGCAGCATTAATTTATTATCCAATTGACAACCATCATGTAGCAAAAATCTGGCAGTCAAATACTCTTTAACCCTTTTTGCAATTTATTTTACAGTCAAAGAAGACTTTTATTCTTAACAGCGGTTACGAAATCATTATTAAAAACATTTTATAGGGCCGTGTGCCAAACAATTAATATGTACTTCAAGTAGGCTTCATCAACAAATTTTGTACGAAAAACATACAACAAAGTCAACTTCAAATACACTTTAATTTTTTTGCATACGGCCCTAACAATTTTAATAATTTTGTAACAGCCGGCTAAATTGATTAAAATTCTTTTTACAAATGCCACACCAGCGTGAGTTTTAATAATGTGACGCACCAATACAACTACAATAAAATGATGAAAAGATGTTCAACTCAACACTCATTTGAATGAGTACTCGTATAATACCCATAAATATCATTGTCATCAATAGCAAGTTTAACATAATGATGATACAAACACATACACATTTAAGAACGAATTGCTTGGATACATTTGGTTTATTAGGCAAACAAATGACTTAACAACGATTGTAAATTTATTGGCCGTTGGAAAAAAGCAAACAAGCGAGCAGCGAAAATTCAACAAAGCACATCATAGTAAAATATCGTCATAAAAAAGAAGAAGAAAAACAAAACAGAAGAAGAGCAGCAGGAACACCAAAGCGAAATAATAAGCCAGTGACTATGCGAGTAGAGATCACACAAGAGGATAATAAATAACAGCCAAAGCAATGTTGACACATTGTCAACTTTGCTTTGTCAACTGCAGAAGCAGCTGCAGCCGTTGTGGAAACGATTGTAGTTAAAATAACAATGAAAACAAGGAGTAAAACAATTAACAGTTTACGTAATTGACTCAAATGAGCACAAAATAACAAGGCTGTCAGCAACGACAACAACAATAACAATAAATAATAAAATAGCTCAAGCACAAAAACAAATAAACAAAACTACAGCAACATCTATAGCCCCCCCACCCCCACCCCGAAATATACTCAAAATAAGAATTTTAAATTTAGCTTTGGCGAATTGCTCCACCTGTGAAGAAAATCTTTTTTATAAAAGTTCGAGCATAGAACTGTTTTTTGTGTAAACAAATTATTTAAAAATATTTACATAAAAAATGTTTAGTTAAGGAATTTGGTTTAAGCTTAAATATGTTTTCGAGGTGAAATGTTTCATTATTATATTAGATTATGTCTCATATTAGTAACAAATAATCCGGTCAAAAAAGACCAAAAAAAAAGCATTGTTCTAAACTCTAATTAGTTCTTTTAATGCCATCGACCGAAAATTTAAATCCTAAATCCAACTTCTCTTTAAAGAATAGAAGATATTATGGAGAAAAATCTATAGTTACATTCCTTAATTATTGGACATTATTACCAGTTCTTTGCGAAGGCGTATTTCAAAATATTTTTTAGTTCAGTCATAGGATGGCGCTGTTAGCACTGATAAAATTTGGTGTCTGTTCAGATCTAGCCTCTATACGAGACTCCCCAATAGCATCGATAAACCAACAACAATTAACGCCTTGGAGGCCAACAGGGTTCCTGCTATTCGCAACACATGGCCAGCAATGCTTGAAAAAGTGGCCCAAAATTGGACGTCCAGATAGTGTTTCGTCAAAAACTTCAGCTGTGGCCACATGCCAGAAATCATTTTCAATGATAGTGGTTTGTATTGGTCCTTCGAATAAAAACTTTTTTTGATTAAAATTTAATTGTTTGTGTTATATTTTACAATTTCAAGTTCTATGGGGCTTAAAAAACGTCATTTATAACATACTAGCTGACCCGACAAACGTCGTTCTGCCAGAAATAATTATTTTTTCCCAGACTTGTTTTAATATGTATTTCAATTTCGGAAGGAACTTTTTTTAATAAAAATTAATACAGATATTATTTTCAATTTAATAAATTTAATTTTGTTTCAAAAATACTATTTTCATCTGACCTTATCAAATAATAATTTAGTGTATAGCCATTTCCGAAGTATACAAACAAATCGATTGGCTTACGAACTCTGGAGCAGGCTACATATAATTGACCGTGACGGAAGCATGAAATCTCAATGCATTAACTGACATTGAGATTTGTTGATTGGCACTGCATATGCCAGACAAATTGGGAATTGTGATTCTTTGAATTTTTGCATAGACAACCGTTCATTTGACAATGTTATCGAATATTTCCATGATAATGAACCACGTTCCATTATAGAATTTTGGTGTATTTAGGCTTCGAAGCAGTATAATTGGAGATCCATCTTTCAAGAGTAAATTATATTAGAAAAACCTGGAAAACCGGACTTTAAAAAGTCAGTTAGAAAATTCACTGCTTCATATTTTTTATAAAGGGTCCGCCATCTAACGTTTTTTTTTTCAACTAGTGCTTATTTCGTGAATGGTAACACTTAGCTCATGTCTGATTTGACAGATAATTAGTTTTATCCTTCCGCTGAACGAATATGGTTGTGTATACGCTTGAACAACGCTGGGAAATATTGCGACATTACTTTGAAAATCATGGTAATGTTGCAGAATGTGTGCGAAAATTGCGTACGGATTTTGGAAGAAGAGAAGCACCGTCAGCTCCGTATGTTCGTTATCTTGTGAAAAAAGTGAAAGAAACTGGCATCCTCATCGATAAAACAAAGCGTGAAAAGCCAAAAACAGTGCGTACACCCGAGAATATTGCTGCTGTGGCAGAAAAAGTACGTGAAGCGCCATCAACATCAATTCACCGTCGTTCTCAAGAATTGAACATTTCGGAGGCATCATTGAGACGAATTTTGCATAAAGACCTTGGTATGACGCCACACAAAGTCCAATTGGTTCAGGAGTTGAAACCAACTGACCATCCAATGCGTTTTCGCTTCGCTAAGTGGGCCTGCGATCGACTTACAGAAAATGCCGATTTTGCCAAAAAAAAATCATCTTTTCAGATGAAGCTCATTTTGATCTTGGCGGGTATGTTAACAAGCAAAATTGTCGCATTTGGGGCACAGAAAACCCGCACGCATATATTAAAAAGCCGATACACCCAAAACGAGTCACTGTTTGGTGCGGATTTTGGTCCAGAGGCATAATTGGGCCATTTTTCTTCGAAAATGAGCAAGGAGTGGCCGTTACAGTCAATGGCGATCGTTATCGGGCCATGTTGAACGAATTTTTGTTCACAAAAATTGAAGAGGAGGATATTGGCAACATTTGGTTTCAACAGGACGGCGCTAAGTGCCACACAGCCGAAGCTACACTCGATGTTTTGCGTCCTGTTTTGAAGATCGCATTATCAGCCGCAGAACTGATGTCGTTTCGCCACCTCGGAGCTGCGTATTGACACCGTTGGACTATTATTTGTGGGGTGCCCTCAAAGATAAGTGTTACGCCAACAAGCCAGAGACAATTGACGCTTTAAAGGACAATATTCGTGAAGACATTGGTGAAATACAGCTGCACACAATCGATAATGTGCTTAAAAATTGGACCGATCGTGTAGGCTACTGCATGGCCAGCCGAGGCAGCCATTTGAATGAAATTATTTTCCATTATTAACCGGAAGGATTGTACTTTCAAATAAAAAAAGAAATTTCAGATAATATTCAGTAGTTTTTTTTTTATAGCATTTTCAAAAAAAAAGTTATTTGGCGGACCCTTTATAATAACACACAAATTTCGATACTCTCCCTTTTATATTGTTCCAGATATGGGATATTGAAAATTCATTTTGTCTGGGAGATGACACGCCCACTTATGCATTCTTGCCCATTATCGTGACGTCTACTCATAGTAATAACAGATGACCTCACACAAATTTTCTAAGATCTCCCTGTTATCATACTCGATATATGTAATATTGTCTGTTCACTTCTTTTGTGAGGTGCCACGCCTAATGATCCGATACCCTCTATTTCCAGCAAGGCTACTCGGACTAGTAGCCTGTGAAATCACACAAAGTATCGTTACTCTTTGTTTTATATTACTTAAGATATTGAATATTGAAAATCCTCTTTGCATGAGAGGTGACACGCCCACTTATCAGATCTGGCCCATTTCGGCACGGGTACTCTATTTTTAGTTCTTAAGAGATGTGATATTGAATATTTAATCTCTATGGGAGGTACCACGCCCTCACATCTAACAGACATATCAATAGTTATTATGCTATTCTTGGTAGAGGCGAATCCAACAAATCGTGGTTGAGTGCTTGAGTTATAAATGGTATAACTAAGCCGACTTTATTTTACTTACATATGGTTTGTATATGTATTTGGAGCTATTTTTTATATAGTAAACTTCATATTCTGTGGGCACCTGATACAAAAGTGGTCCGACCGAATTATTTCGTGGATTCACCTATATGTTTCCAAATTATATACAAATAAATTACTGAAATTAAGTCCATCAATTTTGCTAAAATTTCCAATTTGATATCAATGAAAATTGAAAATTTAATTTAAAATTGGAAGTTTCGGTCTTAAATCTCAGTCATCTAGCATCTAACTCTTTAGCTTATCACCGCCTAGATTTGCTCTCATGTTTAAACAATTGACGGTTATGTAATAAGTAACCATCGGAGAAACTAAATTTTGCTATGTTGTGTTACTTTATCTACATATTTAAAAATAAATAAAAAAAAATTAAGAAAAACTATCGCTGTCATATCACTACAGCCAATAAAATCGATTGAATGCACACGAAATAGAAAAAAAGTATGTCACGTAAGCCATGGATCAGATGTACGCGACACAGATTTCAATTGTAATCAACAAGGAAGCCTCGCACATTAGAATAAATACTTCAGATAGAAAGTGTAAAGGATATAGACAGTATTTTTTTTGGCTATTTAAAAATATAAAATATGCAATTGATTGAACATAGAAGGAAGACAGAATGATTTTAAATCGCAGAAGAAAAAAAAAAACATTTTCATAGACAACATGACATGAAATTTAAGTGATTAAAATTGATTAGCCTTTTCATTGTAATAATGTATTGCATACAATAACAGCATCGAATAAATAAAACTGTGGAACATTTTCGGGGTGACTATCTAGGGTGGTGTGAAATTTCATGTCAGGTTTAAACTAGGCTAATATAGTGAAACCACCAAGGGTTTGACGTTATCAGGCCAAAAATTTTTAGGATATTTTATATATGTATATATTTATCTTATATTGGTGCTTAGTTTTTCAGCTATAATTCGAGACCTATTGATGGTTTCTCATTTCATTCTTTAGCAAAATTGTAGTTAAGGCTTAAACAAATAGTTTTTATTCATATATTCACGTAAAAAGTGAAACAAAAGATACTGTATATTTGATTTGATTTAATAGAAAAAATATCACTCATACATGTACCTCTCTTCTACTCTACTAATAAATAATATTCATACGACTTGAATATGTTATGTTACTCAAAAAACTGATTAAAAAAAGGGGGGAAATTAAATTTTTTTTTAAGATTTCATTCGATAAAATCAGTCAAATGGGAATTGCTAAAGGTATTTGCTGAATAATGAAATAACAAATCATCATTTATTCTTGAGTTATATCTAAGAAATTAAACAAACATAAATAAAGGGTCCGTCAAATAACCTTTTTTTTCGAAAATGCTATAAAAAAAAAAACTACTGAATATTATCTCAAATTTCTTTTTTTATTTGAAAGTACAATCCTTCCGATTAATAATGGAAAATAATTTCATTCAAATGGCTGCCTCGGCTGGCCATGCAGTAGCCTACACGATCGGTCCAATTTTTAAGCACATTATCGATTGTGTGCAGCTGTATTTTACCAATGTCTTCACGAATATTGTCCTTTAAAGCGTCAATTGTCTCTGGCTTGTTGGCGTAACACTTATCTTTGAGGGCACCCCACAAATAATAGTCCAACGGTGTCAAATCGCAGCTCCGAGGTGGCCAAACGACATCAGCTCTGCGGCTGAGAATGCAATCTTCAAAAACAGGGCGCAAAACATCAAGTGTAGCTTTGGCTGTGTGGCACGTTGCGCCGTCGTGTTGAAACCATATGTTGCCAATATCCTCCTCTTCAATTTTTGTGAACAAAAATTCGTTCAACATGGCCCGATAACGATCGCCATTGACTTTAACGGCCACTCCTTGCTCATTTTCGAAGAAAAATGGCCCAATTATGCCTCTGGACCAAAATCCGACCAAACAGTGACTCGTTTTGGGTGTATCGGCTTTTCAATGTATGCGTGCGCCAACATCAAAATGAGCTTCATCTGAAAAGATGATTTTTTTTGGCAAAATCGGCATCTTCTGTAAGTCGATCGCAGGCCCACTTAGCGAAGCGAAAACGCATTGGATGGTCAGTTGGCTTCAACTCCTGAACCAATTGGACTTTGTATGACGTTATACCAAGGTCTTTATGCAAAATTCGTCTCAATTATGCCTCCGAAATGTCCAATTCTTGAGAACGACGGTGAATTGATGTTGATGGCGCTTCACGCACACTTTCTGCCACAGCAGCAATATTCTCGGGTGTACACACTGTTTTTGGCTTTTCACGCTTTGGTTTATCGATGAGGATGCCAGTTTCTTTCACTTTTTTCACAAGATAACGAACATACGGAGCTGACGGTGCTTCTCTTCTTCCAAAATCCGTACGCAATTTTCACACTGAAAACAATTGGTCTGAGTGAGCCAACTGTTGGAACTTTATTATTGATAGGCTTAGGGCTCCCTTTTGTCTTCGGAGATGGAATTTGCTGTGTCAAATCGTTGCTATGCCAAATTCCAAGTGACCTTATGATAATTTTGTGGAAAGCATGAAACTTAACTTTTAACAATAATTCTATGTTTCTACGTAAGATATAGTTCAATAATTCACAATAATAATGTAATTGTTACGTTTTTTTTCGTAAATAATTCAATTTGATTTTTTTACATGTGTGTAAGTAAATTCAATGTAATATTTTGGTTTAAAAAAAAAGAAATACAAATTTAAATTTGTTTTGAAAATAAATTTTATAAATTTAATAAAATTTTATTTGTCTAAAGTTTTATGAATTTAGACACACACACATTCTGCAACATTACCATGATTTTGTCGCAATTTTTCCCAACGTTGTTCAAGCGTATACACAACCATATTCATTCAGCGGAAGGATAAAACTAATTATCTGTCAAATCAGACATGAGCTAAATATTACCATTCACGAACTAAGCACTAGTTGAAAAAAAAAAAAAGTTAGATGGCGGACCCTTTACAAAGAAAAAATATAAAAGGTCAGGCCAAAATTGTGGCCTGAGAGAGCCAAACCCTTTGGAGCTTTTACTAGTACTTTCACACTGTCTTGGAATTTCTCACGCCTGTTGCACTGTGTAATGTGTGCAAATGTCATAACTCTATTAGTGTAAATAATTCAAATGTTTACTTATACTTCTACAAACAATCCACAAAAAAATATTCATCACATTCTCATAAAATTATTGATTAATATTTTGTTTCCTCCACATTGAGATAAATTTATAAATAAAAATTAAAGTAGAAAAGCAAAATTAATATTAACTTTTTTTTTCATTATTATTCAATGGTTGAGTGTTATTTAATTATTTAATCCCAACTCTCTTAGAGAGTACACATTTGTAAAGTAACGAAACCTTTAAGGCACAAAGGTAAATGCAATGTTTAGTTTTTCTTTGATACGAGTATGTATGATTTTTGATAATAACGTATCAAGAATAGTTGACAAAGCAACGAATGCTGAATGTAATTTTGGAAAATGTACGGGAACCCCAAACTTCCCACGAGAGACAGTAGTAAAGAATTTGGTTTTAAATTAAGACAAACACAAACGCTTTCTAATTCCAATTAGATCGCCGTCTTTCAGTTATTTTTTTAAAGATAAAAAGATGTGAGTGAAAGGCTCAAAAGCATTGACATTTGCCTTCATAATACAAATACAATTTGTGTAAAGTAAACAAACAGCTTTGAATATCATTGACATTTTGTTTTTTCAGGGTTAAGTTTCTTGTGTGTGGTTGTTTGTAATGCAATTTAATCAAGAAAAAATTAAAAAAAATTCACAGTAAATGCGTTCCTTCCCTTGTGTGAAAAGCGAAGTGTATTTAGTACTTGACTTCTCTTTTTAATCATTATTATTGAGGTGTTATTTAAAACAAACATTTCTTTTGAATACATATTTAGATCTTTTATCATTTATTTACTTTTTTTTTCGTAATTGTAATGAATTTGATTCCATCAAACTAAAACAACAAATTCAATTCAACTTAAATCAAACCAAAAATGCAACAACTCTAACTGGCGAAATTAATTATATACTAAGTATCTATATACAACAATGTATCTTTGTATATCTCTCTCGCTCTCTCTTGATTATAGTGTTCATCATCAGCGTAGCTAGTTACTAATTCGCAATAGCCATTAAAATTTGTGGGATTTAAAATCTAAGCTCACGTATTTACTACCAAATCAAAATAAAAAATAATGAATTGAGTACATTGCATTTCAATTTTAACTCAATACAAAAACTAAGTAAAGTAAAACAAAAATTTAATTTTACTTACCAAAAGATGATGAAACTAATCTTCAAAAAGTTTTGAGCTGTTTTGGTATATTTGTTGCAACATTGAAAAACAAAAAAAAAAAACAAATCATAATAAATTTCCACTTTAAGCACAAAAAACAAACTAATGCCACTATGAGTACCACGAAATACCAGTTAGTGAAAAAAAAAAAATACGACGAAGTAACCTAAATTCCATCCTCGGGCCATATATGTCTGAAAGGGAATTTCATATGCTAATTTTTTCCTAACCCAAATAAGAGAAACAAAATAATATTTATTAATTAGATCGTCAGCAATAAAACATAATTCTAATTAAATATTTGTTTCTGTTTAAAGTTATTTAACAACTTAAATATTGAATCATACGGGATCCATGATTGAAGTGTATTTTAGTTTAGAAAAGAAAAAATATATATATTAAACAAATATATACCAAAAATTAATTTTTTGAAACGGTAAAGAAAATTAATATTTATGTTAAATAAATTAAATTAAATTATTAGTTATGAAAACTAGCAGATTCTTGCCCTCGAAATTCGAGCGCAAATTCTAGGAAATTTTATTTTTTCATTAAATAAAGACCCTAAAAGTATGCTAATCAATTATAGCCAATTCACAAATCAACACAAAAAACAAACTCATTTTTACTACAAACACATTAACAAATTTACTAAACACACACATAGCATTGTATAATTTTATTTTATGTATATGTTAGTAGCAACTTTAAATGAAATTTACTCAAAATAAAGGAAAAAATTTAAAAATCTGTAAATCTGCAAAACGGCTAAAAAGAAATACCTTTCAAATTATATACGTTTGGTCAAAATCGGGATAAAACGGTAGAACAAAAAATCAGTCACAAGAAATCGGCTAGCCTATTAATATTTTAGATGTATTAAATGAGATATT
Organism: Cordilura impudica; assembly: GCA_963682025.1. Lineage (NCBI taxonomy): Eukaryota > Metazoa > Arthropoda > Insecta > Diptera > Scathophagidae > Cordilura > Cordilura impudica. The sequence goes on from OY821518.1 coordinate 304,626,064, forward strand.
TAAATTAATTTAATTTCAAAGCAATTTACATAAACAAATTGAGAGTACGTTCCTTTTCATAAGCACTGCTTTTACAAATGCTCCAACTGTGTTGTATTTATTTGTTATTGATTATTTTTATTGATTCTAACAAAATAGATTTCCAATTAAAATACTTTTAAGTTTTGAATGGCATCTATATAGACCCCTTAGTTTAAGATTCGTAAGTTCGTTTTAAGGATGGGTTGAAGGTTAAATCATACAATAAAAGCTTGCAAATTATGTTAAACTCTTTTCAATTATAAGTATAGAAGATGAAGTTTTACTGACATTTTTTTACGACTTGTAATTTAATTAAATGCAATCAATTATTATCTTATATTTCTAGTTATTTAAATAAAATAAATTAAAATATATATATACAAGTGTTAAGGTCGGCTGTACCAAATCGTTCGAATCCTTCACCCGTGGAGTCAAGGCTGCCAATACAAAAAAGGCTAGATTTCAAATTATAATGCTTACATGTTTACAAAGATGTTTAACATTAATAAGATAATTAACCAAAATTTTAGATATTTTCGTGTTTTTTTCCATTTGTTGTTTTTTCACATGTTGTACAAGCATCATTAAAAATGTGTATAAATCGCTGATACATAGCTATATTCACATGTTCTGCTACGTATAAACATTTTTCAGTATATTTATATGTAGTTCTTTATAATAAATTTTATAATAAATTGTGACGAGCACTTTAAGCCAAAGTAGTACGACCCACTCGACCAAATGGGGGGGCATTAAAATCTTTTCAACAAGCAGACAGACCAACTGGCGGACATCGCCAGATCGACTTTTCCTTTATAAGGGTCAAGAAATTTGAAAAGCTGTCCCTATTGTAACAACGCAAATGACTCACCTTTGCATCGTTCATAAAAAACAACCAACCACTTAATCGAACCTGAACATCATTTAACTACAGCAAATATATATACACAACTAAACACCGATCACCAGCAGTCTAACCACGTAAACAGATATACAATCAACATCACATCAACACAATCACACATATAAACACCATATAAACTACATAGCCTGCTATCTATAAGCAAATATATTCAATTAAACCATCATTTAACTACAGCAAATATACAGACGCAACCACACATTAATAGAACCAACCGACCAACAATTGAATTATATATTACATTTATACAATATTAATTTCTAATTCTCAGTTGGTTAAGATAATAAAATGGATAAGAAGACAAAGTTGAGCTGAGTAAGGATGAAGAAGTTTCGATAGGAAACAACGTGGGGACACATTACTGAAAAGTAAACTATCCGTTTTTAAAGACGATCGGTAGCGATTGTCAACATTTTAATCCAGCGGCTTCGCGGCTGTCTGCTCCCGATTACTTCAGCGGCTTCGCGGTTGTCTGCTTCCGATAACTCCAGCGGCTCCATGGCTGTCTGCTCCCGATTACTCCAGCGGCTTCACAGCTGTCTGCTCCCGACTACTCCAGCGGCTTCACGGCTGTCTGCTATCGAATGCTGCCGAACCGCCGAAGCTATTGCTGTCGTCAACCGAGCCACCATCATTGTCGAAGCTATTGCCGCCGCCTACCTAACGACTGATAATGCCGAAGCTGGTTTCGCAACCTACCGAGCCACCAATATTGCTGAAGCTATCACTGTCATTTACTGAGCTATCAATACTGCCGAAGTCATCGCCGTCATCTACCGAGCCACCAATATTACCGAAGCTATTGCCGCCGCCTACTCTATTAGCAATTTTGCCGACGATCACCAATATCATCAACGATTTGCTGTCAGTTGTGTCACTATACATATATATATTGTAAATAAAGTTAGTAAGCAACCCGAAGAGGGATAAAACTTAAAGCGTTTCCTTGCATAAGGTTTGAGGGTCCTAAGGTTGACAATGGATACGTCTAAGTTATCTCAGCCGTCGAATTAAACCCCGTTACACTGTCGTAGTACTCAATATGTATGATATTAAAAATTCACTTTATATGGTGTAGCATGTAACCAAACATGGTGTCTCACCAATTTGCAATATTTTCTCAAGTTATAGTAGCGGCAGCACGTAATTAAATTCCGGCCTCTATCTCGTCGGCAAGCGGGGAGGATTCTTCACTACTTCGCCTGAGAGTTACTGGAAGAATTATGCTATGAGAACAATTTTATTTTTACGTGCTTGAAATTGATTGGAATTAAAAAAAAAAGGAAAACAAATATTTATTTAATCCGGAAACGGATGCCACTTCTTTAACCCAATGTGTATTGGTGTTAAACACATAACCCCCTCCCATTGAATGACCGTATAGCGGAAAGCTATTTATATTTTATATGGTCCCAAAAAAAAGGTGACCCTATCCGAACAGTTAACTGGAAATCAAGACAAAAAAAATTATCTCTTCATTTTTCAAATGAGTAATTTATTTAAAGAAAAAAATTAAGATCTAACTTAATAATTAAAATAATACTTCAGCTTATAAGAAAATATATGAAGTGAGGATAGAAAAATAATTTATTTGACATAAAAAAAAATTAATAATAAAAGTAAAGAGAGAAATTAAATATTTCAAGAAATTGGAATCTTCGTTTATATGTATAAACAAAATTTATCTCTAAATTAGAAAAAAAATTTGACAAAACTAAATTTAAGGTTGCAAAAATCCAAATAAAAATGCTAGAAAAGAAATTTGTAACAGGTCTGCATCCAGTTCGGTTGCCAAGTTAAAAGAATATAGTTTTTTAAAAAAAAATCTCCGGATAGAATTTACTTTGATAGAAAAATTAAAGTCGCGGTATTTCGTATAAATAATAAAAACTGGGACGAGTTTGAAAGAGTGATCACTAACCGAAGGAAGAATTCATTCATACAAATGATTTGGTTAGTAAAGAAACTCACCACACCAATTTACCAGTGAAGAGAACTTCTTCTTCTTCTTTTCCACTAGTTTTGCTTTATTTTAATTATTTAGCTAACTTTATACTTTCTAACGTATTGGATAACAAATTTAATTATTTTTGATTTATGATAATGTGGTATACTTAAATGAAGAAAACAATTGATCACTTTTAGAACCCGTTGAAGTCTCTGTTATATTAACAGGATGAATTCTCTTACCAGAGCTTTCATTCTGTTAGCAACAGAGCTCCCAAAATTTAATAGTGCTTTAAAGGGTTTTAACAGTGTACGATCACTGGTTCATCTATGAGTAAATAAAATATAGTGTTTGAAATTAACTTACAGCTTTTGAGTCCAACGATGAAAGATCTTTCACGCCGACATGGTGCTGAAGATGCAGTTGATGAGAAAAAAAAAACGCTGAAATTTTAATGCACTACACTAAAACCTTTGGTTTTCTGATTATTATAGCGCGATCTAGCGGAAAGTTGTAATCATATAACTCTTTCTTTTAGAGCTTTTAATTTTTTTCCTTTGTTTTGCTCTTGATCTTGACATACGTATGCCTGATCTTTTTATTAACATGTTGAGTATGTGATTACAACTTTAATTTGGTTATCTATGGTAAGTAATTAATTAATTTTCAATTCGTTTGGATTTGGTTCTTATTATGTTAACTTTTTTCTCTTTTCTCGTCTGTTACTCTTTAATAAACCGTCACTAATAACGATGGTGACATTTTGGATGGATTTTTGCAGGACAGGATGTAAAAAAAACTCTCACTTCATAAAAAAAAAGGTAAACTAACACTTATAACATACTTTAATTAGCTAATATTATTTTGTTGTTCAGTTATCCATTTCTTATATCTATTTTTTTTTATTTCAAATTTGATGTACTTTGTGAACTATGTAATTATATTTGTTAATGTTATTGGGAAAATTATGACGTTGGTCTTGGCGAATTAGTGTATTTTTAATAAAGAAACCCGATTTTAACTTGATTGTTTGTATTTTGTGGAAGATTTTATGGAGTACGCGGTTAAACAAAAATATTACTTTTTCTGGCGGATTTATGTTTTTTTCTTGGGTTTTTAAATTTGAGTTTAATTGTCTTGTCACTTTTGCAAATAAACTTCACACTATCTACACTTTTTCATTGACACTTTTCAGCCTACAGATGTCGATTTTGCTGATGATGATGATAATGATGGGGATGAAAATTGAAGAGCAAATTTTACTGGAGGTGGTCCCGTTCCCAAGCAAAATTTTTGCTGGCCTTCCGAACAAGGCTGGTGGTGTGTAAGAACAAAAATACCCTAATTAATACCGTTGGACATGCACCAAGAACCAAGGGAAATTAATGATCCAACCAAATTACCGAAGGCCCAGCCCTTGATAGGTGGAAAATATATTATATCTGGATAAAGAAAATTATATTGAGGTGTTTAAAGTGGAGAAAAAAAAAGAAAGGGTTGAACAATTCAACAAAGAGTTTAACTCACATCTCGGGTTTTTTCCCTTTTTCCAAGTAAATAAAAAAATTTATAGCGTCTTGAAAGAAGAATTTGCTTTAAAAAAAAATTTATTTAAATTAAGATACCGATAAAAGGTATTTAAAAAAAAAAGAATTTTATTAAGAAACTTAATTATGATCTTTTAGGTTTTATTTATATAAAGTGGTGTTGAATTGAAACGTTGATGGTAGTATTCGACAAAAAGGAACGATTTTTCATCCCGAAAATCTTTATATACCTTTCAAAAGAGATTGGAAATCATAAAAAAAAATGGAAAACTTTTGAAAATTTTGGAAAAAAAACCGTTTGTTCGGCGGTATCACCAACACACACGCATAACTCCGCTAACACCGAACTAACCAAACGTCAAAACTTTTGACACGCACCGTATTACCCTCTATTGACATTTTCCCAGTTTTACCGATATTAACGGAAACCTTTGTCTTCCTCTATTTAATTTCATTAAATAAATGTTTCTTTTCTTTTATATAAAAAAATAAAAAAATAATGCTACAAGCGCCTCTACAATGGGAAGTGACACGCCCACTAAAAAAAATCACACAATGTATAGCCTTCCCAATACACAGTAAGACTCTGCAAAATTTCAGGAAGATCCTCCTATCGATTACAAACAAACAAACATACATACTTTCCCTATTACATAAAGATAGATTACTAATTTATTTATTTACAAGATTTACAATCGTAGTAATTAAGAAGGTGCATACTACAGATAGATAGATATTAATATAGAATAGATATTAAAACATTTAATTCCGAGCTTTTTTGAAACTTTACTTTTTAACGAATTAATTCGTGTGCTAAAAAATCGAAATATACGCCCAAAACATACACTATAGAATTTTTAGCAAACTACGGAAGACTATGCAATAATTTCTCGATATTATATTGTTGTATTTTTCTGTGATCCGGAAAATGTTTTTTTTTTTGCCTACAAACCTGCATTTGTGCAAAAATTTCTCTGTCCATTCTAAATAAATATCAACAAACGGCTTAGTCGCCATAAACTGTTAACATAAAACTAACAGATCAAACCATTTTGAGTACATTTTCATGTTCAGATTTATTACAAATTTTTCTTGTGTTGGTCGCCAGCACTTTACTGCACAAATGACGGAAAATTCAAATCTTACGTGCACTTTAGGACACCCTTTATTTCAGAATTTCTCTAATTTGAGTTTGTAGTTTAGTGTGTTAACTTATTTTATCTTATTGCTTGAAAATCGGTTATCATACTCTTCATTATGTTAATTTATTTTTTTCGTTTTCATAAATTTTATGATTATTGTCAAGTTAATACAAACTTATAGAGCCATCTAACGTTAATTCATTTTAGTAACTGCTAAATTTTTACCATATATTTTTGTATAAGCAAAAACATAAAACCCTCTTAATTTACAAACAAAAAAAAAAAAAATGTAGCAACAACACGTATCAGGTTGTTAACTAACGCCCTTTCCTTCAAACCTCGTAAAAAAGCAGCATATAAAAACATGTAAATGTTTGAAATGAAGCTGTTTTATTTAATTTTTATACCCTATACCACTATGTGGTTTGGGTAAAATACCTTTGTGCTGCTGTTTGTAACTACCAAAAATATTTGACCTAGACCCATTTTTTATTATACCGATCGACTCAGAATCACTTTCTGAGTCGATTTATCGATGTCCGTCCGTCCGTCCGTCCGTCTGTGTGTCCATGTAAACCTTGCAAAAATGAATATATTTTGATGAAATTTGGTGCATAAGCTTTTATCGGCATAGGATGAACGCTATTGAAATTGGTGAAATTCGGTCCATGTTCAGACCTAGTCCCCATACAAATGACCCCTATGAAATCTACATATATTGCCATAAGATCCAAATTATCATATAGATCTCAATAAAATTAGGTTTTTATGTGTTTATTATATCCATAAATGAGTAGTCCAAAAATAGCACCTATAGGGCAATTCTTATTCATAGGCCCCATATAGAGCTGCTCCCCGATCTTCACTAAAATCTATCAAAAAACAAAAATATTGCACAGATTTTTCTCAAATTTGGTTTGTATATAAGTGACTTTGCCAAATGGTCAGGGTCGGTCCATATTTCGACCTAGTCCCCATATATATATGGCACCTGATATGAACTTTTTCATATCCGCAGCCAAAAAAATTAATAACAATGCCACTCAAATTTGGTTTATGCTTATTTTCTATATCTAATTAGTTGGACCTAAACGACCTAGACCGACTATAATTTTCTTACTTGTTTTTTTTTTTCATATCATTCTAATGCTACAATGATCTAATAATCATTTTGTAATGCTTTGAGGATTCATGTACACCATAAATTAGATAAACATTATATGAAATTATATACACAACAACAATGTGCCAGAACCAGTCATACCACACAGACTGACTGGCAACATCAGCCAGGCAGGCGACTAACTACGTATAAGATACCACACTAAAACATACCAGCCTAAATAATAACAAAAACAATTTCTTCTTTTCCCTGCCATTATTCGGGCACAATGCCAGACTAAAGCAAACAACATTTTTAAATTGTTGCCTTTTTATAATAACTGATGCTGGTTTATGATGCTGCTGCATTAAGCTTATGCATGAATATAACGCTTTATGTATTTAGAGCATGAGTTATGTTTGCGGAAGTCACGGCAGTTGTATAGCAAAACCAAAAATTTAAGACGGTTAACTACAAAATTAAAAAGATTTAGCAACTGGCCCAGAAAACTATATTTTTTTTAATCTTTTAATTACTTCTATTTAAAATTAATTAGATGGATACAATAATTCTTCTTTATTTGAAAAAAAAATTTACTTTTCAGAAATTGGTTTATTTAAGTTGTCAACTGCGTACTTTTGGCACCGGTTTTAGTGCTTTTTAAATTTTCGACGTGCAAATTTTTGCAGTTAGTGCTTAGTGCTCTTTTTAAATCATATGTGAAATCTAAAAAGCAAATTTCAGATATTTCAACTATCATAAAATATGGTGATTCTGTTTTTAAATCTACTAGTGATGTTGTAAATGGGCAATTCCATATGTGACGGAATGACATTTTGAGCTGTAGAATTGAAGTAAAGGGTATTCTACAAAGCTATTTTGAATTTAAAATTCATTCTTCAGTTTGAAAATGATTGCTAATGATTAAGAGATTTTAAAAAAACTCGGAAACAATTTTTACACTATTTTATTCTTTTATTTTTGAGTAATTTCTCATTGTGTGACGGAATGACATTTTTGCTACCATGACTAAGTCCTGGTATTAAAACCTGGGAACTTTTGTATATTAAGAAGCAAGTCAGATTTTAAACTAATGCATATTTTACATATGATATATAAGGAATATAAAATTATAATTTAGAGCAACTGGCCTGTAATAGTATCGAATTTATTAACTGTCATTTGACGTGACGGAATGACTGTGACGGAATGACAAAAGTTTCTTGAACATGTATTAAAAGAAAATTGAGTAAAAAAAAAATTTTATATTTATTTTATTATTTAGAATGCTTGTAAGGAATTACATTATATAACTTGGAACGTATTTTAATATATTTTTAAACTTACTTCATATGAATGAAAAAATATTTTTTTTCATAAAAGTTGACATTTTTATGGAATTGCCCAAATATATTTGCCAATTCTTTCAGCTCAAATTTTGATTCACACAGTTAGATACTCATATTCATTTGACATGATAGACATTGGTATCATTTTAGTCTCAATGAGTGATGTTTTTAATGGAATTATGCAGTAAAAAAATAATTTTAAATTAGATTTATTAAAAAAGTGTGCTTTTTCTATCGCTTTTGCACTTAAATATATTTTTATTTTATCATTAAAAGAAGGAATTTTCATTGACTAGTGGAAATCAACGACCATTACTCCAGTTTTAAAAAATGGTAATAAAGACGAAGTTACTAGTTATAGGTCGATATGTAAATTATCATGTGTTTCTGAAGTTTTTGAACATGTTATTTATAAAGAATTATTTTTCCTTCAAAATCTATTATTTCTCCATACCATCATGGATTCCTTTCTGGTAGGTCTACTGCGACCAGCTTAACTGTTTTCAGTGAGTATAGCATATCTGCATTGGAACGCGGTAGTCAAGTTGATGTGGTTTATCCTGACTGTTCTAAAGACTTTGACGAGGTATCTCATAGTATTCTTTATTATAAGTTGCAAGTAATGGGACTGTATTCTAACTTTCTTATGTGTATAAGATCATATATTTCTAATAGAATTTGCAGAGTGTTAGTTGAGGATTAAAAATCGTTCCCATATGTTCAAACCTCAGGCGTTTCTCAAGGCAGTATTTTGCGTCCACTCTTGTTTAATTTGTTTATAAATGATGTCTCTAAGTGTTTTACTAAGGCACGCTTTTTGCTTTATGCTGATGATTTTAAAATATATAACTTACAAAGTGATTTAAATAAACTTTATGATTGGTGTTTCAAAATGTTGTCATGTCCGTTTTTCTAGATCTCGCAATCCGATACCGTTTTCTTTTAATTTGGGTGATCACAATTTAACTACTACTACATAGTAACTGATCTGGGATTTTTCTAATCTTAATACAATTAAATTGATCTACACATCTTATGTCAAATCAAAATTAGAGTATGCTGCTGTCGTGTGGAGTTCACATTGTGGGAAACACATCTCTCACATTGAGCAAGCGCAACGTGTATTTCTTAAATACGCTCTCTCGTCAATTAATTTTGTTGATCCCTTACCCTCATATGAAGTTAAAGGCTTGTTTCTTGGTCTTGAGACTTTAGAATACAGGCGTGGATTTAAAGGCTTACTGTTTATATTTGATTTACTTTTGGTATTGATTATCATGAATTGCTCTCGCAGATATCTTTTAATATCCCTCATTGAATGTTACGTCATATCGTACCATTGCACTAAATATGCAATAAACAGTACGTTAAATCGTGTTTGTAACGATCCGTTAGAAAAAATTTGAATCGCGCTATTGAATTTTGCACTTCAAAAGAAAGTTTTAGGCTGTTTCACTTTGAGTTATCTTATATATAAAAATGGAATTTTGTGTGTTTGTTTGTTTTTACGTTTGTTTATACTTTATAGGAGACTACACCACTGGACCGATCGTCTTGAAATTTTTAAAGTAGGTAACTACCTATCCGGAAAGAAAAATAGGCTATATTTTTTTTGTGGATTTTTCGTGGTACCCTCTATACAAAGTAAATATATAATGTCATATATCTGGAGTACCGTAAGACTTAAAGCCTTAAAACTGTGTCTGAGTTCATGAGTTATTAATGTGAGTAGTAGGACAGATAATGGGCGGGATGGGACCAATAGGAGTGGCACGTCCCATACAAAAATATCAAGTACTATGAAAATGACAGTCTTGAAACTTTTGACAAGTGCATTACTTATCAATGTGAGTAGTCGTGTAAAATATGGGCGGAATCGCAAAAATCAAAAATCGCCAAAACCGAAAGTCGGGAATAACAAAAATCGCCAAAATCAGAAAGCGCTAAAACCAAAAAAACAGAAATTGCCAAAATCAAAAATCGCAAAAAACAAAATTTGCTAAAGCCAAAAATCGACAAAATCAAAAATCGTCAATATCAAAAGTCGCCAAAAGTGAAAACTCGCAAAAAACGAAAAGCACCAAAATCAATAATCGCCAAAACTGAAAATCGCGAGTTAAAAAATTGAAAAAAGCAATAAACGCCAAAATCAATAATCGACAAAACCTAACACCGCGAATAACAAAAATCGCTAAAAGCAAAAACGCCAAAATCAAGAATCACAAAAAAACAAAAACGGCAAAAAACAAAAATCACCAAAACCTGGCATCGCGAATAACAAAAATCATCAAATCAAAAATTGCCAAAACCAGTCAAAAATCGCCAAAATCTAAAATCGCAAAAAAAATCGACTAAATCAAAAATCGACAAAAAAAATTAAAAATAAAATGGTTTTCTAAAAAATGTGTTCCCAGTTTGTTTGTTTCGGTTACGATGGGTGTAGTGAAGCGCATCGGGTTACTGCTAGTTAAATCTATAATATTTGTAGGCGATTTCTTGTGACCGATGTTTTGTTCTACAGTTTTATCCCGTTTTGATCAAACGTATATTATTTGAAAAGTATTTCTTTTTAGCCATTTTACAGATTTGCTGATTTTTAAATTTTTTCCTTTATTTTGAGTGAATTGCATTTAAAGTTTCTACTAACACATACTTAAAATTATGCAATGCTATGTGCATGTTTATTAAATTTATTAATGTGTTTGTAATAAACAAGTTTTTTTGGTGTTGATTTGTGAATTGGATATAATTGATTAGCATACCTTTATGGTCTTTATATAATGAAAAAACAAAATTTCCTAGAATTTGCACTCGAATTTCCATGGCTGGAATCTGCTAGTATATAAAATAAGATAAATCTATTTAATTTCTGTATTAATTTTTGATTTAAGTTATAGTCCGTAAGAAACTTTTGCATTCCATTGACTGAACAAATGAAATACTTAATTTGCATTAGCCTCACAAGTAGCATCAAATGTTGACATTCTCGCAAGTATGTTGAATTCACAATTGAATTTTGGAATGAAGTGAAATCATATAAGGACGCAAATGCTTTAAAACCATTTGAAGCTTTAGCTAATTTTGCTGTTAAACTTTTGTCGCTCCCTTATTCAAACGCTGAAGTTGAAAGAGTTTTTAGCAACATGAACCTTTTCAAATCAAAAATAAGAACTCGAATGTCATTTCATTCAGTTACTGTTTTACTTCACATAAAAAATGGATTGAAAGGGCAAAATTACTGTTGCGAAAGATATCAAATACCTGATGTAGTAAATTATTTTAATTAAGAGTAATGATGTTTATAAAACATCAGGATTTGAAATTAAAACCGTTTTGTGGCTGGATGAAAGCAATGATGACGAAACAATAGACTTTCATATAAATATGTGATATTTTAAATTAAAAATTTTAATTAAAAATTTTTGTTTTGTTTAGAATACAAAGAATATTTGAGACCCAGTTTTTGAGATATCAGTTAAACCTAGTTTTGTTAAACCCAGAATTTATTCATCAATTCCTTTATGAATTTGGATATGTCTGAAAAAATTAATTCTCGGTTTAACTAAACTAGGTTTAACTGACATCCCAAAAACTGGGCCTAAGACTAATATGTTTTTTTTTTATAATTTAATTGTATTTTTATTTCTTTGTTTTGTTTTATTTAATATTATTTTGAGTTTTTTTACTTTTCACAGTTAAAAACTGCATTTGTATATTAATTTTTTTTTTAATTAAAAAAAAAATGTATTTTGAAAATTACGTGTTTTTTTTAATGCTTTTGGTATTTTATATAACGATATAAAAGTAGCTGGAGCACCAAGCAGAGCTAACTATAGCTTTGAAAACAATTTTCGATTTCTGCTTGAATGGATCTTTATAAAATGGAAAATCTTATCCTTAACGACCAAGTTGGTACCATTAATTGTGAACAACATTAACCTTCGCCAATTACCAAGAAATATTTTAAAAAAGTGCCGAAAAAAAATTATTTCCATTTTAAACAGTAATCGTAAGGACTGGACAACAGTCACAATAAAAGTAATTAATAATACAATTTAATTTCATTTTCAAAATATATTTTATTTAAAGTAAATACTTAAAAAATTCTTTGTCGGTTTCATTTTTTGCTGGGAAACAGAAATTTTCTAACGTTACTATTTAAACTAGCAGATTTCAGCGCTCGAAATTCGAATTTCTAGGCAGCTTTATGTTTCAACTTAGCCAATTATTACTGTGAATGAAGATAACAAACTTATTAACAAACACATTAACAAATTTAATAAAACACACATAGCATATGTATAATTTTATGTATGTGTTAGTAGCAACTTACTCAAAATAAGGGAAAAAATTTAAAAATCTGCTAAAAAGAAATACCTTTCAAATAATATATGTACGTTTGGTGAAAATCGGGATAACGGTAGAACAAAACATCGATCACAAGAAATCGCCTAGCCTATTAATATTATAGATTAAGACAACAATAGTACAGCACCTTCCCTAAGTGCTGTTGGTTCCGCCTACTACGTTTCGTTGCTGATTTTGATTAACAAATATTATAAAATTAAGCTGCATTAATACAAAAATTATGATAAGACGTTTTTTAAAAAAGAAAACCAAACTAAAGTACAATGAACCCGAATTTATGTTTCTGCAAATATTTGGGGAAACTGTAAACAAAACTGTAAACAAGATCATGAAAAACCAATTGTTAGATACAAAACTTAAACAGGAATTCTTGTTAAATTTATTTAATCAATTTCTGTGCCGTTCCTACCATTAAGCAATTTTTTTTTAAATTCCCTTTTATACATAGTACCGAGATTGTAGAGAAAATCTACCAAAATATTAAGACATCTGCACGTGACTTACTTTCAAAAGTCAAATACGATTATATATACATACATATGTAGGTATGCATGTACAATAAGTAAACATTGACATACTCTTATACAATCAATCGGATTCACACAACAAGTGTTGATGAGCTATCAAGTGAGTGCGATTTTTTTTTGTATTTTGCTCGTAAATAAACGGAATCAACCTTAGAGCTCAACACGTTGTCGCAGAAGCCAACGCCAAAAAGAACTTCCACTATGCAAATACATTATCACAACTTGGAATGGAAATAAATCATTAACTCATAAGAAAGATAGATACAAGCTCGAAATACATGTGAATATGAGTAGAATGCAATAGAAGCAAATAAAAATAAAAAATGATCAAATTTAAATAAGAATTGCCACTGCTCTAAATAGGAAATTAAAATGACATTTTATTCGTAAGTTTGAAAAACTATGCCCTATTTCTATTAGGTATTTAAATAACAATTATTTGTTTCCCCATTAATATAAAATATCCTACCACCATATCAGAAACTAGATAAGTGTATGCATAGACAAAAAAATCAGCAAATTTACGAATGTCATTCCGCTGGAAAGTTATTGTTACCTGAAAATGCCGGAAAAGGTCACTCCTTGCAACCTTATGGTAGAATATCTCAAAATTCAGTTAGAAAGTTCTGCGTACAGATACGTATTTAAATTGGAAAAATATTCTTGGTCTGTATATAATTCTGACTTTAGAACAAGTAGTAAAAGATTAGTCAATATATACCGACTTTACAATACTCTATACCAAACGATATAGATACAACTAATTGGATGTAGAAAATAACCACAAACCAAATTTTAGTGGGAATGTTATTAAGTATTTTGCCTTCAGATATGAATGATATGAATAAGCGCCCCGGTAGGTGAGTAGGTAGCGTGCCCGCCTATCATGCAGGGGTCGTGGGTTCGATTACCACCAGAGGCTTTGGTCTGTCGCTGCAAAAAAACTAGTCAAATCCGGCTTATCCCTGGACCCAAAAATTAGAATCTGCAGACAAGTCACTCGGCTTCGCGGAACTAGGCTTAAAAAAAAGTTATTCATATTAGATGCTATACTTATATGGTGACTAGGTCGAAAATTGGACCGATCCTGACCATATTTGATAAAGTCACTTATATTTTTGCAAAAACATATACAAACCAAATATGATAAAAAACGGTGCAATATTGTTGTTTTTTTGATAGATTTCAGTGAAGAGCGGGAAGCAGCTTTATGTCTGGGCTATAAATAAAAACTGCCCTACCGGATTTATTTTGAAATTAGTGATTCGTACATGTAAGAAATATACGCAAACCAAATTTGACCCAGATCTGTGTGATAATTCGGACCTTATTGCAATTTAATATCAAGGATTAGGCTGAACATGCGCCACTTTTCACCAAAATTTCATTAGCGTTCAGCCTAAGGTTCATAAAAGGTTACATACCAAATTTCATCAAAATATGTTCACATTTGCGACCTGTAGTTTGAGCACAAAATTTAAATGGATACACAGACGGGCGGATTGACGGACGGCCGGACATCGCTAAGAATACGCAGAAAATGATCCGATCGAAATAATAAAAATGGGCCTTGGTCAAATATCAATTGCAAAGATCAACTCATTAAACCCTGACCATATAGGCTATAATAATTTAAACTGGCAGATTCCAGCCCTCGAAATTCGAGCGCAAATTCTAGGAAATTTTTTTTTTTTTCATTAAATAAAGACCCTAAAAGTATGCTAATCAATTATAGCCAATTCACAAATCAACACAAAAAACAAACTCATTTTATTACAAACACATTAACAAATTTACTAAACACACACATAGCATTGTACAATTTGATGTATGTGTTAGTAGCAACTTTATATGCAATTTACTCAAAATAAAGGAAAAATTAAAAAATCTCTAAATCTGCAAATCGGCTAAAAAGAAATACATTTCAAATAATATACGTTTTGTCAAAATCGGGATAAAATTATAGAACAAAACATCAGTCACAAGAAATCGCGTAGCGTATTAATGTTATAGATAAAATTTTGAAAATACTATTCGTTACTATATAAGGTTAAACGACTTGTTAAGACGATGCACTGAGAAACAGTGCATATACAAACAAATTCATAATCCGAGTAACATAGTCACATTCACACACGATGCGAATTGATGGGCTGAATACGGGCTGAAAATAATAAAAACAAGTAAGCATATTATAGTCGGTCTAGACCGACTATACGATACCCTATACCATGCGTTTAGAAACCCTATCTCTTAGGCCCAACTTACTGGACATACAAAATAAGCAAAAACCAAATTTGAGTGGGATTTTTCTTAATTTTTTTGGCTGCAGATATGAAAAAGTTCATATCGGACGCTATATCCATATGGGAACTAGGTCCAAAAATGGACCGATCCTGATCATGTTTGGTAAAGTTTCTTCTATTTTGCAAAAATATATACAAACAAAATTTGAGAAGAATCAGTGCAATATTTTTGTTTTTTAATAGATTTAAATGAAGATCGGGAAGCAGCTCTATATGGGGTCAAAGGGATCATTTTTGGACTACTCATGGATGGATGTAATGAACGCATACAAACCCAATTTGAGTAAGATCTATATGACAATTTGGATATTATGGCAATTTATGTCGATTTCATAGGGGTAATTTGTATGGGGGCTAGGTCTGAACATGGACCGATTCTCACCAATTTCAATAGCGTTCATCCCATGGCCGATAAAAGCTTATGTGCCAAATTTCATCAAAATATATTAATATTTGCGACCTGCAGTTTGATTACAAGGTTTACATGGACACACAGACGGACGGACATTGTTAAATCAACTCAGAAAGTGATTCTGATTCGATCGGTATAATTAAAGATGGGTCTAGGTCAAATATTTTTGGTTGTTACAAACAGCAGCACAAAGTCATTATACCCAAACCACATAGTGGTATAGGGTATAAAAACTTTGAAGGGACTTTTATGTCCCAACAAACGCTCTTAGTTCGATAAAAAATTTAGAACTTTTTAAGGCAAACATCTTTAAAATAAATTGGCATGCAGTAATTTTGATCAACTTAAGCAGGTGTGCCCAATACGTCGATCGCGATTCACTGGTCGATCGGCAAGAAATTTTAAGTTGATGCACGATAATTTAAATTTTAAATTTATATTGCCTTATTCATTTTTTGAATACAAATTGGAAAGTTGGTAATGTAGTTTATCTATTATATTAATAGGCTAGGCGATTTGTTGTGACCGATGTTTTGTTCTACCGTTGCATCCCGATTTTGACCAAACGTATTTATAAATTTTGAGTGGTATTTCTTTTTGGGCGTTTTGAAAATTTACAGATTTTTAAATTTTCTCCTTTATTTTGAGTATTTTGCATTTAAAGTTGCTACTAACACATCCATAAAATTATACATATGCTATGTGTGTTCTATTAAATTTGTTAATGGGTTTATTAATGAGTTTGTTATCTTTATTCACAATAATAATAAATCATAAAAGTGTTGGTTTGTGAATTGACTAAGTTGAAAAATAAAGCTGCCTAGAAATTGCACTCGCATTTCGAGCGCTGGAATCTGCTATTAACACTTTTGCTATTTATACTTACTAGCAGATTCCAGCAGATTCAAACAGAATAAGAAGTTTTGATTTTTTTAGTTTCTAAAAAGAAGTTCTATCTTCTGAAATTAATAAAATAATTTAAATTTTGGCCATACTGAGTGTTAATAAAAAATCAAAGACATACCATTCCCCCGAAATCTATTCGAGAAATGGTAGTATAAAGATTGAAAAAATCTCTTAATTTACAACAATCTTTGTAAAAAAAAAGCTGTAGTAAATCAACAATGGCAACAGTTGCATCTCTACGTGTTTGTCGAAATTTTTGTTCAAAGATGTCTATTTGGCTGTAGCAGATAGCTTATTTCAAAATTTAAAAAATAAAACGGAGATTGTTGACGCTTTTAAATATATACAATTTTCACAGATTTTTAGCATTTTGTAACGATTAAAATAATTAATTCAATTCGGGCAAAACCACTACAAAGAAGACGGCTCCAGTCACTTTTAGAAATCATTGATGCAGAATACGGTGTTCTACTTTTCCATAATTCAGTAAGATGGCTGAGCAAAGGTAAAGTTTTAGAAAAATTCCGCAAGCATACCATTTTTAACGGACTTAGCAATAAAATAAATGAACTAAGTCTGGATTTGCAACGAAACAACAAACACATAACCGATATGATTACTATCTTCGATACATTTAAAATTAAACTAGAACTGTGGATATCTCAAATGGAATGGAATTATGTCATTGAACTACAATGCGACACTAGCTTGAATTCTTTTGATCAATTTGAAATATGGAACTTTATTATAATTGAGAAATATCCGCTATTAAAAGATATTAGAGTTCATTCATGTTTTGTGAATCGTCATTTTCTCATATGAATTATATTAAATGTAAATATCGTACACGTAGGACTTAAAATCATCTTGACGACTGCTTATGTTTAGCTATTATTAATTACGAACTTAATGACTCAAAAATGACTGATAACTATTTGTTTATTTAAGGTCTTTAGGTTTTGAAGAAGTAAAGTTTTCCAATAATTTTTTTTTTTTTAAATTTTGTTGTGAAATCTCTCAAAAGTTGCGACAATTAGAAATAAAACAATAACTACATTTAAGTTGGTCTAGACCACTAATACGCTATACCATGCGTTTCGGGAGAGGGTTCAACTTTACTGAGCCAATAACTGGACATAGAAAATAAACATAAACCAAATTTCAGTGCTATTATTATAAGAGACTAGGTCAAAAACTAGACCGATAATGACCATAATTAGTAAAGCCAATTAATTTTCTCAAAATCATTTATAAATTAGAAAAAACTAGTTTTAGTTTTTTGATAAATTTAAGTAAAGATCGGGAAGATCAGCCCTCTGTAGGGACTATGACCAAAATTGGTCTTACTGGGTGTATAATTGCAGTACTAATTAGTGGGTATATGATCTGGATCTTACGATAATTTTAGTCAGTCTCAACATTAGCGTGTCCCGAATTATTTTTTTTAAAGCTTAACCAGCCCCCCCCACCCAAATCATGGGGATTACGGGAAAAATTGCAAAAAAAAAAAATTTTGAACAAAAAAACAGATGGCTACCGGATCCTAAATATTGCAATCGTAGTGCATTTTGAAAGAAAAAATATATATTTGATTTTCAAAAAATTAACATCAAAAGTTACCCAATACAGAGTGCATTTCGGGAAAAATATTAATAAAATTTCCGTAAAGCAATTTTGGTGCAGCGTTGCATCTTAAAGATGGAAAGTGAGTAAATTTTACAAAAAAGTCCTTCTCGTTTCACTGTGCGCTGGACCAGAAAGGCTCTATCAAATTTTTTTTGTTATTTTTCCCGTAAAAGGCTCCTAAATCCCCATCATTTGGGGGGCAAGCATTTTCAAATTTGAAAAAATTGAAATCGGGACGCGCTACTCAGCATGCATAATTTTGGGGTTAAAACATGAAATGCTTTCAACAGTGTTCATCGTATGGTAGATAAAAGTTTATAATATATGCATCGACATACATTCATATATCCGACCTGTAGTTTCATTGCAAGGTTTACATAGACAGACAGACAGATAGACAGACAGACGGACAGATAGACAGACAGAAGGACCGACGGACGGATGAACTGACATCGCTAAATCGACTCAGAAAGTGGGACTAGTTCAAATTTTTTTCGGTAGTTATAAACATAAGCACAACCTCATTATACCCTGACCACATAGTGCTATACTCGTAGTGTAAAATCATCGGTAGCTTTTTGAATAAATTGTTGGTATTTTCTTATTTTATTTTGTTTACATGGCCGAAAATTCCAAAATTAATTAACGAATTATCATTTCTTGACAAAATATATCTATTGAAATTTAGCATAGACTTAAAAATTATACAATTATAAAATTTATGCTTTACAAAATTATAAAATTTATACTTTTTAAAGTTATAAATATTACAATATTACGTATTTCAAATTTTAAAGCATTCTGACAATAATTGTGGGGCGGGCGAATAACTACTCGAAAAAGATTGACCAGTTTCCATACAAATGTATGAAAACATTGACTAATAGAAGTTTGACATCATTTAAAAAAAAATTTCAAAAATTCGTGGTTAAATTTAATACAATTCTCCTAAAATATTGAAGCACTCAGAACAGAGGAGTGGCGTGGGCGAACTAACACTCGAAATAGAGCAGTAATAAAAAAATTTTTTTTTTAAATAAATAAAAATAAAAACAATTTTTTTTATATTTTTTTCAACAACTGTTTTCATAGATGACTCATTTGAAATTTTAAGCCATTCCGACCAAAATTGTGCTGTTGCCTAACTACCACTCGAAAAAGATCAGCCAGTTTCCATACTAATATATCAAAAAATGAAGGCCATGTATTTTTTTTTTTAATTTAGGTTAAACAACTTTCATTTGCATTTTAGGATATACGCAATAAAATCGTTGTCATTATTTATTCATTAAATATTTATCTCTTATCTACCTCATACTCAACCATCTTCGCAATCAGACTTTCCACAAAGTTGTAATCCTATTGCAATTATAAAAGCAAGCGAATGTTTACAACAATTGCTTCTCTTTCTGGAGCAATAGATAACAGATACAAATTTTGATTAAGAAGTAGGAAAAATAACTTTTAGTTTCATTCAAACTTTTAGCGTATATTGATTTTGATATTTCGATATTCTTTTTTTCATTTAATATTTTACCTAGTTTGTGTCTTTGTTTTACTTGCTAAAAGAGTGAAATTACAAAAATTGCCTTAAAGGTTGAAATTTCAAAAGAAAAATAATTTTTATTGTCAATATTAAGTACTCGGTGTCGGTATGTGTACAAGTGAAAAGTTTTCATTATCCTTGTGGTTAAAAAGAATAAAGAAAATTATTGGATTTTCTGCCAAGCAACGAAAATATTTCTGAACAAATGAAATTGCATTGCATAATGGAAATTGACAGTTATTTGACATAAGAACGTTAACGAGTACTGGTTTGAAATGGAATAAACGAAGAGGTTTAGATAATAGGATTGACAATTTAAAATGGAACAAGAAAAAATTCAGATATTTATACGAAGTATAAGACTGCTGTTGTGGAATTATTTTTTCCTTAAATAAATCTCCTCGTAATTTCGTCACGTTGAAAAATTCTTGTTAAGTAAAAGTAGTTTGAATTCTGCGTATACTTGTATATAAATAAAGGCAAAACCTTGAGAAGAAATAATATTTAAAATTAACATAACAAAGACTTCCTTTGTCTTACTGATTCTGGTAAAAATAAAAAAAAAATTATAAATCCCAAAACACTAAAATAATTATCAATTCATTGCGCTTCACACTTAATTTTATTCTATATATTTACTTAAACATTATGATTCCTTAATTGTTTCAATGCGTATTTTTAAATCTCCTTACAAATATACAGCCTTGGAAGAGGCAAATGGATGGAAGGACAGACATATTATACGTTTGTTTGTCAAGATGATGGCTAAGAGGGCGTTTGCAAACCATCTTAATTATGGTTTTGTTTAGCTCCATACAGACATACAATGGTTTATTGGTAGTTAAGTCTCTACTTACTCAAATGTGATAGCCGAAGGAAGGGCCTCACATTTTTTTTATGTTGTTTTTAGTTTGCTGAATAACGCTATAATTATGCTGGAATGGTAAATTGATATTGACTGCCCTGAACGAGTATAAATTAAATTATGTATGTGAAATTACATATGTAGGTTTTTGGTAATTTACATATTTAATGAAGTTTTTTTTTTTTTGCAAATTGAAAACCAATTATTTATTTATTATTATTTTATTATTTATTATTTATTATTTATTATTTATTTACTTATTAAAAATTTCACATATACTATAATTAAATAAATGTTTCTAAGTACTACCAAGTTTAAATAAAAATATTTAAAAAGTCGGGCTTTAGACGTAAGGAAAAGACGAATATGAAAATCAAGTGCAATTTTAATTATAAAAACTTAACTAATAATAATTAAATATAATTGCATTAAATGTCTTAGTTTTTAGAATGCTCCTGAAGCATTTTTAAGCCATTGGATGTGTAATATAGATAAAATTATGTAATAAATATAATGACTTGTAGATAATAAAATAACGCTTTCCTTTGAAATTGGATAAATTATGTACGAAACCGAAGACAAATTCCTTGAATTATTCTGCAAATATATATTATTCACATTTCTGGGACAAACAGATGCATACCATGTCCTACATGAAAGATATTTGTGTGCAGTTCTTTCGGGCTTGAGATAGCGTTTTTTAAGAGAAAGCTTTTTTATTACGTTATGCGACGAAATTAAATATTAACCATTCGACGTTAATAATACGTAAGGGGATTTCTTGTGACCGATAATTTGTTCCACAGTTTTCTCCAGATTTTGACCAAACATATATTATTTGAAAGGTATTTCTCTTTATTTGTCCATCAGATTTAGAGATTTTTATATTTTTACATTATTTTTTAAAGCAAATGCATTTAAAGTTGCTACTAACACATACGTAAAATTATACATGCAATGCTATATGTGTGTTAATAAATTTGTTTTTATGACTTTTGCGTTTTCGATTGTTTATGACTTTTTGTTTTTTATTCACAATAATATTTTTGTTAAATTGAAAAATTATTTTGGACATAAACCATTAACGATAATAACTGTGTGGAATTGCGAATTGGCTAAAATGTGGAAGGAAGCTTACATTTAGGGTCATATAAAATAATTTATTAAATGAAAAAATTTCCTAGAATTTGCACTCGAATTTCGAGGGCTGGGTTCTGCTAGAATATATTAATTTCAGATGAAGATTCAATAACAAAATCGAGTTTGAGTAAAATATTTACAGAGTAAGGAGTGAGATCGAAAAAAATCTAACACACGTTCTTCCTCTTAACTTTTTTTGCAAGCATTATTTAGTTTTCTTTTTGGATCAGGTTATTTTTGAAAAATATTTGATTTATTATGTTTAGTGACATCGTTGTTCATTTATTGTTAGTTTTATTAAAATGAGTGATGAACGATATAAAATATTTTCAAAAAAATCCAATTTGGTCCTACAAAAAGTTGGCCAAAGATTCAGAGGACTGCCGTCAAACTGTATACAATGTTATTAGAAAGTATCAGCAAAAATCTAACCATTGATAAGAAACCGGGCTCAGGATAAAAGAAGGGTCCACATGATGTTTTTAAGGCCAAGAAAATTTAAAGAATATAGTGAAAAGGGCTCCAGCACAATGTGTCCACATATTTTTCGCTCGATTTGCCATCCTGTCACTGCCTGTTCTGGTAAAAGAAAAATAACTTGGTTTTTGTATCAAGGCGGGCAAATTCTCCAAACTGTCCGAAGCTTAGGCCAATGGAGGGATATTGTGGTATTGCGAAAAGGCTGCTAAAGATCGCAAAAAAATTACAGAAACCAAGTAGTGATTAGAACAAGGGTACCCACAACGTTCTTACGAAAATGCAAACACTAATACTCATAAAAAACAAATTTTTTTTCATATTTTTATTCCCTATATGTACACTGAAAAAAGAAGAAAAAAATTTATCTGAAATGATATGTCTTTAAATGCTTTTCAATATGATATTTTTTATTAATTTGAAAGCATATCAAACAGATTGCTTCAGCCGTAAAGTAATAAGTGAAAAAAACTCTTTCCCACTTCACGTCTGAATACAAGTATCTCATTTTGTAAAGTAATAATTTGAATTTTAAGCTTAAGGCTTGCACTGATTTTTCCAAGTGCTTTTTAATTCACAGCTGCAAACTATTTTTAAACGGAATCATACGTTAGACAACAACAAAACCTACATTGAATATCGCGGTCGCTAATGTGTACCAACAAAGCATACGAAAGTGTTCTTGCTTTGCTCTTGCGTATAAACAAGAAAAAACAGCAAAAAATTAAAAAGACAAAATTGTTCGTGTATTTGTATTACTTGGTGCCGAGTGTGTGTGTGTGTGTATTAATATACACTGCCTATGCCTAAGTGCTTTCACAAAAACAAATGCGCATCGATTGCACAGGCCTTGGTAATATATGGATAAGAATAGAATTGCAACTAAATAAAAGAAATCAAATCATTTTATGTCTAGATTTTTTTATCTCACTCCACACAAAATTAAAAATTTCGAAAATTTAATTACATAAATTCTTTTCCAAAATTTTTTTCATATCAAATACTTTTTTTTGTGTGTCTTAAAAAAAGAGTTCACCAAAAATTTTTTCCTCCATTTTTATACCCTATACCACTATGTGGTTTGGGTATAATGACTTTGTGCTGCTGTTTGTAACAACCAAAAATATTTGACCTAGACCCATCTTTAATTATACCGATCGAATCAGAATCACTTTCTGAGTTGCTTTAACAATGTCCGTCCGTCCGTCCGTCCGTCTGTGTGTCCATGTAAAGCTTGTAATCAAACTGCAGGTCGCAAATATGAATATATTTTGATGAAATTTGGTATGTAAGCTTTCATCGGCCATGGGATGAACGCTATTGAAATTGGTGAGAATCGGTCCATGTTCAGACCTAGCCCCCATACAAATTACCCATATGAAATCGACATAAATTGCCTTAAGATCTAAATTGTCATATAGATCTTACTCAAATTGGGTTTGTATGCGTTCATTACATCCACTAATGAGTAGTCCAAAAATGATCCCTTTGACCCCATATAGAGCTGCTTCCCGATCTTCACTTAAATCTATTAAAAAACAAAAATATTGCACTGATTCTTCTCAAATTTTGTTTGTACATATTTTTGCAAAATACAAGAGAATTTACCAAACATGATCAGGATCGGTCCATTTTTGGACCTAGTCCCTTTATAGATATAGCATCCGATATGAACTTTTTCATATCTGCAGCCAAAAAAATTAATAAAAATCCCACTCAAATTTGGTTTATGCTTATTTTCTATATCGAAGTAGTTGGACCGAAAGATAGGGTCTCTAAACCACGGTATAGGGTATCATATAGTCGGTCTAGACCGACTATAATTTTCTTACTTGTTTTTTTTCGTATATGTATATTTTTTCCTAATTCTTCATCTGAAATATGTTTTCTCTTCAAAAAATTATTTTGTTTACAAAAACTTTCTATCAAAATTTGATTCTTTTTTTTTATAAAAAAAAAAATACAAAATTGTATTTTTTTAATAACATCTAATATTTTTATCTATTTTTTTCTTCTTTTTCATACACATAAATTCTTATTGTTCCTTTAAATGTGTGGTAAAGAATAAAATTATATTTTATGTTTAATTACGCAAAGTAAATGTATACAAAAATTTATGAAATTAAATTTCACATGTACACACCTTTTCTCGTAACACATAAATTTGCAATAAATATTAACAAAAAAAAATGGCACTTCACTTCAATAGAAAAAAAAATGGAAAATTGTGTAATTAACGTTCTAAAAGGTAAATACCTTAATTCATTTAAGGCAACCAACGCATACATACGTAACACATACTTCAAGCGTAAGAAGAGCGTCAACAGATTTTATGCCAACAGAATTAAGTTGTATGTATAAATATGTACACTAGGAATGTAACTTATATTATTTGTTGTAAAAATTGAATCAATCTAGACAAAGTAGCGTGATGTAAATTGGACTAATGAATTCAATATTTAAATGTTTGTAATTTTCAAGTAAGCTGCAGTTTGACTCCAGTATGACCGATAATGTGATGCATCATATATTCAATAATTTTTCTATAGACTCTCATGTTAAAAGTTCTACCCCTAATGTTTATGGTAATGTTAATAAGTAAGCATATGAATATGTGTTAATTAATTCATATGAACATTTACAAGCAGCAGTAATGTGTTACAAAATACAAAAGAATATTTTTGGTAAGTAAAATATTAGCACCGCGTCCTGGATATATGATGTGTCTAAAGAATCGTAGTTAGTAATTCAGGTGAGTAAACTTCTGATGAAATGAATGAAATAATGGAGCATGTTATACCGCTTCAATAACACTAGGCCGCAATCTAATTTGCACAATTTCGCACTTTACTTCTAATTAAGAGATTCCCTGTTCAACGTTACATTCAAGAAGAGACTTTAAAAATATTAACAAAATACTCGTACAACAACAATAGGGGACCTCATAAAAAATAACACATGTTTCTAGTACCTCGTAAGTTAACGAACTTTATGTCACACTTTATACATTTAACATTTTATGAGCACTGAATGAGAATCCTTAATTATATTCAACGAATTATTAACCTTTCACTGAATGAAATGCTTGGCTTAACTACAAATTGAAATAGTAGAAATATAATAATATACGAGCAATTACTCGCCAATGATTTTAATAAAAGCCTCAAGGAAGAAACTTATGTTTAAACATTTTTGAAGTTTTTCAGTTTTTATAGTTTGTGAATTCTTTGCACATTTATGGGTTAAACGTTTGTGTATTGCCTTTTCAAGAAATATTAACTTCGTTTCAAGTGTTTATTAAATATGTCAGAAATAAAACCGCTAATGTTATTAAAAATCTCACTCTTGTGGTGTTCAGTGGGAACATATGCTGTTTTTGGGAAAACGTATGGGCTGCTATGAATTTTCCACTCCTATAGTTGTTCTTTAACACATACTCAAACACTGGTTGTAACGATTTAATATCTATTTTAGTATTCAACAAAAAACATTGCATATTTTAACGGTAATTAACTTTTTATTCTTAACAAACAAAAAAGTGAATGATTAACGAGTTTATTAAAAAGCGTGATGAAAAATTAATTAGATTAGAAACATTTCAGCGGAAACTGAAAAATAATATTATTTCAGTGAATAACTTTGCTTTTATATATACGAGTAACTCTAAAGTGTTTCTGATGTCTGCAGTTTGCATATTTGATGTCTAATGCATTTAGTTTAGGAATTTGCTTCAATTTAAAATGAGCGATTTCTTATTAAACTTAACAGGGGAATATATTGGTGACCGTTTGAGCAGGCATCAAACAATTTTGTACCAAAAAAAAAAGGTTCAACCCAGCCGCTTTGATAGAATCGCAGAAGTATCGATGAATACACTATACAATACACTCATTATCACGAGTGACTTTCGTATAAGTGGGATGTTTCTAAGAAACAGAATCACTTTTATATAAAGATGGATCAAGTACAGATATAACAATTAGTACAGATTTTGCGATATTGATCGCTCAATAAGGAAAGATGTTCGTGTTGCGCACCATAATTCTGTCTTTTAAGCTGAGACAACCGCTATCATGAAATGATTATTGATGGCACCTGATCATCCTGGGATCAAGCAGTATCAAATGTAAGAAGGAATTAACATTTTCTCCAGATAGAGTACTTTCAAATTATTTGGGCCCTAGGACATCCAGGTATATAGGGAAATTAAATAGATGAAACACCAACCAGAGTATGAACATCACATGAAGAAGTAAATACGAAGATATTCATTCCGTTTCAAGTCACCAACTAAAATGCAAACAAACCGTCAAGCGGTGCGGACGTGAAAAATTGAAAAGCGGAATGTACAATAAAAATTTTTATTTATAAAAACTATATTAAAAAAAATAAAAAATTAAAGTTTTAATACGCAAAGAAAAAAAAAACGAAAAAATATATCCAATAAGTGTTGTTCTTTTACACATAATTTTAAAACAATTTTAAACAAATTTTAAAAACAATTTTATTAAAAATGAAAATTCAAGTAAAAGCGAAAACAATTCAAACACAACACAATCTAAAATTTCTACTAACAACAAACGTAAGAACACTCTTTTCTTATTTTACATCAAGAGCTAAAACCAAAAAACATAACAAAACTTAACAAAACAAACACGGTGTCCAAAGTCCAATGCCTTTTTTAATATGAAAAAATCATCAGTGAGAAGAAGCAAACGTAATAAATCAATGTTTGATAAGAGTTTTAACATCATTAAAACTGAACTAAAAAATGTTACTGAAAGAGTGCAGCAATTAGAAATAGTCGCGGATAACATAAAAAGTATGCAAACTGAAATAAATAGCTTAAAAACAAAATTAAAGCTGCAAGAATATAAAAACGTTGCCTGCGAATTACGTTTAAATGAAATTCCTTATAAAGAAAATGAAAATCTCTTTTTAATATTTGAAAAAATTTGCAATACAATAAATATAACTGTCCCTGCTGTCAAAACTATTTATCGGTTACAAAACGCAAATAACAAAAATAAAAACAACTGTAAAGATGCGGTTATAATTGTTAAGATGTGGTCTCCATATGACAAAAACTACTTTTTAAAATCATTTGCTAATTACCGTAAAATTAATAAAGGCTTTAATTTCTGTTTAAAACACCTTGGAGAATCTTCAAACAATAAATTTTTTGTCAATGAAAATCTTACTCAGTATAATTTTACCATTCTACGTGCGGCAACAAAACTAAAAAAGGAAAATCGTCTTCACAGTGCCTTTAGTATGCGTAGTCTAGTATATATTAAAAAGACTGCGGAAAGCAACATAATAAGAATTGATGATATAGAATATCTGGATGATTTATTTCGAAAACCAGAACCCGCACCTAATGCTAATGAACGTTTTCATACAACTTCTTATTAAAATCTTATTTTCTAACTATTTTGTTTTATTTTTAACACTTTATACCATTTTAAATACATTAATATATACGTTTATACAAATTTTAAATTTTTTTCAAATCAATATTTCAACAAACAATGTTATCTATAACTTTTTTATCAAACTTATTACTTCGTGCGTTACTCGATCATTATTTTTAAAACTTAAAGATGAACAATACTTATAGAATAAATTTCAGGGCTAATGTTGCGAATATGGTTAGAGTCCTTGCCAATCAGAGGAAAGGTATTAAAATATGTCATATCAATGCTCAAAGCTTAAGGAAAAAGATTGACGAATTTAGATTGATTTTTGAAAACTCAGGTGTTGATATTTTATATGTGCTTCGGAAACATGGTTTGATTCCGAAATTACAGACTTTTCTGTTTCCTTAAATGGATATAATTTACGTAGAGTTGATAGAGAAGATGGATATGGCGGCGTTGCTATGTACATAAAAAAGGGGATTTCTTTTAGCATCAAATGTACATCTAAGGAAAATTGTGATTTTGAGGACATAGATAATACAGATCCTCTAAATCTTATTGAGTATCTATTTATCGAGGTAAATAATGAAGGTAGGAAATTGCTTTTAGGGAGTGTTTACAGGCTAATAAGAATCTTTGTACCAGGCGATTTTTTCGAACCTTGGAAACGCAAACAGCTTTGTACGATGATGTTATCATAGCAGGAGATTTTAATTCTAACCTTCTGGTAGATTGTAGTTTCTCTGATGAATGTGCCTCGATTGGTTTAATATCACCTAATATCTTACATCCTACACACTTCACTGCAACTATTAATACGCTTTTGGATTTGTTTCTTGTGAGTAATGAAATTAATATACTACTCTACGATCAACTGTCTGCATCATGTTTTTCCAAGCATGATCATATTTTCATGACTTACAATTTCCAACTTGTTATACAAGTTGAGAGGATTACTTTTCGAGATTTAAAAAACATTAATTTTAGACTCCTTGAGGAAGAATTTTTTAATATTGATTGGAATGCTTTGTATTGTTTAAATTCTTTGGATGACCAACTCTCTTTTCTGGAGCAAAACATAAATTATCTGTTCGATCTAACTGTACCAATAAAATCGAAGATTAGTAGTAATAAACAAAAACCCTGGTTTTCTTCTGAAATTAAAGATTGTATCAATCAAAGAGATTTTGCCTATGCACTTTGGAAAATATTTAAAACAACAACATTACATGATGATTATCTGATTGCTAAGAGAAACACAAATAAAATGATTAAAAAGGCCAAATTTTTATACTGAAAAATTTTCTTCTGCCATTGGCTCCAAAAGAACATGGCAAACGATACGCGAAGTTGGTATCGGTAAACCTACGCATCGAGAACCATGTTCGGTTGATGCAGATACAATTAATACAAAGTTTTTAAGCAGATAAAGATTACTATATCAATAGTCACTCGAATAACGATGCTGAATCTTTTTTTTCTTTTACTGCAGTAGACCAATGTGACGTTTTATCTAGTTTATTGTCTATAAAATCGAACTCTATAGTAGTGGACGGGATTAATCCTAAGTTTCTCAAGATTCTTTTACCTCAGCTACTTCCAATTATAACTTTTTTCTTTAACAAAATATTAACTTCAAGCCACTTCCCATCGAATTGGAAAATAGCTAAAATCATTCCAATACCCAAAGCTGGTTCCGATTATAGACCAATAGCTATTCTTCCATTTCTCTCTAAAGTATTCGAGCGTATTATGCACAAACAAATGACTAGTTTCTTGGATGACAATAACTTGCTAACAGATCGTCAATCTGGGTTCAGGAGGAAACACAGCTGCCTAACAGCCTTAGTTGATGTTACAGAGGAGATTAGGGAGGAACTTGATGATGGCAAGACTACATTTTTAATACTTTTAGATCATTCAAAAGCGTTTGATACCGTGGATCATAACATTCTTTGTTACAAACTTAAAAACTTTTTTAATTTTTCTTCGACCGCTACACAGTTATTGTCAACATACTTACGTGGCAGGTATCAGTATGTTGAAACTAGAATCCAAAATTCAATGACACTGCCTGTAGCAAGGGGCGTACCTCAGGGGTCCATTGTTGGGCCACTATTATTCTCATTGTACTCAAATGACCTCCCAGGCATTTTAACAAATTGTAATGTAAGAAGGTATGCGGATGACGTTCAGCTTTATACCAGCTGTAGTAATGCCCTAATCGACCAGTGTATTATCTCTATTAATCAGCAACTCCATCGTATTTATACATGGGCAACGGCAAATGGATTAGAGATAAATCCGAAAAAATCAAAATGCATTGTAATTCAAAAGCGACTTTCCAAACTAAATATTACACCTAATATAATTATAAATAATCAGAAAATTGAAATCGTTAAATCTGCTAAGAATCTAGGTATTTTTTTTTAATGACACTCTTACGTGGTCGAACCATATTAACTATGCCTGTGGTCGTACTTTCTCTATGACTAGAACTCTGTGGCAAACCCAGCATTGTACACCTATGAAAATCAGAATCCTACTTGCCAAAACTTATCTGATGCCTGTTTTACTGTATGGTTGTGAGCTATTTGCGAAATGTGATACAATTAGGAAAAGGAAATTGAACGTTGCATTTAACAACATAATCAGATATGTGTATGGACTTAATAGACGTTCTAGTGTATCTTTGTTTTCATCGCAGCTATATGGCGTTTCTTTAGACAATCTTTTAAATATAAGAGTTTTAGTTTTTTTACATAAAATAGTGTATACCCACAAACCGGATCATCTGTACGACAAACTTTATATTTCAGATATAAGCAGGAGAACAAGAATTAGATTAATTAGATATAAAAGTTTAATATCGGAGTGGCATTTCTACATATTCGCAATATCTCTCTGGAATTCTATACCCCATAGCTCTCAACTTTTAAGTAACGCACGAAAATTTAAAGAAAATATTTTTAAACTGTTTTCGGCATAACAATTTAAAACATTAAATATAATTTGATATTATAATACATTTGATTAAATTAAATTTCAAGTATTTCAACTTTATTCTTTAATTTTAATCTTATTGTTCTTTGCATTTTATATAAAGAAAATTTGTAATTAGTTATTAATTTATTAACGATTTTATAATTTTAAATACAATCAGTTCCATAATGCAAAATAAGACTTTTAGTCTTGTGTATGGAGCAGTTCCAATAAATAAATAAATGAATAAAAAAATAAAATAAATAAAAATGGCCAACTGATTTGCATATCTCTAATGGAACTGTATAGATCGGACGAAAACTAAGGAAATTCTCATTCTAAGCAGAAAAGAACTCGGTAAATTTTTTTGGTATCCTAACCGGCAAATTGGCCAGTCAAACGAACCCTCACTTTTTGACATTTATGATCAGTATACTCTGGCAAATCATCATGAATAGACTCATGATTGAACAAAGCCTCCAAATTATCCAAATTTACTTTGAAAATAAGTGACCGATTCGCGGAACTTATAGACAACTTCGTGATTTTTATGGCGCACATAATCGTCTATTTGAGCAATCCATCCATTGAACTGCGTATAGATTTAATAAATAAATTTCCGCATATGGGGGAGACCAATACACAATAGACCGTATAGACTCCATTACATCCAGAAAAATGCAGCGTTTGATGCGGGCCTTATTTCTTCAAAATTGAAGCCGGAGTTCGAGTTTGAATTTATGGATGATATTGATCCGGACGCAATATGGTTTCAACAGGACGGCACTACGTGCCATACGGCGAAAGCAACCATCGACTTATTGAAATCAAAAATTGGCGATAAGTTGATTTCGAGAAATAGACCTGTCAGTGGATCTCCAACGTCATGCGATTTGACACCTCTCTATTATTTCCTCTGGGGCTACGTGAAGTCACTGGTTTATGCTGATCAACCAGCAACAATTAACGCCTTGCAGCCAACATTGTTGTTCGTAACATACAGCCAGCAATGCTCGAAAAAGTGATTAAAATTTCATTTTTTATCAGGCTTATAAAAACATAATTTTTATCAGGGCTTCTGTTTTATGGAAAAGCAACAACAATATAATTTTCTCGACTTAACTATAAAAAAATCAGGCAATACCATCGTTATATTTATATGGCTTGAATTAAAATAATCTAACCAATAAAAACAAAGTTTTTTTTAAAACTCTTTCTTTCCTTATGCGTATGAGTTTTGAATATCTCCGTGACTGTGCGTGACTGTGAGTGACTATCTTGAAATTAATCTTTGGCCACAACAAGTCTATGGACAAAGTTTCAGATCCATCCAATGAGGGGAAATGGGGTTTTAATCTCTCCGTGAATTTGTGTGACCACGCGTGACTGTGCGTGACTACCCCAAAATTAATCTGTAGTCACGACAAGACTATGAGCCAAGTTTCAGATCAATCGGATAAGGGGGAATGGCAGACAGATAGACAGAGAGTATGAGTTAAAAGAAACAATTTAAAAATATATAAATTTTTTCAGTGGAACTGGGTTTCTTAGTTCACTGAGATTTTATCCAACAAAATAGGGATCTAAATAGAAGATGTCTAAATTCGTTAAAACTAGAGATAAAGTCATTGCTAGGAGAAATGGTCGTAGAAAGTAAAACAACAGATCTGACAGAAAATACTAAACACTTATATGCAAAATCTTGTAATATCAATTCACATTCATTTTGTTCTATTTAGGTAATTAGTAGGGACCGGAACTTCATGGAACTGCAAGGTTGTTGTCAAATCATGAAATTTTTAACAAAATGGTGTCGATTTGTTAGTTATTTTTGCAAATTTGGTTATAAATGCATGTTTTTGCATATCTAGCTATCACTGTTTTTAGTGCATATATAAATAAAAATTTTGTCCCTGTCTGCCTGTTGAAATAATGCTCATTCACAAAATAAACTATTTACCTGGATAAACTTGGGATACTATTCTTTATAATTTCTAGCGGTTTGTTATTTAAAATGAGGTTAGTTAGGTAGCCCAGTACGAAGATATGATCAAAAATGTGGCGACACCTCGAAAAAATTCTAAAAATTCGGTATGTCTGTAATAATAGTTCAATATTAAGTTTACCAATTTATAAAATTTCTCAAATAGTTTCTTTACATTTGCTATAAATAAAGCAATAAGTCCAGATTTTAGCGTAAGCATATCCAACTAGAGGCTATTAAAGATTAAGCATATTCGAATTTAACATTTTGTACCATTTGTACATACTAGCAAATTCCAGCGCTCGAAAGTCGAGTGCAATTTCTAGGCAGCTTTATTTTTCAACTTAGCCAATTCACAAACCAACACTTTTATGGTTTATTGTTATTGAAAATGAAGAAAACAAACTCATTAACAAATTAAATAAAACACATGCGTTAAGTATGTGTTAGTAGCAACTTTAAATGCAATTTATTCAAAATAAAGGAAAAAATTTTAAAATCTGTAAATCTGCAAAACGGCTAAAAAGAAATACCTTTCAAACAATATACGTTTGGTCAAAATTGGGATAAAATGGTAGAACAAAACATCAGTCACAAGAAATCGCCTAGCCTATAAATATTATAGATAATTATTTTGTTTTTCAAAAACTATGGCTTAAACTACATGTGACATATAGTTTGTATCCTACTCTTATAGCTTCCTCGCTAAGACGATAAACAAGTTAGTAAATTTAAGGTCACTAAACATAAACATAATAACAAAATGTGCGCAGTGGTAGATAAAATTCGTTGGAAATTTCTTAATGAAATTTCTCAATGAAGTTCTAATAAAAAATTATGAATTTAAAACCATAAAGAAAATTACTACCATATTTTAGATTACTTCCAGCGATAACAATATAGTTGAAACCAAATTTACCTCAAATGGACTAAAACTACTTAGATATGCACCGATCACTTCTGTCGAAGTTGAAAGATCATTTTCTATATGTAAAAGCTTACTGCGTTCAAATAGAGTAAACTTTATTTTTGAGAATATCTTTTAATACATCTTATATATTTAATCAACCGACTGATCTGTACTGACAATTTTTTTGTATTAGTTATACTCAAAGCCACTATGTGGTCAGGGTGTAATGACTTTGTCCCAATGTTTGTAACTACCAAAATTATTTGATCTAGACCCATCCTTTGTTATACCGATAGGTTCGGAAACAATTTCTAAGGCTTTTTAGCGATGTCCGCCCATTCAAACTACAGGCATTGGTATATAAGCTTCTATCGACCATAAGACGATAGAAATCGGTGCTTGTTCAGACCCAGTCCCCACACAAAGAACCTAAATTGCCATCACATCTAGAGTATCGTATAAATATCGATAAAATTGGATTTTTGTGTGTTTATGACATTCATTAATCAGTAGTCCAAATACAGTCATAGCCGTTCAGTTAAACCTACCAAAAACAAAAATATTGCACAAATATTTCCCAAATTTTATTTGTATATATTTTTACAAATATGGTCAGGATCGGTCCATTTTTCGACCTAATCCCAACATAAATATGTCATAAGATATGAACTTTTTCAATTCTGTAGGCAAAAAAATTAATAAAAACTCCACTCAGATTTGGTTTGTGCACAGTCATGTGTAAGAATATTGGGCGATTACTCCGTGTAATAAAAATCAAATCAAAAGAATATTTAAAGGTATACTTCTCGATATTCTTTTCCTACAATTTTTTATTAATCAGCAGTTTCCCCTCTTTCATTTGATATATGTACTTACATATTGCTATCAGGCAACAGGAAATGTTTTTAGAAACTGTGTACGCAATTTTACTACATTTGGTATCCAGGTTCACAGGAATATACTTAATTTCGTTCAGGGTGAAAATGGCTGTCGCACGCTGTTCAATAGGTATACTTTATCTACTTGTTTATTGGATTCAAGAGTATCTTGTTGCTGTCATGTTAGTGCCATTTGTTATTGTCAGTTTTGGCTACACTTAAAGTTATAATTATTCCAATACAGACACACTATACACAAAAATAATAGGAAATATGTATGAGTGCGGTAAATATACAGAAAAAAGTCCACCAATTTTTTTCTACTTGCTGACCAATCAAATGCAGGTAATTTATAAAATCAATAAAGTATAAAAAAATTAAAAAAAAAATTGGATGAAAAATGTTTTAAAAACTGATGTTCAAACAATAACTAAATTGGATGAACTATGATTGAAGATATAAATAGAGCAGATAAAAATTATTGGAATTTATAGAGTCCAATAACAAACTCGATTATTCATAATGAAAATCGTTTTGTTTGAATCCCCAGTCACAATAAAAATAAATAACTTTAGGTAATAATGCTCGTGTTAAATATTTGTGAACATTTCCATCAGTAACCAACAAATTTGAATTAATCCAATGAATAATGTACGGCATGAGGTGGAGTTTGAAAATATTACACATTACTTGGATGATTGGATGTCTAGTGGTTTTGTGCAAACAGTTGTTGTTCTTGTTATTGTGTAATGTTGGCATTTACAGGAATGTTTGAAATAATGTCAGATGTAGCACGTGAGGTGCTTTAAATTGTAAAAGAAAAACAAAACTTTGTAAAGTTCTGAAGTGTCTCATAAACAACAATATAAACTGAAAAGAAATAATATCGTAAAGGGTTGCCATATAAAATGTCTAAGTTACGAAAATAAAGCTTCATATGAAGTCTACCTTCCAAAAACATTAACCACCAAACACATCTATCCTACCTTAGTAAAACATTCAAACTACGATGTGCGACTTCAGCTGATTTAATAAATAAATTATTGATGGCAACTGCGCCATCATTTTCTTACTTCCAGCTCTGTCTTTCCATATCTATCTCTCTCGATGGTTTCATGATGATGGATTATAAAGTTTCAGTTTTTCCAAACTAAAACCTAAGCGTGACCGAATTTTCTAATTAGCCAACTGGGATAAAATATTTCGTATATTTAAAATTGGACAAATTAATGTTTGTAATTTTTTTTTTATTTTCAACTTAAAGCTTTTAAAAAAGTACACATAGAAAATTTGTTGTGTCATTGTAATTTATAATAAGAAATAAATATCGATTTCAAAAACCCATAAGCAAAGCAATTTAAAAGAGACGTTATGAAATATTTTTGAGCTCATAAGCCATACACACGATATGAAAAAGATTATCAACTGTTCATCCATTCAAATCGAGATACTCTTACTACTGCTAGTGAATATTTGTTGTGGTCAAATAAAGTAGCATTAGAGTCAAAATGTTTGCCCACCATTAGCGATAAAGCTTGAATGTATTAAACCATGCCACACTATTGAACCTAAAATGCAAATACAATAACAACAACAGCCAAAAAATTTGTTAATAATATTTAAGCTTTAACATTCTAAGCTTCGCAAATAATGGAAGCACATCTCAGTCGATCATATAGAGGGGCTGTTACACTTCGGATTCATGCACCACAACATTTCTATGTAAATTAGTTAAAATTAGTTAAATTAGTTCTCAAATAAAGATATTTTAGCGTTAAAATAATCTCTTTAAGCTCTATTTCATACCTTTGGTTTTTCTGTTTATAAAAAGTAACAAAACTTTAACTAAACTTTATGCAATTCATCGCAAGTGTTAAAACGTGTTATAATTTATAATTGCCTTTAAACATTATTGTTTTCTCTTTTTACTAACCAAAACAACAAAAATCATAATTTAGTTACAACATAATTTTTTCTTTACTTAAAAAATAAAAAAGAAACAAGTAAGAATTTTATAGTCGGTCTAGGCCGACTATATGATACCCTATACCACGCGTTTAGATACCCTATCTCTCAGCCCAACTGACTGGATATAGAAAATAAGCATAAACCAAATTTGTGTGGCATTTTTATTAATTTTTTCGGCTGCAGATATGAAAAAGTTCATATCGGTTGCTATATCTATATAGGGACTAGGTCCAAAAATGGACTGATCCTGACCGTGTTTGGTAAGATCTCTTGTATTTTGCAAAAATATATACAAACAAAATTTGAGAAGAATCAGTGCAATATTTTTGTATTTTGATAGATTTAAGTGAAGTTCGGGAAGCAGTACTTTATGGCGCCTATGACTAAGAGTTGTCCAATAGGGATCATTTTTGGACTACTGATTAATGGATGTAATAAACGTATACAAACCCAATTTGGCTAAGATTCATATGATAATTTGGATCTTATGGCAATTTAAGTCGATTTCATAGGGGTCATTTGTATGGAACATGGACCGATTCTCACCACTTTCAATAGCGTTCATCCTATGGCCGATAAAAGCTCATATAACAAATTTCATCAAAATATATTCATATTTGCGACCTGTAGTTTGATTACAAGCTTTACATGGACACACAGACGGACGGACGGACGGAC
Source organism: Cordilura impudica (assembly GCA_963682025.1). Classification (NCBI taxonomy): domain Eukaryota; kingdom Metazoa; phylum Arthropoda; class Insecta; order Diptera; family Scathophagidae; genus Cordilura; species Cordilura impudica. Next base: position 304,663,088 of record OY821518.1, read on the forward strand.
GGACATCGTTAAATCGAATCAGATAGTGATTCTGATTCGATCGGTATAATTTAAGATGGGTCTAGGTCAAATATTTTTGGTAGTTACAAACAGCAGCACAAAGTCATTATACCCAAACCACATAGTGGTATAGGGTATAAAAATAAAAAATGAAAAATAAAAAATGAAAAATAACATATGAAAAACAAGTAAGAAATTTATAGTCGGTCTAGACCGACTATACGATACCCTATACCATGCATTTAGAAACCCTATCTCTTAGGCCCAACTAACTGGACATTGAAAATAAGCAAGAACCAAATTTAAGTAGGATTTTTATTAATTTTTTTGGCTGCAGATATGAAAAAGTTCATATCGGATGCTATATCTATAAAGGGACTAGGTCCAAAAATGGACCGATCCTGATGATGTTTGGTAAAGTCTCTTGTATGTTACAAAAATATGTACAAACAAAATTTGAGAAGAATCAGTGCAATATTTTTGTTTTTTAATAGATTTAAGTGAAGATCGGGAAGCAGCTCTATATGAGGTCAAAGGGATCATTTTTGGACTACTCATTAGTGGATGTAATGAACGCATACAAACCCAATTTGAGTAAGATCTATATGACAATTTGGATCTTATGGCAATTTATGTCGATTTCATATGGGTTATTTGTATGGGGGCTAGGTCTGAGCATGGACCGATTCTCACCAATTTCAATAGCGTTCATCCCATGGCCGATAAAAGCTTATATACCAAATTTCATCAAAATATATTCATATTTGCGACCTGCAGTTTGATTACAAGCTTTACATGGACACACAGACGGACGGACGGACGGACGGACGGACGGACGGACATTATTAAATCAACTCAGAAAGTGATTCTGATTCGATCGGTATAATTAAAGATGGGTATAGGTCAAATATTTTTGGATGTTACAAACAGCAGCACAAAGTCATTATACCCAAACCACATAGTGGTATAGGGTATAATTAATGATAAAAAATGCAAAATGAAAAATAAAAAATGAAAAATTTAAAATAAAAAATGAAAAATAAGAAATGGAAAATAAAAATAAAAATGAAAAATAAAAAATAAAAAATAAAAAATAAAAAATTAAAAATGAAAAATTAAAAATGAAAAATAAAATATGAAAAATAACAAATGAAAAATTAAGGATAAAAAATGCAAAATGAAAAATAAAAATGAGAAATTGAAAATGAAAATGAAAAATTTTAAATAAAAAATGAAAAATAAAAAATGAAAAATGAAAAATAAAAAATGAAAAATGAAAAAGAAGAATTAAAAATAAAAAATTAAAAATTAAAAATGAAAAATAAAAAATGAAAAATAACAAATCAAAAATTAAGGATAAAAATGCAAAACAAAAAATGAGAAATTAAAAATGAAAAATTTAAAATAAAAAATTAAAAATAAAAAATGAAAAATAAAAAAAGAAAAATGAAAAATAAAAAATGAAAAACTAAAAATTAAAAACAAAAAATTAAAAATGAAATACGAAAAATGAAAAATTAAAAACTAACCAGTTGATAAAGTAAATAATAATAAATATTTTTTATTAGCAGATCGGACTCACATGATTTTTTTTATTTTAAACGACATCCTTATGGACAGCTTTTTCAAACCCCACTGATCATTTACGATTGAAATGACAGATGTAGTTGATATAACGATCAAGCTGTTCCTTGATGGTTTACTTCGCAAAGCTAATATTTTATGATCACTTGCAATACATATTTTTTTTTTACATTTTCGACAAAAATTATCGGGACGACTTCGTAATTTTTATGGTGCATATAACACGTCAAAGGATATTCCGTACTGAAGAGAAAATCTCCACTGTAAACGAAAGTGTGGAAGAAGATTTTATTTATTGATTCGTCGTAAGTCGCAGGAATTTTGGTTCTGTCCGTTGGCTATGTGGAAAATTTTGAGCAATATTCCAGCTTGCAGAGGAATTAAAGCAACGATATATCATATGCGTAATTTTTTGGCCGATTTGGGCTCTCGAGCACATGGAAAGGTAAGCGATGTTTTATCGCAAAATTATGTTCAGCAATTAGGCTCAATTTTGGATTAACTTGTAGCCAAATACGCAAAATTGCCACATATGGAGTTAGTCGAATCCACAAAAGAACTTACGGACTCCGCTACATCCAAGAAAATGCACGCTACATGCATTATTGGACCTTATTTAATCAGAAATGAAGCCAAAAATATGAATGACATTGGTCTGGGCGAGACGTGGTTTCAAAAGTATGGCGTTACGTGCCATATGGCGACCTCAACCAACGACTTATTGAAACCAAAATTTGGCGATAAATTGATTTTGAGAAAGGTACCATCAAATGGCCTTCAAGTTCAAGCGATTTGATAACTTTCGATTATTTCCTGTAGGGCTAATTGAAGTCATTCGTTTATCCTAACAAATCAGCAACAACTGACGCCTTGACGCCAACATTGTTCGAGTTATTCGTGACATGCAGCCAGCAATGCTTGAAAAAGTGATCCAAAATTGGACATCTAGAATGAGGTTCGTCAAGAACAGCCACGTTGGCCATACGGTCAAAACCATTCGCAGGTATTAATGCCATGTATTGATCTTTCGAAAATAAATTTTGTTTAATTTTGATTTTAGAAAGTGTAGACTAACTTATCCGTACGTGATAGTATTTTGATTTATCGACTTCATTTATTTAGCTCTATCGAGTTCATAAGCTACGTAGCTAACAAATTCCAGAGTCATTAATATATACAAACATTTTCTAAAATAAGAAGCAAAAAATAATTTTACTCTGCCACAGATAGAAAATTATGACAACTGATTGCGAATAAAAGGAGAAACGAGGTCTGACGGTAGTCCGTCTTCTTTAAATATAAAACCAAAATTTGAAATTTTGATTGAAAGTGGCAATTCCCCCCCCTAGGTCTTCAGAGCCATTCAATTTATAAAAGTTTTCATCGATGCTGCCGTTTTTTAAAAACTCTTTAAATTTTCTTCAATCGCTTTCAACCAAATCTTTTCACTTATTTCTATAACAAGTCATAATTAAAATGTTACTGTTTTTGATTTAAATTTATACAAATCCTTTTTATATAATATGAACTCAGCAGCAGATTAAATCCGGAAGACAGTCAAAGAAGGTCTGGCCAGGTTAGACTGATAGTCCTAAATATATTAGGAATTGTACTTATATTCAAAAAATATAAATAAATTCCATTTATTTTTTATTTTACTAAAATTCCAGATCTCGAACCTTACAAAATACTAAATTTTTGAAAACATAAATATTAAAAATATATAACCACGACATAAAAAACTTAAAGTCCAATGCAATTGTGAGTAATCTGCCGAATCTTTGATACCCTCCACCTGGATTTTACGTCTATAATATTAATGGGTAAGGCGATGTCTTGTGACCGATGATTTGTTAAACAGTTTTTTTTTCCTGATTTTGACTAAACGGATCTTATTTTTTTTAACTGTATACCACATCTACAGATGTGCACCGTCTGGAACATTTTTTTGGAGTAAAATTCACATAAAGCTGCTACTAACACATACATGAAATTACACAATGCTAAGTGTACATTTATTAAATTTTTTAATGTGTTTGCGAGTTTGTTTTCTTGATTCACAATAATAATTGTGTTGAATTGAGAAATAATTTTGGACATAAACCAATAACGACAATAACCGATATTTAAAGTGTTGAATTGTTAATTGGCTAAAATTAATTAGCATAACTTTCGGGTCTTTATTGAATTAAAAAATAAAATTTTCTAGATCTTGCACTCGAATTTCAAAGGCTGGTGTCCCTAAAATTTTCGTTAATATCTGGACTTATTCCACTATTTGTGATAAATGTAAACAAAATATTTGAAAAAGTAAAAAATTGGATAAACTTAATATTAAATTATTACAGCAACCACACCGATTTTTTTTAGCATTTTATATAGGTGCCTTCATATATTAGGTCATATCTCGGGACAGTGATGCCCGATTTAGCCCGTTTTAAATACCAGCCTGCGCGAAATAATGAAAAACAATAATGACCTAAGTATACGCAGGAAGATGGTTTATTTAGTGAATGACCGTGATTTCAGCAAACAGACATACAGACAGACGGATCACTATATCGAGTCCAGGATACACTAAATTTGATAGAATATTTATTTTTCGATGCGTTAGGAATGTAATGACTTACTTACATTTCAAAACTAGAACGACTATGCTATACGCTATACCTTGCGTTTGGAAAAATGCTCTTAGTTCCAATTAATTGAATATAGATAATAAGCTTACAACAAATTTGAATTACATTGTTGTCAATTTTTTTTGCCTGCAGATATGAAAACGTTCATATCGGATGATATATTTATATGTAGGCTAGATCGGAAATAGACGGATCCTGACCATATTTGGTAACGCATACTGGTGTACGATATAATGAATCCCAGGAAACTAAAACCGAATTGACTAAATCTTTTGAAAATCTTTCAATCTCATTCAATAATTATAGAACAATTACATATTCCAAGTAACCAAGCAGCCAGTCTAATCTAATAAGAAATTCCAACAAAAATGTAAGGCCAACTAAAGTAAAAGAGAAAAAAAAACAGCAATAATTGTCATTTTAACTTTCCATTGCCAAGCTTGAACAATAAGCAGCAATAGCATTCTAATTACATAAATGGCTCACTTAAAACCAAAACAAAAAAACAATTAAATTAGCAGCAATAAAATAATAAAACGACATAAAAATTCCCTACGATAACCTAGCAAAACATCACAACGACAAAGAACAGCTAAACTATTATAAGAAATAAATAAAATCCAAGAATGAAATGAACGAGAAAGCTTGCAAAACAATTTTGAACAGAATTCACTTTATACCTCTAGTCGCCTATCTTGCAATCTGAAATGTTTGATGGAGGGTGCATAAGGGTTAACTAAAAAGTTTTGCATTCAAAATTAAAATGTTTGTGAGTAGCTACAACAGCAAGCAGCAGCAGCAATAAGAGGAGACCAATGAGAAATTCTAACCATTCAGTAGAAGAAAACATTTCCTAATGCTAAAATTGTTGTACAAGCTGTTGTTTGTTAAATTGTTTGCACATTTGTAACAATATGTTTCTTTTGCTGTATGTAAATAATATACAACTGAATGACTACCCGACTAGCGGGCAAACAGACTGCAAAACAGCGTTTAGTTGATAACAATGTACTCTTAAAATAACTGACTCATGACGTCTTCAAAGACGCGGCAAAGAACACTGCCAAAGCAAAGAACACTACCATTAATGCAGCTAACAGCAATTGCACAATTTAGCAACAGCATAGTAAAAATTAACTATGGGAATTGAGCAAAAAATATTAAAGCAATCAGCATACTTTCAGTGGTACTCGTATAGTACATACATTACATACAACTGTTTTGATAGGACGTACGAAAAACATAGCGAGAGATGAAACGAAAATTAAGGGATATATTTAGTTTTACAAATACTCGTTTTGTAAAAATCTCTCAAAATGGTATGTCGTTGTAAATAGTTGCACCACTCAAAGAGTAATACAAATTATTGTGAGGGTAAAAGGCATAATGCAGCCATACACAAAGAATTTCTGAGTCGGTTCAATCAATTAATTCAATCCATACACTTTACAGTATATTCACAGTTTAAAATTTATAAAACTTAATTTTTTGCAATTCACAGTTAACCGAAAATCTTAAAACCAAATTATTCGAAAATCCGGATTTTAGTCTCGGTTAACCGGTTTTTTAATTTTTATTTTTTTCTTAATATAACTTTTATGCTTGCGTTCAATTTTATGGTTATATGTATCGCATAAGGGTAATTCCATGCAAAGGTCAACCTTACGTCCAATTATAAAATTTTGATCTAAATAATTTTTATTGACACCATTTCAAAGAAAAGGGTATGAAAATTTGACAGTAGTTTCTAAGATGTATTTTTGAATATTATTATAGCCCCTATTTTTCCAATAAAAAAAGTATAATTAAATAATTTTTTAAAATAAAAGCAGTGTCATGTCTGTCACTTTAAAAAATTATTCTTTTTGCTATAAATTATTTTAGGATTCATGTTTTTTATATGCTTTATATGCTATAAACAACTGTTACTTCTGTGGTTTTCTAGAATATGTCATAAAATCAAAATGTATCTCATAAAATCAAAATGTATGTCATAAAATCAAAATGTTCAGGGGAGCCAAAAAACATTATATTTGAAATTATGGGCTCGATATAAAGTTTTTAGAGCTTTTTATTTAACAGTCCTGTAGATATGGGCAATAAATACTTTATATAAAATTTTGAGTCAAAAATCTTCAGAGAAATAGATCCTAGAGAAGGACGAAAAAACAATATGTAAATAACACTTAAAGTGTATGCAGATAAAACATCTTATGTCGACAAAAGTCGTTTTCTTTGAAAAAGAAAACTGCCAATGCAACCACCCATGTAGACATAAGTTGTTGTTGCTTGAGAAATGGATTTTTTTTGTTCGTCAACAGGAAGGTAACGGATTTAGGATAAGAATATGACAGAAATAAATACACAAGTTTTTATAAGTGGTTATAAACTGAAAAATAATCCAAAATTATTTTGCATTTCTTTTTTTCATTAATAACAACGTATGTCGCTATGTGCCGTTTTCTGAAAAAATAATTTGTCAGCGATCAAACGTAGGTTGATATACGTCGATAGCGCTGCAAATTAATTTAATAAACATTTAAGTTACGTCGTTATTTAAAGAAAAACTCAGAAATGGTCAACATTTTTTTTTTTTTTTTTAAATTTAATGTAAAGAGCGTTAACTCAAAACTGACAGAAATGGAAATACGCCGTTATTCCAGAAAACCACAGACTTATTTGTCATACAAATGACTGAAAAGCTTTTCTGTGTTTTACAAATATCCTCTTAAATGATGTCTGGTTGTTGTCATGTCTGTCACGACAGCTTTTTCTCCCCAATTAATAATAACAATAATACCTTCTAAATAAGTTTTTTCAGATCCGCGTGCAAAATTTTGTGTTGTGTATTTTTTGACTGAATTTCATGTCTGTCACTATGGAATTAGCCATAATCGATACACATTTTTCTTATTATCCTCTAGTCGAAATTCTATTTCTTATTCTTCGACTAACTGTTTGCTCAAAACTTCTAGATTAATCGAATAACGATTGATCAATTTCATACCCTAGTAGTTATGTTGTACCAAATTGTTTAAACTTTACAAAATAAATATATAGAAGGCTGCAATACTGTATAACCAAAAGTAGAAATGAATATTTAAAAACTTTACTACTCCTACTACGTCCAACCACTTTGTTAAAGAACTTTTTGCTTTGCAATTTATACAGTTTGTATGTAAATTCATTTATATTTTATAAACACATTTCATTTAAATGTCAACCAAGAATCAATTAGTATTAATTCAGGTCACTTAGCACAGGCTTTACATTCATGTTTATGCAAGATTAATATTTTCACAATTTTGGATGAAAACATTTAGTGTTTTCTTTCTCTAGAACAATGAACTTTGAACTATGCAAATGTATATAGTAGAAAAGCAAGAAAAAGAAAAATTGATAACATTTTGACAAAAGTTGTAATCGTCGTCTAGGAATAGTAAAGTTTATCAATTAAAGGAAATCTTTTGATATGTTGTAGTAAAAGTGAAAAGAAAATAATAGTGAAAAAATTAAGTTCTAGTCGTAAATAGAGAGAAAAATCTAAGAGACTTTTTCAAATTAGAGATATAAATTTAATAATTTTTTTTTAACAAAATGTCAAAATATCAACTGAATACAATTCATATTGCCTTGCTGAGCACTAAATTAACAATTCTTTAATTTCATATAAGGTTAAGTTTTAAATCTTTATGATTCATACATCTTTGAAGCCATCCAAAGTTCTTTCCTTTTTCTGGCTGCTTCATCATTTTAAATCCTTGTAATCTTAAATCAAAGCCGCATTGATTTGGATATAATTTCAATCTTGCAATTTCTCTTTAAGCTACTAGTTGATTAGATAAGGGGAATTGCAAGAATTAATCTACACACAGTGTAAAAGTACAACAGAAAATATTTTTTTTTATAAAAGTAACAATATGATACATCCTTCTCCCTCAACTTAAATGATTTGGATATGAAGGCAAAAAACGGTTGTTACAAAATTGTAATTCACAAGATATCGAAGGGAAAAATAAGCAAAAGTTTCCTGTTTAATTTTTTTTTAACCACAAAGCGCTTTTGAGACCCATTGGCAGGAAATCCAAAAACATGTAGAGCTATGAAGTTGAAAGCAATATTTGGGGTCAATTTGGGATATTGGAAAACTATTTTAAGTTGGAAAATAAATTTAAATAAAAATTAAAAGTTATCTCAAAATAATGAGTACCTATAGGACAAAAACACATTAAAGATTTAATTAATAATGTGAGCATCATAAAATTACTATAATTTTTTGTGTTGAAAATAGTAAATTATTTTATACACGCACAGAAAAAATATTCGTTAAAGGTCGGTTACCACTAAAAAAATGCACTAAGATAAAAAAAATTTTTATTTTAAGTCATTAAGAGATTTTGATCAGTAACTATTATAATCATTCTAAAAGGTATCCACAAAAAGAAAATTTAGTTCCGTTTACTAATCATAAATTTATAATTCTTATTAAATAAACTAAATTAAATCAAACTAGCAGAGCCCAGACCTCTAAGTTCGAGTGCAAGTTCTAGGAAATTTTATTTTTTCATTTAACAAATATCTTTCTAAAGTCTAAAATTCATTAAATTCCATTATAAATATTTGTTGAATATACAGAAGATGGGTTTGTTAATAAATAATTTTAAAGGTGCCTAAAGGTACGCTAATCAATTTTAGCCAATTCAGAATTCAACACGAGGCTTTTGGAATTTATAACAAACACACACACTTTAAATGAGCATTACTACAAAAAAATGATCCAGACGGTAAAAATCTGTAAATCTGGTGGACAGCTGAAAAGAAATACCTTTCAAATGAGGTATGCTGGGCCAAAATCGGTATAGGTCACAAGAAATCGCCTTGCCTATTAATATTATAGCAATAATATGCTTTAATCTTAAATATTGGTGAATGCAAAAATTCTTAAACCAAAAAAGTGTAAACAAATATTGTAACAAAATATTGATTAAAATACCATAAATGAAATTGGTTTTGAGAATTACATTTTGGTTATAGTAAAACTAAGCCAAATTTGTATACTGCTTGAATCAAATAGTAGGAAAAGAAATGGTCAGAACGCATAATTATTTATTACTAGCAGATCCCAGCCCTCGTAATTCGAGTGCGAAAACAATAAATTTTATTTTTTCATTAAATAATGACCCTAAAGGTATGCTAATCAATTATAGCCAATTCACAAATCAACATAAAAAACAAACTCATTTTTATTAGAAACACATTAAAAAATTTAATAAACACACACATATCATTGTATAATTTAATGTATGTGTTAGTAGCAACTTTAAACGTAATTTACTCAAAATAAAGGAAAAAATTTAAAAATCTGTAAATCTGCAAACCGGCTAAAAAGAAATACCTTTCAAATAATATTCGTTTGGTCAAAATCGGGAAAAAACGGTAGAACAAAATATCGGTCACAAGAAATCGCCTAGCCTATTAATATTATAGATGTCACTTCAAAAAAAGATAAAAAAAAATAATAAAGAAAACCTTTGCATATTGTGTAAAAAATTTGATATTAAAATCAATACCACAACGTGAAAAATATTTCAATATTATTTGAAAAAAATGGGATGGAATGCCAATGAAATACCCATTCATATGGACCTGAAGATTCAATCGGGTTCACCTACCATTAAGTTTTTTGTGAGCATTTATTTGTTATGGCTAAGAAAAACAAATGAAAAGATGCTGAGAAATCAAGCAAATACTGCTAAAAATTCTCGATTACAATATTGCACAAATCGTGATTATTAGGAATTTGTTTCGGGTTACTGACTTGGCAACGTAAATTGAATGCTTTCTGACGCACTCATGAGCTCGCGTAACAAATGTCTTTGAGAAGGCACGTAATCTGGAAGCTACACACAAAACACAGATTTACTCTGCCTACCGAATTTACCACCATTGCACTGTGGCTGAAATTTTGATTTCATTGGCCAAAAGTCTAATTTTTTTGTCACCGATTTTTAAAATTTTAACGCCTTTTTGTAGCTAATATATCCAGATTGAGGTAGCCAAAAACTTAGGTTAAACTATTGCTAATTGTAGGCGTGGCGTGCTGTCAAACTCAACGGTTTTTTTAATTTCTGAAAAAGGTAATTTTTTTTTGTTTTTTATCAAAAATAAATGGTTACTACTCGCAACCTATCATCGATAGTGACCTGCGGTCTTTTTTATAATGTTAGTAGGATTATAGTCTTTAGTTGTTGTAAGTGGTCACAGCTCTACCGTTAGGGGCGTTATGAAATATTTATGAAACTACTATATTTTTCTCAAATTTCAACTATAGTGGATAGAACTTCTCGGTAACAAAAGGGAACAAGAAACGTTTACCACCCGGAGAAAGGTGAACGTGTCCTCTTTAACCCTATATATATTTTTGCACCCGTGACGACCCGTGGGTAGAACATTTTTTTTCATTTTAATGAAATTACTCTAAAAAAATTCAAATTACGATAATTTAAACAGCCCTATAAGTACTCGTATATAATGGTGTATTAAATTTATGCTTTAGGTATTTTATAGCTTATAATAGTCATTATTTGTTCTATTACCATAATATATTTGTAAGTAAGAATGTCAATACACAGAGGATGTAATTCAATTAAATCAAGTCCCGACAAAATCACTACATAAAACTGATGCATATGAATTTGAATTAACACCACTACATGCAAGAATACGACTTATGAAAGTTATGATCTGGGGTCTTCAAAATCAATAAAAAACAACGAAAACAACAAAGAGTTAAGAAGTTCAAAAAAGAAACATGTTCAAGATGAATACCGCAAGTTTGCATTGATTATATATCAGCCAAAACAAGGGTCAGGCAATACAAATGGTGGCAATATCGCAAGAAGATTCTTTTCAGATCCAGAAACAACATCTGAAATAAGAGGAGTGGATTTATTTAAACCTTATTTTCAGATTTAAAATAATCCTAGAAGTACTTGCGTGCAATGAAGAAATTTACTCTAGAAAATTTGGAGATTATGCTAACGAAACTGCATCTCTCCAGTATTCGAAGTCAATGGAAAGTAGAACATCGGGATTTAGATGAAGAAGTCAAAAAACTACTAAAGAACAGAAATAACACAGAACAAAAAATGGAATATTTGTAATCAACATTTAAGTCAAATGAAAAACATAGTATTGTTACAAAAGCAATTAAGATCTATTGCAGTTTTTACTTTTAAAATGTTTTTTAAAATTATGAAATTTGACAGCAAAAAATAATAAATTTTTCTGTAGTAATAACAAGATTTTTAGATAATATTATTAACCTTTTTTTTTAAGTGTAAATATTCTTTGAGTGTGAATAAATTTGCAAATTTGACAACAGTTTTTAATTTTTCAGTAATAATAGCAAAATCTCAAGTTTGATTTTACTATTTTTTTTTTAATGTAAAAATTTTTTAGTTTTTATCCCATTATTACAAAAAATGTTAATAATTAGTATTAAAATCCAAATATTAAATTGTTTAATAAAGAAATAAAAATAATAAACACATATTTCACTCTAAAAGTTAAAAAAAAATCAAAAGTTCAACTTTGACCTAGAATTCCTTAAAAAGTCCTCAATCGATTTTAATGTAATTAAAACTGAGTCAAGCTGAACTAAGTACCTATCCACCAAAAAAAAAAAAATTACTTAAATATTTTGATTCAAAAGTAACAGAATTTTGACCAATGAAAAACGATTTTCAGCCACTGTGCATTGCCTATAAAAGCAATAACCTAATTTCGAGTTGAATACGATTGAATACTGTTGTCATAACAGTACATAGTATATTGCTAATATGGAAAATTGTTAAACATTGGAATACACCGATTGACGATATAATTATTCAAAAGTTCAACGTATGATATTTTTGTTGTTGTGGTTTCCTTAAATTGAGTATGTTATGCTGTTCATAACTATCAAATATATCAAATATGTAGGACTTGGAAACACCTTTTATTGTTTCGATCGATACATAATCAATTTCTAAGTTCGTGTGCTTCTAAGTAAACACACACTATAAAATTATTCGATGTTTTAACTGTTTTTTTTTCACTCCAAATTATATTCACAGAAGCTGCATTGAGGGGAACACTGTTGTAAAAATAGAAAATTCATAAAAACAATCGTAATGTTGTCAATATATAAAATAATATTCAATAATATTTAGTCTTTCAGGAATTTTGATGTATATGGTATAATTCCAAATTTGCGAAAAACAATATATTTCTAAGTAAAAACGTTAAATATAAAAATTTATTTGTGAAGTATGCCTCCGATGGTGTAACTAATTATATTTTGTTTTATTACACGAAATTCTTTATTTTAAGTAAATGTAAACTAATGAAATTGTTAATAAATAAATTACTATTAATAAAAAATTTTGAATCCTATATTTTATATCATCTCTATAAAAGGTTGTCACAATCAATAAGTAAAATGAACACATTCATTGCATCAACTAATGCCACGATTCATACAATTGAATTAATACATAATATGAATTGAATGTAGTAAATTACAGTTGTATGGATTACATAATTCAATATGCACCACAGAATAATGTGATAGTACATGGAGCCTCGAAAATTCGGTAGGCAACAAATACGATTGCAACAACGAACCTGTTCTTTGTGTGTAAGTGACATTTTTTTTATCTTGTATTTCGTATTAAAAACAAGTACGAAAATTTTAGTCGGTTTATACTGACTATATGATACCCTATACCATGCGTTTAGAGACCCTATCTCTTAGACCCAAATAATTGGATATAGAATATAAGCATAAACCAAATTTGAGTGCCACTGTTATCAATTTTTTGGCTGCAGATAAGAAAAAGTTTATATCGGATGCTATATGTGGGGCTAGGTCAAAAAATGGACCGATCCTGACCATATTTGGTAACGTCACTTATTTATTGCAAAAATATATAAATCCATATTTGAAAAATATCTGAGCAATATATTTTGTTTTGATAGATTTAAGTGAAGATCGGGAATCAGCTTTTTATAATGGCTATGGCTATGTTTTATTTTTCGCCTACTGATGAATGGGAGTTATGAACGTACATAAACCTAATTTGATCGATATCCGTAAGATAATTTAGATTTTATGACAATTTAAGTCGATTTGATAGGGGTCAGTTGTATGGGGACTAGTTCTGAGCATTCACCGATTTTCACCAATTTCAACAGCGTTCATGCCTTGGCCAGTAGAATCTTATACACAAAATTTCAGCAAAATGTATTCATATTTGCGACTTGTAGTTTGATTACAAGGTTTACATGGACACACAGACAGACGGACGGATGGACATCGCTAAATAATAGAAGATGGGTCTAGGTCAAATATTTTTGGTAGTTAGAAACATCAGCACAAAGTCGTTATACCACATAGTGGTATAGGGTATAAATATTTGTATGGACAATTTGTACACCCTCCACGCCACCTTGAAGAGGCTCAGTCCATTTGTAACTAATCGAAATAAATTTCAGAGACCCAAAAATTATATATATTCCTGATCTTTCAAAAAGGAGAAGGTGATGTCTTTCTGTCTGTTGAAAACATTCTTCTATCGGGACTATATCGGAAATATAATCTGCAGTAGTTCGGTATTGAACTTGGTGCCTCTACATCCGCTATGTGAGGAATGACGTTCGAAAATTTAAAGATAATACGATAAAATTTCACACTAAAATGCTTTTAAGTAACAAAACATGTGCATATTCCAAATATGCAAGTCTTCCATGCTAAAAATTTGGAATAAATCGAACAAAAACAAGTAAGAAAATTATAGTCGATCGAGACCGACTATATGATACCCTATACCATGCGTTTAGAGACCCTGTCTCTCAGGCCCAAATAACTGGATATAGAAAATAAGCATAAACCAAATTTGAGTGAGATTTTTATTAATTTTTTCGGCTGCAGATATGAAAAAGTTCATATCGGATGCTAAATCTATATGGGAACTAGACCCAAAAATGGACCGATCCTGACCATGTTTGGTAAAATCTCTTGTATTATGCAAAACTATATACAAACAAAATTTGAGAAGAATCAGTGCAATATTTTTGTTTTTTGATAGATTTAAGTGAAGATCGGGAAGCAGCTCTATATGGGGCCTATGACTAAGAGTTATCCAATAGGGATCATTTTTGGACGACTGATTAATGGATGTAATATATATATACAAACCCAATTTGATTAAGATTTGTATGATAATTTGGATCTTATGGCAATATATGTCGATTTCATAGGGGTCATTTGTGTGGGGGCTAGGTCTGAACATTTACCGATTCTCACTAATTTCAATAGCGGTCATCCCATGGCAGAGGAAAGCTTATATACCAAATTTCATCAAAATATATTCATATTTGCGACCTGCAGTTTGATTACAAGCTTTACATGGACACACAGACGGACGGACGGACGGACATCGTTAAATCGAATCAGATAGTGATTCTGATAGTGATTCTGATTCGATCGGTATAATTAAAGATGGGAGTAGGTCAAATATTTTTGGTTGTTACAAACAGCAGAACAAAGTCATTATACCCAAACCACATAGTGGTATAAGGTATAATTAATTGTTCTAGTAAACTAGATGAAACCCTTACTATGAATTGGGAAATAAAATTGTGTTATATTTACCGACTTTTATGATTTGATGATTATGATGATTTTATAATTTGACGTCACTAACCCATTTGGACTTGGCGCCACATATGACCCCAAGCTAGTATAGGACGATTAAGTCAAAAATTCAAATATTTTCCAAATATTTCATATTTTTGGATCATTTTACTCCTAGGAGTACATAAGGGTAAGTTTTCATAAAACATAGCACGATTTTATTTCCCAACCCATAGTATGGGTTTCATCTACATTACTAGAAAATTTAATTTCCTTAAATATTCCAAAATTCAAAGTTTGGTCTCGGCAAGGAATGGGTTAACGTTGTTAGATTTATTCCGAATTTTTAGCATGAACGATTTGCACATTTGGTTACTATATTTTTAGCGTCAGATCTAAAAATTCAACAGCACTAAAAAATATTTGATTTTTTTGAAAAAATTTCATTAGCTTGGGGTCATATGGGGTCATATTATTTTTTTCAGAAATCTTAGGCTATTAAGATAAAATATAACATATAAAAGTAGAAAGAGAACATTTACTGAATATTTAAAAAAAAAATAATTTTTCTCAAAATCCGCAAAAAAAATTCCTTGTAAAAAAAAATTCTGGTACAGGAATTTACGCAAAAATCACAGAGTTAATCTATAACACACATTTAACAAAACTTTAAAGTGCCAGATCCATTTGTTAAAATTTTGTTTAAGGAAATTTTTAAAAGCTTTAAAAAGGAGTTTTTAGAATTTTATGAAGCAAATTTTCCATATTTGGTCTCATTTCGCAATAGGTTAACAACGTGGTAATAAAACAATACTTCATATCTGAGTACTTATAGGTAAGGAAACCAAAGAAAAAATATGGCTTTAATCAATTTGTTAAAGTTGTAAAAATGTTCATCACATTTCAAGACCTAGACTTTTTTGGTACAAAAGTGGTCTGGGGCATTTGTTACTTCTTGGCGAGTTTTTATTCGATTTTGAAGTTATATAGCTTTTTATACCCTATACCACTATGTGGTTTGGGTATAATGACTTTGTGCTGCTGTTTGTAACAACCAAAAATATTTGACCTATACCAATCTCTAATTATATCGATCGAATCAGAATCACTTTTTGAGTTGATTTAACAATGTCCGTCCGTCCGTCCGTCCGTCTGTGTGTCCATGTAAACTTTGTAATCAAACTGCAGGTCGCAAATATGAATATATTTTGACGAAATTTGGTATATAAGCTTTTATCGCCCATGGGATGAACGCTGTTAAAACTGGTGAGAATCGGTCCATGTTCAGACCTAGCCCCCATACAAATTATCCCTTTGAAAATTGGGTTTGTATGCATTCATTACATCTATTAATGAGTAGTCCAAAAATGATCCCTTTGGCCCCATATAGAGCTGCTTCCCGATCTTCACTTAAATCTATTAAAAAACAAAAATATTGCACTGATTCTTCTCAAATTTTGTTTGTATATATTTTTGCAAAATACAAGAGACTTTACCAAACATGATCAGGATCGGTCCATTTTTAGACCTAGTCCCCATATAGATATAGCATTCGATATGAACTTTTTCATATCTGAAGCCAAAAAAATTAATAAAAATCCCACTCAAATTTGGTTTTTGCTTATTTTCTATGTCCAATTAGTTGGGCCTAAGAGATAGGGTTTCTAAACGCATGATATAGGGTATCGTATAGTCGGTCTAGACCAACTATAATTTTCTTACTTATTTAAAAGATAATTTAGTACCAATATTGACTCATATAACAGCTTGTCGAAAAAATTAAACTATAGAACGAAATTTTCTAAAATCTAAAAAAGTCATATTTTCCCCATATAAAAACACTTGAAATTTTCAGTAACGTTGAGGCACCTCTAAATTTCTTTTGATTGACCCAAAACTTTTTATCTCCCAGTTTTTTTTTTTTTTTTGCTATTCATATATTTCTAGGTGGTGAGACTATAAATTCGAACATTTTTTCCCCCTCCATATAATGAAGGGCCACCCTAATATACACAGATGCGTATCAGTGATGCATGCACATTTTTGTATGCTTGTTGTTTTTGTTAATTTTTTGTACATGTGAAAATGTTAACCTAAAACATGTATTCCCGTATTTAGCCCGTCCGTCGCACGCTTGAGTGGTATTATTTATTTATTTGTTTATCTACAGAATATTTATTCTTATAATCTACTTAGAACTAATACTATAATGAGTTAAAAACCTTTAATAATTTTAACTAATATATAACTGAAGAGAATCTTTAAACATACGATTATTTGTTAAATCCCTTGGCAGCTGGTACAACTTGAATAGATCACAAATTTCCGAACAATTTATGTCCCATATAAAACATTGTAAACAAACATTACAGATTGAAATCCCAAAAGTTTCCCCCTTATTACATATGTATGTAATTGATAATGCCAAGAATATTTTAAAAGAATTCTGGTAGACCTTTTTGAACACCTTCAATACGGTTTGAAGATATCATATAATAATCCATTTAATCCTATCCTATAATTATAAGACTTGGTCTTGTTGTACAGAAATCAATAAATAAGTAATTACTGTTTTTTTTTTCAATAATTCATTACCCTACATGGCATACAGGTCCCACAAATGAATTTTATTATTACTTCACGACTGATCAAAATTCACCAAATTTTCCAAGTATTTTTTAAGTCAAGTAGTATTTTAACAAAATCAGATTGCGTGAGTGAACTTTATTAACAAATTAAAAAATTAAATATGATATACATATTAGTTTTGATTTTAGCAAACAAATTTTTCAAGTTATATTTCTTTTGTATTTATACATGTTTTCAAACCTGTCTATGATAAATTTATGCAGCTTAAGTAATTTTATAAAAGTCTGAATGCAAAAAAAAAATGTTTGCTAAAAATACGAAATATCTTCAGAAAAACTTAATTAAAGTGTTTTAAATAATTGTAGAAAAAACATCCTGTTCTTTTGGGGGAACTATATATATTATAATGAACAATAAATGAACAATTGTCTCTTGACAATGTCATTCAATAAGATATGTCAGCTTCATGCATTTGTATAATTTTGTATTCTTCTGAAATTGTTATTGTTGATGAATGACTACAAAAATTTGCATATTGTTTAGTCAAATGTTATTGCAGCAATGCCTGCTCAACTGCTTCTCCTACTTCTTCAGCTTCCTGTTTCTGTTACTCCAATTTCTAATTCATCATATTGAACTTCTGCTACATCTCTTTGTTGCTTCTTGCTTGCAAAATTTATGGTTCTATACTTCATAAGGACGTCTTGGCATCTATTGTCACATCGTTAGAATACAATTAAGTTTTGAATAGAATGAATTAATTAAATTTTATTATATTCAATTGCATTGAATGGCAAGTTTTGACGTTTCGTTAGTCTATAGTTTAAATTAGTTATGAATGTTTTTGTTGTGCAACAGCCGACAACAATTTGTATTCAACTAAACTTTCTGGTGAGTTTCAACAGAACTGATTTGTTGCTATCCGGTTGCATAATTTCTTATGTATATAAATAAAATGTGAAAACTACAAATTTTTATAACCAACAGCTTTTTAAAAAATTATATTCAGTTTAAGTTAATTAAATAAAATATTTGTTTTCCCCCTTATATTTTTCCAAAAAAAAAAAAACTTTTATTAGAAAATTTGCATTCTTACTTTTTTATTTAACAAACAAAATATTATGAAAATAAATATAAACTCCTTAACTTTACAGCTCATGTACAATTGGAAGTTTTTACTTCTTAAGCATATTGTGAGTGTGTCTGTGTGGGTGCATGTAGTTTTCTTCTACATAATTTTGTTAAGAAAAAATTTGTTGCTCTCGTTGTTCTTGTTATTTTTGATTTGAGAATAAAACTCTGACCATTACCAAAAACTCTGCAGTCGTAAGAAAGCAAATAACCAATGAAGTTTTCTAATCCTGTTAACAAAAGAAATCCCGCAGCTCAATCGAATTTCCTGAAGCAATTTGTTTGCAAATCTTCTATCAAAACGCAAAAATTTTGAAAAAGAAAGAAACAAATCGAAAAAATCTCCATATAAAGATGGAAGACAAATTTAAAGTTTTTCCTTAACTTGAAAAAAAAAAAACTTAGGACTGATAGAAAAAGCAAATCAACCTTAGTAAACCCTCTTGAATTAGGTGACGCTTTAACATGTCATAACATCACAAAACATGTAACATAGACACGTATGTATGTGATGTGTGTGTGTGGAATAATAACATGACCGATGTATTTTTTAAGAAAATATAGGGTAATTCCATTTAAAATCAATGAAAAAAATACGCCATTTTCGACCTTACCCTCTTTGAATTGTACAAAATATAGCATGAATGTTCTATGGTACTAAGCTAATATAAATTCAAAAATTTTGGTGTCTAGCTTTTGTGGTTTCCGAAATATGGCGCTTCGAAAAGTATAAAATTCACCAAAAACACACATAAATGGTCTGCCATTATTGCTTATATCTTCAAAAGTTTTAAACGTCGAAATTGGTCTCGTTTAAGAGGTATTGAAAATAGCTTTAAAACTAAGTTAAGCGATTTTTTTTTTCGAAAGGCCAAAGCTCACTGGGAAGCTATATCTCAAAAAATTAAATTTTTAAAATTCTAAGACAAACATATGTTGATCCTGATAGTCCCATTTGCCTTTTGTGTCAAAAAATTTGAGTGAGCTCTTATTAGTTCCTGAGATATTGATGAAAATGTGAAATTATTTAAAAAATTGTCTACTATTTTTTTTATTAGTACTTTTTTTTTTGTTATTTTTTTAATAAAATTAAAAAAAAAAATTTAATACGTTCTTATATTTTATATTTTCTAAGGCTTAAAACTTAAAGGATAGTCTTGTTTGTATTTCGTGCTACATTTTTGGGCGAGCTGTTATTGTTTAATTAGCGTACAATTTTATGTAAAATTTAATTATATTTTTTTTTAATTTTTGTTTAATGTTTACTTTTGCTATATATTAAATTTTGGTAATGTGGAAGCTTTCAAAAAGAAAAAAGCTTATCAAAAAAAAATTACAGAATCCAAAAAAGCTTTTCAATTATCTAATAACTGCTCCTGCAGTTTCTCATGTTTGTCCAGAATCGGAAATATTTCAGCAATTAAAGGAAAAATTCAAATCTACTAAAAAGAATAGCGAAAAAATACAATTGCTAACCCTTTTACCAAAATGTTAGGCATTGCAGAAAATTGTACAGGGGTTTGAAATTTCCGAATTTATGGCTCGGAAGGTAAAAAAATTTAGTTGAGGAAAGGTATACTGAGTAGTCCCAACAACAAAACAAGAAATGTTTTATCATCGAAAGTTGTGGAAGCTGTTAAAATCTTTTATAAACATGATGACCTCAGCAGATGCATGCCATGGTATAAAGATTCTGTTTCTATGTTTGAGAATGGTGTGAAAATAAAAAAAACTAAGAGATTGCTGCTTGGAAATCTAGGTGAAATGTATGCATTGTTTAAAGAAACACATGAAGAAATAAAAATTGGTCATTCTAAATTTTGTGAGCTTCGTTTGAAAAATGTTGTGTTCTTCAATGCCAGTGGAACTCACAATATCTCCTTGAACTTAAAAAACTGAACAAAAGGCTTGTAAAGATTGCTTTGAGAAAATTACGTGCAGTCCTTCGACTCCCAAATGCTATTTAGCTAAATGTAAGGACTGTCCAGGAGTAGAAAATGTCAAGCAAAAACTTGACGAATTACTAGAAACAAATCATGATGATGAAATTACGTATAAACAATGTTTCATTAGAAGCAATGGTAAAGCAGGCTGAAGATTTTCTGGATTCACTCTACGAAAAGTTATTGCATTTTTGAATGCAATTCCGCTTCAATTCTATGAGTAGTGCCGTGAACATCTTTTAAATTGAAATTTTGAATTTTTAACAGAGGAAGATTATAAAGCAGAAGACGAGTTTTTTTAAAAACCTGGTTTATTGACATGAAAACAATACCAGCAACAAAAAAATGCCACTATTTTGTTCATGAAGAAAAATCAAATCTTAAAGTAAAACTGTACTCCGAAGACCGAGAATTTTTAATTGAAAATATTTA
Organism: Cordilura impudica; assembly: GCA_963682025.1. Classification (NCBI taxonomy): domain Eukaryota; kingdom Metazoa; phylum Arthropoda; class Insecta; order Diptera; family Scathophagidae; genus Cordilura; species Cordilura impudica. The sequence continues at coordinate 304,684,084 of OY821518.1, forward strand.
CAATTAATTGATCGCATATGTTTGTGATATATAAATATATATATATATATATATATATATATATATATATATATATATATATTATATTATATATATATATATATATATATATATATTATATATATATATATAATAAATATTTCTTACTTTTAACTCCTTTTGTCTAAAATAATATGTGTAATTAATATCACTCAAATAAATAAATAAAAAAAATTTATGAAATTTTTTCACATTTTTATCAATATCTCGGGAACTAATAAGAGCTTACTCAAAATTTTTGACACAAAATGCAGAGCATATTATCAGGACTAACATATATTTTTTCAAAAATTTTACAAATTGCATTTTTTGAGATATATCTTCCCAAACTTAAAAACATGTGACAATGACCTTTGACTTTTCAGAAAAAAAATTTAACTAAATTCAGTTGCAAAGCTACACTCAATACCTTTAAAATAAGCCAAATTTTGACCCTGTATGTTAAAAACTTTCATATATATAAATTATAATGGCAGAGCACTCATATGTGTGTTTAATGATTTTTTAAATTTTTTGACAGTTGGTCCCATATTTCAATGTGTTTTACAAAGCAGATTATGAATGATGTAAATATTTAAGATGTTGAACTCTATTTTAGAGAAATTTGCATTTTCTAAAAATATTATTATTGTCCTGGGGTATTGCTGGGGTGACATTCAAACTTATTTATTACGGTCATCTCTTACAAAACCGATAAGTGGCACTATAACAAACAAATCTCTAGAGAATATTGTAGATTTTCAAGTTTGCTGTGCAAAAAGAAATGACAAACTAAGATGTAAACGTTTTATAAGGTAACAGTACAATGTGAAAGTATTAGATTATAAATTTATAAGAAAAACAGATTTATAAAAAAACACAATATTTAAAATTATATCAGATAAATCAATAACTGATAGAGGACAGTTTTCGTATTGTTTTGAAAAAAGAGTAAAATAACAGACGAAAATCGATGATAAAGTGTTAAGATTTTTTTTTTTAATTTCTCCCTAAATTTCACTCTACACTGAGAAAAAAAGTGCGCTTAAAAATTAAATGTGAACACTTTTAAATTTTAAAGTGCCTCAGACATAAGGTTCTTAAGCGGAGCACAAAAAAGTTTGTAAAGCGTTTGTTCTTAATTTAAAAGTAAAAATTTTTGTTTTTAATGTAAAATTCTTAAATTTATAAATGTTTACTTTATTGTATAATGAAAAACTTTATATTTTAAAGTAAAATATATTATTTATAAAGTAATCACATTTAAAATTGTATTAAAAAGTGAAGCCATTTAATTTTAAACTTTTAAACTTTAAAAAATAAAATTAGAACGTTTATTTTCGAAGTGTTAACTTTAAAATCTAAAGTGTTCAATTTGCAGAAAATGTTAACACTTTTTATATTTAAAGTGTTCACTTTATAAATCAAAGTGTATTCACTTTAATATATAAAATATCAGTTTATTATTAAAAGTGTTCACTTTGACATTTCAAGTGTACATTTTGTATTAAAAGTGTTAACTTTTAAACTCAAAGTGTCTTTGTTGGAACTAAACGTGAACACTGTAAAACGCAACGTAAAAAATTTTATTTTCAAAGTGTTTAAATTCATTTTGAAAGTTCTATTTTAAATTTTACCGTTAAAATAAAAAGCGACGCGTTAGCGGCATTTGTGTGATTTCGTTAGTGTGAACAAGATAAAAAATGATCAGTCAGGGTAAAATTATACAAGAAAGTGACTTGGAGCGAATTATTGGCAACGATATCCAAATTAATGAGCAGGGTGATTTAATGTACACGTGTGTTGTTGAAAAAGCTACCAACGACAATTTAAGTGAGGAAGATACGGATCTCCTTAATCTGCTAAAGGAGTTTGATCTTGTAACACATTTTCTTGACCTAAAAAGTAAGTAAAAATAATAATTAGTTATTTATAGTTCGATCCGAGATCATGTATACAGTTTCTAATACTAGAAAAGATAATACTTTATGCAATGTAAGAGAAATTTGGAAAAAATTGAAGACAGCGCTAGATGGAGTAGCTACTTTCGAACAAAGCGACTTGTTCATCTTCAGCATCCTTCTGCCTATTGCTTCAACTCATGCTTAATCAACTATTTAACTCAACATTAGAAAGTAAAAATATTTAGGCAATATTAACACTTATACAATATTATTAATGTTCCTTAGATGCTGCAATAACTTTTCAACGCTTAAAATTTTTGTCAAAAGAAGACAATACGGAAGCAATAAGAAATATTGGTCTTCGAGCGGAGTTTACAGAAAAGTTGGTTTTCTGGCGCAAGTCAAAGGTAAAAATAATATTAATTTTTAAGCCTATTTGTGATGTTACGCACGTACATACGTACATACGTACATACGTTTATAATTTAGCAAGCTGCTTTTTTCAGATTGGAATAGAAGACGAAATGTTGAGCCAGACTTCGAAGATTGTTGGTTGGCTAGAAAAAACCATCGCAACGATTCACCCTGTTCTTCAAATAATTTAATAGGAAGCGCATTTGGATCACAGGTAAGAATTTATAGGTACAGTACAAAGTTTTGTATTAAATTTAATGTTACACTACAGTGCAGCCCATTTCAACATTTTTAAAGAATAACTCAACCGGAAAACAACTTATTCTATATTATAAGGAAAGGGCATATTTTACGAATGAGCAACGCGATGACTTCATTAAAATAATTTTTGAAGATGTTGTGTTAACAAAGGCAAAGCTTAGACCTGAACACTTTGCTAGTATCGTGGAAGAAGTAATTGTTTCCCAAAGAAAAATAGTGTCCCAGGTATTATTAAAAACGATATATAAAGAGAACATATTATAAACTGATTTCTTTCAGGATTATTACTACATTCCTCGTCAAAGAAAAAACCAGAGTTCAGAAAAAAACACACACTGAATAAAAAACTCGTACATATATGTTAGCAAACATAACTTAGACCAACACACACATATTTTTATTTTCATATCAATTATGTGCGTTTCTAAATTTTCTACGGTGCCCAACACAACCATGACTGTGTTCGTTTTAATATTTCGTTATTTACACGAACATTTTTGTATCACATACTTTTTTGTTCGAATTCAGTTATATTTTAAGTCGTGTTTAAAATATAACTGAACTCGAACCTGTTTATTGTACATGTTGTGTTTTTCTTACTACACGAGCCACAACACGACTTAAAATATAACTGAACTCGAACCTGTTTATTGTACATGTTCTGTGTTTTTTTTCACTACACGTAGCAGAACATGAACTTCAAATAAAGCAACACTCAAAAATGTGTGCTTTATGTGTGTTTGAAACAAAAAGTATGTGATACAAAAATGTTCGTGTAAATAACGAAATATTAAAACGAACACAGTCATGGTTGTGTTGGGCACCGTAGAAAATTTAGAAACGCACATAATTGATATGAAAATAAAGATATGTGTTGGCTGCTTTTGAACAGAACATTGTGTGTTTCATGTGTGTATTTTCTGAACCTTGGAAAAAACCCATCAGGCAAGCTCTATTCCAAATATTTTAAATTAAAGACGAAGATTAGAAAGAGTAGTCCATCTGCGGATAGATCTCTTTCGAGTGAAGTACGTGATCCATTAGTGGAAGAAAATTTTGAAGTTGACGAAACGCTGTCAAATTTGATTGAATTAATGTGGATTAAAAACATTTAAAATAATGCGTTTTCTTTAAAGTTTCTTGTGAACACTTTTAAATTGCATTTGAAAGTGTTCACTCTTAAATTAAAAACAAACGCTTTTAATTTGAGATTGACTCTGTTAACTTTCAATTTAAATACAAACAATTGTAATCGATAATGCGCATGTTAAAATGTAAAGTATTCACTTTAATATTCAAAGTGTTATCATTAATAATTTACATATTAAAGTGTAAACTTTAAAATTAAATATTTTTCAATATGGCTGGTTTTCATACATGAAAATTTTAAATTTTAAAGTCACTTGTACTGGATTTAAGGTGAGTTAAAAGTGTTTCTTTTCTGAGTGTGGACTTTCAAATATAACATTTTGCTCATTGAACATTTACACGTTTCTTCCCAATTTTGTCTGTTGGGCGAAAAATGGAAGCTTTGGCAAGGCAAAAAAGGTAACAGCATTAAACACATCAGTGTTTAAGAAACCTGTTTTATAAGATAAGGCTACTCTTGATTCAAAATATATAAAAAATACACTTTTCGAAAAAAGTGCAAATAAAATGCGACATTTTTTGTCAGAAAAGAAAATGGCATTACCTTTGCTACAGTTGTGAGTTATAAAAAAATTTCAATGACATCCCAGAATCTCGAAATAAATTAGGTCAATATATTTGTTTAATACCTTTTACATATATTAATTATATTTAGGATTTTTTAACATTATTATTAATATTTAACATGGCGGCTGAAATCTTCGTTAAAATACTCGAATTATACAAGTTTGAGCAGTTGCCAAAAATAATGAAAATAATCCACCATTGTGTCGCCATGGCAACAGAAAAGAAAAACTGAGATGCAATGTACTCTTAGAAATACGAGTGTGTACAAACTACAACTTACTTATGTACGTATATGTTTGCGTGTGTGTGTATAAATATAATTTTTTACTAGTTCGTTGTTAGATGTTAGTTGTACGCCAATTTTAAAATATTTTTTTTTTTCAATTTGAATGCATCAAATATTTTTGCATGATTTTTAACATGTACAAGTTTAGTTAAGAGAAGACTCCTTGTTGGCTGAATAAAGAAAACAAATTATCAACAATCAAAAATTGACTTAGAAAAAAAAAAAAAATAGTAGACTGGTGGTCGAATGAAATATAAAATTAAGCCATACCAGAATTGTTTATCGGAGACATTTAGGCGATGATAGAAGATATGACTTTAGTTTTTTTCATCTCATATACTTAGAATTATCGTGCTAGCGTATAATCTGAGATTTATGTGAATTAAACATTGGCAGCATATGGTTACCAAAATTATAGAAAGTATAATTAATTATTTCAAATAAAAAAAATATTTTATCAGAAACGCTCAAGTTTTAGTTTTTCGGGATGGCATATATACTTCAAAGTGTGTTGAAGCACAACCAATTTTAGTGGCATTATTTTAAACATTTTTATGAGGTTTCCCAAAATATTTAAATTTTTGCGACAACCGTTAGTGAGCTGGACTATTTTAAAGAGAAGGTATATTTTTAAGGTTTTTCATGGATCTTGACTTTTGTTTGACAAATGAAAATCACAGTTTCCGCGAAATTCTACAATATTATAATATTTAGATCTATTTAGCACATTTGAATCTGTATTTGATTTAAGCGAAGACGTCTATACTTGTAAATAATTTTGTAATATTCGTGTTTATTACGAAGTTTATCGAATTTTCTCGATTTTATGAGAATGAAAGCTCTATATGGTTATGGTATAATGACTTTGTGCTTATGTTTGCAACTACCAGAAATATTTGACGTATACGTTTTTTATACCGATCGACTCTGAATCATTTTCTGAGTCGATTTAGAGATGTCCGTCCGTCCATCTGTTTGTGTGTTCAGACAAACCTTGTAATATAAATATATTTTGATGAAGTTTAGTACATAACCTTTTATCGGCCATATAAGGAATGCTATTGAAATTTCTTAAAATCGGTTCATGTTCAGGCCGAGTCTCCACACAAATGACCCCTATAAGATCGACTTAAATGGTCATAATATCCATTTAAATATATAGTTATCGGTTAAATTGGGTATGTGTATGTTTATTACATCTATTTATCAGTAGTCCAAAAATAAACGGTATTGGACAATTTTTAGTCATAGCTCTCATTTGAAGCCGATTCCCGATTTTTGCTTAAAACTATCAAAAAACAAAAAAACCGGACAGATTTTTCTCAAATTTGGTGTGTGTATATATTCCTCCAAAAACTAAGTGACCTTACCAAATACGGTCAGGATCGGTCCATTTTTTGACCCAATGCCCGTATAAATATAGCATCCGATATGAACTTTTTCATACACGCAGGCAAAAAGTTAATAACGATGCCACTCTAATTTGTAAATTACATATATTTTAAGGCTATGTGACGGAACAAATATAGCTCCTGGAGCAGTCGAAATTTTACAACGTGGTACTAGATGATATTTGTAGTGTACAGAAATGTGCGTGAAATTCGGTTATATCTAGAGGTTCAATTTTAAATACGAACCTGCTCGATATAATGACAATCCATATTATCCTAATTTTTTTCCAGGACAGACGAACGGATGGCCAGATGGACAGACGGATATCATATATCGAGTAGTATAGCCCAGCACTCGAAATTCGAGTGCAAATTCTAGGAAATATTATTTTTTCATTCAATTTTTGTCTTCCAATGTTTTTTTTTAATCTATATATGGGGGTTTTCATGTCAAGTGCACCAACTTTTTAAACCGATGTCATCCAATCGGGATGAAATCTGCACCAAGGTTAGTCCTATTAGATAGTAGTTTAGACACAATATTTCAACCACATCGGTCAAGATCTCTGTGAGTTGACATTTTGGCTAAACAGGTGTTTTTTTCACAACCATGTAACTTATTACCTATTGTTCTTAGAAAATTTTCTCCCAAATAGTTTAGATAACTGTTTCTTCAATATTTCGGAAAAAAATACTTTAGAAAAAATTTTTTTTTTACTTTTTTTTGTTAAATCAAAGCATTTTTGGTCCTTTTTTCTCAAAAAAAAAAAACACCTGTTTAGCCAAAATGTCAAATTTTGATCCTTTAACTCAGAGAGATCTTGACCGATGTTGTTGAAAAATTGTGTCTAAACTACTATCCAATAGGACTAACCTTTGTGCAAATTTCATCCCGATCGGAAGACATCGGTTTCAAAAGTTGGTGCATTTGACATGAAACCCCCCATAAATAAAATATTTATGAATATTTAAATGAGCATAAAGGTATGCTAATCAATTTTATCAATTCACAATTCAACACAGACCGTCTGATGTATAGTTTAAATCATTTGCATTAACAGGGTGTAACGAATTATTATAAATATTTTATTTTATTTAATTTAATATATTTTTAAGATAAATTAAACATAAATTTTATCATTCTCAGCTTCTCTTCCATATAAACTATAACTATGCTAATTTTCAAACTCCTCCGTGCTCGCATATTGCTTAAAAAGGGAACTAAAAATTTACCTTCACGTATTAATATATATATTAAGAATATGTATACTTTATATGTTCACAAATTCATTTTTCAATTCATTCCAAACGGAATGACAAAAGCTGCACAGTGTTTTTAAGCCTAAAGAAAGGAAAAATACGTTCTCACTGCCAAAATTTCATATATTATAATTTTACTTTTTATTATATAAAAACCTACACACCTTCCTACATATTGTGCAAAAATTTTTTTAAATTTTTTGAAATTTCACAAAAGCTGTGACATTTTTCAATTGATATTTCTTTTGCATACATCTCTCAATTGCCACAAAGCACCAAATATTTCGGCAAAAGGCTTAGAAAATGCCAAAGGGGGCAACTAATTTTTTTCTGGAATGACGCACATTGGTACTTTATATTTAATTCATTTAAATATGAGTTTTCCGCTTTACTAAAGTCCGTTGAAATCAGGATCATGCCCATACTAGGCAAAAGGCTTGTCGCATGTCGAAAAGAGCAGAATCTATCCAAGAGTTAAGAAATGACCGAAAAAAAATTCCTTCAAAAAGTTATATAAAATATTTTGTTTAGGTTAAGTGCATATCTTATCTGGTTAAAAAAATATGATTACCCTGGCAAGACGCAGCACTAAAACCATTTTTGTCTCAAATTTTTTCCACTCTGAACATTTTTTTTTAATACAAAATTGTTTTCATAATAAGAGTTTAATTTAGCTGCGTTTATTAAAAAAATTTTTCAGATCAATTTTTGTTTACCAAAAATTATATACAGTCAAAAAATTTTTTACATAATTATTTGATAAAAATTCAGACGCAACTAAGGAGGAAAACTCCAAAGTAACTGAACGCGTAAGGCGCACAGTTTTGGCATCAGTAAAAGAAAATCCCAGAACTACTGATTCCCAGTTATTACTAGTGTTAAAGAATCATTCGCCAAAGACATTCATAAAGATAATGTTCGCAAAATATTACAAAAAAAAAATTTCATAATCATATAGATGTCAATAGAAAAAACAAATGGAACTGCATTAAAGAAAATCTTTTGCCAACAGTTAAACACGGTTGAGGCGGCATTATGGTTGGGCAGATAACGGGATTGGTACACTCGTATTTATTGAGTCTATAAAGGATCACGTTGGATACAAAAACATTTGAAAACGAAAATTTAAAGCAGAGCGTATAACAACTGGGCCTTTTAAAAGATGCTTGGTTCCAACAGGATAATGATCCAAAACATACGGCACACAACTCCAAGTTGTGGTTGCTACAATCCAAAGAATTAATTAAAATGAATCCCCCAATTTGAATTCTATAGAGCATTTGTGGGATTTAAGGGAGCCCAGAATCTGTCAGGATAAAATAGCATCAAAGAAAATATTAAGAAGAAAGAACATTATAGTCAATCTAGGCCGACTATACGATATCCTATACTATGCGGTTAGAGACCTTTACGCTTAGGTGTAACAAATTGAATATTTAAAATAAGCATAAACTTAATTTGAATGGATAAGAAAAGTTCATATTGTATGCTATATTTATATGGGGACTAGGTCATTTGTATGGCGACTAGGTTTTCATCAATTTCAATAGCGTTCATCCAATAGCCGATAAAAGCATATATACCAAACTTAATCTAAATATATTCATAATAGCAAGCTGTAATTTGACAGACAGGTAGGCGGATGGACAGATTGATGGACAGACGAATGTACATCGCTAAATCGACTCAGAAAGTGCAGAATAAATAGAAACAGTATCAAACTTTAAGTATATGTAAATATAATGGATATTACGGCTCGGCATGAATTTAACACTATAGGAAGCAAATGGAAATTAATGTTTTTATATGAACAACATGAACGAAAGTCATTTTAATGTATGACAAGTCAGTTGGAAGCAGAAATGATTCATGTGGCTGCAATACGTTAAAATTACACTGTACGCACCATCTTAGAAATTCAATTAAATCAAGGATATTGTTTCAATGGGGGAATCTTCCACTCGTAACATCTGTGCAAAAATAGTTTACAGTAGAGATAATTTCATTCATTCGTAGAAATAATTTTTTTTATTTCAATTATTTAGGATGCACACACTTCGCTGTTGTGTTGTTGCTCCACTTCATCGCTAAAATCCTCAGATTTATTTACAGTGTACAAAAGGTTTTTCTAAATTTTTTTTTTAAATTAGAGCAACGTTTCTTTTATTAATAACAATTATTTTTGATTGCAACAAAACGAACAAAGGCTAAGATGTCATAACAATGTTGGTTTCCGTTGCCCTTCAACACAAACAGGAAGTTCTTGTATCAGCGAATTGTATTGTATTTTTTAGTCTTACTTGTATGGATGAAAAGAAATATTAGCATCACGGAAATCAAAATGTAATCTCTATGGCCACAATTTGTTAATAATATTTGTATTTTACTTTTAAATAACACCCAGTAAACATTTTCAGTCAAAAAAAAAAAAAAAATAAAAAATAAAAAATCAATAGATTTCTTATCTTCTAAAAACTCATCTTCATATAAGAGGAATTTTCTATTTTCAAAACAGTTTTTGATACCGTTCTTAAAAATATAGCATTTTCGGATTGGTAAAAATTTTCAAAAATTGTTCGTGACTGGAACTAAAAAGTCCAAATAAAATTATCAAATTCAAGTGTCAATATTTCTAAGAACTTTGAAATTTGTTTGTTGGAATGATTTTAATACCAACTATGAATTAAACACTACTTAAGCTGATAATTTTTAAGCTCTTAGCACACATTCTAAACGTATTGTTTACTATTTTTTAAAATGTTTTAAATTATAATTCAGTTCTAAAATTATTTTTTGTATGAATAGTATCAAATACCTTGTATTTTATGTGTTACTTTGGAAAACATGTCATTTTGATCTTGTTCTCATCTACATAACTGTTTGCTTTAGGCTTAATAAATAACTTTGTGGTCTACGTTCAGCTTATTTGCATATGCAAACTAGTAGAACAACAACTGAACTTGATTTCATCAGTGGAATATATTCGAGTATATTCACATCGCAGCGGGAGAACATACATATTATTATGATAGTCTATTAAATTATTTTGCTAAATTCGCACTGGTAGTGATGGTGAGAGTTCGGTGCTAAAGTCGCTTAGTTTATTACTGAAACTTTATCATCAGTGAAATATGCTAGAGGCATATTGTTTATTGTACATTACTATTTAGTTACTTGCATTGTAGTTTATGTTAGTTAATCTATTTTAGCAAGAAAGCCCAAGGTTTTTAACAACAGTTAAGCATCCAAAATGTTTTAGCTTTTCTTATACAAAATTCCAGCTTCGGTGAAATTATCGCTTCCAATTGCATTTGTTTTATATATTAACAGCCATTTTTTTAATAACACTACGTAAAGCTAAATTATCAGCTCTTAAATAGAACAAACTTATGTTTGTATGCTTGGCAAAATTCATTAAAAAATAAATCTACCAATCTTCTAAACTCCTATATCAGTAAGTATCGAAGGAATTTCCTTCCAGTTTGTACAAATGTTTCATAAACAATCTTTTATCAACTTTTAAAATAGTTTCCAATATATAAGTTACGTATATGAGTTACATAAATTATATAAAAAAAGTACTAATACCTTACGCCTTTAAAATGAGAATTATGGCAAAGAAACGCCTAAGAAAACTATTTTTATATCAATAAATTTAAATTTTGGGTTTAGAATATATTTTCTAGCAGCCATAATTTTTTCAAATTTAGAAAACTAATTACAGAGGATGTCTTCAAAATTTCTTATACGAAATCCCACATCAATGCTTGTCCATCACCACCATGCTACGCTACTGTATATTGAATACTTTTCTAAATGCTTCGTCATTTCGCAATTCAAAAATCTTTTTTTATATTGGATATCGGTTGTATAACCACAGGTGGGAAAAGCATTTTTCCAAATCAAACAAATCAATGAAAACAAAATCAGTCAACTCACACATTTTCCGCCAATAAACATGGACAAACTTTTTGTCTAAAATATTTTTTTAAGCAAACGCAGAAATCCAATGAAAAATTATGTCTTGCATTTGGAATCGCTGAGCAGAATATTTACGAATGCGTGACTATTTGTTGAGTTCAGGCATATTGACTCACCGAATAAATCACAAAGTTTCTTGAACCTCTTCAAGAATTTCATCTAAGTTAAAAGATCAGTGTTTCTATGAGCTAAATTTGAGAGTGTAAGTATTTTTTATATATTCTACCATCAATTTATTTATTTATTTTTTTTAATTTAACCCATAATAATTTGATATTGATAAGCGATATCTTGAACTAGGCCCTAAGATTTAGTCTATTCACTAAAAAACTGTATTTAAACAGATCATTCCCATTAATTTTACCATTCACTTAAAAAAAATGATGCTTAACAGTGTTATTTAATACTTTATACAATAAACAAGAAAATATAACATAATCCTTACTATTATTTCTATTATTTACCAAACATTCCACATATAAATGCCTCTAGAATTCCACAACAATAGCTTATTGTTTCATTTCCCACATCTTACAGTGAAGTGTTCAATGTTTGTTGTCTGAAAATTTTACCTTCACTCAGAGGTTTGCCTTTTGTTATCAGCAGCGCACCAAAAAAATATATTTTAATAAAATTACATCCCTCAATGTCATCACATTATTGTGCAGTGCTACGGGCCTCTTTTGTAATTTTCTTTCTATTCATCAGTTATTTTAATCAAATGCATTAACTAGTACTAGTGTATGGTTGTCGTCGCCCCAGGGCTGTGGGTGGAGGTGACATTAAATAAACAAGCTTAAATAGTACAATCAGTGTCAGTGAAATAAAGACTTGACACAGAGATTAATTATGAATAAAAAAATATAACAAATCATGATAATCCCTGTGACAAAGGTAGTTAAAGCTAAATACCATTCTGCTACATACTACTCTAGTTATAAAATTAAATTTATGCAAGACAACAAAAAGTTTTTTTTTTAATAATTATAATTAACACTATAAGCTTAAGAATAAACGATATTTAATAACAGAGAAAGCTTTAAGATATTTCAATAAAATAGAATTTTTTTATACAAAATTATTATGATAATATAAAATATATTATAAATCAAAAAAATAAAATACAAAAAAATAAAATAAAATAAAATAAAATAAAATAAAATAAAATAATATAAAACAAAATAAAATAAAACAAAATAAAATAAAATAAAATAAAATAAAATAAAATAAAATCTTATAAAATAAAACAATAGCAGAATAAAATTAAATTAAAATAAAATAAAATAAAACAAGTAAGAAATTATAGTCGGTCTAAACCGACTATACGATACCCTATACCATGGTTTAGTGACCCTATCTCTTCGGACCAACTTATTGGATATAGAGAATAAGCATAAACCAAATTTGAGTGCCATTGTTATTAATTTTTTGGCTGCAGACATGAAAAAGTTCATATCGGGTGCTATATATATATGGGGACTAGGTCGAAAAATGGACCGATCCTGACCATACTTGGTAAAGTCACTTATATTTTGAAAAAATATACATAAATCAAATTTGAGAAAAATCTGTGCAATATTTTTGTTTCTTGATAGATTTAAGTGAAGATCGTGAAGCAGCTCTATATGTGGCCTATGACTAAGAATTGTCCTATAGGGATTTTTTATGGACTACTGATTAATGGATACAATAAACACATACAAACCCAATTTGACTAAGATCTATGTGATAGTTTGGATCTTATGGCAATTTATGTCGATTTCATAGGGGTCATTTGTATGGGCGCTAGGTCTGAACATGGACCGATTTTCACCAATTTCAATAGCGTTCATCCTATGGCCGATAAATGCTTACATACCAAATTACATCAAAATATATTCATATTTGCGACCTTTAGTTTGATTAAAAGGTTTACATGGACACACAGACGGACGGACGGATGGACGGACGAACGGACGGACGGACATCGCTAAATCGACTCAGAAAGTGATTCTGAGTCGATCGGTATAATAAAAGATGAGTCTAGTTCAAATATTTTTTGTAGTTACAAACAGCAGCACAAAGTCATTATACCCAAACCACATAGAGGTATAGGCTATAAATCAAGGTTCAGAAAATACACACATGAAACACACAATGTTCTGTTCAAAAGCAGCCAACACATATCTTTATTTTCATATCAATTATGTGCGTTTCTAAATTTTCTACGGTGCCCAACACCATCATGACTGTGTTCGTTTTAATATTTCGTTATTAACATGAACATTTTTCTATCACGTACTTTTTGTTTCGATCACACATAAACCACACAGATTCGAGCGTTGCTTTATTTGAAGTTCGTGTTCTGGTACGTGTACTGAAAAAAAAACAGAACATGTACAATAAACAGGTTCGAGTTCAGTTATATTTTAAGTCGTGTTTTGGCTCGTGTACTAAGAAAAAATAGAACATGTACAACAAACAGGTTCGAGTTCAGTTATATTTTAAATTCGTGTTCTAGCTCGTGTACTGCGTAAAATTGAAACATCAATTCGCGATCTTATACACACCGATAAAAACGACGACAATTGTTTCAACCAAATTTATTAAAATTTTATTGACCCTTTTTTATGACTTACGTTGCAAATTGTTTACAACTGTCAAATATTTTAAAATTTTATTGGCCATTTTTTTGTGATTTACGTTGAAATTATTTACAATTGTTTTTATTGACTGGTTTTTATTTTAATAAAATATGGTAATAAAATACTTAAGACACAAAAACTATTTAGCATCATAAAAGTTACACTTGTTGGTTGTTATGTTTTTTTTGCATTACCCACCCCTATTTTCGCAACCAATTAGTGTCATATATGAAAAACCCAATTTTGCGGCATAAAGGACACACTTGTTGGTTGTTAGGACTTTTTGCAAACATTTTTTTTGGTAACAAATAACTTTAGACACAAACAAATTTTGCATCATAAAAAACACAATCACCCACCCTTAATTTGCGAACCAATTAGTGTCAATGCACAATCCATTTCTCAATGAATATTTTCATATTTTATTGTCCCTTTTTTATGACTTACGTTACAATTGCTTGCAAGTGTTATAATTTCACGCAATTGATTTTGCAATAAATAGCGAGTGCGTGCGTCATTTATTCATTAAAAGTGGGTCAGTTTTCATTAGATCATGATCTATAGGTGTACTGTGTTATTTTGTAAGTTGCAGATATTTTGTGAAAATTAAAAAAATTGGAAAGCAATAACAGAAATAAGTTTTTCTATAAAAAATACGCAACTTTTAATAGCGAAACGAAAAAATTTACATGTTTGTGCCTTAAGTATTTTATTACCATCTTTTATTAAAATAAAAACCAGTCAATAAAAACAATTGTAAATAATTTCAACCTAAATCACAAAAAAATGGCCAATAAAATTTTAAAATATTTAACAATTGTAAACAATTTGCAACGTAAGTCATAAAAAAGGGTCAATAAATTTTAATAAATTTGGTTGAAACAATTGTCGTCGTTTCTATCGGAGGGGATTCGGGTGGGACTCTAGCTTTTCCAAATAGTTTGCACTATATCTAGTGATTTCGCATTTTACTAGAGAAGCATTTAAGTGTCTGTGCAAATGTGAGTTTCTCACGTTTCTCATTCTCAAAACCTCGTGTGTTTGAAGCTGAGGCTGTTCCCGATAACTGACCATAGCATCAAATGGGTTTGAAAATCGAGTTATAAATCAAGAGCTTACAATTGAGACTTAACTTTGAGCTCCTGCCAATTAGCCTTGTGAATTTGACAATTTTCTACAGGTAAATCGGCTGGTTGCTCCCCTCTTAGGGTAAAAGTTACGTGGATACACATTTGTTTAGTTACTTTAATCTTCCACATATCGAGACAATCTTCCAGCTATTTGATATGACTCAGTAAAAGAAGAGATGATGTTGGAGGGTTTTCGTGTACGCTTAAAATTGCAGTATCATCCGCGAAGGTCGACATGTGTGTTTTCAAGATACTACCTTATGGTACACCAGCATGAATTGTGTATGGAGGGCACATAAAGTTTTTTTCTCTTATAGAGAATTTTCTATTAATTATATAGCTCTCCATTGGCTGAGATGTTCCACAAACAGATCTCCTTTTTCTTTGTCATTTCTAGCCTATCCTTCACTATCCAATCTTAGAGGAGGCTTGCATTCAATAGCTGTTTTAAGATTTTTTGTAGCATGCACCAAAGAGTAATCAGTTTTTTCTGTTGAATCAATATTTGACGTTTCTTTGTGTTTCAAGCAGTTTCCGTACGTTTTTCGTGCATTCTTTCAATTGTTGCTTAAGTTGAGGAGATCTGTGCAGTTGCGACTCATATACATAGAAAAAGCTTAACCGAGATTTTTATGATAACGCAATTTTTGACGATCTTATACAGTCGTTTGTATGGGGACTAGGTCTGCTATTTCAATAGCCAATTTCAATAGCGATCATCCTATGGCTGAATGACGCTTATGTAAAAATATATTCACATTTGTGACCTCCAGTTTGATTACGAGGTTTGCATGGACGCGCAGACGGACGCACGGACGAACATCGCTAAATCGACTCAGAAAGTGACTCTGAGTCGCAGTCACCACAACATGGTTGTACAGGATGTAAAAATTAAAAGATTCCAAATTTTTGTGAAATTTCTAAGAAAATTATACCGAAACCGAAATACGCAATTGTTGTTTCTATGTAAAACAGTTGACAAAATATAATCCGTAACATAGAAAAACAAGATTTCAGTACAAATTGTAGTCGAAATATAAGTCCAGACCCTTGAAGAAAAAATTTTCATCTAAGGCATATGAGATTATACTGAATAACTGACATATTTCTAGACCCTAGAAATATAAAATTAGAGATAGAATAATACTGAAATGAAAAAAAAATATTGGAATCGTTTATATTATTTCCCTGTATTTCCTTATTTTCACAATAATATGCGGGCGCTATAATTTTTCTTTTGCACGTAATCAGAAAAGTGACTTTGATTTAAAAATAGCTAAATATGTTTTAAACTTCCGTACTTATGTATTCCACCGTTAACATAAACAAGGAGTAGAAGTAAAAGTATTTATAGTTTGTTACATTTATTTACTTTGTTTATGGCAATGTCAGTAAATTATATGTCACAAATAAAACGTTTGAACGAGAATGAACGAGCGTGCATACCCAAAGAGCATGCAACAAGAATATATTTAAGCTCACAAATTCGAACTTCACTACTTCCATGAGTTTTACACTCATTACAAATTCCTTCAAATTTTTCTTTTATTTTTTGGATATATGCGTTGAATAAAACGAAACTTATAGAATTGGCCCCTTTTGTATGAATTTGACTGTGGTGTTATTTATATTATCCTAGAGCTTGAATAGCATTACAACATTACCTGTGCAGTCAGACAAAGAAACATAGGCAATAAAAAGATAGATTTTATTTCGCACTCTCTTAAAAAATTGCATTTATGTAGCGGATGTAAGTACAAGTGCATACAGTAGACTCTATTACACGATGACAACTAAAAACACTGTCGAAGCTTTGTGGAGGTCATTGCCTGAGGGGTGAAAAATTCAAAAAGTCAGAGTGAAAATACTAGTTTGGCGTTCTCAGACCAATATGAGCTTTTATATTTTTCCTTGTCTTGATATTTGTTGGCTTAATTTTTCAGCCATAACTCAAGACCCATTGACATCTCATTTCATTCTTCAGCAAAATTGTAGACACTTTATTCAAAACAATTAAGCAAAATTAGGGAAAATTTAGAATGTTTTGAAGATTTCATTCGATAAAATTAGTCCAACTTGGCTTGCTGAAACCATTTGCTGAGTAGTGAAAGCAGAAACCATCAAATGTGTGTTTGTTTGTTTTTTTGTAGGAGGTAATCTCCGTAACTACTCATTTGATTTTAAAAATCTTGGTTCCAATATTTAGGATGGTCCTTAGGGACGGATATAGCCACTAATCCTTTTTTCTTGATATTTTTAATGGGCATGCCACCCATATAAAGTTAACCTTTAATCTACTCGTATACTAATATAATAAAGAGGTAATGTGTGTTTGTTTGTTTGTAGGAGGTAATCTCCGTAATTACTCATCCGATGTTCCTGAAATTCAAAGTCTTACTGTAGAATGGGAAGTGCTATAGGCTATATTTTTTTAAATATTTTTAGTGGGCGTGGCACCTCCCATACAAAGTAAATTTTTAATATCATATATATTGAATACTATAATAGGGAATTTGAATATGGTCATCTGTTATTAATGTGAGAAGTCGGACAAAAACTGTACAGAATTGGACCAAAGGGCGTGGCACCTCTCATACAAAGTAAATATAAAATGTCATATATATCGAGTATTGTAATAGTGAGAGCGTTGGGGCTTTGCCTGATCCCATAAGTTATTCATGTGCTTAGTCGAACAAAAAATGGCATGGCAGCGCCTATACAAATTATACATATAACTAGCTAGACCCGGCAAACGTTGTTTTACCCTCAACGAATTTTTATTTTAGCTAGAATTTGTATATACATATGGGGGATTTCATGTCAAGTGCACCAACTTTTGAAACCGATGTCTTCCGATCGGGATGAAACTTGCACCAAGGTTAGTCCTATTGGATAGTAGTTTAGACACAATTTTTCAACAAGATCGATCCAGATCTTTCTGAGTTAGAGGGGATCAAAATTTGACATTTTGGCCAAACAGGTGTTTTTTCTCATCCATGTAACTTATTACCTATTGTCCTACAAAATTTTCTCCCAAAGAGTTTAGATAGCTATTTCTTCAGTATTTCGGAAAAAAATACTTAAAAAAAAAAAATTTGTAGACTTTTTTTTTTTTGCTAAATTTAAGCATTTTTTGCCTTTTTTCAAAAAGGGCATTTTTTTTCATAAGAAAGCTTAGGATTTTTCCTTTAAGAACTTTTTGGTCGCTTAGTGGGATGGGAGTGGGATATCTATCAAAATAAATGTTTTGTAACTCAATACAACGCTTTTTAAATTTTTCACAAATGCACTGTTTTGAATTTTTTCCTATTTGTGTCTAAAACCTTACAAATAAAACTTATACTGAGAAACTAGACAAACTAAACTTTCCGAAGGTATATAACATACCTAACTAAAATTTTATACCCTCGATACTGTAATACCCAGAAATTGTTAACCCCAGGAAAAAAAAAATCGCTTTTTTTCTATAGAAATGTTGAAAAATTATTATTTTTAATTTATTTTTAATAATAATTAAATTAATGTATAATAATAATAATATTAAAAATAAAAAGATAAATAATTTATTAAAATTTAATCTTAATTGCATTAGATCCAATTATATCATAACTATTTTTATACTTAATTTATTGTAGCTGATGAAGTATTTAAGTCTTGTAAATTTTTAAATACCCAGTCTTTCATCCAGCTTTTTTGTCGCCTTTATTTACTGCGTTTTTTTTTGTCAATCCTTTCTTGGCATTATTGGTTCAGCTGTTGATTTCGCTGCTGGTTTATTTGTTGTCATTGGAAAGAAATCGCATTAAATAGAGGCAGAAAACTTTTTCAACTTGAGTCTTCCATCGACAAGCGGTATAAAAGCATGGTATTGAGCGGTGCCATCGATTGTTACCGCAGCATCGAATCTGCTCTTCAGTGTTTTCAATGTTTCCTGATGATCCTCTTTGCTACTAAAAACTATTTTAGTTTCTTTACAATAACTCAATGGAATAAAGCAGTCGCATCTAAGATGCGATCTTGATGAGAGCACTGGAGGCTATACTTCGCTGCATTTCTTTTAAGGTTTGCTCCAATACCATCACATGCTCCTTTACCATGAGCAGTAGGATGAAAATGCCACTCAGCTGGCGTTCCAAAATCTTTTTCATGGGCCATAAGATTTGCTAAGCTACTTTTGTTTTTAAAATGTTGACGAACTCCGTCCGAAACGTAGTATACCTTCATTACTGTAAATTTAGATTTTAGAAATTTTAGTATTCTCTTCTGGTACTCATAAACTGCAACGGTATCATGTTTTAAATCGTCGGATATGATTGCGTTCTGATTTGTGTTCCAGTTTTTCATCTTTCATGTAGTAAATAACTACTGTGAATATAGTTGCTTCGTCGTTATTGAAGTGGAATGCTTGTATGGCATCCTGAAGAACATATTTATAGTTTTCTGCGAAATCGCATGAAATAACGAATTCACCAGACTTCAAATGTATCTTCAAATCCTTGAAGAATGACCATTGCTCTTTGACTAAAAAGTCATGATTTCTCAAGTTAAGCAATCCTGTACACATTTCTTCCACAAAATCATCCACATTTAAAATGATTGTTTACAGTGTGCATCTGTCAGTCTGAATCCAAGAATCAAACTTGACCTCCTCTATATATTCTCGATATAAAGAGTTGATTAAATTTTCTTTGATTAATGTGGTTTTCGGGCAATTGGTACATTCACCTAAGTGGCAAGAAGTTGTTGCATTAGGACACATAGTCAATTTAAGGCAATCGCGGTAATCGTGTAAATCTTCTGCCGAATCATCTGTTAAATACTTTAAGTTGATTTCCTTCAACATCAGTTTAACATTTTCATCGTAAATTTGGGTTAATTTCGTGAAGCCAATTCTAACATCCTCGTATTCAGATTGAAATGCTGCAAATAACTCTTTCAGGTTACAGATAACCAATCTCTTCTGTTATGTTATGAAGGTATGTTACATACCTTCGGAAAGGTTAATTTATCTAGTTTCTCAGTATAAGTTTTATTTGTAAGGTTTTACACACAAATAGGAAAAAATTAAAAATAGTGCATTTGTGAAAAATTCAAAAACCGTTGTCTTGAGTTACAAAACATTTATTTTGATAGATATCCCACTCCCATCCCACTAAGCGACCAAAAAGTTCTTAAAGGAAAAATCCTAAGCTTTCTTATGAAAAAAAAATGCCCTTTTTGAAAAAAAAGGCAAAAAAATGCTTTAATTTAGCAAAAAAAAAAGTCAAATTTTTTTTTTTTAAGTTTTTTTTTCCGAAATATTGAAGAAATAGCTATCTAAACTATTTGGGAGAAAATTTTCTAAGAACAATAGGTAATAAGTTACATGGATGAGAAAAAACACCTGTTTGGCCAAAATGTCAAATTTTGATCCCCTCTAACTCAGAGAGATCTGAATCGATCTTATTTAAAAATTGTGTCTAAACTACTATCCAATAGGACTAACCTTGGTGCAAATTTCATCCCGATCGGAAGACATCGGTTTCAAAAGTTGGTGCACTTGACATGAAACCCCCCACATATAAAAAACGTTTGTGCATTTGTTAATTGAAACATGTTTTATTTCTGAAAATGAAAATAAATATTTATTGTAACATACATATGTATAAGAATGACCAATATATTTCTATTATTGTAAATCTAAAAAGAATGAACAATATTTTTAGCTTCATTATTCTGGCAGTAAATGAAAACATTTGCTGGCTTTCCGACACGGGAACATGCCACATATAGTTGCTCGTGGGGAAAACAACTGTTTTCGAGGTCCAAACCACATATTTGCAATGATTGTCCTTGAGATTTATTAAAGGTCATGGCAAAGCCCAATCTGATCGGAAATTGCAATCTTTTGAATGTTATCGGTGTGTCGGTGTCCTTTAAATTTTCCTTTGAGAATTGTGGCCTCAATAACATTGGGCATTATTCTATCAACAATTAACCTAGTTATATTACATAGTCTCGGAGCGTTGAGGTTACGTAGCAAAATTATTGGAGAACCAACTTTTAATTTTAACAAATTTGGCATTAAACCGGACACATCAACTGAATTCAAAAATTCTGTTTGGTAATTGACTGCTTCATTTTCTTCAACAACACTATCCATAGATTTCAAAGAAAACGTTTCGGAATCAATCATGTCCTGAATAACAACATTAATATTATCGACATCGACATTTTTGCGGCTAAAATAACTCTTTCACTTAACCAATCATGATTACAATATTGATTTTGAATGTCGGGGAATACATTTTCAATTAATTCATCGCGTGACGATGTAAATTGACAAAAATCTTGTGGATATTTTAATAGTTCGAGGGGTTGGACTAATATTGATTTTACCATTACCAAGATCAAGCTGTTGCTTTGAAAATTGGTCAGCCGTTGGATCATTTTGTAATCGTACTTGCATGTTTGTTGTTAATTTTATAGTTTGATTGCTGCTCCATAATATTGATGATTTTCAGCAGGTATAATAATAGGTTGATTATAGTATGACTGGCAATGTTTGACGAAGATCTCCAGATAATAAAATGAGATAAAAAAAATCTTTCATTGCCTTTCAAAACTTTTAAAGTTCTATGTAATGCTTCTAAGGAATATTTGTAAGCCATGGTGCATTCATCCCAAATAATAATACTGCATTTTTTAAAAATCGCCAAAATCAAAATTTGCCAAAACCGATTGCCAGATTTAATTGGAAAAATTCATGTTCTTCTCATGGGCAGCTATATGTACCTTTGCTCAAGAGGAGGAACGCCGAAAAATTTGATAATTGTTGCAGCGGAGCGCGACAGGGCATACCGGTATTATATAAAGTTCTTGAGTTCTAAATCAATATAAACTGCAAAGCAAGTCATATTAATTTCCGTTAAAGTTACCGTAAATTATAGAATTTCCTTTTATAAGTTCTCGCATAATTCATATAATTTGTTGGTGAAAAGAAAGAAAAATACTTCCATGTTCGTAACTGCGTTTATGACAGACCATTGGAATAATTTTTCAATTAAAAATTCAACTTCTAATAATATATATCAAGTACTCAAATATAGTGTAAGAGTTGAGTTCGATATTCACGCAAAATATGATGTAGCGTGATTATATTCATACGGTGGACAATGACTTCATTTGGTCACTAATAAATGTATTTTAGTTTACCACTCAAGTCATGGTCTAAAATATGTTTAAGTACAAACATTTGCTGATACGACAATTTGCAATAAAGTCATTGCCCGTCTTTTATATATGGAAATGTTTATGTTTCACCAATTGCCGATACAGCAAATGTGTTGCGCAATTCTAAGTTGTGCTATGCCCCATATGTAGGTCATTTATATTTTGTTTACATATCAAACTATGTAAATTTAATAATATAAAGAAATGGAAAACAATTAAGAAATGCATAATAATCAATTGACATTCAACCAGAGAAGAAAAGTTTTAATTAAATTTAGCTTTTGTTATTTAAAATAATTGAAATGATTTCTCCTTATAATGGATTTATTTTCTGGTAAATATGTTGTTGGGAATAATTAATTTCACAAGAGCACAAATGAGATTTTGTACATACGTTTAGTAGGTTGGTTGGTCGGCCCGTTTTTTTACGATTTAACGATTAAATCGGGCATATATCTAACGTATCTCGGTTCCTACTCTATGTTAATTAAATTGCCTATAAATTATATGAAACATCTCAACTCGTTTGTTTAGTTGTTATAGTTGAAGATCTCGAAATAGAAGACAATACTACCCAAAATATAAAACATTCAAAGAGCTCGTTTCAAAAACTTATTAATAAAAGTATATTGGATGATTTTAAAATACTTTGACCAATGTCAGATATAATCTGAAAAGCTTAACAAGTTTTTTCATGCTGAAAGTGAAAAATAAATGAAAATAATTTTTTTTTTCAAAAATTTAGAAATTATTTATTTCAGAGGAAACGAATGGAAAACACATTTTAAGCAAGTATTTTGGAAACCCGGTTTTTTAAAAACATTCGAATAACTGATCACATTAACGTGACGTGTAGCGAAGGATTTTTTTTATAATTTTGCTGTGTTTGATAAATCTTCATGTCGTTTTGCACTCGCATGATATTAATTTATCATATGAAACCTGGTTTTCAGTGTATTCAAATTTCTGATTGCATTGTACACTCCACGAATTGCTATTTTCTTATGCAATCAGTTCTGTGTGTTTATAAGCACAACTTTCATCACAACTGTTAATTCTTTAGCTCGTAGTTTATTGTCTAAAAGTCATAATTTAATCATTAATTACTAAACAGTTATTTTATTTATGACTAATAATTTATAAATTTTTTGTAATAGGATGGTGAGATATAGTGACTATTTCAATTCTATTGAGGCTTTAGGCGAACACTATATAAGTAGATATAAAAATACTAAATATTAATGAACTTCATATTCTGGGCTTTCCATGTAGCCATTGAAAACAAAAACCGACTAATAGTATATTTTTGAAGGCTGAATCCTTAAATAATATAAATATGATTCATAATATTTTTGTAAGAATGACACTGAAATAAATCTCCTAAAAATATGCAATAGAGTGAATAAAAATATGTCAGTGTGTATAACACACATAAACGAATATGTTTCTATTTTAGGAACAACATAAATTAGGTCGTACTTAACAGCCACTAGAGACCGGTTGTAGATAATTATGAAACTTCTCAATATAATTATAGTTATAGAGTAAGTTTTCTTTTTTTTTTAAATACAAGTTCTGACTTAACTTAATATAATTACGGATATATTAAGGGGATATTCATATAAAGACGTACAATTTTTTAAATGCAAATTTTACCGAGATGAATATGAATACATATTAGGAAAATTTAAGTCAATCCCGTAGGGGTCATTTGTATGTGGGGAGAACATGAACTGATTTTTACCAATTATGCCATGGCCGACAAAAATTTATATGCAAAATTTCATCAAAATATATTCAAATTTCTTACCTGTAATTTGATTACAAGATTTACATGGACGCATAGAAGGACGAGCAGACAGACAGAAGAACGGACGGATATCGCTTAATTGACACGGAAAGTGATTCTGAATTGATTGGTGTAATAAAAGGTCTAGATCAAATATTTTTGGTGGTTTCAAACATTAGCACTAACTGTTTATACCCTGACCATATAGTGGTATAGGGTAAAAATAGGCTTTAAGACCAAAGTTGTTCTGAAACGGAAAGAAACAGGATATTGAATGTATGAATAATGTAAAATGCAATCAGTTACAAAAAATTTTGGTAATTTAATTTTTTCAATAAAAGACGCTTCTTTCGGAAATAGCGTTTAATTTCTTGCCAAATTAGAAGTTTTCTAAAGGTCATCAACCAAATCCTTTACCGCCTAGGCATTTCTTCAGGTTTGGAAATAGTCGCAGGGGCCTAAATCTGGAGTATATTTCTCAAATTGAGATTAACCGTACGATTCATAACCAGCAAAACTCCTTTAATTTCAAAACCAAGGTACCCGGTTAATAATAAATAAAATAATATTTTCCTGTAAATATTTTTGTTGTTGATTATATTTTGCGTTCTCAACTGTACAAATTTGATATTTGGAAAAAAAACTGGTTTCTGTTCGTATATAAGTACCTAAAGCGACACAAGTAGGCAGAATGATTTTGATGGCTGGCACAAATCATTCTAATGACGAAAACGCAAGAGATTTGTGGACGTCACAGGCTCACCCAATATTCCGCGCCACCATGGGAATAAACAGGTTTTTCGATTTGCTGCGTTTTATGCGGTTTGACGACCACAGAACACGGGTAGAGCGGCAGCGTCAAGACAAAGCGGCGCCAATTCGCGATATTTGGATAATGCTCAATGCAAATCTTGCCAGATATTATGTGCCATCAGAATATTTGACCATTGATGAACAATTATATCCATACCGTGGTAGAACCAAATTCACCCAATATATACCCTCGAAGCCAGCAAAATATGGCATAAAAGTATGGTGGATTTGCGATGCCAAAAACTCATATCCACTTCATGGCCAAATATATACTGGCAAACAAGAAACTGGTCGTGAAGTTGGTGTTGGCGAAAGAGTGGTGAGAGATTTAGTTAGGCCATACTACGGTAGCGGACGAAATATAACAATGGACAATTTTTTTACGACGCTGCCGTTGGCTAGGCAACTAAAAGTAGAAAAGCTCAGCATTGTGGGTACACTCCGCCGCAACAAAGCTTACATCCCTGCGGAGATGAAAGAAGACAAAAAAAAAGACGTTGGTTCAAGTTTTTTTTGGCTTCTACGACAACGTAACACTGCTCTCATATAAGCAGCGGAAGTCCAACTCGGTCATCCTTCTTTCTAGTATGCATGATGATGCACAAATTGACGAGAATGGGAAACCAGAAATTATAAATTTTTATAACCAAACAAAAGGTGGGGTGGACGTAATGGACCAAACGCTCCAAGAATACACGACCCAGCGACAAACAAGAAGATGGCCGATGGCATTTTTCTATAACATCATTGATGTGAGCGCATTTGCATCACACATCATATATTACGGAAATAATCCAACTGCACTATACACCACGACGCGCAGGAAGAATTTCCTGCGTCAACTGGCAGAAAACCTGTGCATTCCTGTTATAGAAAATAGAATTTCAAATGTGCAAAGCGTGCGCCAATTTTCAACAAAAAATGCAATTGAAAGCATCATCGGAAGGCCGTTGGAGAGTGTGCTTTGTGCTGCAGGTCCGTCAACATCTCCGTCAGCACGACAAAGGGGCAGAAAAGTACATACGGGCGTGTGCTACATGTGCAACTTTCTTCCAAATAAGCGCAGAAGAAAAACTAGAAAAAACTGCAGCATATGTAGCACGCCGATATGCGATGAGCACGCCATAACAATTACTAAATGCTACAATTGATTCGGATGAATTATAATATAATATATATAAAATATGATAAAATAAATAAAAAAGACATTTATTTCCAATAAAAACAACACAAAAAAACGTTTTTTCATTTACATGTCAGGCATTTACATAGGAATTGCATTAGGGTACCCGGGGACCCCGGTTGTGTGTTTATGGGGGTAAAACATTTAAAATCATTTTTTAAAGAAAATATTGAAAATATTTTGAATTTTTTCGTATTTAAATCTTAGTTTAGCCAAAATCTCTCATGATTCGGAGTTTTATGTCCATATCTCAAAAATTATAGGCACAGCAGCACTTTAAAGTCAAAAAAGGTACACGGGTACCCGGTTATGAATCGTAGGATTAAAGAGGGCGCTAAACTCCGCGAATTTTATTTAAAATGACAACAAAAAATAGGTGTTTCTTGCAATAATTCTTAAAAATAAATTTTTTTAAAACAGGTTCGAAGTTTTTTTTTTAAATTAAATTTTGTTAAAATAATTAATTTAAATATAGATACAGTATATGTTTATAAAATAAATAGTTTTTAATGCTCCGAAAAATATTTTTTTTTTGTTGAAAATACAAAAATTACTGAAGTTTGATGGAATATAAAAAAAATATATAAAACTAGATATTTCCCCCCCCCCCCCCCCCTTTTTTTTATAAGTTCATACTGCTATCTAATAGATTTAAGAGGATTTAATATTCAACTTTAGCTAGGAATTGTGTTAACTAACTTTTTAATTATAAATTCGATGCAAGAAAGAATACAAAATTAATTAAGAATTGGTGTATTGTGTCAAAGCTTTACTAAAGGGTGCTAATTTAAGACAATTTTACACCAAATGGGTTAATCAGTTTCTGCATGAAACTCCAGATTTTAAAGAGATTTTAGACATCTATTTAACCGATTTTTAAAAACATGAACAACCTTATTATAACAACTATAACAAAATATTAATAGTAGTTATTAAAAAAAGTTTTAAAATAAAAACGTTTAACTGAAGATTAAAAATTAATAAACATGTAAATCGAACAAAATTATTGAAGACGTACTATTATATGCTTTCAGGTAAACCTCTTCCAGTAATTATTAAACCATATAAAAAATAATGGAATAATGTGTGTTCAAGCACTTGAAACTTCACGAAAAGTTAATGTAAATATAAATTAAAAATCAATTTACCGTACTATTCAAAACACGTTGTTTAATATAATTTGAAGATTATTTATTTCAACATCTAATTTGATGCTGCTGCGTCGCTACACAATTGATGAGTAAGTTATAATATGTTTTTGGAATCCTTTAAATAACTACTAAAGAGAATTGATAATAAAGTATAGGGGGATTCCTAACATAGGTATACAAAAAATGTGTACCAAAAATTGAATGAGAGCAAGATATAAAACAACACTTTTAAGAGGGTGGGGAAGGTTTCAAAAGTTAAAAAAGTCGTGTTTTCATAATTCTTTTTTGAAGATATGAATAATGTTAGTTTGTTTATTTCATATGCGCATGAAAGCATAACATTTGAAGAATCTTTCAGAAAATTTTCAATTAAAAATTCTTAAATAAGTCCGTAACAGCAAATGGAGGCGATCGTTACCGGATCATGTGAAATAAAAAAATCGTGACATGTTTCCTAAGGTAGTAATGAAGAGTTCTTTTCAATTTTTTTTCTGCAGGATTTTGAAGTGAAAAACACGATTTTTGCTATAAAATTTTGGGAAGTCGTTGTTAAAAAATGGAGAAGAGCATCGGTCAAGTAGATTTTGAATTATGATGTTCACGGACTTCGAACATTTATTTGCGAAAAAATCGATTTAAATTTTTTTAAAAACTGATTTATATACGATATACCGTATGAGGCCGGCCGCTGGAAACGCTGTATCTTCTTAAGTTTTCGCTCCGAATTACTTGAAATTTTGACACAACACTCTAGACATGTTGTACGTTAAGAAAGAGAAATGCAAAAAAGGTTTTAAAACCTTAGCCCCCGCCCTCCCGTAAGATAATGTAATGCAATCATGCAAATATATGAAACACAAAAGTCATGACCAACAAAAAATAGGCACTAAAAACTATTTCTTAAAACAAGGTTTTTAAAGTAAGCAGTTTAAATCAATTAAAGGACAGTAAAGTTATACCATTTTTCTGTTCAACTTTTGTAGTTCAATTTTTTCATTTATAGATTGATTGATTTTAGTGAAGTTGGGCTTTTAAAAACAGGATAGAAATTTTTTTATTTGATCCTCGTCGATCTACCTTTTAAAACAAAATAAAAGTACTTGCTTTCAGTTGATTGGCCTAGACGTTGGGGACATTACGTGCAAATGAGTGAACAACATCAATACCAATATACTAAGAAAAGTGTGTCATAAAATTTATTTAAAAAAATTTAAAAAGTATATATTTGTATGCAAATAGATAATATCAATTTAAAAATACATATAATTAACTAGTATGTCCTGTCGTGCTACGCTACGACTTGCGGAGACCTATTGACATGTTTTGAAAATCAACTTATCATATGACGTTTGTATTGTACAATTAAAACAATATTTTTTGCTTTTTTATTCGGCATAAAAATTATCAAATTTTTGGGCGTTTTTACACGCAGGAGAAAATTTACCAACCAAATTATTTTAGAGCATAAAAACTGAATTTTTGATTGTATCAATATAAACTTTATAGCACCTAACTATTTTCTATTGTGATAAAATATTTGCTTCTAATGTAATAGAATTATAATTACAAGCGACTCAAAATTCAGTTATTAACTTCATAGTAATTCGGTTGGCAACGAATCTGGTTTCTGTGTATACTCTGGAGCAAGCTATATATAGTAGACTGGTCGCAGTTTGTATGAGATTTGTTTGCTGTCATAAATGCGGTCTTCGTTTTTTAGCTCGATCCGACGGTGCCTTTTGGTGCCCAGTGGGGCCCAATGAAAGCTGCCCATTAGAAAACATGGATTTTTACAAATTCAGAATATCATTTGGCAATCGTTTTTTTGATTTTGAAGATTTTTGTTTTTGGCGATTTTTATTTTTCGCTATTTTTGGATTTGGCGATTTTTAATTCTAGATATTTTAATGAATTAAAAAGACGATTGCCAAAAAATATTGTTGTATTAAAAAAATGCCAAAATTTTCAACACAAACCACATTAACCGGGTAAATGAACCGATTATTTAAATAGTTTAAATTTAGATCATCTGAATCAGAAAAAATTCAAATCCAATGGAGTTATATCACAGAACAATATTCGGATACAACACTGAATACAACCTCTTTATGGATTTAAGTTAACAAAAATTCTATTGGCGAAAATCCATTTGAAGAGTCTTCAATATTTGTATTATCTTTATTAGTTTTGTTTTTCTCAAAAGCCGAAGTTGAACGTTTGTTTAGTTTAATGGCTTTAGTTAAAAGCAAACTTTGAAAAGAATAAAATCCGAGTTGTTATGTTCTGTAATACGTATAAAGGATGGTTTGGAATTGAAAAATGGGTGCTGTTACACTTAAAATATACCGAGCGATGTCGTTGATAAAAGTCGATCGTAGGAAAAATATCAGAGCCAAGAAGAACTTGAAGATGAAGACATCACAGAAATATTAGATTCCATAAACCAATTATTGTAATATAATCGTAACTCTTGACACTGTAAATTCTGTTATATTTGTAATTAAAAGAAAAAATCCCTCTAAAATTAAAAATATTAAATTTAAAATTTAAAAAAACTCAATTTGATGTTAAAAAAAATTTCAGATGAAATCCAAAATAATTTTTATTAAAATTTAAAAAATATAATCGAAACATATGTTTAATATTAAATTTTCGGTTTATAAACCAAAGAATTTATTAATAATTAATTTTTCAAGAAAATGGTAATGAAATTTGAAAAAAAAATTTTGCATCTTTTTTTTGACTCCAGTACGTTTTAGCATCTTTTTTGCAATTTCGCATCTTTACACTTTAAAATTATGGCAACACTGGATTCTGCTCATACTTTCCAGGACTAATCACATTGGTGATTAATATACTTGTCAAAGGTTTCAAGACTATCACGTTCATAGTACTTCATATTTTTTGTAAAGGAGGTGCCACGCCAACTGATCTTATCCTGCCCATTTTCAGATAGACTCGTACAAATTGTCCAGGATTTCTCTTTTATAGTACTCCAATATGTGTATGGTTGGTGCGACGCCCACTACAACGATCACGCCTAGGTTTTGTTCTACTAATCACATGAATAAGTTATGGGTTCACAATTACAGGACTCCAGATATATGACAATTAATATTTACTTTGAGAGGAGGTGCCATACCCATTGGTCCGATCCCATCTATTTTTTGTCCGACAGCTTACATTAATAATTTAAGACCTCACACAAATTAGCAAAGCTTTCCCTGTCAGAGTACTCAATATATATATGATATTAAAAATACCCTGTGTGTAGGAGGTGCCATGTCCATTTATTGTTCCTGCCAGATACATAGTCCGACTCTGTAATAAATTCAGGCTTAGCCTTCTATATGCTACAAACAAACAAACATTCATACGTTCGCTTTTATTAATATATGTACATAGATAGAAGATAAATTTTTTTAGAAGTAGCCACGTACTGAATGATTTATCTGATTGAAACCTACTCGGTCTTAAAGAGCTCAAAAAATAAATGAAACTTAAAAATATGAAGAAACTTTGAAACTTAGCAATATAAATTAAGCGAAAATATAAAATTAGGAACTCGCATGTTTCAACTCAGATGATAAATTTTAACGAATTTCTTTAAATTCATTCAAATGAAATTTTCCTTAATTTATTTAAACAAAAACAAAAAAGAAAATATTCAACTGAAAAACAAAGCCATGGAAGTACGAAATAAAACACAAAGCTCACTGAAATAAAAACAATGCTAACCAAAAAAAAAAAAAAAAAGAGAGAAACAAATACTCCAAACAAAACAAACATTGGACGCCAGTAAAAATGTGCCACAAACAAAAAGTCAAAATTCGACTAAATAAAGAAAAGCTTCATAAATAATAATAATAAAAAAAAAACTATATCAGAAGTACATAACAAAAACACAAAGAAAAATTAAAAAAATATACAAAACAAGACTAAACAAAGAAGATTTCGTAACTAGGTAAAAACTTTTATAACTATAACAGAAAATCTTTTTATATTTTTATATTAAATCATAACTTTTAAGAAATAACAGTTAACTAGAGTAAATTCTTACTTTAAGCACAAACTCCGAATTACTGAAATAGAATAATTTCAAAGTGTAACTTTTAAATTATAATATGGCAATTTAGCCGATATCTAAAACTTTGGATTTAGTGTGTTATATGTACAAGAAACAAAATTAGTTTTATTTATATTACGCAAAATTAACTAGACTACTTAACACTGTTTTACTAGAAAATTTCCAGCTAATATGGAACAACCAACCATAATTTAAATGGTAGCAACCACTGCACTAGATTATGGTAAACCATAGTGAGCCTGCAACACTGACTATTAGTGGAAATAGGAAAAAAGGACTTAAATACAAAAAGAACACTAAGAGGGTTAAAAACCAGAATTCATGTTCTTTTTTTTAAATTAAAAATACGCATTCAACTAGGAAACTGTTGTGTATATAGACCACGTTGGTTTTAATAGTGTAATTCGCAGAACACTTTTAAAATTTTATAAAATGTAGCCATTAACTTTATCTTCACAGAGAAATTAAACATTGCTGGCAATCGATTAACATTATTTGAACAACTACAATATTCGATTGAGAGAAAATAAATTTGTTGCAGTTGAATATTATCACAAAAAATACATTTATTTTTATTATCGCATAACGACCACCTCTTAAAAATTTACACAACTGCCTGAAGTTGCGAATATCATGTTTACACATGTATAAATAACTGCGGTACGTATAAGTAATAAATATTTTTTAGCATTCATACGTATAGAGCGTATCAAAGAATTTATAAAGCTAATCGCAACGAACAAATTTATTATTGCATATTAAATTTATTTGTGTGGAGCTCTGTAAAAAATTTTCGTCTATATAGCATCATCAAATACTAATGTATTATTATAATTAAAAAAAAAATTGTTTTTAAAGTATTTTATTTTTTAACAATTTTGAACAGAACAAAGAAACAAAAAACAACAACTAGTTCCCTTAAGCCAGACATCACTTTTAACCAACAATAGCTCAGTGGCTAGAGCGCTAGAGAGGACTAAACAATCGCATACGTAAGAAGCTTAATTTTTTTGCTTTTTTCCCGAATTAAAAGATAAAAAATAACATTTTAACAGTTGCCAAATTTTGAAAGTCGAGCTAAGAAATTCGGGTTATTTATCTACCTACATAAGCTGAAAAAACATAAATTAATTAATTTTTTTTTTAATTGTTTTAATTAAAACATATAATCGTACTATGGTCGCAAAATATAAAGCTGTTAGTGGGGAATTAGGAATATGAGCGATTATCGGATAAGCAGGAATCTTATTATAATTGGTAATATTTTTTCTTCTTTCGCCGGCAGAAATATTCATTCTGATACGAGGGGGTCCCAGGAAACGCCGACCTGATAAAGAAAACACAAAAACAGATTTTTTTAATTTCGCAACATAGTTGCCTTTTAGCTTGATATATTTTTCCCAACGATATTCAATAGCCTCACATACTCTGTAAGGACTGTCTGGCTCCTTAAAATATCCATCAACCACAGACTCCACCTCTTTGCTGTTGGCAAACCTTTTACCACCGAGCCAGTTTTTAAGTCTGGATTTTGGCCACCGCAATAGTATTCGTTAACTACGCATCAGGTCGGATTTCTTTAACTAACAAAAAGTGATTTTGCATTTTACAAAAAGCGTATTCCCATTAACTTAAATTTATCTTTAGTTATTTGGTTAATATAATTAACTTTTTAAGAAAATTCATTTCTTAAGTAAAAGGTACTTTTTAAGACAGGAAATTTTTAGAAAATGTATTCTGTAAGAAATTTTACTTTTTAAGAAGAGTAACATTTTAAGAGAAGGCACTTTTTTTAAGAAAACATACTTTTTTTAAGAGGAGCTACTTTTTAACGAAAAGCGGGTTTATGAAGGAAATTGTACTTTATTAAGAAAAGTTACTTTTCAAGAAAAGGGATATTTTTTAGGAAAGGTAGTTTTGTAACAAAAGCTACTTTTTTAACAAAAAGCATTTCTTTGTGAAAAGGTACTTCTTTAAATAATGTCACTTTTTTAAGAAAATGTACTTTTTAAGAAAATATACTTTTTTAAGAAAATGTACTTTTTTTAAAAAAGGTACTTTTTTAGGAAAAGGTATTTTTTTGTGAAAAGGTTCTCCTTTAAGAAAATGTTCTTTTTATGAAAATGCATTTTTTTAAAAAGAAGTATTTTTTTTTTTTTTGTGAAAAGGTACTTTTTACGGAAATTAACTTTTTTTAAGAAAAGGTACTTTTTCAAGAAAAGGTACTTTTTAAAGAAAATGTACCTTTTTAAAATAAGGAACTTTTTTGAGAAGGTCTTTATTTAGGAAAACGTACTTCTTTGTGAAGAGGTACTTATTTAAGAAAACGTTCTTTTTATGAAAAGGCGTTTCTTTAAGAAAATAAACTTTTTTAAGAAAAGGCACTTATTTTGGAAAAGTTCCTCTTTTAAGAAAATATTTTTTTTATGAAAAGGTATTTTTTATGAAAAGGTATTTTTATGAAAAGGTATTTTTTATGAAAAGGCACTTTTTTAAGAAAGACTACTGTTTTAACAAAAGATACTTTTTTGAAGAAATGGAAATTTTCTAAGAAAATTAGCTTTTTTAACTTTCTTTCTAAGAAAAGATATTTTAAGAAAAGGTATTTTTTTAAGTAATGGTACTTTTTCAAAGAAAAGTTACTTTTTAAAGAAAAGGTTTTTTTATGAAAATGTACTTTTAAAGTAGATATAAATTTTGTTTTGCAGAGTTTTTAAATCAAAGATTAAACACAACCTTTTGCTTTCAACAGCAATATATTTCTGCACCCATGGCAATATCAGTAACATTTATGTTTTGTCTGTAGGTTACTTTAAGTGTCTATAATATTAATAGGCTAGGCGATTTCTTGTCACTGATGTTTTGTTCTGCCGTTTTATCCCGATTTTGGGCAAACGTTTATTATTTGAAAGGTATTTCTTTTTAGCCGTTTTGCAGACTTACAGATTTTTAAATTTTTTACTTTATTTTAAGTAAATTGCATTTAAAGAATTTGCGCTCAAATTTCGAGGGCTGGAATCTGTTAGTATAATTAAATACAAGAACAATAATAGAAAACATACGGAATAATTTAAAGAATTTAAAATTTAAAATAATTTAAAATTCAAAGAAAACAAGAACTTTAGAACACACTATTGAACTGAAACATTTCATTATTCAAGTCTAACAAATATATCAGCAGAATTGCAGGAACAACCCCATCACTCCACCATACCCCAAGTAAACTTGACTCAAACCCAAACTAACACGATGGACATTTTTATTTCATTAAGAATACCTAACTTTATTATGGATCTCTCTAGCTTTGATGGAAGCTCTCTAAAAGCAACTTTTTAAGAAAAGGTATTGTTTGTGAAAAGGTACTTTTTTAAGAAAAGGGACTTTTTTAAGAAAATGTACTTTTTAATGAAATGGTACTTCTTAGAAAAAAATTAAATTTTTAGGAAAATGTACTTCTTTAAGAAAAGGTACAATATGTAATTTTGAGCAAAACGTACTTTTTAATAAAAGGTACCTTTTACGAAAATTTAATTTCTTGAGAAAACGTTCTTTTTTATGAAAAGGTACTTTTTAATTAAACTATAAGCATTAATCGTACAGCATTACAGAGTTAGTCAGTGAGCCAATAGTGAGCATAAATATATTAAGTATTGGTCGGGCAGTTAAAAGCTCGTATACTGTATAAGATCGGCAATGTAAGCGTGATAAAACCATGAAAAAAGCGGGATAAAAAAATTACTTAAATGAACAAAGAACATGACTTCCGAACAGCCTACAGTTTTATTACTTGAATAACATTTTTATGTTTTCATCTATGTAATTTTGCATTAACTTAGCTAAGGTACATATAGTTCCGGTAAATATTTAATTTCTGAAAAGTATTTATTTGTTGAGAGTTTCGCAAAATAGTGTGGAACCACAAAATAGTGACACCACAATGTGAAATAGTTTCTTCTTAATAGTATTTTAAACTATTTAGCTTAACAAGCACTTTAGTGTGCAAATGTCTATAAAAAAATCTACCTACATAGAAAGCAATTGTAAATGAAAAGGGGATAACAATATTAATACCGTAAAAAAAAAAGGTCTCCACATAAGTAACTTATAGAACCAAAAAATAAAAGTAAAAATAATAAAAAATGTGTGTGCTAAAAATATCAGATGGACTATCATGTTTTCCGATATAATGAAGTATTAACAATATACCGATATTTATTTTTTATAAAACTCAAACAACATGCAGACAGTGTTTAGGTACAGCTGAATGGAGATCATTTTTTGTTCACGATGAAACAAATTTTGTCTTCAATACGTGCAAACTAAATGTAGAGAAAAAAAATTGTTTGCTGTTTTTACGGAAAAAGTACCTTTTAACAGAGCGAATATTACACACACACTGGTACGTCTGCAGTATTGGAATGACTAAAATTTTAATGCATTAAATTTAAGAGGATCAATAGAAGACATAAAAATATACCAATAAAATCAGCTCAATACTTTATTGAATTGTTGTAAGCACTCGTTCTTGAATAATGACGATACTTGAGCACATAAATGTTTACACAGCAAACATGACAGAAAATGTTGTATGAATATATTTCCGAGAAAAATCAACATTGCAAATGCAAACGAATCATTGCACATACATTGTGGGACGAAATCTATATAGGTATAATCATCATCATCAGCATCATCATTATCATGCACAAGATGAGGACTTGTTCAAACGAGTAAAAAAATGCAAACTTTATCATACGTATCCGTACTTACGTATCCAACTCTTTTAATGCTGCTAGCCTCATGTCGTTCCAGACCATTTGACTTTGGTCGGGTGATTGTGTTATCTAGCAGTATGTTGTTGTTTGCTACGTGTGGTTTTAGATGTGCAATTTTTAGGAAATGAAACGTAAAACAAGACTTGGTGCAACAAGAGAAGTAAAATAAAAATCCAAATAATAAACTACTGAGGTCGGTATATTTGAACACTTGCGAGTATTACACAGATATTTTAAAAAGTTCCCTTTAAAAATACTGTTATTTACACCAGCCTTCGAAGTAAAAATTTAATATTTCAGCATACATTTTGCCTTGTTGGTCCTTTAAAAATATTTTCACCAATATTTATAACCTTGAGCTGTTAAAAATCTGTAGAACAGGTGTTGCAAATGCAATGAAAATATTAAAAATTTTATTTTATTTGTAAGTGCAATATACAAAGAAAACAGGAGATAAAATCCTATTTAGAAAGGATGTATAGAAAGAAATAAAATCCATGTGGTCGAGTGATGTTATAAAGTTGTCTGCTAAATCATTGCATCAAAGTAGTATTTTAGAAATATACATAGAAATTCCAGAAAATCAGACCATATCACAAACATTCATTTATAAATGCCAACTAATTTCATGTTGGTAGTTCATTTAAGAAAAATAAATCATTATTTTTTCAGTACTGATTAAGGTTTTCAAAGTGAAATTAAATTAATTTCAACAACGATAAATCTCAAAAATAGACGTATTGTTGAAAATATATGATATAATTAAAAATTTCATTGCAAATTTTAAAAACAAATTTCAGTAATCAATTGTATAAATATTTATGTATAAAAGCACATGTCGTGTTAAGAAGTGTTTGTTTTTCAAATAACGGTTTTCCACAATCGAATTCTTCTCTCCAGAGACAAGAAAATGAAAAATTGGAGTTCCGGTTCCATAGCAGACAACAATAACCGGTAATTTTGATATAAAGACGCATTTTTATACAACAGGTACTTTCTAAAATAAAAGGTACTTTTTAAATAATTTTTTTTTAATAAAAGGTACTTTTTCATATAAAGCACACTTTTAAATAAAATTTACTTTTAAACTAAAGGTCCATTAAACAATAGGGACTTTTAAATAAAAGGTACTTTTATATAAAAGGTACTTTTAAATAAAAGGTACTTTTAAATAAAAGGTACTTTTAAATAAAAGGTACTTTTAAATAAAAGGTACTTTTAAATAAAAGGTACTTTTAAATAAAAGGTACTTTTAAATAAAAGGTACTTTTAAATAAAAGGTACTTTTAAATAAAAGGTACTTTTAAATAAAAGTTACTTTTAAATAAAAAGTACTTTTAAATAAAAGGTACTTTTAAATAAAAGGTACTTTTGAATAAAAGGTACTTTTAAATAAAAGGTACTTTTGAATAAAAGGTACTTTTAAATAAAAAGTACTTTTAAATAAAAGGTACTTTTAAATAAAAGGTACTTTTGAATAAAATGTACTTTCAAATAAAAGGTACTTTTAAATGATAGGTACTTTTAAATAAAAGGTACTTTTAAATGATAGGTACTTTTAAATAAAAGGTACTTTCAAATAAAAGGTACTATTAAATAAAAGGTACTTTTAAATAAAAGGTACTTTTAAATAAAAGGTACTTTTAAATAAAAGGTACTCTTGAATAAAAGGTACTTTCAAATAAAAGGTACTTTTAAATAAAAGGTACTTTTAAATAAAAGATACTTTTAAATAAAAGGTACTTTTAAATAAAAGGTACTTTTAAATAAAAGGTACTTTTAAATAAAAGGTACTTTTAAATAAAAGTTACTTTTAAATAAAAAGTACTTTTAAATAAAATGTACTTTTAAATAAAAGGTACTTTTGAATAAAAGGTACTTTTAAATAAAAGGTACTTTTAAATAAAAGGTGCTTTTAAATAAAAGGTACTTTTAAATAAAAGGTACTTTTAAATAAAAGGTACTTTAAAATAAAACGTACTTTTAAATAAAACGTAATTTTAAATAAAAGGTACATTTAAATAAAAGGTACTTTTAAATAAAAGGTACTTTTAAGTAAAAGGTACTTTTAAATAAAAGGTACTTTTAAATAAAAGGTACTTTTAAATAAAAGGTACTTTTAAATAAAATGGACTCTTAAATAAAGGGTCCTTTTGAATGTAAGGTACTTTTAAATAAAAGATGCTTTTTCATATTAAAGGTACTTTTTTATATAAATTGTACTTTTTTATACGAAAGGTACTTTTTTAAATAAATGGACCTTTCTGATTAAAAAGGGAGTTCTTTTTATATAAAAGGTATTTTTTTGTAAAAATTTTATATTTTTCTATAAAAAGAACTTTGTTAATTAAACAGTATTGTTACTACAAATCTACTTCTTCAATTATAAAAGCCTTTTATATAGTAAAAATAATTGCTATAATTATTTATTTAGTATATGTTTTTTGGTCACAATTTGTTTGATATCTGCAATAAGCGCACGTTAATTTATTTACTTCGATATGTTCATTTTGTATTCCTAAAGAATTGATTTACGATTATTTTCTGTTTGTCCTTCCTCAACAAAAATATATATTTTACTGTCTATTGTGGAAGAACATTTTAGTTGAAAAAGTTAAACAGCCTTATTCTACTGACGCCACATTGACGCGTCATAATGGCGGCACTTTACATCCGTTTGGCATAAGATTATCAAAAGTTATGTAAGCCAACTTTATGATAAACTCATAGTTATACCCTGTAGCAATATGTGGTGAAAGTATTATGAGTTAGTGCGGATGTTTGTAACAGCCAAAAATAACGAACGAAGACCTACCTATCTTTTACTATACC
This sequence comes from Cordilura impudica, assembly GCA_963682025.1. Classification (NCBI taxonomy): domain Eukaryota; kingdom Metazoa; phylum Arthropoda; class Insecta; order Diptera; family Scathophagidae; genus Cordilura; species Cordilura impudica. Next base: position 304,722,911 of record OY821518.1, read on the forward strand.
GATCAACATGGATTGATTTTTTGAGGAGTCATTCCATGTGAAATCACGCAGGTCATGTCACCTACCATCTTATTAACAATTTGTTAATGATTATTTGAATGCTATTTGAAAGAAGGAAAAAAAATAAAATAAAAAAACAAACAATATAAATTAACAATATAAATTAATAAAAATGTTTAGCAAATGTCAAAGTGTCAAAAAAATTTTAATTGCACCCTTGTAATATAAATTTAATTAATAAAATGTATAATTTTGCAGTTACTTTTTTTGATATAGCTACGAAACTTATTCGTTGTGGCAATAATGTTGATTTGCTAAGCTAAACATTAAAACGAAAAATTCGCTTTTAACAAAAAAAAAAAAAAAAAGAAATCGAAAAATTTAAACCGGAATTTGAAAAAGGTTTTTGGGAAATTTTTCTAAGAGCAAACAAGAATCTTCACAAAATCGTGATTATTAAAAAAAAAAAAAAAAATTAATCGTGGCTAAAAACTTCCTATGAAAGTTATAATCCTAATAAATGCAATGAAATCTTGTTAGTAGACCAAAAATTAAAAACTAGATATTTAATTCAAACTGCCGTTTTGTTGCTGAATATACGACGCATCATGCTGGAACGTTATTTTCCTTTTGTTTTCTGATTTTAGAATTTATTATTTGCTTAATTTGTGCTGCCATGATGAAGGATGCAGATCTTGCAATGTATCAAAGTACGAAAGCACTAAAATGTTCTCAAACAAAAAGAATATGATATTTTACCACCATATGCGAAAGTTAGAGACGAAAAACGAAATGGTCACCCGAATAACCTTCAATTAATTTCCAAAGATTAATGGATAATACAATTAGCCGTTTATTTAAAACTTTTTGCAATGAAGAAATAAATGGCATGTATATGAGCGGTAGGCGTGGCATATCTCTAAAAAACTTTTTTTTCATCTTTATTTAAAGTAATACAACGACTAGTCTATGAAGACTAACTAATAGTTTAGTTCCAATTACAATATTTAATAAGGGTTACAGATATATTAGTTTATTAATAAACTCAATCCGGGTTGAATCGACCTATCAGGTCATGGGGTTTGTAACGCTTAAGCCTTCTTGCTAGACCCTCAGTATTAAGTAACTCGAGAATTTCATTATTGGGATGACGCAGTAGCCTTAGTCTATGAGCCTCAGCATTACGCCTTATTTCTTCATTTATGTTACTTATTTTTAAGTCGCAATGAATATCAGCATTTCTAATGTACCATGGGGCATTAACAATATTCCTTAAACTTTGTTTTGGAATTTTTGTATTTGTTGTATGATGGAATTTTTTGCACATCCCCAGACTTGGATTCCATAGATCCAGACTGGTTGTACAGCATAATTTTGTTGTGTGTAGAGAGTTTTGAGTTTCTACATATAAGCCATCTCATTTTTCTGTATTTTATCTCCAGTTCGTCTTTTTTCTTTTTGACGTGTTCCTTCCAGTGAAGTTTTGCATCTAACGTCATACCAAGATATTTATCAGAGTTTACAAATGGAACTTGTATGTTGTCAATAACAAGTGGTATGTAATTTGTTTGTATGTTTGTGAAGTTAATGTGTGATGATTTCGAGCTATTTAACTTAATGCCCCATCTTTCTGTACACTGCTGAACCTCATCTAAAGCTGTCTGTAGTTGTTGGGTTGCAATTAAATTGTTCCGTGCTGTTGATAATATGACACAGTCATCAGCAAAAGGGAATGGGGTTTTTCACAGAGGTGCACTTGTGCGGAAAGCTATCTGTCTGTCATCAACTGGGATGGCAAGAAGCGATTCCTCTGTTTGAAATTCTCAAGCAGCTCACTACTTCCGGTCTTATACCAAGTATCCCCTGGTAATGCCTTTTAGACACCCGTCTGGCGGCAGCTAGAGTGAGAAGGCACACAGTTGAGTAACCTGAATGGCATTCCAAAACCGATGCGTCTCAGGTAATTAGGTGCAATCCACTGAAACTCAACTGTCCTTTACCTGCTTAGAGGTTGTTGGCAGCACCAACACTAGGATCGGTTGGGAGGCCTAATCAGTCACTCAATCCTAAACACCAATGATTACTGAAACCACAACAAATAATTACCAACGGATCCCCAAGATGACGACCTTTAGCATGAAAAAAATGACACGAATAGGAACATGGAACGTACGCACACTCCTAGATACATCTAAACTGGCCCAAGTATGCAGAGAATTTGCCAACTACAACCTGCTTTTAGGATTGTGCGAAACCAGATGGCCAGAAGCAGGAGAATTCAATACCTCCGAAAACCTTACTTTTTTATATTCCGGTAAGCCGCCGAACGAGCCAAGTTCGAGCGGAGTCGGATTACTCTTATCCAAGGAAGCCCGTAGTGCACTGATCAACTGGAAACCATATGGTGACAGAATAATCACATCCAGATTCCGCACTAGGGCTAGAAACCTTACCTGCGTGCAGTGCTATGCACCAACAGAAACATCTGAATCTTCGGATAAGAAAAATTTTTACAGCCATCTGAACAGAGTGCTGTCATTAATACCACGAGGTGATATCGTGATACTCATGAGTGATTTCAACGCACAGATTGGAGCAGACAACACTGGAAGAGAAACCATAATGGGGCAGCATGGCATCGGTAGAATGACGGAAAACGGAGAGCTTTTTACCGAAATATGTAGCAACAACAATCTCGTGATCGGAGGCACCATATTTCCCCACAAAACTAGCCACAAAGTAACGTGGGTATCGCCAGACAGAGTGACCGAAAACCAAATTGACCATATTGCTATAAGCAAATCATGGCGCAGGACTCTTCTGGACGTACGTTCCAAACGCGGTGCAGACTGTTCAACAGACCATCATCTTGTAATTGGAAATATTCGCCTAAAGGTAGCTGCTATCCGTAAACCACCATCCGCTGAACGAAAATATGACGTACGCAAACTGAAAAACGTTCAAATCCGTCACAAGTACGTGGACGAACTAAAAGGGGGCCTTGTTATATAGCGAGCACACCCGGTGATAGAGTGGCAAAACATAAATAATAACTTCAACGATGCTGCCAGGGAACATATCGGTTACAAGACCCCCAAAAGAGCACAGTGGATGTCTGATGATACCTGGAAGTTAATTTTGGAAAGAAAGGAAATAAAGGCAAAACAAAATATAGCTAGAACACGCGGTGAAAAGATAACGGTAGGTGAAGCCTACAGGCGTCACGATTTGCTAGTGAAGCGGAGTGCTAGAAATGACAAGAGAAGATGGCTCGAGGAACTTGCGCGTAATGCCTAAAAAGCATCTGAAGAGCATAGGTCCAAGGATCTTTACGCAATCACCAAAAAACTCACAGGTAAAATTTTCCTTAACACAAAACCCCTAAAGAACAGTGAGGGAGAACTATCAACATCCAAAAATGAACAATTGGAAATATGGAGACGTCATTATTCCTCAACGCTTTCAAACGCTCCATCCAACCTTTCGAATATTTGCTCATGCGCAACCCACACAGTTAGGCAAGACATCTCAACTGCATGCCCTGACATTTCAGAAGTTTTAAACGCTGTTATTGCTTTGAAGGCAAACAAGGCCCCCGGTGCCGATAATATAGCCCCTGAAATGCTTAAAGCTGATCCCCAATTAACAGCGAACATTCTGCTACCCCTCATCGAGAACTTTTGGCTCACACTCGAACTCGACTCAAAACTTAAAGAAGGTATCATTGTCAACATACCAAAGAAAGGCAACCTTACCGATTGCAGGAACTGGAGAGGTATCACAATTCTTAGTGCAGTAAATAAGATTTTAGCGCACATTATCAACAAAAGAATATCAGATGCTGTAATGGATGACATCAGGCTTGAGCAGGCTGGCTTTCGTCCTCAAAAGTCTTGTGTTGACCATATAAATACTTCGCGAATAATTATTGAGCAGTCCGCCGAGTGGCAGTCCCCACTGTACATGATCTTTATAGATTTTGAGAAAGAATTCAACACCCTGAGCCACGATGCGATATGGAGTGCTCTCGCGTGTAAAGGTGTTCCACCAAAGATTGTCATGCTTACTCAAGCTCTGTATAAGGATGTTAGATGTCGTGTTGTCCATGACAACGCACTAAGCAACAGTTTTAACGTTGCAACCGGAGTTCGCCAAAGATTTGTACTATCCCCTCTTCTCTTTAACATCGTCCTAGACGTCATAGTGCGCAATGCTACTCAGGACATCAGAGGTATACGATGGGGACTCACGCAACAACTAGAGAGTCTGGAGTACGCAGATGATATTTGTCTTCTGTCTCACAGCTATCGGCATATGTCAGCTAAACTTAAGTCTCTTGAAACCGAAAAATAAATATTAAAAAGAGTAAGGTAATGCGCTGCAACACCATTAATAATAGCAGATTTAAAATACAGGATGTTGAACTAGAGGAAGTAAGGTCGTTTTGCTATCTTGGTAGCATTTTAACTCATACTGACGTCGCCTATAGAATGTCAAAGGCCAACCAGGCATACGGTATGCTCCGCCCTGTATGGAAATCTACTGCTATCTCAAAGCACACTAAGATCAGCATTTTCAATTCGTGCGTCAAATCGGTGCTCCTTTACGGTTGTAAGTCATGGAACACAACATCTCGTGAAATAAACGCCATACAGGTGTGTGTTAACCGCTGTCTACGAAGGATCCTCAAGATATTCTGGCCAAACACCATATCAAACACTCAACTATGGTCACAAACAAATCAAAGTCCAATCAACATCGAGATCCTTAAGCGAAAATGGCGCTGGATTGGTCACGCACTCCGTAGACCACAAGGCGACCCTACTAAAACTGCTATTGACTGGAATCCCCATGGAAATACACGTTGAGTTGGACGCCCGTCGCACTCTTGGAGGCGTCAACTCGAAGCTGAAGTAATCCAAAGTGGGCTAAGCTGGAGGGAAATCAAACATCTAGCATCCAATAGGACCGAATGGAAGGAGTTCGTTGTGGCCCTTGGTTCCTTATAGGAACCACAGGACATAATATATATATATATATATCAGCAAAAGTATCGACCACACAATTACTATTTACTGGCATATCATAGGTAGGTATTTCATAATACTGATAATTTGAGTCAAGTTACTAGACTTTAAATGAAGAAACAAAAATTCGGGACCAAAAGTTCATTTTCGAGTATATGGGCAATGGGAGTGCCGATTTCCCTAAAACTTTCCAGATATCTCAACTTCATAACACTGATAACTTGTGCCAAGTTTTGGTGAAGTAATACGAATTTGGGCGAAAAATTCCTATCGGGTTATATGTGCGTGGGGCTATGAGCGTAGTCTATTTAGTTGAAACTTTAAATTGTTCTTAATTAGGCAAACCCAATTTTCTACGGGCTCTTCTTGTACTTTTTACCAATATGCTTCGTACACTATCAGAAATAAAAATCTTATATTTTCTCACTTAAGCTACTTTCGCGGTCAAGACTCGATACGAAAAAAATGATTCCGATTAGGAACAAAGGCTCACAACGAACTATTTTCATTCGGTCTGTTTTAATGATTGGCTATTAGATGATGAATACTATATATTTGCATCACCGCAATGAATAACTGACCAAAGAAGATGTCCCTTGCATATACAATGTACAAAATTATTATTAAGGCGGTTGTTCCACACACATACCCATACACTAACACTTAAGTGCATTAGTATACAATTATGTTTGCTGTTGTTTTTAGTAATGTCTTCCTTTCAATTTTTCAATTAACTGAAGTTGATTTCTAGTTTTTTCACTGTTTTCTCTTTAACACCAACTGCTTATTTAATAGATTTCTTAAGTCAGTACAATAATTTCTATAACATTGTTTAAGGGCAAAATAATGACAAAATACAATAAACAAAAAAAAAAAAAAACATGAATTATTTCCTACACTAATTGAGTGGTATCCAAAGTAAAAAAATACTCTATTTTTCTAGAAACTTTTCAGTTCAATATTGTTGAATATTCGTAGCTAAACAAATACACACCAACACAAGCACCAAAACATTACTGTACAATACAAGAAAGTTATTATGAAGCTTACTAAGCCTGTTCATAGTTATAAAAGTCACTCTCATCAACAGTAACAACAACAAAAACAACATTTTCAGTGGCACTTAAATTAAAGCACTTCAATCCATTAGCAAACATTTATTCGACTCTTGCTATACACGCACATACACATGCAGATATCACTGTTAATTATTGCTGAAGTTGTTTTCTTTTTTTTTTTCGCCGAATTATCAATCATTCTGTATGTGTTAGTGTTAAAGTAATTTCATTAAATGATTTTGTCTTGGCAAACGAAAAAGTGTTTGCCTTCTACAAGGTGACATTTAAGTGATTTAAAATTGTTTGCTTCAGATATACATTTCTTGATTACTGGAGTTCAAATTATATATATTAATTTGTCAAGCATTAGGTATATAGGTTGTTAGAATAAGATTAATTAGATTAATAAATAATTTAGAATAATTGATTGCCTCTATTCTTCAAACAATTAAATTATCAATCACTATAATTGCCATTCAGGTACGAATTTATACAGTTTGTGCAAGTAACAATAACACCGTATTCATTCAAAAAAAAAAAAAAAATTTGAGTAGCATTGTTACTAATTTTTTTGGCGGCAGATATGAAAAAGTTCATATTGGATGCTATATTTATATAGGGACATGGACCGATCCTTACCATATTTGTCAGTCACTTATTTTATTCAAAAACATATATAAACTAAAATTGAGGAATTTTGTGAAATATTTTTGTTTCTGATAGGTTTAAGTGATAGGAAGATCGGGAAGCAGCTTCATATGGGTGCTGTGACTAACATTTCCCCTCCAGGGTTTATTTTAGATTCGTAATTAATGGTTGTCAAAGTACAAACAAAACAAACTTGACCGGGATCCACTTTACAATTTTAGTCTTAAATCGATCTTATAGGGTCATTTGTATGGGGCATGGGTCTGCAGGAATTGTCACCGATTTCAACAGCGATCGTGTTCGGATAACAAAAGCTTATATTTAAAATTTTATTAATATTTATTCATATTTGCGACCTGCAGTTTGATAACAAGGTTTAACACGGACACACAGGCAGACGGACAGACAGAGAGACGGATGGACGGATAGACCCAGAAAATGACTTTGAGTCGATCGGTATAATAAAAGATGTGTCTACGTCGAATATTTTCGGTAGTTACAGGGTATAATAAAGAATAATGTTAAAGAAGTATGTGTCGAGCTCTGATACCCTCGAGTAGAGTCGGTAGTAAGATGAAATATTTTTTAAGGAAAAAACAAAATTTTTGAGGTCGAAAAAAGTTGACGAAAAGCGATATTTACTTTAAAAAATAAAATAATAATCTAACCCATAAAAACAAAGTTTTTATTACATCTCTTTCTTTCCTTCCGAAAATGAGTTTTGAATCTCTCCGTGACTGTGGGTGACTTTGCGTGATTATCTTTAAATTAATCTTTTTTCACAGCAAGTCTATCGATCAAGTCTAAGATTGATTGGATGAGGGAAAATCCGTTTTAAATCTCTCAGTGGCTGTGCGTAAATATGCGTGACTGTGCGTGACTAAGTCAAAGGTTAATCTTTCTTTACAGCAAGTATATCGACCAAGTTTCAGACTGATTGGACGTGATAAGTCAAAGTTAATCTTTTCTTCACAGCAAGTGTATTGTATGGACCAAGTTTCAGATCGATTGGATGAGGGGAAATGACATTTAGATCACTCCGTGACAGTGCGTGACTATGAGTGACTGTGCGTGACTATCCCAGAAGTAATCTATAGTCACCACAAGACTGGGCCAAGTTTCAGATCAATTGGATGAGAGGGAATGGGGTTGACCCACGACAGACAGACAGAGAGTACGAGGTAAAAGAAAGAGTTTAAAAATAAATTTGATCTGTAAAAATTTGAAATAAAAATCACAAAAATAGCATATACTTGAGACGCATCCTTATCTCCACAGACGGCGAACTCTTTCAAGAATATATGTGTATATTTTATGGGGTTCAGATTTTTTAATTATTACAACCGAAATGAGGTACACAAATGCACGCTATTGAAAATTTGTATGGTACGGAATAATATTTGAAGTAGGAAAATATTATAAACAGAAAAATACGAGGGCTGATAAATCAAACCGTAATTTTATTAATGATTGACAGATTTTTTAAAAAAAAAAAAAATTGATAATAATAATGACTCAACATATTTCCATAGTTCCAGACCTACACTTTTTCCAACGTTTTCCAATTGGTTTTATCGCTTTCTAATAACAGGATTCTTAAAATAGGCATTTGTTTGATCAATGATTGCATCGTTGGAGCCAAATATCTTTCCGCTGAGCCATTTGTTTAGGTTGGGAAATAGAAATTAGTCACTCGGGGAAAATCTGGAAAATATGCTTGATGACATTGCAATTTCTAGTCGAATTCATGGAATTTTGCCATGGCGACTACACACATATGCATCAAATGCGATTGTTTTTTTTAATTATCGCTTAATCGATCCAACAAGTTGTCCTGATATCTTCCAGAGATCTGCAATATGAGTGGGTAGTAATTTCTTGTATTGAAATATTTCCGAACAAGTCTAAAGTTTGAGGTACTCATGATGCTAGTACTTAACAATATTTGTGACGATGTTGATTGAGACCCTCCTTCACTCAATATATATAGATGATACAAAATAAGTTTGATTCGAATACCAACATTAAAATCCTCATTGAGAGGTTGTGCGTTTGCATTCGTGCGGTACTATGGTAAATATACATCCATACATTTACGAATATACATGCATTTATAGATGGATGAATTGAGTGAGTTGAATCAATTGTCAAACTGATGTGATTTATGAATGAAACAGATTTGGGATGGTATGACTATGATTTTGATGTCGCATTTCTATTATTGCTATATAATTATGAGTATGAATCAAGGTTCAGAAAATACACACATGAAACAGACAACGATCTGTTCAAAAGCAGCCAACACATATTTTTATTTTCATATCAATTATGTGTGTTTCTAAATTTTATACGGTGCCGAAAACATCATAACTATGTTTCGTTTTAATAATTCGTTATCTACACGAACATTTTTCTATCACGTATTTTTTGTAGCTTTATTTTACGTTCGTTTTCTGGTACGTGTACTGCGAAAAAACAGAACATGAACAATAAACATGTTCGAGTTCTGTTATATTTTAAGTTCGTATTCTGGCTCGTGTACTGCGAACAATTAAAATATCAATTCGCGATCTGATACACCCCGATAAAAACAACGACAATTGTTTCAACCAAATTTAAACAAATTTTATTGACCATTTTTTCTGATTTACGTTGAAATTGTTTACAATGGTTTTTATTGATTGGTTTTCATTTTAATAAAAGATGGTAGTAAAATACTTAAGACACAAACACTACTTGTCATCATAAAAGTTACATTTGTTGGTTGTTAGGTTTTTTACATTACCCACCACTAGCGAAATGTTCGTGTAGATAACGAAATATTAAAACGAGACACAGTCATGATTATGTTCGGCACCGTACAAAATTTTGAAACACATCACTCCCAATATGAGTTCTTCTGTTGGAGTTTCCTTTATTAAGTAAGGTAAAAACAATATGATCTTAAAAACTGTAAGAATCCTTTGATCCAACATACCGACATAGTGTTAGTTATTTTAGCAGACAAAATAAGAGAAGGCCATTGCTAACTGCTTGAAATTATAAGTAATCTTGGGAGCTTTAAGATTATGGATGTGGTCAATAATTTTTGAAGAAGCAAAGTGACAAAACTAAATTTGGGGACTACAAAAATTGATGTTTTAGCAAGATTTTTAAGAAGAATATTTTATTTCCTCAATCTACAGGACCATGACGGTTATATGCGCTTGTATCGGCCCTAAATTCAAATGAAGTCTTAACTCATTAAGTAATTTAAATCTCATTAAGGGATTTCGCCATAATAATTCTTACGGACTGGAGCTAAGAATCAACAACCTCTATAAATTGTGGAGCCTATGATGCGTTATAAAAAATACTAGTATAGCCCAGCACTCGAAATTCGAGTGCAAATTCTAGGAAATGTTATTTTTTCATTCAATTTTTGTCTTCGAATGTTTTTGAATCTATATACATATATAAAAAAAAATTGTAAATATTTTAATGAGCCTAAAGGTATGTTAATCAATTTTAACAATTAACAATTCAACACAGAGCGTCTGATATATAACTTAAATCATTCGTATTAACTGGTTGTAACGAATTATTACAAATATTTTATTTTATTTAATTTAATATATTTTTAAGACAGATAAAACATAAATTTTATTATTCTCCGCTTCTCCACCATATCAACTATAACCATGCCAATTTTCACACTGCTCCATGCCCGCATATTGCTTAAAAAGGGAACTAAAAATTTACCTTCACGTATTAGTATATAAATACTAATATTACAAAAGCTCTTTCATATTTTATTGGAGAGTACAATAAAAAATAAACTATCTCATTATCTTTTTATGAGTAACAATCGGAAAATGATGGCATAGTTTTGGAATCATCAAGTTCCTCCTTGTTTAACCTCTTGGAATGGGGCGCTTGATTACAAACAGCATTATACGCAAAATATTATTATCATGAACAGCTTCATCGTGACCTGGGCGTAGGACTGTCAAAGGCACGCATCTGTAAAACAAACGTGATGATTCTTTGTTTGTTTGTCGGGTTCAAACTAAAAAAACGGAAAGTAAATTTTAGGTTACGCCTTTAACTTAGAGATACAGAAATTTTCAACCCTCACTTACTGACAGACAGACAGTTTTATATGGTTGTCTTTTGGGTTAAATATAAAGGTAAGTTTTCTGAAAAAAGCGTGTCAGTAAGTAAGTTAGGCATTTATGGTTTCAGCTTTGTTACTTTCTTCTTTTATATTTTTGAAGTGACTACAAAGGTGAGCAGTAACTAATCTGCATATATTTTGTATATTCGCAAATAAGAATATGTTAAAAAAAATTATATATTTATGCAACGTACTTGGCAGTAAAACATTATCTTACATCATTCTTGACATTAAAATATTCAAATGTTCTGTTCGTGAAGTGAAAAAGACAATTCGTTATAAATGGAATGGGATAAGCAAATTTTTTTTAGGATGAAATTGAAATGTATTTAAAAAATTAGGAGAAATTAAACTACTAGACTATGAGCTAACTAAAATCACTGAGATATAGGCCGTTTTTGATGTCTTTTTGTGCAATTACCTTTTCCCTAACCCAACATTGGAATATTCTGTTTTCTTTTATTATATTTTAGAAACGAAGTGTGCTGAAGAAATAACGTTAATGTTCATCTTAATGCAAATTTCTTTTTTTTTCGCTCTTCTCTAAGCAAAAAAAAAAAGAAACTACTTTTATTCATTTAGGTTAAAATATCTTAATCATTCAAAGAAATTTTTTTAAATAGTTAAAAAGTTTAAAGAATTTTTATAATAAAATGTTTTTTTGAACTTTATGCGAAAACTTCTTAAACTTTAACAAAAAGTATATAATGAAAATAATAAGAACTTATTATTAGTTTTTAACCCACTTTGAAACAAAATAAGTTATTTGTTTAAATAACCCGAATACTTATCCTCTTTAAAACAAAAACACACAAACAAATCATGTAAACAAATACAAAAGTTGAATATAAAACGCAAATTAATTTGTTCGTCATGTTTTCGGAAGCTAAAAGTAAATAAACGGTTTTACTCTCTCTTTTTTAAAGAAAATGAAGAGTAAAATACAAAAAAAACAGGTAAGAAAATTATAGTTGGTCTAGACCGACTATACGATACCCTATACCATGCGTTTAGAAACCCTATCTCTTAGGCCCAACTAACTGGACATAGAAAATAAGCAAAAACCAAATTTGAGTGGGGTTTTTATTAATTTTTTTGGCTGCAGATATGAAAAAGTTCATATCGGATGCTATATCTATATGGGGACTAGGTCCAAAAATGGACCGATCCTGATCATGTTTGGTAAAGTCTCTTGTATTTTGCAAAAATATATACAAACAAAATTTTAGAAGAATCAGTGCAATATTTTTGTTTTTTAATAGATTTAAGTGAAAATCGGGAAGCAGCTCTATATGGGGCCAAAGGGATCATTTTTGGACTACTCATTAATAGATCTAATTAACGCATATAAGCCCAATTTGAGTAAGATCTATATGACAATTTGGATCTTATGACAATTTATGTCGATTTCATAGGGGTAATTTGTATGGGGGCTAGTTCTGAACATGGACCGATTCTCACCAATTTCAATAGCGTTCATCCCATGGCCGATAAAAGCTTATATGCCAAATTTCATCAAAATATATTCATATTTGCGACCTGCAATTTGATTACAAGGTTTACATGGACACACAGACGGACGGACGGACGGACGGACGGACGGACGGACGGACATTGTTAAATTAACTCAGAAAGTGATTCTGATTCGATCGGTATAATTAAAGATGGGTCTAGGTCAAATATTTTTGGTTGTTACAAACAGCAGCACAAAGTCATTATACCCAAACCACATAGTGGTATAGGGTATAAAAACTGAAAAAATTGGGTATAAATGTAAGTATCCTTAAAATTGTAATTTACTTTGTTAGCACAAAAGTGTAGAACAGAATCAAACAAAACATATTCTCATGAAAACTCTTTTAACTTTTCATAGCACCTAAACATTAAAAATGTATTTAATTTTTTCTTTTTTTTTTTGGAGGAATGAGGAAAAACAATATTGAAATACTAACGTCCAACGACTCATAAAAATTTTCACTTTAGCCATTTTTACATAATAAACCGTTCCTGCGAGAGCGCTTGTGGACATGAAAAGAAAATTATTAAAAAATACTTCTTCGGGTTAAAAGATTAAAGTAAGCGAAAGTAAAAAAAATTAACTATCAAGCAAAATTAACAATTAAACAGCAGCAATTGCAACACATTGTCACCACCATGATTTTCAATGTCGTCCTCAAGCCATCCCATAATGAACTAAGACCGGCAGACATTTTAGGTATTTATGTATGTATGTATGAAATTTTTTTATTCAGTATAAAATATATTAATAAAAATAAGAAGTGTATAATAACATTGATACATACAAGTTGTGCTTAAAATAATTCAAAAAATTCTTCTATAATAAGTTTTCCACAATTAAAAGCATTCGTAACAAAATTATAAAGCTTATTCCATCCGTTTGGCATTTCTCCACTTAAAATATTACTTAATTCTTTCTGATTAATATAGGTTTTACCTCAATGTCTGTTTCTAAACTCCCTGAGAACTGGACATTTTGCCATAATATGCAGAAGCGTTTCATTTTCGCCCGTATTGCATAAACTACATGTTCTACTTTCATTGAAATTAAAAGTGTTTTACTTTTAATGAAAGGATACCACATCTGGTTTTAAATATTATTCTTATTTGTTGTCGTGTTGTGTTTTAGTGTGGTCAAGATGTTCGTAAAAACGAGTACTACTTTTCAGTGCTTTTTCCTTCATTTTCAATATATTTTTAGACTTTATTTAATGTAACAACATGTTTCCTCTGGATAGCCATTCTTATGGTGAAATATCATCATCTCGTATATCATATTCTCTTCCCAATTCATTCCTCTGTCTAGCCCAAAAATTTTATTTCTTAAGGTCGACACTGATAACTTATGTGGCAGCCTGTTTGGTTTATATTTGTAAATATATTTTAAAAATATAATCCATGTGCAAATTCAAATTATAAATATTTGGGTGGCCCTTACTAAAAAAAAAGTGTTCAAAATCCCGGTCGCACTCCTAGATATATGTGAATAGCAAAAGAAGTGAGAAATACAAAGTTTTGGACCAATCAAAAAACATTTAGAGGTGGCTCAACGCAATTGAAAATTTCAAGTGTGTTTGTATGGGAAAATATGACCTTTTTTTCAGGTTTTACGAAAATTTCGTTCTATAGCTCAATTTTTCCGACAAATTGTTACATAATTTGGGGTCAGCATTAAATTATCTTTCCAAAGGGCTATAAAACTTCAAAATCGCATAAAAATTCGCCAAGAAAGAGCAAATGCCCTAGACCACTTTTGTGCCAAAAAAAAAAAAACTAGATCAAGAAATTTGATGGCATTTTTTTCAACTTTATGAAATTGAATAAAGCCAACATTTTATTTTAGTCAGTACACCAGTAGGTACTCAGATATGGAGTACTTTTTTATTACCACCTTGTTAAACTATTGAGCAGTGAGACCGAAAACGGAAAATTTTTTTGATAAAATTTTGAAAACTTCTTTTTCAAGTTTTAAAAAATTTTCTGGAACAAAATTTAAAAAAATTGATCTACCTCTTTAAGGTCTTGTTAAATGCATGTTAGAGATTAAGTTTGTGAATTTTTAGATAAATCCATATGCCAGAATTTTTTTGACAAGCATTTTATTTTTGCGGATTTCGAGAAAAATGGGATTTTTGTGAAATATTCTGTACATGTACTATTTCTAAATACTTTGTATCAACAATTCATCACTTTTCTACTTTTAAATTTTACATTTTATCTTAATAGCCTAGGGTTTTAGAAAAAAATATTATGACCCCATTAGCCCTTTTGTAAGTGGAGTCACATATGACCCCAAACTAATAAAAAAACAATTTATTAAAAAAATTCAAATATTTTTAAGTGCTATTGAATTTTTATATGCGATACTTAAAATATAATAACTAAAACTGTAGAACTTCCATTTCTAAAATTAGAGATAAATCCGAGAACACTAACCCGTTATTTGCCAAGGCCAGCTTTGGATGTTAAGATATTTTTAAATAAAAATTGCCGAAAACGAGTTTTTTCTATTAAACTCGATGAAACCACTATTTAGAATTTAAGAAAAATAATTCGGTTAATTTTTATATGTTTAATCTTCCAGTGCTTCTGGGATAAAAAAAATCCATTGTGATATATCTTTGGTTCAATTAACTGCTTATGGCTCGCGAATCTTATATATTAAAAGAATTTATGAATAAACTTTGCATTCAAGAATTTTTTCAATATTTTTCTTCTCTCAAACCTCTATAACTACAGTTCTAATTAACGTAGGCTGTTGACATAGGTCTAAGAACACTCAGTGGATCAAGCTCCTTCTTTTGAGCTATTAACTGCTTAAATTCGTTGGGTTTGAGGAAAGTTATGCGTGGAGAATCAACTTTACTTTTACTGTACGTTAACTTATCTTGGCATATTTTGGCATTACTGTACGTTAAATTCTCTTGGCAAATTTTGGTATTATATTATAAAAATTAATATAATTTAATATAATGCTGCGGAGCAGCAGGGGTCCTTTAGTATAAATTAAAAAAACTTTTAACCAATTTTGTTATAAAATTATTTTATGTATAAAAACTATCTACTTCAATTCTTTATATATGTAACATATATCAGTTATTAATTTAACAATTTTTTTTTTTAAGATTTTAGGATGCATATTCCTTTTCTGCTTAAATATATTTAACAATAACATATCATGTATTGAATTTACATAATATTACAAAGTAAGGTGATAATTCTCAAAAAACCTTATTGATTTTTTTTTTTTTGGTTTTATTTTTAAGATAAAAGTTTAAGGGTTAAGGATAAAATTATGATGAGATAAGCTCTTGTTTGCCACGAGATCAACGTTGGCTAATGTGTGTAGTCGTTGTGTAGAGTAATGTCAAGGTAAATTGTATATCATTTTTAATAATTTGTTTTGAGCAATCTGTACATTTTTGAAAAACTATCTATATTTTTCTGATATTGAAACTTGTAAAAACGGAAGTGATATTGTTTCAAAAATAAAAATGGTAAATGATACAGCAGAACGCGGTGTTAAATTGATTGAAGAGTATAATTGAGTATAATAACATATCAACAAAGAACGAACAAGAAAAGCGATACTTATTGCAAGTCGTAAGTGATGACAGAAAACAATTTGAATCGCACATTAAATCGTCCTTAAATATACCAAAATAAATAGAATTAATTTTATATTTCATATTCTTTTGAATGAATTTGCTATGGGTCATTTGTGAATTTTCTTTTTTTATTTAAAAAATATAGATAGTTTTTATACATAAAATAATTTTATAACAAAATTAGTTAAAAGTTGTTTTAATTTATATTCGCGAGCAATAAGCAGATAATTGCACCAAAGATTATTTCGATCCCAAAATTAACCGAATTATTCTTCTTAAATTCTAAATTATTATTTTTGTAATATTTAAAGGTAACAACCTGGACCCCGCCTATTCCCAAAGTAGCAATTTGAAAAATGTCCATATAACGTAGGACCACACTAGTTATCATAATAGTTATATTCCAAATTTTGCCTTTTAGGTAAATCTAATTTCAATTAATTATACTTTGTGGTTTTAAAAATGAGTAACAGCATTCAAAGAAACTAATATGAACCTTTATTTTTATTGTTCTTCGATTCGTTGCCAGATGACAAACTAAATACTGCGTTACCAGGTGAAAACCAACTAAGCAGGGGTTATAACTGCAGAGATTCACAGCTGCATTACATGGACATCCACCATTTAGGTACCCACTACATCATGCGATACGAGGCATCTTTTACCTTAATACAAAAAGGAATAAGAATAACTGAAAACAACAGTTTACAAAGACAAAAACAAACAAACTTAAGAAATTTTAAAACTTTCAAAATGGTCTTTTATGTTTAAAACAAAATAATTTATTAAAAATTATACTTTTCTCTGATGTTGTTATTTATAAAAAAGAAACTTCTAAAAATAGAACATAAGATGTAAAGCCGATGAACATTTTCAGCATTTAGCGTCGCCCGAAGGTGTCACGCAGTTACAGAATAAGCTTAAGTGGTCTTATGTAAAAACGAAAAATATAAAAAAAGAGTTTTCTGCATTGTTGTTCAAAAAGGCTAAAACAATACTTATCTATAAAGTAAAAAAATATAAAAAATACTAGAAGCTTACTTTGTTCTAAAGTATGAGTACAAACATAACAGACCAAAGTTTACAATAAAAGCTAGTCTGTCGGTTAGACTATTTACATATATAAATATAAAAGAAAAACACACTCTTGGGGCAATTCAAATTTATTTGGTAAAACATTCAAAAGCCAAAAGAGCTTCTATTCCTTTTAAAATGGTTTTATAAAACACTTTTAAAAACTTATTTATTATGAAGTATTGCCACTAAATACATCAGTAGAAGGGGCATTCAATAAAAAATCACAAAAACTATATTTTTCATACCAGTTATAGCATGCATATATGACAATCCTTAAAACACTTCAAGAAGTATCTCTCCATCCGTTATCTATTTACAACCACTATCACTCCAAAAATATGTATGTTCATTAAAATTTATGAGTGAAGTCCAAAATTTTCATTCAAAAAATTTTATACTCAAAGAACAATTCAATATTAAAAATTAACATCTCAAAAATCTTACATAAACACATATGTGACCTTCTGCGAGAAAAGGGACCTAGTGTGTGAAAATTAAAAATTAAAAATTAAAAATTAAAAATTAAAAATTAAAAATTAAAAATTAAAAACTAAAAATTAAAAATTAAAAATTAAAAATTAAAAATTAAAAATTAAAAATTAAAAATTAAAAATTAAAAATTAAAAATTAAAAATTAAAAATTAAAAATTAAAAATTAAAAATTAAAAATTAAAAATTAAAAATTAAAAATTAAAAATTAAAAATTAAAAATTAAAAATTAAAAATTAAAAATTAAAAATTAAAAATTAAAAATTAAAAATTAAAAATTAAAAATTAAAAATTAAAAATTAAAAATTAAAAATTAAAAATTAAAAATTAAAAATTAAAAATTAAAAATTAAAAATTAAAAATTAAAAATTAAAAATTAAAAATTAAAAATTAAAAATTAAAAATTAAAAATTAAAAATTAAAAATTAAAAATTAAAAATTAAAAATTAAAAATTAAAAATTAAAAATTAAAAATTAAAAATTAAAAATTAAAAATTAAAAATTAAAAATTAAAAATTAAAAATTAAAAATTAAAAATTAAAAATTAAAAATTAAAAATTAAAAATTAAAAATTAAAAATTAAAAATTAAAAATTAAAAATTAAAAATTAAAAATTAAAAATTAAAAATTAAAAATTTTAAATTTTAAATTAAAAATTAAAAATTTAAAATTAAAAATTAAAAATTTAAAATTAAAAATTAAAAATTAAAAATTAAAAATTAAAAATTAAAAATTAAAAATTAAAAATTAAAAATTAAAAATTAAAAATTAAAAATTAAAAATTAAAAATTAAAAATTAAAAATTAAAAATTAAAAATTAAAAATTAAAAATTAAAAATTAAAAATTAAAAATTAAAAATTAAAAATTAAAAATTAAAAATTAAAAATTAAAAATTAAAAATTAAAAATTAAAAATTAAAAATTAAAAATTAAAAATTAAAAATTAAAAATTAAAAATTAAAAATTAAAAATTAAAAATTAAAAATTAAAAATTAAAAATTAAAAATTAAAAATTAAAAATTAAAAATTAAAAATTAAAAATTAAAAATTAAAAATTAAAAATTAAAAATTAAAAATTAAAAATTAAAAATTAAAAATTAAAAATTAAAAATTAAAAATTCAAAATTCAAAATTAAAAATTAAAAATTAAAAATTAAAAATTAAAAATTAAAAATTAAAAATTAAAAATTAAAAATTAAAAATTAAAAATTAAAAATTAAAAATTAAAAATTAAAAATTAAAAATTAAAAATTAAAAATTAAAAATTAAAAATTAAAAATTAAAAATTAAAAATTAAAAATTAAAAATTAAAAATTAAAAATTAAAAATTAAAAATTAAAAATTAAAAATTAAAAATTAAAAATTAAAAATTAAAAATTAAAAATTAAAAATTAAAAATTAAAAATTAAAAATTAAAAATTAAAAATTAAAAATTAAAAATTAAAAATTAAAAATTAAAAATTAAAAATTAAAAATTAAAAATTAAAAATTAAAAATTAAAAATTAAAAATTAAAAATTAAAAATTAAAAATTAAAAATTAAAAATTAAAAATTAAAAATTAAAAATTAAAAATTAAAAATTAAAAATTAAAAATTAAAAATTAAAAATTAAAAATTAAAAATTAAAAATTAAAAATTCAAAATTAAAAATTAAAAATTAAAAATTAAAAATTAAAAATTAAAAATTAAAAATTAAAAATTAAAAATTAAAAATTAAAAATTAAAAATTAAAAATTAAAAATTAAAAATTAAAAATTAAAAATTAAAAATTAAAAATTAAAAATTAAAAATTAAAAATTAAAAATTAAAAATTAAAAATTAAAAATTAAAAATTAAAAATTAAAAATTTAAAAATTAAAAATTAAAAGTTAAAAATTAAAAATTAAAAGTTAAAAATTAAAAATTAAAAATTAAAAATTAAAAATTTAAAAATTTAAAAATTAAAAGTTAAAAATTAAAAATTAAAAATTAAAAATTAAAAATTAAAAATTAAAAATTAAAAATTAAAAATTAAAAATTAAAAATTAAAAATTAAAAACTAAAAATTAAAAATTAAAAATTAAAAATTAAAAATTAAAAATTAAAAATTAAAAATTAAAAATTAAAAATTAAAAATTAAAAATTAAAAATTAAAAATTAAAAATTAAAAATTAAAAATTAAAAATTAAAAATTAAAAATTAAAAATTAAAAATTAAAAATTAAAAATTAAAAATTAAAAATTAAAAATTAAAAATTAAAAATTAAAAATTAAAAATTAAAAATTAAAAATTAAAAATTAAAAATTAAAAATTAAAAATTAAAAATTAAAAATTAAAAATTAAAAATTAAAAATTAAAAATTAAAAATTAAAAATTAAAAATTAAAAATTAAAAATTAAAAATTAAAAATTAAAAATTAAAAATTAAAAATTAAAAATTAAAAATTAAAAATTAAAAATTAAAAATTAAAAATTAAAAATTAAAAATTAAAAATTAAAAATTAAAAATTAAAAATTAAAAATTAAAAATTAAAAATTAAAAATTAAAAATTAAAAATTAAAAATTAAAAATTAAAAATTAAAAATTAAAAATTAAAAATTAAAAATTAAAAATTAAAAATTAAAAATTAAAAATTAAAAATTAAAAATTAAAAATTAAAAATTAAAAATTAAAAATTAAAAATTAAAAATTAAAAATTAAAAATTAAAAATTAAAAATTAAAAATTAAAAATTAAAAATTAAAAATTAAAAATTAAAAATTAAAAATTAAAAATTAAAAATTAAAAATTAAAAATTAAAAATTAAAAATTAAAAATTAAAAATTAAAAATTAAAAATTAAAAATTAAAAATTAAAAATTAAAAATTAAAAATTAAAAATTAAAAATTAAAAATTAAAAATTAAAAATTAAAAATTAAAAATTAAAAATTAAAAATAAAAAATGAAAAATTAAAAATAAAAAGTGAAAAATGAAAAATTAAAAATGATAACTAAAAAATAAAAAATCAAAAATCAAAAATGAAAAATGAAACATGAAAAATAAGAAATTAAAAATTAAAAATTAAAAATAATGAATAAAAAATTAAAATTTAAAAACAAAAATGTAAAATGAAAAATGAGAAACGAAAAAGGAAAAATGAAAAAACGAAAAATTAAAAATAAAAAATTTAAAATTTAAAATGAAAACTTAAAAACGAATAATAAAAAATTAAAAACAAAAAATGGAATATTTGAAATAAAAGACGAAAAATTAAAAAATTAACCAGATGAAATAATAAATATTTTTATATTTATAGAGCCCCTATAGTTGATTGCTATAAGTGATACATAGATGACGCTTTCTGTTTGATTCTAAAAAGGTGCCATAAAAAATCTTTAATTACTAAATGTTTACAGATCTCCCCTGTTATCGGACTCACACGATTTTTTTTAAGCATTGATATAGTTCTATCAAACCCAATACTCACTTTTTGTCGAGAAATTTTTTCAGGAGTTCGTCAATTGCGCCCAGGTGTGAACTGGCAGACATAAACTTCTTATCCATATATACCTTTTCTGAAGAAAGCAAAAGTACCTTTCATTAAAAATCTACCTTTGCTTAAAAAATTAGTTTTTCTCAGGAACGTACATTTTCTTAAAAAAGTACGCTTTTTCAAAAAAATATATTTTCTTAAAAAGTATTAAACAGACGCTTATTATAATAGCATATTTATCTAAAAACTAACTACTAAAAGAGCACTTTTACTTAAAAACACCTTTTATTAAAAAAGTGCCTTTTCGTAAAAAACTAAAATTTCTTTTAAAAAAAAACCGTTTTCTTCAGAAAACTACAATTCCTTAAAAAAGTACCCTTCCTTTAAAAAGTACTTTTTCTTAAGTAAAAAGTATTTTCCCTCAAAAAGTACATTTCCTTAAAAAAAGAAACTTCCTTATAAAAAAAAAGCTTAAAAACGTACCATTTCTGGAAAATAAATTTTATTAAAAAATTACCTTTTCGTAAAACAGCACTGTTCTTAAAAAAAGCATTTTCTTAAAAGGTTATCATTTCTTAAAAAACCAAATTTTATATTAAAGGTACCTCTTCTCACAAATGTACCATTTGTAAAAAAAAGTAACTTTTATTAAAAAAAGTACCTTATTTAAAAAGTACCTTTTTTTAAAAAAACTGCTTCTTAAAAAAGCACAATTTCTTAAATCGTTACCTTTGCTAAAAAAAATACCTTTCCTTAAAAGGTATTAAAAAGTATCTTTCGTAAAAAGTACCTTAAAAAAGAACGTTTAATAAAAATAAAACCTTTTTAAAACTATTTTCTTAAAATAATACTTTTCCTTAAAAACCCCTTTTATTAGAAAAGCAACTTAACCTAAAGAGTACTTTTTATTAAAAAGTTCCTTTTATTGAAAAAGTACCTCTTCTCAAAAAAGTACCTTTTATTAAAACAAACCTTTCCTTAAACAGTACCTTATTTAAAATAAAGTACACCTTCTTTAAAGTACCATTTCGTAAATAAGTACTTTTTCTTTAAAAAAAAAAATGTTAAAGTACTTCTCAAACTACCTACTAGTATTTTTTGTTGTTGTTCCAGTCTCGTTTTTACAAATAGAAAAAAACTCAAACACAAACTACGTTTCTGTATATAACAAAAGTACGCACAGTTTTGATTTGTTTGTGTCTATTTTGAACTGTTGTATGTTTTATTACATTTTGTCTGCCACTTGTCTTGCAGTATTACACACGTCTCTTTGCAAAATTGTTATTTGCCCCAATGGACGCGAACAAGCGTGTCGCTATTACTTACACATTGCAATGGAGTCTGTTATAACTACATGATGTTGAAAAAGGGAAAGCTTAATAAACGCAGATAATAGGATGAGACAGAAAGTAATAAAAGAAAAAAATATGAAAATAAACTTCTTTTTATTGCTGGCGTTTTGGGATTTTGAATAACGAATGCGATTTGAAAGTAAAAACAACCAGAAAATTTCGTAACCTTGAAAACTTTTGCTCTAATATATCAAAAAATATGTTATGATTTGTTTTCTTGCTAATATGGAAGAGAATATTTTTATTAAGAATTATATTGTCAGATAAACGTAGAGGGTGAGAAAAGACTAAATACGATTAGTAATATATTTATTATAGCATACAAATAAGAGATGCCAGTCATGCATTAAATGTGACATTAAACGTTATTATTACGCGCAGCTGTGTACGCAGTGAAACCACCACCGAATGTAATGGCAATCGAATAATTTGGTTATACTTGATTCAGCTTAGAGAACATAGACTTAAATTAGTGAATAGTGGTTAAATTGCGAAAATCAAATAAATTAGTTGCAACTCAATAAACGATTCGCAACAAATTCAGCACCAACCAGAATTTTGTTTCGCCAGTGTTCGTAAAACTAGGTTGTCTCTTAGGCACAGAAAATAACTTGAAAATGAAATATGGAATGAATGTGAAAAGTTCAAATCAGGTCATTAAAACTTAGAGCTGTTTTACGAGATAGACAACAATATAAATACAATAAGGATAAAACAACTAAACATTCAACATTAAAACAATCTTCAGAAACATTTGCAATCATTTATTTCTCTAAGTTTGACATGTTTACAGTTCAATCTTCAGATTCCAAACACGACACGAATATCAAAGATTTTGTTATGTAAATTTCTAGGTAAAATTGTCTTTAAATCGATTTCAACAAACGATATTATCATGTCATCAATTTTGTTGTTCTGAAAAAGAAGCATTCGAATAACAAATTTTCAACGAAATATTTTAAAAACAGACTTTTTCATATAAAATTTCCAGACGAAAAAAGAAGTAACACAATACTGAAATGGAAAAGTTGTTCGCGAAAACAAAATCTAACAACACTGAATTAGATATAAAGTACAATTAATATATTTAATATTTCTTTACCTACAAGAACATTCTTCTATCACGTAGTTTTTGTTTCGAACACACATAAACCACACAGATTCGAGTGTAGCTTTATTTTAAGTTCGCTTTCTTGCGCGTGTAGTGCTAAAAAAAACAGAACATGTTGTTCAACGCGTACATCTAAAAATTAAAATATTATCCACTCGCGATCGGAAAAATCTGAAGGAAACCTATAATAACGACAGCAATTGTTTCAACCAAATTTTTTAAAAAAAATCTAAAATAATTGATTAGCAGTTATAAAAAAAATAAAAGTATAATAATAAAAATAAAAAAAATATAAAAATAACAAGATAGTAATAACATAGAACACAGAGAAATTTTAAATGTTGTTTATGACTTAATTTCGTTTTTTTTCGATCGCGGTGAAGAACATGTTCTATTTTTTTTAGTACTACACGTGCAGAATCTGTGTTTCGTTTTAATAACGAAATATAACGAAATATTAAAACGAAACACAGTCATGATTGTGTTGGGCACAGTACAAAATTTAGAAACACACATAATTGACATGAAAATAAAAATATGTGTTGGCTGCTTTAGAGCAAAACATTGTGTATTTCATGTGTGTCTTTTTTGAACCTAGGTTATTTCAATATGTATTACTTTGTTCTTAACAGTTGTTAAAAAAATTTCTGCAAAAAATAGTATACTCAGTCGTATATGAATTTGATTTGTGGTTTTTGTGTTCAAGTTGAGTTTTTCAAACAACATTTCCTTGAAGTGACGTTGTTAACTCGACTAAAAATAATGCACAAGGACAGTAGGGCAGATTTTGAGAGTTCAGGTTAACAGATTTTATAAATGCCCAGATTGGTTTAATTGTATTGTGAGCAGCATATCAAAATAGGTAAAATTTCAGGTTTATTACAAGATTTCTATTTATTGTGCATTTAACCCATTTTGTGCCACTAACCGATACCGCTTCAGTACTTTGGTGATTTATTGTGCGGTAGTCGCAGAGCACAATCTGAATTATTAAAAAAAAGGTAAAATAAGCTCGACATTTTAAAAAAGAACTTTTTAAAATCTACATTTTGTCTGTTCTTTTTTTCTTCTTTTCAGCTCCTTTTAGCTTCATTAGGAATAATATTAATATTATTTTTACTCATGATTATCTAATCTCAAGTCTCAAACGAAAAAATGAATTATCAAATATTAAAGAATTTTGGTTCATTCGGTTCAATTATATCGCCTAAAAGGGTTAAATCTAAAGTATATTATATACAAAAACTTTAAGTTGCTGTGCCCAAAATTATCTTAGCAAATTCAATATAAACTACACTAATAACATAATCGAACATTTTGTATTCAATCTAGTTATCAATATAATTTTTTTTATTAAAACTTTTTTAAGAAAACCTTTGCCATTTTAATTAATGCATAATCCATCATTATTTTAATGAAAACACAATGAATAAAAAATCATGATAAATACTGGTAAAAAGAAAAACCATTAACTTTAAATTTAAATGGTATTAGGATTTTAAGGTTAATGACACAATGCAACAGTCCGCATATTGGTGTACAGTTTAATTTGTTTAAAAAAATATGTTAAAAAGAAAACAAATCAAAATAATTAATTATTTCTTCTTCCCCAACAATAAATATAATTTATTTTATTCTCGCTTTTCTTTTACTAAACAAAGCAAAACATTATATTGCAAAAAAATTATAACATACCATGACATTTCAAATCAGGCACACTCAGAAATGTTAGATGGTTGGTAAAATAAAATATATATTTATGTATTTAAACTGTAATGTTTAAAAAATTAAGGAATTAGCACCTACTTATTCACATTATATTATTTTAGATTTAATTTATTCAATGAAATATTTATTTGTTTACAATTTTATAAAATCTATATATATAAAATTCATTTTCTGTTTGTTTGTTTGACCGCTATACAAATTTTTATTTTTCAACGGATTTCCCTGAAATTTTGTACACACGATCTCTATACCACAGGAAAGGTCGCCATATACTTTTTACCTGCCATGCCTACTTTTACGTCCACTTTTTATGTAAAATTCCTTTTCTGTTTTATTCATATTTGTTCACTATACAAATTTTTATTTATTAGTGGATTTCTCTGAAATTCGGTACACACAATCCCTGTACTCCAGCTAAGGTCACCATATGCTTCTTATCGACAACGCCTACTTTTACGCCCACTTTTCATATACAAATCATTTTCTGCTTTTTGGTACATTTGTTCGCTATACAAATTTTTATTTGTTAACGATTTCCTCTGAAATTTGGTACACACGATCTCTGTACCACAGGGAAAGTCACCATATGATTTTTATCGGCCACGTCTACTTTCGCGACCACTTTTCTAATTTTTTATGGGTTTCGCTCGAATTTACTGCACATTATTCTCAAATCCCAGGTGAGGTCGTCATATACTTTTATCGGCCACGCCCACTGTTTTAATTTTCTATATACGCTTTTAGTGTTTGTTCATATTTTAATTTTTCAATGGACTTCCCAAAAATTTTGTACATAAATCTCTTTACTTACTATTCTTGAATTTACACCATTATGAAATGAAGATTTTAAATCAACCTATTACAAATTTTCCCGTCTTATCTTCTTTACTATATGAGTTGCAACACCCCAAAATTAGTGCAGATTTATTTCATAGGTTGACTACCGCTGCAGGATTATTCCGATTATAAATATTTGCATCTCGCCTTTCTAAATACAATGGAAAACAACATATTACATTTATTTCCATCTTGTCTTTTGGCTACATTGGAAAGCAACCTATTACAAATATTTCCATTTCATCTTTTTCACTATATAAATGAGTTGCAAAGGTGGAAAAATAACTGTTTGAATTGGTGCCTTGCACATGAAAGCATAGCATATAGGCCGTACTACCTCAAATGCAAAAAGGCTTAAACAAAACAGAACTCTAGATAACCTGATCAGACCCAAATTCGTATCGAGTCTCAACGAGTTAGACAATCTGAGACGAGAAATGCTGAAACACCTAAGCAAACCCAATAAAGTCTTGAAGCCCAAAGATCAAGACAAGCTTTGTAAGAGAAGCGAAAATGCCTGAATCTACTCCAGTGCGTCTAGAAATCCAGAAGCTAAGCCAAGCATAGTCGAGGGAATCTGAAACTCCGGAAACGACTCAACAATGTCTTCAGGCCCAACGGATAAGACAAGCTAACTCCAGGGAATGTGAAACTCTTGAAACGACTGTAATATCCCTACCAGAAGACTTTTGTAAGTTGATTTTTCATTGCAAGAGATGGTACAAAAAGTTGTTCCTAACATAACGTACATAAAGGGACAATCTCTAACGGTAGCAGGTATCAACTTAGAATCTCCCTGTTTTTCTCATAGACAATTATATGTCATCTGCTCCAGAGCTGGGAGCCAGCACAAGCTTTTCGTACATGCACCAGAAGGAAAAACCAGAATTGCTGTATATCCCCAAGCTCTAGAATAACTAAAATTCGTAAATTTTAGACATAATACACTTAAAATAATCCATGCTAAATTGTGGTGGCAAGCAGGCATTCAGCACTTAGCCCCCAATGAACAAATTCCCCAAAAAATAACAAATTCCCCAAAATTTTCAAAAATACGGTCCCCAAAAGAAATTAACAAATTCTCCATACTGCTCTCAATAAACGTTTTTAAAATCTGTATTCTTTGCAATAGCATAATTTCGGGGCGTGGCAATCAAAATAGGTTGACAACAACTGCGCTTCAGCACTGGTGTGGTTGCCAAACGTGTGGAAGCGGCGCGCGGATGCAGAAAGGGCGCGCGGACGCGGACGCGACGCGCTCTCGGAACACAGCTCAGCTAAAATATAGAAATATTCTGAAAAATATATTTTGGGATTCAAATAAGTTGACGACAACTGCGCGGCAGCACGGGTGTAGCTGCCAAATGCGCGGACGGGGACGCGACTCGCTCGCGGAACACAGCTCAGTGAAAAGTCTTATGATAAATGTTATCTACGTATATGCAATAATTACTATACATATACTATAAGCAGTTGCTTAAAGCAACATTGCGGCACAATATTAAACGTCGCATTCATTTTCTGTTTTTCTTTGACGTCTCTGCTCAATGCTGATCACTTATTGAATAAAGTAATTCAATTTTTAAAAGTTCAGATTCCTTTAATTTGCAAAGGATTCCGTTATATTTGATGTTTACAAAATAAATAAAATTCAAAAAAAAAAAAAAACTTAAGGCGGTTTCGCAGCTTATTTTTGAAGTATTTTTGCTGTAGCGTCTTATAAAAAAAAGTTATAAATTAAAAAATCACAAAATTTTAAATTGAAATAAAACATGAATTTGTTCCCCAAAAAAACGTGAACATAGGGAATTTTTTCACCATGAACAAATTCCCCAATCCCATAAAAATTTTTTGGGAGTAAGTTAATTTTTTTGAGGGGACTAGGTACCCAGCGCCTGGTAAGCATAGTGAACCATTTTTCAAGTCAAAGCCCCTTGGATCCCGGGCAAGTCCGGGTAAAACCAGCTAGTAATGTATACAAATATTAATTTATTCAGTTAAGTCAATTAAAACTTTACAAGAACTTAATAATTTCCCAAAAAATTATTTTAACGTAAAAATGAATAAAATTATAAAATATTAGCAGATTCCAGCCCTTGAACTTTGAGTGCAAATTCTAAGAAATTTTATGTTTTCAATAAATAAGACCCTAAAAGTATTCTAATCAATTATAGCCAATTCACAAATCGCCACAAAAAACAAACACATTTTTATTACAAACACATTAACAAATTTAATAAACACCCACATAGAATTGTATAATTTTATGTGTGTGTTAGTAGCAACTTTAAATGCAATTTACTCAAAACAAAGGAAAAAATTTATAAGTCTGTAAATCTGCAAAAAGGCTAAAAAGAAATACCTTTTAAATAATATACGTGTGGTCAAAACGGGATCAAACGGTTGAACAAAACATCGGTCACAAGAAATCACCTAGCCTATTAAGATTATTGATATAAATTATGAATATATAGATAATAATTGCTTGTCTTCAGTGAAAATACATTTAAGCTATTTCAACAGTTTGGTAAAATAATTAAGCAAAATTGGCAGGGAAATCTAACCTGATACTTGTAAATGCGGAATATTCTGACATTGCGGATTAATCTCAACCAATTTTTATATTAAAAAATATATATAAAATAATCTATTTATCGAAATATCTTTTTGCGATAATTTTATTTTCACGAAAAAAATTAAATATAGACTCAAATTAATTTATTTTTTATATTTATGCTTGTAAAGTGTATTTCGATAACTAATTTTTTCGCCAAAAAATTATTTTGTACCAAAAAATTTTGTTGTTTTTGTTGACAAATAATTGAGGTAAAAACATGTAAGAAAATTATAGTTCGTCTGTACCGATTATACAATACCCTGTATCCTGGGATTAGAGAAAGGGTATTATGTTCAATTACTGGGATTTAGAAAATAAACCTAAATCAAGTCTGTTTGTCATTGCTATAAATTTGTTGCCTTTCGATATGAAAAATACCATATCGGAAGCAATTTTCATACGGCGAGTAGGTCGAAAAATAGACCGGTACTGACCATATTCTACGAAGTGACTTATTTTTTTAAAAACCAAATACAAGCCAAATATAAAAAAAAATCTGCGGATTTTTTTATTTTTATATAGATTATAGTGGAGATCGGGAATCAGCTTGACTTGACTAAAGATAGTCCTATGAGTTTCTTTTTGGGATAGTAATTTACGATTCAAATAGTCACGGACATACCAAATTTGACCGAAGTGTATATGATAATTTGGAGCTTAGCGCGATTAAGCGCGATTTACATGGCACACAGATGAAAGGATAAATAGACGGATGGATTGACAGATGCACTGACAGATGGACATCGGTATAAAAAAAGCTGGGCTTTGTTCAGATACTATTGATAGTTACGAACACCAGCACTAACTCATACTACCCTCACCACATAGTGGTGTAGCGTATAATAAACATTAGGCAAAATCAAAATAATCCTATTTTTTGGTATCATATATTGGAAAATAATTCATTAGGTACAACAAAATCCACCATTAAAAAAAAAACAATTATATTTAAATATTTACTCATCTTTAAAATAAACATCAAAGTGTGACATTTGTAAATGTTGCTTTCGCTTATTTTTTTTTTTTTTTTTTTCTTTTTGTAAATATCTTCAAGACTGTAATAAAGAGAAGATGAAGATGTAAAATCATGGATCTCAGTTTAATTAAAAAGCAAATTCATATTTATGTATGTATAGTTGTAAGTACAAAAGGTTTACTTATATAAATAACTCTAAGACTTCTAAATAAATTACGAAATTCCAAGAAGATGTAAAATGTCATTTAAGTTTGATACTTTTACGAGTATGTTATGTAGAAGTAGAAAAACAGGAAAATAAGATAATAAGTACATATTTGGTATAAAGAAATAGCTATGGTGGCTATGGCGAAGAATAAATCGTACACATTCTTAAATAGTACCTTTTAAAAAAAATTTACCTTTTCATACAAAAGCACCTGCTCGTAAAAAATGTTCTTTACAAAAAAATTTACATTTTCTTAAAAACTAATATTTTTTTTAAAAAGCACATTTTTTTGAAAAAGTACTTCTTTTGGAAAAAGTACTTTTTCTTAAAAAATCTACCTTTTCTTGAAAAATTATTCTTTCTCAAAAAATTACTTTTTCGTCAAAAAGTAAATTTTCATAAAAAAGTACATATTCCTCAAAAGGAATTTTTCTCAAAGCAGTAAAGTTTACTAAAAAAAGTACGTGTTCTTAAAAAAGTAATTTTTTTAAGTACCCTTTCCTGAAGGAGTAATTTTTCATAAAAAACTACATTTTCATAAAAAGTAACTTTTCTTTAAAACGTGCATTTTCTTAAAAAATACGTTTTACTATAAAGGTACATATTCTTATAAAAGTACCATTTCTTAAAAAGTGTATTTTCTTAAAAAAGCACATGTTCTTTTCTTAAAAGAGTAACCGTATATTTAAAAAAGGCGCTTTTCTTAAAAAAGCCCATTTTCTTAAAAAAGGCTCTTTTATTAAAAAAGGGTTTTTCCTAAAAAATTTGGTTTCCTACATAACCACATTTTCTTAATAAGAACCTTTTCTTAAAAAAAGTATTCTTTCTCAAATAAGTACTTTTTCTCCAAAAAGTACCTTTTCTTAAAAAAAGTATTTTTTTAAGTACTCCTTCCTGCAGAACTAATTTTTCTTAAAAAAGAAAATTTTTATAAAAGTACTTTTTCTTTAAAACGTACATTTTCTTAAAAAGTACCCTTTCTGAAAAAAAGTACAATATCTTAAAAGGTATATTTTCTTAAAAAAGTACATATTTTTGAAAAGTACCTTTTTTTAAAAAAAGACAATTTTCTTAAAAAAAGGCCCTTTTGTTAAAAAAGGGGTTTTCCTTAAAAAATTGCTTTCCTAAATAACCACATTTTCTTAATAAGAAACTTTTCTTAAAAAACCTCTTTTTTTTAAAGTACGACATCTGAAAAAAGTAAAATTTCTTTTAAAAAATACCTTTTCTTAAAAGAGTACATTTTCTGAAAAGCAGTCTTATCTTAAAAAAAGTACCTTATCTTAAAAAAGTAATTCCTTTCAAAATGTATATTTTATTCAAAATAACTTTTATCCAAAAATACAATTTTCTTAAAAAATCAAATTTTTTAAAAAAGTATCTTTTCTTTAAAACGTACATTTACTTAGAAAAGTACCTTTTACTAAAAAAAAAGAAAGTACCCTGTCATAAAATTGCATATAAAGTTAACTGTGTAAACATTTGCCTGATTTATAATAACGTATTTAAAATAACGTGTTGTACTCTTAAATATACACAAACATTTGCATGTCCTGCATAATATATTTAGAGCAATATATCGTTGCAAATTTTAGAACTCATCATACAAAAAATTTTAAACTCCCCCAATCGTACAGTATTTTATATGGCCTTTAGTATTTTCTTGTTCTCAATATTCATTTATATTAAGGAATTAGCATATTTTAATATGATTTTTGATTTAGGTACTTATTATTTACTTTCACAGACGAAAATATTAATTAAGTAAACTCTTGGAACAATAAATATAAAATTTGTCAAAATTTATTTTTAAAAAAGTTAAATTAATCATGGCCAATAATCAATAATTGGGCCTTAAGCTCTGACATCGGATTGTTTAAAATATTAATAGAATTATTTCATAATTTTTTATACTATTATATTTTTAATTCTTATTGTACCATATTTTCCTATTCTTTTCTTTATGTATTTATTGTCCTAAAGTGATTCTCTTTATTAATTAAATAATTTAAATCATTATAATCTCAGTAAAACTGTAACTGTAATTGTCCACACAGTATTAAAATATTCTTATTATTGAATATGCCACATCACCATTTAAATTTACATTTTTCTCATGCGCCATTAATTGACCACCAACACTTTAACTTAAACGATAAATTTAATAAGTACCAATCAATCTCAATATAAACTTTCACCAATACAACTACCGTTTTATCCATTTAAACATCTGTTTATAAATATTTATTAGTAGACACCCTTCATCAATGGCGTTAGTAATGTATAATTCTAACAAACCGTTTGTAACATTGTAAGATACAGATCTAGAATCGCTCAAGCAAAATTGATTTATTCAACAAAACTTAGAATTCTCCAAATTCATGCACTTTAAAATCCTATTTTAAATATAATTTCTTAATATTTTCTTTTTTGTATTGAAAAGACATCAATATTCGACAAAACCGAATTGAACAGTCTCTCTGTTCGCTATCTATTTGCTTTAACGGTCGTAAGTAGTAGAGATGAAAAGAAGTACGAATGATTTAGTGTGTTAACTGGAATTGCAGATGTTAGCTGATGCTGATTTTAATTTAAAAATTCATAGCATTGAGCTGGTGAGATTTTTAATGTAATATATAAATAAAAATTAAACATTACAAACACTTTATACCCAATAAGCAGAAATCTGGACAATTCGAGTGCTGTTTTTGATCTGTTGCAAAACTATTTTTGACAAATAATTTTGAAATACTGTTCACCTCTAACTGTCGCCTATGATTGTCTTATCTCATAAATTATTTATATCTAAACATATTTAAATAACTTAAATTGTGTCATTTGGCTAAAAACAAACTTAACATAACGTCGTTCGTAAGTTATTGTGTTCTATATGATTTTTTTGATTAATTCATGTTTAAGTTCTAATAGTTCTTAGGCTTAAAAGCGTTTTCAAAGAGGATTTTTTTTTAAACAGAAAAAACCACAAACTATAGTACTTTCCTTGGTAGGAAGGTCGCAACAATTTTATCGGTTCAGTTTTTTTTAATTAGCAACTAAACTTTAGCAACTAAACTTTAACAAAAAGCATATAGAACACAATAATTTACGAACGACGATAACACAAATTTTTACTATATTCATATTTAATTCGGACAATATTAAGTTTGGTGGCGAGTAGAAAAACGTTGAATTATTTTTTTTCCTTGAAAATATGAAATTTCATTGCGTACACAACTTTTATTACGTGTTGGAAGACAAAGTTATCGAAACATGGACATTTTGACATAATTACGACTTAATAGTCGTAAAGCGCCTAAGGCAATCTCTGAAACGTATTGCCTTCTGATGTATGAATTAGTTAATATTTGAAACACAAAATATGATTTCACATTATACCGAGAATCCGATTATAACTTATCTATCTATCTGTCTTTAGGCAACAAAAGGTAGTTTTTTAACAAGAGGTATTTTTCTAGAAAAGGGTACAGTTTTATTTAAAAAAAGGTATTTTCAAGAACACGTACTTTTAATAAAAATGGTACAGTTTTAAGATAGTGTTATATTTGAAGAAAATGTATTTTTGAAGAAAATGTATTTTTTAGGAAAACGTATTTTCTCAGAAAATGAACTTTTTTATAGAAATAACTTCTTTAAAAAAATTTACATTTTTAAAAGACTTTTTGGGTAAAAGGTAATTTTTTAAGAAGTTCTTTTTCAAGAGATGGTTTTTTTAAAAAATTTTTCGCTTTTTAAAAAAGGTACTTTTTAAGAAAATGTGCTTCTTTGAGAAATTTAACTGCTAGAATTGCTACGTTTTAAAGAAAACTGACTTTTTTACGAAAAGTGACTTTTCTAAAAATAGGTAAATGTTTAAGAAATTGGAAAAGGTACTTTTTTAAGAAAAAGTAGTTTTTTAAGAAAATGGTATTTAAAAAAATACTTTTTTAAGAAATGTTCTTTTCAAAGAAAATGTATTTTATAAGAAAAAATATTTTTTTAACAAAAAGTACTTTTTTAAGAAAATGGTATTTAAAAAAAATACTTTTTTAAGAAATGTTCTTTTCAAAGAAAATGTATTATATAAGAAAAATTATTTTTTTAAGAAAAAGTACTTTTTTAAGAAAATGGTATTTGTTAAAGAAAAAGTACTTTTTAAGAAAAGGAAGTGTAGTTCTTTTAGATAAGGTACTTTTCAAAGAAAATGTAAATTTCTTAGAAGGTTTTACTTCTAGGAAACGATGCTTTTTTAAGAAAATTTATTTATTTAAGAAAACGGTATTTTTAAGAAAATGTACTTTTTAAGAAATGTACTTTTTGAAGAACATGTATTTGTCAACAAAAGTATTTCTTTAGAAATGGTACTTTTTAAGAAAAGGTAGTTTTTAAGAAATTTTAGCTCTTTAAGAATGTTATGTGCTTTTTTAATGAAAATTACTTTTTTTTCTTAAAAAAAAATTGTTTTAAAATTTGAAGAAAATGTTATTTCCATAGAAAAGGTTCTTTTCTAAGAAAATTAATTTTTAAGGAAATGTATCTGTGCATCAGTGTTGCCAGGTCTTGAAATGTGTTCCCCCTAAAAAAAATTCCCCTAAAAGAAAATTTTAGCTAATTAATTTTTTAATTAGTAACTAAGAGTAAAAAAGTTCAAAAACCCCCCTCCATTTTATCCAAGAAAAAAAAACACAAAAGAGAATTTTATGAATGTATTAATTATTAAATTCCTAAGAGTAAGTAAATGCGTATATCTGTGGTCACAAGCATTAACTGCCTATGTCGAAAATCATGCTTTCGAGAAAAATAATTTTTTATATAAAACGAATGAGGCATCATTACGACTTAGGTCAGTATATTTTTATTATTATCTTTTTAAAAGTGCTAGAGAAATGAGGATTTCACGTAAATATAAAGAGGTTTTAGTAGAACATGATAGCATACATAACTGAAATCATTCTTAAGTCGATTTAGGCGGTTATCGCTTGTGACCACAGATATATAAACACATATACATTACAAAAAAGAACCAATTATTTTCAAATATATCCAGAACTGCCACATCATCTTCTCTAGCTTTGTACATATTATACGAAATAAACAGTTTCATCATTTCAGGTGGTGGTGTAAAATTATCGCACCTGTTATTTAAAGAGTATCTTTCCCTTAAAATGCTTTCAACCATTGAAATGTTCATTCTATTCCTTAACTTATTATTTGCAATGTTAAACATTGAAAATGCTCTTTCTGCTACCGATGAATTTGAAAAAGGAAGAGCCTGTAACGAGAATGCCATTTTGTTTATTTGAAGAAATTTTGGTTCATGTCAAAATTTCTCTTTGGATGATATATTATTCCATTTTATACAATGCAAATTGTTCCATTCATCAACAGTATCATCTATATCCTCGCAAATATCTTTTAAGTGCACTACGATATTAGTTATGTACTGTTTTGTTGTTTTCTGTGCATTGTAGGAGAAAAATGTTAATATTTTTTGCATAATGTCTATATTAACCGGCAGCCAATCACACTGAATTTAAGTTTTACAACAGAGATAATTATTGTATCAAGCTTAACTCGAATTTAAATAAAACTCAAAAACATAAAGCCAATTTGAACCTAAGCGATATGACGAAATGACTTGCAGAGTCGTATAAAATACCAGAAACAAATAATAAACATATACGATTCAAAAATAAGTGATTTTATATCCAATGCAATAATGCAAGAAAAAATCCTTTGAAGCTTTACAAAAGTTTAGAAACTCGGAAGATGAGAATGATAAATAAATTTACACTAAGAAGAACAGCAAATATCAAACAATGTGCAAAATGAAAAAAGGAAATTATTATAAACAAGTAGAACAAAAGTTAAACTCGGTTACGGACAGCAGGAAAGGCAATGAGGCAAGAAGAACGATTTGTTGGATTTAATATAAGCGCAAAAAACTTTAAAGAATTCTTTAAAATGTTGTTAAACACGGAAACTAGAGCGCCGGAGATTGAGTATTCAGCTAATTTAGTCGTAGATACTGGTACTGGCAAAGGTTAAAGAAAATAAAGCGCCTGGTGAGGATGGAACACCTTATGAATTTTTTTATAAATGCTAATAATAACTTCTTGAGCGCTTTATCGGAAATCTTTACAAATTTGTTAAACGGAACTAGTTCTTTTGAAGTGTTTGAACGTAGTATTGTTTTCCCATTTCATAAAAAAGGAGATGCTAATGAGCCATGCAATCATAGGTGAATATCCTTCATGAAAGGAAAGGTCGTGATGGGTGCTATACATGAAAGATTAATACAATGGTCCACAGCATATAAAACTTAAAATGAGTTCCAGGCAGGCTTTCGCAAAGGCTATTCGACAATAGATAACATCTATAATGTAACGGCAATTGCTAACGTAAAGTTTCATGAACATAAAAGAGTTTACGCATTCTGGACGCATGTGGACTTTAAAGCCGCCTTTGAACGTGTACCTACTACGCCAAATTTTATTGTCTACAAGGTAGTAAACTTTTTAGAATATGTATATAAATATACCATTTCTGCGGTGTGGACTGGAGATGAAATTTCAGAGTATTTTAGCACAAACTCTGGGGCTAAACGGGGATGTTTGTTGTCGAATTTTTTGTTTTCCTTGTATTTAAATTATCTCCATGAGCAACTGAAGGGCGGTCAATTCATAGATGATCTGAACATAGGAGCCTTAATGTATGCGGATGATATTGTCATTCTTGCCGAGAATATAAGCGTCCTTCGAAAAATGATAAATAATTTGGAAAGTGGACGTTTAACAGAGAGCAGGTTAAAATAGTGGTTCTATTTAAGAATATAGGTATAATACTGACTCCAACTATGTCTTACACGAAACATATAATTTCAAAAAATGATGCTGAAAAAGTTTGTGTAAATATCACTTGGAAAAATTTTATTGCAAAAAGGGATATGTCGTTCAAGGTAAAGTGGAGGTTATTTCAAGCTGTTTGTAGATCTATACAAGTGTATGGTGCTCAGATATGGGCACTGGCTTGGTTTGACATTGCTGATAAATTGCAAAGCTTTTTCACTAAACACATGTTAAAAATACCAGAAAATACCCCAAACTATGTACTTGCTTTAGAAACTGGTCAAGAAGATGCACACTTCTATACTTATAGTCTACACCTTCAATATGTTTCTAAGATGCTTTTCGAGTATGAAAATCATAGGATACCCCACAGACTTTCATCAAAAATATCAAAAAACATTTACTGGTATAAAAACTACGTTGATCGTTTTAATAACTTCGATTTGGAATCAAATAATATGCACCAATCTAAAACAATATGGAATAACACGTGGAAGATGTCAAGATGTCAATTGATAATATGAAATCTAGATCTTATCAAAACTACCGCGAAACTGCATTAAAAAGTCAACAACGAAATTGTAAGTTTTTGGATCATTTAAAAGGCCTTACCTATTGTATCGAAAAACATATATTATATTTCAGCACATTCCATCAGGAAATAGGCTGTGTACATTGAATCTCCATCTCTGTCTGTCGGCTGCGATGTGTCTTAGTTCGCTAAAAGATTTACGTGTTTCGTTAAAAATTGTTTGTCTCCATGTTAACTTTGGTCGTCCGCGGTTTCTCGAGCCCTGCGGGTTCCATTCTAGTGTCTCATGGCATATTTCGTTATATGGTTTTCGTAGTGTATGTCCAAGCCAGTTATATTTTCTCTTCTTTATTTGGGTGTTGATGTTGTCCTGGTTCGCTATTTGAAGAAGTTGTTCGTTAGAAACCACTCTGGGCCACCAAATTTTTAGAATATTTCGTAAGCATCTATTGGTAAATGTTTGGATTTTGTGTTTAATGACTCCGCTTACCAACCAGGTTTCGGATCCGTAGAGGAGAATGGATTTTATGCAGGCGTTAAAAATATGTAATTTAGTTTTAGGCGAAAGAGCGTTGGATTTCCAGATATTTCTTAGGCTATAGTATGCTGTTTTGGCTTTTTGTATTCTTGAGTTTACATCACCTATAGCACCTCCGTCCGGCGTAATGTTGCTTCCTAGGTAGCAGAAGTTGTTGACGTTTTGGATTGGCACGTTGTTTAGCACAAATGTTGGCGTCATCTATCTTCTTTTGCATATCATGTTTGTTTGATGCTTAAAGAACTAAATCGTCCGCGTAATCTAGATCTGCAAGTTGCTCGTTAAGTCTCCATTGTATTCCTCTACTTCCGCCAGATGTTGTCGATAATATTTCGTCTAGTGCTGTAACGAATAAAATAAGGGACAGGAGACACCCTTGTTTAACGCCGCTTAATGTTTCAAAAGGTTGGCTAATTTTTCCACAGTTTGACACCCGCATTTTGGAGTTGTCAAATTGTGCTTTTATGAGGCGGATAATCTTAGTAGGTATACCCTTATTAGCAAGAGCATGCCATATCTTGTTCCGGTCGATGGCATCGAACGCTTTCTCAAAGTCTACAAAGGTAAGATACATTGTGGTGTTGAATTCATTGCACTGTTCAATTATCAAGCGGAGGCTAATGATTTGGTCAACACACGATCGGTTAGGACGAAAACCAGCTTGCTCCTTTCGTAGCTCTTCGTCTAAGGGTTGGAGGATACGGTTAAGAATTATTAAAAATTTTGCACACAGCGGGAGTTAGGGCTATACCCCGCCAATTATCACATTGTTTGAGGTCCCCCTTTTTTGGGATTTTAGTAATAAGGCTCTCTTTCCATGCATCTGGAATTGTTTCTGTTTCCCAAATGCGCCTGAATATTGGTTGTAAAACATTTGCGGTTGTTTGGGAAGCTGATTTGTTGTTTTTGAGTTGATTAATAGCGGCTGTAATTTCATCTATACTAGGCGGGTCGATGTTTATCAAAATTTCACTTCGTGAGTTTGTATTTGTGTAAGGCTGAGTTGTATCAGAGTTGTTGTTATGGTCTAAAACCTCTGGAAAATGTTCTCTCCATCTGCTGAGCTGATCTTCTACGGACGTAAGGATGGTTCCATATTTATCCTTGATTGG
The DNA here is from genome assembly GCA_963682025.1 of Cordilura impudica. Classification (NCBI taxonomy): domain Eukaryota; kingdom Metazoa; phylum Arthropoda; class Insecta; order Diptera; family Scathophagidae; genus Cordilura; species Cordilura impudica. The sequence continues at coordinate 304,761,799 of OY821518.1, forward strand.
TGTGTTCGAGTAAGATTTCTTGCCAGAGAGTTTCCTGATAATATCAAAAACGGTCTTCAAGTTCCCCGTGTTAGCGGCGGCTTCGGCTTAGGATGCTAGGTTGTTAATGTGATTTCGCTTGTCATTTCTAGCTTGCCTTTTCACCTTCTTAACAAGGTTTGTGTGTTTTACGCGCAACTCGCTTTTTCGAACAAGATTAGTTTCGTTTAGAAGGAGTTGTTGTGTTTCTCGTCTTTCCTCTACCATGTTCCAAAAAACGTCCGAGAGCCACTCTTTTTTTTCTCTTTCAGCATAACCAACTATTTCTTTAGCTGCATCGCCGAAAATAGTGTCTAGTTTTCTCCATTCTTCGTTTACATCTATGGGCTGAGGTGACGGAATAAATCGTTGGTAATTGTTGCTGACATTCGTATCGTATCTAGTTTTAACTACATCGGATTTCAGTTTCGATATGTTGAGTGATCGTGCCTTTTGAGCGTTAGTTTGAGTTCAGCTATAACTAGATAGTGGTCGGAAGCTATATCTGCACTTCTTAATACTCTGACGTCTTGAAGAGTTTTGAACCATCTCTTGGATATGCATATATGATCGATTTGACTAAGTATGACCGAACGCGTGTCTCTAGATTTCCACGTGTACTTATGTTGTGATTTGTGGGGAAAGTACGATCCGCCAATGGCAAGGTCGAAGTCGGCGCATGTCTCCAGATTAAGTTCTCCATTTTCGTTTCTGTTGCCGGGACTATGTTTACCTATGATTTGCTTGAACCCATTGTTACAGCTTCCAACTCTTGCGTTTATGTCGCCCATTACCATTAAGATGTCATTTCGGTCGATGTTGTTAAGGACTCTATGTAGTTCGTCGTAAAAATTCTCTTTATTAATGTATTCGGAAACCTCGGTAGGTGCGTAGCATTGTACAATTGATATTTTCCGGATGCTAGAATTAAGGCGGGCTGTGATAATGCGTTTTGAGATAGCAGACCAACTTATGAGGGTATCGAAAAAATTAACCAACACCAAATATCCCTAATAATGAAAACTCGCGGAGACCTTTAAATGCTGAACTCGAATAAATATATCACCAACCAATCCACTCTATGTTCTCTGTGTAATCTGAATGAAGAAGAAACAATTTAACATTTTATGGGAAGGTACCCTGTACTTGCAGGTATACGAAGAAGATTTCTAGGGTGCTTGGGATTTCCAGATCATGAAATTTATGATGTTCTAAATGAGGAAAGAGAGGAAAACTGGAATTCACTTTATCTTTTTGTAAAGAATGCATTAACTTATCGAAAATTTTTAAAATATGAGTTCAATTTTTGAAAAAAAAGAAAACAAAAATATTAGCTAAACAAATTTAAGGACAAACTTCCGGCTGGTGGTTAAAAAACCGAGCCGCAAATATCATTATTATTATAAATATACTTAATTATAATATTTTTATATTAAAGTTTTATATTAAAACAAATATTGGTAATAGCAAAGTGTTATATTATATAATTCAATAAAGAAAAAATCTAAATTGGGTAATTTTTGAATTATCCTCATTTGCCAAAATACCTGGATGAATCATTTTTTGTACGAGGCCAAAAAAGCAATCTCCCAAATCTTCATAAACTTTTAAGCAATCAGTATTTTCGCTTTGGAATAGTTTGCTTAATTTTATAACTGGTTTCAAAATCTCTTTCAGAAATATAAAATATAGCTTATTTTTATTAGTATACAATTTTGATTAAAATTCCTGCGAAGACGCCAATTTGAAATGAAGCTTCACTGCTTCCCAATGCTCTAAAATTTTTTCAATAGCACCATATCTAACTAACCACGTGGTTCCGCTTAGTTTACCTATTTTTGCTGGATTTTTTTTTTGTTCCGCAATCAATCTATAGATAGCAGAATTTTCAATTTGCCTTTTAGTGCTATGACAAAACCAACCAATTGTTTCCCGAATTATAAATTCAAATTCTGAAGGTATTGATTCAGTGAATGACATATACATTTTACTGTTACCAAGTATGGAACCATTTCTTTTAGACTTTTTGATTCCTCTCCTAATTATTCTATTACATCGTCTAGATTATCAGTATTGCTGACAGAGCAATGTTCGGATACAAATGTGGCAATTCATAGATCCGGAATTTTCGTGCATTTGTTAAAGTGGTTTTAAAAAAATTTTTAACTAGTATGCGCATTTCGGCGCTGAGTACTTAGGCCCCAATGAACAAAAAAAATTAACAAATGCCCCAAAAAATTTGTATGGGATTGGGGCATTTGTTCCTGATGAACAAATTTGTTCCTGATAAACAAATTCCTCAATTTTTATGGTTTTTGGGGCACAGGTTCATTTTTTATTCCAATTTGAAATATTTTGAGACATTTGTTAATTTTTATTTTTTAAGTTTGGGGCCTCAATTCTTTGTTTTTCAAGACTGATGAACAAATATACTCCATAAATAAACTACGAAACCGGTTTCCGTTATTGTGTTGTTTGTAGTTTATTTATTTTCGTAAACTGAAAAAAATCTCGGGAATCGTTTGTAAACTGAAGTAACCAATAAACCAACAAAGCGCATCGCGCCCGTGTCCGCACAGATGTGGCAGCCACACCCAGGCCGCTCAGTTGGCGTTAACTTATTTGTAATTGCCGCAAAACATATTTTTGCAGATCATTCCGATATTTTGCATTTTGATGGATAAGAAAACACAAAAATGCTATGAATGTTTTTCAAACATTGCAAGATATGCTATGGGGTTGCAAGCTAAAGCTCCGCAATGATGCTGCCGAAAAGAATACGTTAAATGCGATTATTGTAGGAGAAATATTGAGAGCATTATGCAAATGTTCATTTGAATAGATATTTGACAAAAACAAAAAACATGTAATAAAAATATGTGAAAAATTTTGCGGAATGATTTTTGGGGCGTAAGTTCATTTTTTATTTGTTTTTATTCATTTTTTGGGACTTTTTTATGAGGGTTTTGGGGCTTTTGTTCATCGCGAACTTACGCCCCAATTTTTTAGGGCATTTACTCATTTCTTTTTCTGGCATCTGTTCATTGCGGTACAGGCACTCAGCGCCGAGCAATTCACCTTTTTGGGAAACAAAGATTTCGTGTTTTTATTTTTTTTTTTTTTTTTGAATTCTTATGCATAATAAGATCTTGTTTGCCAACATTATGCTTTTGCAATAACTATAAAATGCTTTATGTGTTTCTCGCTGAACTGGCCGTAATATAATACTAGATTATATTTTCGTCGACTTTACTCCATCATATATTACCTTTAAATTATCATCTATTTCCCATGCTTATTTGTATTTTTGATTATATTTTTACCTTTTTTTAGCACACTAAGAATTAATGCGTCACACAGAAGCTTCACTTTTCTTTAAATGTAAATCTTTTTTCAAAGAGAAATAAAAATGAACTGCGTTATTTTTATTTCTCATAACATATATTTTCAAATTGATTGGTTGCATATTATAGGAGTAAGAAGATATTTTTCTAAAAAACAACTGTTCAAAAATACCCCAAAAAATATACTATATATATTTCTTCGCCCCTAAATTTTCCCCTAACTAATTTCACCCCCTAAAATTTCACCCAAACTAAAATGAAAACCCTAAATCTAGGAGAAAATCCCCTAAACTGGCAACACAGCTGTGCCTGCAAAATTTGTTCAATTTGTTTGTTCAAATTAAATATTAGTTATACGCCATCAGTCAATAAGTCACTGAATACCGTAAATATGCTCGTACATTATGATCCATTTTGGTTCAAATTAGTGACAAAAATATTGATGGGTAATAAGACAGACATGTAAAAACTTTCAGTTACGGACATTATACAGAGATATAATTAAGTAGTTAATTTCGTCAATGCTGTGTAGTTACAGCAGCAACACCAGCACCATCATCAGCACAAGCGAAAACATAATTGCATGCCATCAACAATCAACCAAACAAACAAGTAAACAGACAAAATTAATAAAAAGATTAAATAAAAATAATTTCATTAAATATTTGTCTTTTATTGCATTGATTGACTTCGTTGCTTTTACTACTGCTGGTGTACACTTAAATGTTTTGAAAAAACAAACTGTACATAAAACACATGAGCAAACATAGTGCCACTTTCAAAAGAGGAGAGTTGGACTAAGGACATTTTCCAAAATATAAACAATTTGCCAATTGTTTAAGCAGCTTGAGGGCATTTCAAAACCAGTTCCTGATAATATTTGCAGCAAAAATAATTTCGCACAAAAGTGGGGTTTTTGCATTTTTTACTAAATAAAAGATAAATAAATTTTAAAAATTGTACTTCAAATTTATTTACGTTCTCTGTGTGGACTTTCTCAACAAGAAATATAATTTAATATAATTTTGTTTCATCATTTATAATATTTGATTTTTAGGTGTTTGCTGGTAAAATTATCTTCAATTTGAATTACACCTGTTGTGTTGATAAGGGTTGAATTATTTTTTCAGTGGTATTAAAGAAATAATTTTTATTTTTATTAAAAAAAAAAAAATGATTTTGGGCAAATAAGTTTAACGAAAATAAAGCTAAATATTTTTGTAATTCATACCAAAAAAATCCAAACTTTCAAAGAATAAAAGAACTTGTGTAAACTAGGTAAACATATTAATGATAAGTTTGGGGAGGACCTTCGTATGTATCATCAGAAATTTCGTAATAAAATTGATTTCATTAAAATGAAAAAGAAAATATTTTATAATTGAAATTTTAAAGCTTATAATAATACCTAGCCGATTCTAGCGCAATTCGAGGGCAATTCCTAGGCATCTTTCTTTTTCAACTAAGCCAATTCACAAACCAACACTTTTATGGATTATTATTATTGTGAATTGAGGCCCTATGCTCCTTATAGGATCGAAGGGAATATATATATACATATATATTATTGTGAATGAAAACAACAAACTCATTAACAAATTTAATAAAACATACATAGCACATGTATAATTTTATGTACGTGTTAGTAGCATTTTAAAATGCAATATACTCAAAAGAGAGGAAAAAATTTAAAAATCTTTAAATCTGCTAAAAGAAATACCTTTCAAATAATACACGTTTGGTCAAAATAGGAATAAAACGGTATAATAAAACATATTATAGATATAAACTTGCTTTGAGCCCAGTTTAAAAATTACAAATAAAAAGTGAAAACTTTACAACTTTTTATAAATTTTCACTTCTTTAGATGCTTAAAAAAAATAACGCAGCTCTTTTGTTTCTTTCTTTCATTTGTAAATATATTTTAGAACATAGATTTTAACATACGAGAACGTAACCAAACTCATTTACACTAAAGTGGACACATGTACGTACCTGAATACTTTTACTTGCGTACTCACATTCACCCCCAAACAAAAGCCTGTATACACTTATCCAACATTTGGAAGTTAATTTTAACTAAAATCACCTTACTAGGTCTTCTTTGAGAACTTTCGATAATTAAAAAGTGATAAGCTTCATGGGCGGTTAAAAAAGTTTCGAAAATGTTTCACGCTGACGTCTGAAAAGTGTTTTATTGAAAATACAATAAAGAAGTCGCAACCAGATCATGCAGTGGATTGAAATTAGACTGTTCTGAACGTTATTTTAGAATGGTCGGACAATGGTACTACGTTCTACTAACTTCCTTCTATTCTCAGTTTTCGTAAGAGTTCTCATATGTGGTGTACGGTTTTGTACATTCTACATATGCACTTTACATATATGACAACTCTTACGAAAACTGAGAAAAGTGGAAATTAGGAGTAGAAAGGCAAAAAATATTAAAAACAAGTAAGAAAATTATAGTCGGTCTAGACCGACTATACGATACCCTATACCATGGTCCAACTAATTCGATATAGAAAATAAGCATAAATGAAATTTGAATGGCATTGCTATTAATTTTTTTGGCTGCAGATATTAAAAAGTTCATATCGGATGCACCATATATTTTGAAAAAATATCTACAAACCAAATTTGAGAAAAATCTGTGTAATATTTTTGTTTTTTGATAGATTTAAGTGAAGATCGGGAAGCAGCTCTATATGGGGCCTATGACTAAGAATTGTCCTATAGGGATTATTTTTGAACTACACAATTTGACTGAGATCTATATGATAATTTTGATCTTATGGCAATTTATGTCGATTTCATAGGAGTCATTTGCATGGGGACTAGTTCTGAACATAGACCGGAGACTAGGTCTGAACATGGACCAAATTTCTCCAGTTTCAACAGCGTTCATCCTAAGACCAGTGAAAGCTTATATACCAAACTTTACCAAAATATATTCATATTTGCGACCTCTAGCTTGATTACAAGGTTTACATGGACACACAGACGGACAGACGGACAGAAGGACGGACATCGCAAAATCGACTCAGAAAGTGATTCTGGGTCGAACGGTATAATAAAAGATAGGTCTAGGTCAAATATTTTTGGTAGTTACAAACAGCAGCACAAAGTCTTTATATCCAAATCACATGGTGGTTTAGGGTATAAAAATGCAAAACGGGAATATCTGGTTGATTTACAATATTTATTTCATAATGGTGTAAACACAAGAGCAGCACGTAAAGAGATTTATACACAAAATATGTATAAAAAACTCTAAAAGCGTATATTGAAAATTAAAAAAGTGGGCGTGGCAGATAAAAATATATGACGACCTTGCCTGGGATATGAGAATAATGTGCAGTAAAATCGAGCGAAACCCTTTAAAAAATTTTAAAATGCGTGTGCAAAAGTATGCGTGGCCAGTAAAAAACATAGGGCGACCTTCTCTGGAGTATAGAGATCGTGTGTACCAAATTTCAGAGAAACCCGTTAAAAAAATTGTATAGCGGTCAAACAAACAAACAACCAGAAAATTAATTTTATATATGTGACCTTTTCCGAGAAAAGGGACCTAGTGTGTGAAAATTAAGTTTTGAGAAAAAAACGCATTTAAAGTTTCTACACCCTTTTAGGTACCAGAATCCACCGTCCACCGTTTTGACACAACCCGTTTTTTGCCACACTAGGTCCCTTTTCTCGGAGAAAGTCACATATATAATTATTTCTGATTTGTTGGATAAAAATATTTATTTTACAATTAGATTTTTTAAATTTTATCTAGGCATTTTACGGATATATGGCAAAACTAAGAATTTTATTCAAGAATAAATTTATTTTTTTTAAATATCGGCTGTGTTAAAAAGGTATTTCTCTTTTATCTGTTATGAAGGAATCTTAATAGTTTTACTATTGTAAGAATAGAAAAATATTTCTATAAAAAAAAAAATAATAAATAAGAAATTATAATAAATATTGAGTTTAAAATACATGTGGGGAATATCAAAGTTTCTGCACACTCAAATTCAAAGCTCTTATTTGCTCTTAATCAATTTGTATTAATATACAAGATAATATTTTATAAATAGTTTGTATATTAAACTACAGTCACATGCAATACAGCAAAAAAAAACTTTTTATTTGTACAATAGAAATAAATTGACATCTGTTCATCTGCAATAATTTTTGAACATGTCCTGACATTGTTGTAGCTTTTACTGTTGTTGCTGTTGTTGTTCCGCATATCTGCATATTATTTATATGCATTTATAAGCTGATCAGCTGGGATTGTCGAGTCAATAACTCACAATTAATTCTTTCCAACAAAGCCTGCGACGCATTCACGATTGCATGTATAAGTTTATGCGGGCTTATGTGGTATCAAAGACTCGCAAAACATACAACATTAATAAGCATATATATTTTTGTATGTACTGATGTACACCATATTTTATGCAATACCATGATTTAATAATTTTTTTAACGAAAAACACAGAGAAAAATTTGAAATACTGAAAAATAAAAAATTTTAATTAAAAATGAAAAATAAAAAATTAAAAATAAAAAATTGAAAATGTAATATGAAAAAAAATTCAAAATAAAAAATGAAAATTGAAAAATGAAAACTGAAAAATTAAAAATAAAAAATTAAAAATAAAAAATGAAAAACGAAAAACGTAAATGAAAAATGAAAAATAACAAATTAAAAATGAAAAACAAAAAATGAAAAACGAAAAACGAAAAATGAAAAAAATAAAAAATAAAAAACGAAAAATTAAAAATTAACCGGTTGAAATAATAAATAATGATAAATATTTTTATATTAGCAGAGCCCCTGCACTTGATTGCTGTAAGTGATATATAGATGACACTTTCTGTTTGCTTTTAAAAAAGTGTCATAAAAAATCTTTAATTAGTAGATCTTTACACATCTCCCCTGTGATCGGACTCACATGATTTCTTTCTCTTGTGCTTTATTTTCACAAAATCAGATAAATCACCTCTGAGAAGTGAAATGTTAAGTTAAATAATAAGAAGCAATTACTTTTTTTTTATTGTTTATATGCAAAAGTATTCCAAATTACCCTCCAATTTTGAAAATGCCAATATTTGGGGTACCTAAGAGTTTTCGTATATAAAAGACCTCAATATTCACTTATTATGAAAAGTGTCTACAAATCACGCATGATTTTAATTTGCCGCCATTTGTGCAGTAAAATGTTGTCAACCGAGGCAAAAAGACAGTTTGACAGCTGACAGTTTAGGGTTAGTAAAAATGGATTACAGTATTGAACAAAATTTAAAAAATAATGAAAGTGTAAAAGCTACGCTTCAAAAATCTCATACAAAATATAGTCGGAATATCGATATAATTACGTCGACTGTCAAAAGAGTTGAAAAATGCAAGTAATACACTGGTCGTCCAAAAAAACATGGTTATAAAATGTCAGTATCGACGCTGTGCGTAAGAGTATTTGTGAAAGTCCAGGAACATCAATTCGGCAATGTGAACAAGAATCGCAAATTCAATGAAGCTCTCTGCAGTGAAGATCTGATTCTCCATACTTATGAACTGCAATTGATATAAGAAAAGAAGTTCAATAACCAAGAAAAGAGAGTTCGTTGAATGGATTATTGGACATCAAAAGAAGATACTGATTTTTCGAACTAAGCCATCCTAACTGATGATGCTCCTTTTCACCTTAATGGTTTTCTAATAGTCAAAATTGCCGTATTTGTTAAGAAACAAATATATCTACAACATGCCATACATCCCTTTCAACAATTCAATTGCTGTACGAGCCATGTATTTGTCGTGCCCCTGTCGTTTCGGTGATCAGAATTGGCCCCAGAAATCGTCTGATATAACAATATTGAATTTCTTTTTAGGGCATTATTTTAAATCAAAAGCTTATGCTAATAAGCCCACAATCACTAGTGCGCTGAAGAAGGAAATTCATATCGTCAAAGAAATTCAGCCACATTTATTTAAATGGTGATACAATTATCGACTCAAGAGTACGTGTTAGCAAAGGCCATTTGCTCGATGTGCTATTCCGTACATATCCTTGTTCTGTGTGCTTCATGATTCAACAAAAAAAAATATAAGAATATAGAGAAAAAAATTTGTTTTCTGTTTTATTCAAATCTGGCATACTTTTTTGGAAGCTCTCTATTTAGTCCTACAAATGGGCAATTGTTTAAGGAAGAGATTAGTATCAAATACATTAATTTCCCATTATAACCTGAACAGAAAATGCCAAGAACAAGATAGCCCCAATTGCCGGGAAAAATGATTTTGATTTGAAAAACATTTATGAAAAAAAATGTTTTTTTACAACAGACATTTTATAAATTCGTTTTTTGAGTCAACCTCCCCACAATCAAAATACCTCGTTATCCTTTATAATGTCTTTTGTCATTATCATAAACCCTACTCAAATTGGCAACTCTATTAATTTACAATATTATTTCATATATCAGTGACTACTTATATGCGTTTATTTTCCTGTCTGTGGTTAATTAATATTGCCGCATTAAAAATTTCATGCAAATATGTTGAATGTTGTTCTAAATATGTTTTCACCAAAATGACCATACAGTCACTCACTCACCATCATTTTATTTAAATATTCATGCACATTTTTTAGCCTCTACCAATTAACAATAATTGCACAGATTTTCAAACAAACATTCACACATACTAACGTGTGAGAGAGGGCAAAAAATAATTCTTATAATTATGGAAATACATATTTGATTTAAACAAATAAATAAAATTACCAATTCTATAATGTTATCAATTTTTACATTATATTAATTTCAGTAAATGTGTCGAATTGATCTGATATTTAACAATGAAGTAAATAATTTATGATGATGTTGAATGTTGGTTTTAATTATTTGATTTCCAAAATCAATACATTGCTCGTACAAAGCAATCACATTAAAATGGAATATTTGTATAGTTTTAGAGTTAATTATATTTAGTACACTGAATACAAAAATAATTTTTTATTTTGTTTAAACAAAAGTTATGCATTTTACTTGTAAAATTATCTAAGAAGGAAGGGTGGGTGGCGCAGAATGTGCTGCAATATGGTTGCGTGAAAGAGGAGGCAAAACTAGCGGACGAGTACCTCAATCTCAAATTTAGCAGAAAAAAGGGTTCTCCTTATTATTTAAAAAAATTTTATTTTTTTTATAATATTTTGTAAAATTTTTTTTTTATATACTTTTGGGTTCATAAATATTTTTTTAAATTGTATTCAGTACGATGATGGCCTTCGTCGTTTATTTTTTTTTTTTTTTTTTTCTATTTTTAGAAATCAGAATAGGTCAAACTGCCATGCAGACGCTAATGACCTTAATAATGTTTTTACGAACATACCCATGGTTTCAATAGCTAATAGTTTTTACAATTTTCCAGATGTAAATAACTCTGACGGGGATCATCTTTTTGAATTTTCTTGCGTTAGTCGGCTGATGTATGCTTAAATTTTTCATTAATGAAATCGAATGCAGTCGGATACGATGATACGCACCCTAAGTTCATTAAGATACTTTTGCCTTCAATTTTGCCATATGTCACCCATTTGTTCAATACTATCATTATGTCCAGCACTTTTCCGTCAAAATTGAAACATGCCAAAATAATACCTTTGCCAAAATCAACATCGGAATTCATGCCAATAGCTGTTTTATGTTTCCTTTCAAAAGTATTAGAGAAGATTTTAAATGGGCAAATAAATTCATTTATAAATGAAAATTCTTTGTTAACTAATATGCAATCGGGGTTTTGACCTGGCCACAGTTGTGTGTCTGCTTTGTTGGATGTTTCTGAAAATATCCGACGTGAACTAGATAATGGTAAAATAAATTTTTTTTGTGCTGCTTGATCATTCAAAGGCCTTTGATACTGTTGATCATAACACACTCTGCCTGAAATTACGACACTTTTTTAAGTTCTCTCAAACACCGCTTTATCTTTTATCTTCATACTTAACCGATCGTACGCAAGCTGTTTATGTAAATAATACATGGTCTCATTCTGTAAACATGTCTCGAGGAGTGCCTCAGGGATCTATTCTTGGGCCTTTGCTATTTTCAATACATGCTAATGATCTGCCAAAACAACTTTCCAACTGTAAAATCCATATGTACGCGGATGATGTGCAACTATATTTAAGTAGCCATTCTCACACCATTGCTAGTAATATTGCTAAACTCAATGAAGATTTACGTAAAATATATGCCTGGGCAACTGCAAATGACCTCTGTCTCAATCCTCAAAAGTCAAAGTTCATGATAATCCATAAAAGAACTGCTGTTTAGACGATGATTTTTAATAAATGGTGAAAAAATTAAACTCGTTAATACTGCAAAAAATCTTGGACTGATTTTTAATAACAATTTAACTTGAACCAATCATGTCAATACACTGGTTGGCCAATCTTATATAAAGTTGAGCTCACTCTGGTCGACTCAATTCTTTACTCCATTAAGAATAAGAGTACTTCTTGCTAAATGTTACTTGATTCCTGCACTAATTTATGGATGTAAGTTATTTGCCAACTGTGATTGTACTAGCAAACGTAAGCTAGAAGTCTTGTACAGCAACATTATACGATATGTATATGGAATAAGTAAATTTGGGGAAGTTTCACATGTATCAAGTAATCTCTATGGAGTATCGTTTGTATCCTTGCTAAAAATTCGTGTGCTCATCTTTCTGCATAAGGTAATCTACACACAAAAGCCTCAATATCTATACGCCTCGTCATAGCGCCCTCGTATCTGAGTGGCAATTTTATATAAATGCATCACGTCTATGGAATATTCTTCCACACAACCAACAACTCAATAGCAACGCAAATAGCTTTAAACAATTCCTATTCAATTTTTTCCCTTAATTGTTGAAATGTATATATTTTCTTATTGTATGTTAACTTTGCATTAAATTATTGTTTTCATATTTTTTTTTTTTATTTGATTGTATTTATATTTATAAAGTTTTTAAACTATCCTATGAATAATGCATTCCTGTACTTTAACTATAAGATTTATTCTTGTTGGATAGGAAATGGAAAGTTAATAAATGAAATGAAATGAAACATTTTTTATATACTCTAATATTTGGTTTTCCATACCTTTTCTGAAACCTTTTTTAATGTGAGTGTTTATAATTAGGAATGTGTGAGTCTCTGTAAAACTTTGTTTCTTATATTCCTTATATGCTTAAGAAAAGAGTTCTGCATTTCATTTTTATTTTAATTTGTTTAACTTGATTGCATTTATAATTAGGTTTTCGCTTCTTTAAGAAGTATACCATAAAAAAAATTTCTATAATAGACGTATGAGTAAATGAGTGAATGTACTTGTAAAATTTACATTTCATGAATATAATGGAATCCATCCAATAAAATATTCGGGTTTGTAAAACTGCAAGCATCAGTTTATGTTGAAGAGTTAGTCATGAGTTTGTATGAATGGAAAATTTATGGGAAAATATTTAAAATAGAAACAAGTAAGAAAATTATAGTCGGTCTAGACCGACTATACGATACCCTATACCATGCGTTTAGAAACCCTATCTCTTAGGCCCAACTAACTGGACACTGAAAATAAGCAAAAACCAAATTTGAGTGGGATTTTTATTAATTTTTTTGGCTGCAGATATGAAAAAGTTCATATCGGATGCTATATCTATAAAGGGACTAGGTCCAAAAATGGACCGATCCTGATCATGTTTGGTAAAGTCTCTTGTATTTTGCAAAAATATATACAAACAAAATTTGAGAAGAATCAGTGCAATATTTTTGTTTTTTAATAGATTTAAGTAAAGATCGGGAAGCAGCTCTATATGGTGTCAAAGGGATCATTTTTGGACTACTCATTAGTGGATGTAATGAACGCATGCAAATCCAATTTGAGTAAGATATATATGACAATTTGGATCTTATGGAAATTTATGTCGATTTCATATGGGTAATTTGTATGGGGGCTAGGTCTGAACATGGACCGATTCTCACCAATTTCAATAGCGTTCATCCCATGGCCGATAAAAGCTTATATTCCAAATTTTATCAAAATATATTCATATTTGCGACCTGCAGTTTGATTACAAGCTTTACATGGACACACAGACGGACGGACGGACGGACGGACGGACGGACGGACGGACGGACATTGTTAAATCAACTCAGAAAGTGATTCTGATTCGATCGGTATAATTAAAGATGGGTCTAGGTCAAATATTTTTGGTTGTTACAAACAGCAGCACAAAGTCATTATACCCAAACCACATAGTGGTATAGGGTATAAAAACAATGATAAAGAAACAGAAATGTAGGCTAGATGAATGCAGTATACAGGATAAATTATGTTACGTTTTCTTTCATTAATAGTGCATTTTTCTTTCACTCATATTTACCAAATTATTAAGAACCTAAATAAATTAATTATCCAGAACAAGCTTGAAGACCTTCGCACAGAGCAAGTATATTGTAAAATAAAGATCATGTAAACTTTTTTGTATTAAAATTTCTACAAGGAAAATGATAAAAATGATAAAAAGTAAAAAAAAAAAATAACATTGCACTAATTGTAAAGCGCTATAAATTCACTTTAAACTCATCGGCAGGGTTCCAATGATCCGATTATTTTTTATATTACACACTATCGAACGTGACTTTTCTTTTAATTAAACATATATGCACGATAATTACATTACTCCTCCAAAAATATAGACGTCCGATAGTTTTTAATATAAAATTCGAATGAATATTTTTCATTTTGACTTAAAAAATTTATCTTATAATTTAAAATATATCTGTGGTCACAAGTGATAACCGCCTAAGTCGACTTAAGAACGACTTGAGTTATGTATGCTGTTATATTCTTCTGAGAACGCTTTATATTTACGTGAAATCTCCATTTTTCTAACACTGTTATTTAAAAAAGTTATTAATGAAAACAACATACTGACCTAAGTCGTGGGCAATTCCATAAAAATGTCAACTTTGATAAAAAAATTTTTTTTTCATTTATAAGAAGTAAGTTTAAAAATATAATAAAATATGTTCCAAGTTACATAATGTAATTTCTTACAAGTATTCTAGATTATAAAATAATTGTAAAATTTATTTGTTTACTTAATTTTCTTTTAATACATGTTTAAGAAGCTTTAGTCATTCCGTCACAGTCATTCCGTCACGTCAAATGACAGTTAATAACTTCAACACTATCATAGCTAAGTAGCTCTGAATTATAATTTTATATTGCTTATATATCATATGTAAAATATTCATTAGTTTAAAAACTGACTAGCTTCTTAATTGACAAAAGATCCTAGGTTTTAATACCAGGACAGAGTCATGGTAGCAAAAATGTCATTCCGTCACACAATAAGAAATTACTCAAAAATAAAAGAATAAAATAGTGAAAAAATTGTTTCTGAGTTTTTTTTAAATCTCTTACTCATTAACAATCATTTTCAAACACTGAAGAATGAATTTTTAATTGAAAATAGCTTTGTGAAATAGCCTTAACTCCAATTTTTCAACTCAAAATGTCATTTCGTCACATATGGAATTGCCCTCGTAACAAAGCCCCATTACATTTATATAAACAGTTATTTTTCTCGAAATAATGATTTTAGCCTTATGTGTTTTTCAGTTATGTATACTGTCATATTCTACTAAAAAATCTTTATATTTACGTGATATCCCCATTTCTCTAACACTGCTTTTTAAGAATATATTAATACAAATATTCTGACATAAGTCATAATGAAGCGCTATTACATTTATATAGAAAGCTATTTTTCTCAAAAGCATGATTTTCGAGTTAGGCGATTATTGCTTGTGATCATAGATATATATATATATATATATATATATATATATATATAATTATAACAAGTGATTTTTTATAAAGTGCTGCTAAGTGTATTCCTCCACCTTTCTATCAAAAACCAATCAATCAAATCCCAAACACAGTTTGGACGTTAGAGGACATTTCTGATATATTGGCTCATCGTGTTTACGCAGCAAACTGCCACTGTATTTGACGAAAAAAAAAAACGGTTATCGGTAACTGGCGTTCCATCAATGAAGAATTCCGAACAAAGTATGCCAGACAAAATTTTTGAACTTATTCAACTCATTATTAAAAAATTTAACGTTATTTTATTAAAGTTCTCATAAGTGAATTTAAGCCATAAAGAATAAATAAATTTTTTTATTGAATAATACTAGTCTTTGATGAAATATATATCTATAATATTAATAGGCTAGGCAATTTCTTGTGACTGATGTTATGTTCTACCATTTTATCCTGATTTTGGCCAAACGTATATTATTTGAAAGGTATTTCTTTTCAACTGTTTTGTGGATTTACAGATTTTGAAATTTTTCCCTTTATTTTGAGTAAATTTCATTAAAAGTTGCTACTAACACATCATAGAATTATACATATACTATGTGTGTGTTTATTAAATTTGTTGATGTGTTTGTTAATCAGTTTGTTATCTTCATTCACAGTAAATATTAAACCAAAAAAGTGTTGGTTTGTGAATTGGCTAAGTTGAGAAATAAAGGTGCTTAGAAATTACACTCGAATTTCGAGCGCTGGAATCTGCTAGTGATAACTTAAACCTTTTTTTTAACTAACATAACTAAATCAAAAATGTGTCTATAGTTATGTTACATAGTGTATATACTCCATAAATGTTTCCTGGTGTAGGTATTTTGAACAATAACAGCTTTATCAAAATTTCAACTCTAGTGGATATTTAGAGAAGACAGGGTAAGTGAAAAGTGTGAGGAAAAGAAACTAAAATCAAGATTAAATTTCAATCGTGTAAAGAAAATGCAGTTAAAGTTTGCTACGAGTAGCATATTGTTTTCGTCAATACACAATATGGTTGTTTAAAGTACACACAATGCGCTAGATGAACAAAATGAAGCCACTTTTAATACGATTTTCTCTAGAACATCCAAATACACGAATAGAAACAGAACTTAAAAGGCGGAATTCCATTTCGAATGTAATTCGTATAAATTTTACTAACTGGAATTTAACGAAAGCATCAACAGAATTCACAGCATCTTGATCAAAATACTCAACAGATTGGTATTCTATTAACATAATATCGAGCCATGACAGCGAAAAATGATGAAAATCAATAATAAATGATAGATAAATCAAATTATTGTATGCTTTATCTATGATAATTTCGCACATGCACTAAGTGATAACTTTAGAGTTATCACGTTCATGTCTCGGATATATAAACATAAGTTGCAGCAATGGATTGTAGTTAGAAGTGTTGCTTCTAACGGGTTTTTTATTTATTTTTTATTAGATAGAACTTACGAAAAGGTTAGCTGTCAAACTATCTCTCATACTTTGATATTTACGCTCATTTTTTGACATTTATGTCCAGTATACTCTGGCAAATCACGCTTGAACGCTTACTTTAAAATTCAGTTATCAATTCGCACAGCTCATAGATGACTTCATCATTTTTATGGCGCACGAAATCGTCCATCCGAGCAAGCCACCCGTCAAACTGTGGAAAAATTTTATACCACATAATGATGCAATAACACCAACACGTCGCAACAATGTGCGTATTGAAGAGAATATCGTCGCTGTAAACGAATCTGTGGAAAATGATACTAATTTATCGGTTCGTCGTCAGTCGAAGGAATTGGAGATCTGTCTGTGTACCACGTGGAAAATTTTGCGGAAAGATCTTAGCCTTCACCCGTATAAGATCCAGATGGTGCAGGAATTAAAGCCATGAGACCATCATATGCGTCGTTATTGCTCCGATTGAGCAGTTAGAAATTGAGCCGGTATTTTATTGCAAAATTGTGTTCAGCCATGTGGATCATTTTAGGCTTAACGGGCTTGTTAACAAACAAAATTAGCATATATGGGAGACCAATCCACAACAGACCTTACAGTCATTACATCCAGAAAAATGCACCGTTTGGTGCATTTACACACTAGTGGCATTATCTGGCCTTATTTAATCAAAAATGAAGCCGGAGCTCGTTTTACGGTCAATGAAGATCATTATCGCTCTATGATTAATGATTTTTTGTTTAAAAAAAAAAAACATTGTTCCGGGCGAGATGTGGTTTCAACAATATGACGCTATGTGCCATACGGTGGCCGCAACCATTGACTTATTGAAATCAAAATTTGGCGATAACTTTATTTCGAGAAATGGAGCTGTCATTTGGCCTCAAGTTGTACGATGTGACGCCTCTCGATTATTTGCTGTGAGGCTACGTGAAGTCACTGGTTTATGCTGATAAACCAGCATTAATTGACGCCTCGGAGGCCAAGATTATTCGTGTTATACGGCCAGGAATGTTCTTTTGGAGAGCCGTAAAATTGGCCCCGTGCCCCCATTATAGCCGCTATGGCCACATGCCCGAAATCATTTTAAAATTTTAATTCCATGTATTGCTGTTTCGAATAACAATTTTTTGCGTTATATTTTACAATTTCAAGTTCTATCGGGCCTAAAAAACACCGGTTAGGTGTCGCCATAATTAACTTCCATACTAATGGATCGATTGTAAATTATGCGTTGAGATAACATTAGATAAAGCGCCGATAGACGGTATAGCAATCCAAATAAGCAATCCTTCCACACTATTGTGGAAGGTTTAAGTTATAAGCTTAGTGGATGTGGTGCATTTCATACAAACTAAATATTTATCATCAAATATCTAGAGTAATATGAGAGATCATAATTAATATACTTAGGTGAGTTAAAAATGAGCGGAACGGACAAGAGGCCGAGGCATCTCCAAAACAAAGTAAATATTTATCGTGAAATATCTATAAATCTGCAATAGCGTGAGTTGAAATTTCAGAATCTTGGCAAAGAATATTTTACGTTAAAATAAAATTATTTTCATTTAGAAAAAAAACGAACTCTCAATGTCTGCTAAGTTAATGGCATTGTACTTTTACGAAGAGTTCAGCTCTATTATCGGGAACAAAAAAAAATAGCATACGTCCGAGCAATGCACAAAAATAAATTATTTTGTGGGAAAAAACTAACAAATATAAAATTTCATAAGAATTTTAAAATAGTGTTTCATTTTGATGAAAATATAAAAAAAACAGGCTTTTAGAAAAAAATATACAGCTTAGTATTTTATTTTTATACCCTATACCACTATGTGGTTTGGGTATAATGACTTTGTGCTGCTGTTTGTAACAACCAATAATATTTGACCTACACCCATCTTTAATTATACCGATCGAATCAGAATCACTATCTGATTCGATTAAACGATGTCCGTCCGTCCGTCCGTCCGTCTGTGTGTCCATGTAAAGCTTGTAATCAAACTGCAGGTCGCAAATATGAATATATTTTGATGAAATTTGCTATTTGATCTTTTATCGGCCATGGGATGAACGCTATTGAAATTGGTGAGAATCGGTCCATGTTCAGACCTAGCCCACATACAAATGACCCCTATGAAATCGACATAAATTGCCATAAGATCCAAATTGTCATACAGATCTTACTCAAATTGGGTTCGTATGCGTTTATTACATCCACTAATGAGTAGTCTAAAAATGATCCCTGGGACAACTGTTAGTCATAGGCCCCACATAGAGCTGCTTCCCGATCTTCACTTAAATCTATCAAAAAACAAAAATATTGCACTGATTGTTCTCAAATTTTGTTTGTATATATTTTTGCAAAATACAAGAGACTTTAACAAACATGGTCAGGATCGGTCCATTTTTGGGCCTAGTCCCCATATAGATATAGCATCAGATATGAACTTTTTCATATCTGCAGCCGAAAAAATTAATAAAAATCCCACTCAAATTTGGTTTCTGCTTATTTTCTATATCCACTTAGTTGGGCCTAAGAGATAGGGTCTCTAAACGCATGGTATAGGGTATCATATAGTCGGTCTCGACCGACTATAATTTTCTTACTTGTTATTTATTGAGTATTGCAATGGCATAGAAGTCTTTATTCTAGTAATGATAAAGAAGCATTGATTTAGTTACAAAATTTTTTCATCTATTATTTTCTATTTTTACAAATATCAAAATAAAAAATCTATTAGCGATCTTTCTCATTTTAATGATTGAGATCAAACGTTTTTACTTTTAATATAGAAAAAATTATAATTATCTAAATGCATAATTGAGCAATTTATGTATTGTCTGGCACTGGCTGGACATTATATTAAGTTTTAGTTTTTATATTTGTAAAAATATTATAAGTTCACATTGTATAAAAAGTGTAGATTCAGTAAATAAAATAACGAGATCAAAAAAAGTGTATATTATTATAATGACTTTTTATTTTTGGATATGATTTTAAGTAGAAAAGTTCGCAAAGAGTTCGTCAGCACGGAAATCATTCAGGTCTGCATGGAAAACAATTGTACACATTGTCTTAGAAAAGCAAAATAAATACACAGCTTCTATCTTCACTGTCACAAACACATCCACACACGCATCAAAAGTTAGATTAACTTGTGAGCTCATATCCATATCAAAGCTATAAACACTCAATGATTACTTTACGAACTTCTGGATTAAAAGCAACTTTCAATAATTTTCTTCTTCAATTCTTGTTTTTTTTTTTCGTTTGTCTTCCACTTTTTAAGTACTTCACTTGAGTTGTTGGTTTTGGAAAATTAAAAACAAAAACTTCTTTCGTAACGAAAGTAAACATTGCAGTTAGTGCTTTAGGGTAGAGCAAAAAGTTTCCCTCGATTATTATAACCATAAGTAATTATCAACACCCAACACAACATGAAAAAAATACATTGCATCAAAAAATATTTAATTCAAATAGGCCTATGGTTTTTTGTTTGATATAAATCTAAATATCGTCTTGAACCTTAGCGGACCATGATTGGACATAATCAAAATATCTACTAATCACATCGGAAATGAAGTTGCCATCGTTTATGGAAATTATTGCTTGGTACGAGTGGGTAGGGAAAATGTAAAAAAAAAGAACAAGTAAGAGTGGTAAATTCAGCTATGCCGAATGAGGGTATCTGTGATACCCTCCATCAGGGTTTTACGATTACATCAATATCTGGACTTATTGCACTATCTACAACAAACTAGCAGAGCCCAGCGCTCGAAATTCGAGTGCAAGTTCTAGGAAATTTTTCATTTAATAAATAATTTTATAAAAGCCTAAAGGTATACTAATAAATTTTAGCCAACTTTATAATAAATACAGGGCTTTTGATATTTATAATAAATACAAACACATTATATGTGTTTTATGAATGTATTTGTAGAAAGTTTAAATGAGCATTACTCCAAAAAAATGTCCCAGATGGTGCAAGTCTGTAAATCTGGTGGACAGCTAAAAAGAAAACCTTTCTAATGGAATATTTTTTATGCAAATCGGTTGTCAATTAAAATTATTACATCTGTCACAATAAATCGTCTTGCTATTAATATTATAGATGCATGCAGAAAAATATTTAAAAAAGTAAATAATTTGAGAATTATAACATTAAATTATTACAACAAAAACACTTAATTTTCAGAGGTGTCTCCATATATTAGGCCAAATCATGCCACAGAGATGCAGGCTTTATCCCATTTTAAATAATGATAAACAATATCATCTTAATTTGATGACCCAGCTAAATGATTTATTTTGTGAATGAGCGTGATTTCAACAAACAGACAGACGGACGGACGGATAGATGGACATCGCTATATCGACTCAAGTTGTTATAAGGACTAACAGTATATATTTATTGTGGGGTCGCAAATTCATTTTTGGCTACGTTGAAATGGAATGATAAAATGTGGTGTGGAGGGTACAAAAAGTAAAAATATTATAGTCGATCCATACCGAGATAACATACCATACCATGATTGTACAGAAAGAGTCGTAGGTCCAACTTATAGAATATTGAAACTAAGCATTAAATTTGAAGAGAATTCATATGGTAAGCTATTTTTATATGAGCACTGGGTCAAAAAATGGACCGATCAAGATTATATTTCTGTGGTTTTCTGGAATAACCGCGTATGTCCATTTTTGTCAGTTTTGAGTTAACGATGCCAAATATATTAATTTTTAACACTCTTTCATGTGTTAAATTTTTTTATTTTTAAATATTGACCATTTCTGAGTTTTTTCTTTAAATAACGACGTAACATAAATGTTTATTAAATTAATTTGCTGCACTAACGACGTATGTCAACCTACGTTTGATCGCTGACAAATTATTTTCTCAGAAAACGACACATAGCGACATAAGTTGTTATTAATGAAAACAAATGCAAAATAATTTTGGATTATTTTTCAGTTTATAACAACTTATAGAAACTTGTGTGTTTGTTTCTGTTATTTTTTGTGACTATTATTCTTGATACGTTGTTATTTAGAAAACCACAGATTTAGCAAGGACACTTATTTCTAAAAAAATAATGTATAAATTAAATTTGAGAAAATTTGACGCAATATTTATGTGTTTTGATAGAGTGGAAGCAGCTTTATATAGGAACTTATTTCTGGGTGTAATAAACATACATATACCAAATTTGATAGACATCTTTAGAATAATATGGATCCTGTGGCAATTTAAGTCAATCTCGTAGGGGGCTAGGTCTGACCCTTCACTGATTTTCAATAATTTCAATAGAGATCGTCTCATGGCTGACAGAAGCTTACCAAAGTTCTTCAAAATATATTCACATTTGCGACAAGGTTCAAATACATACACGGACGGGCGGACAGACAGACGGAAATAGTTAAATTGACTAAAAAATGATCAAATATTTTTGTTACCTACAAACCTCAACACAAACTTATTAAACACTGACGACAAGGTATCATAAGGTATAAATACATAAAATATCCGCTTTATTGTATGTAAAAAAGGTAGGGAACGGCCGAACAAGGCAACGATAGGGAAGGACCTTTAATTAAACGCTGACGCCCTTCGAATCGGATGCAATTTATTAGATTTATTCAACAAACTCATATAACTTTTTTGTTGAAACATGTCCATATATTATCTATTATATTAATAGGCAAAGCGATTTCTTTTGACCTATGTATCTTTGTCAGTTTAACCTCGACGTTGACCAAACATACCTCATTTAGAAGGTATTTCTTTTTTGCTGTCCACCAGATTTACAGATTTTTACATTTTTGCACATTTTTTTGAGTAACATGCATTTAAAGTTGCTACTAACAAGTACATAAAATTATACAATCCTGTGCGTGTGTTTACTAAATTTGTTAATATGTTTGCAAAAAGCCTTGTGTTGAATTTAAAAATAATTTTGGGCATAAAGCAATAACGAGAATAACGACAATAAGTCAATCGAATTTCTTTATAATAATTGCATATCACACGAACTGTGTTGAATTGTGAATTGCTTAAAATTGGCATACCTTTAGGAGGCATAAAATATTGAAAAAACTAAATTGAATAAAAAAATAAAATTTCCTAGAGTTAGCACTCAAATTTCGAGGGCTGGGTTCTGCTAGTACTAATAAATTGTATAGATCTGCTTAAATATCTAAAAAAAAATGTTGTTTTTTATTCGTTCTAAAGTCATTAAAGACATTCAACTAAATCTTTGCAACACTATAAGTTAAGCCCATAAGGCTATATATTAGACAGTAAAATGTGAAATAATCCAGCCTAATTCAATCATATTACTTCCACCAACAACAGAACACAAAATAAATGATTAATTTATGTTTAATGTTTTCCTAATTAACTTCTTTTTATAATTTAAATATTTAGTTATTAAATAATAATTATTTGTTTGTTTATATTTCTTTGCTGCCCGTTTTGAATGACTCGTAATTCTAGCTAAATAAAAACTTCGCTTAGCATTTGAATCAAATAAATGCAAATTATATATTTTATAAACAGTTAACAGGAGTGGAAAAGTTTTCCTTAGAAGCTGTTTGCAAACAAAAATATTTTAAAATAAACTTGCAATACTTGTAGATATTTACCAGAACTGATTCTACACCATTTCAGATTAAGACAACTCAATAATTTAGAATTAATTCGAATTTCAGAAACTAGTAATATGTTTTCAAAAATTTCATTTCGAATAAAACTTAAACTTTTGTTTGCACTAAAATGCCAGTATAACAGTTTTATGGAAACAATCCTTTCATCTTAGCAATTTATAACCAGAAATGGTGTTGATTTCTTCACATTCAAGAAATTCAAGTGAAAAACTTTTCGTTTAACGATAATCGACAATAGATAAAGTTTGCCTTTTTTTCTCAAGTAGTAGCAAAAACCTTTTGGTTTGTTAGAAGGACAATATAATATATTTTTAACATTCTTAGCTCCGTTTTCGAAAAAGCTAAATATATATAATATGTAACCAAATAACTTCACGGTTTCTTAGATATTAATTTTAAATATCAATTTTAGATAATTATTGTTTTCTTAATTTACTTTAAATTATTTAATTACAATTGAAGTGACAAGGCTTTGTCGACATAAAAATAAGTTAAAGATGAAATAAATTAATTTAAAAAAAATCGAATTGCTGATTTTGAAAGGCACAATTTTGGAAAATTGAGAAAATAATGGGAAACGGTACTGTGGTAGTATACCTACTAAATGAGATTGAAAATGGCGAAAGTCTCTATGGAACATGATTGCGAAAAATGGAGGGTAAATTCGCGATGACTTTGAAAAGGGGTTAGTCATACCCAAATACTCAATACTTTCCCAGCACAACTGAAATTGGTCGTCATTATATCGCTATATTGCAACGTCATTATCTGTGTTTTTGTTTTTTTTTTTTGTTTTTTGTATTTTAACATTAATGATGGACGAAGTAGAAAAGGAGTCAAAAACCCAGAAAACTATGGGCAACAGATTGCAAAACAGGGCAGAATTTCTAGAGAATCCTATACAAATTCCGCTGGAAAGCAAGTTGCAAATAAAACTACAGGAGATTTATTATTATTTCTTTAATCCAAGGGACATTTTCCAAAAAATGCGCCACATTGCTTTTAAAAATATCATTGATACACTTTCTTTTGCTTTAATAAAGTCTATATCGTGATATTATTTTCTTTTCAGTTGACGCTC
Organism: Cordilura impudica; assembly: GCA_963682025.1. Lineage (NCBI taxonomy): Eukaryota > Metazoa > Arthropoda > Insecta > Diptera > Scathophagidae > Cordilura > Cordilura impudica. Next base: position 304,786,277 of record OY821518.1, read on the forward strand.
AAAATCTTTTGATTCATTTTCTCCACAAAAAAAAAAACGTGGCGGTGTCCCTGCTAAGCTAAACTCTATGCAATCCAAGACAATACAAGACGTTTATCTTCAATCCCTCGTTGATCACCATAAATTCAAAAAACATCGACCCAGAAAAGAGGAACCACGAGAAAGGCAGTCTACTTTCAGCTGTCATGTCATCAAAGCTCCCAAAAAATACCTGTTTGTCAAAAGGCTTTTCTCAGTCTTCACAGCGTCTCTGACAAGAGGCTGAGGCATTTACAGGGATTGTTAAGAGGGGGAGACACTCCAAAAAAAACTGCAGAGTCAAGCTCCTCGACCAAATTTCGAGAATTGCGCCATCGAAATCAACCGAATGGTGGAACATATTAAATGGTTTCCAACGAAAACGTACCACTATTCCAGCAGAGGAAACTCATACCTGGATGCTCGCTTAAACGTCACAAAAATGCATGAACTGTTCGGCATCAAACTTCCTGATACTCGCATTAAATACGAAATTTTCTTCGCTACTCCAGAGAAAACTCCGATTTGAAATTTGGTCGCCCAGGGATTGACAATTGCATAATATGCGAACAGTTGGTCGTCAAAATAAAAAGACCTTAACGACAACGCCAAACGTGCAGCAACCACAGAGCTTGTCGTCCACCAAGCACGTGCGAAAAAGTTTTACAAGAAAATGAGAGATGTAGAAATTGAGTGCACATCCAACAACGATGTTCGGAATATTTGCTTCGATTTCATGCAAAACTTATCCTTTCGAGAGGTTCCAGTGGAAGATGTGTTTTATCTTCGACAACTTTGGGTCTACGTAATCGGCGTGCATGAGCTAGGGTCCTCGCGCACGCAGATACTCGTTTATCATGAAGGGGAAGCCAAGAATGGCGCCATGCTGCTGCAGTACATCGAGGAGACCATACCTACAGAAGTCACAGAGCTTCATTGCTTTAGCGATGGGTGCGGTGCACAAGCCAAAAAAAAAAATCATGCTGTGCCGCGTTTCTTTCTTACTTTGGCCACCAGGAACGATTGGTGTCATCAAGAGAAAGGTGAGGCGAGCCGATTGCGTCTAAGTCCCTGACGAATATCATGCAATGATTCTGGCTGCCAGAAAAGATCGCTTCACTGTCAAGGTGCTACGCCCCAAAGACGTTAAAGCTTTCAGTCAATGATGGCCACAGTTCTATAAGAAATCCTGCGTTCCTTTGAAAAGACCCGCTCGGGCTAGAAGAGTGATCATCGCGATTTGTTCTCCATTATTTCCAACAAGATGTACGTGTTTGGTTCTTCAACACCTGGGGTCCTTATAGCTTTTGAAGGGATTGACGGTCTTAACCACAACAGTTACAAACTCTTGAAAGTCGCGAACGTCCCCAATCTACCAACTACACAAGCATACACTGATCAGGTACCCATCAATGACAAGAAGTTGATTGTCATTAGAAAGCTCCTCCCTCACATTCCCGAGGAACACCATGAATTCTACAAAAGGATCCTCTCTTGGAAAACCACGGCTTCCGACAACGCCAGCGACGACGATGAAAAGTAGTTTTGAAAAACAATATGTAACATTAAACGTTATACATTAAAATTACTTAAAAAAACCGGTTGATTTTGAAAAGGGCATAAGTCATATAAATTGTAAATTCGGTATTTGATCCAAATTGAATCGGAAATTAACCAAAATTTCACTAAACATTATGTCAAAGCAATGATTTTGGAATGGCTGCTACATAGGTTTATAAAAATATATTGTAATTTGAGACAAACGGTTTTATCAGGTTTTCTCTAAATGAATTACTCGTGACTTACGCCATTTTCAAAATCAACGATTCAATTGAAAATCAAATTAAACAAAACTGAGAATAGTGGAAATTAGAAGTATAAATGCAAAAAATATTCAAAGTTCAACAATAACGATTGTTTGGACAGAGTTGTATCTTCAGAAATTAATACAAAGTAAAGCTGTATGGTACGAAAACTGAATCTAACCACACTGCTTGTAGGCCTGACTTTAGGTGAGTGTGTTAAAGCGCTGACCAAAAAGTGCAAGTACGAGTGTATGTGAAGGTTCATGGTTCAAACCTCACGGCCGCCCTAAGTAGAAAATTTTCATATAGAAACAATCTATTCAATTAAAACATAACAATAATCACAATGTTCAATAAATCGCTGATGAAGGCTGAAATGCCAGAAACCGGTCCGATTAAGAATACAGTGCAGTTATGAATTTTTGAAATATATGCTTTCTTCTTCTTTACCACGCACCATTTAAACAAAATTAAAATTTGCATATTAATTACAGTAGTAATTACAATACGTCTGAAAAATGACTATAAATCAAGGTTCAGAAAATACACACGTGAAACACACAATGTTCTGTTCAAAAACAGCCAACACATATCTTTATTTTCATATCAATTATGTGCGTTTCCAAATTTTCAACGGTGCCCAACACAATCATGACTGTGTTCGTTTTAATATTTCGTTATTTACACGAACATGTTTCTATCACGTACTTTTTGTTTCGGTCACACATAAACCACATAGATTTGAGTGTTGCTTTATTTGAAGTTCGTGTTCTGGTACGTGTTCTGAAAACAAAACTGAACATGTACAATAAACAGGTTCGAGTTCAGTTATATTTTAAGTCGTGTTGTGGCTCGTGTACTAAGAAAAAACAGAACATGTACAATAAACAGGTTCGAGTTCAGTTATATTTTAAGTCGTGTTCTGGGTCGTGTACTAAGAAAAAATAGAACATGTACAATAAACAGGTTCGAGTTCAGTTATATTTTAAATTAGTGTTCTGGTTCTTATACTGCGAAAAATTGAAACATCACTTCGCGATCTCGTACACCCCGACAAAAACGACGACAATTGTATCAACCAAATTTATTAAAATTTTATTTACCCTTTTTTATGACTTACGTTGCAAATTGTTTACAATTGTCAAATATTTTAAAATTTTATTGGCCATTTTTTTGTGATTTACGTTGAAATTATTTACAATTGTTTTTATTGACTGGTTTTTATTTTAATAAAAGATGGTAATAAAATACTTAAGACACAATTTTTCGCAGTACACGAGCCAGAACACGAACTTAAAATATAACTGAACTCGAACCTGTTTATTGTACATGTTCTATTTTTTCTTAGTACACGAGCCAGAACATGACTTAAAATATAACTGAACTCGAACCTGTTTATTGTACATGTTCTATTTTTTCTTAGTACACGAGCCAGAATACGACTTAAAATATAACTGAACTCGAACCTGTTTATTGTCCATGTTCTGTTTCTTCTTAGTACACGAGCCCCAACACGACTTAAAATATAACTGAACTCGAACCTGTTTATTGTACATGTTCTGTTTTTTTTTCAGTACACGTACCAGAACACGAACTTCAAATAAAGCAGCATTCGAATCTGTGTGGTTTATGTGTGATCGAAACAAAAAGTACGTGATAGAAAAATGTTCGTGTAAATAACGAAATATTAAAACGAACACAGTCATGATGGTGTTGGGCACCGTAGAAAATTTAGAAACGCACATAATTGATATGAAAATAAAAATATGTGTGTGTTGATCTAAGTTATGTTTGTTTACATATATGTACGAGTTTTTTATTCAGTGTATGTTTTTTTCTGAACTCTGCTATAAATATAACAAACAATTTCACTGTGGAAAGTTTTCGGGGACATTGTATGGGAGGAAGGAGGTGGCGAAAAATTCCAAGTCAGAGTGAAAGTATTAGACCCCAGTATAGTAAAACTTCTTCTCAGACCATGTGTTTTCCTTATCTTGATGTTTGGTTCCTTAGTTTTTAAGCCATAACTAGGGAGCCGTTGATGGTTTCTTATATCATTCTTCAGATTATTCGGCATATTGCGCTTGGATTTTTTATGTTTGTTTTTATATCCATAGATCATTACTCCGAAAATAAAAAGTGTATGACAAATTTTAGTTATATTCCTGCATATTAAGAAGCGTCCCGATATTCACTTAGATCTTCCTATTGACTTACAAATACACCGTAATCTACTCAAATTTTGTTTGTATATGTTTATAGAACACATAAGTGACAAAAGTTATCAGATCATAAATAAAATACGGTAATAATAATAAATTATGGGAATTCAATGCCTCAATCATAGATTTTATCAAAACATAAAGTCACGTACTCGACTCAGAAAGTGAGCTTTTAATAGATTATGTATGGTGTACTTATTTTTATTTTTATACCCTATACCACTATGTGGTTTGGGTATAATGACTTTGTGCTGCTGTTTGTAACAACCAAAAATATTTGACCTAGACCCATCTTTAATTATACCGATCGAATCAGAATCACTTTCTGAGTTGATTTAACAATGTCCGTCCGTCCGTCCGTCCGTCCGTCCGTCTGTGTGTCCATGTAAAGCTTGTAATCAAACTGCAGGTCGCAAATATGAATATATTTTGATGAAATTTGGTATATAAGCTTTTATCGGCCATGGGATGAACGCTATTGAAATTGGTGAGAATCGGTCCATGTTCAGACCTAGCCCCCATACAAATTACCCATATGAAATCGACATAAATTGCAATAAGATCCAAATTGTCATATAGATCTTACTCAAATTGGGTTTGTATGCGTTCATTACATCCACTAATGAGTAGTCCAAAAATGATCCCTTTGACCCCATATAGAGCTGCTTCCCGATCTTCACTTAAATCTATTAAAAAACAAAAATATTGCACTGATTCTTCTCAAATTTTGTTTGTACATATTTTTGCAAAATACAAGAGACTTTACCAAACATGATCAGGATCGGTCCATTTTTGGACCTAGTCCCTTTATAGATATAGCATCCGATATTAACTTTTTCATATCTGCAGCCAAAAAAATTAATAAAAATCCCACTCAAATTTGGTTTTTGCTTATTTTCAATGTCCAGTTAGTTGGGCCTAAGAGATAGGGTTTCTCAACGCATGGTATAGGGTATCGTATAGTCGGTCTAGACCGACTATAATTTTCTTACTTGTTTATTTTTTTTTAGTTACAAACATTACCTTAAGCCTTGGTGCCTGACCTCTTATACTCATTTCCAATAGCAAACATCTCACAAAACAATAATTATTTGGATTAAAAAATAATAAAACCGCCAATCTAATTTTGGTTTCTGCAGAAAATTGGACAGAAATTGCTGTATGTATTACGGGATTTCAAGCCACTATTTCGATTAGTTACAAACATGTGACATGAGTGTTGCGTTCGTTTATATATGAAGTTCATATAACCATAAGCTAATGCTTTTCCAAGTACAGGCAGGCAAAAATTGTTGCAAAATGTCTCATGTTGGTTTTTTGTATTTTGTGCGTGTGTGAATGTGGTGGGGGAGTCACTAACCATATAGCCATAAGCTAATGCTTTTCCAAGTACAGGCAGGCAAAAATTGTTGCAAAATGTCTCATGTTGGTTTTTTGTATTTTGTGCGTGTGTGAATGTGGTGGGGGAGTCACTGTTTTAAGATATGAAAATAATGACTCTTGTCTGATGTCATACACATTACTACAGCATGTGTTTTTGAATGCAGTTTAAATTCTTCAACCTGCAGTTGGTTTTATTACCTCTAAATGCTTTTCGGAGAATCTACATAAAAGTAAAATGTGCGGCAATAAAATTTTATTTCTTTTTTTATAAAATACCATTAGTGGAAGAATAATGCTCTTCTAAAAAAGATTGTTTGTGGTACTACTAAAACAACAAGTACAACAAACAGTTCAACACATTGTTTATGTGTTTTTCATAGTTGTATTTAGAAACTAATATTCATAAATTAAAGCTTTATTCTGGATTTTATTAAGACTATACTACTACATTTTTCTAAAATAACTTAGATTTTTCCTAAATTTATCAAAAATAATTTTTATATAGCTCATATTTTTGAAAACATAAACATTTCATTTGTCACCGCATTAAACAAAATAAGTTTATGTTAACCCGTTTTACATCATTAAAAAACTAACATTTATTTCTCACGCACTTTCCTACAAAGCTTTCGTTCGATATAAAAATTCTAATATTGACTAATGTTTCAAAAAAGCTTTCGGATAATTAATAAAGAGAGGGAAATACAGAGAGAGAGAGAGCGGATGGAAGGGAGAAAACTGAACACAAAATATCCAGTGTTGCCATAATTTGAAATTGTAAAGGTGCTAAATTGCAAAAAAGAAAGATGCTAAAACGTACTGGAGTCTAAAAAAAAAGATGCTAATTTTTTTTTTTCAAATTTCATTACCTTTATATTGAAAAATTAAATACTTATTAATAAATTCTTTGGTTTTTAAATCGAAAAATTAATATAAAACATATGTTTCGATTTATATTTTTTAAATTTTAATTAAAATTATTTTGGATTTCATCTGAAATTTTTTTTAACATCAAATTGAGTTTTTTTAAATTTAAATTAAATATTTTTAATTTTAGAGGGATTTTTTTTTATTTAAAACTAGAGGTAACCCGGTGCGCTTCGCTACACCCTCCCCCTCCCCCCCCTCCGAATTGTTACGAAAAGGCTCACGCAAGTCCCAAGGCTCTCACTAACACAGTAATTCAGATATATCACATTTAATATTAAGTTTGTATAGGGGTACCATGCGCATTTGTCCAATCCCGCCCATTTTTTTGTCTGACTACTCACGTTAATAATAGATGACCTAAGATAAATTTTCAAAGCTCTCTCTATCATAGTACTTTATATATATGATATTAAAAATTTACTTTGAATGGGAGGTGCCACGCCCACTAAAAATATTAAAAAAATACAGCCTGTAGCACTTCCGATATCCGCAGTAAGAATCAGTGAAAATTTCAGGAAGATCAGATAAGTCGTTACGGAGATTACCTCCTACAAACAAACAAACACATTACCTCTTTAATTCTTTTTTTTTTGAATATGTTTTTTGTTTTCGCGATTTTTGATTTTGACAATATATTTTCCACGACAAATCACATTGATAACTAATGTACTTGTCAAAAGACTGTAGCTTTCGTAGTACATCATATTTTTGATATAGGAGGTGCCACGCCCACTTATCCCATCCCGCCCAATTTTTATTGGACTACTCATATTAATATCTGAGGGACTCGTGCAAAATGTCGAGCCTTTCCCAGTTATATGATATTAGATATCTACTTTGCATGGGCGGTGCTACGCCCACTGCTTCTATCACGCCCATTTTTTTGTTCGACTAATCACACAAAGAACCTATGGGGTCACGCAAAGCCACAAAGCTCTCTCTTTTACAGTACTCCAAATATTTGACATTTAATAGTTACTTTGCATGGGGAGCTCCACGCCCATTGGTGTGAACCCGCCAATTTTTTGTCTGACTACTCATACTAAGATCTGATGGTGTCGTGCAAAGTGCCAAAGCTTCCCTCTTTTAGTACACCAGTTATATGATATCATATATTTACTTTGTACTGGCGGTGCCACGCCCACTGCTCCGATCACGCCCATTTTTTGTCTAACTAATCATATGAATAACTTATGGGTTCACACAAAGTCCCAAGACTCTCACTATAACAGTACTCCAGATATATGGCATTTTATATTTTATTTGTATGGCAGGTGCCACGCCTATTGGTCCAATAGTGCCCATTTTTTGTCCGACTGCTCACATTAATAATAGGTGCCATCAGACAAATTTTAAAAGCTCTCTCTATCATAGTACTCGAGATATATAACATTGAATTATTACTTGTATGGGAGGTACCACGCCCACTTCTCCGATCCGGCCCATTTCCGGCGCGGCTACTAATATTAACAATAGGTGACCTCACACAAATTTGCAAAGCTCTCCCTGTCATGGTACTCAATATATGTATATGATATTAAAAATTTACTTTGTGTGGGAGGTGCCACGCCCACTAAAAATATTAAAAAAAATTATAGCCTATAGCACTTCCCATATCCGCAGTAAGACTCTGTGAAAATTTCAGGAAGATCAGATGGCTAGTTACGGAGATTACCCCCTACAAACAAACAAACAAACAAACAAACAAACAAACAAACAAACACACATTACCTCTTTATTATATTAGTATAGATATAACAGAAATTACATAATCAAAAAATACGAGTATATTACCATAATTGGTTTATGGAAACTAATATTTCTGTGATGTCTTCATCTTCAAGTTCATCTTGGCTCTAATATTTTTCTGATGATCGACTTTTATCGACGACAGCGTTCCTTTTATACGTATTACATAACATAACAACTCGGATTTTATTCTGTTCGAAGTTTGTTTTTAACTAAAGCCATTAAACTAATCAAACGTTCAACTTCGGCTTTTGAGAAAGACAAAACTAATAAAGACAATACAAATATTGATAACTCCTTAAATGGATTTTCGCCAATAGAATTTTTGTTAACTTCAATCCATAAAGAGGTTGTATTCAGTGTTGTATCCCAATTTTGTTCTCTGATATAACTCCATTGGATTTGAATTTTTTCTGTTTCAGATGATATAAATTTAAACTCTTCTAATATATGTATTGGTTATCTGTTCTTTTACCCGGTTTAATGTGTTTTGTATTGAAAATTTTGGCATTTTTTTAATACAATAATATTTTTTGGCAATCGACTTTCTAATTCATTAAAAACTGTTGGTGTTTACATTCTTCTATTTCAAAATGTTTTGTTATGTTTGTTGAAAGAAACGAGCAGAGTGGTAAAAGGAGTAGTACACAAAATTACCGTACTATACTTTGAGAAATTAAAACATATCAATACCATTAAACTTAAAATTGTATATTCAAAAATAATGAAAAAAATTCAAAAAAAGATGCTAAAAGCAACTTTTTATTAATAAAGGATGCTAAGTTAGCATCTAGCATCTTTTCATAAATTTTGGATTCTAAACGACAAAAAAGTTGCTAAATCTAGCAGCTAAAATGCTAAAACGGCAACACTGAAAATATCAGCACACAAAAATATGTAACGTTATTTTTCACTTTGCTATAGTTGAATATTATAAAAAGGATGTTGTGGCAAGTATAAGTCTGTAACGTTAAACTGCATTAATTACAGTTTCTGTATTATTGCATATAAACTTTTGCTTGTAAATTTTTTACTTTTTTTTTTTTTTTTTTTTGCAAATAACGGCATTATTATAACTGACTTAACCTGTCATGTATAACTAAAAGATTCTAATTATACAGCTTTGTTGAGAACCACACATACTGGAATTTTTGTTTTTAGCAACATGTTGCTGGTATTAATAAAGATATACATATACATAGACTGTAGTCAGAAGAATGGTTAATAAATTTCTTTCTTTATCATATGAAAAAAAAAATATTTTGACCAAGGGAAGAAATTGATTGACTATTAATTCGATTGCAACAACAGATATTTGTTTGCTTCTACAGGATTTCAGTTTCAATCGAATTCATGAACATATCGGCTATATATATACAACTAAATTTATATATGGTTATCACATACATATGGATTCAAATACAATTATGTTGCCACGTATCAGTAAAAAATGATTCAGAATGTATTAAAGTTCATTAACATTAAAAAATTTATTTAATTAACTACAAATTATTTAAACTGTTTACGCGTACAGTGCGTGAACACGCCGATTGTTGGCTTAACGAAACAACTCTCTTTAGCTCAAAAGGTTTATCGTAGCCTTTTGCGATGCCTTTGAGAGGGTGTTTTGTTAAGCCAACAAACTATTACTTGTGTATCACCCGTAGCAAAAGGTACGTTTTTAAACCCTAATTATAAATATCGATATATTTATAATAAATAAAATACCTTTTTTATAACGTTTAAGAAAAAACCTAATCCTCTTTTATTATTTTTACAAATACATATTATACATATTTTTGGTTTTCTAACAACTTATCAACATTATTTTAAAAAGCTCAAAGTATATTTCCAGCTCAACAATTTTTTACCGCAAAACTCGTTCAATTTGAAATTTTTTTATATCACCTTGAAAGTTTGAAATTATCACCAGTATTTTTTATATTTCAAATTATTATTTTTTTTTTCTGTAAGAATAATTTTACTTTTTTCAGCACATTATTTTATTTATGTATATCATCTTGAAACTGTACATTAAAATTATTTAAAAAAAATAAAAAAAATAAGAATAATTTCTTTTTTTCTATAGTTTTTCACTAAAAAGCTTTTTTCAAATTTTCAGCACATTATTGGATCTACTTGATGCTCTTTTACAACATAAATTCTGCAATCTGAATCCAGTCAAGAAACAAAATAATATTAAATGATCTCTTAAATTAAAAGAAAAAATTTTAATTTCTATTAAAGGTGTGTTTATACTATATGTGTTTTCCATCCATTTATAATTTATAATTTTTGCGTTTAAAGGTACATGTGTAATTGCGCCTGACATAACCTCTGTTTGTGTGTTTTGTTTACGACAGCTGATTTTTTAATTTGTGAATTTACAAAATTAATTGTTAAAAATAAATTTATATATATTTTTTTTTTATATTTTTAATGGCTAATTACTATTAAACAATTTATTCATTTTTCTTTTTATATGTCTTGTCATATCAAAATAGAACCTGTTCTAATTGAAAAATTTATATATGACTTTCAACATATATTGTACATAAATAGTGTTTGAAAGTGATTCACATGATGTGTACAAATTGCATGTTCTAAAAAGATATGAAAAACACAAGCAAAACACACTAACGCATGACCATATTTTAAAATCTGAAATCATAGATTTTTTGGAGAACTTTATTTTTTATAAAAATGTTCAGTAGAGAAATAATTCAATTTTGAAAACCCTACATTTTAGGTTACCAATTAGCATACTAATTGCTATAATAACACATTTGAATATTTTATAGATCCGTATCAATGAAAATAATGTTCTATCATTGTATAATTGCCGAACCCATGAATATTTATAGTTCTTCAATTTTTTCATCTAATAAACAGAAATATTTTCAAATTGAACCATTTGGCTGCCATAATCCTATACGTGATTTTACGTATATTATATTTAAATGTCCTCATAAAACGATTAAATGTTCACAATGTCGAACAATCAGCCCTATTCGGCAAAACGCATTTAATAGAAAACAATATACAGAATGAAAACAAGTCCATGCAATATGTACTAAAACAAGTATGTCAAGCGTGAATAAGTAACCGAATAGATCTGAACAAGAGGAAAATTAACAATACAAATGCATGCAGTAACATTAATATCATCATAACCATACAGATAAACACAAGCATGCTGGCCGAAGCAATATTTTTTGCACATCCGTCAATACTTTCAAATTTTAAAACGGCGAAAAGAAAATTCAAGCAATAAAATTATTTACGCGAGTATTTTGCCACACACAATTATATTTCAATGAGCGCACTTAATACACACGTATGAATGTACGTGGAAAATAATATTCATAGTTCATCTCATAAATTAAATAACGGACCGGACCAACCAAACTACATTATAATCTTCCATATGTATTTCACTATATGAGCATTAGAGAGGACAAAATTTGAAAATGTTTTGATTTTTTTTTAAAAGCCAAAGTGGATATTAGAAAAATAGTTAAAATAACAATTTTTGAAATCATTTAAATTTTTCAAGCGAAAAATTAAAAATTGTTCGATTTCGGCCCACTCTATTGTACATATATGGGAGACTTTACAGGCATTATTTTCAAACCAATGACCAGATAAAACGAAATATTTGTAATTCATGTAAATTAATTTGTTGCTGCTGCTGGCCAAAATAAACCAGTTGGAAGAATATGGCCAAATAGTTGAAATTGTCATTTCACTGTTAATTTTAGCCTTACCACCAAGGTTCAGAAAATACACACACGAAACACACAATGTTCTGTTCAAAAGCAGCCAACACATATCTTTATTTTCATATCAATTATGTGCGTTTCTAAATTTTCTACGGTGCCCAACACAACCATGACTGTGTTCGTTTTAATATTTCGTTATTTACACGAACATTTTTGTATCACATACTTTTTGTTTCAATCACACATAAAGCACACATTTTTGAGTGTTGCTTTATTTGAAGTTCATGTTCTGCTACGTGTAATGAAAAAAAACACAGAACATGTACAATGAACAGGTTCGAGTTCAGTTATATTTTAAGTCGTGTTGTGGCTCGTGTAGTAAGAAAAAACACAACATGTACAATAAACAGGTTCGAGTTCAGTTATATTTTAAGTCGTGTTTAAGTCGTGTTTAAAATATAACTGAACTCGAACCTGTTTATTGTACATGTTGTGTTTTTTCTCACTACACGAGCCACAACACGACATAAAATATAACTGAACTCGAACCTGTTTATTGTATATGTTCTGTGTTTTTTTTCAGTACACTTACCAGAACATGAACTTCAAATAAAGCAACACTCAAAAATGTGTGCTTTATGTGTGATTGAAACAAAAAGTATGTGATACAAAAATGTTCGTGTTAATAACGAAATATTAAAACGAACACAGTCATGGTTGTGTTGGGCACCGAAGAAAATTTAAAAACAAACATAATTGGTATGAAAATAAAAATATGTGTGTGTTGAGCTAAGTTATGTTTGTTTACATATATGTACGAGTTTTTTATTAAGTGTGTGTTTTTTTCTGAACTCTGCTTACCACCGACTCGTTGGCTCTTTAACGCTGCGTTTAACTGGTATAGCATAAATTTTATATTTGCTTAAAAAATTATTATTGTTTAAAAAGTACTTTTTCTTAAAAAAATATAAAAAGTTCCATTTCGTAAAAAGTACCTATTCTTAAAATGTTCCACTTCCTAAAAAGTACCTTTACTTAAAAAGTACACTTTCTCAAAAATATAACACAATTTCTTTAAAAATTATCTTTAGCTAAAAAAAGATTACTTTTCTTAAAAAAGTAACTTTTCTAATAAGTAAATTTTGTTAAAAAGTACCATTTCTTATTTACTTATTTATTTATTAGCTTTTCTTCAAAATCAACTTTTCAAAGAACAACACATTTTTTTAAGCTTTTGATATATTTTCTTAAAAAAGGAAATTTTGTTAAAAAAGAACCTTTTCTTAAAAAAGTACCTTTTCTTAGAAAGCACCTTTTCTTAAAAAGTACTTTTTCATAAAAAAGCACTCTTTCTTAAAACATCTGATACAATTTCTTAAAAAAGTGGCTTTTCTTAAAAAAGTACCTTGTCTTAGAAAAGTATCTTTTCTTAAAAAATTACCTCTTCTTTAAAATCACATTTTCCTAAAAAAGCGCTCTTTCTTAACATTTTTGATACATTTTCTTAGCAAAGTACCATTTCTCAAAAAAGTACCTTGTCTTAAAAAAGTATCTTTTCTTAAAAATCACCTTTTCATAAAAAAGCACTCTTTTATAAAATACCTGATACAATTTCTTAAAAAAGTACCTTTTTTAAAAAAGTACCTTTTCTTATAAAAGTATATTTTCCTAAAAAAGTACGTTTTCTTAAAAATAACCTTTTCATAAAGAAGCACTTTTTCTTAAAATATCTGATACATTGTCTTAAAAAAGTATATTTTCTTTTAAAGTATATTTTCTTAAAAAAGTACCTTTTGTTAAAAATCACATTTTCATAAAAAGCGCGCTTTCATAAAATATTTGACACATTTTTTTAAAAAAGTTCCATTGTCTTAAAAAAGTACTTTGTCTTAGAAAAGTACCTTTTCTTAAAAAAATAACTTTTCTTAAAAATCACCATTTCATAGAAGAGCACTCTTTTATAAAATAGCTGATACAATTTCTTTAAAAATTACGTTTTTTAAAAAAAAGTACTTTTTCTTAGAAAAATATTTTTTCATAAAAAAGAACCTTTTATAAAAAATAACCGTTTGATACAAAACGCCCTCTCTTATAAAATACCTGATACAATTTCTTTAAAAAGTACCTCTTTTCAAAAAAAGTACTTTTTCTTAGAAAAATATTTTTTCTTAAAAAAGTACCTTTTCTAAAAAAATAACCGTTTCATAAAAAAGCAGTTTTTTTAAAAATATCTGATACATTTTCTTAAAAAAGTAAATTTTTTTTAAAGTAAGTTTTTTTAAAAAATTATGTTTTCTTACAATAGTACTTCTTCTTAAAAATGTATCCCTTTTTAAAAGAGTGCATTTTCGTAGAAAGTATATTTGCTGCAAAAATAAATTTTCTTAAAAGAGTATCTTTTTTTAAAGCACCTTTTCTTAAAAAGCACCATTTATTAAAAAATAAAAGAACCTTTCTTAAAAATGTAATTACTTGTAAAAGTAAATTTTTTTAAAAAAGTAAATTTTCTTATCGTAGTACCTTTTCTTATGAAAGCGCGTTTTCTAAAAAAGAATCAGTTTCTTAAAGAAATGAAAATTACCTTTTCATAAAAATATAATTACTTTGAAAGGAAAATTTTCTTAAAAATTGTGAAAAACTTTTTTAAAAGGTGTTTCGTCATTTTTAACGGGCGACTTTAAACTAACTAGTTATGCATATCTGACGTTAAAGCACAAACTTTTTTTTAAATAAAAACCTAGTGAAAAATATTAATAATTCATTCATTAATAAAATATTCTCAGTACAAATATTTCGGATTTAAATTAAGCTAAAAAATGTTTATTAATTTCCACAGACATAAAATCCGTCAGATATGCCAAATAATTCTGGAGTTCAATCTACTTACTAAACTCGAAAATTTTCTAGATAAAAATTATTTACAAAAAAGAAAAAAAAAATGAAATATAACGCAATCCGCACTATTTTTTATGGTAGAATGAACAAAGGTATGTACATATAGATTTCACTTTATCGCATTCAATTTAATGCCTAGATATGAGAATTGTACAAGTATTCACAAGTAGTACATATAACTTAGTGTTCCTTTGTAATACTCTGCAGAAGAATTAATATATATTTGCGAATTGTATGAATAGATATTAATACCATAAAAGTTGTGATGCTTGCCTGCATCGCATTGGATTTAATCAACTGTCAAATTGTGTGCAAATAATAAATAACGTGTTACTTAAATTCCTGGTTGTTATGCAATTTTTAGGTTTCGTTTTAAAAAAAGTTGTGATAATACAAATTAATAGATATGACTGCAAAATTAACTACTAATTCTATTTTTTATTGAAACAATTTATTTGTCTAAAATTTCTAATATTAATCCTTTTCATCTCATTTTTTTAGCCCCAAAATAATATTTTACCTTAAAAATATTAAATAACCACAATAATGCTTTTCTTTATTAAAAATTTATTTGTTCATAAAAATTTTGTTTCGCCTTAAAAAAATGTCCACACAAATTTGGTTACACCGAAAAAGGTTTATCTATACACATAGTATGACTTTCAAAATATATATCACACAGCAGAAATTTAAATGTATAGCAACAAATGTGCATACATACCTACATGCATCCATAAGTATACATACAGATAAATTACCAGATTAGTATGATAATAAGAATGTCATTGTATTACACGAACAAACATTTATAAAGAGTTTGCATTACAACTATTAACAAGTAAGAAAATTATAGTCGGTCTAGACCGACTATACGATACCCTATACCATGCGTTTAGAAACTCTATCTCTTAGGCCCAACTAACTGGACATAGAAAATAAGCAAAAACCAAATTTGAGTGGGATTTTTATTAATTTTTTTGGCTGCAGATATGAAAAAGTTCATATCGGATGATATATCTATATGGGGACTAGGTCCAAAAGTGGACCGATCCTGATCATGTTTGGTAAAGTCTCTTTTATTTTGCAAAAATATATACAAACAAAATTTGAGAAGAAGCAGTGCAATATCTTTGTTTTTAATAGATTTAAGTGAAGATCGGGAAGCAGCTCTATATGGGGCCAAAGGGATCATTTTTGTACTACTCATTAATGGATGTAATGAACGCATACAAACCCAATTTGAGTAAGATCTATATGACAATTTGGATCTTATGGCAATTTATGTCGATTTCATAGGGGTAATTTGTATGGGGGCTAGGTCTGAACATGGACCGATTCTCACCAATTTCAATAGCGCTCAGCCCATGCCGATAAAAGCTTACATACCAAATATCATCAAAATATATTCATATTTGCGACCTGCAGTTTGATTACAAGGTTTACATGGACACACAGACGGACGGTCGGACGGACGGACGGACGGACATTGTTAAATCAACTCAGAAGGTGATTCTGATTCGATCGGTATAATTAAAGATGGGTCTAGGTCAAATATATTTGGTTGTTACAAACAGCAGCACAAAGTCATTATACCCAAACCACATAGTGGTATAGGGTATAAAAACAGTGATGTTGTGATAAAAATAGAAATAGTGGCAGTAGTGTTTAATAAGGGGGCCGGGCCAAACTCCGACTAAATGTAAAAATATAATTAAAGCTTTAGAACTCGCTTTTAAAACATATTTTTATATCATCTTTCGCTACGACATGAATAATTTATGGATTCACACAACGATCCAAAAATTTCGCTACCATAGTACTTCAGATTTATTTTTGATGTGTAAACATCTATGCGCGCAGGGGGGGTAAATTTCTATTTCACAATGCAAACACAAAAACCGCGTAACATGTGAGGCGTAAGACAAAATCGGTGTGACTTATGATTGCCTTGGTGAAAAAATAATGATATGAAAAAATAATGATAACACAACTGGGACGAACGACGAATTTTTCGTTCCGAATATTCGTCGTCAGAAATATAACACATCTGTGTATATGAAAATACACACAATCAGTGCGTCGAACGAAATACGTGATGCGTAACGAACTCTGCGATAGGTTTATTTATATTTCTTACGCCGACGAACGACGAATAAATTGGTGTAGAGTGGCCGTATTTTATTTTAGTTTTTTAGTAACTAAAGTTATTTTTGTCTTTAAGAATTGTTTTATTTTTTTATTTTATTAACTACTTATAAGTTAAATAAAATCTATTTTTAATTATATAATTTTCTTTTACATAGCTTTTTGTTAATATTTATTCTTTTTCGTTTAGTGCTTCTTTTTTTTTAAATATGGTCACACTGTCAGCTGCAACATGTAAACAAAAATGACATAAAATTAATTTATTAATGAAAATTTATGTAATTTTTTCGAAATTAAAAAATTAAAGGCTGCCGTACAAAAATAAAGGCTTTTACCATCGTGAACATGATGTTTATAATTGTGATAACTCGTTCAAAATTAAAAATTCTATTACTAATATTTTTCCAATATTTATTTATGTATATAAATTTCAAACAATTTCAAATGACGTTACAGCTGTTATGTAAATTCGTCGTAATTGTATTTCATTCGACGAATTTACGCAACGAATTGGTGCCGACAAATTCGTCAAGCTGTGCGAAATTCGTCGTTCGTCCCAATTGTGTTTACACCTATAACCTGTTTGAAAATCAAAAATTAAATATGAAAAATAAAATTCGAAAAATAAAAAATAAAAAATAAAAATGAAAAATAAAAAATTAAAAATGAAAAACGAAAAATGAAAAATAAAAAATTCAAAATGAAAACTGGTCAATAAAAAATAAAAATTAAAATATAAAAAGTTCAAAATAAAAAATTAAAAATAAAAAATGAAAAGTGAAAATTTAAAAACGAAAAATTAAAAATCTATATATACAAAATTCGTTTTCTGTTTGTTTGTTTGTTTGTTTATTTGTTTGTTTGTTTGTTTGACCGCTATCCAAATTTTTATTTTTCAACGGATTTCCCTGAAATTTTGTACACACGATCTCTATACCCCAGAAGAGGTAGCCATATACTTTTTACCGGCCACGCCTGCTTTTGCGCCCACTTTTTATTTAAAATTCCTTTTCTGTTTTATTCATAATTGTTCACTATACAAATTTTTATTTTTAACGGATTTCTCTGAAATTCGGTACACACGATCCCTGTACTCCAGCTAAAGTCACCATATACTTTTTATCGACCACGCCTACTTCTGCGCCCACTTTTTGTATACAATTCATTTTCTCTTTTTTGGCATATTTGTTCGCTATACAAATTTTTATTTTTCAACGCATTTCTCTGAAATTTGCTACACACGACCTCTGTACTCGAGGAAAGGTCGCCATATGCTTCGTACCGGCCATGCCTACTTTAACGCCCACTTTTTGGATACAATTCATTTTGTCTTTTGGTATATTTGTTCGCTATACAAATTTTTATTTTCCAACCGATTTCTCTGAAATTTGGTACACACGATCTCTCTGCTCCAGGGAAAGTCGACATATTCTTCGTACCGGTCACGCCTACTGTTACGCCCACTTTTTGTATACAGTTCATATTTTGTTTTTTGGTTCGCTACACAATTTTTTTTTAAACGGATTTCTCTGAAATTTGCTACATACGATCTATGTACTCCAGAGAGTTCGCCATATGATTCTTGCTGGCCACGCCTACTTCTACGCCCACTTTTTATAAAAAATTTATTTTCTGTTTTTTGGTATATTTGTTCATTATAGAAATTTTTATTTTTCAAGGGATGTCTAAAATTTGGTCACACGATCTCTATACTACAGGGAAGGTCACCATATGCTTTTTACAGGCCACGCCTACTTTGCGCCAACTTCTTTGTATATAAAACTTATTTTTTTCCTTTTATTTGATTCTTTATTTGATTGCTATACAAACTTTTATTTTTCAATGGCTTTCTTCAAAATTTAGTACATATTCCAGGGAAGGTCGTCATATGATTTTTACCGACCACGCCTACTTTTACGCCCAATTTTCATATAAAATTCATATTTTGTTGTGTGGTATATTTCTTCTCTATACAAATTTGTACTTTTCAACGAATTTCTCTGAAATTTGGTTTACATAGGAATAACTACACTGTGAACATATTCCCCAAACTTAAAAAAAGGTACCCAAAAGAAATGAACAAATCTCCAATTTTTTTTTAATCGAAATAAAAAATGAACTTACTCCCCAAATTCATTCTTAAATTTGTACATATTTTTATAATGAATTTTGTTACATTTTTATTTTAGTGAAAATTTGCATACTGCTCTCAATATATGTCCTACAATAAATGCATTTAAAATTAGTATTCTTTTCAATAGCATCATTTTGTTGCGCGGAAGCTACGCGCACGGGGAATACAGCTTAGCTAGAATATCGGAATGATCTGCAAAATATATTTTGGAGTTTAAAATAAGTTGACAACAACTGCGTGGCAGCACGGGTGTGGCTGCCAAATGCGCGGAAGCGGATGCAACTCGCTCGCGGAACACAGCTTCACTAAGCTGTCGTATGATAAATTTTATCTACGTATGTGAAATAATTACCTGTTGATCAAAATAGGCCACACATATAGTATAAGCAGTTGCTTAAAGAAACCTTGCGACACAATATTAAACGTCGAATTAGTCTTTCATTTCTGAAACTTGAATTTGACGTCTCTGCTCAATGATGATCACTTATTGAATGAAGTAATTCAATTTTTAAAAGTTCTGATTCCTTTAATTTCCGAACTATTCCGTTATATTTGATGCTTATAAATAAACTGAAAAAAAAACTTAAAGCGGTTTCGCAGCTTATTTTTGAAGCATTTTTGCTGCAGCATCTTATAAAAAACTTCTAAATTAAAAAATCAAAAAATTTTCAATTTAAATAAAAAATTAATTTACTGCCCATACAAATTTTTGGGAGAAAGTTTATTTTATTGGGGAATTTGTTAATTGGGGACTAAGTACTGAGTGCCTGGTAAGCATAGTGAACCATTTTTCAAGTCAAAGGCCTTTTTATCCCGGGCAAGACCGGGTAAAAACAGCTAGTGATATATAAAAAATTAAAAATGCAAAGTGACAAACGAAGAATGAAAAATAAAAAATGAAAAACAAAAGATTAAAAATGAAAAATGAAAAATAAAAAGTAAAAATTTAAAAAGAAAAAATGAAAAATGAAAAATTAAAATTAAAATACGAAAAATGAAAACTGAAAATAAAGTGAAAAGTGAAAAATGAAAAATAAGAAATGAAAAATGAAAAAATTAAAAATAAAAATGAAAAATAAAAAATGATATATGAATACAGAAAAACAAAAACTGAGAATTAAAAAATTTAAAATAAAAAATTTTAAATAAAAAATTAATAATAAAAAATTTCAAATAAAAAATAAGAAATAAAAAATGGAAAATAAAAAACAAAAAAAAAATAAAATAAAATAAAAATTAAAAAATTAAAAATTAAAATAAAATATGAAAGAAGAAAAATAAAATGTGAAAAATGAAAAATGAGAAACGAAAAATGAATAACGAAAAATGGAAAAACTAATTATAAAAAATGAAAAATAAAAAACGAAAAAATAATAAAAAATGAAAAATAAAAACTGAAAAATGAAAAATGGAAAACGTAAAATTAAAAATTAACTGGTTGAAATAATAAAAACTATTATATAAGCAGAGCTCCTGCAGTTGATTGCTATAAGTGATACCTAGATGACGCTTTTTGTTTGATTTTAAAAAAGTGCCATAAAAAAATCTTTAATTACTAGATGTTTACACATCTCCCCTGTGATCGGATTCACATGATTTTTTATGGGAGGAACTTCAAGCTTCCTGGTCGGAAAATTTTTACATTTTTAGTTCAGAGTATTTTTAGCTATGAAACGCTTATTAATTTTGTTATTCGGTTTTTAATAGCAACTCAAAAATAAACGAATTTTTTTGGGTGAAATATTTTTTTATTTTTCATTGCTTTTGCATACATACATTCCGGTCAAACTCTTCTACTTGTTTTTAAATATAAAATGAAATGAAATTTTATTTACAGTTTTGAAATGTAGTGCATAAATATAGAAGACAGATTTGCATGTTTTTTTTTTAAATTGCTTTTTGCTTTGCTTTTTTGTTACTTTTTGACTATGTATGTTTAAGGTTCCTTTTTTTAAAATGTATTGGGAATTACAAGTAAACATTTTTGCAACTAGAGCTGAGCCTGATACTAAAATTTAAAAGCAGTCTCTAAAATCATAATATATAAATATGTTACAACAACATCCGTTGATGAGGATGATGGCTTTGGATGATGTTTTTACGTATAGAAGAAGAAAATATAAATTAAAAAAAATAAAATATTAAAAAAATTAATAAATGCTTTTTATATGCTTTTATTGAAATGTCTTTATGTGTTTGTATAGCAGCACATTATTTAATAATATTCTACATGATTCAATCATTATTTCTCGCCGTTAATTTTAAAACGTATAAAAGCATATTTCACAAATTTTGTTTGTTTATATGTGTACATGTCGAGTTTTCATACATTTTAAAATGTTATATTCAAGGTTCGTTTCAATAATACAATTTTATTTATTTCAAGTAATTAATTTTTTTAATTAATTTGAAATTGAAAATGATGCAGCCTCGATTTGATGTTACTGCTCTCTTTGGCTTTTGAATCTTTTATATTGTTGCTTTTTTAATTCAGTCATTACGCCGCTTAACGTATTGTATTTTGAACATAGTCTGTACTCCGACATACATATCTGTGGTCACAAGCTTTAACCGCCTGAGTCGAAAATCATGCTTTCGGGAAAAATAACTTTTTATATAAACTATCAGATTCCAGCCCTCGAAATTCGAGTAAAAATTCTAGGAGATTTTATTTTTTCATTAAATAAAGACCCTAAAGGCATACTAATCAATTATAGCTGATTCACAAATCAACACAAAAAAACAAACTCATTTTTATTACAAACACATAAACAAATTTAATAAACACACACATAGCATTGTATAATTTTTTGCATGTGTTAGTAGCAACTTTAAATGCACTAAAGGAAAAAAAAATAAAAATTTGTAAATCTACAAAACGGCTAAAAATAAATACCTTTTAAATAATATATTTTGGTCAAAATCGGGATAAAACTGTAGAACAAAACATCGGTCACAAGAAATCGCCTAGCCTATTAATATTATAGATGTATGTAATGGGGCTTTTTAAAAAACATTGCTAAAGAAATGGGGATTTCGTGTAAATATAAAGAGTTTTTAGTAGAATATGATAGCATGCATAACACAAATCGTTCTTAAGTCGGTTATGGCTGTGACCACAGATCTATAAAAGCGAAATATATATGTTTGCTTGTATTTATCTTATATGAAGCTACACAATTGGACCGATCTTCCTGAAATTTTTACCTATTATTAACCTAGTGGCATTGCCGAAAATGATGGGATTATATAAGTGGGCATGGCACCTACCAAAGAAAGTATCATATATCTCCAGTACAATGACAATGACTGTATTTCAAATTTGTCTGGGATCAGATCAATGGGCGTGCCACCGCCCATACAAAGTAAATATATTTTAGCATATAACAGGATTACTTTCCCTTTCAAATTTCCCTTGACAATTTGTACGAGTCCATCAGATATTAATGTGAGTAGTCAGATAAAAAACGTGCCAGATAGGATTAGTGAGTGTAGAACCTCCAGTACATAAAAATATGAAGTACTATAAAGCGACAATCTGGAAACTTTTGACAAGTACATTAATTACCAATGTGAGTAGTCGTGGAAAATATGGGCGGAATCGCCAAATTCAAAAATCGCCAAAATAAAAAATCACCGAACCGAAAATCGCGAAAAACTAAAATCGCCAAAACAAACATCTTTAAAATCAGAAATCGGCAAGATCAAAAATCGTTAAAATCAAAAATCGTCAAAATCGAAATTCATTAAAATAAAATAATTGCCAAATTATATTTCAAATTCAAGGCCAATCGTTAAGTGTAGCCGGATTTATTATTTATTAAAATAAGTAACATAAGTGTTTTAATGTTACAATACAACTTTCGTATTAAGAATAGATTATGAAAACATACGTGTCAATAGGTTTCGGTAAGTTACAGCGAAGGACATACATTACAGGACATACTAGTACACTATATTTTTATTAAAAAAAAATTTTCGTTTTTTTCTTGATTTTTTTCATATGAGAAGATCGTATCGAGCAAAAAAGAAAATTTTTCTTAATGGCTTCTGACTTAACTGGGTTTATTATAAATATTTAATTGAATCAATCCACCGTCATCTTTCTTAGAATTTGGATAAATATATATTGTAAGAAGAAACTGTTATGGATTTAAATTTTGACCAGATACTAGATTAAAGCTGTAAGCAATTTTTTTGCTTCAAGTGGGTATGGAACCATGAAGCTCCTTATAATTCAGCATACTAGTAAGGTGTTAAGTTAATATATACTATCAGATTCCAGCGCTCGAAATTCGAGTGCAATTTCTAGGCAACTTTATATTTCAACTTATCCAATTCACAAACCAACACTTTTTTGGTTTATTATTGTGAATGAAGATAACAAACTCATTAACAAACACACTAATATTAAGTTCTTTACATACTACAGATATCAAATATCATAAAAAAAACTTTCTCCTGTACAATTTTGATTTTGGCACTTAAGCTATCTTTCAGGTCATGGCGCGATATTTTTTCATCAAACATCGCAGCCACCCATATAGCAAAGTTTTTGAAGAACTTTAATATTCAGAGTCTAAAATCTTTTTTTAAAACAGACTTAATAACCAACCAACAGTTATAGCGCATAATATAAATAATATACAAGAGACTACAAGGGGTAGGGAAGACAAACAATATTTTGTGTGTGTAATTTGGAAAGTTGTAACTTTACTTTACTGACAAACAAATTAAAACTTCCTTAAATTTATTTAGTCACAATGACTAAAACACACGGAAAGAAAACCAATGTTTTTCTTTTCGAGAATTTATTTCATAAAAGCCACCCATTGAGTTATTTTTTTAGAAACTTCAAATTTAACTGTGTGTGTATATATGCATGTGTGTGTGTGCGTAAAGATGGCTCTTCTTATTTTCTATGGCATATAATCAATTGTCATGTTTTGAACAATTCTACATTGTTAATACCCGCAAGCCAATCTAAACTTTATCGTTTTTCATCCAAAATAAATTAAGTTACCATTTGTTATTGATACTTTTATAATTGATATTCTTAGAAATTACATACGTGTACTTTTTAAATTGAATTTACTTTACTATATCATCGAAGGAAATTTTTATGAAATTGACACATATGCCAACTAAAACTCATACAAATATAACAAAAACAAACTGAAATCAATTACAAATCTTTAAAAAAAAAAATTGCTTGACGCAAAAACAGCTGGAGGTAGCAAATTGATATATACCTGTCAGTCGGCAAGTATAGATCCGAAGTAATAATCATTTTTGATATTGTATTTAATATAGTACATACAACGCTTACCAAAAAAAAATAGTTTTTCAGTATTTTTATATCACAACTAAATTGATTGATTTTTAATTTTTATTTTTGCTCTTTAAAATTAATTTGTAAATGTATTATTTCAATAAAATTTTGAAATTATTTTTATATGTCATTCAGTTAGTTTTGAAAATGGTCAATTAATTTTTATTTATTTAATTCCATTTCCTGTACAACAAGATAGAGTCTTATATTTAAAGTACAGGAACGTATTGCGTTACAAAGAAAACATTTTACAATATTATTAATTATTAACATAACATTTTTCGTATAATATAAAAATATTGATAAAAATAGACTATTTATAAAAGTCAAATAAAGAAGTTTTGAAACTTTTAGCATTGATGTTTTGTTGTTGACTTAGTGGAAGATTGTTCCAAAGATGAACGTCATGTACATAAAACTGCCATTCAGATACTATGCATTGATGCCTTGGACTTACAATATTTCGGTTTCTTGGCGATTGGAAAAAACGGATTTTATCAAATATATATTTGGGTATTTGTCTGTTTATTATGTTATGCAAAAATGTAAGAGTGCGAATTTTTAACAGATAATCAAGATTATTACTGGAAACAGAGCAAACATGATCAAATCTTCCCAATCCATACACATATAACATTATTAAACAAGACATTTAGTTTCCTATTACTAACGGCATCACAGCTTCCAAATAGCTCACTTCCATACAACAGGGAAGGAATCAGATACGTCTTGGCAAGTAAGGCCCTTATTCTTAAAGGCGTGAAATACTGTGTCGACCAGACAGCACGTAGTTTTGTATAAGTTTGACCAACCAGTGAATTTATATGATCAGTCCATATTAAATTGCTATTGAAAGTTATCCCTAGATTTTTCGACGTATTAACAATTTCAATTTTCTGGCCATTTAAATCAATGTCTTCAGAAATGGTGGGATTTAAACTTTTTTTTTCGTATAGCAATGCATTTAGATTTCTGTGGATTCAAACAGAGTCCGTTAGCATTAGCCCAAAGGTAGATTCTGTTTAAGTCGTCATTTATAACAAGATTTTCGTAAAGAAAATAATTTTCTTTCATAACAAATATTTATTGCTAAATATTATTATTCTATATCAAAAGAAAATCAAAACTGCTTTTGGTTACTGATAATGGTTGGTGACTCGACGCGAAACAGCTGTATGAATATAAATAATATAAATAAATATAAATAAATTTTTGAAACAAATGTGCCATGTTTTTGCTTAATTTAAAGTAAAAACATTTGATATTGAGCCTGATTTAATTTATAACAATAGTTTTAATTTTGGAAGATGGCCCTATTTCATTTGATACCCATGTTGAATTATGGATGAAAATATATAAATAAATTTTTAGAAATTTTTATATCCCTAAAATTTTGAAGTTCTTTAAAAAGGAGAAAAGATCAAAAATTGGAAAACTGAGTGCATAGTTTTTCTAGTTTTTTGAGAAAAATATTTTGGAAATTCTCAAGTATATGAAAGGATAAAATTTTCAAAAGACGTTTGGAAGGCCAAAACTGTGATACGTTATGTTAGGAAAATTTTTACTGTGATATTTTTATACTCTCCACCCCAGTGTGCAGAGGGTATGTATAAGTTTATCATTACGTTTGTAATAATTACAAAAAAAAAATTCTGGACCCCATAAAATATATATATTTGTGATCCTTATAAAAAGCGGAGTTGATATAGCGATGATTTTCTATGTTGTTCTTGTCACGATCACGGCCTCAATAAGACAGATAGGGTGATGATTTTGAGTGAGAATGATTCATAAAGATCATGGGAAGTTTTCTGTTTCAAAAATCATAAATATCAGTGGAACAGGTCCAGGCAAATCTCTGAAAATTAAAAAAAAAAAATATATATATGTTTATATATTGTTCTTGTTGTTATTCTAAATATTGTATTGTTGTCATAGCTGTACTTGTTGTTTTTGTGGTGTTTGTGGTAATAATATTGTAAAAACTAGACCTTTGTAATTTTTTTTTATCAACTCTGGTAGAAAAATTTTAAAGTTTCCATTATTTTGGCATCACTAAAAAAATTTGTTATATCATTTTTGTCATCGCCACGTGCCTGCCTGTAAAGTTTCAGATCGATTGGGCCACGGAAAACTTTTTCGACAACCAGATACTACGAGTTAATATAAAGGGAGTAAAAATTAACCAACGTCTAAAGTAAGTAATGTTAAACTACCTAGTTGTTAATAAAAAAAAAAAAAAAACAATTTTTCTTCTAACTAGCTTTGCAATCGTTATTTCTATTTTAACATGAATGTCAACATTTTCAATTTGATATCAAACACAACGATGTTAAAAGCATACACAGAGCTGAGTAAAGAAGAAGCAATGTGTTTTTTTGCTTTCAAACCAGTTCTACATAGATATATAAAATTATTATTCTGCTTTGCCTACAAAATATCCGATTGCGATTATATATTATTTTTAAAAATTGCATATAATTACTAAAGCATTATTATTGACATAAACACAAAATTGCACCTTTTAAATTTTCCATTCAAATTTAAGAAAATATCAATTCTAAAAATTGGAATTCAGATTTCCAATTATAAATTAGAAAATATCAATTGAATTTCAGAAAATCATATTAAAATGTTGGAAATAATAACTTGAAATTTAGAAGATATCAATTGAAATTTTAAAATATAAATTGTACCCTTTAAACACAAATTGAAATTCAGAAAACACCAAATATGTTTACATTTAAAAAATCAACTGAAATTAAAAAAAAAAAAAAACATTGCAATTGAGGAGACATTAATAGCATTTCAGGATAAGAAAATATTAATTTAAATTCAATAAAGTTTAGAAAACCTCAAATGATATTTAAGAATTGCGAACATAAAAACTGTTACATAAATAAAGCACAATTTGATGAGAATGTTATTTATATATTATTTTTCACAATTTTTTTTTTCAGAAAATAAAGATACAAATTATTTTCTTTAAAATTTTTGGGACATTTGATTTTTTGCGTTTAGCATCCCTAATGTGAACCAGTTTTCATTATGACTTCAAAATTTGACTTCATGGTAGTCAAGGTAAAACCCAAAACATTAAAGTTCGATAATAATTGCCAGGTAGTAGTATTTGGAGCCAATAAATAAAAATATAATTTATTAACAGAATTTAATTCAAAATCAAAAGTTGGCATCACTGGGTTAGATTTTTTATTGTATTGTGTAAACAGAGATAACTTCCTTTTAGTACGCAAAAAAAAAAACGTATTTTCCAAATATGCCAATATTTTAACAAAAAAAATTGAGAGAGCTTTTTTTTGGTTATTATTTTGTTACTCGATCTGATCTATACGGCCGCAATGAAGAATTATTAGGCCAGGTAAGAGAAACTATACAGCCATCTCCAAATAGCACGATTTAATGCGTAAAGCCACCTTACACAACCATTACCTTCGCAATGGAGGTTAGGGCGAGCTACTTAATTTGCCAAAACTTAAACTAAATTAAACGAGAGGTTATGTCATATAACCGGAAACGCATGCATATAGGTATATTACGGTGGCCCTTAATAAAAAAAGTGTCCAAACTGCCGGCCTCACCTCCTAGAAATATGCGAATAGCAAAAAAACTGAGAAATACAAAGTTTTGGGCCAATCAAAAAACGTTTAGTCGTGGCGCAAAGCGATTGAAAATTTCAAGTGTGTTTATATGGGGAAAATATGACTTTTTTTTTCAGATTTTACGTAAATTTCGTTATATAATTTAATTTTTCCGACAAGCTGTTACATAATTCGGGATCAGTATTAAATTATCCTTTCAAGAGGCTATAACACTTCAAAATCGTATAAAACCTCGCCAAGAAATAGCAAATGCCCCAGACCACTTTTGTGCCAAAAAAAAACTAAGTCATGAAATTTGATGGCATTTTTTTCAACTTTGAAAAATTGATTAAAGCCATCATTTTTTTTGGTTCCTATACTTATAAGTACTCAGATATGAAGTATTGTTTTATTACCACGTTGTTAACCTATTGCGCATTGAGACCGAAAGTTGGGAATTTTTTTGATAAAATTTTTAAAACTCCTTTTACAAGTTTGAAAAATTTTCTTAAACAATATTTGAAGAAATGAATCTATCACTATAAGGTTTTATTAAATACATGCTGCAGATTAACTGTGTGAATTTTTAAGTAAATCCCTCTGCCAGAATTTTTTTGACAAGGATTTTATTTTTGCGGATTTCGAGAAAAATTGGATTTTTGTGAAATGTTCTGTAAATGTACTCTTTCTAAAGACTTTCTATCAAAAATTCATAATTTTTCTACTTTTAAATGTTATATTTTATCTTAATAGCCTAGGGTTTCGGAAAAAAAGTAATATGGCACCATTAACCCTTTTGGAATTGGTGTCACATATGACCCCAAACTAATAAAAGACAATTTATTCAAAAAATTCTAATATTTTGTAAGTGCTGTACAATTTTTAGATGCGACACTTAAAATATAATAACCAAATATGTAGAAATTTCGTTCCAAAAATTTGGGATAAATCCGAGAACGTTAACCCATTATGTGCCAAGGCCAGCTTTGGATTTTAAGATATTTTAAAATAAAAATGACCTAAAACGAGTTTTTTTTGGCGTTTTTTTTTATCAATATCCACCAAATTGGTGGGTGAGACAGCAAGAAATTCAACTATTACTATTACTATTATTATTACATAAAGTAATTTTATAACAAAATTGGTTAAAAGTTGTTTTAATTTATATTCGCGAGCAATAAGCAGATAATTGCACCAGAGATATATCACAATGGATAATTTTGATCCCAGGAGCATTGAATGGTTAAATAAATAACAAGTAAGAAAATTATAGTCGGTCTAGACCGACTATACGATACCCTATACCATGCGTTTAGAAACCCTATCTCTTAGGCCCAACTAACTGGACATTGAAAATAAGCAAAAACCAAATTTGAGTGGGATTTTTATTAATTTTTTTGGCTGCAGATATGAAAAAGTTCATATCGGATGCTATATCTATATTGGGACTAGGCCCAAAAATGGACCGATCCTGATCATGTTTGGTAAAGTCTCTTGTATTTTGCAAAAATATATACAAACAAAATTTGAAAAGAATCCGTGCAATATTTTTGTTTTTTGATAGATTTAAGTGAAGATCGGGAAGCAGCTCCATATGGGGCCTATGACTAAGAGTTGTCGCATAGGGATCATTTCTGGACTACTGATTAATGGATGTAATAAAACATACAAACCCAATTTGACTAAGATCTATACGACAATTTGGATCTTATGGCAATTTATGTTGATTTCATAGGGGTCATTTGTATGGGGGCTAGGTCTGAACATGGACCGATTCTCACCAATTTCAATAGCGTTCATGCCATGGCCGATAGAAGCTTACATACTAAACTCCATCAAAATATATTCATATTTGCGACCTGCAGTTTGATTACAAGCTTTACATGGACACACAGACGGACGGACGGACGGACGGACGGACATTGTTAAATCAACTCAGCAAGTGGTTCTGATTCGATCGGTATAATTAAAGATGGGTCTAGGTCAAATATTTTTGGTTGTTACAAACAGCAGCACAAAGTCATTATACCCAAACCACATAGTGGTATAGGGTATAAAAAAAACACGCATTTTTAGCCATGAAGGTGTTTGTTTATTTTTCCGACTACATTGTTATTACGATGTTACTGCCATTGTTAACTTGACCAATTTTAACTCGCCATAACATACTCATGGGTAAAAAAAACTAAATTACAACTTTTTAGTTTTGTTTAAAGAGCAATGAGAAAAGCTTGTGGTTTAGATGATATTAACAACCAGATGTTAAAAAATCTTCCCAAAATTGCAGTACGTTATCTGACTCATATCTATAATGCATGCTTGACCCTGCAATATTTTCCCAACACGTGGAAAACAGCTAAAGTCATTCCTATACCTAAACCGGGTAAAACACACAATATACTAGAAAACTATAGACCAATAAGTCTATTAAGCAGCTTAGGAAAAATTTTGGAGAAGGTTATAAGCAAAAAACTGGTCGAATTTCTCAATAATAACAGCATTTTACCTGACGAACAATTTGGCTTTAGGAGTTCGCATTCAACTATTCATCAGGTTAAAAGAATCTGCAATGATGTTAAACAAGGGTTGTCTACGGGAAAATCCACAGCACTCGTCTTACTAGATGTTGATAAGGCTTTCGACTCGGTATGGCACTATGGCCTAATATATAAGCTTATTCAGTTTAATTTCCCAATGTTCCTTGTTAAGTTGATAAGGAATTTTCTAAAAGACAGATATTTCTGTGTTTCTATTGGGAATTCTTTCTCAGATCTAAACTTAATTCCTGCAGGTGTTCCTCAAGGATCAGTCCTAGGTCCAATCCTTTATAATATATTCTGTGCTGACATGCCCACAATCAGTCCATGCAAACTTGCAGCTTATGCAGATGATCTTGCAATTTATTTCACACATGAACTCAGTCCGAACATTCTGACCGAAGTTCAATGTTCACTGGACCGGTTGGCCGAGTACTACTCTAAATGGAGAATAAAAATTAATTCAAATAAGACACAAGCCATCTTTTTCACAAGGAAAAGAAAACCTTGTTATTTACCTAGTGATAATCTAACTCTTTTGGGCAACAGTATAAATTGGTCAAATAATATAAAATACCTTGGCATTTGTTTAGATACAAAATTAACATTTAGCTCTCATATATCTAGCATTACTGATAAAATTGATAAATATAAAAAAATATTATATCCACTTATCAACAGAAACTCTCTTCTTAATAATTCTAACAAAATTCTAATAGTTAAAGTCATTTTTCAGGCAATAATCCTATATGGCTGTCCAGTATGGGGAAATTGTGCAAAAACCCATTTAAAGCGCCTACAAATAGCGCAAAACAAAATTTTAAAAATGGTTCTCAAGTTACCATGGCACTTCTCTACTTCCAGATTACATGCTATCAGTAATACTAGTATTGTCTCTGAAGCGATTGCAAAAACCACCACTCGTTTTATATCAAGTTGTAGCTTATCTGAAAATCCACTAATCTCTAACCTTTATTAATTTTATTAATTATAAGTCTATCTATATCTTTCTATATTGAATAATAATATCAATTAATGCTTGTTATTATTGCTTTTTTTTCTATTCATATTGAAGGTTTTTGTTAATAGTTTTCCTTCGGCTTTAAATCTTTTATTTATACCTTTCACTTTTCTTTAAAATTTATAATAATACTTTAGATATAAGGCAAAGCCAAATCTGTGCAATAAGTTTTCCTAATATGTAAGAAATTTGTAAATTTTGCTATTAAATAAAGAATTAATTAATTAATTAATCTTAAAATCCAAAGCTGGCTCGGCACATAATGGGTTAACGTTCTCGGATTTATCCCAAATTCTTGGAACGAAACTTCTACATATTTGGTTATTATATTTTAAGTGTCGCATCTAAAAATTTTACAGCACTTACAAAATATTAGAATTTTTTGAATAAATTGTCTTTTATTAGTTTGGGGTCATATGTGACACCAATTCCAAAAGGGTTAATGGTGTCATATTACTTTTTTTCCGAAACCCTAGGCTATTAAGATAAAATATAACATTTAAAAGTAGAAAAATGATGAATTTTTGATACAAAATATTTAGAAAGAGTACATTTACAGAATATTTCACAAAAATTCAATTTTTCTCGAAATCCGCAAAAATAAAATCCTTGTCAAAAAAATTCTGGCAGAGGGATTTACTTAAAAATTCACACAGTTAATCTGCAACGTGTGTTTCATAAAACCTTAAAGTGATAGATTCATTTTTTTAAATTTTGTTTAAGAAAATTTTTTCAAACTTGAAAAAGGAGTTTTAAAAATTTTATCAAAAAAATTTCCAATATTCGGCCTCAATGCGCAATTAGTTAACAACGTGGTAATAAAACAATACTTCACATCTGAGTACATATAAGTATAGAGACCAAAAAAGAATGATGGCTTTAATCAATTTCTCAAAGGTGAAAAAAATGACATCAAATTTCACGACTTAGTTTTTTTTGGCACAAAAGTGGTCTGGGGCATTTACTATTTCTTGGCGAGGTTTCATACGATTTTGATGTTTTATAGCCTTTGGAAAGGACAATTTAATCCTGATCCCGAATTATATAACAGCTTGTCGGAAAAATTAAATTATAGAACGAAATTTTCCTAAAATCTGAAAAAAGTCATATTTTCCCCATATAAACACACTTGAAATTTTCAATCGCTTTGCGCCACGACTAAACGTTTTTTGATTGGCCCAAAACTTTGTATTTCTCAGTTTTTTTGCTATTCGCATATTTCTATGGGGTGAGACTGACAGTTTGAACACTTTTTTCCCCTCCATATAACGAAGGGCCACCCTGAGGTATATAGTATAACCTAAATGTATGCCGATGAACAACCACGATGACCAAAAAGCAAACATTGAAACGTGTTTTCATTTATCCGAAATAATAAAAAAGACGAAAACGATCTTTCCTCGCTGGAGCGCGAATTACTAATTTGAGAGAGCTCTATATATCAACTCTTGGAATAAACAAAAATCCAGATCAAACAAAAGAATTTGCTGAAATAATTTGGTATTAAGTTTAACAAATTGTTTACTTTTTCAAATATTTTGTTTACACTTATTATCAATACTCAAACCGAGGTGGAGGGTATCAAAGATTCCGCACAGCCGACTTTAACACTCCTATTTGTTTTTAATTTGTTTTTCGTTGTACCAGCATAAACTTTTCTGCAATTATCAGATTCGTTGCCAATGTAAGGTGTTTTATATAAACATTACACTTTTCTTGTTTTTCTATTTTATCTTTGGTTTTTCTGTAGAATTTGGCAAGAGTATTGTCCGATTTATGAGCCACCTTGTAGTTTTCACCATTAAATAATTTCGATTTCTCAATCCTTCAGATAATTCTGGAACATATGTTAATGTTTTATAAATCTTGTTTAATATTTGAGATGTTTTTTGTTTTTTCATAGTCACGAATCATTTATTTGTCAATTTTTGGGAAAATTATTATTATATAATGTGTCCCTTAGCTTCTCTATATTTTCTTTGGGAAATTCTACATCACTAATGTTGAGAACCCTTTTTATAAGGTTATTGGCCGTATTTATTATTATTTTCTTTGGGTGTTTAGAATAGAAATTAATTATTCGACCTGATGCACTTGGTTTTTGATATCAATTTACTTTTAGATTGTTTTTATTTCTTATTACAATTGTATCGAGATACGGTAACTCAGAATTATGTTCATATTCAATCGTGAACTTAATGCTGGGGTGAAAACTATTAAGGTTAATCATAATTTCTTCTATTGCACTTTCTCCTACTACACTAAATAGATCATATACATATTTCGTCAATAGTTTTGGTTTTGACGACAGCTTTCCAATACAGGTTTCTAAAAGTTTATCCATCACAATATCCGCAACGATAGGTGAAGCCGGTGACCCCATGGGTAATCCTTTCCTCTGGGTGAAAATCTTGTTATCATATTTAAAATACCTGTTGTCTTTAATGCAAAACCTTAGAATGCGTAGGAATAGTTCGTTAGTCATATTTATGTATTCTGCAATCTGTTCCCATCTGTCTTCAATAATTCTTATAGCTAGATCCACAGGTATGCTCGGAAATAGCGACACTACATCGATAGATATTAGTCTTTCATCTTCCGGTATCGTGATGTTTTTAACCTTATCCCTAAATTGCACTGAATTCCTTACGTTGTATATCGAGTCCTCTGTAATTTTCTTTAATATTTTCGTTATGTATGTGGCGACAGCTCCGAGAATATATGGACTTCTTAAAATCCATAAGGAAGATTATCCATTAAGGCTCATTAGCATTAATGCACTTTCATATAAACTATGCAAATACATAACGGAAATATTAAAGAAAATTACAGAGGACTCTATATACAACGTATATCGACATCAGACATACAGACATCTAGTTAACAAACGATCATAGTGCAATATTAATATTTATAATAAACAATAATTGACGATGGTGGAGACACAACAATAGTTTTAAGAATTTTGTGAGAATATTTAATGTGAGAATTTTTGTAGTTTTGTGATTTAATTTTTACTACAATAATGTTTGTTTATATGTATGCAGATGTTTTAGATAAATCCCTGAGGATGCTGTTCGACGAATAGCGAAATATTGGAATAAAAATAAAGAAATAATTTTTCAAAATACGACCTTGATCTCGATGAAATAATTTTTTAATTATTTAAATACATTTTTAGAAATTTTTATATCTTTAAAATTTTG
This sequence comes from Cordilura impudica, assembly GCA_963682025.1. NCBI lineage: Eukaryota > Metazoa > Arthropoda > Insecta > Diptera > Scathophagidae > Cordilura > Cordilura impudica. Next base: position 304,820,975 of record OY821518.1, read on the forward strand.
AAGTCCTTTATAAGGGAGAGAAGATCAGAAAATGAAAAACTATATGCAAATGTATATGGTTCTGTTTAACACGTTCGCCACTCAGCGTCACATATATGTGACGTGAAAGTTTTCATAAAACCTCATGTCACATATATGTGTCGCATAATTATAACATTGTATTAAGCTTTTATTTCACGAAAGTTTGTAGGAAGCATTTTTCTTGTATGGTTTGGTCTCTGGCAAGGTTTCAGATGGATATGAGTGCTGCGGTTTGTGGATACGCTAAGCAGTTACATATATTAAAATTTCGTTTTTTTCGGATATTCCCCAAAATTTTGTTATTTGCTAATTTATATGAAAACTAACTTTAAATGCGCTTTTAATAGTTCATTCGTGTCACAATGGCAATAGAAGAAGATACTATTTTGTAAAAGTGTCCTAGAAAAAACTTGTTTCTGCAGAGGAAATTGTTGAGACTATTCTGAATTCCTGTGAAAGTTATATGGATTTTGAAGACTCTGGAAGCAGCTTTGCCCCAGATTGAGTTACCACGCAATGCAAATGCAGATTTTTATTGACGAGTTAGTGAAGAAAATTGATTTGTGGACAAATGCACGCGCTAATTATATGTCTAAAAATAAGAAACTAAGCGCAAAGTCTAATCTTCTTAGATGAAATGATGTGAAAGTTGAGGAAATAAAAAAGGTAATTGCTTTGCGTATTACAACGCCGCTTAATAAAAAGCCGGAAATTATACTGTTTTGGAGCAAAGATCCGCTTTATTTTCAAAGTATTTTTGGTACAGCTATGAGTCGCATAAAGTTTGAAAATATACTTCGTTGTATGGGTTTCTATTTCCCTAAACAATGTGATAAATCTGACCGTCTACACAAAATTAAAAATGTCGTAAAGCATATTCTTTAAAATATAAACAAAATCTACAGTCCCCCGAAAAACTTGTCTTTGGATGAAGCTCATCTTTTGTGGAGAGGACTTTTATTTCGGACTTTTATTTCGGCAGTTTATTTCGAACAAGAGACATAAATACGGATTTAAGTTTCACCAACTTTGTAGTCCAGATGGATTTTTAATAAATATGGCTGTTTACACTGGAAAAGCTACCATTTACAATGAAAAAGGACATTCATTTCTCTTAATAAAATTGTTTAGAAAACTCGTGTCACATATATGTGACACATTTTTTTTGTTGGTGAGTTTTTATTGAAAGCGCAAAAAATTGGTGAGTGACGAACGTGTTAAATACAGTAAAAACTATATATTAAAAATATTGCATGCTGTATTAATGCTTAGAAGTGCTAGTGATGACTTTATGGAATAAAATAATAATTATACGGCGTTGGTGAGCCAATGAGTGGTGTAACTATATATGAAGATTTCTGAATGAAATATACAATAATAAAGAAAAAGTTATGTGTCTCACCAATGCACAGAACTTTAGATTTTACAGTCTATATTTGTTCTAGAACAAGAATATTGTGTTGTTGGTAATAAGTGCCTTGTTTCAAATGCTTTAAAGTGTAATTGACAATATTCAAAAAGTTTAAAAGCATAAGTAATTTTAGTTTATAAAATCAACCACATTTTGTATGGTGTATTGATGCAAAGAATCCATAAGGAATATCAAACATTCAAGGAGTGGTAGACAGATTTTATAATAACTGTAGACAACTTGAAATTTGTTAAAACAGAGCAACTTTATAAGGTAAGGAATATAAGAATAGAACATAAGTTGAATAAAAAATTAGTATTGCCAGAGTTCTTGTTTTTCCGTCGACTAAATTGGCTTGAGTTCATTGATTACACACATATTTCAAAATAATGTTTAGCTTTAATATTGATTATGAAATACAGCGAGTTTAATGTATTCAAGTTTTAATCTTAGTTATGTTATTTTTTATTTTATATATTTATTTGTTCTTTCACCAGCTTTCGTAAAATATTTTAAAAAAGCTAGAATATCCTGTTATGAGTTTTCCATGTTTTTTTCTTTCAAAAAAAAAAAAACACTTACTTACCAATTATTTAATAATATTTCACGCCACATTAATAAATGTGCACACATTGAAAGCAACAACAACAAATAATGCACTCACAAGTTACAGAACACTCTTGAGAGTCTTGTTTTAATATTCAACAACGATTGTAAAACAATTTAAACAAAAAACAAAAAACTTTGCCGAGAACGTTGCATCGAATGAACGTACGAGCGAGCAGCATAACAGGGAATATACACATGCAACACACACACACTGCAGCAACAATAACTGTAATGATGTGCATGAGTTAATACAACATTTAAAGGCTTGAAGGATTCAACAGAAATACACATGCACATTATTTTCCGGTACATGAGACACGGATGGGAAATATTTGCCCCCTAGCCGACAATATAAATTTTTATAACTTTTTAAAATTAATTTAAATTTAATTGGTTGTATAAGTAATAAGAAAAATTTAATAATATCCTAGTAGCCATATAAAGAAGAGATTGCTAAAAATGAGATGGTTGATTTCACAAATTTGAATTTAAAAAAAAAACATAAAGAATTAAATATTTAAATTAAATTTTTCAGCTTCAATGTCTCATTGTTTGTTAAAGTGAAAATGAAAATTATGGCAATAATTTATTCGCATATAAAAGCAACGTTCATTTAAAATCACTTTGTTTGCTCATGTCGAGAACATATATTTAAGTATTATATAGCGATGGTTTTATGATAGTGATGACAAAGGAAGTTCGTCATACCCCATAATCTTCAATTAGAAATATTTTATGCATGACAAAATTCAATTTAACGTTCATTTTTATATGCAAATCAAATTTTAATACCTTTAGCAGTGACGTGTCATGAAATAAAAAAAAATAAACTTTTATTATGTGGTTGAAGTCAGAAAAGCGAGACAAATACGTTTTTAGACAGCAATAAAAATAATAAGTAGTAAATAAAATAGACATTGCATGGATTAAGGACGGAATTTATTCCAAAAAATCGTATACAACTACACCAAAATTTTCATTCAGATATCTCTTTATTTGCGGCCTGTGGCCACGAGTGAGAAATATTTTGAAGAAAAAATAAAATTGGTAAGGTAGTGTAGTACCTTCAATTTGAACAAAAACAAGTAAGAAACTTATAGTCGAACTAGACCAACTACATAATGACATGAGTTTCAAGAAAGGATATTGGATCCATCCTTACCGGATGTGGTCATTAATGGACATAGAAATCAAACATAAACAAAATTTGTCATTAATTTGTTATTTGTCGACATAGTTCAAAATGTACTATATGATTATTATATGGGACTAAGTCCATAAATGGTACAAACTAATCAAGCTTGAGTAAAATATATTTTGCTTGAATGTCATTAGATGGATTAATGATAGAAAGTAGTTTTATATGGATACTATGAATAAAAATGGACCACATATTTTATTTTTTGGACTACTTTAAGACATTTAAGTAACACAGCAAATTTGGCCAAGATGTATATGACAATATTGATCTAAGAGCAACTTAAGTCGATGTACCGGATTTCACAAAAATGTTTTTATATTTGCGACCTGCGGTTTTATTAAAAGATTTATAGGGACACAAAGACAGACGGAAAAATATCTTTCCCAACATAGTCTCGGTACACATTTTTTCGGATAATTCACAACACAATAAAGATTCAGTTGTCTTAACAATTAATATTTTATCACAACATAAAATGGTTGGCTGCTGTTAAATTTCCATTGGTGCAACAGAAAACTCTATTATAAAACTTTATAACGGTTCGGTTGGTGACTTTTTTTCTGTGTGTAGTTAAAACTATCGACCACCGACTTCACTTTGTTTTTTACGACTTTGTCTTTTACCAAGGAGCTAAACCAAACAAGACAGATTCATTTTATGGCATTTTAAAGTTTCCATTTACTTGCACAAAATTTAAAAATTGTATTTTTTATTTATTTTTTGTTACCGATCTTTTGTTCTACCGTTGTATTCCGATTTTGACTATACGTATATTATTTGAAAGGTATTTCTTTTTTGCTTTTCACCAGATTTACAGATTTTAAAATTTTTTTCTTTACTTTGAGTTAATGAGTTTGTTATCTTCATTCACAATAATAATAAACCAAAAAAGTGTTGGTTTGTGAATTGGCTAAGTTGAAAAATAAAGCGCTGGTATCTGCTAGTTATAAGTTAAAAGTTATGATAAACCTAAATGTGGATGTTCACTATGAAATTTCATGAGAAATTTTTTTCTAGAAAATTTTTAATCCATAAGTCCTTTTCTCTCGTTTCAGGCAGCTGTCTTGACTACTCCTAAATTAGCGCTTTTCAGTTCTTGTTATACAATATTATACACATTTAAACAACATCTCTCCACATTTAAACTTTTTCGTCAAAGAGACACATAAATGGTTTTATTATAGTTAGTAAGACAAAAATCATACAACAAGATATATAAGATTCTGATTATGACAAGTAAAAATTCCGGTGGAGCACCAAACCAGATAGTCTATAGAAAGAGCCATTAATTTTATTCTGGTAATGTGTTTTGAGTTGCAAGCTCATTTCAACGTTGTTAATGAAAAATCGTTTAAGACGACGTTTTTAAAAAATAGGAGCAGTGATTCCAAAAATTATAATTATTTGACGCACTTTGCTCAAGTTTATCAGAAAGAAGCGCAAAAATGGAGCCCAAAATGGAGACTATACAAAACTTTTTGAAAATTGTTCCTACGCAAAAATTTGATTATTTAGAGAATGATAGCGATCCTGCACTATTTATGTTAAAGTTTTGGAAAGGCCTGGGGTCGTATTGACGCATTCGTTATAAAAATTTTGCGATCGAAATTATTTTTTATTTCTCAAAAAAAAAAAAAAATTAAGAGCAATTTTGCTCTGTCACCGCTAACGAGTTATGGTCCATAGTTAACAGTAAAAGTGAAACGAGGCCTTCCTTAAATAATAAACCAAACCTGTTTTAACAATAATATTGAAGAATCTGACCAACAATTAAAACAAACAAAAGTTAAGTTAGTTCACAAAATGTCTTATTTATGAGCTCAGCTGATTTATCATAAAATTTTGAAGCATTAAAAAAAATTGCTATAAGATTGTGTAAAACTCCCAAAGCATTTGATGCTGTCTGGACACAGAAAAATTTTATGGCCATTTAAAGATTTCCTTTTTCGCCAACACTGTATTGAGTAACAATCAAAAAGTAACGTAACAGTTCTTTTGAACTAAATTATTATATGCAGTTATCGAAACAAAATACGATTGATTTCAATAATAATATAATTAAATAATTTTAATCGTCTCTATCACTATCGCTATCGTCACTATTCAACTGGAATCCTTCGTCTTCTTCGTTATACATTTCCTGGAATATATGCTCACTGCACCAACATATTTCTCCAACTATGGCTCCTGGCAAACTTTTTCCTTTATATCTGTATTTCTTTTGATGTGTAAACATCTATACGCGCAGGGGGGTAAATTTCAATTTCACAATACAATCACAAAAACCGCGTAACATGTGAGGCGTAAGACAAAATCGGTATGACTTATGATTACATTGGTGAAAAAATAATGATATGTAATAAGTTGAAAACACAACTGGGACGAACGACGAATTTTTCGTTCCGAATATTCGACGAATTTTTCGTTCCGAATATTCGTCGTCAGAAATATAACACATCTGTGTATATGAAAATACACACAATCAGAACTCTGCGATAGGTTTATTTCTATTTCTTACGCCGATGAACGACGAATAAATGGGTGTAGAGTGGCCGTATTTTATTTTAGTTTGTTTCAGCAAATAAACTTATTTCTGTCTTTAAGAATTGTTTTATTTTATATTTTATTAACTACTTATAAGTTAAATAAAATCTATTTTTAATTATATAATTTTCTTTTACATAGCTTTTTGTTAATATTTATTCTTTTTCGTTTAGTGCTTCTTTTTTTTTTTTAATATGGTCACACTATCAGCTGCAACATGTAAACAAAAATTACATAAAATTAATTTATTAATGAAAATTGATGTAATTTTTTCGAAATTAAAAAATTAAACGCTACCGTAAAAAAATAAAGGCTTTTACCATCGTGAACATGATGTTTACAATTGTAATAACTCGTTCAAAATTAAAAATTCTGTTATTCATATTTTTCCAATATTTATTTATGTATATAAATTTCAAACAATTTTAAATGACGTTACAGCTGTTATGTAAATTCGTCGTAATTGTATTTCATTCGACGAATTTACGCAACGAATTGGTGCTGACAAATTCGTCGAGCTGTGCGAAATTCGTCGTTCGTCCCAATTGTGTTTCCACCTATAACATGTTTGAAAATCAAAAATGAAATATGAAAAATAAAATTCGAAAAATGAAAAATAAAAAATAAAAATGAAAAATAAAAAATTCAAAATGAAAACTGGACACTAAAAATTAAAAAATAAAAAATAAAAAGTTCAAAATGAAAAGTGAAAATTTAAAAACGAAAAATTAAAGATGATATATAAAAAATTAAAAACGCAAAGTGACAAACAAAAAATGAAAAATAAAAAGTAAAAATTTAAAAAGAAAAAATGAAAAATTAAAATTAAAATACGAAAAATGAAAACTGAAAAAAAAGTGAAAAGTGAAAAATGAAAAATGAAAGATGAAAAATAAGAAATGAAAAATGAAAAAATGAAAAATAAAAATGAAAAATAAAAAATGAGAAATAAAAAATAACAAATTTAAAATAACAAATGAATAATGAAAAATTTAGAATAAAAAATAAGAAATAAAAAATGGAAAATAAAAAACAAAAAAATAAAAAATAAAAATTAAAAAATTAAAAATAAAAAATGAAAGAAGCAAAATAGAATATGAAAAATGAAAAGTGAGAAACGAAAAATGAATAATGGAAAATGAAACAACTAATTACAAAAAATTAAAAATAAAAAATGAAAAAAAAAAATAAAAAATGAAACAACAAAAATAAAAAATTAAAAACGAAAAATGAAAAACGTAAAATTAAAAATTAACTGGTTGAAATAATAAATACTTTTATATTAGCAGAGCTTCTGCAGTTGATTGCTATAAGTCAGGTATGGCCAACAAGTAGATCGCGATCGACTGTGCAAAAAACTTACATAAGCAAATTTTGGGCGTCCCTGCATTAGAGCTTTCAGATAGTGTCAATTGTTGTTAAATTCACTGCTGTGCAAAAAAGTAAGTACTTTTTTCTTTCTATGTTTTGTATTAATTTTAACTATTTGTATACATTTTTTGCATTTTAGTATCCATACAAATGAGTAGCAAACCCAAAAAGTCTAAGACTTACCATTTTCACGAAGAATGGGAGCTTAATTACTTTTTTACCATGGTGAATGATAAATGTTGTTGCCTAATATGCAACGTTTCCGTAACTGTTCCTAAAAAGGGTAATCTTGAGAGGCATTTTTTAACTTTACATAAAAATTATCAAACAAATTACCCACAAAATAGTGACATAAGAAAAAATAAAATTAGGGATCTTAGGGCTCAATTAAAAGCCCAACAAAATGCTTTTAAAAAGCCCATGTTGCAATCACGTGCGGTAACTCTTGCATCATTCAAAGTTAGCCATATTTTAGCAAAAAAATGTAAACCGTTTTCTGATGGGGAATTCATAAAAGAAGCTTTCTTGGAAATGTCAGATTCGCTTTTCAATGATTTCAAAAACAAGGCTGAAATAAATGCTGCAATAAAAAATCTACAATTATCTCGAAATTCTGTGATGCGACGGATTGAGAAAATGAGTGAAAATATAAGAGAACAGTTATATAACGACATTAAAGGATGTTCTTGTTTTTCCCTTCAATTGGATGAATGCACGGATATACGTGATACAGCACAATTGCTCATTTATATTCGTATGGTTTTTCAAGATAATACATCAAAAGAAGAATTATTGGGTATGATTTCTCTGAAAGGAAGGACTAGAGGCGTAGATATATTCAACTCGTTTAAAAACTTTGTCAATAATTTGAAACTAGCAATTTGTAAATTAGTTTCAATGACAACGGACGGAGCAGCAGCAATGATTGGCCGTAAAAATGGATTTATCACTCTGTGCCAGCATGATGACGAATTCCCAAGTTTTTTGAGCTTCCACTGCATAATTCACCAACAAGTGTTAGCTAGCAAAAGACTAAATACAAAGGAAATAATGGACACTGCATTTAAAATTGTCAATTCGATTCGAGGCAGTTCACTCAAGCGGCGTCTCTTCCAATTGCAACTTGATGAAGTACAACCAGAATTATTATTACATACCGAAGTCAGGTGGCTTAGTAGAAGTAAATTCATGCAACGATTTCGCGATTTATTACCTGAGATAAAAGTTTTTCTCGGAGAGCAAGATCAAGAATGCGCAAATTTAAATGATGAATCTTGGCTCAGTGATTTAGCGTTTCTTTACAGATTTTACGTCGATATTAAGTGATTTAAATTTAGAATTGCAAGGAAAAAATAAGACAATAATTGAAATGATCAGTAGCGTTAATGCATACAAATCAAAATTTATTATGTTAATAGAAGATCTTCAACAAAGTAATTTAAATAACTTTCCAAATATGTCCGATCACTTACAATAACATCAAAATTGTAATTATAACATTGAAAAATACATTGCAGAAATTAAAAAGGTGATTGATAATTTTGAGATCAGATTTCAAGATTTTGAAAAAGTTAAAGATATTGTGCAGTATCTGTATTTTCCTTTTAAAAGGGATTTAAATGTAAAAGATATTGCCGCAAAAATTTCAGACACCTTTCATATGAAAAAAAAAACGCATTAGAAAACGAAATTTTAACCATGCAAAACAATTTAATCCTACAATCCAAAGAACTTGATGACTTTTGGAAATTTGTTAATAGGGAAACATATCCAAATATCACAAAATGTAACGAATTTATAAATTCATGTTTTGGGTCCACATACTTATGTGAATCTGCTTTTTCTTATTTGAAATTTACAAAAAATAAACATCGTTCCCTATTAACGGATTCCCATACAGAAGACTCACTAAAATTAGCTTTGTCTGCATACACACCGAATTATGAACGGTTGGTTGAAGATATGCAGACGCAAACCTCCCATTAGTTAAAATTAATATGTATTTTTTTCAAGTAATAAATACGATTAATAAAAATTATCAAGTTGGTTTTACTCTGTAGATCGCGACACATTTTTGAGATAAAAAGTCGATCTTAGGCACATACAAGTTGGCCATAAGTGATACCTAGATGACGCTTTTTGTTTGATTTTATAAAAGTGATCGGATTCCCATGATTTTTTATGTTTAGAATGTAAGTTCCAAAATTATTTGATATATATGATTCTATAAATCACCACTAAAATCCTCTTTCTGTATTTTCTTGGAACAAAAACAACAAAAACTATTAATATCGACCTTAAAAGCTTGCGTTACAGTCATAAATCAGTCTTTCGTCATCAGTAAATAGTTTCGCAACATAATCTCTTCCGCAACATTGTCTCTCAACTCGAATACAGCAGAATTGCTGCAGATGTCCTTTTATATACTCCGGCGGCTTCATTTATATTTTTGTGCTAATTAAAATCTCGGGTAATTTTGCAGTATACGATTTCCTGACGATTAAGCAGTTCAATTTTTGCAAAAGAGATTCCAGCTCGGATCTCTTTGTTCAATTCCCTTGACATAATTAACAAATAATTTCCAATCAAGCGATCACTTAAACTTTGCTCGTTTTGAAAATAATGCCTCGGTTGAAAAGATGAAAATGAACATCAATTAAAGTTCATGGGACAGTTAATTTGACACGTTTTTTGAAGGACGACTTCTGACAAAAAGACACAAAGTCAGCAGATTCATTGATGTGTAAGACAGAAGTCAATACAATCCAGTGGAATATATTTCATTAGTATGCCTTGTTTCTACTTTATGATAATGTAACATACACACCAATGAATGAAATGGTCGGCTGTATTTAGACATTCATACGTATAAAACGAACCAACTAAACTAACCAAACGACGTTTTTTGTTTACTGGCTGCAGGCGATACAGTGAGCAAGCAATCAACAACTCAAATTTAACAAAGCATTACACAATAAAATATGTTAACACAAAAAAAAAAAGAGGAAGAAGAAGAATATCAATAAAAAAGAGAAACTGAAACAACAAGGCAAAATATTATGCCCGTAAAACTGTTGTGATTAGAAGAACAACAGAAATAACAACAACAGCAGCTGGTAGGATGAAACAAATAAACACAAAAATGTTGACATTTTGTTGAGTGCAATAGCAGCAGCAACAGTAATTGTTGAAGCAAAAATATTAAAACTGCACACACACACACACATAGAGTAAAAAATTAATTATTTACGTAACTGACTGAAATGAGCACAAATAACAAAAAATACAAGAAAGGACGTAGGTATAAAACAAATATAAAAACTAGAGCGTAAACAACCAAATCTGGCCCTCGCCCCTTAAATAAGGAGAAAAAAAACTAAATGTGTTGCAGTTACCAAGTGGCAAACGTCTTAAAACGAAGACCGTCGACAAATGATAGAACCAAAAAAAAATATTTTTTTTCATATTCACCTACAAGTCACGATTGGAATCTCCTGCAGCCTTAACGAATCATCAGAGAATCATGGTACGTATGCAATATTGGTTGCTGCTTTTGTATGGTTATATAAATATCCTTATGTTGGCATTTTGACAAATATACCCCATTCTCCAAGCAGACTTGTTGTCGTCATTAGGTTACCTATACTCGTGTCCTTACCTTCATCGTCAGAATGGTAGAAATGCATTTTGTTTCGTTTTTTTGTTTTTGTATTCTTCCTTAAGAATTCTACTGTCATATTGTCGGATTCACATTTGAGACATGTGTTTGTTTTTAGATTTATCAACTTAATTCCCTTAACGTTTGTGCAATATTTTGTATGCCTTAGTTTAAATTTAGTTAACCTATATAAAATATTATAATCAAATGATAACTAAAGAATTTATTTTATTCATCATTTTCTAATATCAATGTCAAACGATTTCAACTCATTGAAGCATTACAATCACTGTCATGTTCACGCACACTTAAATGCCAATCACAGTATTGTGCTTTTACAAATACCAACTGCAATAACATTCAAATCCAATAGACACTGTGGAAGAGTTTCATTTACTTAACAATGGCACGAGTGGCATTCTCAGCGCATGTACAACACAATGAGCAACAAATAAAACAGCAGGAAAAAAGAAAAATCCAAAATAAACTGAGAAGAACTATCGCTGTCATATCACAGCAGCCAACTAAGTTAAATGAATGAATACTAATTCTAAAAATAAATGTCACGTAAACCAGTGATCAGTGCTACATGAAAAAAAATCAATTGCTATTGTTATGATGGATGTGAAAAAAAAACTATTTAACAAGCAGTCAGGATGGTAAATAGAAAGGCTACAAAAATTTTTGGCTGGATTTGGTGAAACATCAGTGCAAATTAAAGTTTATTAAATAATTGGAAGTTTATTGAAATTCGAGGTTTTTTAGGAAAACATATTTTTTTTAAAGAAAAAAGATGTAAGAAAATTACAGTCGGTGTAGACCCTGTGCTATGAGTTTAATGAAGGACCTTAGGCCCAATCAGTTGGATATAGAAAATAAGCATAAACCAAATATAGATGGCATTGTTACGAATTTATGTTCCGCAAATATAATAATATATGGGGACTAGGTAAAAAAGTTACATACTTTTTACTAATATATATATATATATACTAGCAGATTCCAGCCCTCGAAATTGGAGTGCAAATTCTAGGAAATTTTATTTTTTCATTAAATAAAGACCCTAAAGGTATGCCTATCAATTATAGCCAATTCACAAATTAACAAACAAAAAAAACAAACTCATTTTTATTACAAACACATTAGCAAATTTAATAAACACACACATAGCATTGTATAATTTTATGTAAGTGTTAGTAGCAACTCTTTAATGCAATTTTCTCAAAATAAAGGAAAAAATTTAAAAAAGTCTGTAAATCTGCAAAACCGCTAAAAAGAAATACCTTTAAAAAAATATACGTTTGGTCATAATCGGGATAAAACGCTAGAACAAAACGTCGGTCACAAGAAATCGCCTAGCCTATTAATATTTTATATCTAAACCAAATTTAAGAAATTAATGAATTTTTTTTGTTTTTTCACAGATTTCAATGAATATGGGGAATCAGCATTATTTTGAACTTTGGCTAAAAATGGTTCGACAGCATTTATTTTTAGATTACTGATTAACGGCCATAGGCGATAGTTGTATAGAGGCTTGATCTGAGTGTTCAACGATTTTCAGCAATTTCAATAGCGTTTTCCTACCAAAATATATTCGCATATATGATAGACCTGGAAAAGTTCGTATATAACAGACATTTACATGTAGCGGAAACCGCAAAGGTTCCACCCGAGAGGTAGTTTGGTTTTAGAAGGTCAGGCTCAACGATCGCGCTATGAGTATAGTAACGGACAAAAGCTGCCGTACCAGCAAAGAGAGTCAAGGAAAAATACTGTGCCATAATTACACTGGACTTAACCCAAATTTGGGCGGCACAGTACTCAATTTCTGTTCCGCAGATATAATAAAGTTCAAATCTAATCTGATATTAATTCTATCTAATTGTGCAAATTGGAACCGAACAATGACCGCTTTGGATGGGCTAGGTGTGCCAATACATCTAGTGGGGGTAATTCCTAGTTATTTCGTAGATCGTTATGCTATAATACTGACGGCGGACTAAAATTCCATTAGGTAGTGGCTGAATAACGCAGGACTCTGGCAGAGCAAAAGACAAACGTGGTTTCAATATATGGTAACAGAAAAGCTGAATTTACCGAACTAAAATACTGATTCTGATTCGATCGGTATAACAAAGATTACAAACATCAGCACAAACAGAGTGGCACTGGGTATAAATACTATTTTATGAAAAGTTTCTTTTTTGTAAGTTTTTAATCTGTATAAAAAAAGCATAACGGAAAAAATATAATTTACATACGACTACGAAAATAAGTATATTAAAATTTAATACAAAGTAAAACGAGGAAGCAGTTAAATAATCATAATCAAGATTGAAATTGTTTTTCTTTTTAATAAATATTGTTTAGAATTCATTAAACATGATATAAAATCATCAATTGATCAATTAGTCTGTTTGCTAATTAGTAAATACAGTAGAACCAATATATAACGAATAAACAATATGAATAATAAATGAAGCAAAAAAAATCAAAAATACCATAAATACCATAAATAAAACCCACAAAACAAATTAATTGATTTTAGCGGACAGTACTTGAAGTACCATACTCATTTCTAAAATCATCTAGGCAGCCTATGTGGCAATTAGTTTAATGCTTCAGCAAACTTTGGTCGGCAAAATTTATGAAAAATTCAAAAACATCAAAAAAAAAAGTTAAAAATATACCACACAGACAAGTACAAACATGTATAGTAAACTACAGAGAAAACCAGCAACATTGCAGATGGATGACAGATTGACCTTACTGTCATAAGTCAATCTTTATTATCATCGCAACAGCGCCACGTAGACATCATCAATTAGTGTAATTAATAGAAGAGTTGAGTATGAGAGTTCAACTACAAAACGGTGTATGTGACAGAATAGTGATAAAATCATAAAAAAAAATATATAAACAAATCAAGATGTAAAGAGAAAGTTGAAAACTTTCAGCACTACTACTACACACACACACATGCAAACGAATTAATAGAATTTTGATATACTAAAGCACAGCCACACGCAGTAGAGTAATGACATTTTTTAAGCACAAAGGAAAATGTAGTGTTTGTTGTACATCCCGTTGCTTTGAATGAGAGTATTTTTATACCCTATACCACTATGTGGTTTGGGTATAATGACTTTGTGCTGCTGTTTGTAACAACCAAAAATATTTGACCTAGACCCATCTTTAATTATACCGATCGAATCAGAATCACTTTCTGAGTTGATTTAACAATGTCCGTCCGTCCGTCCGTCCGTCCGTCCGTCCGTCTGTGTGTCCATGTAAAGCTTGTAATCAAACTGCAGGTCGCAAATATGAATATATTTTGACGAAATTTGGTATATAAGCTTTTATCGACCATGGGATGAACGCTATTGAAATTGGTGAGAATCCGTCCATGTTCAGACCTAGCCCCCATACAAATTACCCATATGAAATCGACATAAATTGCCATAAGATCCAAATTGTCATATAGATCTTACTCAAATTGGGTTTGCATGCGTTCATTACATCCACTAATGTGTAGTCCAAAAATGATCCCTTTGACCCCATATAGAGCTGCTTCCCGATCTTCACTTAAATCTATTAAAAAACAAAAATATTGCACTGATTCTTCTCAAATTTTGTTTGTACGTATTTTTGCAAAATACAAGAGACTTTACCAAACATGATCAGGATCGGTCCAATTTTGGACCTAGTCCCTTTATAGATATAGCATCCGATACGAACTTTTTCATATCTGCAGCCAAAAAAATTAATAAAAATCCCACTCAAATTTGGTTTTTGCTTATTTTCAATGTCCAGTTAGTTGGGCCTAAGAGATAGGGTTTCTAAACGCATGGTATAGGGTATCGTATAGTCGGTCTAGACCGACTATAATTTTCTTACTTGTTTTTAGTTTCAAATGAAAAATTTTATATATTCAACATTTAACTATCGCGTATCCATACTGACACAGGTCCAGCATATAATTCAATATGATGAGTTCGACAAGGAAAACAATACTGCAACCGATTTATCAGTTCCATATAAATAAATTTATTTCGAAATTTGCGAAAATATATTTTCTTAGGAATTGTATAGAAAAAAACAAGTAAGAAAATTATAGTCGGTCTAGACCGACTGCACGATACCCTATACCATGCGTTTAGAGACCCTATCTCTCAGGCCCAACTAACTGGATATAGAAAATAAGCTTAAACCAAATTTGAGTGGGATTTTTATTAATTTTTTCGGCTGCAGATATGAAAAAGTTTAGGCCTAAAAATGGACCGATCCTGACCATGTTTGGTGAAGTCTCTTGTATTTTGCAAAAATATATACAAACAAAATTTGAGAAGAATCAGTGCAATATTTATACCCTATACCACTATGTGGTTTGGGTATAATGACTTTGTGCTGCTGTTTGTAACAACCAAAAATATTTGACCTAGACCCATCTTTAATTATACCGATCGAATCAGAATCACTTTCTGAGTTGATTTAACAATGTCCGTCCGTCCGTCCGTCCGTCCGTCCGTCCGTCTGTGTGTCCATGTAAAGCTTGTAATCAAACTGCAGGTCGCAAATATGAATATATTTTGATGAAATTTGGTATATAAGCTTTCATCGGCCATGGGATGAACGCTTTTGAAATTGGTGAGAATCGGTCCATGTTCAGACATAGCCCCCATACAAATTACCCGTATGAAATCGACATAAATTGCCATAAGATCCAAATTGTCATATAGATCTTACTCAAATTGGGTTTGTATGTATTCATTACATCCATTAATGAGTAGTCCAAAAATGATCCCTTTGGCCCCATATAGACTGCTTCCCGATCTTCACTTAAATCTATTAAAAACAAAAATATTGCACTGATTCTTCTCAAATTTTGTTTGTATATATTTTTGCAAAATACAAGAGACTTTACCAAACATAATCAGGATCGGTCCATTTTTGGACCCAGTCCCTATATAGATATAGCATGCGATATGAACTTTTTCATATCTGCAGCCAAAAAAATTAATAAAAATCCCACTCAAATTTGGTTTTTGCTTATTTTCAATGTCCAGTTAGTTGGGCCTAAGAGATAGGGTTTCTAAACGCATGGTATAGGGTATCGTATAGTCGGTCCAGACCGACTATAATTTTCTTACTTGTTTTGTTTTTTGATAGATTCAAGTGAAGATCGGGAAGCAGCTCTATATGGGGCCTATCACTAAGAGTTGTCCGATAGGGATCATTTTTGGACTACTCATTAATGGATGTAATATATATATACAAACCCAATTTGACTAAGATTTGTATGATAATTTGGATCTTATGGCAATATATGTTGATTTCATAGGGGTCATTTGTATGGGGGCTAGGTCTGAACATGGACCGATTCTCACCAATTTCAATTGCGTTCATCCCATGGCCGGTAGAAGAATACATACCAAATTTCATCGAAATATATTCATATTTGCGACCTGCAGTTTGATTACCAGCTTTACATGGACACACAGACGGACGGACGGACGGACGGACATCTTTGAATCGAATCAGATAGTGATTCTGATTCCATCGGTATAATTAAAGATCGGTGTAGGTCAAATATTTTTGGTTGTTACAAACAGCAGCACAAAGTCATTATACCCAAACCACATAGTGGTATAGCGTATAAAAATAGTACCGAGTACTGAGTTAATCATCACTGGTATGTGTCAATTTTTCTTAATATAATTAAATTTAGCATGAACTGGTGTTTATTTATTTTTTTTTTTTTTTATATTATTTAAATAAGACAGAAATCTAAGAGAGATTTTTTCATTATAAAGGATTCATCAACAGAGAAGGCGAAAGTGCTTTTTTTTTAGCTATTTTGACGTTTTTTTATACTCAAAAATATAAAAACCGTATTCTAATATTGCAATAATATCAAACGTAAAAGAAGCTCTCGACATACTAAAAGACAAAAATTTTACATTTTAAAATTAAACAAAATTCTTAAAATTGTAGCGGAGCTGACTCTTGCCAGTAGACTTTCATTAAGTGTAATTTTAAAATAAAAATTTGATTCAACGTTGATGTCGGAGCTATTTTTCCATTTATAATTCCTCGCGTAGATGAGGAAAATTGAAATCTTGAAAGCACCCGCCCTTCTGGGGGGTTATAAATTTCGAGACAGGGTGAAAGTACTAGGCCAGTACATTAAAACCTCAGAACGGTTTGGCGAACCGTTTGAAGAACCAGTGATGATTTCACATTTCATTCAATCAGCAAATAGATTCAGCATATCAATTTGTACCAATTTTATCGAATGAAGTCTTCAAAAAATTATGAATTTTCCCCTATTTAATGAATTTTTTTATTCTGTTTCTTAATTTTTTAGAGATAAAATTTGCTTTAACAAATTTATACAGTTTCAGCTATAACTAAGTATAACTGTAATGTATCGACAAATTTATTTATGACCACACAAAGTATATATATTCATAATCCTTATACCTCGAGTCGATATAAAAATGTCCGTCTGTCTATCTGTTCAAATCAAGCTTATTCACAAAATAAACCATTTACCTTAGTAAACTTAGGACAACTTGGTTTGTCATTATCTTGAGCAGATTGGTATTCAAAATGGGGTAAAATGGGCATCATTGTGAAAAAATGAGATACACATCTAAAAAATGATGAAAATTACATGTGTTTGTTGTAATAATTTAGTATCAAGTTTATCAAATTGGCTACTTTTTCAAATATTTTCTTTACATTGGTTATAAATAGCACAATAAAATGTTAATGTAGACAAGCAGACCCCAGCCTTCGAAATTCGAGTGCAAATTCTAGGAAATATTATTATTCATGTAATAAAGAACATAAAGGTTTTCTGATCAATTTTAGCCAATTCAGAATTCAACATTTTTTGAATGTCGATTGGTTTATGTCCAAAATTATTTTTCTATGTTATTGGTTTATGTCCAAAATTATTTTTTCACTCAACACAATTATTATTGTGAATGAAGAAAACAAACTCACAAACACATTAATAAATTTAATAAACACACACATAGCATTGTATAATTTTATGTAAGTGTTAGTAGCACTTTTAAATGAATTTTACTCCAAAAAAATTTAAAAGTTAAAAAATCTTTAAATCTGGTGGCGAGCTAAAAAGAAATACCTTTCAAATGCGGGATCTTTGGTTAAAATTGGATTAGAACTTACACACGAAAATCGGTCACAAGAAATCGCCTTGCCTATTAATATTATAGATGTACAATAGCGCGTCCCGATTTCGGTTTTTTCGAATTTGAAAATGCTTGCCCCCAAAAGATGGGGATTTAGGAGCCTTTTACAAGAAAAATAGCAAAAAAATTCTTGGACAAAAATCCAGATGGCTACCGGATCCTAAAGATTGCAATCCTAGTGAATTTAAAAAAATATATATTTTTGATTTTCAAAAAATTAACTGCAAAAGTTGCGCAATACAGAGTACATTCCGGGAAAAATATTAACAAAATTTCCGTAGAGCAATTTTAGTGCAGCGTTGCATATTTTAATATGGAAAGTGAGTATATATTTTTTTTCTTTCTTTCTTTCAAGCTAAATTAGTCTCAAAAGTTGTGCGCTGGCCCAGAAAAGCTCTATCACATTTTTTGAAATAGTTTTAGCTAATATCCTCTAGTTTTCGTAGCTTTTGAGACTAATTTAGCTTGAAAGAAAGAAAGAAAAAAATATATACTCACTTTCCATCTCAAAGATGCAATGCTACACCAAAATTGCTCTACGGAAATTTTATTAATATTTTTTCCGGAATGTACTCTGTATTACGCTAGTTTTGGTGTCAATTTTTTGAAAATCAAAAATATTTTTTTTTTTCAAAATGCACTAGGATTGCAATCTTTAGGATCCGGTAGCCATCTGGTTTTTTGTTCAAAATTTTTTTGCTATTTTTCCCGTAAAAGGGTCCTAAATCCCCATCATTTGGGGCGGCAAGTTAAAAAAAAATAATTCGGGACACGCTAATGTACAACCCATGAACAGGCTATCAAAAATTTGGCATAGTCGAATTTAACACTCTTAAATTTTTTTCTATTTTCTCTTCATATATTGTTTTTTACTCTTCGAAAGAATAATTTATATTTACACGTACTCCAAACTGTATAACGAAATATTTTGTAGGTTTTTATTATGATATTTTTGGAAATATTCGTTTATATCATATTTCTCAAAATAATTCAGTGGTGAAATAATATTGTGAAAGGTCAAATTTAGCGTATAAAGATGAAAAACAATATTTACGTGAAATTTCTCCAAGAACGTGAGCTGGCCGAAAAAACTTTCGATATATAACTAACATTACACGAAAAAAAAGTAGAGTACTGGTTTCTAAATGCGATATATCGCGTTATATCGAGTAAAAAATATAGTTTACTCTAAAATGAGTATTGCACCGTCATATAATGGCAAGATTTCAAATTGCACGCGAAAACATTAGAACCAATTGGGAAAAGGTAAGCCGTTTATTGGTTATATATTTCAGATGGGAAAAATGGAATTTTAATGGTACCAATGGATATCGGGGCTACTGGAGAGATTTCACAAAATCACTGCTCCACTTCTCTAGAAGAAATTATAATGGCGGATGCTAGAAGTTAATTGCATATATAGCGCATTGAAATGGCTTTCCTAGCTTGGAACTCCACAAAAAATGCAATCCACAATCCACAAAAAAAAGTGGGTTTTACGAAGAACTATTAATGAAATGAATAGCCCTGCCTGTTTCACAGATATGAATCCTAGGGAAAATGTGTGGGGAATTTTATCTTATCGCCATTATGTCAGAGTTACCGATTATCGAGCTACTCGGGTCTGTAAAACTATAAAAATTAGTATTAAGTATAAGAATATATACTTTCTGGAATTGTACAAGTCCAATCGCGTACGCAAATTACTACTCGAAAAGCCCGACCACTTTCTATACAAATGTTAGAAAAAATTAACTACATAGATGTTTGAAATCATTTTATAAAAAATTTTCCAAAGTGCGTCGTAATTTTAATTTGACCCTGCATAAGAAAACCCACTTAGTTCAATTTTAATATTTCGACAAAAGTGTTGGCGTGTAGGAATAACTACTCGAAAAAGATCAGAAATGTTGCAAAAAATGTAAATAAAAAATAGTTTTTTAAACCATATATCGGTCATTAATAATTTTAAAACGTTCCATCTAGAATAATGATACTGAAAACTTCCTATGTAAATACATATGTGAAAATATATTCTTGTCTAAGGTTTGATTGTATTTTCCAAACAATTTAAAAAAATATATATATATTTTTTAGAGCTGTATACATATGGATGTGTTTATATATATGAAAAAAAATATAGAAACGCGTTTTTCCAAAAATAAGCATTATACAGAAAAACGGCTTTACTTTGAGATCGCACACATTATTTCACCAGAAATCCAATTCAAGAGGGGCGCTTTTCTCGAAAACTAGACAAGATGCAGCAAATAGGATTTAAATTGGAATCCAGTGCATTTCTTCACCAAAATTGCAATTGTAAAATTAAAAACTATCACACAAATAGTTTTTCTCGAAAACTAAACTAGATACAGCAAAAAGGGTTTTAATATGGAATAAGTAGGTCCAGAAAAAATTTAAATATTATCTCATAAACTACGCAAAAGGGTTTTAATTTGGGATCACATAAATTTTTCGCAAAAAACCAATTGTATTTGAAAAATTAAAAAAGAAATCATAAAAATACGTTTTTCCCGGAAACTAAGCTAGATACAGCAAAAAGTGCTTTAATTTGGAGTCACATAAATGAAAATTAGAAAAAAAAAATCATAAAATGTGCTTTTATCGAACACTAAGCATCATGCTTTCAAACACGAAAAATTTAATTTTTTACTACTCAATTACAACTCGAGTAGCTTGAGTGCTCGAGCTTGACCGTAAGAGTGCAGAACAATCGGAATAATATTTAAAGAAAAAAGTTAAGGAAACAACTGACCTTATAGTTTTGAGACATACTATAGAGACAGCAGCCTGGCCAGCGGCCACGACCGAAAAAAAATTTCTTTTTATTATTTACCCCTCTAAAATGTACGTTTTGCAATTATCATTAAGGTATAATTAATAGAAAACATTTCTCCAGATTATTTCGATGTTTTCCTTCACATCTTTGCATTCGTTTTACTTATTATGATAAATTTGGCTAAGAAATCATTAAGCGTACAAATGAAAACAAAACGAATTGCAGTAGATTTAGTAGTTTATTGATTGCTTTTACTTAGCATTAACTAAACTTATGTAACATCTCAATTTCTGAAAATAAACCATAAGTGCTTTTTCGTTTTAAGATGCTTAACTTTCAATATGTTTTTATGTCTCTTCGTCTTACTTACTCTGACCATCATCAAACCACTAGCTATGAATTTCTATAAAATTCAGTTGAGATATCAGTTCAAGTATTTGCTCATAAATCAAAATATAATGATGACGAATCGAATACGTTGCAATGAAATTTATAAGTCAATATGAATGAATGTTATAGAAATGTACGAAAATTAAATTATGGCAGAAGAAAATGTAACGAAAAGTAAAGGAAGTAAAATTCTATATAGTTTTTATAGGACCGTTCATTTATTTTTACATATTTGAATGCTTAAATATGGCAGCAATCTTCAATGAAGTTATGAAAAAAATAAATCTTTATCAGCCAGCATATTAATAGGTATGCCAACCAATTATTATGATTTTTCTCTGTAGCCTTGAACTAAGAATAATAACGCAACATTGAAGGCAGTCTTTTAAAAATATAAAAAATAAATGGGAGAGTAAATTTAAATTTTTAAAGCTTAGTTTCTTATCTTATATTTTGTAAGTATAGAGGCTGCGGTTTTCTCGTTACCATAAGGTATTAAAATGTTCAGTATCTAGGTTCTTATCGAAATCACCACCACCAAACATCTGCCAAATATATCGTAGATCTGTAAGATTTTTAGAAGTACTCAAATTTTATCTTAGCTTAGGTTGGAGGTAGTGAAATACTTCTCACATAGACTAAACGATAGTGCTAATATTCTTTTTTGCACTACCGTTGATACAGCAACTGATTGATTTGCAACTTTGTTCTAGTTCGCGAATTCCATTTTACCCGGAATACACTAACAATTCTGCGCTATAGTAGGCTCTAGAATGTCTTCGACTGTTTCCCGTGTATAGGATTGTAAGCCCATCCTTTTTTCATGAAATCCGATAAGTTAATGACTATTAACCGCCCAAGTGAATGTTCAACAATCCCCTCTGGTAAATGACAGTAGATCACTTGTCATGTTTAGGACATAGTGAAGCCAAAAATTACTGATGAAAACGAAAATTATTAATTCCCTCCATTTTCTATTTTGTAGATTTATTTACTTTCTCATTAACTTCAATACAGTTGTGTCCCGGTACCCAGATAAGTATGACGGAAAGGCGTATTCCAAAAGGACAACGCATAGAAATGGTTTAAGAACAATAAGGTCACTATCGTAGAGTGCTCACCACAATCCCCGGATTCAAATTTCTGTAATATAGTAAAGAGTCTATTAGAGAAAATTATTCAAACAACATGATGAACTTTTGCAATTTATTATGGCTTCGTGGAACGTGCTACAGGTTTCAGTCAGTCAAAACTTAAGAACTAGACGATGCCGAGCTGTCCGGAGCAACAAATGGTCCTCAACAAAGCACTAATCAAACTATAAACATATTGAAATAGCAACTGGTGCAAATTTATTTGTTTTGTTTTCTTTATATTTTTAGTTTGTTCGAAAACCAGAAGTGTCCCTGTTTTGTTCCCATCAAAAATATATAATTTCTATATAAAATAATTAATTATTTACAGTGACTTCCTAATGGGGGTAAAAACTCAACTGTATTTGTTTTTGTAGATTATAAGCAAACAAATACTTCCGCCAATTACCGGCAATTCCTTCATCTTACTTGCTCTTACATCAAATATATGTCTCAAATATAGATCAGGAAAGTCCTAAGCGGGAAATTTATTCTACATATGGCTTGTGGGGCTAGTAAACGAATTTTCGCGGTAATGCGTTGTGCGATCCACTGAACAATAGACTGAAAATGGATGAGAACTACTAGATTATAGAGTGGTGGGTAGAAAAGCATGGTCTCTAGGGATGAGTTCACTTATCTCAACAAAACACGTCCCATTGCAATATCTATAATATAGTGTAATACAACCAACATTCTGAAGATGCTCCAAAGTGTCAATGTAGTTAGTTACTCTACTGTTATTGATAAGCACCAACATCAGGATTTGTCAATAGGCCTTGTTTGAGGACCTCATGGCCCCAATCTCGTTATCACTTCGCCTTTGTTCGAATGAATACCAATGACAAATACTGCGGTCGTCTGCAAAATAGTAGATTTTTTATACCCTATACCACTATGTGGTTTGGGTATAATCACTTTCTGAGTTGATTTAACAATGTCCGTCCGTCCGTCCGTCCGTCCGTCCGTCCGTCCGTCTGTGTGTCCATGTAAAGTTTGTAATCAAACTGCAGGTCGCAAATATGAATATATTTTGATGAAATTTGGTATATAAGCTTTTATCGGCCATGGGATGAACATTATTGAAATTGGTGAGAATCGGTCCATGTTCAGACCTAGCCCCAATACAAATTACCCCTATGAAATCGACATAAATTGCCATAAGTTCCAAGTTGTCATATAGATCTTACTCAAATTAGGTTTGTATGCGTTCATTATATCCATTAATGAGTAGTCCAAAAATGATCCCTTTGGCCCCATATAGACTGCTTCCCGATCTTCACTTAAATCTATTAAAAACAAAAATATTGCACTGATTCTTCTCAAATTTTGTTTGTGCATATTTTTGCAAAATACAAGAGACTTTACCAAACATGATCAGGATCGGTCCATTTTTGGACCTAGTCCCTTTATAGATATAGCATCCGATATGAACTTTTTCATATCTGCAGCCAAAAAAATTAATAAAAATCCCACTCAAATTTGGTTTTTGCTTATTTTCAATGTCCAGTTAGTTGGGCCTAAGAGTATCGTATAGTCGGTCTAGACCGACTATAATTTTCTTACTTGTTTTTTTTTTTTTTTGTTTTAATTTCATTTATTTTCAAAAAGAAAAATTCATTACAATGTATGCGCCTCTGCACCTTGAAGGCATTTTAGAGTCAAGTTGGGAATAATAAATTGCATAACTTAAGAAATATTATCTAGTATGTACAATAATAAAATATAACTAAAAAAAAGAAAAATATATAAATATATATTTACATATATTAAACTTAAAAGACGAGAAAAAAATAACATTTTAACATTTACATTAGAAGTTCCTCTATGTTTTGTTGTAAAAAATTCTTTAAGCTAGTTTTGAATATAGAAAGGCTAATTATATTTTTCAAACTTGACGGTAAACCATTATATTCACGACTACCCATGTACTCAATACGTTGCTTCGTTGTTTCCAGCCTACACCATGCTACTGCCAAATTCATATTATTCCTTGTATTGAGTGACCAATGCTGTTTAAACACTTAAAAACATACATTAGTAGTTGCATTTTGTAGATGCCATAAATAGGTAGTACAGTTGGAAAAACGTCAGTATATAATGATACAGTTGAATGTGTGATTGACAGATTAGCTACCACTTTTAAAGCTTTATTTTGCATACGTTGCAACCCTTTGAACTCAGAACTTTTCTTATATCCATACAAAACAGCTAGGATGGCAAATTGAGAAAATTAAGAATAAATGAAACTCTATGGATAAGACCCCATATAACAAAACATATATAGGCCTCCTGTGCTTAACGCGAGCTCCTGTGTTGAAGAATTATCTCACGGTAATTAAAACACTAGACAGATACAACGCGTCCGCTCAGCGCGCTACCATAAAAGAGTTAGCAAACTAGGAAAAATGCATTCGACATAGTTCCGGTTTAATGCAGCTCCACATCGAACTGTGTTCTTCCCGCGATTTTGGGCTACCACAACCACAACCACAACCACTCCGCGAGAGGCTGTTTCCAAAAAAGCCATATTTAAGGGTTGAACCCTTCCTTGCCCATTATTAACAGAATTTGCAAGTATACATACACAGCCACAACATTCTTGTCTCCAACTAATCCTCAATAATCTCTTGCCACCGGCTCGAGCACAATCTTTGCCTTCATTTTCAACTGACGTTCTCAACACTCTTGCCTTTCACTCATTCTCAATGCCTCTCGTCAGTGTTACCAGAATCAGCATTCTCGTTTCCAACTCATGCCATCAATTGACCATCTTGCCTTCCGCTCCTTCTTACCACCACACTTCCCATCCATGATTTCGAATCGAACATAGGTATGGCAATGACAGTTCTCCGAATTCGTTTCCAACTCATGTACGTCCTTTCAACCCTCTCGTCTACTACATTTCTTCTTCTGCTATGTCCACCACCACTATGGCTGCACGTGCGAGGTGACATTGATGAACTCGTTTTTCAACTACTGGCTCATCTTCTGTCTACTACGCTCATTCTTACTGATTGTCGCTACCATGCAAGGGTGATGCTACATTTCGAACTCACTTTTCAACTTCTTCAAATAGTCTCCGACTCGTTTGAACGCAGTATTGCCCTACCTCAAGCGCCTTTGACTCGTCTTGGACCCAACAATCTTGCTTCCGACTTCTCCGTAATGGTATCTTGTTAGTGGTAGCTGACTCACCCATTCCCGGCCTCGTTTTCCACTCATGTTCCATCAACTAAGTCTTCAACTAATCGGCAGTAATCTTGTCAGTACGGCAGCTGACGCAAAAACCATCAGACTTCATTATCCAACTTACAACGCTCTCGTTTACTTCAACTCATGTTACATCTGTACAACCTTGTGACACCTTGACCATGGTTAACAACGCACAATTATGGGATGTGACAATCATACAACATATATAGTAACTCGATACAAATCGCGAGAAATCATTACCAACACCAAAAGCTATCAGCTTTGTCAGGCGTGGGATGTGTAAGACCCGTACGAATGCATTGGATATAGCTAGAGCAACAAACTTGCTTTCACCGAATCGGTGAATAGACTGACTCCAACGTTCCGAAAGAAGCGACATCAGGTCACCCATAGAACGATTTATACGAAAGCCGTACTTTCTGTCGTTAAGCAATAAGATGGTCTCTAGATAGTTCACAAGATGGCAATTCCCCATGCTCACCATTAACTCTGAAAACGCAGATCAAATTGCGCGGTAATTTTAAAGGTTATTAGCTGCGTTCTTTTTTGTTTGAATTGGCTGAATATTGGCAAACTTTCAACACGAGGAGAGGTATCCTTATAGTACGATACGTTATAAAGTTTTGCCAATGGATGCGATAGCGTAATAGCGTACTGTTTCAGTATCAGTGCTGATATGCCACCCAGTCGCGGAGGTCACTTTAGTCATTTCCTTACATAAGCTGAATTACAAAACCTCGTAATACCGGGTAATAACAAAAAATCTGGACTAATTCAAAAGAACAATCAAAAGTGTAATTTTTGTTACTATTTCTTCAATATATTTTTTTTCATTTAAATAATATTAGTGCAAAAAATTTTTATTCAATGGACTTCAATAAATGGTCCATTGTTGGCCACACGACGAAGTTTTGTGTAGATGCTTGAGCAAGCACGTTGTACGCCATTTTCGTCGATTTTTTTGAGGCACCTCCAGGTGCGACGTGTCAGCTGCTTGACATTTTGGGCCTTCCAGCCCTTCTTGTAGACCAAGCTTTTAAGTTCGCCAAAAAAATCTTCAATTGGTGGGCACTGTGGTAAATTGGTGGGGTTTCTGTCTTTAGGAACAAATTTGATGTATTTCCTGACCAAGAAGTCCAGCGTGGATTTCGCATAATGGGAGGAGGCCTTGTCCGGCCAAAATATAAAATCATCGTTTTGATAATATTTATGAATGAATGGAAGTAAAATTTTGCCGAAACATTCATTTTGATAAATTTCCTGATTTATGGCCAGCCCACTTGGCTTGAAATATTGCTTGGAAATTCCTTTATCGGAAACAGCAATATAAAGAATAACTTTTTGCTCAAACTTTTTTTGTATCTATATCTTACATCGGGAGAGGTTGCAAAAATGTCATTTGTGTAAAATACATCATTTCCTGGGATTTGTGGAGCGCTAAGTGGAAAATAACTCTCGTCATCCAAATGAATGATTTTCCCTTGAAATTTTTGCACATCCACCTACATTGCGATTTTACTTGTTGAATTTGCTCTTCAGTGTAAGCAGGAGACCGTTGCTTCAACATGTAACGATTTTAACATTTTGCAAATATATGGCTGCGAACATCCGAATTTTCTGGCCGCTTCGGGCTGGCTTAACCCATCCTTATTGTTGAAAACTGTCTTGAGCTTCTTAACGTTATTTGCAGTCATAATTATCGGTTTTATTCCGGAACCAGACTGCTTTTCTACTTTTAAGGAATTTAGAATGGAATACATAGTACTTCTTGCCACGCCCTCCGCCATAAAATGGACACATATGAACGACTTCCCCTTCTCTGCGTGCTTTTCGCAAAACCGTACAATGCGCTCTTGGAAGTGTTGCTGCTTTGAAGGCATTTTAAAGACTAATATAGTGCGTGCACTGTTGTGAGTTATTTGATAAAAAGATGATGGCATACTAGTTCCAATTACGCAATACCAGCTTGATGCGAAAAGGCATACTAAAACTACAAGCAATTCAAATTAGTCCAGATTCTTTGTTATAACCCGTTATTTCACTTGAAATTTATTTCGATCTATTTCTATTAATATTTTAATATATATATGTATATGTTTACGTTTGCACAAAAACTTTAAAAAATTAATTATTTTAAAAAATAATAAAAAAAATCAATTTTGAAATCAATTTTGATGGATTTTGAAAAAAGTTACACCCCTAATGAACATATTGAAACAATGTTATGTCTCATTATCACTTCTAACAAAAAATCATTATATATCGTGTATGCAAACAGCAATTTCTCTAATGATGATAAAAGTTTTAGCATTCTTATATGTTAACTTGGTTAGTTGGGTGTGTCTAAAAGTCCAGAAAACTTTTAATTGAACTCGATTAATTCATAAATTCTAATCCAAGAATTAGTCCATACAATGACTAAAATTTTCATTATTTAATATTTAGTAATTTTAAAAATGAAAACGTTTCCTTTTCAGAACATAACCGTACAGTACTACAAATAGAGCATATGATATAGATCTATTCTAGTATGTATTTCAAAAACAATGGTGCCAACTACGTTAAAAATAATTGGTGTTCTTCAAGTATTAGTTGTCTCAACTATCATTGGTTTCCTGGAGCTATCAAAAAAAAATTTTTAGTGTACGCAAATTCATTTTTGAAATTTTTGCAAATTGAAATGTTGTTGCCACATATTTTTATGCACACCATCATATGAAGATAGAAAAATTTCAGTAAAAATAAAAACACGTATAGCGTAACCCAAGACACTGATATAAAATAGTGTCGTTTCCTGTCTCTAGAAGCAAGAAAAAATACTACTGCTGTCTTTAGATAAACTCAAGTAAATATATTTATTTTTTTTATGATTTTACTTGTTCTGTCATAATGATGCTTTTGTTCGCCATCTGATCTCATAATCATCTCATAATATTTTACTGTTGTTTGCACACACATCTTGCCATATGCATAGATATATCTACACACTCACACACATTCATGTTTGCATAGAATTTGTAATTTAGCAAAGACAACATAACATAAGTATTACATATCAAATGATATATAGCAACAACAACAAGTAATGGGCCAGACCCAGTAAACTAAATTGTATATATGTATGTATGTACTCTTATGTGGAATAGCTGTTGAGTCAGGCACAAAGTTGGCATTTTAACTCAAACACACAACGAATAGAAGCGTTTTACACATACTCATAAGAAAATAACCCACTGTCAATTGCCTCCCATTATTACGGCATAAAGCCAAGCTAACGTAAACAACAACATTTTTAAATTGTTGCCTTTTTATTACTGATGCTGCTACTGCTGCATAAAGCTTAAGAATGAATAAAAAATGCCATATTCAGAGCATGAGTTATATTTGCGGAAGTTGTTCGAAGCACAGTGGTTGATTTAAAGGATTTAGGTGGCGAAAGTTGAACAAAGTAAAATTTTGTGTTGAAGTAATTGTCGTGGATTCGAATAATCCAGTAATTTCTTGACATGTTTAAAAGCTCTTTAATGGTCTTTCATATAATTTGTGAAACTTCATATTGAAGTTGTTTTTTAAAAAAATTTTTACTCAATTTATTTACTTTCTAAACATTTTTTTACACTTTCGCCGCTTTCCAGTTAATGCTTAATATTATATTGTATACTTCATATATTTGGCTAAACAATGATCAACCCACAGGCTTCATCATTTCGCCCTGAAACAATAAATATGTTGATCAGCTGATTCTAATAGCGAATCTGATATTTCAGACACGATCGATTTTCTTAGAATGTGTATTTACATCTAATAAGAAAAGAATATTGTTTTGTTAGTAAAATTTTTCATTGAAGTTAAATTTTGTTTTTTTTTATTTCACTTCTTTTTTACTTCGTAGCGGGGAAAAAATATTTTTTCACTTTTCGGTGGAAAACATGCTAAATTAACAAAGAGCAATTAAAATATGCCACCTAAAGTCAGATAGACCGTAAAATAATTCTGGCCGCTTAAATACTTTAAATTAGCCGCTGTGCAACATTGTCACTTAATATGAATTTAGAACCGTTTTACACATTTAAGTCTGGCTTAAAAGAAAACTTTATTTTGAGAACAGATAAGTGGAGAGTTTTAAAAAAGTTTCCTAATCTGAAGACATGAAGTGTCCACTATAAAACATTAAGGAAATATTCAAAAATCTTTTAAACTAAGCATCACAACTTGAGATTACTATTATTCTGTAAATTCAATACAAGAGCGACATTTTAATCCATCGTCCGCATTTTTGTAAGTAACAATATAGTCTCAACTTCCTCTTACCCAATAACGTGCAGCAATGTTTTAAGGCAAAAAATTTATTTTAGGAGAAAAAAATTTTCTGAAGGGTAAAAAAATATAATTTTTTCTTGTGATAATTTGAAGTGACTTTTCACTCCTTGACGTGTTCGACTGCCGAAAACAATATGGCGTGTATTATTAAGACCGTTTTCTAATAAAGATGTTAGCGGTCTCTTAACATTTGGATATATAATTATTGAGCTTATAGCTTTAATTCGCTTAGTGTATGTTGTCAAAGCTTCAATTAACGAGCGGGCATACGCAAATTGCTAGAATAATGTACTTATTTTAGCCTCCTCTAACACCAGTGTGCCGGATATAAAATAAAGTAACTAAACGGTTTAAATGAAGGCAAACATTATTGTCATTTGTTGTGTTGTTGCTGATGATGTTGGTGTTATTAGTGAGTTGGTTTTTGTTTTGCATAAATAACAAACGTTACGACATGAGCTTAAGTAACACATATATTCAGACATATACGCATACATATATAATGAGATGATGTTTCCAAGAAAATATGTCTCTTAAAGAATAAAGATGAAATTCTTAATTGCAGAATCGTATTTTTTTTAATTCTGTGCCTGTTAATCAACAATATTTTCTTTATTCTCTTCTTTAAACCCAAAAAAAAGGTTTAGGTTATCTTTGAAAAATATGTCAGTTAATCCTGGTTCACACAATGAAAATTGTCTTTCTGAAATTGTTTTTAATTCCCTTTTAAACTTTCATCCGTGTCTAGACACTGACATTTTTGTAATGCAATTTAAGATTTTTCATGTTTACTTAATCATTTTATCTATTTATTTTATTATTTTATTTAATTCAAAGTGATTTTATTTAAAGTTATTATCTTTCTTAACACAAACGAAAATAAAAATGAAAGAAAACGTAAAATAACTTTACCCTGATAATTACGAAACAAGAAATAAAATAGAATTTCTGAGTACATGAAAGAATGTACCCCATGTCGCTCTTCTCTCCCCACTCACCTATAAAATCAGAGGCCAATTCACCGCATACGCTATCGAAATTTTTGAATCGAAATTATTTTTATATTTTCTAAAATGAAATACTAAGAATAATTTTACTATGACACAGTTATTGAATTATGGCTCCTAGTTAAGAGTAAAAGTGAAACGAGGGCTGATGTTTGTCCGTATTCTCAAAATAATAAACCAAAATATGAAATTTCGATTGATATTACTCGATATCGAATGCGGTGATTTGGCCCCAGATAGAAAAATGCCATCGTGTGAACCGGGACTCATTATGTTTAATGAAAACCCTGTTCATTTGTTGTTAGTTTGTTTAATCTAAGTGATGAAATAAAAATATGTGCTAAAACTATCAAATATTTGCAACAAAATCAAACTTGTTC
Organism: Cordilura impudica; assembly: GCA_963682025.1. Classification (NCBI taxonomy): domain Eukaryota; kingdom Metazoa; phylum Arthropoda; class Insecta; order Diptera; family Scathophagidae; genus Cordilura; species Cordilura impudica. The sequence continues at coordinate 304,852,262 of OY821518.1, forward strand.
CAACAAAAAGTTGACGAAAGAATCAAATGTCTGCTATCTAATTTTTTTTCGATGTTATTGGAATATATCAGGAGAATTTACCCATGGATAGGAAACCTGGTTCGGGACGAAACAAAGGTCTACATGATGTTTGTAAGGTCAAGAAAATAGAAAGCATATTGAAAAGAGCTACCAATACATCCGGTAGAAAAGCACCCCGGTTAGCGCAGTACTCGGCCTATTTAAAGCGAAAAGTTATAGCCAGCGCAGGTTGGAAAATACACAAAGTCTCAAAAGTTATAAAAAATTTAGAGGTCAAAACGAAGCACTACATACGACGTAACATATGTATTGAAAGATTTTTAGACAATTTCCGTTTTTCATTTTCAATTTTTGATTTTTCACTTTTCATTTTTCATTTTTCGTTTTTCATTTGTCGTTTTTCATTTTTCTTTTTTCATTCTTAATTTCTCATTTTTCATTTTCATTTTTCTTTTTTCGTTATTCATTTTTCATTTTTTATTTTCTTTTTTCATTTTCCATTTTTGAGTTTTATCATTTTCCTTTTTAGTTCTTCATTTTTTATTGTTATTTTTAAATTTTTTAATTTTCATTTCTCAATATTAAATTTTTATTTTTCAATTTTCAATTTTCACTTTTCATTCTTCAATTTTCATTTTTCATTTTTCGTTTTCCATTTTTCATATTTCATTTTTCATTCTTCATTTTCATACCCTCCGCACCTCGGTGGAGGGTATATACAGTTTTTTCATTTTTCATTTTTCGTTCTTTATTTTCCATTTATTATTTTCATTTTTCATTTTCCATTTTTGAGTTTTCATTTATCATTTTCCTTTTTAGTTCTTAATTTTTCATTGTTAATTTTTCAATTTTCATTTTTCAATATTAAATTTTTTTTCAATTTTCATTTTTCTTTCATTTTTAATTTTTTATTATTAATTTTTCATTTTTCATTTTTCATTTTTCGTTTTTCATTCTTCATATTTCATTTTTCATTTTTCATTCTTCATTTCCATACCCTCCACAGCTCGGTGGCAGAGGGTATATATAGGTTTTTCATTTTTAATTTTTCATTCTGCATTTTTCATTTTTCATTTTTCACTTTTCATTTTTCACTTTTCATTTTTCATTTTTCGTTTTTCATTTTCCATTTTTTATTATTAATTTTCCATTGTTCCTTGTTCACTTCTCATTATTCATTTTTAATTTTTCGTTTTTCATTTTTCATTTTTTATTTTTCGTTTTTCATTTTTCAATTTTCATTTTTCATTTTCCATTTTCCATTTTTCATTTTTCATTTTTCATTTTTCGTTTTTCATTTTTCATTGTTAATTTTTCATTTTTCGTTTTTGGATTTTCAATTTTCGTTTTTCATTTTTCATTTTTAATTTTTGATTTTTCACTTTTCATTTTTCGTTTTTCATTTTTCTTTTTTCATTCTTAATTTCTCATTTTTCATTTTCATTTTTCTTTTTTCGTTCTTCATTTTTCATTTTTTATTTTCATTTTTCATTTTCCATTTTTGAGTTTTATCATTTTCCTTTTTCATTTTTTTATTTTCATTTCTCAATATTAAATTTTTATTTTTCAATTTTCAATTGTCATTTTTTATTCTTCAATTTTCATTTTTCATTCTTCGTTTTTCATTTTTCATATTTCATTTTTCATTTTTCATTTTTCATTTTTCATTCTTCATTTTCATACCCTCCGCACCTCGGTGGAGGGTATATAGAGTTTTTCATTTTTCATTTTCCATTTATTATTTTCATTTTTCATTTTCCATTTTTGAGTTTTTATTTATCATTTTCCTTTTTAGTTCTTAATTTTTCATTGTTAATTTTTCATTTTTCAATTTTCATTTTTCAATATTAAGTTTTTCTTTCATTTTTAATTTTTTATTTTTAATTTTTCATTTTTCATTTTTAATTTTTCGTTTTTCATTCTTCATATTTCATTTTTCATTTTTCATTCTTTATTTTCATACCCTCCACACCTCGGTGGCAGAGGGTATATATAGGTTTTTAATTTTTCAATTTTTCATTCTGCATTTTTCATTTTTCATTTTTCGTTTTTCACTTTTCATTTTTCACTTTTCATTTTTCGTTTTTCATTTTCCATTTTTTATTATTAATTTTCCACTGTTCCTTATTCACTTCTCGTTATTCATTTTTCATTTTTCATTTTTCGTTTTTCATTTTTCAATTTTCATTTTTCATTTTCCATTTTCCATTTTTCATTTTTCATTTTTCGCTTTTCATTTTTCATTTTTCATTGTTAATTTTTCATTTTTCATTTTTGGATTTTCAATTTTCATTTTTCATTTTTCGTATTTCATTTTTCATTTTTAATTTTTTTACATTTTTCGTTATTCATTTTTCAGTTTTCATTTTTAATTTTTCAATTTTTAATTTTTATTTTCATATCTATGCACAGTGACGCCCGATTTACCCCATTTTAAATACCAACCTGGTGGGAATAATGACAAATGATATTTTCGTAACTTTACCCAGCTGAGTAGTTTTTTTTGTGAATGAGCGTGTTTCAACAGACAGACAGACAGACGAACAGACGGACATCGCTATATCGACTCGAGTTGTGAAAAGGATCAAGAATATTTATACTCTATGGGAATGGAAATTAGTTTTTCGATGCGTTACAAACGGAATGACAAACCTATATATACCCTCTGCCACTGAGGTGTGAAGGGTATAAAAATAAAAATTAAGTGGATTTTTTCAGATCGTAATTGTTTTTATGAAGAAGACATTTTTTTATTGTATTGTCTATTTTATTTCTTCTTATGCATTTATTATTGATAAACAAAAACTTTTGAAGTTCATAGTTCTATAAATATAAGTTAAAATTAAAAGAAAATAAAATGGAAAAAATTAAAGCACCCCTTCTTGAAAATAAAAAGAAGAAATTATAACTAATATATTATTACAAATCCCTTATTATAGATGACACAGCCACATCTCTTCGGCATTGAAGATATTAATTATTTATGGTGTCTTGCGATATTCCTTCGCAGTTTATTTTTACGGTTTCAAATAAATCATCCTTATTTCGGCAGTTGTCTCGATTTATTTTATTGTTACGGATCTCCCACAGGTCCTCAATAGGATTGGGATTGGAGGATTGAGCAGGCCAATCAACAACTTCAATTCTATTGCTCTGTAGCCAGGCCTTACAAACTTTAGAGGTGTGTTTATGATCGTTGTCCTGTTGGAACATCCATTGAAGTGGCATCCTTTCATCAGCGTATGTCAACATTACTTCCTTTAAGGTATCACGGTACATGAATCGATCCATAATCCTATCAATGGTATTAATTGGCCCTATTCCTTGTTCTGAAAAGCAACCACAGACCATTACATTTCCTCCTACGTGTTCAACTGTTGCTTTGCAATACTTAGGATTTAGTTTTTCTCTCTTTGGTCTGAGTACACGCCTTATTCCATCGGAATTGTTTAAGTTGAACTTGGATTCGTCAGAAAACAGCACTGCCTTTCATTTTTGGACACTCCAGTCAATATGGGCCTTGGCAAACTCAAGTCAAACTTTTCTGTTCTTTGTTAATATGAACGGTTTTTTTGCTGGTCATCGGCTGAATAATCCTGCTTCTACTGCTCTTTTACGGATCGTTCTTCCGCTAACGGACAAACTTAAACTTATTTTTGCTTGACTAGAAGACGCTGTAGGATCCTTTCGTAGTACTTATTTGATAATGGTATCAGAATATCGAGAGGTTCTACGCGGACGTCCTCTAGAATGCACCGGTGATATTCGCCCAGTCAGCAATTACTTTGAAATCAGATTGGAAATTATTTTTTACTCAGTTCATGTCATGATAAGCCAATCCTCCAGTCATTGATAATTTTCAGTTTAAATCGACTTGATGTTTACCTGGCATTCGAGGTGAGTACCGTTAACTCGCATACGCAATCAAATTTTTATTCTTGAAAGTGTACCTTTTCTTAAAAAAGTACCTGTTCTGAAAAGTAGATTTTCTTAAAGAAATAATTTTACTTAAATTAACTTTTCTTAAAAAAGTTACTTTCATTAAAACAATATCTTTTCTTAAAAAAATACCTTTCCCTAAATAAGAGTCTATTCTGAAAAAGTACCTTTTATTAAAAAAAGTACGTTTTCTAGAAAAGGACCTTATATTAAAAAAAGTACGTTTTCTAAAAAAGTACCTTTTATAAAAAAAAGTAAGTTTCCTTAAAAATTACCTCTTCTTCAAAAAGTTCCTATTCTTAAAAATTTTTCCTTTAAAAAATTTACTTTTCTTAAAAAAAAAACACCTTTTAATAAAAAAAAGTACAACATAACGTCACAAAACATACTCACTTATATGGCATATGGACTGGGGTATGACTATTTGTGGTTGTGATTCCCATTCCCGAAACTCATCTTGAAGGCTATCTTAATGTCGGCCTAGCACAACTGAAACATTTTTACTGGCTTTTCTTGGAAAAGACTTAATAAGTTTAAAAACTTTGAACAGTATATAATGTGTGAAGTCTTTGAAAATAAAGAAATTAAAATGTTTCGGTTCCGTTCATAACTTGTCTGCAATTCATCTGGGAAATTGATGTCTAAAAAAATGAAATTTCATACAAGCAATAAAGAAAATATAAATTCTCAATAAAAATGCAATAAAAAATGGCGGAAGGAAAAATGTATATAATGAAAAAAAAAAATTGATTGCCACCAATTTGTCAACAATTCATATCAGATACAATTTTGATTGAAATTTTTCAAACAACCTCTTCGAGAGATTGATGCGCTTTTGTTACAACTAAGCAACTACAACAAACTGAACTTCAGACTCAAAATGAAAACGATAAAAACGAACAAATTGCAAATTCGTATGATTGCAATTGAATATGATTGATTATGGAATCCAGTGAATAACTTACTTATATTCTTCTGTGTGTTGCTTTTGATCAACCATTAAAGTTCTGAGTACCTTAGAGCATACGTTTTCATAATCAATCATGTGCTAAAACAAAATACCGTAGAGAAAACCAGACAACCGAATTTAACAAAGCATTAATTTTAAAGTAGAATTTGTTATTGAATTTATGATTTCGTCATTTGGTCAAACCTTAAGCAGAGGAAGGAGCAAATTTGAAGACGTTCCAAATCATTTTGTCAAAAAATATAAATTAATGCGGCACAAAACTTATGAAACCAACCGTTCTGCATAAAATATTGTTACCGTAGTGTAAAAAAAAATATATAAAATCTTAACAGGAACACTAAAGGAATTTCCATAAACAGACACAAATTTCAAAAATATTAACGAAACATATTTAATATTTCCTTATTTTTGTTTTTTCTTTTTCACTTCTACTTTACCTTTGATGAAAACCAAAAAATACTTCCTTATTCAATTTTCTGTACTCAAAATATTAGGATGTTGCATTGGACGAGTATTAAATTTGTGAAAAAACAGTAAAGCTACTAACAGAGTTTCGTGCAGACAACGGAATGTCTTTCAAGCAATGAAGTTAATGTATCTGGTTGCTGATGGTCTTACGTTTAAGCTTGTAAGCCATACTATGATATGGCAAGTTGCACAATGCTAGTAAATTGAAGGTAATTGACAGTTATTTGACATCAGGACAGTGTTGCTGCGTTTGCTGTTTAAAGAGTTTATTCAGTGAAGTTTGATAAACTTTAACTATTATTTTCTTTTATAAAAATAGAGTGCATAATGGTAAATACCAATGAACAGTTTTATTCATAAACAAACAAACAAAGCAAAAATAAATAGCAAATCTTAGCGTACATTTAAAAATACTAGCAGATTCCAGCGCTCGAAATTCGAGTGCAATTTCTAGGCAGCTTTCTTTTTCAACTTAGTCAATTCACAAACCAACACCTTTATGGCTAATTATTGGTGTGAATGAATATAACAAACTCATTACCAAACACATTAACAAATTTAATAAAACACGCATAGCATATGTATAATTTTATGTATGTGTTAGTAGCAACTTTGAATGCAATTAACTCAAAATAAAGGACAAAATTTAAAACTCTGTAAATCTGCAAAACGGGTAAAAAGAAATACCTTTCAAATAATATGTGTTTGGTCAAAATCGGGATAAAACGGTTGAACAAAACATCGGTCACAAGAAATCACCTAGCCTATTAATATTATAGATGTGAGCTAGTAAACTAACACTACTTAACGATACTTTTCAACTAGTGGACCCGAAATTTGGCTCCTCTTTACGGAATAACATGAATGATGGACAAGACTATCGAAAATGTCAAAACAATATTTTAACATTATTTATTGTCTCGACGTTTTACATTACATAAACATAAACAAACCCTTAAATTAAAAATAAATCTAAAATAAACTAATAAACAGCTTTAATTTTATGCTGCATAATTTTCTTTATTGATAATCTACAGATTTTTTTTTTATAATTTTCTGGTTTATTAACAAATCCCAATAAAGAGAATTTAAAATATGATGCGGTTCATCTAACTTATAATTATTTATTATAATAATCAAATTACCATAAAAAAACAAACACAAATTGACCTTAACTCAACTCCACAACCTCACAAATGAGACCGAACACACACACACTCGTAAGAAATATTTATATATTGTATATTTATACATTATAATGATTCCACTGTCTGTCGCGTTTCGAAAGACAAACAGCGGAACAGAAAGTCAGACTGATTGGTAGTTTTTATTTAGTATTTGTTTGCTGATTTACAAGGCATTGATGAAGCCATTGATGAACCAGTTGGAAGTTTTTGGTTTCTTTTGTATTATTTCCCCAACCCATTTTAATAATATAGCCTGCGGCTCTTAAGAGTTATGTGTTAGTTTTTTTTTTTAAAGATATATTTTGTTATGTATGGATTGTAATCAAACAATTTGATGGTTAAAACAAGTAAGAAACTTATAGTCGGTCTAGACCGACTATACGATACCCTATACCATGTGTTTAGAGACCCTACCTCTTAGGTCCAACAAATTGGATATAGAAAATAAGCATAAACCAAATTTGAGTGGCATTTTTATTAATATTTTTGGCTGCGGATATGAAAAAGTTCATATCAGATGCTATATTTATATGGGGACTAGATCGAAAAAAGGACCGATCCTGACCATATTTGGTAAAGTCACTTATACTTTGAAAAAATATACACAAACCAAATTTGAGAAAAATCTGTGCAATATTTTTGTTTTTTGATAGATTTAAGTGAAGATCGGGAAGCAGCTCTATATGGGGCCTATGACTAAGAATTTTCCTATAGGCATTATTTTTAAACTACTGATTAATGGATGTAATAAACACATACAAACCCAATTTGACTGAGATCTATATGATAATTTGGAACTTATGGCAATTTATGTCGATTTCATAGGGGTCATTTGTATGGGGACTAGGTCTGAAGATGGACCGATTCTCACAAATTTCAATAGCGTTCATCCCATGGCTGATTAAAGCTTATATACCAAATTTCATCAAAATATATTAATATTTGCGACCTGTAGTTTGATTACAAGGTTTACATGGACACACAGACGGACGGACGGACGGACATTGCTATTTCGACTCAAAAAGTGATTCTGAGTCGATCGGTATAATTAAAGATGGGTCTAGGACGAATATTTTTGGTTGTTACAAACAGCAGCACAAAGTCATTATACCCTATACCACTATGTGGTTTGGGTATAATGACAGTACATAAATTGCAGAATATTTAAATAATTTCATTTTCCTTAGATGTTCTTAAGAAATTGTAACAAAAATAATGGATTTAACTTAAACTTGGTTAGTTCACCTGTATAAAAATTTTAAAAAATAATCATAAAATTAAACACATGAGATTATTTGTATACCCTTCATATCTATGGCTTAGTAAAAATTAAAATATAGGACCTAGCAACCCATTAAGTTGTTAAACATATAAACAACTAGCTGTTTTTACCCGGTCTTGCCCGGGATAAAAAGGTATTTGACTTGCAAAATGGTTCACTATGCTTACCAGGCGCTGAGTACTTAGTCTCCAATGAACAAATTCCCCAAGAAAATGAATTTTCTCACCAAAAATTAATTCATTTTTGATTTCAATTAAAAATTTCTTGATATTTTAATTTAGAAGTTTTTCATAAGATACTGCAAAAAAATGGTTCAAAAATAAGCTGCGAAACCGCTTTAAGTTTCTTTTTTAAGTTTATTTATAAACATCAAATATAACGGAATGGTTTGCAAATTAAACAAATCAGAACTTTTAAAAATTGAATTACTTCATTCAATAAGTGATCATCATTGAGCAGAAAAGTCAAATTCATGGAAGTTTCAACAATGAAAAACTAATGCGACGCTTAAAATTTTGCCGCAAGGTTTCTTTAAGCAACTGCTTATAGTATATGTGTGGTCTATTTTGATCAACAGGTAATTATTTCCCAAGTCGATAGTAAACTTGGCCTTGAATCTATTGAAGATTGAAATTTTCAAAATAGTACGTTTCACGATCATCTAAATAAACATTAAAACAAACAAAAATACCTTGAAAGTTGGCATAAAATTGTCCCGAATAATATTTGACGCTCCGAATGAAGTCATTTGAAATCCGGAGTTATATAGTTAAATAAATCAGCTGATCATGAAATGTCAGTCATAGCATGCACTCAAAAGCTAGCGACCTTGGAGAAAAAGTCCGTTACAGCATTACATGTATTTATATATTAGCTGTTTGATTTAATGTTTGAAATATCCGTTAATTTAACATATAAGAAAGCTCATTGCTGTGCGTAATGTATTTAAATATTTAAGTTTTTAACGATGTGTTTTGTATGTAATTTATTTCATAGATCCCATGTGACTTACAATAGCTAAGTATATAAATTAATTATTAATTATTAGTATTAAATTAATGGTTTGACTAAAATCGAATTGTAGTGAATTTAAAAACGTATTTCAGTTGTTCGAAATATTAACTGAAATATTTTCAAACTACATGTTTCGAAATGAATGCAAAATGGATATAACTCATTAATCAATACACATTCAGAGACCGTTTATTCATAAAAACCTTGGTATTGACGTCACTTTTTATATGAACTTTGCAGAAACGAAATCGGTTCACGCATTCCAGAGAACACCAATTACTAACACAATGCAACTTATTTTTATATATATAGATATCTGTTAATAGGTGAACGGAATTTTTTAATTTAAAAAAAATATAAGAAAGTCTTTTTAGCTATTAAAAAATTATAAAACAAGGAAATTTTTCAAAAAGTTTCCCTTTTGTAAATAACCACTTGATACCAAGTTGGTGCTTTGATAAAAAAAATACTAAAATATTAAAAAGTACCTTATAAAAAGTACCTATTTTAAAAAGTAGTTTTTATTTAAAGAAAAATCTTTCATAAAATATCTTTAAATATAAAATAAAGTCGGCTGAGTTAAACCATTCATAACTCAAGAACCGCTGGACCGATTTTAATGAGATTTATTAGATTCACCTCCGTCCCGAATAGCAGAATACTTATATGTAAGCATGGGCGTGCTATTTTTCATACAAAGTACATTTACAATATCTTTAGTAATATAAAACACACAACCAATACTTTATGTGATTTCACAGGTATTAGTGTGATTAGACTTGCTTAAAACGAGAGCTAACGGACCAGTAAGCATGGCACGTCCCATACAAAGTAAATATTCAACATCAGAAAAAGCGAGCACTATGACAGAGAGAGCTTTGCAAATTTGCAGGAGGTCATTTGCTGTAACTGGACGGGATTGGATATGTGAGCGTAGACCTTCCTTACAGTGAAATTATTGAATATCGCATATCTCGAATACTATGATAGGAGGAGCTTTGAAAATTTGTGTGACGTAGTCTGTTATTGTATAAAAAAAAGCTGAAGATTTCGAACTGACCTTTTAAATTTACTTGATTTGCAAGGTCTTCCACAACAAAATTTTCAATAATAGTGCTTCCAAATCTAAATGCACCAAAAGTATATAAGGGAAAGAGGATCGTTAGCAACAAAATAGTGGGTAACAATATTGAATCGATATTTATCAATGGCAAATTCAGGCGAGAGCATATATTGCCAAGAACCACGATGATACCGACAAACAGATTCTGAATACAAACGATTTGTTTGTATATGCCGAAAATGGAGAAACAAAAAATATTATCCACACGTTTACTTCACAATAAATTATTATTTAACTAGTAGAGCCCAGTCCTAGAAATTCGAGTGCAAATTCTAAGAAATTTTATTTTATCACTCAATTTATTCCTTTTAATATTTGTAGTCCATTTAATTCATTAGGTTTATTTCATTATAAATATTTGTTGAACACACAGAAATAAAGGCCACTTTGTATGCCACCTAAAGGTATTCAAATTTTTGGCAATTCACAATTCAACACAGGGTATGTGTTATGCAATTATTGTAATGAAATCTGTACGTTAACTTTCGTGCTGCATAATGTTAAGTTGATTGTGCACGCATAATTTTCCTCAGACTCAACGAATTTAAGCAGTTAATAGCTCAAAAAAAAATGAAGGAAATCGGCCGGATAGAACGGCCAGACGGACTGACTTTAGTTTTCATAAAGTTTTTTTAATATATAAGATAAGATCAGATGAAGATTGTATTATGTGAAACAAAATTAAATTTACTAAATCGAAAATAAAATTTCCATTTAACACATTGAGTTTTATTTCATTCTTATTAAAAAAAAATTCTTCCGAAACAAATCTGGGGTTAAAGGAATTATTTTGGGCATAACTACATTTGCCGGATTAGCCAATTCTATATAGAACCTTCGAAGAAAATTGCTTTTAAAAAAGTTATTTTTGTTTATATAAAACATTGCAACACATCTGACCCAAGCAGCAGTCTAAACAATGGGGTTTCTCAAAAAATCAGCTGCCAAAAGGCAAAGGTAGGCTTATCAGTAACATCATGGCGACATTTTTTGGGATGTATGCGTCATAATTCTCATTTATTACTTTCGAAAAGAAAAACTAAATAAACGGTTAATATTATGGCAACTTTTTACACCGATGCAACTACAATTTAAACAAAAAAAACGAATGCAGTTGGCCGCGACAATGTACGGGTGCACACGTATGTAGTTCGATGAACTCGTCTACAAATACCTGCCTTATTCGCCATATTCTTTGGATTTAGCTCCCAGCGACAATTTTCTATTTCCAAAAAATGGCTCAGCCGTAAATCACTGAACAAACTATTGCCTATTTTGAAAATGTTGAGAAATTCTGTTATGTGGAAGGGATAAAAAAATTTGAAGAAATGGAAAAGATTCACTATGTTGGAAAAAATGGTCTTTCATTTATAAAGTCATGGACTTATTGAGCTATTGTTCATACAAAATATTATTTTTATAAAAAAATTGCCTACATTAACTAAAAAAAAGCCCCCTTAAAAAAAACAAGTACTGCCTGAGGGCTTAACTTGCTTTCTTACAAAATTACTTTTTTTCCATTTTCTTCATAAGTGGTAGATGTAGATAGTTTATTTGAATAAAAATTTGGTTCTAAATTTGCCTTTATAGGCAAAGTAGTTTCTTATTTACCAAAATAACATTTGCCAAAAAAAAAACCTTAAAGGCTTTATGTAAAAAAGTACCTGCTCTCAAATAGTAATTTATAATATAAAAAAAATTGTGAAAAAGCAACTTTAGTTTTATATATTTTTGTAAGCTTTTAGCACATTTAATTTTTATTTATTTATTTATTTATTTATTTATTTTATTTATTAAATTAATTTTGTAATTTCTACAACAAAACATTTGTCTTAAAAAGTAGAATTCGTATGGTGTTATGATGTGAATTAACAAAAGTAAAGTAATATAAAAGTAAAATAACAATTACATGCAAATTACAAATTACAAATTACAAATTACAATTTTTTAATTTATAAACAATAATTTATTTTAATAATAAAACAAGTTATCTATGAATAAAATTTAAATAGTTTTTTTTTAAATTCTAACGCGTTGCTGGTTTCTTTAATTGTAGGAGGAATAATATTCCAAAGACGTATTGCAGTTATAAAAAAATGCCATTCGGATATTAACGTCCGATGATTAAATTGAATTAAATTTCTATTTCTTCTGAGTTGACTAAATCTCAAACGATTAAAAAGATGACAAGGCTCTCGGGTTATTATAATTTTATGAAGAAATATTAGAGTTCTTATTTTCAGAAGGTCTTCGAACAACACACCAAATATTCTCTTAGAGTATGGAGTTATATTGAGGTAAACACCATTAGTTCTGTAATTACTGAGACCATAAATGTATCTTGCAATATTGTTGTAAGTAACATTCAATTTTGATTTGCTGGTTGCATCACAACTTGCAAAAATCTCACATCCGTAGGTTAAAGTAGGTATCAAATAAGTTTTAGCAAGCAGTAACCTTATTTTTATTGGCGTGTAGTATTGCGTAGGCCAAAGAGTCCTGAGCATCGCGTATGTTTTGCCACAGGCAGCTATGACGTGATCTGACCAGGTCAGAGTATTATTAAATGTGATACCAAGATTTTTTGCTTTGTTAACGATTTCAATCTGTTGGTTGCTAATACAAACACTAGGACTTTCAATAATTTTCCTTGTCCTTTTATGTATAACGATACATTTGGATTTTTTAGGATTCAAACTTAAACCATTCACATTCGCCCAGAGAGAAACACGCTGCAAGTCATCATTTAGTTTTGCAGTACATTGTTCAATGTTTCCTTGTTTATTACTTACGTATAATTGGACGTCATCGGCATACATTCTAATGTTGCAGTGGAGCAACTGTTCAGGAAGATCATTTGCGTAGATGGAAAAGAGGAGAGGCCCAAGAATGGAGCCCTGTGGTACACCCCTGATAACGGGAAGAAAGGTTGAGGTGGTTAAAGATTTTATTTCAACACACTGTTCTCGATCCTTTAGATATGATTCAATTAATTTAGTAGATGTAGAGGAAAAATTCATCATTTTTTCTAATTTTTGAATCAATACGGTATGGTCAACGGTATCAAAAGCCTTTGAATGATCCAACAACACCAACATTGCAACACATCCATCGTCAATTTCCTTTCTGAGATCTTCGGCTACATCGGTAAGAGCAGTAATGCAACTATGTTTGGCCCGAAATCCAGATTGTTTATCGGTCAACAAATTATGATGTTCAATGTAATTAGTTATCTGTAAATGTAAAAGTTTTTCAAATGCTTTTGACAGATATGGCAATATGGCTATAGGCCGATACTCAGTGGGTGATTTTGGAATTGGAAGAATTTTAGCCTGCTTCCATCTTAGTGGATAAGTGCTTGTCATAATAATTTTGTTAAATATATTTGTAATTATTGGTAGTAGTGTCGGGAGAATAATTTTAAAAAAAGCGGGATGAATACCATCAATGCCTATAGCGTTTGATTTTATGGATAGGCAGCTTTTGAATACATCTAATTGACTTACACTTTCGAAATTGAATAAACTTTGTGGAAGATTTGTAGCATGATAGTTAATATAATAACTATGGTCTGCTTGAGACATGGGTATATTAACAAATTTTTTATTTATATCATCTGGATCTAATGTTATATTAACATCACTGTTTTTACTATTAACTATTCCAATTTCTTTAATGGTTTTCCATTTATTTTTTGTAGAAATGGATTGTGAAAATTTGTTGGCATAGTATTTTGACTTTACGTTTCTTATGGTTTTGGTTACAATTTTTCTCGCGTTGCGATAAGTATTATACAGATCATAAGTTTTATAGCGCTTCCAGCGAGAGTAAGCATAGTCACGATCTGCTATGAGGTGCTTAATTTCAGATGTAAACCAAGGTTTCTGGCGGTAATTTACTTCTTTCGTTTGCAATGGCACTATTGTATTAAATAACGTTGTTATATTTTGTTCCACGAAAGCCAATTGATCATTAACAGATAGCATATGATAAACGCAATCCCAGTCAATTTTGACAAACTCTTCTTCAAGAGTGAAATAGTTAATACGTTTCAAGTTACGAAATTGGATTTTCTCTGTAGAAGTTTCTAGAGGAATATCAAAAATTAAAAAAATTAGATCGTGCCTAGAAAAACACGATGCGGACAACTGGTCATATAATAAGATTTTTTCTTCATTGGAGACAAAAAATAGGTCGAGCAAAGTATTATTTGATGATGTAAAATGTGTTGGCATTAGAGAATTTGCATTTGAAGCTTTATTTTATAAAAAAGTTTTTTCAAATAGTTCGATTTATAAAAATTTTATGTTTTACAAAAAAAAAAAACAAGTAAGAAAATTATAGTCGGTCTAGACCGACTATACGATACCCTATACCATGCGTTTAGAAACCCTCTCTTAGGCCCAACTAACTGGACATTGAAAATAAGCAAAAACCAAATTTGAGTGGGATTTTTATTAATTTTTTTGGCTGCAGATATGAAAAAGTTCATATCGGATGCTATATCTATAAAGGGACTAGGTCCAAAAATGGACCGATCCTGTTCATGTTTGGTAAAGTCTCTTGTATTTTGCAAAAATATGTACAAACAAAATTTGAGAAGAATCAGTGCAATATTTTTGTTTTTTAATAGATTTAAGTGAAGATCGGGAAGCAGCTCTATATGGGGTCAAAGGGATCATTTTTGGACTACTCATTAGTGGATGTAATGAACGCATACAAACCCAATTTGAGTTAGATCTATATGACAATTTGGATCTTATGGCAATTTATGTCGATTTCATATGGGTAATTTGTATGGGGGCTAGGTCTGAACATGGACCGATTCTCACCAATTTCAATAGCGTTCATCCCATGGCCGATAGAAGCTTATATACCAAATTTCGTCGAAATATATTCATATTTGCGACCTGCAGTTTGATTACAAGCTTTACATGGACACACAGTCGGACGGACGGACGGACGGACGGACATTGTTAAATCAACTCAGAAAGTGATTCTGATTCGATCGGTATAATTAAAGATGGGTCTAGGTCAAATATTTTTGGTTGTTACAAACAGCAGCACAAAGTCATTATACCCAAACCACATAGTGGTATAGGGTATAAAAACGTTAATAAAATTTGGTTCTTGTAACACATTTTATTTAAATCGAACAATATAATTTAAACAAGTAAGAAAATTATAGTCGGTCTAGGCCGACTATACGATACCCTATACCGTGAGTTAAGAGACCCCATCTCTTAGGTCCAACTAATTAGATATAGAAAATAAGCATAAACCTAATTTGAGCGATACTGGTATTACTTTTTTTTGCATTCGGATGTAAAAAAGTTTATATCGGATGCTATATTTATATGGGGACTAGGTCGAAAAATGGACCGGTCTTGACCATATTTGGCAAGGCCACTTACTTTTTGCAAAACCAAAACAAATTTGAGAGAATGTTATTCTGAGTCGATCGGTATAATAAATATTTGTTATACGTCAAATATTTGTGGTAGTTAGAAACATCAGCACAACGTCATTACACCCTGACCACATAGTGATATAGAAAATAAAAATACAAAACAAATCCATGTAGAACAAGTAAGAAAATTATAGTCGGTCTAGACCGACTATACGATACCCTATACCATGCGTTTAGAAACATTATCTCTTAGGCCCAACTAACTGGATATAGAAAATAAGCATAAACCAAATTTGAGTGGGATTTTTATTAATTTTTTTGGCTGCAGATATGAAAAAGTTCATATCGGATGGACCGACCCTGATCATGTTTGGTGAAGTCTCTTGTGTTTTGCAAAAATACATACAAATAAATTTTGAGAAGAATCAGTGCAATATTTTTGTTTTTTTTGAGAGATTTAAGTGGATATCGGGAAGCAGCTCTATATGGGGCCTATGACTAAGAGTTGTTCCATAGGGATCATTTTTAGACTACCCATTAATGGATGTAATAAACGCATACAAACCAAATTTGAGTAAGATCTATATGACAATTTGGATCTCATGGCAATTTATGTCGATTTCATAGGGGTCAAAATACATTCATACTAGCGACCTGCAGTTTGATTACAAGGTTTACATGGACACACAGGCGGACGGACGGATGGACATCGTTAGATCGAATCAGATAGTGATTCTGATTCGATCGGTATAATAAAAGATGGGTCTAGGTCAAATATTTTTGGTAGTTACAAACAGCAGCACAAAGTCATTATAACCAAACCACATAGTGGTACAGAGTATAATAGCATTAGTAAAATAGAATAAAAAGTTACTTCAATTCTGGGGTCTAATCGTCGCATACGTGATCGTGTGAAAATTGTCAACATTTTTCATTTTGAAAGCTCGTCTGAAAACGGCTAGTCGATCGAGTAAAATCTTTCGAAATGTCATTCATACATATCAAGTTGTCGAAAACATATTTTATTAGTTTGTTTACATGAAAAAAAAAGCAAGGAAAATATAATATTAATATTAACTAGAGGACCCCTGCTGCTCCGCAGCATTATATTACATTATTTTAATTTTTATAATATAATACCAAAATTTGCCAAGAGAATTTAACGTACAGTAATGCCAAAATATGCCAAGAGAAGTTAACGTACAGTAAAAGTAAAGTTGATTCTCCACGCATAACTTTCCTCAACCCAACTAATTTGCCAAGAGAAGTTAACGTACAGTAATGCCAAAATATGCCAAGATAAGTTAACGTACCGTAAAAGTAAAGTTGATTCTCCACGCATAACTTTCCTCAAACCCAACGAATTTAAGCAGTTAATAGCTCAAAAGAAGGAGCTTGATCCACTGAGTGTTCTTAGACCTATGTCAACAGACTACGTTAATTAGAACTCTAGTTATAGAGGTTTGAGAGAAGAAAAATATTAAAAAAAATCTTGAATGCAAAGTTTATTCATAAATTCTTTTAATATATACGATATAAGATTAATGAATAATTTTAAGAACAACCCAATAATATGAAGATTTTTATATTCAGGACAAGTTCAAACAAAATAAACGGCAAGCAAAAGGAAGTTATGGCTGATTCCAGGATAGAGCATCCCACCTTGACAATACCCGTAGAATCTTCTACCAACTAGTGTCCAAGGTAAAGTCACTTCCAAAATATTGTGGGAACACCCTTCCTCCTGTTAAGGAAGCTAAATTATGGCGGAAGGTAGTTTGTCTAAATTGTTTAATTTATCATTAAATTTTTAGGTATTTGCAGATCAAAAGTGCAATGTAAAGAAGAAATTATTTTCAACAAAACATTTAAAAGAAAAACTGGAGGTGGGTATTTTGAAAAAAAACGTCTTTTATATGCCAAAGAGCAAATTTTCCAGACTGCTGGAATTGAGAATATGTCTCTTAAACGCCTATCTCCAAAAATTAGGGGAGGTCCAAATCAACATACACTTAAAATTGTATAAATTGTTGGCACTCAAACAACGTTCGCTAAAATTTAAAAAAAGAACACATTGTTAACACAAAGATAAACAAGTAAGAAAATTATAGTCGGTCTAGACCGACCATACGATACCCTATACCATGCTTTTAGAAACTCTATCTCTTAGGCCCAACTAACTGGACATAGAAAATAAGAAAAAACCAAATTTGAGTGGGATTTTTATTAATTTTTTTGGCTGCAGATATGAAAAAGTTCATATCTATATGGGGACTAGGTCCAAAAATGGACGTATCCTGATCATGTTTGGTAAAGTCTCTTCTATTTTGCAAAAATATATACAAACAAAATTTGAGAAGAATCAGTGCAATATTTTTGTTTTTTAATAGATTTAAGTGAAGATCGGGAAGCAGCTCTATATGGGCCAAAGGGATCATTTTTGGACTACTCATTAATGGATGTAATGAAGGCATACAGACCCAATTTGAATAAGATCTATATGACAATTTGGATCTTATGGCAATTTATGTCGATTTCATAGGGGTAATTTGTATGGGGGCTAGGTCTGAACATGGACCGATTCTCACCAATTTCAATAGAGTTCATCCCATGGCCGATAGAAGCTTACATACCAAATTTCATCAGAATATATTCATATTAGCGACCTGAAGTTTGATTACAAGGTTTACATGGACACACAGACGGACGGACGGACGGACGAACATTGTTAAATCAACTCAGAAAGTGATTCTGATTCGATCGGTATAATTAAAGATGGGTCTAGGTCAAATATTTTTGGTTGTTACAAACAGCAGCACAAAGTCATTATACCCAAACCACATAGTGGTATAGGGTATAAAAAGGTCGTTTTAGAAGTTAAGTCGATTCAGTTGGAGATGGATGGATGCTCACAAATTTTAAAAATTAAAACTTGTTGATGAAATAAATAAAACAATTTTTAATAACTACTTACTTTTGTTTTAAAGCAGTGGTGGCCATCGAGAGAATTGAGTTAGTAATAGTGTTTATGAACATGTGTTAGTTGTAGTACACTGATGGAAATCCATGGACGTAACACAATGCCGATATTAAATGGGTTTGTGTAGATTTTGTATGAATGTTTATATGAATGCATAAAAGGGAAAATAGTTGAGTTCACGAAGAATATGGTAAAATTTTAAATGTATTTTGTTGTTTTAAAATTATAAATCTTACGTTCTGAAATTTTAAAACAAAATGTGAAGAACATGTAATCTCTTTTATCCATAAGTTTGAAGTTTATTAAATCAAATAAGTAATAATAAGTAATTCATTTCTTTAAAAAAAAAAGGAAAACAATAGCAAAACTTAAAAAGATAAGAAATTTAAAAGGTTAATTAGTGGTATGTTATCAAAAATTAAAAACACTTAACAGCCTGCAGTTACTGGATATTTTTTAAAATTAAAAAAAAAAAAAAAATGCATAATAGACAACTATAATGTTGTCAAATGGAGGCTACGTATGTAATTTATCGAAAATGTTTAATTTATAGCAGATTCAACTGCTTTGTGTAATTTAGTTTACCAAGTCCTCGAAATTTTCTCAATATTTTTGGTTTCTTTTAAACAAATATTCTCTGGTACCTATTGAAAAAAATATATATGCATTTCAAAATGCAATGCGACATAGACCTGCTTGGTTCAAAAACTTTCATAAGACTGAATGAAATTGTTGTTTACTTTTGCTCTTTGGTGAGTATTTTTGTTTTCGTTCGGCTGTATACATATAAAAAGCCGAGCACCAGCGTGCTTGGTACGGCCTTCACTGTTTTAAAGTGTTTTATATCGTTTTTTGTGCGTTGACATTTGTTAAAATATATGCTTATCTATAATATTAATAGGTTAGGCGATTACTTGTGACTGATGTTTTGTTCTACCATTTTATACCGATTTTGACCAAACGTATATTATTGAAAAGGTCTTTCTTTTTAGCTGTTTTGCAGATTTAGAGATTTTTAAATTTTTTCCTTTATTTTGAGTAAATTGCATTTATATTAAAAAGTTAAATATCTTGTAACACTTGTTTAAAATTACGATTGCGTGACTATCGTATGCCGCGATTAGCGCAGACGATAAGTCACGAAATTTTATTCGACACGTTAGCACACACTTTTGATAATTTATATTAAAGTTAATGACTTTTAAACCCATTGAAAAGTCAGTAGAATGTCATCTTCGTTGATTAGTTAGAAGAAATATTGTGTACTCAACACAACAAGCACAACTATACGATACCAAATACTAAGCATATATAGAGAAAGGGTCGTAAGTACAACTAGTTGGATATAGAAAATAAGCATATACTAAATTTGAATGGCATTCTTTTAATTTTTTGGCGGCAGATATGAAAAATTTCATATCGCATACTATGGAGACTAGGTCTAAAAATGGACCGATCCGACCGAAATCAAGTCACTTATTTCTTGTATAAACATATATAAAACAAATTTTAGAAAAAACTGTGGAATATTTTTGTTTCTTGATAGATTAAACTGAAGATCGTTAAGCAGGTTTTGGATTACAGATGATTGTTATGTATTGTATAAAAGAGGTGTTGAAAGTACTGCGACCAAATGATCTATTGTACTGGCCTCTGCTAATAATTTGTCCCTATAAAATCTCACCCAACCCTGAAGCACTCAGAAATTCGAGGATGTTGGTTAGTTCCAGTGATTTTATTTCGCTCCCTGGTATTTGGAAAGAACCCAGGTGCTTTTTCCTCTTACGCATTAAAGCTCCACAATTCCTCAGTATGTGATCCGGAGATTCTGTCTTCTTATCACAGAATCTGCACATGGGATTCGCTTCAATTCCTAACTTGCTCAGATGCTCCCTGAGCCTACAGTGAGCCGTTGAAATTCCGGTTAGTATTCTCAGTCCGTTCTTTGATAATCCGATATTCCGAATTTCTTACTGTTGTAGTTATCTAACAAGAGTTTGGATTGCCTTAAGCCTAAGTGGCTCGAGAAAAGCTCCTGTCTGATATGATTCTCATATTCTCTGAATACGCCTTCCCATACTCCTTTTCCTATTTTACAAAACGGTTCCGGCCCCATTAGCCTTGTGGAAGCTCCCCTTCTGGCAAGCTAATCTGCTTGTTAATTTCCTTGGATCCCAATATGCCCCGAACCCAACAAAGACTGGCTTTATTGTGTCTGCCTAGCTCATTCAGTTTCTGCAGGCTATCTGATAATATGGTTATGTCCCGTCTTTTGTACTTTCTATTTAAGTTAATCTGTGCACATCTATCGGTGGCATAAATTTCCGCCTGGAAAATACTCGTGTGTAGTCCCATTGATTCGTAGTATTTGGTTCTAGACTCCCGACCCTGTTCCATTTCCGGTCTTTGTACAATTTGATCGTATCCTCCTTTAGAGAATATGCTGTTGCCAGGGCTTTCTTTTGCTTTAGGCTTTGGTCCAAAAGTACTTCAAGTGATGCCATTGGGCACGTCCTCATTGCACCCGTTATCCCAATACATGCTAGTCTTTGTATCCTACTTAACTCCATTTGAGTTGATTTTAACTCTGTCCTTTTGGCCCACGCAATAGCTCCATAGGTTATGATTGGACGGACCATCATGTACATCCAATATAGGATGCTGGGATTAGATCCCCAGGTTCTACCCGCTATCCTTCTACATATCATTGTAGCACGCTTGGCTTTCTCTGTAATATGCTTGACGTGTGCCTTCCATATCAACTTACCATGCCCAGATATTTCACCTATGTCTTTGGTTCGATGACTTCTCCTAGAATTTGAATTGCCTTCCATTTTGGAAGTTTTCTCTTCCTAGTAAATGGTACAATAGTGGTCTTTGTCAGATTGATGTTCAGTCCAGTTGCCCTACAACATTGATTGATAATTATCAGCCTTTTTTGGAAAATGTCACAAAGGGTTTCCTCGAATTTGCCTCTTGCTATTATGACTATATTGTCCGCGTAGCCTTGACATCATATACCTGCTTCCGACAGTTCCATTAATAGTTCGACAACAACCAGGCTCAACAATAGAGGTGAAGGAACCCCTCCTTGTGGACATTCTCTGGTTGTGTTGACGGTTGTAGTTTCCCCTTCTGTTGATGTTTCTGCTGATCTCGTGTTGAGAACTTCTACCATCCATTTTGATGTCACTGAATCTACTCATCTTCGCTATAATGCCCTTTTTATTACATCATGTGAAGTGTTATCAAAGGCTCCTTTATATCTAGGAAGGCACAATCGGCTATTTCCTTCTTATCTAGTGATTTTTGAACAGTTCCCACTAGGTTGGTAAGAGCGGTCTCTGTTGATCTGCCCGCTCTATATGCATGCTGGCCCGCGTAATATCCCACATCTTAGATAGTTGTCGACGGCATTTTCAAGTGTCTTCAACGTGAAAGATGTTAGGCTTATTGCTCTGAAGAATTTTGGATGTGCAGTGTCTTTCTTTCCCAGTTGGGTATGAACACCACTTTCGCCCTCCTCCATGCCTCTGGTATGTACCCCAAGGCCAAGCTGCTACGCCCGATATTTATTAAGAATGGTAAAATTTCCTTTAGGCTCTTTTGTAATAAGGCAGGAAAAATAACATCCGTTCCGGGGGACTTGAAGGGTTGAAAAGTGCCTAAAGCGTATTCTAGTCTTTCCCTTGAACAAGTTTCGGTTGCTATTTGCTTATTTTTCCGACTAGGGTTTCTTGGGCTGTTACTCGACCGTTCGTTGTCTACTGCCACACTTCCTGGAAAGTGTGTCTTTAATAAATTACAGATGATATGGCAATAAGTGGATCTCATAGGGGTCATTTGAATGCACTCAATGTGCACCGATTTATACGAATTTCAACATAATTCGTCCTATGGCCGATCAAAGGAGACCTTTCTACATCAACAGTTAAAGACGATATAAGAACCATAAGTGAAAGATACCAGCAGACACTAAGCAACCATATTAAACCAGTGGCAACCATATTAATTTTGGCGAGACCAAAAGGCTAAACTCAGTCATATATTAGATCTTCCATTCCTAAAATAAGCATTATTCAATATGTAAAAGCAAATGAAAATAAAATTTTAAATATTATTAAATTGTAATAATAAATATTCTTGTGCATCTCACTGGAGATACATAATATTTGTGATATATCAATAACTAAACAAATTTTCTTATTATGCTTGGATAGATTGTAAATAAAGAAATCTATAATATTAATAGGCTAGACGATTTCTTGTGACCGATGTTTTGTTCTACCATTTTATCCCGATTTTACCCAAACTTATATTATTTGAAAGTATTTCTTTTTAGCCGTTTTGCAGATTTACTGATTTTTCAATTTTTCCCTTATTTTAAGTAAATTGCACTTAAAGTTACTACTAACACATACATAAAATTATACAATGCTATGTGTGTGTTTATTAAATTTGTTAATGTTTTTGTAATAAAAATGAGTTTGTTTTTTGTGTTGATTTGTGAATCGGCTAAATTGATTAGCATACTTTTAGGGTCTTTATTTAATGAAAAAAATAAAATTTCCTAGAATTTGCGCTCGAATTTCGAGGGCTGGAATCTGCTAGTAATAATAAAAAAATAAGAAAGTATTTGCGACCTGTACAGAGAGTCGGAAGGTCCTCGCTAAATTAACTCATCGATTCCATGGGTCTAAGTCAAATATTTTTGCTAGTTACAAACATTAGCACAAACTCGTTTTACCCAGACCAGATAGTGGTACATATATGGTATAAAAACCACAAAACATTTTAGAAAAACATTAAACAAGAAAACCCACATTCACCACCAAACATTTTTTGTAAAATAAAAAATTTATGTAAATTTTAATGAATGGCTAACTTACAAACGTATACTTCCTTACAAGTGTTATTAATTATTTCATGTGGTAAATGCATACACATGCATACATACATAAATATTTCGTAATGTAAATATTAACAAAACCATGGAAATGTAATATGTAGAATGAATTTTAGCATGGAATTAAGATAAACCAATGCACTGAAAGAAGTGATTCGTGTAAGACGAAATCTCGTTAAAGGCTCACTAGGCAACGCAATCTAATTTGTAAATTCTTACACATTATTTTAAATTTGTTACCACAAAGTTAAAGATAACTAACACCAAGTGAATGAAATTGTGAATTGAAAACGTCTGTCTTTAATAGCAAAAAATGCTAAAATATTTATTTATAGAAAAAATGCAGCCACAAATTAATTCCATATTAATACAAATTCTTTGATGCGGGAAAGTATGTCTCAAAATTGATTTGGGGCAAACATGTATTTACACAATACTATTTTGTGATGATTAAAGCTATTTAGAAATCCCATCTTTAACATTTTAAAAATATTCGATTTAAATTTATTTCGAAATACGAAACAAGATCAATTTCCACACAAAAATTTAAAGGAAATAATTAAATTTATTGATTTGATTGACAACAATTGCAATTTATGACAACGCATAGGCTGTCCTGTTCTGTTCTATCATGCTTTTTTATATGAATGACTACTCAAACCTCGCACTTTACTCGTGTCATACGTTCATGCAGTTTATTTTGTTTTAATTTTACACAACAACAAATATTTATTTCAAATTTTGACGGTAATTAAATTTAGTTTCTAATTAACATTAAGTTGAGTGAATACAAAAAGTGCAAAAATTTTAGAGAGCATCAGTTAAATCATAAATTAAATTTAAAATACATATACATATATGAATTTGATTTTGTGGTGAAAAATATTTCATGTTTCAGTTTTAAGATTTTAAAATAAAACAAACCACGTTACTAAATAAATTTTGGCCAAACTCATCATAAAACCACAATTTCAATTAGTAACTACTACATATTTGCAGATTGGCGCCTAAACATTTGCTTAGAAAAGGTTCTGGAACAACTTCACCTGCTCATACTTAAGTATTCATTTACTCAGTAATGTAGTATGTGTAGGAATTTTAGTAAAATATTTATCTCAAGCAAGGGATGTCGGATAGCAACTCCACAATCTATCTACCCGTCGTACTATTGTAAACAACGTGCTGGATGTTATGTGCTAGGAAGTATGATGGCTATAGTCGGTTCATAAAAAATGCACTCAACAGCGCTTTGGGTATCAATTTTATTCTAAGCACATTTTCACCTAATAAACAAAGATATTTTCTCTTTGCTCTTATATTTCTTAAGCTACTTCTACCTTTCATTTTTATACCCTATACCAATATGTGGTTTGGGTATAATGACTTTGTGCTGCTGTTTGTAACTACCAAAAATATTAGACCTACCCCATCTTTTATTATACCGATCGAATCTTAATCACTATCTGAATCGATTTAACGATGTCCGTCCGTCCGTCCGTCCGTCCGTCTGTGTGTCCATGTAAACTTTGTAATCAAACTGCAGGTCGCAAATATGAGTATATTTTGATTAAATTTGGTATATGAGCTTTTATCGGCCATGGGATGAACGCTATTGAAATTGGTGAGAATCGGTCCATGCTCAGACCTAGCCCCATACAAATGACCCCTATGAAATCAACATATATTGCAATAAGATCCAAATTATCATATAGATCTTACTCAAATTTGGTTTCTATGCGTTTATTACATCCATTAATGAGTAGTCTAAAAATGATCCCTGGGACAACTCTTAGTCATAGGCCCCATATAGAGCTGCTTCCCGATCTTCACTCAAATCTATTAAAAAACAAAAATATTGCACTGATTCTTCTCAAATTTTGTTTGTATGTATTTTGCAAAATACAAGAGACTTTAAATGGTGCGTGGTAAAGAAGAAGAAAGCATACATTTCAAAAATTCATAACTGCACTGTATTCTTAATCGGACCGGTTTCTGGCATTTCAGCCTTCATCAGCGATTTATTGAACATTGTGATAATTGTTATGTTTTAATTGAATAGGTTGTTTCTATATGAAAATTTTTTCTACTTAGGGCGGCCGTGAGGTTTTGAACCGTGAACCTTTCACATACACTCGTACTTGCACTTTTTTGGTCAGCGCTTTAACACACTCACCTAAAGTCAGGCCTACGAGCAGTGTGGTTAGTTTTCAGTTTTCGTACCATACAGCTTTACTTTGTATTAATTTCAAACATAGTCGGGATCGTTCCAATTTTTGGGCCTAGTCCCCATGTAGATATAGCATCCGATATGAACTTTTTCATATCTGCAGCCAAAAAAATTAATAAAAAATCCCACTCAAATTTGGTTTATACTTATTTTCTATATCCAGTTTGTTGGGCCTGAGAGATGGGGTATCTAAACGCATGGTATAGGGTATCGTATAGTCGGCCTAGACCGACTATAATTTTCATACTTGTTCATTTTAAATTTGAAGCAGCCAACAAATTGTTGCATTTTTTGTTAATTTTTTTTTTACCAATTTAGAAAGTTGTAACACATCATGCACAAACATAATTGTACAGAGAGATATAAGTGTAACTACAAGGAAACGTTTTTACACAATGACTACAATTCTTAGAAGTAAAAATAAAACAATAACAACAACTACATTAAAAAAAATAATAAATAATCTGTTATTCCCATCATAACGTTAATATTAGGATTTTAAGCATGATATCCTTTGTATTATTATCTAGCTAAATATACACATAATAAAAAATACACTAACGGTACTTTTTTAAGAAAATATACTTTTGCAAAGAAAATTTACTCTTCGAGAAAAGGTACTTTCTTAAGAAAAAGTACTTTCAAGAAAAGGTACTTCCTTAAGAGAACGTCTTTTTTAAGAAACGGTATTTTTTCTTAAGAAAAACTACTCTTGAAGAAAACATTTTAATATATTTTAAGAATTGGTGCTTTTTTAAGAAAATGAACTTTTATAACAAAATTTACTTTTTTCGCAAAATGTACTTTTCTAAGAAAAATTACTTTTTTACTATGATAACAAAACATGCTTTAAGAAATTGTGTTTCTTAAAAAAATTTACTTTTTTAAGAATACGTGCTTTAAGGAAACGCACTTTTATAAGAAAATGTACTTTTTCAGGAACAACTTATTTTTAAGAAAATGTATAAACGCAACTTTTTAAAAAATAAACTTTTTAAGAAAAGGTACTTTTGAAGAAAACGATCTTTTTTAAGAAAACATACTTAGGTAACAAGAGGTACTTTTATAAGAAAAGGTTATTTTTTTAAGAAAAGGTAGTTTTCGAACAAAAGGTTCTTTTTTTTAAAATATATTCTTTTTAAGAGAAAGTACTTAAAAAACACTTTTATACCAAAAAGATATTTTTTTAGCGAAAGGTTCTTGTTAGGAACAAGTACTTTTTAAGAAAATGTACTTTTTTAAGAAGTACTTTTTAAGAAAAGGTACTTTTAAAGATAATGTGTTTTTTAGGAAAATGTAAATTTTTAAGAAAATTTACTTTTTAACAAACAATACTTTGTTGGCAAAACGTACTTTTTGAGTAAAGATAGTTTTTAAACAAAAGCTCCTTTTTATATGAAAATTTAAATTTTTACCAAAAGAAACATTATTTTTGAAGAAAATGTACACTTTTAAATCAGTGTGTTTTTTAAAAAAGGTACTCTTTAATAAATGATACTTTGTTATAAAACGCACTTTTCCACAAAAGGTTCTTTTTCACAAAAGTTACTTTTTTAACAAAAGGTAATATCTATAAAAAAAAAAAAAAAATAACTTTTTGAGAAAACTACTTTTAATACGAAAATTTAAATTTTTAACAAAAGAAATATTATTTTTGAAGAAAATGTACTCTTTTAAGTCAATGTGTTTTTTAAAAAAAGGGACTCTTTAATAAATGGTACTTTTTAATAAAAAACACTTTTCCACAAAAGGTACTTTTTTAACAAAAGTTACTTTTTTAACAAAAGTTAATTTCTTTAAAAAAATAAGTTTTTGAGAAAAGTACTTTTCATACGAAAATTTAAATTTTTAACAAAAGGTACTTCTTAAGAAAAAATATTTGAAAAGAAAAGGTACTCTTTTAAGGCTATGTATTTTTTAAAAAAGTTATTTTTTAACAGAATTAATTTCTTATGAAATGGTACTTTTGTAAGATAACAAACGTTACTTTTTTAACAAAAGGTACTTTTTTACGAAAATTTTTTAACAAGAGGTACTTTTCAAGAAAAAATATTTTTGAGGAAAAGGCGCTCTTTTAAGGAAAAGAGAAAGGTGGTTCTTTTTGAGAAATGGTTCTTTTTGAGAAAATGTAAACTTTTAACAAAAGGTACTTTTTTAAGAAAAGGATCTTTATTTAACAAATAATACTTTTTTAAAAAACGTGCTCTTAGAGGAAAGATACTTTTTTAACAAAACTTACTTTTTATACCAAAATTAAAATTTTTAACAAGAGGTACTTTTTCGGAAAAATTTTTCTTGAGAAAAGGTACTCCTTTAAGATCGTATATTTTTTAAAATGGGTACTTTTTAAGAAAAGGTACTTTTTGAGAAAATATACTTTTCTAACAAAAGCTAATTTTTTACGAAAATTTACCTTTTTCAGAAGATGTACTTTTTAAGTAATATTATTTTTTGAAGAAAATGTACCCTTTTAAGACAATGTGTTTTCTAAAAGAGACCTTTTAAAAAAAGTACCATTTCTTACTTTTTTTAAAAGGTACTTTTTTAACAAAAGGTACTTTTTTAACAAAAGGTACTTTTTTAACAAAACATACCTTATTACGAAAAAGTACTTTTTGAGAAAAGATACTATTTACTTAAAGGGTACTTCTTTAATAAAAGGTACATTTTGAGAAAAGGTACTTCTTAAGAAAAAATGCTTTTATAAGAAACGGTACGTTTTTATAAGTTGTTATAGTTGTTATATTAAACTTAGATGTCAGAGTGATAACAACGTGGAACATATTCGGGGTCATTGTTTGGGGTGTGAGAAATTTCAAGTCAGGATGAAAGTACTAGGCCAGTGTAGAAAAACCACCAAAGGATTCGGCGTTCTTAGGCTAAACTTTTTTATGACCTTTTATATTTTTTTCCTCATCTTGATGTATGTCTACTTTGTTTTTTAGGCATAAACATTTTAATTTAAAGAGAAAATTGGAAGTTTACAGCTGGAAAGCTGTTTTACTGCATAATGCCATTTATTCTTAACCAAAAAATAATAATAATTTCTCAACTCTTTCAGATATAGATAAATATTACTAGCAAAAAAAAAAAAAATAAACGCTAGGTACTGTGCCATGCTTCTGGCACAGTGTTCAAATATGTTTAACTATGTGCATATTGCATGTATTTGTACTTGAGGGAGTTCATAATTTTTTATTACCTCGTAAACTTGCAAAGCCAATTCACGTGGATGATGAACAAGGCTAAGAACATTTCTGTAGCAAATTTAATGTTTAGAATTTTGTTTAAAGAATATTGAGGCAAACAGCAACCATCTTAACTGATGAAATACATGAACAATATTAATTTATATGCTTAAACTTAGAATTTCGTTAAACTTAAAAAAGGCAGAGCTATAGATGTTCAAGCTTTCAGATGTAAAACAGTCTACTTGGTTTATATGTTTAACAATGAAAGGAATCCGTATATACACACATATATATAGATAGAGAGAGGTGCGGGATGGTTGTGTTTAGCAATACTAACTCACATATATAACAAAAGGCAGACAGGCAAAGCTGGTGTAAAGCTGCCTAATATATGCAAAGTTTCAACATGTTTGTACAACTAAGTATTACTGAGAATGGAAGAAAACATATCCAACAGAGTGTGAACTCTGGCAGTTTTACACTCACTTCAATGTAGGATAGAAATTCTGCAAAATGCTATTTCTAAAGCAGCCTGCCTTCCTCGCATATATTCGTATGTGAACACAGGTAAAACTTTTCATTCTGCCTTCAACTATTCGTTGAAGTGCAACGGGTGGATCACGTCAATTCGATTGCAGTTTCGCTTCAACAAAGTGTGTTTATTTCAATTTAAATTAAAGTTTGGAACACATTTACTCAATGGAAACCAATACCATGCACAAATTCAAGGAACAACTTTTTATCGTGCGGCAAAGAATAGAAAAATACCACGAATACGAATGGCTGTGAGTACGTTCAACATTTGTATTTGTACGTCAGATGCGGTATGGTGCGACACGACGCAGCTCAGCAAGGCTTAATAAAACATGCTTACGTACGTCGATATACATATGTATATATTATATGAATGTGTGTTTGTGATATTCGGCTAAGAAAATTTATTATTTAGAAACTATTCTACATTTTATTTGCTTCACCTTCTTCTTCATTCTTTTTGTTACCAGACGTATTGTTATAGCAGTAATATTTGAAGTGCTCATATGTTAAGGAAATAAAATTCAAAACAAAAATAACTTTAACCATAAATATGCATTTCGCCATTTCTTTTCAAGTTTAAAAAAAATTAATGTAACTAGTATCCAAGCACTTTGTGTTAAAAATGCCAAAAGGTGGTTTTCATTTTTGAACCAGTCTTTGGCCTAAGCACGTAACTTTACTGCAGTCTGTCCAGATACTTCTCTTGAATAAGTATTATTTTCAACCAATATTCGACTATTGCTTATAGGTCTGAACAATTACACTGCGGAACATTTTTGGGGTCATTGTCAGGGGGGTGGGGAGGGGTTTAACTCCAAATCAAAGTGAATGTACTAGTCCAGGATAGTAAAAGCTTTAAGGGGAGAGCTTGGAAAATTTGTGTGAGGTCACTTATTATAAATGCTAGTAGCCATGTCTAAGATAAAAGGATCGAACAAATGGACATGGCACCTCCCATACAAAGTAATTATTCAATATCATATACCTCGTGTACTATGACAGAGAAAACTTCGTAAATTTTTATGTGGACATCTATTAATAATGTGGGTAGGGAAAAATAGGCGGGAATCGGACCAACGGGTATGGTACCCCCATACAAAGTAAATATCAAATATCATATGTATGGAGTTCTGCATTAGTGAGAGCTATGGGACTTTGCGTATGACCATAAGCTATTCATGTGACTAGTTGAATAAGAATTGGGCATGATTGGAGCAGTGGGTGTGTCAGATAAAAAAGGTGGAATAGGGTTAGTGGACGAGACACCTCCTTTACAAAAATATGTGAAATACTATGCAAGCAACTATCGTAAAACTTTTGACAAGTACAAACCAATGTGAGTAACAATGAAAAATATGGACGGAATCGCGAAATTTAAAAATCGGCAATATCAAAAATTGCCACATCAAAAATCGGCAAAAACAAAAATCGTTAAAAATCTAAAAATCACCAAAATCAAAAATTGTCAAATGATATTCTAAATTCATGTCTAATCGTTAACTGTTGTCGGGTTAAATTTATACAATACATGTTTTTCTCATGGGCAGCTCAGGAATAGGAACGCCGAAAAATTACATAATTTTTGCACCGAATGGAAAACAATAGGCGTATCAACAAACATTGAAGTAAAAAAAATATTAAGTATATAAAAAAAATGTTTTAATTACACAAAACTAACTTCGTAAGAAAAATTGACTCCGACAACATACATGTAAATAAGTCTCGGGAAGTCGAAGCGCAGCTCTACAGGGCATACTACTCAATTATATTAATAAATCTATAATATTAATAGGCTACACGATTTCTTGTGACCGATGTTTTGTTCTACCGTTTTATACCGATTTTGACAAAACATATATTATTTGAAAGGTATTCCTTTTTAGCTGTTTTCCAGATTTACAGATTTTTAAATTTTGTCCTTTATTTTTAGTAAATTGAATTTAAAGTTGCTACTAACACATACATAAAATTATACATACATATGCTATGTGTGTGTTTATTAAATTTGTTTGTTAATGAGTTTGTTATCTCCATTCACAATAATAATGAGCCAAAAAAGTGTGATTTATGAATTTAAGTTGAAAAATAAAGTAGCCTAGAAATTGTACTCGAGTTTCGAGAGCTGGAATAAGCTAGTATTAATATAATACGTTTAAGTGTTACAGTGGCCGTCCAGTAGTACGTACTTTTGTTTCCACGAATTTCGAATAGTACGACAGAAAATTTTTTGCATTGGCAGTTCTGTAGTATGAACAAAACCAAATTATGCTATTCGATAATATGAATAACGAAATTTTTTGTAAGAATATGCTCGTTTTAAGTTTTAATTTGAAGTTTTTACTTGTTTTTTTCTGCGGTCATCTGCCAAATATTCAGTGGGTACGAAATTTAGTAGCGATAATAAGTATCTTGTGTCGCGTGTTCTATATTTGAAGCAAATTTCTTTCTTCAACCAGTTGCACTATAAGAAAAGACAATGCGCAATATTTAGCTGGAACAGATTCACTTAAATACCGCTGCGGAATATAAAATTTCATATTCCCGTAAGAAGTATGCAGTTAAAATGGAATTTCATAAAAAATTGTATGAAGGCGATTTTTTTGCCAGTGATATAAGATTACTCAAAGAATCTGACGAAATGCATCGTCTTCTAAGGAACTTTTAGCTCTATTCATCAACAACGTAGCAGCTGTTATTAAGGAGCACGGCCTTACACATGAAATAGTTTTTAATGCAAATTCTACACTAAACTGTCAATGGAGAGAAAAACGTTTATAATTTGTGCGAATGCTGAGGGGACAAAGATGTTTAAGCCAAGATGTAATCGTGACAAAGATATGCCTGTTGCTAATGGAAACTCTATATCTGCTTTTTAATTTTTGTTCCAGATGGGAGTTGCTATTAAAATTTCATTTTGCTCGAGTTTATCTATCAACAATTGCAGGTGGAGAACCTTTTAAAATCTAAAAATCTTCTCATAAAAGTGCTTCTCTTGCTAGATAATGCAACAAGTCAGCCCACTGCAGAAGAAATAATTTTGGGTTATGTATATGTCGTCTAATGTCACCCCACTAATCCAGCTGATAAATCAGAACGCGAGAAGACTTTTAAAGCTAAATTATCTTAGAAGTCTGGTATCGAAAATTACGGCATAATCTTTAGATTTTGTATTTTTAGAATTTTCCAATATATCTCTCCACCATAATATAGTAATAAGCCTTAGCTACAAGTTTGCTGAAGAACGAAACGGTTCTTGAAAAAAAACATATAAGAGGTTATAAAAAAAAGTTTGTCCTGAGAACGCCAAATCCTTTAGAGGTTTTACTATACTGCCCTTGTACTTTCATGCCAACTTGAAATTCCTCACCCCTCAAAATGGCTGTTACAATGTCTTATTGGATATAACTATTTCTGATCCATTCAATTATATCTTTGGAGTATTAATTTCGTCAATGAATGGTTATTGCAAAAAAAAGTTTTTAATATCGTTCACTCAGAATCATAATCTTTTCCCAAAAAAAATAAAGGATTTTTGTTCGAGTTTTACGAGGAGATTGTAATACTCGTTATCATTCGGCGTATGAACATTAGTTCAACTCAATAAAATATTCTCAATTGTATTGCAGAGTCGACACCCAATGCGCTGTTATACAATATTTGCAATTACAATTTGAATTAATATTAATTTTTCCTATAATGTTACTTGAAAACTACTAAAATGTACATTGCCAGTGACAATGACAAAAACTTTTCGCAATTTACATAAGCAACAAAAACAAGTTAAGCCAATAAAATTATACAATGTGAAGAAGATGAATGTTGGGTCTGTTAAACCAATGGCAGCTTGGTTGGGATGACATCTTGGTTGTTGGGTTTTCTAGTTTTATTGTTAGTTTAAGTTTTTTTTTGCCTTTTTTGTACTTTTAGCAAGGTTTGTTAATATAAAGTCAGGTGTTGCACGTGACGTGCTTTCAATAAAAAGACAACAAAACTTTTAAGATTTTTTAAAATGCCAAAAAAAAAAAAACGACAGAAAGCAACAAAACAAAACCATAAACAAAGGACAATAGGGTTGCCAAATGCAATAATGGATATGAAAATAAAATAATGTTTAACTGTCAATAAACTAAAAATGATTTAGTGCCCTCATAACTCTCACCATAACTGATAAGTGGATATGGATTCTTTTATTCACAGAAATGAGAAAATTCATAAAACCAAAACGCTGCTGGCAACCCTGTTATACAGGTTTGTATGATGAGTGAGTATAAAGTTAAAGTTTTTGAAGACTTAAACTTGTGCGTGATCGATATATACAATGAGCCAATTGAGATGCAATTGAGCAAACAAAGTTTCGTCATTAATTTTCTTATTTCCCAAAATGAAAACCTTTGTATTTATGATGACATCAACATAATAGGAGGGAAATAACTCAAAAATTTAACATCCCTTTTAAAATATACTTCAATAATGTTATCAGAGGAAAAAAGAAAACATGATATTTTAAACAAATAGTAACTTTTTAAACTGAAACTGAATCTTAATTAACAATACCCAACTATGAACGACATAATGAAATTTTAAAAGAAACTAATTTTTTAAAGTGTAAATAATTTTCTTAAGTTAAATAATTTTGTTTTTTAAATTCTATTTCATTTGCAAATTTTATGAGTCTCGTAACAAAAATATTTTGTTTAGTATTTGAACATAAAAATGGAATAGTTTTAATTGTTCACAAAAAAAAAAAAAAATTAAACATCCTTTTTTATTCCCTCTATACCACTGTACAGAGTTTCTAAATCCATTTGTAACTCATCGAAATAAATTGCGTAGGCCCATGAACAATATAAATATATAAGAATAATTTGATCTGGCGATGCCCGTCTCCCTGTCTGTTTGTCTATTGAAAACATTCTCCTGTCCGCAATAGGTCGACTGGAGCGCACTACTTAGGCTTAAAATGTTCGTCGTAATTTGCAGCAGGCTGGCAATGAATTTGGATCCTCTAGATATGTTAGGAATGAAGTAGGAAAATGTAAACTTACTCCCATACAACTACTTACAACAACAAG
Organism: Cordilura impudica; assembly: GCA_963682025.1. Classification (NCBI taxonomy): domain Eukaryota; kingdom Metazoa; phylum Arthropoda; class Insecta; order Diptera; family Scathophagidae; genus Cordilura; species Cordilura impudica. Next base: position 304,886,589 of record OY821518.1, read on the forward strand.
CAAAAAAATGTATGCATCACTACCCTGCAGTCAGCCTGGGACCAAGTAGTTATATATAATTGAATATCCCTAATAATGCTCCCTTTATTCCTACATTATTATTCCTTATTCATTATTATCTTATTCCATATTTTGTTTAGTTTAATATTTTATTTAATGTTTATCACTTTATATTTTTCATTCAATATTATCCATTACTTTCTTTTTAATTATTATTGTTTTTGTAATTTATCTAAATGTTATCTTTATTATTTCATTATTTCAAACCGGTCTTACCGTTACTTTTAAACTATATAAAAGAACTTAACAATGTAAAATCTGAATCATTATGAAATATTGAGTTCTACGAAAGTGTTGTTTTTAAAATATAAATAAATAAATATTTAAATAAAAACCTAACATTACGCACAAATTGTTTTATTACTGGCGCAGTCGAGTGTTACGAACCAATTTAAAAAAAAAATTGAAGGAAAAGACTTTTAATCGTTTTTTCAACAAGTGAAAATTTTTAAAATAATTTTTCATAAAACAAAAATTGATAAATAAAAAAGTGCGTAATAAAGAACATTTAATAGTTTATCATAATTTACAACATATTACAACTAAAATTAATACAAAGAATTTTAAATAAATTGTAACAGAAAAGTTACAATAAAGAAACAAACACAAAAAACATATAACTATATATAAGAATATCAAAAGCAGTTTCTTGCTACTAACGACAACAATAAGTCTCCAAATTATAAAATACAACAAAACAGTTACAGCAATTTATTAACATTAGAAGAATAAAAAAAAAATACAACAAAATAAGGTCATATTTTTGCAAAACCAATTATTTTGAAAGTGGAATAATATAACCACGATTAAAAAACTTTGATTTAAAAATAAAAACAACAAGAAAGAAAAACTCAAAAGAAAAAACAAAGAAACCAAAAACAAACAAAAAATTGAAAGAGGAAAGAAGAGCAACAACAGCTACGAGCTCCAAGTTCTTAAAACAACAACTAGACATATGTATATTAAAAATTAAATCAAGAAATAAAAAACTCAAAATTCTAACAGACTAGAAAAAAAAACAACAAAAATATCACTAGGAACAGTGATCGAAATTAACAACAACAGTACAAAAATAATAAGCATATCAACAATTCAGCACAAAACAACAATTACTGTTAAGAGAATGGAGGCGTTTAAGTTTTTGTCAGGTGTTCCAGAATTCGATGGGAAAGCTGAGGAACTACAAATGTTTACAAAACATGTTGAGGAGATTCGTCAATATGTTGATGCAGCCCTCGTAACATTATTTGATTTAAGAGTAAGAACAAAAATTGTCGGCAGAGCAAATATTACATTGATAAATAATGACAATCCTTGTACTTGGGAGGAAATTAAGGTAATCTTAAGATTAAATTTTAATATTTCAGATAGTGTAGAGAGCATTATTAATAAGATTAAAATAGCGGAAATTAAGACTAACATAAATGATTTTTATGATTACATGCTAAAATTGTTAACTAAATTAAATTTAAAAACAAGCATAGACAGAGATAATCAACAATGGTTTAGTTGTAGCAATAATGAGAGAATGGTTTTGAAAATTTTTATTAGTAAGCTGCCAAATGAACCAAAACTAGTGATGAATTCTAGAAATCCTGAATCAGTACTAAAGGCAAAAGAGATATTAGTCGAAACCGAATATTTTTACTCTAAAAGAACACCTTCTCAATCTTTTTCATCTAATGCTAAGTTGGAAATGCTAGAAACTGACATATTTAATAATTTTGATGGTATAATAGGGTGTAATATTCTAAGACCATTGGGTGCTAAAATTGATTTGAAGGAAAATTTATTAATAACCTATAATGCGAAAATTCCACTAATATTCGATAATGCTACAGGTGAATATACCGAAGGGGACAAATCATATTTAGAGTCTATATTAGTAGATATAAATTTTAATGAGCCAAGAATGGACTATTTGAATGAAAAATTGAAAACTGAGAATTTGAACAATGAGGAAATTAGAGAGTTAGGAAGGATTATTAGACATTTTAAGGACGTTTTTTATATTGAAGGCGAAAATTTATCTTCCGTAGGTAAATATAAACATAGAATACCCACAATAAATGATATTCCTGTATATTCACGGACGTATCGTTTCCCGGAAATTCATAAGTTAGAAGTAGAAAAGCAGGTTAACGAAATGTTAAAATCAGGTATAATTACTAAATCCTGCAGCCCATATAATGCTCCCATTTGGGTTGTTCCCAAGAAAATTGACAATTCTGGAAATCAGAAATGGAGAGTAGTAGTTGACTACAGGAAACTGAATGAAGTGACAATTGAGGATAAATTTCCAATACCAAATATGGAGGACCTTTTTGCAAAGTTAGGAAACTCACAGTATTTTAGTACTTTAGATTTAGCAAAAGGATTCCACCAAATTCGAATTTTACCTGAAGATGGACATAAGACGGCATTTTCCACTTCAACGGGACATTATGAATTCACGAGGATGCCTTTCGGTCTTAAAAATGCTCCAGCCTCATTCCAGAGGATGATGAATGAAGTTCTACATGACTATATAAATAATATATGCGTTGTCTATTTAGACGATATTTTAGTATTTTCCACTTCTCTTCAAGAGCATATTTTAGCGTTGAAAAACATTTTCCGGAGATTATCCGAGTACAATTTAAAGGTTCAAGTTGATAAATGTAATTTTTTTAAACATGAATCCGAATATTTAGGACATATAATAACACCTGACGGTATTAAACCAAATCCTGACAAGATACAAATTATAGGGAAAATTTCAATACCGAAGACTATAAAGGAGATAAGATCATTTCTAGGCTTAACTGGTTTCTACCGGAAATTTATAGGAGATTATAGCCGAATAGCTTTGCCTATGATTTCATATTTGAAGAAAGGTTCGGTTATTAACGTAAATGATCAAAGATACATTGATTCCTTTAATAAATTAAAGAAAATTTTATGTACAACTCCAGTTTTGGCATATCCAAATTTTAATAATTTATTTGTTTTGACCACTGATGCAAGTAATGAGGCATTAGGTGCGGTGTTGTCGCAGAATGGACATCCCATCGCTTATACATCGCGTACTTTAAATAGACATGAAGTAAACTATAGCGCTATAGAAAAGGAGTTGTTAGCGATCGTTTGGTCTGTGAAATATTTTAGACCGTATTTATTTGGTAGGAAGTTTAAAATCCGGACTGATCATCGCCCTCTTGTATGGCTAAATTCATTAAAGGAACCCAACATGAAATTACAAAGATGGAAGATTCACTTAAATGAATACGATTTTGACATGGAATATATTGAGGGTAAAACAAACCAAGTAGCGGATTATCTTAGCCGTTTAGATGTAAATGTTTTAGAGGAAGGAGAGCATACAATTCAATCAGATTTAGCCACAATTCATAGCGGAAAGGAAAATTTAAATGATCATATTTGTATTTCGGAATCTCCCGTTAATATATATAAAAATCAAATTGTAATAACTTTAGGAAAAAATTATAAATATGAAAGAGAAAATTTATATGGGAAGAAGATCAGACATACAATTATAATAAGGGAATATTTTGAAGAAAAAGTGCTGGAATTTTTAAAACAAATTTTTCCGATAAAGGGAACTGTTGCAATATTTTGTGACAATTTTGAAATATTTAAATATTTTCAGGAAACTTTAGTGCAATATTTTTCAAATGCACCGGAGATGAAATTTATAAAATGCTCTAAATTAATAAAGGACATTTTTGATAAGGAGAATCTTTTGGAGATAATAGAGAAATACCATACTCAGAAAAATCATAGAGGAATTGAGGAGACATTTTTAGAATTAAAAAATATAATTTATTACCCAAATTTAAAGGAGAAAATTCATAAATTTATAAATAATTGCGTTATATGTAATATGTGTAAGTTTGACAGACGTCCTATAAGGACAAAGTTATGTGTAACTGAAACTCCTGTAAAATCGAATGAAATTGTTCATATTGATGTATGGTTTCTGAATAAAAGTACAACTTTTTTAACATGCATTGACAAACTTACGAAACATGTATCGGTTCATTATCTAAGTGACAAAAATTCATTGACTTTAGTGGAAATGCTGAGGGAAAGATTTGCTATTTTGGGGAAACCAATTAAAATTGTAGCTGATAATGAGTTTAACACAGCGTATATTAGAGACTTTCTTAATTCAGAGGAAATTAATTTTCATTTTACTTCTCCTAATACCCACACGGGAAATTCAGATATAGAGCGTTTCCACCTTACATTAAATGAACATATAAGACTCTTTAAATTAGAAAGGAAAAATAATGAGGATTTTGCTGATAAAGCCCTTGTATACAAGTCTGTTCAAATATACAATGATACTATTCATAGTACTACAGGATACAAACCAAACGATTTGCTACATAATAAGGTGGATAAGTCCATTTGGCAAACGTTACACGATATTGTACATGGTAACAAAATTGAAAGAGTTGACAAAATTAACCAGAATAGAGAAGATTGTCATGAATATAGACAAAGAGAATTAGTAAAGAATCTCGGTTTTCAAAATCTTAAACAAAAACCTAAATACATTTTAAAACAAGTTAAGGAAAAGAATACGACAAATTTTATAGATGAAAAGGGGTGTAAGCGTGATAGAAAAATAGTAAAGAGAATTTTTAAATATCAACATGAATTACCAGATGTAAAATTTGAGAGAAAAATCACTGGTAGAGATTATTCGAAAAGAAAAAAATAGATTTTTGTTTAAGAAAGTGTTAATCGACTAATAACTTTTGTATATTTTTTATTTTTTTTTTTTACTTAAAAATGAAACAGAATATTTTTGTTTTGTTATGCAGGAGAATTTGCAAATAGGTTTTGATTAAATCTGTCTATTTTATTATGGAAATAAAAATTGTAATATGTTTTGTTTAGCGTACTTAGAAATTGTTAAATCCAGTTTTATATGAAATAAATGTTATTATATCGTTTTGTATTTTATTATATTCATAGTAGGCATTAGTAGGAAAATACATTCCATATTCCTGGAGTAGTGTGTTATCAAAGGGTGGGGGAGTTATATATAATTGAATATCCCTAATAATGCTCCCTTTATTCCTACATTATTATTCCTTATTCATTATTATCTTATTCCATATTTTGTTTAGTTTAATATTTTATTTAATGTTTATCACTTTATATTTTTCATTCAATATTATCCATTACTTTCTTTTTAATTATTATTGTTTTTGTAATTTATCTAAATGTTATCTTTATTATTTCATTATTTCAAACCGGTCTTACCGTTACTTTTAAACTATATAAAAGAACTTAACAATGTAAAATCTGAATCATTATGAAATATTGAGTTCTACGAAAGTGTTGTTTTTAAAATATAAATAAATAAATATTTAAATAAAAACCTAACATTACGCACAAATTGTTTTATTACTAAGTGTCTCTCAGTCAACACTCTATTCTATAGAATAGTAAAATAGTAAAATAGTAAAAATGTTGAGAAATTTCCTTCTACGCACGAGTAGAAATTAGCTATAGACAAGAGATCAGGGCCAAATCACCGCATTCGATATCGAGTAAAATCAATCGAAATTCCGTAGTTTGGCTTATTATATGAAGAAGACGGACAGACGCTTTTCTTCTTAATCAGAGGCCATAATTCTTCAACTGTGAAAAAGAAAAATTATTCTCAGCATTTTATTTTGGGAAATAAAAAATGATTTCGATCGAAAAATTTCGATAACGAATGCGGTGATTTGGCTCCAGTAACTTCTGGTGACACTGTCAACGAATGCGTCAACAACTTGTTTTTTTATTATGCTGCGCTTTCAATAGGTAGAGATTTTTTTGACTGCACAACTGTTGTTCTCAGTTGCTCTCTTCTTTCTATTTTTATTGTATCATTTTCTTTCACTGAAAAAACACAAGTGCTCAGAGTAAATAAGTTGCCTTTAAGAAATTGATTAATAAGTTTAAAGAAAAGGTGACTAAAATTATTTCGTGACAATTTTTAAATAAAATATAATATGAACAAAAGAAATTATTTAAGACAAATAAAAAAAAAAACAATTTTATACAAAAAGATAGAATAAAATGAAACAGCCTTGAAGAAATGTGCTGTAAAAATGTAAATTTTGTTTAAAAAAATATTTTGATAAAAAAAAAATTAAAACACTGTGCTGTGGTTAATTTAAAATAATATATACGTATAGAAAGGTTTAGCTAGCCTTGAGTAAATGTAGTTCTAGTTAAAAAAAATATTAAAAAGCTCTTTCAGACAAAAAAGAAATGTGTTTTTTTATATTGCCCCAACCCCTTAAAAAATAATTGCTCGAGAATCGACTGAGAAGCACCAATTATGTAGACTAGAGTTACTAAAATGTACTCGTGAATCTTTGGTTCCAATGTCTACATATGGTCCTAAAAGAACTACGTCCTCAGTAGTGACAAAGTCTACTTGTTGATTTCCAATGACACGCCTGTTAAATGTCAATGGTAGATAACATTGGCTGGAATATCGCTGGTCAGTAGTACTGGTGACAATATCACTAGTACAACAGTTCAGTTTTACTATTGACATTCCCTGCAGGATAATAAACAAGCAGCCAAAAATGTAATTGTATGTGTTTACATTTAAGCTCATTGAATTTAATAATGGCTTTCAATTAAAGGGCAAGCAAATCTGTGGTTTTCTAGAATAACTGCGTATGTCATAAAATCAAAATGTTCAGGGGAGCCAAAAAAACGATATATTTGAAATTATGGGCTCGATATAAAGATTTTAGAGTCGTGTAGATATGGGCAATAAATAATGTATATAAAATTTGAGTCAAAAATCTTAAGAGATCTATTCCCAGAGACGGACGAAAAAAACAATATGTAAATTATACTTAAGTGTGTGCAGATAAAACAACATATGTCGACAAACGTTGTTTTTTATACCCTATACCACTATGTGGTTTGGGTATAATGACTTTGTGCTGCTGTTTGTAACAACCAAAAATATTCTTCCTAGACCCATCTTTAATTATACCGATCGACTCAGAATCACTTTTTAAGTCGAAATAGCCATGTCCGTCCGTCTGTAAAGCTTGCAATCAAACTACAGGCCGCAAATATGAATATATTTTGATGAAATTTAATATATAAGCTTCCATAGGTCATGGGATGAATGCTATTGAAATTGGTGAGAATCGGTCCATGTTCAGACCTAGCCCCCATACAAATGACCCCTATGAAATCGACATAAATTGCCATCAGCTCCAAATTATCATATAGATCTCAGTCAAATTGGGTTTGTATGTGTATGTGTATCAGTAGTTCAAAATTACTCCCTATTGGAAAATTCTTAGTCATAGGCCCCATATAGAGCTGCTTCCCGATCTTCACTTAAATCTATCAAAAAACAAAAATATTACACAGATTTTTCTCAAATTTGGTTTGTATATATTTTTTCAATGTATAAGTGACTATACCAAATATGGTCATGATCGGTCCATTTTTCGACCTAGTCCCCATATAAATATAGTATCCGATATGAATTTTTTCACATCTGCACCGAAAACAATTAATAACAAGTAAGAAAATTATAGTCGGTCTAGACCGACTATACAATACCCTATACCATGCATTTAGAGACCCTATCTCTCAGGCCCAACTAACTGGATATAGAAAATAAGCATAAACCAAATTTGGGATGTTTATTAATTTTTTTGGCTGAAGATATGAAAAAGTTCATATCGGATGCTATATCTATATGGGGACTAGGCCCCAAAATGGACCGATTCTGACCATGTTGGTAAAGTCTCTTGTATTTTGCAAAAATATATACAACAAAATTTGAGAGGAATCAGTGGATTGTTTTTTTTTTAATAGATTTAAGTGAAGATCGGGAAGCAGCTCTATATGGTGCCAAAGGGATCATTTTTGGACTACTCATTAGCGGATATAATGAACGCATACAAACCCAATTTGACTAAGATTTATATGAAAATTTGGATCTTATGACAATTTATGTTGATTTCATAGGGGTCATTTGTATGGGGGCTAGGTCTGAAAATGGACTGATTCTTACCAGTTTCAATAGCGTTCATCCCATGGCAGATAGAGGCTTATATACCAAATTTCATCTAAATATATTCATATTTTCGACCTGCAGTTTGATTACAAGCTTTACATGGACACACAGAACGACGGACGGACGGACGGACGGACATCGTTAAATCGAATCAGAAAGTGATTCAGAAAGTGATTCTGATTCGATCGGTATAATTAAAGATGGGTCTAGATCAAATATTTTTGGTAGTTACAAACAGCAGCACAAAGTCATTATACCCAAACCACATAGTGGTATAGGGTATAAAAATCAGAGTTCAGAAAAAAACGCACGCTGAATAAAAAACTCGTACATATATGTAAACAAACATAACTTAGACCAACACACACATATTTTTATTTTCATACCAATTATGTTTGTTTTTAAATTTTCTTCGGTGCCCAACACAACCATGACTGTGTTCGTTTTAATATTTCGTTATTCGAGTTCAGTTATATTTTAAACACGACTTAAAATATAACTGAACTCGAACCTGTTTATTGTACATGTTGTGTTTTTTCTTACTACACGAGCCACAACACGACTTAAAATATAACTGAACTCGAACCTGTTTATTGTACATGTTCTGTGTATTTTTTCATTACACGTACCAGAACATGAACTTCAAATAAAGCAACACTCAAAAATGTGTGCTTTATGTGTGATTGAAACAAAAAGTATGTGATACAAAAATGTTCGTGTAAATAACGAAATATTAAAACGAACACAGTCATGGTTGTGTTGGGCACCGTAGAAAATTTAGAAACGCACATAATTGATATGAAAATAAAGATATGTGTTGGCTGCTTTTGAACAGAACATTGTGTGTTTCGTGTGTGTATTTTCTGAACCTTGATAAAAATGCCACTCAAATTTAGTTTATGATTATTTGCTATATCCAATTAGCTGGACCGAAGAGATAGGGTCTCTTAACCATGGTATAGGGTATCGTATAGTCGGGCTAGACCGACTATAATTTTCTTACTTTTTTTTTTTTTTAAACTACCAATGCAACTACCCATGAAGACATAGGTTGTTGTTGCTTGAAAAATGAATTTTTTGTTCGTCAACAAAAAGTTAACGGGAGTTAGGATGAGAATATAACAACGTATCAAGAATAATAGTGACAAAAAATAACAGAAATACACAAGTTTTTATAAGTGGTTATAAACTGAAAACTAATCCAAAATTATTTTGCATTTTTTTTTCATTAATAACAACGTATGTCGCTTTGTGTCGTTTTCTGAGAAAATAATTTGTCAGCGATCAAACGTTAGTCGTTAGTGCTGCAAATTAATTTAATAAACATTTAAGTTACGTTGTTATTTAAAGAAAAAACTCAGAAATGGTCAATATTTTTTCAAAAAAAATTTAACACATGTAGAGAGCATTAAAAATTAATATATTTGGCATCTTTAACTCAAACCTTACATAAATGGACATACGCGGTTTATGTCAATTATCTTATTAGTTTTAAACATCAGTGTAAAAAATGTAGCCATTATAATTTGTAATATGCCATTTTTGTCTCGTGTTCTAAAAGAATGTCTTTAGAACATGGGTGGAGGGTATCAAAGATTCGGTATAGCCAAATTTATTACTCTTAAATTTTTTTTTTAAATCAATTATAACAGCATATTTTCTGCTTGAAAACCTATTTTATTTTTATTTAAATTGAAAAAAAAATATTAAGAAAAATGAATGCAAACAATAACTCTCAGTATCGATTAAATTCCCAGTACAGTGAATGAATTAATGAACCAAGATTCGTTTGTTTGTATATGAAAATCATCTTAAATGAAAGCCACAGAAACGGAAACGACTGTTAGCATTAATGCAGCGTTATTTATTTAATTCATTAATTGCAAAACATTACAATTTGCAAGTTGCAATACAAACTGAAATAAGCAATAGCAATTGCTTTCTAATTACGTAAATGGCTCAATGTGCTTACAACAGCAGCACAGAAGGAAACAAAACAACAAAGACGTCATAACAATTCTCTGCTTGTAGCCAACCAGCAACAAAAATAAGAAGCAACTGGGTAAGAAATAAATCGCATTTGAACCGAATTTGATTTACCCTTAACCACGACAGCTCAAATTTTTACTAGTGGCTATCAAGCAGTTTTCAACTAAATACAAAGAAAATCTTGAAAATATGGGATTAGAAATTATATAAATTTACTTTTGAAATGACGACATTTCTTGAAAATTTCATTTGTATAATGACGAAGGATACAAATGCGTTTATGTGTTAAACGTCTGCAAGTAGCCACGATAGTCTCATTAGCTGCAAGAACAATATTTAACATCCGGCAAAAACATTTATTTTTGTTAACTGTTTTGTTTTTGCCTTATCAAAAAAGTATGCTTATAATGGGAGCCCAAGTAAAAATGAAAAACGAAATACAATTACATCTGGTTATATGATGTTTCAAAAAATATATTTTATAAAACAGAGAATTTATCAAACTATCCAAAATTGTAGCAAACTATACAAATTCAATTGGTCGTATTTTAAAGATTTAGATAAAATCACATTTTTACTTACTTGGTGTCTGACTTAAAACTCTACGAGTGCAATATGAAATTGTATGTAAATGCGACGGAATTTTACAAGTTGGTTGGTACCTACGAGTGCTTCTAAAGTAAACAACACTACAAAACATTACAATTTAACACAAGTGTGCAATTTAGCAACAGCAATGTGAAATTAACTCTGGGAATTGAGCAACAAATGTTTAAGCATTCAGACACTCAACTAGCCTTTTTGTAGTGGCATACATTCATGGCACACCATTGGAAAGGTTGAACGAGTATGAGGACTAGTGCGAGAGAAAACTGTACTCGTATCTAGTGAAATGCTAAGTTTTATAAATTCAAGCCAAGCATCAATAATCACACATACACGCACATACATGCACACAGTATCTACATTAGTTACTACCCAGTCAGCATTTGGAGGGTTGTTTTTAGCAAAACTTGTTCGACCACTTTTGATGATTAACAAGTAAGAAAATTATAGTCGGTCTAGACCGACTATACGATACCCTATACCATGCGTTAAGAGACCCTATCTCTTAGGCCCAACTAATTGGATACAGAAAATAAGCATAAACCAAATTTAAGTGGCATTTTTATTAATTTTTTTACAGATATGAAAAAGTTCATATCGGATGCTATGTTTATATGGGGACTAGGTCCAAAAATGGACTGATCCTGACCATGGTTGGTAAAGTCTCTTGTATTTTGCGAGAATATATACAAACAAAATTTGAGATGAATCAGTGTAATATTTTTGTTTTTTGATAGATTTAAGTGAAGATCGGGAAGCAGCTCTATATGGGGCCTATGACCAAGAGTTGTCCCATAGGGACCGTTTTTGGACTATTCATTAATGGATGTAATAAACTCATACAAACCCAATTTGACTAAGATCTATACGACAATTTGGATCTTATGGCAATTTATGTCGATTTTATAGGGGTCATTTGTATGGGGGCTAGGACTGAACATGGATGGATTCTCACCAATTTCATTCCATGACCGATGAAAGCTTATATACCAAATTTCATCAAAATATATTCATATTTGCGACCTGCAGTTTGATTACAAGGTTTACATGGACACACAGACGGACGGACGGACGGAAGGACAGACATAGTCAAATCGATTCAAAAAGTGATTCTGATTCGATCGGTATAATAAAAGATGGGTCTAGCTAAAATATTTTTGGTTGTTACAAACAGCAGCACAAGGTCATTATACCCAAACCACATAGTGGTATAGGGTATAAAAACTGATTAATCTCATGTGCGATTATAAGACAACTCGAAAATTAATCGCGCTAACTCTTTAAAAGTAATTTGGATGTATATATTGTCAAAAATCATATAACTGAATCTTCTTCAAGTTCTTTTGATGCCTAAAAACTGATTAATCACTCGCGTGCTTGAAAAGAAACTCAAAAATGATTTGCGCTTACGCTTAAAGAGTGATTTATTAAAAGTAAAGACCTTTAATTAGGATTATTTTTTATATGCACGAAACATGGAACTAGATCGTTACAGAAACTTAGAAAAAATTGATTCAAAGGACGCAAAGACTATGCCGTTAAATTATACTAAATGGAGGTGGTCACATTGATTAACCTAAAATTAAACAATAGATTGTAGTTACAAAAAATATTTAAGTAAATAGTAAATCTAAATAATAAAGAATATGGGTTTTAAATTTGAAGAATTTTCATTGCAAAATAAAGGAGATATGGACATTTGAAATTTTGACGGTACTATATATCAAATCGTTGTTGGTGTGTTTGCTTCTAACGAATGATCACCGGAACTATAAAAGCTACCAAGCTAAGATTTATATCACAGATTCTTTTGGAGCTCTTCTCGGTTTTCGTAAAGAGGGGCTCGGAAAAGAGGGCGTGGCATTTGCTTTACAAAGTAAATACTTATAACAACGATAGTCTTAAAACTGTGTTAGTCGATTAATTATAAGACAAATCAGACAAAAGTAATTTGTACTACAGCAGTTAGGAGGATAATGTTATGAAAAATGTAGAGTGTTTGACGAAACCGTTACAATACAATGTTTTAAATGCCAAGGATACAATCATAAATCGGGTGAATGTAAAAATGAAGAAATTTGTTTCAAATGTCATGGAAACCACAAATCAAAAGAATGTAATAAAGAAATAATTAACAAATGTATTAATTGCATAAAAGCCAATAAGAAACTAGATATGGGACTTGATGAAAATCATATAACATCAAATAAAGAATGCCCAGTTTACCGAAATAAACTAAATTATAAAAAGAAAAGGTTAGGACTATCCATGTAACAATTCCAGCAGATAAGTGGTATATACACAAACGTATGTGGTTTAATGAATAATTTCGACCAACTGGAAGTAATTGCTGATGAACAAAAACCAGATTTTATAATATTGACGGAGACACACGCAACGAAGCAAATAGATGAGAATGAGATTAGGCTATCGAAATATGATCACTATATTACATATTCAAACTCAAAAATGACCGGCGGAGTAACTATATATTTTACAAAATTTTGGAATATTTCGAAAATATGCTAGCAAGTTTATGACAACAAGTACTGGATGAGTGTATACTTGGCGAAATTGAGGAAAACACAAATTATGATAATGGCTGTCTACATATCACCAAGTAGTAGCGAAACAGAATTTTCGAAGTATTTGAGCAAGTAATCGAAGATTTATGTGAAACACAATACGACATAATTATAGCTGGAGACTTCAACATCGATTGGAGTAAGGAAGGAACTTACAAAAACAGATTAGAGAACATATTTAACGATAATGGACTTTAAAAAACTGTAAATGAATATACAAGAGTAACACCAAACACAAAAACTATAATAGACTATATAATAACTAATAATGAAAACATAATACCAAAAACAATAGTGCGAATAAAATAGGAGATCATTAAGCAATTGACATAAATTTTGAAATTCCATCCGAGAATAAGGAGCCAATAAATAAAAAGGAAATTGAGTTTTTTAAATATAATAAACAATCATACAACATAGAGATCAGTGCAATACTTAGATATAATGAAATTGATGCCATAAATACTACAGTGGGTCATTTCGACGACTGTATTGAGAAACCAATAAAGAAATTTACAACCAAAAAAACAGTGATCGAAAAAAGTAAAGTGAATAATTGGTTCAATGCGGAACTGAGGACATTAAAAAAAGAGAAAGTTTTTAAATATCAAAGAGCTATAGTAGAGAACAATGATATAGCCTGGAATAATTATAAACTTAGTAGAAATATATATAAAAATAAAATTGAAACCGAGAAAAACAAATTTGTTAATAATAGAATAAATAATGCCAAGGACCGGAAAGAAATGTGGAATAAAATTAAAGATTTAATTCTTAAGAAAAATAAAAATGTGATAGATACTGTGATGTTTAATGAAATAGAATATAAGGATAACTATCAGATAGCCACACCATTTAACTATTATTTTGTCGATAGCTTTAAGTCCACAAATGATACAATAGAAAATGTGCAATACAAAAATGAAATTCCTGTGATAAATAATAGATTTAAATTCCGCGGAATAACAATTCAAGAACTTAAAAAAATTTTTAAGAACCTGAAGAACAAACCGGATTTTAATAAAGTCTCAAAGAAAATAATTATGGATAATTGGAATATTGTAGGTAAATATATGCTTAAGATTATTAATAAATCGCTTGAAAGCGGGGTTTTTCCTGATAGTTGGAAATATTCAATGGTAACACCAGTAGAAAAAATTGCGAAAACAAATAGATGCGATGAATTTCGTCCTATAAACACGCTGAAAAGATGTGAAAAAATTATTGAGAAAATTGTAAAGGAACAACTCGAAAAATACATGGAAGTAAATAAACTTTTTTCAAACTATCAGTCAGGATTTAGAAAAAATACTCGTGCGAGACCACAGTCAATTATGTTATAAATAGGTGGAAGTATATAGACAAGAAAAAGAAAATTATGGCTATATTCCTGGATTTTAAAAGAGCGTTCGAGACCATTGACAGAGAAATATTAATTCAAAAACTTTACATGTACGGTATCAGGGAAAACGAATTAAGGTGGTTTAAATCATATTTGACAAATAGAAATCAAATAACAAAGATTAATGGCGTCAAATCAGATGAGATTTACAACGAGTATGGTGTACCCCAAGGTTCCATTCTAGGAGCACTACTATTTATAATATACATTAACGACTTACCAAACATCTTAAGCAATTACGAAATTATCTTGTATGCAGATGACACATTAATTTATGCGGAAGCAGACACGGAAGAAAAACACACGAATAAAGTAATGCATGATATAAATAAAATAAATAACTGGCTAAAAATGAACAGACTAAAACTAAATGAAAATAAAACAAAAATGCTAGAAATAAATATGAACAGCGACTCAGTCTTTAAAATAATAATAATAATCGATAAGGACTTAAAATTCAGACAACACGTTGAATATATATGTAAGAAAATCGGGGAAAAAAATCGGATTTTTTAAACGGGTTAGAAATAAAATATCGTTAATAACTGCAATAAACATTGTATATAACGTAATGATAAAACCACATTTTGAATTTGGCTCTACAATTTTATATACATGCTGTACAACAAATCAAATAGATAGACTACAAAAATTGCAGAATAAAGCTATGCGTTCAATATTGAAATGTAATCAACACGCTCCAATACAAACAATGCTCGACACGTTAAAATGGCTTAATATTCAACAAAGGTTGGAAGTAAACACAATCAACTTTGTTCAGAAAATGAAAATTGGAAATGCACAAGAATACCTAATAGATCAGCTGAATTATGTGAGAGAAATACAACCATACAACTTGAGAAATGCAGATGACTTCAGACTTCCCAGTACTACAACAACAGCTATGCAACGATCACTTTCTTCAAGGGACTAAAGCGGGATATACACGGTCAAAATGATTGAACTGCATTTTGGTGGTATTAGTGAAAATGTGTTTGTATGTGTCACACCGACGATGATTGAAGCAAAATCAAAAAATTTAGATTTTCTGCTTGCATGACGTACGAATTTGATGTGTGTATATCGTTGATTGATCAAGCATGTTCTCATTTTTAGTGAAGCAAATGGTTGTGAGGAGATGTCGGATGAAAGGAAAAATATTTTAGAATTGCTGGAAGCTTGCCATTAAGTTTTCATGGGTAAATGAATTCCTTTTTTTAACTACTCCTTCATCCAGATACGTTTATTCTTCTTCTTTTTTCATTTTGTTTTGCTTTTAAGCACACTGCCAAAATGACGACAAGTGTATCGTCCGCTACCGACATGATGTTTTCAGCACAAAATCAAAAACCAAATGAATGATTGAAGTGCTATGCAGTACCGTGTATGTTCAAAGCTTCATGCACACATACATGAATTTGACGTCAAGCATTTTGACCGTGTATACTGGCCTTAAAGTTATACAATATGCTACCGAATAGTGTAAAAAATGAGAGAAATATTAATATATGTAGAAGAAATATAACACAATTTGTTAGAAATAGAATTCTATAGCTAGAGTTCTATATATAATTGGTAAAATATACATACCATTATCAGATAAATTTAAAAGTATTGTAAATACTCCTAATAATAATAATTATAATAATAATTTATTTAAAGATATAATCTTCTATTAAATATGAGTTTATATGTAAAATTGATTGAATTTCTATATTTGTATATAAAAAATATAATTATAATAATAAAAAAAATGTGGAAATGAGGAGTAATTTAATAGAAAATGAAAATACTTCATTGGAAGCCATAGAAGTTACATGAAAAAATAAAACTCCAATTTTTCTTGTCATCGATCTTCAAAATTTTATCGCCATTTTATAGATAATATATCCAAATAAATGAAGCCAAAAAATATGGTTAAACTATTGCTAATTGTGGGCGAGGCATGCTGTCAAACTCAACTGTTTTTTTTTTAATTTCAGAAAAAGTTGATTTTTTTTGTTATTTTTTACCACAACCCTACCGTTTAATATTAGGGTGTTCTGAAACAATAAAGTATATTTGTATTCTAATTTGGGTCCAGGGATAAGCGGGTGACAAAGACCATTTGGCTGGTTTTGGCAGCGACAAACCAAAGGCTCTGGTGGGAATCGAACCCATGACCCTCGCATGATAAGCGAGTACGCTACCTACTTACCTACCGGGGCGCTTATATTTTAACTTCAACTTTAGTGGGATACAAATTTTAGGGAACAAAAGAGAACAAGAAACGTAGACCATACAGAAAAAGGTGAGAGTGTCCCCTTTAACCCTATGTGTAAAACACTTAGGGTCACTTTTTCACTTTTTTAATTTTATTGAAATTGCTCAAAAAAATATCAAATTATGGTAATTAAATTAATTATACAATGGTGTGTTAAATTTTTGCTTTAGGTATTTTATAGTTTATAATAGTCATTATTTGTCCTATTACCAGTAATGATATCTGCTTACAAAATACACCACCCTGTGTGATATATTTGTAAGTAAGAATGTCAATACACAGAGGATGTATTTTATTTGTAACATGGGTTTTTTATTATTATACCTTTTTATACCTTTTTATTTTATCTAACGATGCACTAATGCAAGTAGTAAAGAAAACACACAGGTTATTCATTTGTATAGTGGGTTTTTTATATATCATTTTAGGTATTAATGCACTAATGCCATTTTCATACCTTTTTAGTTTACCTAGGAACATAGTATGATGGCTTATAAAAAGGCTTATAAGAAAGTGACATTTGAATACAAACTCAATTGCTATAATATATTTCAGTAATAACAGCCACAAGTAAAAATATTCAGAAAAATATGGAGAGCTTCAGTTATAAAGAACTGGCCGAAGAGAATTTTAGGAACAAAAACCAGGAAGATGTTCTTAGTTACGTTAAAATAAAATTAAACTTAAATTCGTTTAGCACCAAAACACAAGAGCAATTATCTAATTTCGTCAAAGCACTAAAAAACGCTACAAATAAGTAAGCTACAATAAAAAAAAAAGCGCAACTGGTTACAAGGCCAACTTACTGTCATTGTACAACTGCAGCGAAAGACCTAAGAGGCGAAAACTTAAAGATGTTAACGATGAACTTGTATGTATAAATACAAAAGAATCTTTCCTACATTAATTACGATCACAGAAACAATTGACAACAGTGGATATCATTGAAAAAGTTGTTAAAGCTATTCCAGTGAAAACAAACGGATTCTTAAAAGTATACCAACTCGAGCGATGCACAACAGTTCACAAATGAGGAGGCATTAGCATTATTTCTGGATTTGAAATTAACAAAACAGCAATATATTCAGCTCAGATTGCGTGCGATTGAAAAAGCCTCAAATATGTATCCAGCCCCGATGCTAAAATGGACTGCCATCAAAGGACACTATCACTATCACACCAATTTCGGCAGAGGTACAATTACAACATCTACTATATCACACAGCCAAACGCTTGCTACAATCAATAAAAGGAAATGAGTTAAAGAAATATGGAAACAAAAAGTTAATTCTTTTTTGTAAATGGGGACAAGAACAGATATGTTCATGTTATCATTTGTACCATTGTGATTGAAAAAGATTTTGGAAGATTCAGAGCCTTATACTAGTATAGCGCAAACAAAAGATATTTGGAAAAATGAGACACCATCTTCTACGAAATACTGCAGGCCAATCAAATTTGAATTCAAACAAGAAACTCATGATGCCATTAACAAAGAAGTTACTGATATCATGGCCCAAATTGCAATAATACAGCCTTTACAATTACAGTTAGATGGACAGCAAATTGAAGTCAGCTACCAATTAATGCAGACAATTATAGACGGAAACGTAGGCCAGGCTTTGACTAATACTAAGGCTGCATCCAGCTGCATTATAAGCCAAGCAACATCAAGTCAATTAAACAAAGTCCCGACAAAGTCATAAGATAATACAGATGCATATGAATTTGGATTATCACCACTACATGTTAAAATATGACTTATGGAACACATACTAAAAATCAGTTATGATTTGGATTTCGGGCATTTAGGATCAATAAGAAACAACGAAACCAACAAAAAGTTAAGAAATTAAAAAAAAAAAACATGTTAAAGATGAATATCGCAATTTTGGATTGATTGTAGATCAGCCAAAACAAGGGTCAGGCAATACAAATGATGGCAATACCGCAAGAATATTTTTTCCAGATCCAGCATCTGAAATAACAGGAGTGGATAAACCTTATTTTCAGATTTAAAATAATCCTAGAAGTACATGTAATTATTGTTAAAATCCAAATATGACACTTTTTAAAAAATAAAAAAATAAAAACCCATATTTCACGCTAAAAGTTAAAAAAATGAGAAGTTAACTTTGACCTAGAATTTCTTAAAAAGTACTCTATCAATTTTAATGAAATTAAAACAAACTAAAGATTAACAAATAACTACCGACTAGGAAAAGAACTACTAAAATATTTTGATCGGTTCAAAAGTTACAGAAATTTGGCCAATGAAAAACAATTTTCAGCCACTTCAAACTGTATGTGTGTTCATATATTATAGAAAACTCAATTTTTTGAAAGCAATTTTCACTTTTTGCCTATGTTTGACTTTCATATTAGCTAGAAAAAACAAAAATCGAGAAATAGCTGTTACTTTCTGCTCTAAAAAATAAAAAAAAATATATAAATTTTAATGATTGAGTTAGAACTAAATCAGGCGAACATATCTTTTTACTTTACTGTAGAACATTTCCAAAAATTGATCTATATTCTGTATGACAGGTTATACAGCTTTTTCGTGTCGAGTCGTCAACCCTCATCATTATTTCATTGCAAGTAAATTTGTTTGAAAGAAGAATAAAATGATTCTGGAGCCAATCAATTATTTTATTAAGTGATTTTAACCAATATATTCGAGGAGTTTTTGAAATCAGAAATTTATGAAAATATTTATCAAATTGTCAATAGCTTCACTGTTAAAAACCAACGTACTTATCACCACGATAAGTTGTCATAAAGTTAACGTATGCGTAAAAGCGGTATTTAAGAAAAAAAAATTATTTTTAGTAAATATAACGGTAATATCAATTTGTTTATTAGGGAGTATTAACACATGCATCATGGATCAATTAGTATTAAAAATGTCTCCTACCGAATTAGATTTACTTCAAACTGATTTGCAAAGACTGAAAAATTCGCCATAAATTAAAAGCTGAAACTGTAGGCCTCAGAACAAAACCTTTCCGGGAGTTGGAAAACAAATATCAATATCATAAAAATACTGTTAAGATATATCTGGAATCCATGGGATTTCAAAAAAACAAAAAACGGCACCAGCAACATCTGAGAGAGAAGAATATTTATTAAATCCAGCCCACGCCTACTTTTTCAAAATTGTTTCTCTGAGTACAAGTATGTGATGGATGATGAGTCGCGCTTTACAGTGGAAGGCAAACAAAAATAATACTTTTAGCCTTCTGAACATATATTGTGGTTGAGCATTGGTGAGCGTGGTGTCATTAAACCAATATTTATCAGTGGCGGATTTGGTATATATGTAAAAGTTTATAACGAAAAGTGTATTCCAGGACTTGAAAGATTCATTAAAAAAGTGCCATGAAATTCAAAAAATTGTTTTATGGCCAGACTTAGCTTTGTCCCATTATGCCAAAGCTAACTTGGAAATTTTAAATTGCAGAAAAGTCAAAGTTGTACCGAATGATAACGCCCACCAAACGTTCGCCAACTTAGGGGTAAACTAAAATATCAGAGTGATATGATACCAAGTAAACAATTTCAGAAAGTAAAAGACGACCTAAAAACCATAGATACAAAACGAATTCAGAGAACCAAAAAAAGAAATAAAAATTCGGAAGTCAAACCGCTATGGGATCATCATTATTTAAACTCTTTCTTTTAACTCAAACTCTCTGTTTGTCTGCCATGGGTGGACCCCATGCCCTCTTATCCAATTGATCTGAAACTTGGCCTATAGTCTTGTCGTGACTACAGATTAATTTTGGGGTAGTCACGCACAGTACCGCATGGTCACGCACAGTCTTGGAGTGTTCTAAATGTCATTTCCCCTCACCCGATCGATCCCAAACTTGGTCCATACACTTGCTGTGAAAAAAGATTAACTTTGACTTAGTCACGCCCAGTCACGGAGAAATTAAAACCCCACTTCCCTCATCCGATGGATCTGAAACACACAGTCACGCACAGTCACGGAGTGATCTAAGTGTCCTTTACCCTCATCCGCCCGATCTGAAACTTGGTTCATACACTTTCTGTAAAGAAAGATCAACTTCGACATAGTCCCGCGCAGTCACGCGTAGTCACGTACAGTCACGAAGTGATTTAAAACCCATTTTCCCTTACCCGATCAATGTAAAACTTGGTCGATAGACTTGCTGTGAAAAAAGATTAACTTTGACATAGTCACGCACAGTCACGGAGAAACTAAAACCCCACTTCCCTCATCCGATGGATCTGAAATACACAGTCACGCACAGTCACGGAGATATTTATTTTTTTTCTTTGTAAATTTGGTCTAATCTTGTATCTAATAAAAAATTTAATTTCAGATTTTAACAGCGTGACTGTGTGTGATTATCTTAAAATTAATCTTTGGTCGATCGGATAAGGGGAAATGAGTTTTAAATCACACCGTTACTGTGCGTGACTATGCGTGACTGTGCGCGACTGTACCAAAATTAATCTATAGTCAGAACAAGACTATAGGCCAAGTTTCAGATCAATTGTATGAGGGGGATTGGGGTTGCCCCATGGCAGACAGACAGAGAGTATGACTTAAAAGAAAGAGTTTAATAAAGAACAATCTATTATATTAATAGGCAAGGCGATTTCTTGTTACAGATATATTGTTCTACCATTTTATCCCGATTTTGAGCAAGCGTATATTATTTGAAAGGTATTTCTTTTTAGTAAATTGCATTTAAAGTTGCTACTAACACATACATAAAATTATACATATGCTATGTATGTGTTTATTAAATTTGTTAATGTGTTTGTTAACGAGTTTGTTTTCTTCATTCACAGTAATAATAAATCACAAAAGTGTTGGTTTGTAAATTGGCTAAGTTGAAAAATAAAGTTGCATAGAAATTGCGCTCGAATTTCGAGCGCTGGAATCTGCTAGTAATAATAATAATAATAATAATAGGCCCTGAATATATTATGTTATTCGAAACATTGATAACAAAAGGTGGAAAATGACATTTTTTTTTTAGTTTCATTCGATTTTCTGCCGTATTTGCTGAAGAATAAAATAAGAAATCAACAATGTTTCTTGAGTTATAGTTGAAAAACTAAACAAATAAATATCAAGATAAAAGGTCGTAAAAAAGTCTGATCTGAGAATATCAAACCCTTTTAAAGTATTATTATACTAGCCTAGTACTTTAACCTTGACTTCGAATTTCTCACCCTCCAGAATGACTGTTGTACTACGTTATTAAAAGATATTGCTGACAGTTTTAATCAGATAACGACGAGTGTGTACATGTGTACATAAAGAAAACATATTCATTGTATCTACCGAATTTATTGCCAAACAAACTGAAACCGAATGTTGTCTTGATTACGATTACAATTTTATTTGTCTTAACAGTTAATATTATATCACAATGGACAATAATTAGCTGCTATTGCATTTCTGTTGATACCCTCGAAAATACAATTGTAAAACTTGAGAACAATTCGGTTGGCGATTTTTTTAGTGTGTGTATAAATTTGCTATTGTTTAGGATTATTTTGTTATTGGTTAATAAGACATTTACATCCTGTTTTGAGCCTTTCTACTTATGTTTTGTATTTTCCATTAAGTAGAGTAGAAAAACTCCAATAAATAGCAAAGAAATCCAATAAAAATCGCATTAGCCGCAATTCATTGGGTACTTGTTAAGGCTTAGTGCCGTCACTAACCATTAATCCATTAAAGGTGTGAATATAGTATACATAGTGAGGCATTAAGACACGAAACTGTTTAAACGTAAGTGTGTCTCTGTACTACGACAAACAAGATGTGCATCTTATCTACTTAAACTTATTGGCATTTCATTTATTTTTTTTTTGTCCTTTGTTTTTTGTGATATTAACGTGAAGATAAAATGAAAATGTTCGAATTGTTGTACTCGTAGCACATAACTATAGAAGAATAAATGGAACTTTACAAACGGAAGTTATAAAAGTAACTGCGAAACGCATTTCATGTTGTTGGCTTCCAATGATATGGCTAAAAGGAGGAGGTGTTGAAAGGTGATTGGTATTAAATTATAGTGCTGAAAAGCAGGAATGAATAAATAAGCATAAATATCCTGCTTAACCGCATAATGCTTTTACAACCATTTCCTGGTAACCAACGGAGGATTGATAAGAAATAAGAACATTTTCGGGTAAGTATTGACAAATTCTTTAGAAGTTAAAATATTTTGAATGAAATGAATTTTGTTCCTTTTCTTTTTTGAATAAGAACGAAATTTCAAATGACTATTGTGTTCTTGAATATTGAAAAAATTTTAAAGTATCATATAAATTTATTATTTAATTATTGGCACACTAAAAATTATGCGTTTAATACGAGTATGATTCCAACACTAGAGATGACAATTTAAAATATCTGATAAGATTATGTTTTAAAGATAGCATTAATTCCGCGGTCTGTATTTATTTTTTGTTTTTTAATATTCTACAGATTGTGGATTAGTGGAATACTACCATCATGAATGGTATGTAAAGTTTAAATATTTCATGCGATCAAAAGTAACTACAATGAAAACTGTCCACCCTTGATAAAATTTCATATTTTGTTAAAAAATGGTGAATGAAAAAAAAAATATTTTTTTAATGTAGTATATTTATGATTTAAAGTTGCTTTCAAATTAAAAAAAAAACATTTATTTATAACGTTTTTAACAATTTATTAAGTGCAATGAACGAGTTCAATCGATTACTAATAAAGTCCACTAACTTTTGTATAATTTTTTCTAATCTAAGCTTTTCATGAATTTGCCATTACGTATGTTTAGCTTTGTTGTCCTGGTAAAAGTGAAAATAGCCCTTTGACCAAGTGTCTCAGTTTCTAAATTTTAATTCATGATTCCGTCCACATTATGGAACTGCGTTACTCTGCAGTGTGATAGTATAGAAAATAAGTTTGACTAACTCTGTAATTTTGGTTGAAATAAAAGCGATGGAGCTTATTTCGTATAACCTGTCCTGCAAAATATAGATCAATTCTTGAAACAAATTTGCCAATGTTTTTTACTTTATTTAAAGTAAAAACATGTGATCTTGAGCCTGATGAATTCCTAACTCAACTATTTCGTTTAATGAAACGTTTGCGATGAACTGACAATGGATTCACAAATCAGAAAAACTAACCACAATTACCAAAAATTTACTTTTTCGGAAACACTTTAATATTTTCTTAACACTTTTACAATATAATTACAATTTAACTGAGTAAAGTTTTCCCTACTGGGTAATTCCATGCAAAGGCCAACCTTAGTGCCAATTTAAAAATTTAAATTAAAATAATTTTTACTGATACCATATCAAAGAACAGAGTATGAGAAAATATATTAAAATAGGTTGTTTGATGTATTTTTGAAAATTTTTTATAATCCCTATTTTCCCAATAAGAAAGGAAAAGTGTCAAGTCTGTCACATTACAAAATACTTCTTTTTACTACAATTTATTTTAGAATTCATGCTTTTTTATATGCTTAATTAATAAACAACCTCTTATAAGGTGCATTGTATAATTATAAGTTCAGTGGTATTTTTCAAATGTTCTGAAAATAAAT
Source organism: Cordilura impudica (assembly GCA_963682025.1). NCBI lineage: Eukaryota > Metazoa > Arthropoda > Insecta > Diptera > Scathophagidae > Cordilura > Cordilura impudica. The sequence goes on from OY821518.1 coordinate 304,911,157, forward strand.
TGACAAAGCCTAAAACTCTCTATAGGGAGAATAATGTATGTACGCCTAGCAATAAAAAAAAACAACAATGTCACTCATTTCAGTTAACTGAATTACTATTATAATAAAAAATATAATTTACACTTTTTTCATTATTATAAGGGCAGTTGGCAAATTTCGTTTGGATTGCACTGATCGTACGTAAAATTATCAATTACTGATCATTGTTGATTATTTTGTTATAAAAATGCCAAAAGGTGCAATTCTATCAGTTTTTAATTCAATTCAACACGGTTCCTGAGCTAATTCGAGCCATAAGAATGGAGTGGACTAAAATTGAACTACATATTATTCAAATTTTAGTTTTAAGTATGGAAAAAAGTATATCTGACCTGGTACACGAAAGAGGAAAATTTATTGGATAATTTTATAAAAATTAAGAATTGGCTTATTTTGTCAAATAAATAAAAAAGAGTAAAAAATTGATTTGACCTTATAATAATAAAACAAGTGTAAATTGTATTTGTTATTATAATGGTAGCTGAAACGAGTGGCATTGTTGTTTTTTTTATTGCTAAGCGTAGATATTCTCCCTATAGAAAGTTTTAGGTTTTGTCTATTTATTTGAAAAATAAAATTGACCTTATAATTATGAAATGCACCTTATTAAGTACAAACAACTGTTTTTTATTTGTCATCCCAATAACTTCAAAGCTTTTATGTGTTTTACAAACATCTTCTAAAATGATGTCTGTTTTTTGTCATGTCTGTCACGACCTTTTTTGTGCCCCCAGATATTAAAAACAATAATATTTTCTCACTTTTACTAATGGTAAACATATTGGTCGGGTCATTCTACATAATTTTGTATATTTTTATGAAAAATAAAAAACTTTTACTGTATAATAATTGATTAGAAGGATCACTAAATGCTAATTCTGTCACTATGGAAATAACATACTATGTTACCGATTGGCTTCATACACAATTTGAAAATAAGCAGTGCAACAATTTTTACACACATAACGGGCGCTTAGTTTTTTCTAAATTTTCCAATTTTTCAGGATACTCTTCTATTTTTTCTTTCCCTGTAAACCCATTTCTAACATTTAAAAAAACCAAAAATTATACTGATATCAAGTTTAAATGAAACTTATAAACAAATGAAAATTTGTGCAAGTTTAACTTTATAACAAGAAAGTGGGCGTGTCTTTGGATTTTTTTATATCCAAAGAATTAGAGTAAATATGGCAAATAGGATCGTTAGATATGCCGGAAAAAGAATGCGTAGAAGTGGACGCGTATAATTTTTCCTTCCCGAAAAAACTTATTCGGACTCTTATAAACATTAAGAAAAAATATGCCAAATCGGTCCAGCACTTCTCAAATAATGGGCTTAGCAACGGACAGCATTTCATTTTGTATTTACATACATTTGACTTCCCTCCCATATTTAACCCAACAACCGAGCTATAAATTCCAAATTTGGATTCATCAATCACGCATAACGTATTTTCAAACTTAAGATTTTGGCCTACACCAATCTAAGTATTCTGCTTCAATCACTTATGAAGTGTACTTCATATCAGTTATCATTGATTTTAACCAGCATTTCGCAAGACTTTCGAACGCTCATGCACTTAGTCGTAGTTTATTTATTGGTTTGGAGAAATCTCTTTTGAAAATATTTTTAGAAACTAATTGTTGAGGCTGTATTTATAATTAGTTTTTAAACTTTAAATACATTAATGACACAATTTCTGCTATTTAAAATATTATATTCTTTTAAAGGAAGGTCATTTTCACAAATTTTTTTTCTTTGTAGACGTTAAACAAATTTTGTAAATTCTTAAAAAAATTAAAATTTCAAAGTAGTTTTTCATTTAACTTTTATATAACAGAATTTCCACACAGACACTTGCTGCTGTTCTTAACACTCTCTTGCGTGCACACAAAAAATAAAATCCCCTTAACATTACAACTTTAGAAAGATTTTTTTATTTTAAAATTTTTTTTCTAGTTTTCTTCAAACATGGTTTGATGTACCGTTCTTGTTGTTGTTGTTGTTTTGATTTGATAATAAAATTCTGACCATTACATTTAAGTTACCCGTAGCAAGAAGGCAAGCAGTCAATAAAGTTTACTAACCCTGTTAACAAAAGAAGTCCCAACTCAATCGAATTTCCTGAATCAATTTGTTAGCAAATCATTTTATAAAAACGCAAAATTATATTAAAGAAAAAAAGATTGTATAAGAAAAATTATCATAGGAAAAGTGTAAGTAGTATTTTCATAAAAGTTTTGATTTTATTTAAAATAGACATATTTAGCAGAGTTTAAAATGTACCACAACAGAAATGTACGATAAAATTTTTTAATTCGAATTTTGATCTTACCTTATTAATAATTTAATGAGACTTTTTAAGTTTGAAATTCTGTTAAATAATGTTTCTTATATTTAAACTTTTCATTACAATAAAATTCTAGAAGAAAACGAATTTCCCCTTTTCAAATTTTGTATCAAATATACAGTGGGTGACAATACATTGGAAACATTAACATACAAAGTCTAAATTTATTTTATTTTTTGCGAAATCCATCTTTGGTGTGTTCTTTATCGAAAGATAACTAATTTTTTACGAAAAATACAATCTAAAGAAAGGAAAAAATGGAAAAACGAAAAAACGAAAAAAGGCATTTTTTTAGTCATGACAAAACAATGGAAACTTTTAAAATTCTATAAAAGAGAAGAAAATGAATTAAATCTTAACCGTTATTAAAATATCTAGAGTTACTAACGTATTCTTTTAACTGGTTTTTAAATACAATTATACTTGTCATTGTTTAATCTTATAAATAATTATTATAATTTAATGGCAAGAATAGAGTTTTAAAAACCCGATTAATAGATGATTTTACTGTTGGTCGAAGCAACCGAAAATTTGTGAGAAATGTTCTATGAATAAATTCATAATTTCAAAAATTATTAAAAAATATCGTGACGATTGAACATTTAAACGGCAGACCCCGTAAAACGAGTCAAAGACAATATAAATTAATAGTAACAGAGTTTAAAAAGTGTACAAAAATGCTACCCAAAGAGGTCATTAACAATTTCAAACTAAAAATATGTGCTCGAACTGTTTTACGACGAGCAATTGAGGCTGATCTTGGTTGTTATCATCCTGTTAAGAAACCAGTGATATCAGAGAAAAATCGCCTGGCTCTCTTAAATTTTTCTACACAACACATGAACTGGTCGCGAAGGAATTGAAATACTGATAAGATGAACAAAAGTTTAATTGAAGAGGTTGTGATGGACTACCAAAGACATAAAGTTTGGCGGTGGTAATATTATGCTATGGGGTTACTTCTCAGGCCCATAAATGGGTCAAATCCATGTAGTAAATTCTACTCTAACTGAAACTGAAATTGGATGCATACAAATTCTAAGTAACGAAATGTATCCATCCTAGTCTGGAAGTTCCAATATGATAATGAAAAACACTCCAAAGTTGCAATTGAATGGCTACAATCTAATGTAATTGCCAGCCCACTAACCAGATCTCAGTCCCATATAAAGTCTTTGCGAAACTGTAGATCGAAAAATACGGACACGAAATTACACAAACAAGACTGTCACTGATATCAATGGATATCATCAAAAATATAATTGACCCCATGCCTCGGTTGTGAAGCAGTAATAAAAAATAACCGATACCGAACAAAATATATAGGGAAACCAAATATATAGGGAAAGTCTTCAATTTTTGTAAGTAAAGGTTTCCAATGTTTTGCCAACGGCATAAGTTAAGCTATTTTATTTTTTCCTATTTTAAAACATACAAAGTTTTAAATTTATATGTGTTTTTAATTTTATGATCCAATTTATTGGTATTGACAATTCAAATCGTCAAAAACATACTTTGTTAAAAGTTTCTATTGTATTGGCACTCACTAATTTTTTGCAATAGGTGAAACAACAATATATGAAGTAGTTGATTTTTTGAATATAGAAAACACCAAATTTTGCTAAATTGCCGCTATGCATATGTAGTTGTTTTTAGACTAATGTAACTTTGAACGCTTTTAGGAAAAAAAAAGACTTTCTAAAAAAATTTATTATAAAATTATTTTTTCCTATGTATATTGGAATTGTGATTTCCTCAATTGAAAATATATTTTGAGATATATTCCTTTTTAGTTGAATTCAATTAAATGGAAACTAAATTTTTTGGTATGACCAATAGTTACATTTAATTCAAATATCTAATGCCAATGAAAAGCTTCAGACATGACTTCAGTACAATATTGAAAATTACATTTAACATCCTTGACACAACTATAATTAAACAGAAAGCTGTCTTACCTTAGTTGTTCGTTCTGTCCTCTTCTGGAAACCACAAATAGTCAGCACAAAGAACTGAAAGCAAACCGATTTCAATTTACGAATATTATTATTGCAATACTATTTTCTTAATTGCACTTTTACCGACTTTAGCACCATTTTTTAATCTTTTTAATAATTGAATTTAAATTTTTACAAAAACATTTGCGTTTAAAGTTAACAAATTTAAAGTTCAGGTTAATGTATAACTTTTTTATTTGACCACTATGCGTCCCCAAAAGTGGGTGGCATTATAAATATTGAATATTTACACGAAAAAACTTCAACTGTTATTGAAACACTTAATTAAACAACAAATTCCATGTGAACAACGAGTATTCTACATAATTAAATTTATTTAATTAATTATTTTCACCGCAAAACACGAATGCACTGATATATTTGTTAAAACTAAACAGAATGTCATGTAATGCAACGTAAAATAAAAATGCTCCTTTGTTTACAAAACAAACATTTTTTTCAATCATATTTGGAGTTTTTTTATATGCTTCTATTTAACTCTCTTACTCTCTTTCTCTCATTGTCTCTTTGCTTGTTATACCCTATACCACTATGTGGTTTAGGTATAATGACTTTGTGCTGATGTTTGTAACAACCAAAAATATTTGACTTAGACCCATCTTTAATTGTACCGATCGAATCAGAATCACTTTTTGAGTTGATAATGTCCGTCCGTCCGTCCGTCCGTCTGTGTGTCCATGTAAGCCTTGTAATGAAACTGCAGGCCGCAAATATGAATATATCTTGATGATATTTGGTATATAAGCTTTCGTCGGCCATGGGATGAACACTATTGAAATTGGTGAGAATCGGTCGATGTTCAGACCTAGCCCCCATACAAATAACCCCTATAAAATCGACATAAATTGACATAAGATCCAAATTGTCGTATAGATCATAGTCAAATTGGGTTTGTATGTCTTTATTACAGTCATTAATGAATAGTCCAAAAACGAGCCCTACGGGACAACTCTTAGCCATAGACCCCATATAGAGCTGATTCCCGATATTCACTTAAATCTATCAAAAAACAAAAATATTGCACTGATTCATCTCCAATTTTATTTGTATATATTTTCGCAAACTACAAGAGACTTTACTAACCATGGTCCGGATCAGTCCATTTTTGGACCTAGTCCCCATATAGTTATTTGGGGCCTCAAAAATAGGGTCTCTAAACGCATGGCATAGGGTATCGTATAGTCGGTCTAGACCGACTATAATTTTCTTACTTGTTCGTTTTGTTTGTGTTTGAAACGGATTTTTATACCCTATACCACTATGTGGTTTGGGTATAATGACTTTGTGCTGCTGTTTGTAACAACCAATAATATTTGACCTAGACCCATCTTTTATTATACCGATCGAATCAGAATCACTATCTGATTCGATTTAACGATGTCCGTCTGTCCGTCCGACTGTGTGTCCATGTAAACCTTGTAATCAAACTACAGGTCGCAAATATGAATATATCTTGATGATGTTTGGTATATAAGGTTTCATCGGCCATGGGATGAACGCTATTAAAATTGGTGAGAATAGCTCCATGTTCAGACCTAGCCCCCATACAAATGACCCCTATAAAATCGACATAAATTGACATAAGATCCAAATTGTCGTATACATCATAGTCAAATTGGGTTTGTATGTCTTTATTACATCCATTAATGAGTAGTCCAAAAACGAGAACTTTGGGACAACTCTTAGCCATAGGCTGCTTCCCGATCTTCACTTAAATCTATCAAAAAACAAAAATATTGCACTGATTCATCTCCAATTTTATTTGTATATATTTTCGCAAAATACAAGAGACTTTACCAACCATGGTCCGGATCGGTCCATTTTTGGACCTAGCCCCATATAGACATAGCATCCGATATGAACTTTTTCATATCTGCAGCCAAAAAAATTAATAAAAATGCCACTCAAAATTGGTTTATGTTTATTTTCTATAACCAATTAGTTGGGCCTCACAGATAGGGTCTCTAAACGCATGGCATAGGGTATCGTATAGTCGGTCTAAACCGACTATAATGTCCTTACTTTTCATTATACCCTATACCACTATGTGGTTTGGGTATAATGTTTTGTGCTGCTGTTTGTAACAACCAAAAATATTTGACCTACACCCACCTTTAATTATACCGATCGAATCAGAATCACTATCTGATTCGATTTAACGATGTCCGCAAATATGAATATATTTTGACGAAATTTGGTATTTGATCTTTTGTCGGCCATGGGATGAGCGCTATTGAAATCGGTGAGAATCGGTCCATGTTCAGACCTAGCCCCCATACAAATGACCCCTATGAAATCAACATATATTGCCATAAGATCCAAATTATCATACAAATCTTAGTCAAATTGGGTTTGTATGTATATATTACATCCATTAATCAGTAGTCTAAAAATAATCCTTATTGGACAACTCTTAGTCATAGGCCCCATAGAGCAGCTTCCCCATCTTCACTTAAATCTATCAAAAAACAAAAATATTGCACTGATTCTTCTCAAATTTTGTTTGTATATATTTTTGCAAAAATACAAGAGACTTCACCAAACATGGTCAGGATCGGTCCATTTTTGGCCCTAGTCCCCATATAGATATAGCATCCGATATGAACTTTTTCATATCTGCAGCCGAAAAAATTAATAAAAATCCCACTCAAATTTGGTTTATGCTTATTTTCTATATCCAGTTAGGTGGACCTAAGAGATAGGGTCTCTAAACGCATGGTATAGGGTATCGTATAGTCGGTCTAGACCGACTATAATTTTCTTACTTGTTTTGTTTGTGTTTGAAACGGATTTTTATACCCTATACCACTATGTGGTTTGGGTATAATGACTGTTGTTTGTAACAACCAAAAATATTTGACCTAGACCCATCTTTTATTATACCGATCGAATCAGAATCACTATCTGATTCGATTTAACGATGTCCGTCTGTCCGTCCGTCTGTGTGTCCATGTAAACCTTGTAATCAAACTACAGGTCGCAAATATGAATTGATTTTAATGAAATTTAATGTCTAAGCTTAGGCCATAGGATGAAAGCTATTGAAATTGGTAAACATCGGTCCATGTTCAGACCTAGTCCCCATACAAATTACCCCTATGCCATAAGATCCAAATTATCATATAGATCTCTTTCAAATTGGGTTTGTACGTGTTTATTACATCCATTTATCAGTTGTTCAAAAATAAACCGCATGTGGCGATTCTTTGCCATAGCCCCCATATAACGCCGCTTCTCGATTTTCACTTAAATCTATCAAAAAACAAAAATATTCCACAGATTTTTCTCAAATTTGTTTTGTATTTTTTCAAAATATAAGTGACTTTGCCAAATATGGTCAGGAGCGGTCCATTTTTCGACCTGGTCCCCATATAAATATAGCATCCGATATGAACTTTTTCCAATTAGTTGGACCGGAGATATAGGGTCTCTAAACCATGGTATAGGGTATCATATAGTCGGTCTATACCGACTATAGTTTTCTTGTTGTAATTGAATTTTCACAATTTTCGCGACAGGCTATAGCTTTGAAACATTCAACATTTGGGTAAGCAGATGACAACACATGATTTTTTTCAACTGATGATTATTTATCGCGGTTCACCTGAAATCGTATAAAAGCATTTCTTCAATGTTATTTCGATTAGAGTTGTTTTAAATTCGTTCTTGAAGTCTTTAAGACGCTAGACATGCAAAAATCAGGTTTCAAAAAAATATATATTTTACAATTAATGGTGAAAAGTTTACTTAATATATTAAATACCATTAGCATTGAGAAAAAATTCATGGTAATGCCCAAATTTTATTAATAAAATTTCAATTAACTTGAAAATTAAATAGTTCACGTAATGAATATTCCCCTGCATAATTTGTAGTTGTATTTGAGTTAATATCGAAGTTAAAAATTGTGTGAGGACTGCGTAATAAATTGTCCGATTGTGAATATGCGTTGGAAGGGTATACTTTCACTAATGGTCTATGTTCAAACTACGTTGAACAATAATTTCCATTTTTTTTATTATAAAATTTAATATCGATTACTTAACATTAAAAATTTTCTTATCGATAACATGAATGAAATGTAATATCTAAAAATATACGTACTCGTTGAATTTGAGTAACTTAAAAATTACAAAATGAAGTAAGTTTGGCTGAAATCACTTTTATATGTTGAACCGATGCTTTTTGAAGCATAAAATTATTTTGAAGACTTACTTGGATTTTATCACTCGAATGGTGAGGAACTTATAATTTAAATAAAACTTTGTTCAATTAAAACTAATTATAACGTTTTATTTCTTAAACCCAAAACCACTAATTTTATAATTTCTTAGTTTACGAGATATTATAAAAATTTTAACCATATTCCTTAGCACGGTGAATTGCAGTCTGATAGCATTTTCTTGGAGCAGCTTTAACCCATCTTCGGTAATTTAACTACCCCAAACCCGACAGTTTTTGTCAAAAAAAAAATCGCTACGCATATGTGTTTTACGCACATGATGATGTGTTTTTCGCACATACAATCTGTAATTTTTCTTCATTTTTTGAAATAAAATATTTAAGTTTTTTGTACTTTTTTTAGGAAAATATCAATTCTTTCTGGAAGATTTAATTTTTTATGCAAAGACATTATTGTATTGTCCAGCAACGTGTTCAGGTTTATTCTTGTTATCTTATAGAGTTTAGTTTTATTTTCAACTGATGATTTATATAAGTAATAATAATAATAATTTATATACATAAGATATAATAATTTTGAGGAAATTTTTTGGGGGGCTAGATCTGAACAAGCACTGAATTTCTTCTAACTCCATAGCGATCGTCCTTGAGTGCATTTAAACTTACTTACCAATTTCATCCAAATACCATTAGGTTTACATGGACAATGTATACATGGGCACAAAGACGGACGGACCTATATCGTTATATCAGTATTTTTGGCAGAAAACCTTGGCAAACTTACCTTTTTTACTCCAAGTTATCCTAAACTCTCTTGGAAACGCAAGTACTCAGCAAGAATATTTCTCAAAAGTTTATTTTCTAATTAAAAAACATGCATAAACAAAAGGAACTGAAAGTAAAACAAAGTCAATTTACGGCACTATTTTCCTTATTACGTTTTACCGACTTTAATTACTTTTTTATAATTTTTATCACTATTTTTAATAAATTTAATTTTGCTTTTTTATAAAACTGTAACACACATACAAAGTAGTGTGCGAATTTGAGTTGAAATAGTTGAAGTAAATGTCTTAAATATTCTTTAAGTTTATATTTTAACGAATAAATTTAATCTGAGATTGCAGCACTTCATTAAACGAGAAATATAAAGCAAAATACGAGTACACCACGTAATTAAGTTCAATTATTTATTTTAATACCGCTCACCGCAGAAAAACACAAATGCATTGATGCAGTGACTTGCGATAACTGAAAAGAATGTCATGTAACAAAACAAAAAATACAAAAACCATGGTTTGTGGCTAAGGTAAGTAGTTACAGTGTTGTATTAAAAACTAGTAAGGGTTATAATCATTTGCAATAATGGTGGTGTTTATTTAATCCAGTTGTAGATGTGGGGTTAAAGTTGAGTAAAATAACTATAGGGATCACTTACCGTTTACATACAAAAAAAAAAAAACAAACAAGTTATTTTATTTTATTATTTGGTCTTAACGAAATATTTATATTTATTTTATTCTGTAATAATGCTTCATTCATATTGAAATATAAATTTTCTCTTGCAAATGATTAATTAAATTCATATAAATTATGAAGTTTTTCCTTTACATTGTAATAGATTAAAATAAATAGTATTCATCATATACCTAAACGACTATTATTCTCTATAATATACTACACATTTTCACCAAAACAAAAATATTTTTGTCAAGGTTGCCATCATCGGTAATTAATGATAAATAACTTTATGAGGATTCAATTTGGGAATTATGTTTTTTGTACAAACAATATTTTTTAACTGGTTGTACGGAATCGTAATTAAATATTTTTAAAATCTAATTCTATTTTTGATAAATAAATTCTTAATTAAATAAATCCATAATTTTGCTACCGCTAAACTGGTAATCTTTTACATTCTCACTTAACGAACTTGACTATATCAGCACTAGAAGTTTTTAATATAATAGATATACTAAATATTTCTTGCCGAAATAGGGGTTGGTTTTCCAAAAAAAAGTGTGGAACCGAGGACTTACGCTTTATTTTTTTCTCTCCGAAAATGGCGGTTTTACAAATTAAAAGAATTACAATAAATTAAGTATCTGCTTCGCACGCGATCTCAAGTCGTTGACGATAATTTTTCGAGTGACAAATTCGCGGTTTAAAAGATATTACATTTCACAAAAATTCAAATAAATGTCAATCAAAAGAAAGGCTTAAAAACTAAAGCGCCCTCTGGATTTCAAATTCCATACAAATTCGACAAGTCGCTTCTAACAGTGGGACCTCTTTAATGCTCACGTAAACAAATACATTCAAGTAACTAAAATATTAACATTTAGTTGTTGATTGCGTTACTGTGTATTGTTTTATTAACGTTACAATTTCATAATGTAATAGATTTACTATAAATATACTCTTGCATTTTGTGGTTCTTCTTTAATGTAAGATATTGTAAGTTGACTGATAAAAACTGATGCTAATTAAATTATAATAAAAATTTTATTTATTGGAATTACGAACGGTGCTAAGAGGCCGTATTTAACCCTCAATAACAATATAATTTTTGTGAAAAAAAAATATATAAATGTATATCGGAATATAAAATATTAAAAATATAAAAATCGCTTACAATTTTTTAATTAATTTATTTCATAATAATCTCATGCCGAAATATAAAATGCTAAACAAATTTTATAATAGGTGAATAACACATAATTTTTCAAAAAAAAAAAAAAAAGATTTCACTAGTACAAACAACAACACATATTGATAAATATTAAAAAATAAAAAAACATTTTATATATTAAATATTTTCTGCCTATATTATGTGTAAGTATGATCAGAGTTGAAAGTTGCTCCTTTTAAATGGAGTTTATGATTTTCATAATAGTTGGTGCTCAATTAAAAAGTTGTGAATAGAAGAAAAGTCTTACTTGTTATTATGAACCATCACAGCACTATTCCAGAGTAGTATTTTAGCTTAACATTGATACATAGTTAAGGGACAAAATATAAGCTAAGGACATAAACCCTGTCTTAATCATATTTTTTAAAACCAAATAAATCCAAATAATATAAAAAAGTACTCAGTATCAAAATTCGATTAGTTCTATGTAAAACCACTAACATTAAGATGAGTTTTTAAACATGCATGGCAATAAAATTCTATTTGAATTTTAAAAATTCCTTAATCCTGGTTATGGCTTAATCCTGCATAGAGAAGAAAAATTTACATTAATGTTAGAGTATGTCAGCCTATGCATTCGACTTACCCAATAACCAAGTTCCACGTTCGAAGTAACATTTGTCACAGACCACAAACACCAGAAGAGATGAGAAAACATTTTAAATAGTCGTATTTCGTTTTCAATATCTTCGATTTCTTTGTCGGTGGCCTTCATTTTCGCTTAGTTTTTTTAATAGGTCTTTAGAAATAGTCGCCCTTGATCAGGCGAATAATAGATTTGATCACGATGATGATAGAATGGAAAATGGAACTTAATATACTCAGACGTCCATTCCAGAAAATGATTGGCCAGGTCACAGGCACGATAGTCATAGGCACAATATTCAAAATCATTGAGCATTAGATCTGGTGCTGACAATTAATTTGAACATAAAATCGAATGCGTCGACAAATCCAGATCGGTTTGGAAACGTTTTCTACAAATAAAATAAACAAGTGATTTTGCAATTAAAAACCAAAATTAACTTTAGTAACTTAAAGCAGAAGTTATTTTATTTCAGAGTTCAGAAAAAAACACACACTGAATAAAAAACTCGTACATATATGTAAACAAACATAACTTAGACCAACACACACATATTTTTATTTTCATACCAATTATGTTTGTTTTTAAATTTTCTTCGGTGCCCAACACAACCATGACTGTGTTCGTTTTAATATTTCGTTATTTACACGAACATTTTTGTATCACATACTTTTTGTTTCAATCACACATAAAGCACACATTTTTGAGTGTTGCTTTATTTGAAGTTCATTTTCTGGTACGTGTAGTGAAAAAAAACACAGAACATGTACAATAAACAGGTTCGAGTTCAGTTATATTTTAAGTCGTGTTGTGGCTCGTGTAGTGAGAAAAAACAGAACATGTACAATAAACAGGTTCGAGTTCATTTATATTTTAAACACGACTTAAAATATAACTGCACTCGAACCTGTTTATTGTACATGTTGTGTTGTTTCTTAACACGAGCCACAACACGACTTAAAATATAACTGAACTCGAACCTGTTTATTGTACATGTTCTGTGTTTTTTTTCACTACACGTACCAGAACATGAACTTCAAATAAAGCAACATCAAAAATGTGTGCTTTATGTGTGATTGAAACAAAAAGTATGTGATACAAAAATGTTCGTGTAAATAACGAAATATTAAAAAGAACACAGTCATGGTTGTGTTGGGCACCGTAGAAAATTTAGAAACGCACATAATTGATATGAAAATAAAGATATGTGTTGGCTGCTTTTGAACAGAACATTGTGTGTTTCATGTGTGTATTTTCTGAACCTTGTTTTATTTACAATTTTAAAAAGATTTAATTATAAAATTTTTTCTTAGTAAATATTTGCTGGATCTAATAATAATATTATCGAGTAAAATCAATCGGAATCCCTTATATTGATAAATAATTTAAAGAAAACGGACAATCATCAATCAATCAGAGACAATATATCCTTGATGAATTGAATAAATTTTAGTTTTGTAAATAACAATATAATTACCATTGAAATAATAGAGATAATTTCGTATCGAAATTAATTGCAATATTTCCCAACATTCTTATGGTAGAGCAGCACGTTAAGTACCCATTAGGGCTTTTTAAAAACATTTAAAAAATTATTTTCGCTCTCGACTGTACCCGTGTAAAGCGGGATATACACGGTCAAAATGATTGAACTGCATTTTGGTGGTATTAGTGAAAATGTGTTTGTATGTGTCACACCTACGATGATTGAAGCAAAATCAAAAATTTTAGAATTTCTGCTTGCATGACGTACGAATTTGATGTGTGTGTATCGTTGATTGATCAAGCATGTTCTCATTTTTAATGTGACTTTGAAGCAAATGGTTGTGAGGAGATGTCGGATGAAAGGAAAAATATTTTAGAATTGCTGGAAGCTTGCCATTAAGTTTTCAGGGGAAAATGAATTCCCTTTTTTAACCACTCCTTCATCCAAATACGTTTCTTCTTCTTCTTTTTTCATTTTCTTTTGCTTTTAAGCACACTGCCAAAATGGCAACAAGTGTATCGTCCGCTACCGGCATGATGTTTACCGCACAAAATCAAAAACCAAATGAATGATTGAAGTGCTATGCAGTACCGTGTATGTTCAAAGCTTCATGCACACATACATGAATTTGACGTCAAGCATTTTGACCGCGTATACTGGCCTTAAAATATAATTGATAGTTACAAACAAAAATTATCTTCTTAACATGCTAGGATGAATATATATTTTTAATTTTTTTTATCTTACCTATTTTATCAAAAACAAAAAAAAGTATAATATAGATGTATATAAAATTAAAAAAAAAACGGGTGTTCAATTATTTTCAACATAAGAACTTACAAAAGCTTCCGAAAGGGCTTGTAGTTCCAATTGATTGTTAGGTTTTATAAGATTAATAAACAATTTTATGAAAATTTGCATCATGCTTAAATCTATTTTATAAAATAAAAATTAAAAACCAATTGAAATTTGTCAATAACATGAGAGTGCGTGAAAATAGCAGTAAGCTATTATTAAAACAAAGAAAACCACACTAATTCTAAACATTCTTTGCTTTCAGTTCTGATTAATATTTCCATTTTCCTTTAATACCTTTTTAAGAATAGATCTTTTTATTAATGATGTAATTAAAATCGAATCAATTTAATACTAATTGTTAATTGATTACACAGAAGATATGCTATTAAAAAACATATATATTCCAACAAAGAATTAATGTATATTTGTGGTCAAAAGCGACTCTCTAACTCTTTATACCTTAGTCGGTATGAAGTTATTTTTCTCGAAAGTATGATATCCAACGATTTGAGTTATGTACGCTATCATATTGTACTAAAAAAAACTTTATATTTACATGAAATCCCAATTTCTCTAACACTGTTTTTAAAAAGATATTAATAAAAATATACTGACCTAAGTCGTAATGAAGCCCCATTACATTTATATAAAAATTTGTTTTTCTCGGAAGCATGATTTTCGACTTAGGTGGTGACTGCTTGTGACCACAGATATAAGCTCACTTTTTACCAAATTAAACTCATTTGATTTAAAGCAACAATATTTCTATTTCTTTAATTCTAAAAAAAGTTGACATTGCCTTCAGGTAACGGATACCAAGCTTAGTGAATTATTTTTGTAATGACTACGGGACCTCTGATTTGCAGTTTTATATCAATTCCATTCGTCTTTGGATTTCCCTACCTTCAAACATAGGCAATGCATTTTAATTTTATAATTCATATTTTAAATTTTTTAATATTTAATTTTTAAATTTTAATTTAAAATATCAATTTGAAATTTAAATTTTTAATTTTTTGTTTTTAATTTGTAATATTAATTTTTTTTTTAATTATTAATTTAAAATTTTAAGGATTTATGTGGACTAAATAATTTATGAATTCATTGATATTTAATCAGTCAAATTTTTGGGCAATGCCATGACTTTTTTCAATGCTAATTATACTGCCCCAGTTTAGAAAGAAATAATTATTTTTTCGAAACTTGAATTTTGCATATCTCTAGCCGCTAGACTTACATATGTACATACATATATCAAAACAAGTAAGAAAATTATAGTCGGTCTAGACCGACTATACTATACCCTATACCATGCGTTTAGAGACCCTATCTCTTAGGCCCAACTAACTGGATATAGAAAATAAGCATAAACTAAATTTGAGTGGGATCTTTATTAATTTTTTTGTCTCTTGTATTTTGCAAAAATATATACAAACAAAATTTGAGAAGAATCAGTGCAATATTTTTGTTTTTTTGATAGATTTAAGTAAAGATCGGGAAACAGCTCTATATGGGGCCTATGACTAAGAGTTGTCCCATAGAGATCATTTTTGGACTACTCATTAATGAATGTAATAAACGCATACAAACCCAATTTGAGTAATTACAAACAGCAGCAGAAAGTCATTATACCCAAACCAAATAGTGGTATAGGTATAACAAGCAAAGAGACAATGAGAGAAAGAGAGTTAAATAGAAGTATATAAAAAAACTCCTAATATGATTGAAAAAAATGTTTATTTTGTAAACAAAGGAGAATTTTTATTTTACGTTGCATTACATGACATTCTGTTTAGTTTTAACAAATATATCAGTGCATTCGTGTTTTGCGGTGAAAATAATTAATTAAATAAATTTAATTATGTAGAATACTCATTGTTCACATGGAATTTGTTATTTAATTAAGTGTCTCAGTTAAAGTTTTTTCGTGTAAATATCCAATATTTAAATAATGTATAATGCCACTCACTTTTGGGGACGCATAGTGGTCAAATAAAAAAAGTTATACATTAACCTGAACTTTAAGTTTGTTAAGACAAGTTCCCAAAGGTTTTTGTACAAATTTAAATTAAAAGTGGTGTTAAAGTTGCAAAAATAATATGTACTCGTAAATTGAAATCGGTTTGCTTTAAGTTCTTACTGCTGAGAATTTGTGGTTTCATGAAGAGAAGAGAATAATTAGAAGGTAAGTCATCTTGTTTTTTGTTAATGCAAGTTGCGTCGGGAATGTTAAATGTTATTTTCAAAATTCATGCATGGAATTTTTTCATTGGGAGACAGATAGACGGATCAGGAATATATATAGATTATGGGATCTTCGGAATTTATTTCAATGAGTTACAGAAGAAATGCAAAGTGGAGTGTATGGTATAAAAAAATGCCCCTTACCTGGCTAGATCGTTCTAGTGATACTCTTTTGTGCTCGACATTTTTATTTATCACGGAATTAGTAATTTTGTCACTCTTATAACTTTTGTTTAAACTATTTATTAGTGAAACAGTTTGATTAATTTTACATGATATCGCACGTGATGATTTTCCCAAGAGCCGTGCAAAAAATCATGATCAAATAGATATTAAGACAAATATATATATATTTCGATATTCTATAAAAAATGTTCGAAACTTTAAAATCATTATGCTACGTTCATTACTAGAAAACTTAACAAAATTTTAAACCCTCTGAAATCACTCACTCCCTCCCGATTTGTACAATAAAAACTTTTATGGTTACTAGATCTAAAAATATAAAATCGCTTATATCTCGAAAACTAAGCGTCATGACTATTTTTTGAGATTCCAGATCTAAAAACGTAAAATTTTTATAAATACATTTATATTAAGACAATATTAAAATAAAATAACTTTTAATAAAAATTTTGAAAAGTTTTTCATATCTACCTACATGTGGAAATAAAATATGGAAAAATGCAAACAAAGAAAAAAAGGTGAATTTCTGATTAAACATTTTCTTATTTATGGTGGACAAAATAAGACTAAATTAACAAAAAACAAAATATTAACCTTTCATCGTTTAGGTTTCTGAAGTTTTGTTTTTTTGGGACTTCAGCTGTTGACCTTTAAATTTTTCTATCTTCTTTTAATTTTTGAGATAAGCAGTTAACTTTTTTTTAGCACGGCAACAACAGTTGTCTTAAAATTTGTCCAAAAATTTAAATTCATCTTAGTTGGAGATTTATTTTGGCATAAATTCGCTTTTGTATTGTTTTCCATTGTAACTTTGGCATGTTATGAGGACGCTAAGAAGACTAATCGTATTGAAATCTTTACTGAGATCTTCATCTTGTTAATATATCATGATTTTTTGTATGCTTACTGACTGGATGACTCAAAATATTGTTTTGTTACCCTCGACGGTAAAGTAAGACTTATCATCCATTACATATTTCAAGTGAGAGAAAGCAGAGAAGATATTTTGGAAAAGTTTCCACAATCTGATCAATTAGATCACTTTTTCTGTCCCGGAAGACCATGGAATAAAAATTCTTTTTATTGTGGTGTTTTTGTAGCATCGAATCATCTACCCAACTCACTTTAGTATTTTCTACTAAGTCATAGTTTCTTATTCGAACTTTCAAGTCTTGTAATCAAAATTTTCCACCTAAAACGGATATTCTTTTTATTTTCTTATAACTGGATTATTTTTTAAGTCCCATTCCCTTAAAATGACGACAATTTCATTATAGAATTGTAAGGGTTTTCTTTGGAAATTATATTTCAAATTATTGAGTGACATTGTGGATACCAATGCATGAAATTTTTTTTTTTTTTTTTATAGCGCTTTTACGAAATTCCATATTTTATGTTATTATTAAATCCAAGAGAATGTTGTCTTTTCATTTTTAATAGTGCGTTTACGTCTAAGCAAAATCTAGTATATACGAGATTTCGAGCGAAATTTAGCTTATTTTTACTAGATTTCCCATACAAAACAAAATCTAGCTCGTTACTAGATTTGTTCAAAATCTCATAAAATCTTGTCAAACTTGGGCACAACCAAATGATACTACTGTGTTTTTTTTTTTTTAATATTGTAGTAGAAAATTACAACGCAGTGACTGAAAAATTGACATTTAAAAACAAAAGCAAACAAGTTGAATAAAAAGGAAATAAAATATTAATTATTAACAAAAAAAATAAAAATAAAATGAATCTATAATAAAAAATATTTAGCAATTGAAAAGTTATCTTTTTATAGTGACATGTGCCCATTCCAATCTGCTAAATAATAATTGTGGAAAATGAATTTTTTTTTTGCTGTTCAAACAATAAATTTAACAAATGTTGATTTTTTTTTCGCTAAATTTCTATTTCAGTTTGCGCTTTTTCAATGCTGATGCATAATTTAATTATAAAATCTGTTCCTTTTTAGAATTTTCCATATATCCATTTACCTATTGTTTTGTTTATTTTTGGTATTTCTAGTTTATATGTTTTATTTTAATCAGCTGTTTATTGTTGTGGAAACAAAATGTCAAAAAAGCTTGATGTAAACGGTATAGATTTTGAAACAGATTTCAACTAAAATCTACTAGATTTTCCTCAGTTGTAAAGGCACTATACTATACCATTTTTAGATTATTTTTGTATCGCTTAAGTATTGCAAAATTTTAGAACAAACCAAGACTGTTTTATAATAAAAGTTAGAACATGAATAATGTTAAGAAAACTGAGTTCTAAACAAAGCACACATAGAAACTTGGAGCAAAGACATTTTCAGTTCGATCAGATTTTCAGATATACCCGCCGTAGCTGGCATTAAAATAATATGATCAAATGATATTGTTAAGTTTTCTACTCATTGCTTATAAAGTAAAATTATGCACTCATGCAAAGTCAAATCCAATATGTCAGACAGAGTACTGAATTCGTGAATGACGAAAAGGGTTAAAGATATTTTCAGTTTTTGTGGCTCTTGAAATTGGAAAATAATTTTAACCTTCCCTGATGTAAACAACGCATTTATGTAGCTGTATATCCACTTAAACTCACCCATTTTCCATCGCTATCATATTGGCTGATGTCAAACGTTCCGTAACACTTTTTGCACGTAAAATTATTAAGTTTATTTGGCCATATTACATAATTCGAGTCTTTCTTAATATTCTAAACTTTGACGATGGCCATTGTACGTACGTCTACATATGTATGTCCTCACCACAAGTGACATTGCAGGGTGACCAAGCATCGTATCTTAAGAAACTGTCGGTACTGATAAAATAATAATCTAACCCATAAAAATAAAGTTTTTATTAAAACTCTTTCTTTCCTTATGAATATGAGTTTTGAATCTCTCCGTGACTGTGCGTGACTTTGCGTAACTGTTTTAAAATTAATCTTTGGTCACAACAAGTCTATGGACCAAGTTTCGGATTGATTGAATGAGGAAAAATGGAGTTTAAATCTCTCCGTGGCTGTGCGTGACTATGCGTGTCTATCTTTAAGTTAATATTTGGTGACAACAAGTCTGTGGACAAGTTTAAGATTGATTGGATGAGGGACTATGTGTGACTATCTTAAAATTAATCTTTTACCACAAAGACAAAGTTTAAGATCGATCGGATGTGGGGAAGTGATGTTTTAATCTCTCCGTGACTGTGCGTGTCTATGTCAACATTATATCGACCAACATTCAGATCGATCGGATAAGGGTAAATGAGTTTTAAAGCAATCTGTGGCTGTGCGTGACTATGCCTGAAAGGGCTTGACTACCCCAAAATGAATCTACAGTCACAACAAGACTATGGGCCAAGTTTCAGATCAATTGGATGAGTTGAATGGGGTTGCCCCATAGCAGACGGACAGACAGACAGAGAGTACGAGTTAAAAGAAAGAGTTTAAAAAGAGAAAAAACAAAAAAATTATTTATATTTGATTTAAAAAAATTTAAAATGTATTCGTCCCTTTATCATTATACGCTATACCACTATGAATAGGATGAACGCTGTTGAAATTGGTGAAATTCGGTCCATGTTCAGACCTAGTCCCCATACAAATGACCCCTATGAAATCGACATAAATTGACATAAGATCCAAATTATCATATAGATCTCCGTCAAATTAGGTTTTTATGTGTTTATTATATCCATTAATCAGTAGTCCAAAAATAATCCCCATAGGACAATTCTTAGTCATAGGCCCCATATAGAGCTGGTTCCCGATCTTCACTTAAATCTATTAAAAAAACAAAAATATTGCACAGATTTTTCTCAAATTTGGTTTGTGTACATTTTTTAAAAATATAAGTGAATTTACCAAGTATGGTCAGGATCGGTCCATTTTTCGACCTAGTCTCCATATAAATATAGCACCCGATATGAACTTTTCATATCTGCAGCCAAAAAAATTAATAACAATGGCACTCAAATTTGGTCTATGCTTATTGTCTATATCCGATTAGTTGGACCGAAGAGATAGGGTCTCTAAACCATGGTATAGGGTATCGTATAGTCGGTCTAGACCGACTATAATTTCTTGTTATTAGTTTAATTCGAAACTATTGTCCACCCATAAAATATTTATTTAGAAGTAAAAGTTTCCTCTTTTTAATAACTTGGCGACTTATTATGCGCCACAGTGGCGCGCCTCTCAATGGCGTTGTTTTTTTTTTATCAACTTATTTATAAGAGTATCAAATAATCATCTAGCCCACTATATGATATTTTTGGGATGTTAAAAGATTGTCCACAAAATTGGCCTTCAACATAACTTTTCAAAAACCATTAAAACAGTGTAGACGACCAAAAAACTTGTGGTTAGAAATAATTAAATTTAAGTTGTGGTGCAAACATCATCTCACTGATCGAAATTTTTTAATGACTGAAATCAGAATTATTCCCTAAATATCACGGAAACTACAAAAACTTTTTATATACATTTTTTTTGTATTTTTTCAAGAAGAAAATTAGCAAACTTAAGAAAATCAGTTTTATCGACAAACTGTCTAACTGCCACTGAATCTGTTATAATGTGGTTAGTTAATTTTGCGATACACTCTTTGTTTGAAACTTTGTGAAAAACATTATGTGTATCGATAGAAAAAAAAGGAAAAGGAATTATAACAAACAATTGAAATGCTGCCAAACCAAATAAACAAACACATTAAATTGCCCAAAGCCAAACTGATAAAGAAGAACATTAGTGGTGTTACTCGTATTTGTGACATGACTTTGAGTAATAGTATTACACAATACTAAAGTGAAAGACCTTTTGTTTTATTTAAAAAAAAAACGTAGGCCAATACAAAAGTATTTATAGAAATATACAGAACAAAACCATGTGAAACAAACTAACCCAAAAACTGCATCTAGTGTGAGATTACGTCCTCATTGTCACTCGAAAGTGTTTTCTCCGTGCAGTCCAATTTGCAAGATCCCGATTATGAGCCCAGTGTAGAAGATAATGACCCAAAACCGCTGACACAAAACGAGTACATTGTGGCTTAGTTGTGATTATCGCAACGTTATTCAGAATATTTGACCCCATTTTTGAAGCTCACACAACTCACACGGCATACCGGAAATGCCAAGCATCTATATACCGTTGGCGACAAATTCCGTTCCCTTACTGCAATGACATCAAAGGAGTAAATTGCGAATGGATTATAACGTTGGCGATTGGCGATTATTCATTGACGACTCAGTTCAAGTTTGAAGGTTGTGTTGTTGCACAAAACCAACAAAAAGCCATCAATTCCATTAGCATTGGGCACAAGTATGAAGGAAACTTATGAAACAATGATAATATGTTGAAGAAAATCAAGAATACTGAACATTAATGGCGGATTCCCTATGACCTGTATAAGTGAACATATTGCAAGGTGTGTTTTTAAAAGGAGATTTGCCGAAATTCTTCTGTTTCATCATCATCAAATTCTATCATTGTAACGACTGGAGAAAAAGCATTCTCGAAAATCTAAAACGGATAAATTGGTTAATGATCTTTTATTAAAGATTATCGATGATGTATGGGAGGGAATTGCTAAGGAATTTATCGAAATGGCCGCCAAAGATAATAAGGAAGGTTTTGACAGTTTGCAAAACATTTTTCCAAAACTCAGCAATGACAAAATTAAAAACGCTACGTTTGCATATTTATATATTTTCCTACCTGTGATTGTCCATTTCGCTCCATTCTCATTGCTATCAATTTTTCGCAAAAAATGTATGAATATTTTTTTTTAATGCTATTTTTTTTTTTATTTAAATGGAAATAAAGTGTAAAAAAGAGATCTTTGTGGATAAAATTTTTTCGGTATTTTAGTAATTTTTAGGCAGTAGATGCAGTTTGTTTTACTCTTTTTTTCTTTGGTTACCGATACATAGCCATGCTCTTCGGAAAAATTAAATTTTAGCCAAAATATACATGAGGTCGTAAAGTTTAACCCAAATGTGGTTTTATTAGTTTCGATAAGTACTGCAAAAAACCGTACACGAGAAGAAGTTTGCATTTAATGACTTCAAAAATGTTGCACTGTGTTATCTTTATATCAACATTTATTAAATTAAAAGCTTGTTTTTTAACCATCTTTAAATACCTTTAATTTTAATATTGCGAGTAATTTTCCAAACTTTAAAATCCATCACTATTCTTTTATATATTTTAAAGTAAATTCTTTAGATAATATAATCTATAATGATGATAATGCTCTCGATGCTTATTAATTTATTAAGGAATTGTTATTATTATTAATATTGTATTTTTTTGATAACGTGATCAACCATTTCATTAACAGCTTCACAGCAGCAACAAAATAAAAAATGCAAATAAAAAAATCAATAAATAAAAGTTCTGCATGAATTGATTTCCCAAATGGCACTTTAACCTAAATAAATAAAAAAAAAAAAAAACATTCGTACATGCAAACGCTGCAATACAAATACGGGTTTTTTTTGTGTTTTCAATATTGCAGCGAATTAAGTATTGCAATATTTATCTAATATTTGTGTGTGATAATCAGATATGTTTCTCTATATTTGTATTGTAGTCTATTGACTTGCATTGTTTGCTATCCCACATCAGTACAAATATATACCTTTGTAATATTTGTATTTTGACTTTCTAGTTAGCAACATTATATTTAGCGGCATTTAATGGATTTTCATATTCGTAAACGCCAAACGTTTATGCGAGCAGATGATTTTATTATCGCCAATGCACATGGACATGTTGATGCAAATAAAACTCTCTCCATATATTTGGCAGCCTTTTGATAGAAAAAAAAAATAAATAATAAAGAACCATATCACAATAGAAACATTGTTTTATCGTAAAACCATATCACATATGTAGGGTATCGTAGTGTGGTCTTGCTGGACTTCAATATATGCATATATATTTGAATATGTGTAATTGTCTGTATGCTTTTATATTTGGCTATCCATATATGCATGTATCAGCAAATATACTTATAGTTGTACTAAAACAGGAAATTGTATCAATGTTAATCAAATTCATGTGTCTTGCTTGGAATCTGTGGGTGGCTCAACATAACATGTTTATGTAATAGTTAGAGTGGTATTTTGCCAAATTATTATAAACTTTTAGTTGATTTGTGTGGTGGCTTGTGTATCTTTAAAGGGTCTACTTTTTATAAAAGGTACTTTTTTACAAAAGGTACTTTTTTATAAAAACTGGTATAAAAAAGGTACTTTTTTACAAAAGGTACTTTTTTATAAAAACTGCTTTTTATGAAAGGTACTTCTTTGTACTTTTTTATAAAAGATATTTTTTAATGCAAGCTGTTTTTTAATAAAATGTACTTTCTTATAATAGGTATTTTTTATAAAAGGTACTTTTTTATAAAAGATACTTTTTTGTAAATGGTACTTTTTTATAAAAGTTTAATTTGTAAAGGTACAGTTTTAAAAAAAAAGTATTTTTTTATAAAATGTACTTTTTATAAAAGGTACTTTTTTATAAATGGTACTTTTTGTAAAAGCCTTTTTTTATAAAAGGTACTTTTTTATAAAAAGTACTTTTTATAAAAAGTCCTTTTTCATAAAAGGTCTTTTTATAAACGGTCCTTTTTATAACATGTCCTTTTCTATAAAAAGCACTTTTTCATAAAAGATCCTTTTTTATAAAAACACTTTTTTATAAAATGTAAATTTGTTCTATAAAAAGTAATTTATATGAAAGGTACTTTTTTACAAAAGGTACGTTTTTGTAAAGAATATTTTTTATAAAAAGTATTTTTTTGTAAAAGGTACTTTTCTTATAAAAAACAACTTTTTTTTGTAAAAGTTACTTTTTTATAAAAGGTATTTAATATATAAGGTGTTTTTTTTTTATAAAAGATAGGACAATCCACTCCGTAAGTTTCTAGATAATCCGAAAAATGTTTGCACATTTTGTTGTCATGTTTATAACAGGCGTATCAAATAAACAAAAAAACATTTTGAATTTAATGTAAAAATCAATTTCAATGCAAATTATTTTTGTATTGGGTTTCAACACCACCTGTTTTATAGTGCGCGATAATTCTGGTAATGAGATAATTGCGAGGGGGAGTTTTTACAAACATTTAATATACTTATGTACTAGAGCACATGCCTTATCTAAATGTTGCTGCCATTGCAGGTCAATTAAAATGTAGTTATGTTCCGTTAATATATAATTTTTACCATTATGAATTAATGAACAATAATGGATGGAAGTTTAAATAGAAAATTTGTTAAGCTTGCCGACGAAAAATTGTTTGCAAGTTTGAACGTAAACACAGCAAAAAATTATGGTTGATTTTCGAATGAAATTTTGGGTGAAATTTAAAGATCACTGGACATTATGGTGAAGTAATTAAATAATCACTTCTGTGAGCTAGAATAGATTCTAAGCTTATTGTATAAATTCCCATTAAGTTATAAAGTGACCACAACTAGCGGATCCCGTTACATATATAAAAAGCAATATATTCGCTATAATATTAAGTAGATGATATTAAACATTTACTTTCTTTAAAAAGAGGCAACATTTAAAATAAAAAAATATTACTTTTTTAAAAAAACGGTACATTTTCTAAGCTAGTTACTATTTTTTAAAAAAGGTACTTTAAAAAAGATTATTTTTTAAAAGTAGAGTGTTTTTTGTAAAAGGGTATTTGTTGCAAAAAAAGGTACATTTTTAGAGATAAAGGTACTTTTTAAAAAAACGATACTTTAAAAAAAAATTAAATTTGTAAAAAAAATTGCTTTTTTTTTAAAAGTACTTTTTTGAGAAGAGATAATTTTTTAGGAAAAGGTACTTTAAAACAAAACTATAATCTTTTAAAAAAGGTTATTTTTTGAAAAAGTTTCCTTTTAAAAAAAGAGAACTTTAAAAAAATTACCTTTTTACAGAGATCATTTGTTACAAAGAAACCCACCTACGTTTTAATATATAAAGATAAACACAAACACGATCCAAAATAACAATATTTTGGTATAAGGTCCCTTCAGAAATCTTATTTATATTTATATAACACATTTATGTTTTGTGGGTTAAATTATCATTTAACTTATTTCAGCCCTGTTTAAAATTTTAAACAAGCACGTGTTTCCACCGTATGATAAAATAAAGTTACACGTTGACTTAAACAAGTTGTGCTCGTAGTAAATAGAAGAAGTTATAGTTATTACATTTGTTTTCATTTTTTTTTTTTATTTGCAATGCAGTAAATTGTGTACCGCATAAAGCACGGTGAATAAATAGAAATGCTCCACCATATGCAAAATAAACACAAACTCATACCAAGGCAATTACTGAACATATACATGAGTGTGGGTAAATTCACTCTACATTTTAGCTGGAGAAGCTTTAAATTGTAAATTTACCTAAATATTCCGACAGTTTGAGAGACAAATAAATGAAACATATATTTTAAAATTACTTGTTTTATTTTAAGCACAGTTGCGGTCAAAATAATTGCAATAGAATTACTTTTTTTATAATTAACATTTGTGATCTATATCTGATAATATCTTTTTGCCTTAAAATAACAATTTTTTTAAGACTGATTTATTTAGAAAAAAGTCTTATGTTGCGCTTTTGTGTGTATATGAAAGAAATTTATTCGAAATTCCTTAATAGCGAAATTATCTATCTGTCTATATTATACAAGGTTGATGACTGCTATAATTAATTGTCAAATGAGTGAGATTCTGAGTTTATGCAAACATTATATCATATTTTTAAAATTTTTCTATAGAGAAACAGTTACTAAAAGCAACGAATCAGATTTAAAATTTTTTCTGTAGAAAATCAGACCCATCTGCTGACAATATTTATATAGAAAAAAGTCTTAAATTCTGAAAATATATCGGTAGAGAAACAGTCTCAATTCAATAATTGTTTCTATAAATACGAGAAAATAAATCGTTAACCGAATGGTTCTAAAGTTTCTTTATTTATTTATTTATTTATTTATTTGGTTTCCTGCACAACAAGACTAGGAGTCTTATAATTAAAGTACAGGATCGGTATAATGTGATACAGTATTTAATGAAAATATAACATAGTTTATAATTTGTATAAAAATAAGATAACAAAAATTATTTTACATACATATATTCAAAACAAAGCAAAGTTTAAACAATATTTAAATGGTATTGAAAAATTGGAAAACTTGTTTCCTAAAATGTCCTGCGTTGCTTAAATATTGTAATGTTGGCGGTAGCAAGTTCCAAAGACGTATGCAGTGTATATAGAACTGCCATTCAGAGACCAAACTTTTATGTCTTATTTGAATTATAGAATTATTTCTTCTTGAATTAGAAAAGGATATTCGATTAAAAATATATGTAGGCTCACGTGTAAATATAATCTTATGCATCAGTATCAATGATCGTATCTTCAAGAGATCGCAAAAATTCACACCGTAAAGTTTTCGTGCATACGGTGTTATGTGGGATGATCTTTTCAAATTGTAGACGTATCTTAATATAGAATAAAACGTAGCTGTTAATTTCCTAGAGCTCACAGCTAGCAAATAGTTCGCATCCGTACAACAAAGTTGGAATTAGATAGGTTTTTGCAAGTAGAGCTCGTACATGGACTGGTGTAAGATGTTGAGTTTTCCACAGTGATCGAAGCATTGAATACGTTTTTCCCGAAGCGAAATTTATATGATCAGACCAGGTGAGAGTTTTATTGAAAATAATTCCAAGATTTTTGGTTTTTTGTGTAATTTCAATAATTTGACGGTTAAGCATAATATCTGGTATAACAAGGGAAGGCACTGATCTTCGAATAATAACGATGCATTTAGACTTTGAAGGACTGAGATATAGCCCATTTGCCAGAGCCCATAAGTAAATTCGATTAAGATCCACATTTAGGTTCGCAACAGAGGTATTTAGTTCATCGAAACGACTACAAACATAGAGTTGCACATCATCAGCATACATATGAACTTTACAATACGAAAGTTGCCTAGGCAAATCATTTATATATATAGTGAAAAGAAGTGGTCCTAGAATCGAACCTTGTGGAACGCCCTTTTTTACTGGAAGCACATTTGATATTTTATTATTGGCGTTAACGTATTGTTGCCGATTTTCTATTAAAGACGATATAAGACGAGTTGCGGAAGGAGAGAAACCAAAAAATGTTCTTAGCTTCATGCAGAGTATTTCATGATTCACAGTATCAAATGCCTTCGAATGATCTAAAATCACTAGAAATGCTATGTTACCACTATAAATATACCCACGAATATCTTCAGACACATCAATGAGTGCAGTTATGCAGCTATGTTTAGGGCGAAAGCCTGATTGTCTGTCTGAGAGTAGGCCCATATTCTTGACATGTTTTCCAATTTGCTGATGCAATAACTTTTGAAGCACTTTAGACAAGTATGGTAGGATAGCAATGGGACGATATTTTAGCATTTTTCCAACTTTGAGGAAATACACTTTTTGTGATAATAGTGTTAAAAATATGGGTAATTTGAGGTAGCAGTTGAGGGATAATTTCCTTTAAGAATCTGTAATGTATGTTATCAGAAGCAACAGCATTAGATTTCACAGCTTGGCATGTGGAGAGTACTTCCAGTTGGTTTACGCATTGAAAACAAAAAGCATTTTCCGATAAAGTTGAACTAATATCAGTATTGCGGGTATAATATCCATCGTTTATGGGGATGTCAGGGATATTTGTAAAAGATTCGTTAATCGAATCAACATTTATGTCAGAATTGACAATTTCCTTAGATTTGCCGACACCAATTTCTCGTATGAGTTTCCACGTTTTTTTAGAGTGTGCAGCAGAAATAAATAGGCTAGAGTATTATGCAGATTTAGCAGTTTTTTTCATTTTATTTACTTGTTTTCTAGCATTGGAATATTCGTCATATAAACGCTAAACAATATAAAAGTTAAACAACTGAATTTTCGATTGTATCAACATATATATTATAGCAAAGACAATAATAGAACTGTAATTATAGAACTGTAATTATAATCAACTCAAATTTCTACTACATTACAATTCGGTTGGCAATAAATTTGGTAATCACAACGAATCTGTTTTCTGTGTGTTGAATTTTTCTGTAGAAAATCATTTTTTTTTTTTTTTTTTTTTAAAAAAAAAAACCTCTCAGTTGCTTAGAAGTTGTGTAAAGAAATAAAGGGTCCGCCATCTAACGTTTTTTTTTTTTTAACTAGTGCTTATTTCGTGAATGGTAACATTTAGCTCATGTCTGATTTGACAGATAATTAGTTTTATCCTTCCACTGAACGAATATGGTTGTGTATAGCTTGAACAACGCTGGGAAATATTGCGACATTACTTTGAAAATCATGGTAATGTTGCAGAATGTGTGCGAAAATTGCGTACGGATTTTGGAAGAAGAGAAGCACCGTCAGCTACGTATGTTCGTTATCTTGTGAAAAAAGTGAAAGAAACTGGCATCCTCATCGATAAACCAAAGCGTAAAATGCCAAAAACAGTGCGTACACCCGAGAATATTGCTGCTGTGGCAGAAAGTGTGCGTGAAGCGCCATCAACATTAATTCACCGTCGTTCTCAAGAATTGAACATTTCGGAGGCATCATTGAGACGAATTTTGCATAAAGACCTTGGTATGACGCTATACAAAGTCCAATTTGTTCAGGAGTTGAAGCCAACTGACCATCAATGCGTTTTCGCTTCGCTAAGTGGGGCTGCGATCGACTTACAGAAGATGCCGATTTTTCCAAAAAAATCATCTTTTCAGATGAAGCTCATTTTGATCTTGGCGGGTATGTAAACAAGCAAAATTGTCGCATTTGGGGCACAGAAAACCCGCATGCATACATTGAAAAGCCGATACACCCAAAACGAGTCACTGTTTGGTGCGGATTTTGGTCCAGAGGCATAATTGGGCCATCTTTCTTCGAAAATGAGCAAGGAGTGGCCGTTACAGTCAATGATGATCGTTATCGGGCCATGTTGAACGAATTTTTGTTCACAAAAATTGAAGAGAAGGATATTGGCAACATATGGTTTCTACAGGACGGCGCTACGTGCCACACAGCCGAAGCTACACTCGATGTTTTGCGCCCTGTTTTTGAAGATCGCATTATCAGCCGCAGAGCTGATGTTGTTTGGCCACCTCGGAGCTGCGATTTGACACCGTTGGACTATAATTTGTGGGGTGCCCTCAAAGATAAGTGTTACGCCAACAATCCAGAGACAATTGACGCTTTAAAGGACAATATTCGTGAAGCCATTGGTGAAATACAGCTGCACACAATCGATAATGTGCTTACAAATTGGACCGATCGTGTAGGCTACTGCATGGCCAGCCGAGGCAGCCATTTGAATGAAATTATTTTCCATTGTTAACCGGAAGGATTGTGCTTTCAAATAAAAAAAGAAATTTGAGATAATATTCAGTATTTTTTTTTTTTTTTTCAAAAAAAAAAAAGTTATTTGTCGTACCCTTTATATTCTCAGATTTTAAAATGTTTCTATAGAAAAAAGTGTGTTAGTGTATGAACTCTTTGAATTAATATCCGAATGCTGGATAACGATAGTTGCTATTGTTCGCCAATTGAATGTTATATCCTGTTTCTAACAATATAAATTTGTTTCTTGTTTAAATAAGCGTCTAATTTTCTTGGTGTATGACTGTGTTTTGAAACAACAGCATGAGCTCGTTTTTCATATTGCACGGCAGCATCAATAAATTATACACCTAATCTGCTGTCAGTTATAGTCATTTCGACTTAATATATTTTTCACAAACATGTTTGTAAGGATAAAAGCTTATATATTTATATTGCACACCCCCCCTTTATTTTCCATATCTTTTTGATTGCAAAATGTAATATCCACATGAAAAATGTAGTATCCACATGTGAGAGTGGTGAAAAATGCAACACGAATGCGTTGATCACAGTGTGTGAACTTATAAAATAAATTCATTTGTATTGATACACTGAAATAGATTTTATATGCAAATTATTTCTACAAATATAAGATTGAAAACAGATTAAATATTGTAAATTTTTTATAAAGAGTACGCAGGTACTTTTTCAGAAATCGAAACAGAAATTAATTTCCTTTAAAATATATTTTCGTTAATAATATATTTTACCCCAAAATACTTCTATATATTCAGAAGAAAATTTTATAAATCAAAATTTTTTTTAAAAAATGTTTTGCACCTAATTATGTGTAATTAGGCACACAGTCCCCAGATAGAATCAAATATGTTTCCTCAATAGAATATAAACTTTTGTATGTAGGCCAACTAATACTAATTTCTATAAACAGCTTCGCCGTTGTTGGTTACTTTTAATATCAAAGAAAAATAATGGAATGCATGGAGATAATTGATAGATACGAGTAATTACTGGTCATCGGCTTAGTAACGAAATTATTAAAAAGATTCCTTGTCGAATGCTGCCCCTTTTTCCTTAGTCCATTATTGGAAAATGGTGTCTTTTAATTTTTAAACTGAACCTAGATTTGGGAAATAAAGCATTTTTATGTTAGAAGCTTAACTTATGACTTACAGTGTTGTATGTAGCATTATTTTCTTAAATGCTTACATTTATCATTTTGAACAGATTTTCAATTATAAATTCAACTTTTAAAACTCGCACTACACCAGTTGAAACAAGTAAGAAAATTGCATAGTGCCACAGTCAGAGTGAAAATACTAGGCCAGTATAGTAAAATCTCGATAGGGTTTGGTGTTCTCAGGCCAAATCTTTTTTTATGACCTTATATATTTTTATACCCTATACATAATGTGGTAATCAAACTACAGTTCGCAAATATGAATATATTTTGAAAAAATTTATTACATGAGCTTCTATCGGCCACATGATGAACCCTATGAAAATTATTGAAAATCGATGCATGTTCAGACCTATCCCCAATACAATTGACCCCTATGATATTGACTTTAATTCCCATAAGATCTAAATTATGTGCATTAATGATGTATTAATCAGTATTCCAAAAATAAACCATATAGGACAATTCTGTTATTTATGTTAATTTTTTTTTTTTTTTATGTGTAAACATCTACACGCGTAAGGGGGTAAATTTGTATTTCACAATACAGTTACAAAAACAGCGTAACATGTGAGCTTAAGAAAAAATCAGAGTAACATGTGAGCGTAAGAAAAAATCGATACGACTTATGATTGTATTGGTGAAAAAATTATAATATGTAATAACCTGTTCGAAAATGCAAAATGAAAAATGAAAAATTAAAAATGAAAAATAAGAAATGAAAAAAAGAAAAAAAAGGAAAAAGGAAAAATAAGAAATGCAAAATTAAAAATAAAAAATGAAAAATTAAAAACGCAAATTAAAAATGAAAAATACAAAATGAAAAATGAAAAATAAAGAATGAAAAAGGAAAAATAAGAAATGAAAAAAAAAAATAAAAAATGAGAAATAAAAAACAAAAAATGAAAAAGTTAAATAAAAACAAGTAAGCAAATTATAGTCGGTCTAGACCGACTATACGATACCCTATACCATGCGTTTAGAGACCCTATCTCTCAGGCCCAACTAACTGGATATAGAAAATAAGCATTAACCAAATTTGAGTGGGATTTTTATTAATTTTTTTCGCTGCAGATATGAAAAAGTTCATATCGGATACTATATTTATATAGGGACTTGGTCCAAAAATGGACCGATCCTGATCATGTTTGGTAAAGTCTCTTGTATTTTGCAAAAATATATACAAACAAAATTTGAGAAGAATCAGTGCAATATTTTTGTTTTTTGATAGATTTTAGTGAAGATCGGGAAGCAGCTCTATATGGGGTCAAAGGGATCATTTTTGGACTACTCATTAATGGATGTAATGAACGCATACAAACCCAATTTGAGTAAGATCTATATGACAATTTGGATCTTATGGCAATTTATGTCGATTTCATATGGGTTATTTGTATGGGGGCTAGGTCTGAACATGGACCGCTTCTCACCAATTTCAATAGCGTTTATCCCATGGCCGATAGAAGCTTATATACCAAATTTCATCAAAATATATTCATATTTGCGACCTGCAGTTTGATTAAAAGGTTTACATGGACACACAGACGGACGGACGGACGGACGGACGGACGGACATTGTTAAATCAACTCAGAAAGTGATTCTGATTCGATCGATATAATTAAAGATGGGTCTAGGTCAAATATTTTTGGTTGTTACAAACAGCAGCACAAAGTCATTGTACCCAAACCACATAGTGGTATAGGGTATAAAAATGTAAAATCAAAAATGAGAAATAAAACATAAAAAATTAAAAATTAAAAACGCAAAATGAAAAATACAAAATGAAAAATGAAAAATAAAAAATTAATAATAAAAAAGGAAAAATAAAAAAATAAAAAATGAAAAAAAAAATTAAAAATAAAAAATGAAAAATTTAAAATTAACCGGTTGAAATAATAAATAATAATAATTATTTTTATATTAGCAGAGCTCCTGCAGTTGATTGCTATAAGTGATACATAGATAACGCTTTCTGTTTGATTTTAAAAAAGACCCATAAGAAAATCTTTAATTAATAAATGTTTACACATCTCCCCCGTGTCACAAGATTATTGTTGGGGGAGCTTAAGTGTATGTTGAGGAGTATTATTTTATATTGTTTTTTCCTATTAATTTTATAATTTTGTATATTTTATTGAATTAGTGAACATAAATCAACAAAAAAAATGGGCTGCAATTTTTTCTGATATTTTTAGTGGGTGTGGTACCTCCCAGTATCATATGTATCGAGTACTGCACCAAATACAGCTTTGCAAATTTGTCTTATGTCATCTATTATTAACGTGAATAATCAGACAAAAAATGGGCGGGATCGGAAAAAGTCCTGAAGTCCTGTAATGGTAAGAACCTTGGGCCTTTACGTGAGCCTTTTTATAATGATATGGTGGGTGGTGGGGGGGGGGGTTTGGTGTGTTCGGTGTGTTAGTGAAGCACACCGTGTTACGTCTAGTATTTATATATTTTTTTTTTTATTTACACTTTTTTTTCATTTTATGATATCACCCGAAAATGGTGCGTACGCTATTAGTTTAAAGCAATTGAAGTTAAAGATCTTCCATATTCATAAAAGTAATTATCATCGCCATAATCATTTTCCTTCATCTCTTCTTAATCTGAAATCTTGGGCAGAATTAGTAAATCAAGTGCTATCTCTGGTATATTATAATTTTTTTTTTTGCATAAATTTTTCCTGAATTAAGAAGAATTTTGCCTAATAAATATATCTTCATTTGACTTCTCCCGACTACGAGAATAGTGTTTTCTATAATTTCTAAAATCTCCAATTACAAAAGCAACCACTACAATCAGGAGCAATGAAAAGAATGACAAACAAAAAACCAAGACCAAAAATTTCCTATTTTTACGATAATTTTCAAAAAATTATTAAAAATATTTATGATACATTAAATTATAAATTATTTAAGCTTGAGGCCAGAATAAATGATTTATAATTTAATAACAACAAGAGGATCGAAAAAACACTAGCATTTATAATTTATAGTCCAATAACTAAGCTGATATACCAATTCAAAAAAAGTTAAAAAATTATTGAGAACAAACCAAAAAAAAAAAAATGTACTTAAAATACCACGTTTTTGACTTTGAGAGAGCATAGAAAAATAAGTAAACAACTTGCAATATTAACTCTCCGTCGAGCAACACTTCTGGTACCCTTAAACGCATGGCAAGGTCGGTAGGGACCTATTTTTGTTGATATGACATTTTCTATGAAAAAGAAATTTTAAAATTTTTGTTTTGTTATTTTATTATTGTTTATTAATTAAAGTGTTTATAAATAAATTAAAATATTTTTTTTTTATACTAACATAATTAATTTTTATGAATTTTATTATGAAAATTTAGTTCTACAATGAATAAAACTTAAAAAAACTGTTGTTGCGATGGTTGTTCCTCATTTTGAGTGCAGGTACATTAATCTTGAATGCTCTACACAAACTGCATTGTTGCAGGAACAGCAATAGGCCCTTGTTTTGCGTTGACGACCGTACTCTGAACGGCATAGTCGACATTATGGCCTGTTTGTCCTTAGCGCAAACGACGGTGCAGCTGCTTCTGTTGGTCTTGGTACTATCTAAAATGAAAAAATATATATAATCATTCTGCTTTTGACCTTTAGAATTCTTAATTCTTACCTTGACATCAAATTCCTCCATTGCATTCCGTATCCTTGGATATGCAGTTATGCGAGTATTCAGGGCACGTTCTTCAATGTTGGGTAATGCTAATTGCTTAGTAAGCATAAGCAGGAATGAGCGCCATCTGTCACTTCTCTTCACTGTCTTCATCTCGTTGAATATTATGAATGCAGCTAATGCAGCGATGTCGAGCATATTGTATAACATGGCAAGTGGCCAGCGCTTTGTTGAGCGATTGCATGTACATGTACCAAGCATCCGGTCCATGGTATCAACGCCGGATTTGTTGGCTTTGTAATCAAGAATGGCTAAGGGCTTCTTCTTTTCAGTTTCCATGTTCACATCGCAAGTGTAATGTTGTGTAGATAGCAAAAATACTGATTTATTCTTCCTGGGCACATATAAGCATAGTGATATATCGCCTTCGTTGAACCCAAACAATGTGCTGTTGATTGGCCGCATACGATTTTTATGTAACTCCCGTGGCGCGAATGTTTTGTTACTGTTCCAACATATGCAGTTTTCTTTCTCATCAAAATAGGCGCCAAGTTCAATGTACTGAAGAAATTGTCAGCATAATTTGTGCAGCCAGAATCCAAATATTTATCCGCAAGAGCAAGTACAACGTTCTGCCCTTGATTTATTTCACGCTCCTGGTCAGGCAATTTACAAGAATAAATCATTCCTTTGACAGGATAGAATGATTTTGAGTCACACAACCACCATACCTTTATACCATACTTGGCTGGCTTCGACGGAATATATTGTGTGAAGCGGGTACGGCCTCTGTATGGGAATAACTGCTCATCAACTGTCAGTGAATCATGCGGAGTGTAAACTGCTGCTAAGTTAGACTGCAACATTAATAACAAACAATAAAACAGCAAAAAAGAAGCCAAAATAAAGTTTATGTCTTAATGATTTCTTGTAATTTCAGTACAAGGTCCCTACGGACTTTGTCATGCGTTCCCGTACTACTCAACTTTAAACCTCAATAACAGGGTAACTTTTGGGGTACCTTGTCCTGGCCGAAATAGGATTAATTTCAGTTTGAAAATGAAAAAGGTCCCCAGGGAAGGGTTAATTTAGACAGCTACTGGTTATGCATTTCTTCTTCTGTTACCCAACTTTTAAATTGATTCTCAATTTTGACACAGTTCAACCAAATGTGCAACGTTTCCATTCTAATAGATTTTTTCATAGAAATAGTAATTCAAGACATTGTAATTTAACAAAAAATTATTGCCTTAAATTCGGTAATTTTAAGAATTATTTGTCAGAGTTTACCACACGTACTACAATTTCGTATCATTATCATGTTATTTATTGGACCATGCCTTCTTCAACAGCGGTTGCATTTGATATAATCATCAAAATATACAATCTAAAATAGAAAACAATTTAGCCATAGGTTGCAAGTAATATAAACCCTGAAATAATTAATTTTAATCTAGTCTAATGTTGTTGTTTTTCTCGTTATAATAGCACATTGCATGGCTAAGATAATAGCAATTTTGTAAGGATAACAACAAGTACCTCCTCCTCTCACAATGTATAAAGTATGACAACTTTTAAAAGTGTGCAAATACAAGTTTCCTTTTTGCAGGATTGTATACGATGAATGCATGAGCGTATACGGTAGTTCATGCGCGAACATGAACTAGCACGTATCATTCGAAGCCAAAACAAAAATGAGGTCGCACTTAAGTGCCACTAGAGACAGATTGTTTATAATGACGCAAATTGTCAACATCATCACAGTTATAGACATAGATTTTTCATACATATTATAGAGCACATAAGAGAACTCACAATTACTGAATACAGGTACATAAAAGTAATAAAAAAATTATTTATTTATATTTTAGGCACCTCAAACCAGATCTCACAATCGGTATAGCTAGGTCTGAAAGGGATAATGTTCTTTTCATTGCGGTTTTTGTTTTCGGAAATACAACAACTCATCTCTAACAGCTCCCCACAAATAATAGTAGTATTTGTGGATATTTGACTTAAATTTCTCTATATTGTAAGTGACCGGATAGACCTCAGCGGGAAGTTTATTCCACATATGGCTTGTGACTCTAGTAAACGAATTTTAGCGATTTTGCATTGTTCGATCCATTGGGCAGTAGACTGTATCAAAAATACAGTGCAACACAACCAACATTCCGATGATACTCCCATGTGTCAATAAAGTTGGCTACCCCACTGTCATTGATAAGACCAGCTTTGCACACGGTCCAGAAGCTTCAAAGTATTCTGTAAAGCCACTGCACATATATGGAAGTTGTATACCATTTTTGGTCGGATATGGGTAGTATAAATAGTAAGGACATCAGATCGGGCGAACTAATTCTTACACCGATTTAGGAAGCTTGTGTTTATTCCAACGGAATTCGCACTGAATTTTCATACCTAGAACATCAATATCTGCACCAGCCATGGATACAGACGACATTGATGACTATATGGCCCGGCTATGGTTGAGTAAACAACACTCAACCGCACTCAGAAGGTCTTGATAGAATGTATCATTCATATATTACCTCATGTCCGTAGTCTCCCTAAGGCTTGCCCTTTGATCGAATGAATTCGAATGACAAATATTGCTGTCGTCGGGAAAAGAGTAGATAGGATTGGAGGTTTGACATAGAAGGTCATTAAGAAAATTTATAATAAGTGAAGGAGAAAGAACAGAGCCCTCCGATACTCCTGCGCTAAATTGAAACTCCTTGGATAAGAACTCATCGAAAACAGCATGTATTGTACGATCTCTGAGAAAACTCGATACAAATCGAGAGACATCAAAAGCAGAGATGTGCATGAATGCCATTCAAATGACATATTTAGTATTTTGTAAAAGTGAAGACTGAGTTGTCACTATACATAAATTAAACAAAAGCTGTCATTGCATGATTCACCACAGCAAGTGGTTTGTTACAATATGCATGCAATTGCTTGCATATTCTGTAAGCTCCCACCATTCACAAAAGCATCGACTTAATTTGAGTGTTATGAATATATATGCAGAGCATTTTGCGTAAATACACACTTTCCTGTATGTGTATGTTTGAGTTAATTTCAGACAATATTTAGGAGGATTTTTCTACATCTTATATTTTATTTTTATTTTATTTGTTAGCGATTAAACATAAGTATTATAAATAATAGTATCATTTTAAAGGAAACATGACATTTTTCAGAGACTAAGGATGAAAAAATATTAATACTTCAAATTCAATATTTTATTATTTAGTGATAAATATATGTACATATGTATGTATTTATTATTTTTAGAAATTATTTAAATTGGTAATAAAACTACATTTTATTCATTTTTGTACTCCGAATTCAAGAAAAGCAAATTATTTACAGTTTTTGGCCCAATACGGTTACGTTTTTCAGTTATTATATTACCTGCAGCAGAAAAAACTCGTTCAGAAGCGGCACTGCTTGCAGGTATAGCCAGAATTTTTTGAGCAAACTTATATAACCGAGGGTATTCTGAATTATGATTTTCCCACCAGTGCATAACATCAAAGTTAACATCAACTCTTATTTTTAAATAACTATAACGATTTATTTCATCAGATATACTTTCTACCATGGACGGATTTATTGAAGTCATAAAAGAGAAAAATAGTTGAAAATCCTGTGGTGATTCATTATATATTGAAGAATTAGCTGGACTATCGGACGATGAAACAGATTTCATTATTTCGGAAACACAAAAATCTTTGACTGCATTTAATTTAGCTTCGTCTAGGCAAGAATTGGTTGGTGGATACAGAAAACAAGCCGTATAGTGAATAATACTTAAATTAGGAATGTACTTAGTTTCCATTTCTCTTAAAATATTTCTTTTTTAAACCTTTATTACTGGGATATCAGCATCTCTTTCTTCGCAAATATTTTTTATGGTATTGATTGTTAAGTAAACGTAATTGAATGTGACGTAATTTACACCTTGTAATTTTCTGCTTACAATATCAAGCTTTCCAAAAACTTCAACTAGTTCATTAAGTAGGGATAAATGTATTTCTGAGATTCTGTGTGTTTCATTGACTGAGGAAAGAAGTTCTTGAATTTTTAAATAATTATTCGAAATTGATTGAAATAAATTAAGATGTGAGTTCCAGCGAGTAATACAATAATTTTTAAGAGAAGTTGATAGCATATGTTGCAAGGAAGTCTTTTTAAAATACTTTACAAACTTTTTGCAAGCATCCAAAAAGGGAACTAATTCGTTTGTGCTGTTAAAACCAGAATCCAACACATTATTCAATAGGTGATTTGCGCAGTTAATCCGATTTTGATTTTTAAGAGCCTTCACAATGTTTGATCGTCTATCAGTAACAAACATTATATTCTCCATACTATTTACTTCGAAGTCTTCCAAAATGATGTTCAATTTCGCAAAAATATTATTTGCTGTGCTTCTCTGGAAATCCATTGATTTGACGCCTAAAACAATTTCCTTTAACTTTGAATCTTTCATAAAATGAAAAGTGGCACATAAGAAATTCCTTTTTACAAAATTGTCAGTCCAGAGATCTGAAGTTATGGATGCCGTTCCGCTTTTTATTGCATTTATCAATTCCTCCTTTATTTCAGTTCTTTTGTTTTCAGCTATTTTGCTTATTCGTCGTGATATGGTTCTAGAACTGGGCACCATGTCTGATATGTCTAAATGATTTCCATACTTTGTTCCAATTTTTAGGAGTGAATCCACGACCTTTTTAAACCCTTCACCGTCTACAATGGAAAATGGCCGACAGTCCTCTACAACCCATTGCGAACAAGCCAACAAAAAAATTTCATTATCTGTGCTGTTAACTTTTTTTAAAGTAACGTTGCAATTTCGAACAACATAGCACTTGTGACGGATGAGATTTGATGTTTGCTTTCCATTATATTTTAATATGTGATTACACTTCTCACATATAACCACTCCATCAATAAGCCTACCTTCGTCATTTTCAATTTGACAAAAATATCCCAAATTTTACTTCTGCTTTGTGTATTTTTTTTAATACGAAAAACACCATTTTCAATATTTTTTATAATTTCGGAGTTCATTGCATATAAATAAGACGAATTTTTCTTCTTGAACACTAATTTAAACCAAACTAATGCACTGATTTGTACTAAGCATTCAAATTATCAATGAGCTTTTATGAATCATTTGAATACTTTGCCTTAAAATCAAAACACAATAATAATTTTTGATTTGTTATTGCTAACGGCATTTAAAAAAAGAGTAAGAGAATGACAATCAATAGTGAGAGCGCAAACACTACAAGCAATATTATTAGCATATGTTGATGATTGAAAACATAACAAAAGCAGTGAGTTCATTCATATAGAACAAAAGCGAATCTATTCATGTACATCTCTGATCAAAAGCAATCTGTCATGTGTGGGTTTTCTGTACCCCAATTGCGAAAATTTTGCTTGTTTTCGTAAGCACCAAGATGAATATGAGCTACATTAGAAAAGACGATTTTTAGGTATAAATTCTTGTCTTATTCCAAGCGTTAAATAGCCTAACTAGAGAACTGAAAATGCTGGGGATGGTCGTGTAGCATAAGCAACTGTCTTTATACCTAAATCTTTATGAAAGAATTGTGTGAATCCTGAGAACGATGGGGAGTTTAGGGGCTTTAGTTGTTCTTGCACACTTTGAGCAACACCAGCAAAGCTTTCTTTTGAACGCACTGTATACGATCGGGAATGTGTTGTTTTATTCAATAACGATACAGTTTCACGCATACGTTTGACAAAATTGTTCATATACTGCCTGGAAAGCGCTTCTTTTTTTAATCGAATTTTGAACGATAGAAGTTTCACCACTGTGAAAATAAGTTTTTAATATTTCTTTTCTTTAAAGCGTATATCGACACAGCTTACATTCATGTTGCTATACTCAAAATAACCAGTAGTTCAAAATGAAAGTCTTATATGGTTCACCCTGTATACAAATGTACTTTAGGGTGTCTCGAAAAAGATGTTGAAATACTATCCTAACAATTTGAATTGACGAGATGAAAACAAGTTCTTTTAGTTCGGTATTGTAGTGTATTTTGTAAGAAAAGATATTATTTTTGATGAAAATTGGGCTTAAAAGTTTCGTAATGTAGAGCTTCTTTAAGAAAAATATTTATAAATCTTTCATGGAGTTATTTGGTGCACTATAGTAGCTTGATACTTTGAGGAGCCTTATTTTTCTGCAAAATCTCAATTATTTTTCTTTTTCACACAATTAGTGGGTCAAAAGTATATTTAAAATTGTTTTAATTTTACTTTTAAATACTGTGGCTGCTCGGTCGACATTTAAGAGATTTTATACTTTTTTTTAAACTTCAGGATACTGTAGTGGTCCAAAACTACTCAACGAAAATTGTTTAAATAATAATCTAACCCATAAAAACAAAGTTTTTATTAAAACTCTTTATTTCTTTATGCATGTGAGTTTTGTATATTTCCGTGACACTGCGTGACTATGTCAAAGTTAATCTTTTTCACAGCAAGTCTATCGACCGAAGTTGATCTTTCTTTACAGCAAGTATATCAGCCAAGATTCAGATCGGTCAGATGAGGGTAAATGACATTTAGATCACTCCGTGACTGTGCGTGACCATGTGTGACTATGCGTGACTAACTCAAAGTTAATCTTTTTTTCAAAGCAAGTGTATGGACCAAGTTTGAAATCGATCGGATGAGGGGAAATGACATTTAGATCACTCCGTAACTGTGCGTGACTACCGCAAAGTTAATCTGTAGTCACGACAAGACTATGGACCAAGTTCCAGATCAATTAGATAAGGCGGAATGGGGTCTACCCATGGCAGACAGACAGACAGACAGAGAGTATGAGTTATATTACCGTTTTTATATTCCCGTATATGCTTCGTTTGATGGGGTAATTCTACAAAACTCTTTCCAACGGGACACGCTAATGTATATGTACAGTTATAATACAGAATTATTAAAATATGAATAGTTGTATTATATATTCGTATAAAGAGTGTTGTTTCCTATTTAGAATTAGGTAAAATCTTGAATATTGTAAGTAAGAAATATATGTATAATCATTATAAATAACAAAATAAACTGATACAGTCATGAATATTTATGCTAAAAAAACTATTAATATTTCTTTTTTAAAAGCTTAAAACAGAAATCATAACTTAATTCAATTTAATTTCAACTAATTCAATTAATTCAATATAATTTCAATTTCTAAATACTTCTGGTATTTTTTAACTGTTTAAAAGTTTTTATATATTTTCATGCATTTCATGCAATTTTTTCTAAATCATTTATGAGAATTTCTCCTATTATAAATATATAAATGAAGACAGTTAAATATCTATGAATTCACTTGGACAAGTTTCTATACTTTAATGAACATATTAATTTACATATAACAAGAAAAGCTTTCTTTATGTACAAAAATCTATTCTTATCCAAGCACATTAAACCTGAAATCAAGCTTCTTTTATATCAATCCTTAATTCGTCCTATTTTAACTTATAGTTGCCAAATTTGGGTTAACGTTTCACCGACATATATGGAAAAACTACGGAAATTTTAAAGAAAATGCCTTAGAGCCTGCACTGCGCTATACAGATCACCAATTAGTAATTTTACGAAATATATAAGCAATCAAAAACTTTATAATGCATCCAAAATTAGCAGAATTGATAATTTCATCATACACATAATTAGAAATCACATTAGAAAAAGCTGCGAGTGCTATGAAAACAATTTAATAATGGCACCCTATTATGTCAATGATGATTATATAACTGCAACGTTACGAAATGCCTACATACCACCTGAGGCCTTCGTATATCTGGATAGAAAAGGTTTTATACAAAACGAAACTGGCGTCCCTATACTTTTTCATATTTAGAGAAGGGCCAATATAAAAGCTACCACTAACAATCAACTTACAGTTGAAAACAAAAGATTTGATACCAGCATTTTTCGTGGCGATAAGAATATCCTACCAAACTTAAATGTTAGTAAATACTGGTGGCTAAATTAGGTACCGGAATTTCTTCTTCTTTTTTTTTTGTTTTTTATTCTTGACTATTTCTTTTATCGTTTTTGCTAAAAAAGTGAGGTTTTTGAAAAATTTTCTTTACATCGAAATTATCTTTAATACAGACAGATAATGCTATGTATATAATTTGTATAAAAATCATAATTAGTTTTAAAAATTATATATAATTTATATATCTTTTATGCCCTTATGAAATATACTAGAGAGTTCGATTAAGGGACAGTGTATAATAATAAGTTATATAAACTCTTGTTTTGTTTATTTCTAGTTCAACTATAATAAAAATGTTGTTAAAATAAACGTTTAAAAAAAAAATATATATATAAATGAATTTTATCTGTAAATCTGTTTATTGAAATTGTTAAAG
Source organism: Cordilura impudica (assembly GCA_963682025.1). Lineage (NCBI taxonomy): Eukaryota > Metazoa > Arthropoda > Insecta > Diptera > Scathophagidae > Cordilura > Cordilura impudica. The sequence goes on from OY821518.1 coordinate 304,954,411, forward strand.
TTTTTTGTAACAACATTTTCTTTAATTTTGAAATAATTTTGCCTTAATGAATGATATTCATTAAATTCCACCAAAAACCAACAAATTATAACTAAACTTTATAATTTGTAACTTAAGTATTCTCTTAAATTTTCTTACTGGCTGTGTAGTTAATATTAAATTAGTGAAATTTGTTGGATTTAAATTTTTTTTGTGTATTTTTATGTAGTGTTTTACCTTTGGTTGGGGTGTTTTAGCGGAAGGAAACAAAATAGCATTACATTTTCACAATGTCCTCTTGATTGCATTTTATGATGTTGTTGTTGTTGTTTTTTAATTTTTTTTGGCACTTTTTGTGATTTGGGTATTCTAGCAAATATAAAGGACATAGGGAAGGAGCAATACAAGCAGAGTAAGCTGTAGATAAATGTAATAGTAATAAGCAAGTAAAAAACAAAATGTAAATACACAAATAGATTGTACAAAAGTAAGTAAGTATGTATGTATATGTTTGTGTATGTGTAAGAATGCATAAAAAAGTGTAGGTTGTGTAATTTGTGCTTTTTTATTTTTGCATACTTGCTTGGTAAAATTTAAAGCTTTAAATAACTATGCAAAAATTAAATGAATTGTATATATAATATTTTTTTCATTAACCTGTTCCTGGCTCTGGTAACAATTTGCTAAGGCTTTTAAAGGCACATTATTAAAAAAGTGAAATCTTGTATCTGTAGTCTTAGAACATTGAACATAAATTCTACCTTTTCTTTACTATTTGTTCTTGTTTATGAATCCAATCAACTAAATGCGTATTGCACAAAATTGTGTTTTTAACACTTTCACGACCAATGGGACATGTATGTCCCATTTTTATTTTTTTCTTATATTTTCCACATTTTCCAACCGATTTTTTTAAAGCTGACTTGAGACGACAGAGGATAGTTTTAGCTTTCAGACCATACCAAAAAAAAAAAAATGGCACATGTATTCTCAGGACCTCAAAATCTGAAAATTGTGTTTTTTTTAATGATATTTGAATGTCATTAATTCGGACGTTATTGAACCAAAAACATTTAATATAACATGGGCCAGTATTTATGTTTTTCAGAAACACCATATATTTGGAATCGGTTTATTATTCAGCAAAATTCTATACGGGTTAAAAGATGTTTTATAGTTTTATATTTTTATTAAATTAATAAAATTCATAATATTAAATCAACAATTAATTAAACTATAAATAAAAAGACTTAGAAAAAGATTAATTCTAAATATCTCAAAAATATAAAATCAATTATGGTAATCTTCGAAGCAATTACATACAGTTTTTTGTGAAACAAAAAGTTTTTTTTGCAAAAGGAACGATTTTCCTTTCCATTTTTAGTACAAACTAAAAAAGTAGTAATCGATTCTCTGTGATCTATATTTAAAAATTTACAACAAATACAAAGCCCACGCTACAGTTATTTTTGTAAAAAAGAAAGAAACACAAATCACTGACTTGCTTTGAGCGGAGTAAATTAGTTGCTAATTTTGACCATTGACAACCAATGCGATATATGTGAACCGCGCATTTTTTCCTTGAAGGAATTTAAAAAAAATATTTTTGATGACACTTTTGTTTAGAAACGTTGGGTCGTTAAGTAAGAATCCACAAAAAAAAAGTAAAAATTTTGCAACAGTTTAGGTTTTAGGTTTGATCGTGAAAGGGCGAAGGACGGGGGGGTTAGGTTTTAAACCCTTTTTTTTCGTTTCTTTTTCTGAAGGCACGACATGTGGAGAGTATGTGTCAAAATTTCAAGTAAAGCGAGGCAAAACTTAAGACTATACAGCATTTGCAGCGACCGGCCTCATACGGTAGATCATATATAAATCAGTTTTTAAAAAATTTGAAATCGATTTTCTCGCAAATAAATGTTTAAAATCCGTGAACATCGTAACTCAAAATACACTTGACCGATTTTTTACACATTATTTCTACACATAAATCACCAGGTAACACCGAATAATTAGTCTTGTTGTGCAGGAAATCATTAAATAAAATAAAAATAAATAAATAATTTTTTTTTTTTTGATTTTCCAATTTCATTCCCATATTTTAACAACAAATTCGTGTTTTTCTCTTCAAAATGCTGCAAAAAAAAAATAAATAAAATGGAAAAAGCTCTCCGGCGTTACCTCGGGAAACATATCACCTTTTAAACGCATTGTGATTTTTTTATTTCACATGATTCCGTAACGAGTTATGATGTTCACCGCAAAATAACAACGCCTCCGGAGATTCGCTGCCACGCACTTTTTTATTAAAATTTTTAATTGAAAATTTTTTAAAAGATTCTTCTAATGTTATGCTATAACGTCTTTGTGAAATAAATGATCCAACATTATTCATATTTCAAAGAAAAAAAAAATATGAAAATATGTCTTTTTTCGCTTTTAAAACCTTACGCCCTCCTCAAAGAACAGAAAAAGAAGATTTCAAAAACAAAATAAGAGCGCAAAATTCGGCTATGCCCATTTTTTGATATCCTCCACTTATTTGGCTGTAGTAGAATGAAAATGTTTTTTTAGGCAAAAATATTTTTCTAGTAAAAGGCACTTTTCCACAATAGGGAAATTTTTAAGAAAAGATACTTTTCTAGAAAAAAAAAATTGTTTTTAATAAGGTAATTTTTTTAGAAAAGGTACTGTTTAGTAAGAGGTACCTTTTTTTTTAGAGAAGGTACTTTTCTTTAAAAGAAAATTAACTTTTTTTAGAAAAGGTAGATAGAGGAGGTACTGTCTTTATAAAAATTACTTGTATAAGATATATATCCTTTTTTAGAAAAGACATATTTTTTTAAGGAACTTTTATTTTGAAAAAAGTATATTTTTTTTAGAAAACGGATTTTTTTAAAAAAAGCGTATTTTTTTTTATAAGAGAAGGTACTTGTATTTAAATAAAGGGTACTTTAAAAAAAGATTTTTTTTAAGTAAATGTACTTTTGTAAGAAGTTAAATTTTTATTTTGAAATAAGACTTTTTAAGGGAAAGGGATTTTTTGTTAAGAAAAGTAACAATTTTAAGAAAAAGTATTTTTTTAAGAAAAGGTGCTTTTAAGAGCTGGTGTTTTTTTTTTTTTAAGAAAACATACTTTTTAAAGAAAAGTTATTTTTTTTAGAAAATATATTTTAAAAGAGTAGACACTTTTAATGGAAAATTACCTTTTTAAGAAAATGTGTTTTTTTTTAAAAAAATTTACTTTTTTTTAGAAAATATATTTTAAAAGAGTAGACACTTTTATAGAAAAAATACCTTTTTGAGAAAAATTACTTTTTTCTTTAAGAAAAAGTACTTTTTTTAAGAAAAAAAGGTACTTTTTTAAGAAAAAAAGGCACTTTTTTAAGAAAAAGTATTTTTTAAGAAAAAGTACTTTTGAGACAAATTGCTTTCTTTGAGAAAGGGTACTTTTTAAGAAGAGGTAAATTTTTATGAAAAAGTACGTTTTAAAAAAAGGTTCATTTTAAAGAAAAGGTATTTTGTTTTGGAAAGGGTGCTTTTTTAAGGCAAGATATATTATTTTAATGTACTTTTTAAAAAATTTACTTTTTAGAAGAGAAGATACTTTTTTTTTTGGGAACAAAGTACTTTTTTAAGAAAAATTACTTTTTCTAAGAAAAGTACTTTTTTTAAGAAATGCTTTTTTAAGGAAAGATACACGTTTAAGAAGGTATCTTTTTTTAAGAAAATATGCTTTTAAGAAAACGTACTTTTTTAAGAAAGTGATTTTTTTCGAAAAAGTAATTTTTAAGAAACGTGCTTTTTTAATAAAAAAGTTGTTTTTACGAAAGGGTACTTTGTAAGAAAACACTTTCTTTAAGGAAAGATAATTTTTGAAGAAAAGGTGATTTTTTAAGAAAGATATTTTTTTTTTTTGAAAAGTTACATATTAAAGAAAAGTTACTTTTTTAGAATATTCCTTTTTTAAGAAAATAATTTTTTCGAAAAAGTTATTTTTTAAGAATACATGGTTGATTTTTAAGAAAGTTGCTCTTTTTAAGAAAATATGCTTTTTTTAAAAAGAGATACTTTCTTTAAGAAGAGGTCCTTTTTTGAGAAAAAGTGACTTTATAAGAAAATGTATTTTTGTTTTGAAAAGTTACTTTTTTAAGAACTGGTATATACTTAAAGAAGGGTTCTTTGTAAGAAAAATAGCATACCATTTATAACAACAAATGCGTTTAATTTTTACCATTTTGTAGAGGTTTCTCACCTTAGACCATAGATTGTTACAATGTGCCCGATTTACAACATTCTAAATGTCTAACTGTTCGAAATGTTGAAACACAATATTATTTGAGTTTTATCCAGCTTTTTTGTTTTTTTTTTTAATGTGCACGCTATTTTAACAGATACAAAACCAAACAGACGGTTGGAAAAATTATATACTTTATTCAGTCGAAACTTCAGTTGTTGATGAGTTACAAAGAAAATGACAAACTGATGATATATGCCGTCTGCACAGTTGTATAGACAGTATAGCAATAACAGATATTTTATTTAGCATCCATTGTTGCTTAGTCACTATAAAGGGCGAGGCGATATAAAAATTGTAGTTAATAAAAGATTTTAACCAAACATACCTCATTTGAAAGGTATTTCTTTTAAGCTGTCGACCAGATTTACAGATTTGCACCGTCTGGAACATTTTTTTTCGAGTAATGCTCATTAAAATTTGTTACTAACACATACATAAAACACACACTGTGTGTGTGTATTTATTATAAATATCAAAAACCTGACTTATTGTATATCTTCTGTGTGTTCAACAAATATTTATATTGAAAATTAATGAATTTTAATTAAAAAGTGTTGAATTGTGAATTGACTAAAATTGATTAGCATACCTTTAGGCTCTTATAAAGTTAGTTATTAAATGAAAAAATGAAATTTCATAGAATTTGCAGTCGAATTTCGAGGGCTGGACCCTGCAAGTTGTTATTTTAATACGCTTTATTCGGTTTATCTTAATGGACACTGTCGTAGCGTATGCGTAATATTTCATCCGGAATATAAAGTATACGTAACGTATTTATATTTTTGTATTAACAATAATTTAATTACGATTATTTTAAGTCATACAAAAACAAGTAAGAAAATTATAGTGGGTCTAGACCGACTATACGATACCCTATACCATGCGTTTACAGACCCTATCTCTCAGGCCCAACTAACTGGATATAGAAAATAAGCATAAACCAAATTTCAGTGGGATTTTTATTAATTTTTTCGGGTGCAGATATGTAAAAGTTCATATCGGATGCTATATCTATATGGGGACTAGGCCGAAAAATGGACCGACCCTGACCATGTTTGGTAAAGTCTCTTGTATTTTGCAAAAATATATACAAACAAAATTTGAGAAGAATCAGTGCAATATTTTTGTTTTTTGATAGATTTAAGTGAAGATCGGGAAGCAGCTCTGTATGGGGCCTATGACTAAGAGTTGTCCAATAGGGATCATTTTTGGACTACTGATTAATGGATGTAATATATACATACAAACCCAATTTGACTAAGATTTGTATGATAATTTGGATCTTATGGCAATATGTGTTGATTTCATAGGGGTCATTTGTATGGGGGCTAGGTATGAACATGGACCGATTCTCACCAATTTCAACAGCCTTCATCCGATGGCCGATGAAAGCTTATGTACCAAATTTCATCAAAATATATTCATATTTGCGACCTGCAGGTTGATTACAAGGTTTACATGGACACACAGACGGACGGACATTGTTAAATAAACTCAGAAAGTGATTCTGATTCGATCGGCATAATTAAAGATGGGTCGAGGTCAAATATTTTTGGTTGTTACAAACAGCAGCACAAAGTCATTACACCCAAACCTCATAGTGGTATAGGGTATAAAAATTACAAAAAACGGAAAAGAATCAAAATTTCTTTTGTATTCACCGATTAATCATAAATTTAAAAGTAGTTTTAACTTGATATTATGTTACGAATCGACAAGAAGGTATCGCTGATTCGGCTCAGTAGTTTTAATCTTGAATTGTATTGCCTAATTTAATATCAGAATCAGTTGTTCATAAACTGTTATACTAATTAAAATGATTTTGTACAAATTTAACAAAAATGCAACAAAAAAAAAACAAAACAAACACTATGTTTAAATAAAATCTATAAATGGTTTGTTGTGTTTGAAAATTGAATGTAAAATTTGAATGAATTATTCATTGGTAACTTGAAAAAGTTACTAAAAAAAATTTGATATTTTAATATTTTTTGTTAGCAAAATAGACAAAAACTTAAAATAAAAATAAACACAACGAATTTAATAAATAACAGTTTATGAAATTGAAGCATAACGTTCATTTTTTTCTTTATTAACTTTAGTCAACTCATAATAAATTGCAGTAAAAATTCAAATTGGTTCTTCGGGTTTTTCTTCTTTTTCTTGAAACCAGCCCACGATAATAAAAGATGTATTAAGGAGCAGAGTGATTAGATATGATATTAAAAACATAGAGATATGTGCTGGTTATTTTACGGGCTACAAAACTAAATCAAAATAGAAAAGAAAAATTAAGAATCCCCTTGCATTATTTTTTAAGGGGGATACTTATGTGTGATATGTATAACAACAACTGTACAAACAATGATGAATAATAAAACCTACAAATCACTGTGACTGTCTACAAATATAAATGAGTTGAAACAACAGGTTAGTTTCCTTTTGAAACGGAAGCGGATGTTAAAACAAATACAAACTTTAACAAGACGTCAACATGTAATCCCAACAAATGCATTTTACAATGGATTGATGTTGTGTTTAACAAGAGCAAAAAAACAAAAAGAGATGGTGAAAAACCAAACAAAAAAGTAATAAGCAATAAAAGTCAGAGTACAAAAAGTTCCAACCTAACGAAAAAATGAAAAAAAAGAAAATGTTTGGCCGCACCAAAATGTGTTACAACAACCAAGTTAATGTGGGATAAACAACATGACTGAATGAAACAAATGAAAAAAGAAAAACTCAAAAAGTGCTAGACTGTAAATCACAAACAGCTTACGCTCTATTTATGCGATAACGAATTTACAAAATATTATCCATCTTTCAAATTACATTACGCAAAACAACCTGACCTAAAAAAAATTTGGGAAACATTTTCTTTATTTCTCAACATAAGCTCTTTTTAGGCTGGATACACGCTTCCTAACGATATTTAATAGCTTCGATACCTTGTTTATTGTAAGATTTGTCTAGCTCCTTAAAATAACCATCAACCACAGACTCCACCTCTTCATTGTTGTCAAATCTCTTATCACCTAGCAATTTTTTCTAGCTTGGAAACAGAAGATATTCCGAAGGGGCTAAATCTGACGAATAAGGAGCGTCATGAAGCAACGCGAACTATAATTTCAGGATTTTGGTAATCACAATAGTGGATGTGGGAGCTGGTATATCGTCTTAATGAAACAACACTCTCTTTTTCGCCAAATGCAGTCTTTTCCACCTTAATTTCGTTACTTAAATGCTGCCATTGATTGTTTTCTCGTTTTGAAGGAAATAACCTTGCCTGCAGATGGAACTGTTTTCGCTTTAGACACGATTTTCCCATTTTATATCTATATCTCACCATGGTTACGAATAAATGCAAAAACTCTGCTTTGTTGCGTTGAAACATCGGCAAACTCTTTATTGAATCATCTTCACTATGCTGTTTATCATCTACTCGTATTATGAGCAAACGCATTTTTGGTCGATTGCCTCAATTAATCAACCACTACAGTTTTCGTCTTGGCAGCTCATATGGCCTCCTTTAAACTCTGTCACCGAATCTTTTCTAGTCGTAAACGAAGGAGCAGGCTCCCCCAGAGTAGAATTTAAATCGCCTTTAATTTTGGTTGGATTGAAACCTTTCAAATTAATTAGTTAACGGGAACAATTTTTTCTTAACAAATTTATTGAGGTCGTTTACTTTTGATGGGTCCAAAAAAGTACTAAACAACGTCGCGCCTTGAACTTAAAACATATATCGCACTTGTAATTCTAAAGTGAGTCAACTCAAAATTTTTCAGTTTTCACTTTTTGCAAGAAAACGATACACAGTGGTCATATCTATCCACTGTAAAAATCTTACATCGATTTTTCTAGTCTTTCGCAAAAAAAAAAAAAAAAAAAAAATACAGTTGTAACCCCATTTGTGAAAAATCGCAAAAACAACTACTGTTATATACTTATTATTCGCAATTCTTTACAATGAAATAACTGAAATAACTTTATAGTAAATATTGAAAAAACCGTTTTTTGCCTCTACTGAAAATTTGTAAATTTTGAGCTGGCTCACTTTAGAGGTACAGGTGCGATATGTTTTAAAGGGTTGCCACTTTTCACAAAAATGTTATTTTTTAAACTACTGCCGCCATCTATACCTCATGTTGGGTTATTCCGCGACCACTCTCGTTTATATTGTGGAAATAGAAACAATTTAGATTTTCGGTGAAAAGATTCTAAGATGTTTAGTTTAATTTTGATTGCGTTTTCTGGTCGAAATTTTTTTGAAATATTATCCGATTTTACCTTTTAAAAAATTCCGAATACGATTTAAAGAATCTTTGAAATAGTTATTAAATTTAATTTTTATGTAGAATTTATTATTAATTTTTTTGGTTCCTTTAAAATGCGTAATTCAAGGTTTAACTGTATGTGACTAAAACGGAACAAAATGAATTTAGAACAAAAAACTTGTTGAACACAACAACACAAAAACTCATTTCATATTTTTGAAGACGAATGTTTTATATTAAACTACAATAAGTGTTAAAAATATAAAAGATATATATTGGATGGGAGAAAGGTAATTTCGCCGTTGTCAGCGTAAATTTTTTCAAAATTATTTTAAGAATACTGTTCATCTAAAATGTCTTTTTTCGCAGTAACTGATAAGTTAATTTTCTCAAAAGATCCAAAAAATTTCATGTTGTAATAATAATGTCTAACAAAATGAAAATTTTTTATGACAGCTGTTAACCAATATATTTAAACGCTATGCCACTATGTGGCATACATCTGCTGATGTTTTTTACTACCATAAAATATTTTACCTAAACCCACCATTTATTATATTGATCGACTCAGAACCAGTTTCTGTCCATCTGTGTGTAAACCTTGTAATTAAACTACAAGTTGCAAATATGAAGATATTTTGACGAAATTTGGAATATATGCTTCTGTCGGATACAGGAAGAACGCTATTGAAACTTGTTATACCCTATACCACTATGTGGTTTGGGTATAATGACTTTGTGCTGCTGTTTGTAACTACCAAAAATATTTCACCTAGACCCATCTTTAATCATACCGATCGAATCAGAATCGCTATCTGATTCGATTTAACGATGTCCGTCCGTCCGTCCGTCCGTCTGTGTGTCCATGTAAAGCTTGTAATCAAACTGCACGTCGCAAATATGAATATATTTTGATGAAATTTGGTATGTAAGCTTCTATCGGCCATAGGATGAACGCTGTTGAAATTGGTGAGAATCGGCCCTTGTTCAGACCTAGCCCCTATAATTTTCTTACTTGTTAAAATTTGTGCATGTTCAGACCTAGTCTCCACACAAATGCTCCGTATGAGATCGACTTAAATTGTCATAAGATAAAAATTATCATACCGATTACGGTCAAATTGGGTTTGTATGTGTTTATTACATCCATGCATCACAAGTCCAAAAATAAATATTACGGGACAATTTCTAGTCGTACCCCATTTAAAGCTGATTTCCCGTCTTCACTTAAATATACCAAAAAATAAAAATACTGCAAAGATTTTTCTCAAATTTGGTTTGCAAAGACATGCGAAAAAGAAGTGACTTTAACAAATATGGTCAGGATCACTCCATTTTTTGAACTAGTCTCAATATATATAGCACCCGGTATGAACTAATACCGATTCACTAAACGCATGATATAGGGTATCGCATAATCGGCCTAGACTAACTATAAATTTCTAACTTGTTTTTTAAGAGGCTTGGTGTGACAAAAAAAAAACAGTAAAAATTTAAAATTAAATGCATGTTTTTGTAAATTTTTTCTAAAATTTGAGATTTTTGTAGGAGATGCTCCATCGATTTTTCGTAACTTGAGAGCAACTGGACTAATTTTGTTATGGAAATTATCAAAAAAAAAAAAATTATTTAAATTACCTCTAAGTTAAGCTGCTATTATTTTTTATGCACTCAATTGTCTCGGAGTAATTCAGAATGAAACGATGAAATGTATTTTTTGCGCAATATTGAGATATTTTTATATTTTAAAAATTCATAAAAAATTGCAATTGCAAAACATGACATTTATTATTGCTAAATCATGAAACTGCATTCACTACAGAAATATTGCCGTTCTTTGGTGGAGGCATATTTGCCGCACACATAGCACAATAAATCCGGGTCGTTTACGCTAAATATTTTATAAATTTCTCGCCGTTTTTTTTAATTTTCCCCTTTTGTACAAAATATCTTTTTCCAGTCAAACCTTGACGAATGAAGCATTGTGAAGGATTTCACCAACATCTTAACCTCACGGAGCAACGTTATCAAGGATTATTGAATGTAAATATGATGGTAGATTTTATTTGGTTCCTTATAAGGGAATCAAAACCTGAATTTCAGAGTACACAGTAGAACAAACGCGAAATCATTCTAAGATCATTTATTTAACTTTGCAAATCTTATTTAATAAAAATAAAAACCAGGAACCCTCACTTTATTAAGAATAAAAACAACAATAGATTATCATAGTATATGGCTTGTTTTATTTTTCATCATTTTATTCTTTATAACTCCGTAACTGTTGAATATATCAAAATAATATTAACGCAACTTGAAGGTAATTGAATTAAAAATTCTTTGATATGTTTTGTTACAAAATTGGCCAGATTGTTCTCAAGTTATGATAAAATCAGTTGAACATCCTTCTCAAAGATTCCAAATTTTATTTTTTTAAATTATTTTTATATTGGCAGCGCTCCTGCAGTTGATTGCTATAAGTGATACATAGATAACGCTTTCTGTTTGATATTAAAAAAGTGACATAAAAAAAACTTCAATTACACATCACCCCTGTGATCGGACTCACATGATTTTTTTGCCTACGAATATGAAAAAGTTTATACCGGATGCTATATTTATATGGGGATTAGGTTGAAAAATGGATCACTTTATACAGGTCACTTATTTTTTACAAAAAAATATAGATATACCAAATTTTAAACAAATCTGTGCAATATTTTTTTTTTTTTCATGGATTTAAGTGAAGACCGGAAGGCAGCTTTATATGGGCGCTGGAACTAATAATTGTCCTATACAGTTTATTTTTGGACTACTGATTAATGGGAGTAATAAACACACACAAACCCAATTTGACCGAGATCTATGTGATAATTTGGATTTTATGACAATGGCAATTTAAGTCGATTAAATAGGTGTCATTTGTATGGGGACTAGGCCTGAATATGCAACGATTTTCATTAATTTTAATGCTAATGCCGATGGAAGTTTATATACCAGATTTTATCTAAATATATTCATATTTGCTGCCAGTAGCTTGATTACATGGTTTACATGGACATACAGTCAGATGGACGGACGGACAGACGGACATCGCTAAATCGACTCAGAAAGTGATTCTGAGAAAGTGATTCTGAGTCGATAGGTATAATCAAATATGGGTCTAGGTCAAATATTTTTGGTACTTACAAACATCAGCACAAAGTCATTATACCCTGACCCAGGGTTCGCCAAAATGCGTGAAATATGCGTGAACACGCATTGAAAATCAATTTCACCCCTCAGAATTACCCTCATGCATGAATTTTCACACATCGACACATCGTGATTAAATTTTCCAACTCCGATTAATCGCCGATACTTCGATAATCTCAGTGTCCCACTGCGCATGCGTGACATTCACACAAAGCCGTCTGGTAATGATTATCGCGGTCTTATTCCTAGCTAATACGCATGCGCGATTTTCTTCTCTAGGGCCACCAAGACTGGTTCTTTTATGCAAAATTTAGAAAAAAAAAATGGGAATAGAGCCTGGAAAATATTTAACAGCATTTTCGGAAGAGATGAAAGAAAAAATGGTTACTACAGGGGACATAAAAATTTCTCCCAATAACCATCACAAAATTGTTTCCAGAAAGGAAAAGACGTTTTTTATGCACATTGGTAAATATCATTTTTAAACAGTTTGACGATGACACCATTGAAACATTTTCAAATTTCGACTTGCTGTTAAACCCGTCTGCTCCTCCATCAAATAAATATGTTGATGAAGCCATGGATAGTTTGGTGAAAATATATTGCAAGAACTATACCCTATATATAGTAGCATTTTTCCTAAATATGATAAGTAGCAGGATGAATGCTATGAAGTTAAACATAAATGATAAATGATATGAAGTTAAACATTAAAAAATTTTGCAAGATGATTTGCATGTCAAATGAGCTGGGGTATGCTGAGGATGAGGAGTGCATGCATGCAAAGTACAGGAAATAGTTAATGATTGCCTTAACTTTACCAGTGTCTACTGAAACTTGTGAAAGTGAATTTTCATGTCAAAACTGCGAGCCAGACGTGGTGATAAACATGTGTAAATCCTTTCAAGGACTTCTTGCAAAGGCCCCGATTTTTATTTGAGTAAAGAAAATGATGTTGTTCAATGTGACTACTACTGTAAAAAAGTGGAAACAAAAAATAAAGTAAAGTAAATCATAGTTTTATTGATGTATATCACTGTTAAATATCACTTTGTCATGTTTAAACATAAACAGTAGAAATTAATTTATCAAAAAATTTATTTTGCTGTAGTTTTAAAAAATACCTTTTAGTTTATGAAAACACCCCTTAAAATTTTTGGAAGGGGTGAAAATACCCCTTGAAAATTCTGAACTGGCGAACACTGGTGGTATAGGGTACAAAAATTGTGGTTATCTTTGTTATTTTTTTGTTGCAGTGTATTATCGCAGATTCAAGCATATCTCGCCAATATAATGATTTTTGAATCTTTTTTCAAAAAAATGAAAGGCACGTGCGATTCAATATAGTTTTAAGAGTACTCAGTAGAAATATAAAAACACTGGTTAAATGGAATTGAGAAATTTGTGTCTCAGTATTTAAAAATAATTTTTTTTTAAATAGTCTTTTGAGTCTGGAAGAAATGTTTTCATTAAAAATAATAATAAACCGTAAAAGAATTGGTTTGTGAATTTGCTAAGTTTAAAAATAAAGCTGTCTAGTAGTATGTATTAAAATACTAATACAATATAAAATTCATAGGCAGAAATTACTTTTTATCCCTTCCATATATTAAAGACAAGAATCATCATAAACCAGCAACAGCAACAACAACAATACAAAAACAAATAAACATCATAAACCCAAAGAAAAGTCGGCTACATTAGAAAACAAAAAAAAAAAAAAAAAACGAATAAAAAAACCAAATGAATACAAAAGAAAAAAAAAGCAATTAAATGTTCTCGGTATGAAAAAAGAAAAAATGAAATATTTATATAAGACCATTTAACACGCTTTTAATAGGAGAATAACTCACCTGGAGGTTACTTAGCAAAGCCTGAAAATATGGCATAGCCAACAAAGTATTTGTACGGCTGCTACCGCTACTAACACCAGGTTGTGGTTAACCATCCTGGGCCGGCTGTACTAAATGTAAATGCTTTACAGGATTAAAAAAATAAATAAATAAAGAATACAAAAATTGCCGTGAAAGAGGGGAGAGAGGGAAAGAAAACAAAAAAAAAATATTTTATGCTGTAGTGAACGAGCAATTAACATGAATAAAAAGACTAAATAAAATTTGATTAAAACATTTATGCTATGCTACAATAATCTATAGCTGGTGGTATATTAATTTAGTCTTTATAAAAAATATTTAAACAAAAATATTTTAATATCAGTAGAGCCCAGTGCAGCTTAAACTAATAGCCTGTGGAAATATATCTCTTAAGTTGGACTTTACCATGTACATCGATTTATTAAAACCGTCAATAGTAAATTTTTACTATTTTAAAGTGTAAAGTTTTCGATAAAAAAATTTTGATTTCAAAAATTCTATAAAAGTTTGAATTGTCGAACACCAAATTCAATTATTGCACATTGGGAATTACTGACAATGTACGGTGTGTTTCATAGGTCGTTTTTTAAAGCAGCAGTTTATTCAAAAATAGAAAAAACCTTGAAAAACTTTTGTTGAATTTGCTGCAATTTTTGGGCAACTTAAATTGTGTCAGCCAATATATTAAGCCATTCACAAGTTAAAGACTTCTTTCTTTAGCACTGAGATTATAAAAAGAAGCATTAGAGGAGATGTGTAAACATCTAGTAATTAAAGATTTTTAATTATTTCATTATTAGTAATTAATTACTTAATTATTAAATTACGAGATGTCTATACATCTCCCCTGTGATCTGAGACATATTGATTTTTGAAAATCACACAGAAAGCGTAATCTATGTATCACTTATAGCAAACAACTGGCGCTGAGTACTTAGGCCCCAAAAAATTTGTTTGGGATTGCGACATGCGTCTTCGAGCCCCTTCCGCACGGGTTTGGCAGCCAGACCTGTTCCGCTCAGTTCTTGTCAACTTATTTGTAATCGCCGGAGCAAAACACATACATATTTTTTCAGATCATTCCGATATTTTTGCAATTGCGGGGATGATGGATACGCAAAATGCATGAAATGGCTATGCAAATAGAGACTTTTAAATGCGTTTATTGCACAGGACGACAAAAAAAATATTCATACAGAGAGAGAGAGCAAGCAGTATGCAAAATTTTCACTTTTGGCATAAAATTCATTAAATTATTAGACAATATGTGGTGGTGGTGGTGGCGGAAAAATGTTGAAGAATAAGTTAGAGGTGCAAGTTAATTATACCCTCCACTCCAGTGTGCAGAGGGTATATATAAGTTTGTCATTCCGTTTGTAATAATCAGAAAAAATATTTTGGACCCCATAAAATATATATATTTGTGATCCTTATAACAACCGGAGTTGATATAGCGATGTCCGTCTGTCCGTCTGTCCGTCTGTGGAAATCACGATGACGGCATCAATCGGGCAGCTAGGGTACTCGTTGATATAAAAAATGTTTCAATAACATCCTGAGAAGTTTGCTATTTAAAATCGTCCAAATCCGTCGATTAGGGCCCGAGATTTGAATGAAGAACTAATAAAAGTCTTGAAAAAGTATAATTTTCTATGTTGTTCTTGTCACGATCCCGCCGTCAATAGGACAGCTAGGGTGATCATTTTTAGTGAGGATGATTCACAAAGTTCATGGGAAGATTTGTATATCAAAAATCATTAAAATCGGTGGAGCATGTCCAGGGAAATCTCTGAAAAATTAAAAAAAAAATTAAAAACATGATATTTTTATATTGTTCTTGTTGTTATTATAAATGTTACATTGTTGTCATAGCTGGAATTGTTGCATCTGTGGTCGTTGTGGTAATAATATAATAAAAACAAACCCTTTGTACATTTTTTTATCAACTCTGGTAGAAAAATTTAAAAGTTTCCATTGTTTTGGCATCACTAAAAAAATTTGTTAGATCATTTCCGTCATTGCCACGAGCCAGCCTGCTCGTCACGGGAAAGTGATAAAAATCGATCCAAAATTTTTTCGACAAGCAGACACTACGAGTTAATATAAAGGGAGTAAAAATTCACCAACATCTAAAGCAAATAATGCTAAAATACCTAGTTGTTAATAAAAAAAAAAACAATTGGGCAATTCACAATGGGTAATGTATCGTTGTATCTGTTGTATCGTGTATCACTTTACAATAATGTAAAATTGTTGCTGGTAATTTTGCTATGTTTAGTAAAGGTGCTATTACACGATGTGTTTTTTGCATATGTACTGTCAAATTTTCCCACAACAAAAGTTGTACACATCATGTGACACATATGAAACATTGTTTATGTACAATACATGAGGAAAGTCACATGTACATATTTCAATTTGAACAAGTTCTATTTTGGCATGACAAACGTATGAAAATACAACACTGCTTGTGGCGAAAGAAAAACAGAGTAAATTATAAAGATTAATATTGAAAGAAAAATAAATTGTTTAATATTAATTAACAATTAAAAAATATATAAAATATATAACTTTATTTTTAACAATAAATTTTTGTAAATTCACAAATTAAATCAGATGTTGTTTACATTTAGAGGTTATGTCATACGAAAATACATATGCACGTATGATAGCAAAAATTATGAATCATATGTAAAAGATAATTTTGACAGACATGAGGAATTTCGTATGGATAAAAAAGTGACAGTACATATGTAGAAAACACTTCGTGTAATAGCACCTTATATGTTATATATTGTATCATAACATATCAGTTCCTACCCTACAAGAACAGTGACGGTCACTTGACCGGTGATATGACCGTCACTACTGACTGAAGTGTCGGTCATCGCGTAGAACAAAGTTTCTATCATTTTATTAAGGCAAATATGCCAAAAGTGACCGAAACTTTTGTATACATGTGATTTTGCATCTTACTCTAACCTATGCAAGTATGTAAACCATATAATATATATCTGAACTGCTCACTCTACCGCTGTTTAGTAGTCAACGATGATAGATAATATATCATCGTTGACCGGTCACATTTGATGGATATGTGCATCATCATTGACCGGTCACACTTGATAATAATGAAACACGACTTATTTTTTATTTATTTATTGTATTTAAAATCAAATTCAAAATTAAAAATAAACATTAAATATGAAAAACACAACAATATCACTAATTCCGAAACGTGGTGATAACTTTGAGACAATGTTGAAATAGGACAATGGGATTAACTTAAAACAGATATTTAAACAACTTTGCTGACTTTTCACTCGAAACATCCCTAAACTCAATAGAAATTTCCGGTAATGGGCCTTAGTGCAATCAGTAGTTTCTTAAAGAAAACAATTTATTATAACATTTACATATATATCAACAATTTATATTAAAGCTTACCTTTTGAGTGTTGTGAATTAACAATTTCGGCCAAACCTGACACAATTCATTTGGAAAATTGATGAGTAAATGATGTATCCATTCAAATACTGCTACCTTTGTTTGTACAGAACGGTGTGTGAGATATTGTGATAATACCTCCATAAATCAATTTGTTCAATATTCTGAGATCTTTGTTCTTTTGAAGAAACTAATTTCATTTCATATTATCAACATCATATTCCAGACACTATATTCCAGAATGGCATATATTAAAACATTCAAATATTAAAACAAACTCCCCATATCCATGTTATGGCAACAGACTGAAAGATAGATATAAGGATTAGTGTAAAATGCTGCAGGGAAGATTTACTTTGTTTTTGGCTACAATTTTTAATAAAATGTCTGTGCATTACCTTAATAAGTTCATTTGGTGATTGCGCATGTATTAACAATATATTTATAGTGTCTTCCATGCGCACTTAAGGTGCTATTACACGAAATGTTTTTTACATATGTACTGTCACTTTTTTTATCCATATGAAATTCTTCATGTCTGTCAAAATTGTCTTTTTACATACGATTCATAATTTTTGCTATCACACGTGCGTATGTATTTCCGTATGACATAACCTCTAAATGTAAACAACAACTGATTTAATTTGTGAATTTACAAAAATTTGTTGTTAAAAAAAGGTTATGTATTTTTTAATTGTTAATTAATACTAAATAATTTATTTTTCTTTCAATATTAATCTTTAAAATTTACTCTGTTTTTCTTTCGCCACAAGCAGTGTTGTATTTTCATTTGTTTGTCATGCAAAAATAGAACCTGTTCTAATTGAAAAATGTACATGTGACTTTTCTCATGTATTGTACATAAACAATGTTTTATATGTATCACACGATGTGTACAACTTTTGTTGTGGAAAAATTTGACAGTACATATGTAAAAAACACATCATGTAATAGCACTTTTAACTGGAATCACTACGAATCGATTTAATAAACTGTGTCAGCGTTGTTTCACACAATTATATTTTTTGTGTATTATCTTCCAACATCATAAAAAGTCCATCAATTATATCAAATAGATAACCATATTATTTTCTGGTACAGCATATAACATATTGTCGCACAATATAATTCTTTACACAAATACGTTTCCTAAGAGGTATAAAAGTTCTAGATTGAAAGTTTGTGAAGATTCTACAGCAATATGTTTAAGTTAACGATCCAACAGGAATAGGCCACAAGAAGCGAGCAAAAAATAAATTGTGGAAGGGTATAATGGAGGGACGTGCCACCACAATTGAGAATGGCACTAACGAATTCACTGACATATTTTGAAGCATCCTAAAGAAACAACAAATATTAACTTGAAATTTTTAATTTAATTAATTACTTACCTTTCCTAAATCTAAACAAAAACAACTCTACAACAGCAACAATGACAGTCATATGTTTTTAAATAGAAAAAAACTGCAAGCTTGTTAGTACAAAAATTGTTTATATGCTAGTTTCAGTCATTCATTTCTTGTAGGGAAGCTAATGCCAGTTTTTATGAAAAAGAAAAAACAAATACATAGAATTTTATCAGCATAAATAATTATAAAATAAAATATGGTAAATAATGCAAATAACGCAAATACATCGATAAGTTTATTTATATAAAAATTAATGTTTATATTTTTAGTATGTATTTTCTCTTTCAGTAACATTAAATTATTTTATTTAAAATGTTTGGGACTTTTGTTTTTTTGCGTTTGGCATCCCTAATTTGATTATTTATTATTATAAATTTATTCTCTATGTTTTCAAAATATGGCAATATTTTTAAAAAAAAATTAAGAGAGCTTTTTTTTTGGTTATTATTTTGTTACTCCATACGACCTATATGGCCGCAATGAAGAAATATTTGGCCAGTTAAAAGAAACTATACAGCCATCTCCAATTAGCACGATTTAATGCGTATAGCCACTCCACACAACCATTACCTTTGCAATGGAGGTTAGGGCGAGCTATTTAATTAGCAAAAACTAAATTAAACGAGAAGTTATGTCATATAACCGGAAACGCATGCATATAGGTACATATATAACCTAAATGCATGGCGATCAGCAACCACGATGACCAAAAAGCAAACACCGAAATAAATCCGAAATAATAGAAAAGACGAAAACCAACCCAAAGAATTTTCTGAAATAATTTGGTATTAAGTTTAACAAATTGTTTACTTTTTCCAATATTTTGTTTACATTTATTATCAATACTCAAACCGAGGTGGAGGGTATTAAAGATTCGGCACAGCCGAATTTAACACTCTTAATTTTTTATTTGGTTTTTTGAAAAATTGGAGCTTTTGTTCATTCTTTTTTGACTTTTTTTTAAATTTTGGGGAATTTGTTCATCGTGAACTTATGTCCCAATTTTTTGGGGCATTCGTTTATTTTTTTCTCTGGGGGCATTTGTTCATTGGGGCCTAAGTACTCAGCTCCCAAAGAACTACAGAGACTCAGCTAATTTAAAATTTATTTATTATTCTTTATTATTTCAACTGGTTGTTATAGTTGAGCGTTGTTGAATTAGCTCAAATATTTTTATTTCATAATTTTGCACCAATATACATATACCTATAAAAAGATTTTTACCCCCTGAGCCTGTACATAGAAGTTTTAACATCAAAAAGAGAAAAACAAAAGCAATCGCTAAAAAATTATATCAAGTTTTCGTCATATCTCGAAAAATTCTCCATTTCGTCAATTCCACCCAGGTGTGTCCAGACAACTATAGTGGATTTTTAATTATTTATTACTTCTCACGATGCCATCTATAAGGAACTGGTGGAGTTAGAGGTCCAAAATACTTAAAATTTCTGAGCTTAGTAAGATTCACGCCAATCTTCATGGAATTCATAGAGTGTGTGGCCAAAAAATATTTTCTATTTTCTTCGTTGTTGTCGTCCTTCCCTTCTTACTTAAATGTAGCAATGTAGCTTTGCGCTTAACAATAGCAATAAAATAGTAACACTTTAGAGAGTATAATCGCTGTTTTCATTTATTAGCAATTATATGTGTTCCAAAAGATTTAGAAAATATTTAAGGATATAGGGATTTATGCCGGAATATGGTTGGCTAATTACTACTACTTCTGTATCAGCATAAATTTTGTAAAATAGAACTTTATTGCTAAATCCTTATACTCGTAGGAAAGTTTATACCACATATTCGAACTGTTGCCGAAAAAAGTTACTTAAATTTCCGTACCTTTTCCTTCGAGCTAACAAAATAAGATAATTATTTTATTTTTTCTTGAAATTATGTATATTTAAATTCAAAATATTTGACAAACATACATACAAGGAGAAAAATTCTTGTTAATAGAGTTAATTTTGTGGAAAATAGCACTGCAAATTAGATTCTCATATAACCTAAAAATGTATAGAACAAAAAAGAATATTAGATGGACAAGTCATACAAAAGTACATATATGATTATTTACTCGTAGTATGAAAACAATTTGAAGATAAACGTAATTTTTTTTGTTGTTCCTAAAGAACAGCCCACAACCACAAAACGAACACAACGAAAGTGTTCATGATAAAATTAACTTTGTGTGCAGTATGTGCAAACCAAGTAGAGAGTAGAACCAAGACATAAAATGATATTTTGTTTTCCATAGGCATAAAATCAAATTAGGGGGTAGGGAACAAACCTAGTTGTCAGATACACTAACTTATATTTATGTGTGTGGATGTATTCCATAATGCAACGAAAGATTTCTTTGGTACGCTTTACACAATTGCAGTTTTTGTAGGACATACTACTATCTAAAACATTGAAATAGATAATATTAGGAAACGTACAGAAAAGAATTGAAAAAAATCGACAGGATACTAAATAGGAATTTTAATATCCTCGTACTTGTATGAAGAGATTACTGGAGTACAAACACACTGAAAACAGATATGTGAATGTTTTTTTTCTAAATCCAAAGAAAACCACTAAAATAAAAAATCCGACTCAATAACAAACATTGTCCTCAGCATTCATCAACATCATTTACAAGATAAAGAATGGCTAAAACAGATTCAGAAAATAAAAAAAAATATATGTGAACAATGTCATCAAATAGAGATTTCACTCGTAAAAACAGCTTAAGTACATATAGATCTTTTAAGTACGTATGCATATTTGTAATGTGACCAAACACACTAACCTCATCTCCCGTGATACTACTATCATTATGCTTTTGCAGACCATCTGTTTTTGGATGCCGACTATGTTCTCTAGCATTTTGTTGCTGTTTACGACGTGCGAGAGAAGGAGTTATGGTACGTCATAAAATTAATATAAAACAAGTAAGAAAATTATAGTCGGTCTAGACCGACTATACGATACCCTATACCATGGTGTAAAGACCCTTTCTCCTCGGTGCAACTAAAAGGATATAAAAAATAAGCATAAACCAAATTTAAGTGGCATTGTTATTAATTTTTTTGGCTGAAGATATGAAAAAGTTCATATCGGGTGCTATATTTATATGGGGACTAGGTCGAAAAATGGACTCATATTGGTAAAAAATATACACAAACCAAATTTGAGAAAAATCTGTGCAATATTTTTGTTTTTTGATAGATTTAAGTGGAGATCGGGAAGCAGCTCTATATGGTGCCTATGACTAAGAATTGTCCTATAGGGATTATTTTTGGACTACTGATTAATGGATATAATATACACATAAAAACCCAATTTGACTGAGATCTATATGATAATTTGGATCTTATGGCAATTTATGTCGATTTCATAGGGGTCATTTGTATGGGGACTAGGTCTGAACACGGACCGATTTCAGTACCGTTCATCCTATGGCCGATAAAAGCTTATATACCAAATTTCATCAAAGCATATTCATAATTGCGACCTGTATTTTGATTACAAGGTTTACATGGACACACAGACGGCAGAGGGACAGACGGCTGGACATCGCTAAATCAACTCAGAAAGTGATTCTGAGTCGATCGGTATAATATAAGATGGGTCTAGGTCAAATATTTTTGGTAGCTACAAACAGCAGCGCAAAGTCATTATACCCAAACCACATAGTGTTATAGGGTATAAAAAAACTAAAACTTTACTCGGCTAGACTATTTTCTGCTCGAAATTGCTATTAATGATTAAGAACAATTTAACTCTGACGGATTCAGTTTTTTTGCCCCTTGTAACTTTAGTTTAAATTGTTAATTACACTGTGCAACAGCTAATCCGTAGGCCATTATAGTAAAATATCCAAAGGGCTTGGTCTTCTCAGGCTAAAGTTTTTTGAAGACATATCATATTTTTTCCTTATTTTGATGTTTGTTTGCTTAGTTTTTCAGCTTTAACTCAAAAACCATTGATGATTCCTCATTTCATTCTTCAACAAAAGCCTTCAGCAAATCAAGTTGGACTAGTTTTATTGAACGAAATTTTAAAAAAATTCTAATTTTTTCGTTTTTTTAAATAAATTTTTTAATAACAGGGCGTATGATTATTATTAATGAATAGAGTATGCGAGATGTATATGTATGAGTAATATTTTTAATATTAAATCAAACACACAGTAGGGTCGTCGCATCTGATATCAAAATAAAATACGAATAATAATTTGACTCTGTCATAGTTAATGAATTATGGCTCCTAGTTAAGAATAAAAGTAAACCAGGTCTAAAGTTATCAGTCTTATGTAAATTATAAGCCAAAATATGGAATTTCGATTGATTTTATTCGATATCGAGTGCGGCGATTAGCCTCCAGTATTTTTTATGCTTTTTTTTTACAAGGATATATTAATAAAAGTTACTTATTTAAGCCTTAGCCACAATTTTGTTGAATAATGAAATGAGAAATCATGAAAGGTTTTTGAGTTATAGATGAAAAACTAAGCAAACAAACAGCAAGATAAGAAAAATATAAAGGTCCCGAAATAGTTTGGCCTGAGAACGCCAAACTCTTTGGAGGGTACTTTCACCTTAACTTGGAATTTCTCATTCCCCAGACAATGATGACGTGCAACAGCATTATAGGAACGGAATTTTTATTAATTTAACTTATTTCGCATATGGCGATTCTCCTCATAGCAATGCCAAGAATCAAGATCAAATAAATATTAATTCAGTAATATAATTCGATAGTCTAAAAAAATGTTTGGAGGTTTATTATCATTATAATACGTTAAGTACTCGCTAAACCTACCGAAATTATAAACCTATAAAAACCCATTGCCCCGTCCCGATTTTCTGAATTAAAATTTTTTTTTTTGCCAGATCGAAAGTTGTTAAGTTTTGGTAGCGAATCATGAAATCACTATATTTCGAAAACGAAGCACCATACGCTAAGTTTCTTCTGGGCCATTGGGGTTTTTTTTTTGTCAAGTCTACCAGAAAGAATTTTTTATTAAAGTGTCTTAACCTTTATTAGATTTGTGGTGATTCTATATGAAAAATATTAGAATCTAACAAACAAATATTAAAGAACAACCTTTTAAAACTTTAAATAGGAAATACATTTATAAGTTTATAGTCTCTAGAGTTCTCTAAAAACAAATATCTTGAGTTCATCAAAACATGATAAATTTAAAAAAAAAACCGAATTTGGAAAATTGGAAATGTTTTCAAATGAAGTTCAAATTTAGTGCTCTTAAAAGAAAAACTGCTTCTCTAAAGTATCGGAAAAAATTTTAGAAAACTCGGATTAATTTTTATTTTTATTAAAATTCGTAAATAGTTATTTAATTATTTAATATTTTAATAAATAACTAGATACTTTTCTGAGTCAAATATACTTTCTTATTATTATTTTTCTTCCATTTTTGTATTTATTTCGTGGTAACGTTAAAAAAAAAGGTGTGACAGTACTAGTATAAACTAAAGAAAATGCTACATAGACAACAATCGCACGAAAAACAACAATTATAGCTATGAAACATAAATTACAATAACAACAATTCCAAGATTTTTTTTACATTTTCATTGAAACCTCAGAAACTTTTGCACTGGGTTTGTTAATTTTAAATAAGGACTTGAAGAGGATGTCAGTGAATCATTTTTACAAAAAATCAACCACCCAGCTGACCACAGACGGATAGATAGACATCGCTATATCAGCTCCGTTTTTTAAAAGGATCAAAAATATATATATTTTGTAGAGTCCAGATTTTTCTAAAATTATTTCAAATGGAATGGCAAACTTATAAATACTCTCCACACACTAGTTTGGAGGGTTTATTGTCTGCGGCTTTGTATCATCATAATATAAAAACATCAGCAAAAAAAAAAAATTAAAGCACAGTTGAAGTCTAATATGATACCGTTAGAAAAATGTTCGTAAAGCCCAGTTACCAGTCATGAGTTGCTGAAATAAAAAAATTGTTTTTCTAAAAGACGCATTTCCCTTCCACAGGAGTATTTGAATGGCGTAATTTTTGGCGATGACACCCAAGTGATGGTATATGACCAAAATTGGGCCAATAAAATTTAAAAAAATAAGAATTTTAATGGTAGGTACATATTTGGAAAACTGAGCCTATTATTGAGGAAATGCAATGACGTCTACCACGACATTATGAGACATGATATTCACTAATTTGATTTTGTTGACTCGAAAAACTTTTAAAAATACAAATAGAAATTATAACAAGACAATCTTCAAAAACGTTAAGAAGACTCAGTGCAGTATATCAATGAAGAGCAGAAAGAGAAAGCGCAGAAATACGTTATTTCAAAGTTAGTTAAATGTCAACACAGTTACTTTAATTTAATTTTACGAGTTAACTTTAATTTTACAAATAATTCTTTGATAATATAGTAATTTTATTTTTTGACAACCGAATTGCGATGAAGCTGATTGTAGCCGAAATTGATTTGTTCCTAATAAATTTATGTGGCGACAGTTTAAAATGCAGCCGTTCAACGTTGGAGCAAAACGATTGATACATTTTTGTCTGTACATATTTTTGTGTTCCTGGTTGTTGTATTCAATTTGCTCACTTCAATTTGCCAATTAACTCAGTTTGATTTCTTGTTAATTTTTTTTCTAATTTGTTTGATTTTGTTGTTCAACAACAATAACTTCATGATAGAATTGTTAAAACAATAACCATATTCGCTCTAGATGATTATGAAAAAACAAAATTCAAGAGAAGGATATACAACAACAATAAGAGCATACAATAAACAATATATACGAAATTGTTTCCTTTACTAATTGAGTAGTACACCCTTCACCTTCCCTTCAAAAATAAAAGAAAAAAGAAATGCAAACCAACTATGATACAAACAACTTTCTAGCACAATGCCTACCGAAAACACATACACACCAACAATACAAGTGGAGCAATAATAAAGCTTATTAAACCTATTCATCGTCAGTCATCACAACCATCATTACCAGCAACAACAAGAATAATAGTAGCAGCAGAAAAGACAACATCAACAGTGGCAATAAAACTACAAGCACTTAAATCTATTAACAGCACTTATTTACCCCTTGGTAGTGTTAGTAACACTACCACCACTTTCACTTCATTTCGCTTCTGTTCTCTTCTCTTTTTCAGGATAATTTATGTTGTTTTTGTTGCTATTAATCTATTACGTATCGGTGACTTTCTGTGCGTTAGTATTTTAGTATTTTTTTTTCTTTTTAGTTAATTTTACTTTCTTTAATTTTGGCTCAAAATTTTTTTGTTGACTTGTTATTAAATTTAGATTGTGAGACATTGGTATTGGTGCGTTCCTAAACAAGGTGACTTTAAGTAATTTGAATTTATTTCATTGTTGTACATATTTTTGATTGCTGGGGTGCTCTTTTTACCTTTTTGGTTTTAATTATATCAATTTATTTGTCAGTCACCATGGAGTGGTTAATTTGTTCATGAAAAATTACAGCTAATTGACCTCAATTCAAACGGAAACTTTGTTTGAAAATTAAAATTTTCGTCTTTTCGTTAAGCATAGGGCATTAATTAAATACTATTCAGAATAAATAATTTATCCATTTATAATAAAAATCATTGAAAATAACGGTCAGTATTGTTATGATTCATCGGCAATTTTCTTTACCCTGTAGTTACCCGCAATAGGTAGTACTTAAGTATTTGGTAACACTTAAGTGGCACTTTACTTTTGTAATCAATCAATCAAGGCAGTTTCCTTTGTCCTTCATTTAATAGAATGGTCAATACTTAAGTATTTTGTGACACTTAGGTGCCAGATTTTTCATACAAGTTCGAAAATTGAATTATGTTGCAAAAGTTACGGCTTCTAAATTTTTACTAGAAAAACGTCAGGCCGATTATGGATGATTGTAAAGACAAAAAATTGACTCAAAAGTTTACAGTCAAAATGTGTTACACTCTTTTGGGGGCTAACTTATGTAAAATAGGCATATAATTAATTTTTAGAAAAATTAAGCAAATATTGTACAAGTATTGAATAACACAGCCTTGGGACTTTGTCTGACTTCATAAGTTATTAATGTAAGTAGTCGGACAAAAAATGGGATATCGGACCAATGGGCGTGGCACCTCCTACACAAAATATATATGAAATACTATAAAAACGATAGTCTTAAAACTTTTGACAAGTACATTAATTACCTATGTGAGTAGTCGTGTAATATGTGGGCGGAATCAAAAAATCAAAAATCGCCAAAACCGAAAATCGCGTTTAACAAAAATCGCCAAAAACGAAAATCGCAAATAACAAAAATTGACGAAAACAAGAATTGCCAGAACTGAAAATCGCGAATAAGAAAATCGCCAAAAAAAAACAATAATCGCCAAAATCAAAAATCCCCAAAACCCAAAATCGCGAATAAAAAAATTGCCAAAAACAAAAACCACAAAAAACAAAAATCGCCAAAGTCAAAAAGTGCCAAAGCCGAGAATATCGAAAAAAAAATTCAAAAACTGCCAAAGCTGAAAATCCCGAAAAACAATAATCACCAATGTCAAAAACTGCCAAAATTTAAAATCGCTAAAAGAAAATCGACAAAACCAAAAATCGGTAAAAATAAATAAAATGGTTTTCTAAAAAATGTATTCCCAGTTTATTTATTTCGGTTACGATGGGTGTAGCGAAGCGCATCGGTTTATTGCTAGTATGAAATAAATTTTAATTATGTGATGATTTGCACAATGGCAAAATGTCTTGCACAATTTTAGTTGCATCCTCAGAGCAGACTTTACTCCGCTAAAGTTCCTGAATTGCTCATGGTTTTTTGAGCCAATGTCTGGCGAAATTATTTTTGTTGAAAGTATGATCAGAAATCCAGATTTCGGTCCAAGCACCATTTGGAGATCTGGCAACGGTGTCGATTGCATTAAATAGTTATTTTGTAATAGTAGCACTCAACAGATGTGTCATTGACAACTTGGAAAAGTTTTATATATGTATACATATTTGTCAAAAATACAATAAAAATATTTGTTTAATACGTTATGCCAAGGATGAGCAACACGCGGGCCGCGGGCCGCTTGCGGCCCGTTAAACATGTTTTATTTATTTTTATCGACTTTCACTTGTCGGCGTCTTGTTCAAACATGCAATACGAACGCGCCGCGTCTGTGCTTGTTTGTGTTTGCGTATGTCACACAAGCAGTCAGACTGGTAAAGGCCAATTTACATGATACCACTCAGTCGTATGATTTTTCGACATAAAAATCAGATGAAATTCACCGGACTGTCACAAAGTCCTACCGACATTATTTCTGTATACTTAGGCCATTTACACCATCACACTCAAGTCTTATAAAAACAGCTTTTTCGATTCTAAACTTTAGAATAAGAAACAAATTTATTTTGAGATTTATATTTTGTTTTTCTTTGTTTTTGTTTACCTTTTTTTAATACTACCAAAAAAAGAACTCTAGTCCGATGAAAATGACAGGTTTTTGGAAATATTTCTAAAAATTAATAAACCGTCGGACTTCGAAACTAGAAAAAAATACTCGAGTTTTTGACAGGTGGCATTGCCGAAGGTTGCGTATGAGCACAGGCATTTCCAAGAAAAGTGGAAATTTGATTATTTTTCCACTTTCGTCAAAGCTAAAGCTGTATGTTTAATATGCTCAGAGACTGCGTCGGCGTTAAAAGAATATAACATAAAAAGGCATTACGATACAAAACATGAACAACAATATCAAAACTTAACAGGACAGCTCTGGATAGATAAGTTTAATCAAATGGAGAAAAACTTGGGAAACCAACAGGCTATTTTTAAAAATCAAGCTATTTTATCAAGTACGACAGTAAAGGCTAGTTTTGTTGTCAGTCAAATACTGGCAAAAAAATTAAACCCTTTGCGGATGGAGAGATGATAAAAGAATATCGGACTGCTATTGCAGATTTAGCATTGCCTGTTAAAATAAATATTATTTCAAACATTAGTTTATCAAGATCATTGCAAGGAGAATTGAACATAGAGAACATAGTAACAGCGCTTCTTGAACGCATTGCAAAACTCGAATACCGTTCTTTGGTACTTGCTGAGAGTTGCGATATTAGCGATACAGCAGAACTGGCTATATTTTTACGTGGTATTGACACCAAATTTAATATTACTGAAGAATTGTGTTCACTGATTCCAATGCAAGGGACTACAACCGGCAAAGACTGTACGATGAACTAAAGTCTGTGTTGGAAAATTTTTCAATTTCATTAGAAAAGATTATTGGTACATCGACAGATGGAGCATGAGCAATGTCAAGCATGGAGGTAGGAGTATCGGGAAAGCTATTTCAATACATTAAAAAGGTCACAGGAAGGGAAATATTCATAGTTCACCAGGAAAATTTGTGTGCGAAAAGATTGAGTTTGCCAAATGTACCAATAATTAAACTAATCAATTTTATAAAGTCGCGCGCGTTAAATCACCGTCAATTTAAAGAATTCTTGAAAAATTTAGAAACTGAATATGGCGACGTGGTTTTTAATACCGAAGTACGTTGGCTTAGTAGAGGTGCAATGCCAAAAAGAGTATACAACTTAAAAAGCGAAATTCAATTGTTCGTGCATATGAAGGGATATGCCTATCCTCCTTTTGGCAATAAAGAATGGATGTGCGATTTTCGGTTTCCGAACAACATGGCTCAGCATCTCAATGATCTTAATGTGGAACTTCAAGGCAAAGGACAGTTCATTCATTTGCTTTGAACGCAAATTAAAATTGTGAAAACAGCATCTTTTGCACATCAATGTGTCTCACTTTCCACATTTAGAAAAAGAAAACGTTACTACTTCTCAAAAATACGTACATTTTAATCAACGAATTTCAATTACGATTCCAAATGTTCAAAGCTGAGAGCACAGTGGTTTCCATGAAAATGTTTTCCTTGTCATTTAATATCGATGTGGATACAGTTCCCCAATAATACCGATTTAAAAAATGTATTTTTCTCAGTAAACATCGAAAATTTTTATAAATCGTATGTGAGCCCTGAGAAATTTCCGCTTTTGACGAAAAATGCAAAGCAAATGATGTCTCTGTTCGGAAGTACGTATGTTTGCGAACAATTATTTTCAACCATGAAATTAATCAAAAATTACCATCGATCAAGACTGAGTGATGCACGGTTAGAAAGCCGCATATGTGCTATCTCATCAATTCCGGCTGATATTGATCAGTTTGTATCGATATATCAGTGCCAAATTTCTCATTAAAAATTTCAATTAATTCGTTTTATTGTTCTTTTCTTATTTGTTTTTATTTTGCATTAAAATTTATATATGAAATCATTACTCTTATTTATATTTTATTATATTATTCTAATGTTTACTATAAATAAAATTTTGTAAATTATTAATAAGTGTTACTTTATGTGCGGCCAGTCAAAAAATTTTAAAATTTTAATTGGCCCGTTGCTCAAAAAGGTTGCTCACCCCTGCGTTATGCTATTTGCTGATTTACCAAGTTATTACACACCACATACAATCGATATAGAAATAAGTATAGAGAACAAATGTGCCAGAATAGCTCTAGAATTCCAACGGGCAATATTTTCACAATCTGCGAGTTTTCGAATAACTTGCTATTTGTTTTTTAAATTTTTTATTAGTTACTCGTATATAAATATCTAGTCATATGAAGAAAAATGTATACAAAACTTCGTTTGTTTAAGTAGTTCTGATAAAATAATTGAGTTTGGCGTAGAAACTTTTTTTGGAATTTCGCAAAAAAAATATAATAGGTCATTTTTTTTATGCTCTTTTCAACTATGCTATGCTAATTTTCTATGTGCAGAAATCGTAAAAAATTATATGCTTAAAGTACATTTATACAAATTATGATTACGTTGGTTTTGAGGGCATAGTTTTGGGACCATAGTTCGGGGACTATCGTTTTCCATCCGCTGCAAATAGCTGACAAAATGCTACGAATACATGGATGGCTGATGATAATAGAAAGTATCATTCGATGATTTCGATATCTTCAATATCTTCGTCATCATCATCCATACCTTCCCCATCATTATCCGAAGAATTATTGAAGAAAAAGAAGAAAAAAGTATATTAACGACTAAGCGAAAATTAAAATAAATTATAATTTAAGACAGTTTTATTTTGTTCATGCTAAAAAAGAAATACATTCGGACGTTTACTACAAACTACATATACATTTACACATGCCTGAAACAATTTTCTTCAACATGTTTATTAAGTTTTAAGCTTAACAAATGACATTTGTTCACTTGCTTGTTTTTTTTTTTTTTTGCCAATGCATAGACACACACCCACACATACATAGTCATACTGTCTCAAACCCATATACACATTAATTCTTATTTTCGTAAATATTAATTTTATTTTTACTTACCCGGGGACCACTGCTACCCTCTATGATGGTGCTGCCACTCATGGAGTCACCATCGCATGAAATGCCTGTAGTACACTCTTGTATGCTTGAGGGTTTGGTATGTGGATCACATTTGGCGCTCAGCCTGCCATCGTGTAATTTACATTCAACGCCACGCATCTGCATGCCTTCGCCGCAGGATACGGAACACTTTTGGTGTATAAGAATAACGAAAAGAAGAAAAAAAGAAGAATGCAAAAAATACGTGATGATTCTCTGTTTATTTGTAGCAGTTCAACTGAGAACTGAAAGTAAATTTAAGTTCACTTGCTTTCTTTTTAGAAGTCACAAATACTTAACGTACACTCACTCACAGTTAGTTTTATGTGGTTGTGTTTTGCATTTTATATTTACCTTCTTCAAATAAAACAAGTAAGAAAATTATAGTCGGTCTAGACCGACTATACGATACCCTATACCATGCGTTTAGAGACCCTATTTCTCAGGCCCAACTAACTGGATATAGAAAATTAGCATAAACCAAATTTGAGTGGGATTTTTATTAATTTTTTCAGCTGCAGATATGAAAAAGTTCATATCGGATGCTATATCTATATGGGGACTGGGCCCAAAAATGGACCGATCCTGACCATGTTTGGTGAAGTCTTGTATTTTGCAAAAATATATTCAAACAAAATTTGAGAAGAATCAGTGCAATATTTTTGTTTTTTGATAGATTTAAGTGAAGATCGGGAAGCAGCTCTATATGGGGCCAATGAGTAAGAGTTGTCCAATAGGGATCGTTTTTGGACTACTGATTAATGGATGTAATATATACATACAAACCCAATTTGACTAAGATTTGTATGATAATTTGGATCTTATGGCAATATGTGTTGATTTCATAGGGGTCATTTATATCGGGGCTAGGTCTGAACATAGACCGATTCTCACCAATTTCAATAGCGTTCATCCCATGGCCGATAAAGGATCGAATACCAAATTTCGTCAAAATATATTCATATTTGCGACCTGCAGTTTGATTACAAGCTTTACATGGACACACAGACGGACGGACGGACATTGTTAAATCGATTCAGATACTGATTCTGATTCGATCGGTATAATAAAAGATGGGTCGGTAAAATATTTTTGGTAGTTACAAGCAGCAGCACAAAGTCATTATACCCAAACCACAAAGTGGTATAGGGTATAAAAATATCCTGACATTTTAAAATGTGTCATTGGGAAATTTAGACATTTAGGGTTTTGGTTGCTGAATATTTTCTTTCTTCTTATCGTAGTTAGTAAATTAGCTATAACCCAGTCAGCATTTTAAAGAATGAATGATCATATTCTAGTCCTTTTCGACTCTACTGCGCAATTAAAAAAAAATCATAAATGAGCTCATTTTCTGATCATAAAAGATTCTTTTGTCGGGAGAAAAAGGTAACCTACCAGCGACTCTTCTTCGATAATCTTTTATGACTTTTCTTGAAGAGTATTTTATTAGCCGCTTTTCTAGTAATATTTTAATCATTTGCAAGTCTTTTTGGAGTTATTTTTCAGTCGTATTTCTAATCGTATGCATTACAAAAATAAAATGTTGAATTAAAATAAGTGTTCAATCAAGCCTGGTATATGAGTATTTCACTATACGTGACCAGCCCTGCCAAAAGTGATAGAAACCAAACACAAAAAATTTTTTATATATCAACACAGAAATTAATTACAGAATTATATTATTTATTAAAAAAGAAACCTAGAAAATTCACTGGGAATATTAGTTTTTCGGTTCCTTTTTTAGAAAATCTCTTTTTTTAATTGTTTTTAATTTTCACTTTTAAATTTTTTTCACATTTCACTTTTAAACTTTTTTTTACCCTAAACCACTATGTGGTTTGGATATAATGACCATCTTTTATTGTAGCGAATCACTTTCTGAGTCGATTTGGCGATGTCCGTCCGTCCGTCCATCAGTCTGTGTGCCCATGTAAACCTTGTAATCAAACTACAGGTCGCAAATATGAATATATTTTGATGAAATTTGGGATATGAGCTTTTATCGGCCATAGGATGAACGCTGTTGGAATTGGTGAAATTCGGTCTACGTTCAGACCTAGTCCCCATACAAATGACCCCTATGAAATCGACATAAATTGCCATAAGATCCAAATTACCGCATAGATCTTAGTCAATTTTTGGTAGTCCAATTCCTAGTCATAGGCCCCATATAGAGCCGCTTACCCATCCTCACTTAAATCTATTAAAAAAACAAAAATATTGCACAGATTTTTCTCAAATTTGGTTTGTGTAAATTTTTTCAAAATATAAGTGTCCTTACCAAATATGGTCGGGATCGGGTTATTTTTCGACCTAGTCCCCATATAAATATAAAGAAAAATAAGAACAATTCCCCTCAAATTTGGTTTATGCTTTTCTATATCCAATTACTTGGACAAGCAGTTCAGCTGCGCGAAATATTATCTCAAAGTAACGATTAAAATAATCACTTTTTATCACCTGCATGATCTATTTGCGATTGCTGTATAAATTTGATTGTATTTGCAAAAATCAGTTTTTACGCGTAAGCGTGAGTCATTTTCCAGTTTTTTTTCTAAACCCCGCGAATGAGATTAATCAGTTTTTAATCATCAAAAGGGCTCAAACTCAGTAAGGCGATTTTTGTTAAAACCATCTTCTTAACACCGACTGGGATTGTATTTGTAATATATGTAAATAGGATTTTTTTTATTTATATATTAATGCAAACTGCTCGCTTGTTAAACGTTGCCATATTCAAACTCTATAAATATTTGGGTGTTGTAATTTCACTACAAGGTCATATTTCTTTTCATAAGTAATAGCAATAAAAAATGAAAATTGTCGAGCTGGTTATAGCGTAAGAACTTTAAATTGGTTCCAAAACAAATGTTTATACCTATTTCAATTTTTAATAATTTTAAAATAATAAAATATCATTTCAGAAATTGTAAAAAATACTGTTGATAAAAGTAGTTTACAATTTCAATTTTCAAGTTTGTGTTTCCTATAAAATTACTTTCATGAAAAAAATTTATATTTTTATAAAAACTAGCAGATTCCAGAGCTCGAAATTCGAGTGCAATTTCTAGGCAGCTTTAGTTTTCAAATTAGCCAATTCACAAACCAACACTTTTATGGTTTATTATTATTGTGAATGAAGATAACAAACTTATTAACAAACACATTAACAAATTTAATAAAACATACATAGCATATGTATAATTTTATGTATGTGTATTAGTAGCAATTTTAAATGCAATTTACTCAAAATAAAGGGAAAAATGTCAAAATCTGTAAATCTGCAAAACGGTTAAAAACAAATACCTTTCAAATAGTATACGTTTGGTCAAAATCGGGATAAAACGGCAGAACAAAACATCGGTCACAAGAAATCGCCTATCCTATTAATATTATAGATTAATTTTTACACTGCACAAAAGCGTGTCCGATGATTGGGTTATGTTACATGATATTAGTCCAACTGTCAATGACAATTTAAAATCTGTGTCTGAAATTCCTGTATCAGATCTAGTGAAAAAAATATATATTAAAAACACACTATATATTAAATGATATAAAAAATCCTTTCTAAAGCTGAAGGCAGAGAGCTGTGATGAATGCTCCATCAATAGACAGCCATCATGTGCGCGCTCTAGTAGCCTTGATAGCGTTCCTCCAACAGGCGAAGGTCCTGGGGTAATCGCTCGCCTTGTTCTTCTCTGAGATCCTCAAGATTGGCGTAAAAATGTTCCAAGTGGTTGTTAAGAAAGTGTGACTTTATGTTAGATCCAAGCCTTTGGAAGTGACTCATTAGTTGGTCGACGTATTGAGAACAGTCAGAACATTTTT
This sequence comes from Cordilura impudica, assembly GCA_963682025.1. Classification (NCBI taxonomy): domain Eukaryota; kingdom Metazoa; phylum Arthropoda; class Insecta; order Diptera; family Scathophagidae; genus Cordilura; species Cordilura impudica. Next base: position 304,989,185 of record OY821518.1, read on the forward strand.
TATTTCTCAAAGAAGCTCATTCTATTCCTTTTTCTAAGTCACAATGTCAGTTAAATTTTAGACTTTTATTAACCATCTTATCTGTGGCCCATTAAAAATGTCCCTTGTATATTTTCTTCACTTTTTTGGAACTTTTTTTAATAGAAAAATTAAATAATTTCCATTTTTGTCAAAAGTTTTTACACATTGTGTTATAAGCCTTAGTTTTATATGTAACGGGTTTATGACGTTCTGTTGTCCTGGATCTTGCATTTCCCACGCAGGACAATCTTTTTTAATCCAATGCTCATTTTTAGCTCTACTCTCCCATAAGCGAAAACACCAGGGATACTCTGTGTAAATCAACACCTATGAGCCAGTTGTGCTACACATAATTTATTTTGTCCAAAACCAGATCAATATTTGTGTATATTCTTCTTTTTCTTTTGTAAAATGTGCTATAGGCAACTAGCCTAATTTTTTTCATTTTGTGAAAGAACACATTGTGGACTCCATTTTGATGAGTCTGTAAATAAGCCACTCACTAGAAATGCAATTTTGTAAATAATCCCATTGCAGCCAATAAACCAAGTACATCTATACAAAATACGATGTGATCTTCTTTAGCAAAATATTTGAGGAGATTTTGTTCTCTTGTGCGGTAATAAGAAATTTCAGTTTCTTTCGTTTAGCCTTGAAACGAAATTTCTAAAGCTGACTGTTCAAATTATTTTGTTTAATAATTTCTGAGTTAACGTTTACATTCAAATTTTCTATCACTACTGTCAGTTTTTACCTAAACATGCATAGGCTCCTCCTGTGGTGCATCAGCTTGAGGTTCAGGTGATATCTAAGGCCCCAAAACGAGTCTACATGCCGACCGTATGCAAGGATATTCAAAACAAAATAACAGTCGTAGTGATGGTCAACGGATTCATTCCGGATCATAGCCACAAACATAGAAACTCAAAGAGCATTTTGCATGACTTTTTTGGAATCTTATTATTATCTTTCATTTCCATCGGGTGGCCAAAGTAATTTTTGAAACAAAAATGATTTGGATCATTCACATAACCTCGCCTTGATGATGCCATATTAAATTATATTAAGAAACTTAAAATTTTTTTAATTATCAGCTAATGAGAACTGTAAGACATTGAGTTTTTCGTGGAAGCTATAACTTGTAAACAAATGAGGGTATATTTAGAATCAGTGACGTCAAATGAGTAAACATCATGCGATAAAAGTCTTCATCACACAAAAGTTACAATTTTGTTGTGCAATGTAATAGAACATTTATAGTGGTTTTGGCGATCACAGAACAACCTGACCTGGCGTAAAGATGGCGGCAGTAGTTTGCAAGCAAAAATACTTTGGTGAAAAGTGGCAATCTTACTTAACGTATGTTTTAAGTTTCCAGGCGTAACGTTGTTTATTTTTTTCCGCCAAACGAACTCAGTGAATTTGAAAACATGGAGAGAATTTGCCACCGTTATGTAATTCAATACTTTAATTTGAAAGATCTTAGTTCAGCAAATATTAAAGCCGATGTAGATTCGGCTCTGTTCCATCGTTTGTGATGGATGGCAGAGTTTAAATGTGGCCGTACAAGCTGCCAAGAAGATCACCGTAGTTGTCGACGAATTGGAGTGGCCACGCCAGAAATGGTTATGGAGGATCGTGGGTTGTAGGTGCGTGAACTAGCTGAAATGATATTGACTGAAACAAAAACAAAGTGCTTGGCGATGTTTCACCTCAACAAAGCTGTCGATTCGTAACCATCGAAAAGAGATGGGTCCACCACTTCACAGCTAAAGCAAAGGGACATTCAAAACATTGGACTGAAATGGCGTACTCATGTCCAAAGAAGGAAAGACAATTCCATCTGCAGTCAAGGTTAGGACGTTTGGTTTTGGATTATCTTCAATAAAGGAAAAACAATCAACGGCGAATATTATGCTAACTAATTTCAGTGTTTAAGGGGGGAAATTATGGAAAAAGGTTACTTTTGGTGAAAAAGAAAGCGCTGTTCCATCAAGACAATGCACCTTTGCGATGGCCAAAATCCATAAATTAAAGTTCGAATTGCTTCATAAGACACTTTGTACGCCAGAGTTAGCTCTTTCGGATTATTTTTTATTTCCCAATTTTAATAAATAGATCGGAGGGTAAAAGATTTGACAACGGTGAAGAGGTGGAGTCTGCGATGGATGGCTATTTTAAGCAGACAGAGAGTTCTTACAATAAACGGGATATCGAAGTTATTGAATCTCGCTGGGAAAAGTTTTCATATTATGTTGAGAAATAAGTAAATTTTTGTCCCCAAATTTGATGTATTTTCTTTATCCGGTCGGCTAGCTCTGGGACCGCCCTTATAAATAAATTGTTTTAAACATAAAAAAAAATTTTTTTTTTCAAACATGGGATAATGGATGTCAGTCTTTGAGAACAAATGTAATTCACACAAATTATATCTGTGGGTACAAGCATTAACCGCCTAAGTCGAAAATCATGCTTTCGAGAAAAGTAACTTTTTATATAAATGTAATGGGGCTTCATTACGACTTAGGTCAGTAATGATCACAACTTTATAAAAAAAACAGTGATAGAGAAATGGGGATTCCACGTAAATATAAAGCGTTCTTAGTAGAATACGATAGCATACATAATTCAAACACGTCTTAAGTCGATTTAGGCGGTTATCGCTTGTGACCACAGATATATTGATCGGCGAGGTGAATTTCTTAAAGCGCATTAAATACAATTATATCTCATTTTTTTCCACACTTTAAATCGGTTCATTTTGGAAATCATCCATATGATATTTGTTAGTTAAGTTTTAATTTTTTGTGTGGATAATACGTCCGTTGCTTCAAACCCAACTCATGTTTTTAGATTATATATCTATATATTTAACTATAACTTAATCTCTGTCGCGGACATTCTCCCTCAAACAATAGTTGCGTAACCAACGAAAATTTTGTTGCCCTATATGTACACACGGTAAACAGATTCATTGTGGCTACCGAATTTATTACCAACCGAATTACAATAATACTAATAACCGATTTTCGGGTTCACGATGATTACAATTCTATTGCCTTAACAGTAAATATTTTATCATAATAGAAAATTAGCAGATGATATTAACCTTCTGTTGATAAAATCGAAAATACAGTTGTTCCATTTTAGAACAATTCGGTTGGCAAATATTTTTTCTGTGTGTATCGGCAAAAATTTCTACTAGCTGTTTCTATAGCAAAAACAAAAACCTACAAAGTAATGCTTAATTGTAACAAACAAAACAAAAACTATACTAAAATTTACAAGAACAAAAAAAATAAATAGGGACGCAGCATTTATTTGTTGAGATTCATGTGCCGTTTTTTTATGTTGATGTAATGCTGCGTACTTTTGATATTTTTCGACTGGCAATACTGTCTGCTTATGGAATTCAAATGAACAGATATCTTATTTATTTTGATAATTAAGCAGCGTGGTTATTTTATTCTATTGGCAAATTTTAGTGGTCACTAAAATAGGTACTTCGTGATAAATTGTGATATTTCTTAAATTTTTTCAAAAAAAAATAATCAAAAGGTATGTTTTAGTATCGTAGATATAATATTGGCAAAAAATAATACGTATTTTAATGCCAGATGGGCCGTCGACAGCATTGTACAGCAGAAGAGAGAAGACTTATTCAAAACCATTCATACGGTTTCATTGCTAAATCACTATGAAGGACGAAAAATTTTGTCGCTAATGCCCTGAAGCCCCGAGAATTAATAGAAAAACGATGTGGTGTAAAGAAAACATCTAGTGTCACCGACGCTTACATTGCAACGTTGGCCAAATGAGATCCTTTCATGTCATCAAGAGCAATTGTAGCGGAAATAAACAACGAAATATCAGCTAAGACTGTACATCGCCGATTATATAACATGAAATTACCAGGCCGGATAGCGCGTAAGGTTCCGCTACTCAGAAAAGCAAACTTGCAAAAGACAAAAAATTTTGCACTTGCACATAAAAGATGGTGTGGTTCAGATGGTACAAAAAAATGGCATAATATAATTTGGAGCGATGAAACAAAAATCAACTTGCTGGTAATGACTCAGAACGAAATGTTAGACGTCCAAAAGGGCAAGAATTTAACCCACACCAAAAAATCGATTAAGCATGGTGGCGGAAATGTGATGGTGTGGGATTGTTTCTCTTGGAATGGAGTAGGTCCCATCCATCTTATAAATGATACTATGACAAAAGAACGCTATAGGGACATACTAGAGGAGGTCATGTTACCATTGGCTGAAAAAAACATGCCACTTCGGTGGCTTTTTCAGCAAGATAACGACCCTAAGCACTCATCAAAATTGGTAAGTGAGTGGTGTATAGGAAAAGGTGTTAAAGTTTTGGAATGGCCAAGCCAATCACCAGATCTTAACCCCATAGAAAACCTTTGGGGAGATCTCAAAAACCGAATTGGGAAAGAAGCTTGCCGAAATAAGGCTGAATTATGGCAAAAAAAATAAGATGTTTGGTATACCACTCCTATAGAGATTTGTCGTAAATTAGTCAATTCTATGCCCCATAGAATAGAAAAATTACTCCAAAATAGGGGAGGGCACAGTGGATATTAGTCCTATATAATATTAAAAACTCAATTTGTATTCTTATTTGCTGTCATATTTTTTAAAAATGTTTTTCATACTTTCGTACCTATTTCAATGGCCATGTGAATTTTGACTTCTTTGAATATAAGTATAATTTAATGTTTTAGTTATGTTGATTTTAACATTTTTGTTTAGCCATTCGATAACATACCAAATAAGTAAATAAAATTTAATTAAAAAAAAAAACTTTTGCAAAAAATTTGTATTTTATAAAAATTCTACAGAGTACCTATTTCAGTGGCCATATGTGTATATATCCCTTTCACGACCAAACCTAAACTGCTGGAAAATTTTTTTTTTTTTTTTTGCATTCGTACTTAACGATGCAACATATCTAAATATAAGTGTCGTCAAAAATATTTTTTTTTAAATTCCTTCAAGGAAAAAATCCATGGGCCATATACATATATCCCATTGGTCGTCAGCGGTCAAAATTAGCAACTAATTTACGCCGCTCAAAGCAAGTCAGTGATTTTTTTTTTTATTTTTTACATAAATAATTGTAGCTTTGGTTTTGTATTTGTTGCAAAGTTTTAAAAATAGATCACAGAGAATCGATTACCGATTTTTTAGTTTGTACGAAGATTACCATAATTGGTTTTGTATTTTTGAGATATTTAGAATTAATATTTTTCTAAGTCTTTTTATTTATAGTTTAATTAATTGTTGATTTAATATTTAATATTATGAATTTTGGCGTTTTTGAAACCATAAATACTGTTAAATGTTAGATGAAAATTTAGTGTTTTCGGTTCAAACATCCGCGTTTTTGAAACCATAAATACTGTTAAATGTTAGATGAAAATTTAGTGTTTTCGGTTCAAACATCCGAATTATTGACATCCAATTATCATAAAAAAACACAATTTTCAGACTTTGGGGTCACCGTCTTAGGTCCTGAGAATACATGTGCCATTTTTATACCCCATACCACTATGTAGTTTGGGTATAATGACTTTGTGCTGCTGTTTGTAACAACCAAAAATATTTGACCTAGACCCATCTTTAATTATACCGATCGAATCAGAATCACTTTCTGAGTTGATTTAACAATGTCCGTCCGTCCGTCCGTCTGTGTGTCCATGTAAACCTTGTAATCAAACTGCAGGTCGCAAATATGAACATATTTTGATGAAATTTGGTACATAAGCTTTTATCGGCCATCGGATGAACGCTATTGAAATTGGTGAGAATCGATCCATGTTCCGACCTAGCCCCCATACAAATTACCCATATGAAATCGACATAAATTGCCATAAGATCCAAATTGTCATATAGATCTTACTCAAATTGGGTTTGTATGCGTTCATTACATCCATTAATGAGTAGTCCAAAAGTGATCCCTTTGACCCCATATAGAGCTGCTTCCCGATCTTAACTTAAATCTATTAAAAAACAAAAATATTGCACTGATTCTTCTCAAATTTTGTTTGTATATATTTTTGCAAAATACAAGAGACTTTACCAAACATGATCAGGATCGGTCCATTTTTGGACCAAGTCCCTATATAGATATAGCATCCGATATGAACATTTTCATATCTGCAGCCAAAAAAATTAATAAAAATCCCACTCAAATTTGGTTTTTGCTTATTTTCTATGTCCAGTTAGTTGGGCCTAAGAGATAGGGTCTCTAAACGCATGGTATAGGGTATCGTATAGTCGGTCTAGACCGACTATAATTTTCTTACTTGTTTTTTTTTTTTTTTTTTGTATCGTCAGAAAGCTAAAACTATCCTCTGTCGACTCAAGTTAGATTTAAAAAATCGGTTGGGAAATGTGGCAAATATAAGAAAAAATAAAAATGGGACATATACGTCCCATTGGTCGTGAAACCAAAATGTTGATCATAAAAACTGCTTGAATTCTTGGCAGAACTAGCATTAAACATATAATTTGCTTTATCATAAAAAATTCATCAATTGTCCTTAAATACCCATATAAAATTTTTAAAACTCCATAGAAAAAAAATATGCAAAATGAAAATACTTCCGTCCATCCATTCCTAAGCTTCCCACTTTGGACATTCTTCCATAATGCGCTGTTCTTGTATTGTTGGTTTTGGCACAGGACAAATTATATCCGCAACCTGCAATACAACAAAAATTCCAATTAGGACTTGATATTAGACTATACTATGCAAGTACTCTTATAATACATGTAGTTGTTTAACAGCAGCAATTACAAGACTTTCGCCTTCAACAAGCCAACTAACATATCGGTTGGTAGTGTTTTAACTGGCTTAAGTCACTGCTGTCAAACCTTTCATGTTATATGTTTTTTTGTAGGCCACTTACAAACACACACACACACATTAACATGTGTCTACATACTTAAGCTCGTATTATTATTTTTAGATTGCATGAGCATTAGCAGCAAGTACGAGTACTTATTCTACTGTAAATCTTCAGTAAAGTAATTTGGTTGGTAGTTAGTTTTAAATGGCCTTAAGCAACCTTCTAAAACACAACTACTAACTGCTCAGTGCAGCCCGTTCATTTCTCTTTATATGTTCCATCTTACAACTTCTACAACTGGTTGTGGGAGCTACTACAGTTTTAACGATGTCTAATTTGAGCTTTATTTGTTGGTACGATGTGTGCGTCTGGGTACTTAATCGTAATGTCATGAGAAAACTTACTCTTGTTTTTATGCTATTATTTTCTTCTCCATACACCACCATACGCTGCCTTACCCCTGGACCACAGAGTCGACTACATGGACTCAAGTCATCAGTTATCTATGTAAAAAATTAAAAAAGAAAAATTGCAGGAAGTCAAAATTCAATTCGCCAAGAATAACACTTAAAAAGTTTAGTACTAGAACTTTTAACATAATTAACTTAATCATTGATTTAAGGCTATAATCGAATTCAAAATAATATACAATATAATTTACTAGTACATTCGCATTTTACAATTAAAAATTGGCTTCGAGAGATGATGTTTTTTTATTGATGATGGTCTTGCTTAAAACGCGGTCACTAGTCACATTGCACTAGAAGTACTGATGACGACTGCCGAGAGATTTGGAAATGCATATTTTATCATAGAAGATATGGAAACTTATATTTATAAGAAACTATAATGCCCTACCGTGATTCAATATGACTTAACTAAATTTATAGATATACAAGTTCTTCAAGTCCTTCACTATTATCGTACTTTAGATACATGGTATTAAATATTCGCTTTATACAAAGAGTGCCACGAAATTTTTATTGGAAAATTGAAGTGTTAACGCCACCGCCTACACACATTAAACAACCGTGTAAAATTGTAAAGCGACACCTTGGTGTCAAAATAATAATAGTAATAAGATAACTTTCAAAGCTGCGAAGCAAGCGATAGGTGATAGATAACATTTGTATTAAAATTTAAAGGTCACTTTGTCAACACAATTTGTGAGATTAACCTCAACTTAGAAGCCTGCTCCAAGGCCAAATTAAAAAATTTGTAATTAATTTAATTTAATTTGTAATTTAACTGAATTTTATTAAAATTGCAGGAATTTCAACGCAATTATAAAATTTAAAATTTTCTTTATATTTTTTTAATTCAATGCTTGCTGATCTACAAAAATGTAAGATTTTTTCGGCGTTGCTACTCCGAAGCAAATTACATATACCTGCCCAGGAGAATAATATAAATCCGGCAACACTAAATGTGCGATTTTTGATTTCAGCGATATTGAGTTAAGCAATTCCGCCCATATTTTACACGACTACCCTGATTTGTAATTAATGTCAAAAGTTTCAAGGCTGTCGCTTTGACAGTACTTGATATTTTGTATGGAGTTGCCACGCCTACTAATCCTATCCCGTCATTTTTTATCTGACTACTCACATTAAAACGTGATGGACTCGTACAAAGTGTTAAGGTTTTCCCTGTTACAGAACTCCATTTATATGATACTATATATTTACTTTGTATGGGCGGTGCCACGTTCACTGCTCCGATCACGCTCATTTTTCTTCGACTAATCACATAAATAACTTATGGAGTCATGCGAAATCCCAAGGCGCTCACTATTAGAGTACTCCAGGTATATGACATTTACTATCTACTTTGTATGATCAATTCGGTTCTCATTCGGTGAAGAGTCTCAATAAATAAGGATTTTAAGAATAATAAAAAGTATTGAAAATGGCATCAAATTTCAAAGCAGTTGGTTGGCCTATTTTCTTTGCTTATTGACATTTTTAATTTCGCAAGATTCAACAACATTTAAACAACATTCTTAATTAGAATATTGAATTTAATGTTGTCATTAAATGTTTGGTTTGCATCCTATTTCCTAACCTTCTATTACAGTTAGAGCTACTGACAAATATTAAATAACATTTTGTGGTTTTTCAGCCACAACAGAAACGGAAAAACGACCTTTTCAATTGGTAAGTCGATGATGAAGACTACGAAGAAAAGAAACGATGTCGAAAGCACACATAGCACACACATCCACGTCCAATAAATACACACACTCACACAAAAGCAAATTCACCAACCACACATTCATGTATTTTTTCTTGTTCAGGTTTTGCACTTCATCTACATCTACGTCTACGTTGTGCGAGTACTACAAGACGGAAACTGTGTGATTATCAAATTGGAAAAACTTACCTGGGGCGACAAGTGTGAGTATTACAGAGCTCCACAGATGGCTCCGGACGATTAGCTGCATTACATAGAGCATCGTCTACCCCGGACCCATTGACACGACTACCGCAGGCAACACGAGACATCTTATAACCTGAATACAAAAGGGAATAATAAAGCAGCAACAATAACGATGAAAATACAAATAAAAAGTTTGTAAAGACAAAACTTGTTAATGTCAACATCTTATACAAATATTAAAGTTATAAAACTTTAAAAATTTTATTAAAAGATTAAGAAATTATATCGATATAAAAGTTATTATATTTGCAATATAGTTTAACATCTATATGGCACTGAGAAAAATAATTTTAAGATTTATTGAGAAATTTTTCAGTTAACTTAGAAAATAAACCTTAGAATTCTTACATAACATTTCTATAGGTCGAAACGATAAATATGATATTTATAACTTACTCATATTACTCGTAAGACGAACACTTTTAAAAATCGGATCACATCACATCCGATAAAATAATTACTGCCAAAAATATCTAACAATCACACTTTGATTAAGATTTTAATTAATTTTGTGTGAACCAGCAGCGTTAGACCTAAAACTCTTTTTCGCCACTCATGGCATTATGGCATCGGCCGACACCGACTATAACTTTCTTACTTGTTGATTTTATTGAATGTAGTTTAAGCGTTTAATTAAGCCTTGTAAAATAATATAATTGATAGTGTTTTTAATTGCGATGTACCTGATTTAAATTATTAAACACGATAATCGTTTTTTCTATTATCGATAAGTTAAATTTCACGGAATCCGATAAGTGGCCGTGGTACCTCCCATACAAAGTAAATATTTAATGTCATATTTCTGAAGTACCGTAATAGTGAAAGCCTTGGAACTTTGTCTGAGTTCATAAGTGGGCGCGGCACCCCACATACAAAGTAAGGTTTTAATATCATATAACTGGAGTACTATAAGAGTGCAAGCCTTGGGACCTTGTTTGAGTTCATAAGTTATCAACGCTAGTACTCGGAAAAAAAATGGGAGGGATCTGATCAGTTTGCGTGGCACCCCCATACAAAGCGAATATTAAATGTCATATGTCTGGAGTACCGTAAGAGTGAAAGCCTTAAGACTTTGTCTGAGTTTATGAGTTATCAATCTGAGTGGTCGGACGAAAAATGGGCCGTATCAGAGCAGTGGGCGTGGTACCCCCATACAAAGTAAATATTTACTATCATATAACTGGAGTACTGTAATAATGATAGCCTTGGGACTTTGTGTGAGTTCATAAGTTATTAACGTTAGTAACCGGAAAAGTGAATATTAAATGTCATATATCTGGAGTACTGTAATAGAAAAAGCCTTGGACCTCTGTCTGAGTTATTTATCTGAGTAGTCTAACAAAAAATGGGCGGGATCGTACCAATGGGCGTGTCACCTCCTATACAAAAAAATATGAAGTGCTAAATAAGGGTAGTCTTGAAACTTTTGACAAGTACATTACTTACCAATATGTGCAGTCTTGGAAAATATGGGCGGAATCGCCAAATTCAAAAATAGCCAAAATCAAAAATCGCAAAAAACAAAAATCGCTAAAGCCAAACATCGCCAAAATCAAAAATCGCCTAATCAAAAATCGCACAAAACAAAAATCGCCAAAATCAAAAAACGCAGAAAACAAAAAAAGGCCAAAATCATAAATCACCAAACCGAGAATCGCGAATTGCAAAAATTACCAAAAAAAAAAACACCAAAATCAAAAATCGACAAAACTGAAAATCACGAAAAACAAAAATCGCCAAAAATCAAAAAACGGCAAAATCAAAAATCGCAAAAAAAATCGCCAAACTCAAAAATCGACAAAACCGAAAATCTCGAATAATAAAAATCGCCAAAACTGAAATCGCGAATAACTAAAATCGCCAAATCCAAAAATCGACAAACACAAAAATTGCCGAACCGAAAATTTCTAATAACAAAAATCGTAAAAAACAAAAACGCCTAAAACAAAAATCGCCAAAAACGAAAATCAGCAAAATCAAAAATAGCTAAAACAAAAAAATTTTGGTAAAGCCAAAATCAAACATCGCAGAAAACAAAAATCGCAAAAACAGAAAATCGCGAATAACAAAAATCGCCAAAATTAAAAATCGCAAAAAACAAAAATCTCCAAAATCAAAAAACGAAAATAACAAAAATTGGCAATATTCTAAAATCGTCAAAATCAAAAATCGCTAAATATAAATAAAATAGTTTTCTACAAAATGTATTCTAAGTTTTTTTTTCGCTACGATGGTTATAGCGAAAGCCCATCGGGTTACTGCTAGTATTTTATAAAAATAATTCAACTACTTCGTACAGTGGATAATTTTCTAATTTGAAACCGTGTTGCATTACGTTTTCTTTCTAAAACAGCTTCTGCTGGATTTAATGGTGGTTAGGGCTCGTAGAGCAATGAAGTAGGAACGTCGAATAGTATTTTTGAAGTTAAATTCATGGCATTTATTGGCACGCTAAGCAATTTATTATTATTAGAAGTACAAGCAAGTTTTCGTTGATGGGAATGAAAAAAGTTTTTGACATTCGTTTATATATAAAAGTGTTTTTTTCTATTTTGTCAATTGTTTGAGTATTATTCACTATGGTGACGTTTTCATTCTGAAGGGCTTGTCACGTTTAAGTATGTTTCGTGCTGTACGAGTATTTAGTAGGTTGCGTATACTTTATATTGTATTAATATCACAAAAGGAGGAAACTAATTCAAATTCTATATTTAATATTTGAATACAAGAAAATGGGAATAAAACTAAATTCAGGCTTAGTTTTCTTGTATTTTCGATACGTGCATAAATTTATTTTTTTATTATTAATATTCTATTGGATATAAGCTTTCTAAGTTTTAACAATAAAAAAATAAAGTTATTATGACGCCTTTGTCTTTAAAGGAAAAATAATATTGCATGATATAAGATTTTTCTTCTTTTCAATGTTTATTTAACAAACTAAACGTATCGTGCTCGTTTAATCAAGCAGAAAATAATTTCCGCACGTACACCTATAAATATTGTATGTGTCTGTTATCTGTTTGTCAGTATTTCTGTCTGTCGGTCTGTGTTTATTTAACGAATCAGCCATGCAGCCATGCGGCCATGAACCACATAACCAAAGCAATAACTTATTCAACCAACCATTTATCCATCCTTCTTTAACTCCATATGTATTCCGGGACTACTTTCACTTAATTGCTAAGCAAACATTGTGTCTCTGAGAGACAAAAAAAAAACGGTAAAGGTGGATGAAGTAAAATGCAAATATGTTTTATGTTTTTTAATGTGTTTTTTTATCTTTACATTACCGTTCTATTTGTGTCCAAATATAGAGACAAATTTTTAAAGAACTGCTGTGAAGTTTTATTTGAAATCAACGAAGAACATAATCTGTTTAAATCTTTAAGAGCATCTTTGCTATATTGCCGCGAAAAGTGAAAAAGACCAACTAAAAATCCCGAGGTGGTTTATAACAACTTGTTCAAAACTTGTTAACCCATTATTCTAATCGAAGTCTTAGTCATATGTAAAGGGTATTGACGCATTCTTTACAATGAAATGTTCAACATGTTATTATCTTCAAAAGCTATATTTTTTTAAATATGTTTTGTTGTTAATAGTATTTTGTACAGACATAACCTAACTAATTCTAACTTAACTTAAGCTAACCTATCCTATCCTAACCTAATCTAACCTAAACTAGATTTTTAAAACGTACTTTTTGTAGTGAATTTTATACTTGGGACTAAATTTTTCTTTATAACTCAGAAACGAACACCAATTTACTAATAGAATTTTGCAAAATTATATAAGAGATTATCACCAACAACTTACAATTTTTTTAACTTTTAAAAATACAGATTTTGCGATATAACATCCCGGTATCTATGTAATATTGACCTTTGACATTAAAAAAAAATCAACCGGTTTATCATAATAAAGGCAATTCCAAAACCGTCTAACTGAAGTTTTAGGTACACAAAATTTTGCGGTCTAACCTTTGTGAATTTTAACTGATTCTTTCACTTTTCACACCGCCATATTTCGAGAACTATTAAAGCTGGAGCTTAAGTTGTTGAATAAGCAACATTGGTACCATTTTTTTTTTACTGAATTCTAATAGGGAAAACCCGCTTGTTCAAAATGTAAAACATTTTTATCTCATGTTTTATGCATAAAAATTTATTTTCTTTCACTCTGCCTTCTATTAACATATTAGGCACCTAGGGCTTACTTTTTGTTTTAACTTTCGAAAACCGTGCTGAGTTTAGTCCTTTTGCTTGACTTACTAAGCAGACAAAGAAAAACATCATTTAAAATGTGTTTTCAGACATTGCAACATTAACTACTGAGATGTTCTTCTCATCTCCCACAGCATATCGACAACTTTTACACTGATAAATATTACACTCATAATTGGTAATGATGTTCAATGATACAAAAACAAGAAAGCTACTTACCGCCACCACATGATACTGAAAACAGCAACATCTTTCATTGATAAAGTGTTTGGGAAGAGGAGGTGCTATCGCCGCCACAAGCCACATAACTGTCGACCTTTTTAGCTAAAAATCAATTTTCAAATCGCAGCGAACGCGCTAAAAACAAAAAAATTTAAAAATAAATGTTAAAAACAAACAAAAAAACCAGAACGTACAAATATTTATGTAAATTGGCTTCAAGTATCAAAACAAAGGTATTTATGTCTTCTTATATTCATACAATGTTGTAACAAATGACAAGAGTTCCTTATGTGACAGTTTTTTTTTTTTTTATTGACAAAAAACGCTTTGAGTATTTCCTTGCAAACGGCGACGTTTTATATGTAATAAATCAAAAACGATAATCACAGCATTAACGCCAGAATAAAGCTGCTTACAAATATACTACACTTAAAAAATTTACGTGCGAGTACTTAACGATTATATTAAATGATAAATTTCAGAATGGGTATGCATAATATTAATAGATAGGCGATTTCTTGTGACCGATGATTTGTTCAACAGTTTTCTCCCGATTTTGACTAAACGTATCTTATTTGAAAGGCATTTATTGTTAGCTGGCCAACTGACTTACAGATTTCTAAATTTTTAGTTTGTTTTTGGATTTATGCTCGTTTAAAGTTGTTACTAACACATACAATTAAGTTAGCCAGTCCATGGTTTGTTTATTAAACTTATTAATGTGTTTGTGTAAAATTGATTAACATACCTTTACCAATAATAATTTAAATGAAAAAATTAAATTTCCTAGAATTTGCACTCGAACTTTGAGGGCTGGAATTTGCTAGTTGAAATAAAACAACAACATTGTTACAAATTTTAAACTAATGCCGTTTTCTTTTCTAACAAAAATGTCGCCCTTTTTTGCCCTTTTTTCGAAAAGTGTATTTTTTTTATATATTCTGAATTAAGAGCAACCTTATCTTATATATCAATCGAAAGGCCTCAAAGTCGAGGCCTCATAAATCACAAAAAATTCGAGCCATTGACTTCTTTCAGGTCATAGTGGGAGAATATTTCCCCATTGTTCCCCTTTTTTGAATATTTTCACCCTATGACTTCCAAGAGGATATTAATCAAATTTTTTTTGTATTTATGAACACAGCACTTTGAGTCCTTTCGATTGATATATAATACAGGGTTGCTCTTAGTTCAGCATATATAAAAAATACACTTTTCCAAAAAAGGGCAAAAAAAGAGCGACCTTTTTTGTCAGAAAAGAAAACGGCATAAGTTTAATTCCCAATTAGTTTAATTAATTTTTTTAATAGAATTTCTACAATTAAATTCTAGTTTTATTTCAAACTTATTCAAATGCTTCAAATTAAATAATGAATAATTTGAATATTAATCGAGTTAGAAATTAATTGAAGTTCGTGCGAAATAAATGTAGCATACTTTTATGTATTTTAAATATGATAATAAGTTTTACACCCAGAAGAAAGGATTACCCATTGGGTCACCGGCTTCACCTATCGTTGCGGATATTGTGATGGAAAAACTTTTAGAAACTTGTATTGGAAAGCTGTCGACAAAACCAAAACTATTGACGAAATATGTAGATGATCTATTTAGTGTAGTAGGAGAAAGTGCAATAGAAGAAATTATGACTAACCTTAAAAACATTAACATAAAACATTAACATATGTTCAAGAATTATCTGAAAGATTTGAGAAATCGAAACTATTTAATGTTGAAAACTACAAGGTGGCTCATAAATCGGACAATACTCTTACCAAATTGTACAGCAAAATAAAGGACAAAATAGAAAAATTAGAACAATGTAATGTTATATATAAAATACCATGCATTGGCAACAAGTCTGATAACTGTGGAAAAGTTTATCTTGGTACAACGAAAAACAAATTAAAAACAAGGATAGCAGCACACAAATCTGATTAACGGCTAAGAAATAACAATTTGTTACAAAAAACAGCATTAGTGAACCACTGTGCAAGAGAAAACCACTCTCCTGACTTTGAGAACGTAAAAGTTTTACAGTGTGAAAGCAATTATAAAAAACGTTACATGTTAGAAATGCTGAACATCATAAATGTACCAACAAATAAGAGAATTAACTTCAAAGCAGACACAGAAAGTTGCGCTCGAAGCTACAGACATCTTGTTCATAGATCATATTGGAATTTTAATATTTATAATAAACATTTTTACTCAGTGCAATAACTGACGATGGTGGAGACACAATAGTTTTAAGAATTTTGTGATAATATTTAATGTGAGAATTTTTGTTGTTTTGTGATTTAATTTTTGTTACAATAATGTTTGCTTTTATGTACGCATATGTTTTAGATAAATCCCTGAGGTTGCTATTCAACGAATAGCGAAATATTGGAATAATAATAAAGAAATAATTTTTCAAAATACGACATTGAGCTCGATTAAATAATTTTGTACTACTTTTAAAATTTGATATTTTTTATAACGGTTGCCATTATTGTCAAAACTCATGTGCTTCATTTTATGTCAATGGCATTGTAATTATTATTTTTTTTTTTTATGGGAAGTCACCAAAAGTGCGTGGACAATATAAGTAACAACTAACCAGCAAACGGAAATCTGGTTGCGGTAGAAAAAGTTAATTTTAATATTTTATCGAAGAATCCGAATGCCTGAAAGATAAGTGGTTCATTTGGCAAATTGCTCGGAAACTTTCGTAAGGAAAGTTAAAAGAGAGGCTGTTTAAAAGACGAACAGGCTACACAAAGTCTGGGATAGAAATTCCAAAAAAAAAAAATTAAATGCGAAAAGGCGAATTAAAATTTTACAAAGGGAATTTCTACGCAATTTTAAATATTGTACAATGCATGACGAGACTTAAGTGCGGAGTGACTTTTAATAGCTCCCAGGTTAGAACTTTTACATCGCGGATGCCAGAAGGGATGTTGCAGAAGGGTCTTGTATACAGACAAGTTCAAAATTCCCAAAGAAGTTTTCGACATGCCAAGACATTTGTTTTTTGTGGTGAAAAGAGCATTTCTTTTATAACCAGTGACTCTAAAAATACAAATGTATTTATCAAAGAGTGCGTAAAGAAACAATGTTTTAAAGAAAATACGAGGTGTCCTCTTTTTTCTGGCCCGACCTGTCCTTACTATTCATAGCAAGCAAACAATTGAGTGTAAACAACCAAGTAGTGCTACGATTGTATCAAAAACTAAAAGACGATAATACGCCAAACTACTTTGAGCTCCGTGCTGTTGAACGATATTGGCATTTAGTTAAAAAACAACTTAAGGCCCCTAAGGTATCTGTTCAAAAATTAAAAAAAAAATTGGAAAACGAAAAAAGTGGGCAGCTTCGCCCAGAAAGGTCACGAAAGATATAGTAAATGTACCAGGTATTTCAGAAAAATTAAAAAATTATATTAAAATCATAAAAAAGTATTAAACGTTTATAAATAAAAAAACGAATAGAAAAATTATAGTCGGCCTGGACCGAATATAAGACACCTTAACCATCTATTTTGAGAAAGCATGTTAGGTCCAACTAATTTGATGTAGAAAATAATCTAACCCATAAAAACAAAGTTTTTATTAAAACTCTTTCTTTCCTTATGCATATGAGTTTTGAATATCTACGTGACTGTGCGTGACTATCTTAAAATTAATCTTTGGCCACAACAATTCTATGGACAAAGTTTCAGATCCATCGGATGAGGGGAAGTGGGGTTTTAATTTCTCCGTGACTGTGCGTGACTAATTCAAAGTTAATCTTTTTCACAGCAAGTCTATCGACCAAGTTTTAGATCGATCGGACAAGGGAAAAAGGGTTTTAAATCACTCCGTGACTGTGCGTGACCACGAGTGACTGCGCGTGACTAAGTCAAAGTTTATCTTTTTTCACAGCAAATGTATGGACCAAGTTTGAGATCGATCGGATGAGGGGAGATGATATTTATATCACGCCGTGACTGTGCGTGACCACGCGTGACTGTGCGTGACTACCCCAAAATTAATTTGTAGTCACGACAAGACTATGGGCCAAGTTTCAGATCAATTGGATAAGGTGGAATGGGGTCCACCCATGGCAGACAGACATACAGACCGACAGAGAGTATGAGTTAAAAAGCATAAATCCAATTTGAGTAGCATTCTTATTCATTTTTTTTTTTTTTTTTGCTGCAGATATGAACAAGTTCATATCTTATGCTATATTAATATGGGAACTAGATCAAAAATGGTCAAATCCAGACCATATTTGGTAAAAACACTTATTTTTTTTTGCAAAAATACATACAAAACAAATTTGTGCACACTCTGTGCATTAATTTAGTTTTTTGATAGATTTAAATGAAGGCCGGGAAGCAGCTTTATATGGGTGCTATGACGAAGAATTTCGTTGCAGGGTATATTTTTGGACTACTGATTATTAGTTGTAACAAACAAACACAAATAAAATTTGTGCTAGATCTGTATGATAATTTGGATCTTATAGCAATTTAAGTCAATCTCTAGAGTTCACTTGTTTGGGGACTAGCTGTGAACATGCAGCGATTTTCATCAGTTGCATTACAGTTTATCCTACGGCCGATGGAAGCTTAAGTACCAAATTTCATTAAAATACTCGTATATTTATATTTGCGACCTGTAGTTTGATTACAAGTTTTACATGGATAGACGGACAGACAGACGGACGGGCATCGCTATTGGTTATAACAAAAGATGGGTCTCGGCAAAATATGTTTGGAAGTTACAAACATTAGCACAAACTCATCATACTCTGACCACATTAGCATTAAGGAATTAAGATATTTGTTTTCAAATTATAAGCCTAAAGGTATTTATTTCGCTCGCAATCCTTTAATTTAGAATTAAAGATACGGATGAGAAGAGTTTTCGTATTTTAATATATGTAAAATTAAAAAATAAGAAACTAGTTTTAGTGATAAATAATATTTTGCAGTGTATATTTTAGCTGAAATTTTATTTTCGTGATTTTTTTTTTGGAAAATGGAGGGGTAGCTGTGCCTTATATAAAAATGTTATATACCGTTACATTATGACTAGGCCTACTTAGAAGTATTCAAGACAACCACATGTCCTACACCCACTTTAGATTCTATCTGACTCTGCCGCAAAAGTAAACAATCAAGTTTTTATAAATAAAGACATTCAAGCGTTTCCCATACTCCAGCAGCAACAACCACTTGAAATATAATCCTAACAAATATAACAGCACACCCACAATAGCACACAGGCAGCCATTTGGCATTTGTTATAACAAATTGTGTACCCAGGTACAACTAGGGAATGATTTGTTACAAAACAAATACAACAATAACCAATTTGTGCGAGACGAAAAGCAAACAAATGGGGCCGGCTAAAAGTGCTTGGCACATGAGAAATGTCTAAATTTGTACAACGACAAATTATTAATAAAAATATAACAAAACAATAACAACAAGCAAGGCACGATTGTGTCACCTATACAGTTTTACTCAAATCTTAAAAAATGTTTAACGGAACTACATCTGGGCAAGAAAGAAAATTACAATAGAATACAATTAGTTTTATAGAAAATAATCGTACTAACTTGTTTTTCTCTTTTCTAAGCTTGTATTTACAACAGTGGCCCAGTATGCATTGAAAAATTATTTCTCCAATGTTGGAGAAAAGTTAAGTTCTCAAATTGATATCTAATATAATTCTCAACTTGAGTTGAACAATTTTTCTCCTTGTTTGCTTTCAACTTGATATCAAGTTGAGACTTAAAATTTTTTTCCAATCTTTGAGAAATATTTTAACATCAATTGGATAACCAACACTTTTCTCCACTTGAGACCAAACTTTTTCTCAACTTGAGTACGATTTATGTTGAGTTTGAGATATTATTTACAACTTTTGTATTCTCGTATGGCAGCGCTGTTCATTTCTCACAGTAAAGGCCGAGTTAGCCCCACGTAACCGTAACCTAACGTGTCAGCCGTTTTTTTCACATGAAAAACAGTTACCGAACAGAACTGTAACGTAACTGGAACATCCCAACCTGCTGAATTTGATTTTCGCTACTTTTGTACGTGACATTTGTGAACAGCTTACAAAGTTTGGTTAATTTTACGTTCTATAATTGCACTAAATGCCAACGTTACATTTACGGTACGGTTACATTTTAAAAATGTGTGGCTAACTCGGCCTTAACGTTGCGAATCATATGTTCTAATTTCTAGAAATAATAATAATTGTGAAAGTTTTCAGCTTTGTGGTAAATTTTAATTATCTTGATTTAAAAAGGAATTGTTGCAGAAAAGAAAAATTAAATAAATAAAAGGAAGGTAAAAGTATAAGTTTTATATAATTAATGATATATATCTATAATTAAATTTGTGATATACATTATAGAACAAAAAAGTAAAAAGTGTGTTTTCATCTTGCCAAAAGCACCATTTAAGCAGGGCTCTGAATTTAAAGAATTCGAGTCCAAAGTACAATCAAGTACAAACAAGTTAAGCGACCTGGTAAGTTTCACAAAAATATGAGCAATATTCAAGGCTAATTACTTAATTTGTTATTAGGTTGCCGAACTTATGGCCATAATTTGTGGCAAACCTACAAAATTTCTAAAAATTGCATGGCGGAAATTGGTCACTGATGAAGTAGCCAACAAATACTGCTGGCAAGGAACAAATTCCAAAGAACCTGTACGAGCTCTCAGCGTAACGGCGGCATTAAAACGTGATTATATTTTTATGTTTTGATTCCAATTGATATTAATTAAATCTAATTAATCTTTCAAGATGCCTACAATCAAAAATTTTCTGCTGCTTCTTCGGACAGCGAGTTCGAAAGAACGATAATTTCATTTTTCCAACATGCCAACAACCGCCTACAAAAAAGGTGAACTATTTAAATGAAAAGGATGGAAACAAAATTAATTGATATATTTTTAACTATTTCTACTTTTTTGAATTTTTTAATATTAATTTAATTTAATATTAATTTAAATATTTAACATGCGATTCTTAGAAATTTTGTTTAATAGCCACAAATTAAGGCCATAAGTCCGGCAACCTAATAACAAGTTGAGTAATTAGCCTTGAATATTGCTTATATTTTTGTCAAACTTACCTGCTTAAATGGTGCTTTTGCCAATATTGACTTACGTTTTAAGGTTGCCGTACCGTCCCCAAATTTTACCTCTTCCAATACTCTTAATTTATTATTAATTCTGTAGTTAAAAAATTTTTAACATGTTATAATATTTAATGTGTCATAAATAATAAATTAAATTAAAAATTGCCGAAAAAAGTGGAAATAATTAATTGATATATTTTTAATTATTTCTCTTTTTTTCCTTTTTCAATTTAAATTCTTATTTATGTCCTATATAATATTAATAGTCAAAAAAAGTACAAATAATTAATTCATTTACTTTTAATTCTATATTTAAACAATTTTTAACATGTTATACTATTTAGTATGTCATAAATAATAAATTAAATTAAAAATTGCCGAAAAAAGTACAAATAATTAATTGATATATTTTTAATTCTATTTTTTTTTTGCATTTTTTAATTTAAATTCTTACTTATGTCCTATATAATATTAATATTCAAAAAAGTAAAAATAATTATTTAATTTATTTTTAATTCTAAATTAAAAAAAACATGTACATGATAATACATATTAAATATTTAATAAAATTAAATTGAAACATTCAGAAAAAAGTACAATGTTTCCATTTCTAAAATTAATATGATTTTTTTTAATATGGCAATTCCAATTCCATTTGATACCAATTGGAGAAATTTCTTTGCTATCAAGTTGAGAATCACAAATTTCTCAATTTGATAACTAAGAAAATCACCATATAAAAAATGTGCCTTTTAAGTTGAGAAGACTATAATCCGACTATTGAGGTGAATTTGAGAATTAACGTTGGAGATTTGAGAAATGTATTTGATCTCAAATGCACCTCAAGTTGATAGCAAACAATAATGTTTATTGGGGGTGTTCAAAAATAAAAATGTATTTGTGTTGGTGAGAAAATGATAATTGCAATGTAAGAAATGTTCAATGGCTTAATAGCAGTGTTAGTCTCTGTATGAATTTATTATTTATTGAAAATATGAAACTGTTTAACGTTTTGTGTAAAATTGTTTCAAAGAAATAAAAATTAAACAAAAATTAAATTTTTTAAAGGAAAAAAAAAAAATATGTATATATACATTAGGGTGGCCCTTATTAAGAAAAGTGTTCAAACTGTCGGTCTCACCCCCTAGAAATATGCGAATAGCAAAACAACTGAGAAATACAAAGTTTTGGGCCAATCAGAAAACGTTTAATCGTGGCGCAAAGCGATTGAAAATTTCAAATGTGTTTATATGGGGAAAATATGTCTTTTTTTCAGATTTTACGAAAATTTCGTTCTATAGTTTAATTTTTCCGACAAGCTGTTATATAATTCAGGATCAGTATTAACTTATCCCTTCAAAAGGCTATAAAACATCAAAATCGAATAAAACCTCGCCAAGAAATAGCAAATGCCCCAGACCACTTTTGTGCCAAAAAAACTAGGTTATGTTTTCTTAAACAAAATTTCAAAAACTGAATCTACCACTTTAAGGTTTTATTAAATATATGTTGCAGATTAACTGTGTGAATTTTTAAGTAAATCCCTCTGCCAGAATTTTTTTGACAAGGATTTTATTTTTGCGGATTTCGAGAAAAATTGGATTTTTGTTAAATATTCTGTAGATGTACTCTTTCTAAATACTTTGTATCAAAAATTCATAATTTTTCTACTTTTAAATGTTATATATTATCATGCTATAGCCTAGGGTTTCAGAAAAAAATAATATGACTCCATTAACCCTTTTGGAATTGCAGTCACATGTGACCCCAAACTAATAAAAGACAATTTATGCAAAAAATTCAAATATTTTGTAAGTACTGTCCAATTTTTAGATGCGAAGCTTAAAATAAGATAACCAAATGTGTAGAAGTTTCGTCCCAAAAATTTCGGATAAATCCGAGAACATTAACCCATTATTTGCCAAGGCCAGCTTTGGATTTTAAGATATTTAAAAAAAAAGAGTTTATCAGAAAAACCCGTTGATACCACTATTTAGAATTTAGGAAAAATAATTCGGTTAATTTTTATTTATTTAACCCTTCAGTGCTCCTGAAATCAAAATTATCCATTGTGATATATCTCTGGTGCAATTATCTGCTTATTGCTCGCGAATATAAATTAAAACAACTTAAGCCATATGTCTAAAAAATAGGAGGTTTTTTGAAATTCACTTTGATTTAATTTTGTAATTTATTCCATTAAGAGTAGTATTAATTTAATATTAACTTTTATATATATTATTATATTTGAAATTTACTTTCACTTAATAAACTATTTAAAACTGGGAAATATAATGTTAGAAGTTTGAAAAGATGTAGGTGACATTGAAGATAATATAAAGCGACCGATTATTAAAAATCAAAAATGTCAACCATTATAAGTATTGGCATCTTCACCGATTGACCTGAATTTTTTTTTTTGCGTTTTTTATCAATATCCATAAATTGGTGGGTGAGACATTATTACATAAAGTAATTTTATAACAAAATTGGTTAAAAGTTATTTTAATTTATATTAGCGAGCAATAAGCAGATAATTGCACCAAAGATCTATCACAATGGATTATTTTGATCCCAGGAGCACTGAATGGTTAAATAAATAAAAATTAACCGAATTATTTTTCTTAAATTCTAAATAGTGGTATCAACTAGTTTAATAGAAAAACTCGTTTTAGGTCATTTTTGTTTTAAAATATCTTAAAATCCAAAGCTGGCCTTGGCAAATAATGGGTTAACGATCTCGGATTTATCCCAAATTTTTGGAACGAAACTTCTACATATTTTGTTATTATATTTTAAGTGTCGCATTTAAAAATTGGACAGCACTTATAAAATATTTGAATTTTTCGAATAAATTGTCTTTTATTAATTTGGGGTCATATGTGACCCCAATTCCAAAAGGGTTAATGGAGTCGTACTATTTTTATCCGAAACCCTAGGCCATTAAGATAAAATATAATATTTAAAAGTAGAAAAGTGATGAATTTTAGATACAAAGTATTTAGAAAGAGTACATTTACAGAATATTTCACAAAAATCCAATTTTTCTCGAAATCCGCAAAAATAAAATCCTTGTCAAAAAAATTCTGGCAGAGGGATTTACTTAAAAATTCACACAGTTAATCTGCAATATGTATTTAATAAAACCTTAAAGTGATAGATTCATTTTTTTAAATTTTGTTTAAGAAAATTTTTTCAAACTTGAAAAAGGAGTTTTAAAAATGTTATCAAAAAAATTTCCTCTTTTAAAACAATACTTCATATCTGAGTACTTATAAGTATAGAGACCAAAAAAGAGTGATGGCTTTAATCAATTTCTCAAAGTTGAAAAAAATGCCATCAAATTTCATGACCTAGTTTTTTTAGGCACAAAAGTGGTCTGGGGCATTTGCTATTTCTTGGCGAGGTTTCATACGCTGTTGAAGTTTTATAGCCTTTTTAAAGGATAATTTAATACTGATCCCGAATTATGTAACAGCTTGTCGGGAAAATTAAATTATAGAACGAAATATTCGTAAAATCTGAAAAAAAGTCATATTTTCCCCATATAAACACACTTGAAATTTTCAATCGCTTTGCGCCACGACTAAACGTTTTTTGATTGGCCCAAAACTTTGTATTTCTCACTTTTTTTGCTATTCGCATATTTCTAGGGGGTGAGACCGACAGTTTGGACACTTTTTTTATTAAGGGCCACCCTAATATACATATACATTAGGCTTTTTTCTTTGTATAAAAATCAATCATTATTAATGACTTCATTGCATTTCCATATTAAAAAAGTATATTTAATATGTTAAAAAAATAAAATTTTTGGAAGGAAAATAATTTTTAAAAACATTTCAATTGCGTATTAGTAAAACATTTTTTAAATTTACTGAACTTAATGCGTTACTTTGTTTAGAACAAATAAATTTAAATCTGAGAAAAAAGTGCACAACTTTTATTTGTCGATCTTGATGTCCAAATTTATCAACCATTCTTTTAAATTTTCAACAAAAATTTGTTTTTTTTTATCAAACAGCTTTTCTTTTTCATTTAATTATTAACATCGTTATGAAAAGAATGAAAATGCCGTTTACAAACTTTTCCTTAAATGTTTTTATAACAAATAAGGCATTGGGGATTACCAAACACATTTACATATAATCATAAATTTTTTTTTCGTATATTGCTATTAATTTTTTCCAGTGCATTAAAAAAAATCGGCATACATCCGCTACACGTGTTCATTCGTCGCTGTTTCAGTGAGGACTAAAAACAAGAATGTAACAATACATGTGAGTTGAGCATGGACAATTGCCTATGAAATGAACAGCACTAATTTACAACAACTCTTATTGTGTTTCTTTTAAAAAATTAAAACATTTGCAATTTGTTAATATTTTACGAATACATTTTTTAAGTGTTATTTGAAACAAACTATTATTAAATATTACCTGGCATTTTCCTTGTATACACATGTCCAAACAATCGGAACTGCAATCAGTGCCATCTAACACACGTGGGCTGAGCTGAACTACAACACTTAGTACATCATAATGTTCGGAATAGTCTCCTGAATTTTTATTTTCAATTTTTTAAACCTCGTGATTCTTTAAGAATTATTTTAAATATTACGCATACGTACTCGTATAATCATAATCTTGCAAAAATAATACAGTATGAGACTCATGTTAACAAAAACTAAAAAAATAAAATTTAAACTTTAATAGAGCAAAAAACTTATGACTTTTATTGTTTTGTTAAACATTTCTTTTCATAACACATATTTTTTAATTTTGTAAAATAAATTTTAAAAAATGTATCAATTAATTTTGTTTTGTTAACACATTTTTTAGTTTTTTTTATAAACAATAACTAAGAAGTTTATATGACGTTATATGTCTGTAATATTAATAGGTAAGGCGATTTCTTGTGACCCATGATTTGTTCAACAGTTTTTTTTCCCCGATTTTGACCAAACTAATCTTATTTGAAATGTATTTCTTCTTAGCTGTTCACCAGATTTACAGATTTTAAAATTTAAAAATTTTTTTTGGCGCAAAATTTATTTTACTAACTACATACATACTACTACATACATAATATTGTACAATGCTATGTGTGACTTCATTCAATTTGTCAATGTGTTTGTGAGTTTGGTTACTGCAGTTACAATAATCATAATTCATTCACAATAAACGTAGCTTATTTGAAAGATATTTCTTTTTTTTTTTTGCTCTACACCAGATTTACAGTTTTTGAAATTTTTAAATTTTTTTTGAGTAAAATGCATTCAAAGTTGCTACTAACACATACATAAAATAATGTTATGATATGTATGTGTTTACTAAATTTGTTAATTGGTTTGTGAATTTGTTTTCTTCATTAACAATAATAATTTTGTTGAATTGAAAAAATAAACTTTGGACATAAACCAATAACGGCACTAATCGATATTTTAAAAATTTTGAATTGTGAATTGGGTGAATTTGATTAGCATACCTGAAATGTCGTTACTAAATGAAAAAATAAAATTTCCTAGAAATTGCACTCGAATTTCGAGGGCTGGGATCTGCTAGTAATAGTTGAAAGACTATTTTATTCTTCTCAATATATGTATGTCAAATGCAGAAGGATAAAAAATATATTTTAAATACGTGATGCAATATTTATGGACAAATAACTACTGCAAAGTTCTCTTTAAATTGATATATTAATGCATCCAACCGGTTGTAAAACTTAGCATATATAAAGTGTAAAGTAAAGTAAAAAAAATCTAAAATAATTCATTAGCAATTATAAAAAATTAAAAAAAGGGTTTAGAAACCCTATCTCTTAGGCCCAACTAACTGGACATAGAAAATAAGCATAAACCAAATTTGAGTGGGATTTTTATTAATGTTTTTGGCTGCAGATATGAAAAAGTTCATATCGGATGCTATATCTATTAGGGACTAGGCCCAAAAATGGACCGATCCTGACCATGTATGGTAAAGTCTCTTGTATTTTGCAAAAATATATACAAACAAAATTTGAGAAGAATCAGTGCAATATTTTTGTTTTTTGATAGATTTAAATGAAGATCGGGAAGCAGCTCTATATGGGGCCTATGACTAAGAGTTGTCCAATAGGGATCATTTTTGGACTACTGATTAATGGATGTAATATATACATACAAACCCAATTTGACTAAGATTTGTATGATAATTTGGATCTTATGGCAATATGTGTTGATTTCATAGGGGTCATTTGTATGGGCTAGGTCTGAACATAGACCGATTCTCACCAATTTCAATATCGTTCATCCCATGATCGATAAAGGATCAAATACCAAATTTCGCACAAAATATATTCATATTTGCGACCTGCAGTTTGATTACAAGCTTTACATGGACACACAGACGGTCGGACGGACGGACGGACGGACATCGCTAAATCGAATCAGATAGTGATTCCGATTCGATCGGTATAATTAAAGATGGGTGTAGGTCAAATATTTTTGGTTGTTACAAACAGCAGCACAAAGTCATTATACACAAACCACATAGTGGTATAGGGTATAATAAAGCTACACTCGATTCTGTGTGGTTTATGTGTGTTCGAAACAAAAAATACGTGATAGAAAAATGTTTGTGTAGACAACGACATATTAAAACGAGACACAGTCATGCTGTGATCGGCACCGTACAAAATTTGGAAACACACATAATTGATATGAAAATAAAAATATGTGTTGGCTGCTTTAGAACAGAACATTGTGTGTTTCATGTGTGTATTTTCTGAACCTTGGTTTTTCATACAAAATTTGTTGATAAAGTCTACTTGAAGTAAACTTTAGTTTTTTTGCATACGGCTCTTAATATTTAAAGTAAGGACTGAGATCGAAAAAAAACAACTTTTGAGCTAAGCACTCCATTTTAATGAAAACATAAAGAGAAATATTTGTGGTACATAACCAGAAATATTTGTGATCTTCTAGCTGTAAATATACCACTCCCAAGAACAATTTGGGACATCAGCGACAACATAAGTTGTGTCCGTCATGGCGTTTAGGTTTTTGGATACCACTAAATAATTGATATGTTATAGTGTCCACAAAAATAGTAGACATTTCGTATTGTATTATGATGGGAAGTTATCTATTTTTCAGACACTTTTTGATAAATATCTTTTCCCATAAATGTAAATATCATTTTCCAGGAAACTCCATTTCTGGCACTGAATTATTTCATCTACATTTCTTCTAGCATCAGCAACATACAAATTCTTAAGTTTCATCATCTTCAGACAGTGCAACAGCCGTTTTGGGGGTGGTGCGGGGGGGGTGGGGGGTTTGAGAAATTCCAAGTCAGTTTGAAAGACCTCGGCCAGTATAAGAAAACTTCCAAAGTTCAAACTTTTTGTCTGACCTTTTATATTTATCTAGTTTTTCAGCTATAATTCAAAAACCATTAATAATTTCTCATTTTAGTTCTCAGCAAAATTGTAGCTAAGGCTTGAATAAATAATTTTTATATAATTTTATGAAAGTTGTAATTTTTTCCTCTTTTTATAGCAATAACGCGTAAATAATTTCAGGCCATAAATAATTGAAAAACTAAGGCCAAAGATAATTCAAAAACGTTTGAGCACGTTTGAGCACAATGAAATACGTAATTTTTATAAAAAAAAAAACAATTTCTCTTTGAAAAATAACATCTTTACTCAAGTTCAATGAATTGCACCTATAAAAAAGTATTCGCCACATAAGTTTAGCGTCACGAACCATTTTCAAAATAGTTTCTAGTGCATCATCTGTTTCTTTCGTTTCTGAATTATACGCGATTGGAACTGAAGGTTTTTCATGGGTCTTATAAATGAAAATCGTTTTCAAGCTGCATACCTTAATTTTTCGCTTTGAATTCAATGTTTATACCTGAAAAACTAAGAAGACAAACATCAAGATAAGGAAACATATAAAAGTCACACAAAGTATGGCCTAAAAATGCCAAACCCTTTGCACGTTTTACTATACTGGCTTAATGCTTTCACTCTGACTTGGAATTTCTCAGCCCCTACACAATGACCAGGCAAATGTTAATTCCATAATTTCTTTGAATTTAGATTAATGCGATGAAGTTACTTAAATACACACACTCGGTGTTGATTTTAAATTAATCAAACCATGTGATTGTTGCGTTTGTGATTTTAGTCATATTAATAAATCAATATATATAAAAATTTATTTGAATGCCCAAAATATTATATAAAATATTTTAATTGATCATATATACATATATATATACCCTATACCACTATGTGGTTTGGGTATAATGACTTTGTGCTGCTGTTTGTAACAACCAAAAATATTTGACCTACACCCATCTTTAATTATACCGATCGAATCAGAATCACTATCTGATTCGATTTAACGATGTCCGTCCGTCCGTCCGTCCGTCCGTTCGTCTGTGTGTCCATGTAAAGCTTGTAATCAAACTGCAGGTCGCAAATCTTTTGTATATATTTACGCTGATCCCTGACTCACTGACTGACTGACTGATTCTGTAACGCTGAAATAATACACACACAGCACTCCCTACAAAGCAATGCGAAATACACAAACAAAATTTAATCTTTCTCATTTTATGCAAACCCACACATAATTTTCTCTCTTCTATGTTACCGACCAGTACTGCTAATAAAATCTTCTGAAAATCGACAATTTTGGTAACTAAATCGCCAAAATTGTCATTTTTAAAACAAGAAATTTTCAAGAAAAATAAAAATAAAACTCCACAAAATATTACAAAAGGAAACAATAAAATTTATTTATATAATTCATATTACGAATATTATTACAGCATTGGTTATTTCTATATACATATAAAAATGTATTAGTGGTGAAATTTCAACGGAAAAAATTTAACACAGCAATCAACTAAATAATTTTATTGATATGTATCTACAGCTCAAACATATAATATAGGTTTAAATTATCGCCGTAATTAAAACTTAAATCTTAAATAGAGATGCTATTCAAGGTATTTCCGTTTTGAAACGACTTGACCCAGAATTTAATCTATACATATTTTGTAATTTCCATTTACACTGAACAAAAAATATCAATTTTCGATAAACAACCCATTAATTGTTAACCCTTGAAATCGTAATTTGTATACTACTGAAAATTTTAAATCTTCAATCATCATTTTAACAAATTTAACAAATCATTTTAACAAATTGAAAAATCGTCGAAATTACAATAAGTTGTCAAAATTGGCAACACTGCTAACGACAATAGCCCTACATATGCAGATTCCGTGTTACATATGGAATAAGTTGAGCCCAAAAAATGCATCAAAAAAAGACTAATATCTATTCAAATTCTTCTTTAAATTCCCATTGGTGGTCAATGAAAAAATTCTGCAAAAAAGGAATGAATGAAATTTTAAACATTTTTATTTTTCTCATTTAACGTCGTCCGATATGCATACTTACTTCTTTTATCTTTTATCTTTTATCTTTTATCTTTTATCTAAACTTATCCGTTTCTCTGTTTTGTTTTTCTTCTCAAAATTGTTTTGTATTGTTAAGAGTGCTTTCGCTCAGGTTCTCTGATGGCAATCACTTACCAAAGAGTATGCTTTTTTTGATAAATATTTGAGAAAAAAGAGATCTTCAATGTGGATTTTGTTGTTGTCCAACGTATGATTTCGTTATAGCTCTGTATTGAAAATGAAAAGCCCTTCAAAAAATAGTGCAATATTGAGTTTAAAATTTCAATTATTGTAACTTTGCATAATTAAATTACATTGTAATTTTAGAGAGAGGTGGGAAAATAATTTTTTTTTTTCACTCATAATATTAATTTTTGCATAATTTGCTTTTAAAAAAATTTAGACAAACATAAATTACGTAAATAGGTATTTATATTTAAGATTTTAATTTGAATAATTTATTGAAATTATCATTGAAGAATTAAAGGCGATTTTTTTTAAGTAAAACTAATACGCGCTTATTTTTTATTTTTGCTTTTTTGGATTTATAGATAACTTTGCAAAAAATGTAGTTCTCTTTTTTCAGTTTACATGTATGATGAAATATGAAATATTTTTTTCTTTTTTGTGTAGGTGTATTGATGTTTGCACTTCCTTAAGGGGTAGTAGGTTTTAAAACGTTTTTTGGATTTCTCTTTCTGAATGCATATCGAAGGTGTTGTGTCAAAATTTTAAGTAAATCAGAGCAAAACTTAAGAAGATACAGCGATTCCAGAGACCGGCCTCATACGGTATATAGTTAGTATATAAATCATAGTATATAAATTCGAAGTCCGTCGACATCATAACTCAAAATCTACTTGACCGATTCTTTTGCAATTTTAGACATTATATCTACACATAAATCATTAGGTAACCATGAAGGTTTTTTTAATTCCATTTTCTTCCCCATTTTTTAACAACAAATTCCCAAAATTGTATAGCAAAAGTCGTTTTTCACTTCAAAATTCTGCAAAAAAAAAATTGAAAAACTCTTCGTCACTACTTCAGGAAACATGTCACCTTTTGAACGCATTTCGATTTTTTTATTTCACAGTTTTTGGTTTGTATTTTTTACAACTGTTTTTCGATTTTTTTTTTTAAGAAATTTTAAAAACATTAAAATTAATTTTTTTTAAATATATAAAATATAAGAAAATTCTGAAATGGAAAAAAAATTTGTTTGTTGAAGTCTCAATAAACGGGCGCCTAGGCGCCACACAATCCTCTAGTATGAATATATTTTAATGGAATTTGGTATATAAGCTGTTATCGGCCATGGGATGAACGCTATTGAAATTGGTGAGAATCGGTCCATGTTCAGACCTAGCCCCCATACAAATGACCCCTATGAAATCAACATATATTGCCATAAGATCCAAATTATCATACAAATCGTAGTCAAATTAGGTTTGTATGTATATATTACATCCATTAATTAGTAGTCCAAAAATGATCCACATTGGACAACTCTTAGTCATAGGCCCCATATAGAGCTGCTTCCCGATCTTCACTTAAATCTATCAAAAAACAAAAATATTCCACAAATTTTTCTCAAATTTGGTTTGTATATATTTTTTCAAAGTGTAAGTGACTTTACCAAATATGGTCAGGATCGGTCCTTTTTTGGACCTACTCCCCATATAGAAATATCATCCGATATGAACTTTTTCATATCTGCAGCCAAAAAAATTAATTAAAATGCCACTCAAATTTGGTTTATGCTTATTTACTATGTCCAATTAATTGGACCGAAGAGGTAGGATCTCAAAACCATGGTATAGGGTATCGTATGGTCGGGCTAGACCGACTATAATTTTCTTACTTGTTTTTTTTTTTAATTTTGCGACCCCAAGTATTTATATGCTTGATCCTTATAACAACTCGAGTTGGTATGATGACGACCTTCCGTCTGTCTGTTGAAATCCCGCTCATTCATATGGAGGAACCTCTAATATTTTTAAGTTTATCAAATTATGTACTTTTTCAAATATTTTGCTTACATTTGTTATAAAAAGTGCAATGTTAAACCCAGGTGAAGGGCATCAAAAATTCGGTGTAACCGAATTTAATAACCTTACTTAAAAAATATGTAGTTTTTTTACCAAGTTGCGGCAGAATGGCTTGTAAAAGATAAAATTCTCTTTATAATATTTTTTTACGGCGGTTTTTAAATTTCACACATTTTTACAAACAATATAATTTTTTTTTTAAATTTTTCAAAAATTGGTCAGCTTTAATTACGGACTTTCAAACTTTGATTTAAGTTCCCTTAAATTTGTAACATTTATTTAATAGTTTTACTAATGCGTAATATACTTTAGAATTAAGGACTATTAGCAACAAAGTTTTAGTTTTCTATAAAAATTAAAAAAAATTCACATTCCCAGACAGAGCTCAAATATCTTATTTAAAACTTTTTTTTGCATTTCTATTTCTGAATGCACAAAATGTTGAGAGTATTGGTTCAAAATTGCAAGTAAATCGGAGTAAAACTTAAGAAGAGACAGTGTTTCCAGCGACCGGCCTCATACTGAATATCGGATATAAATCAGTTTTTAAAAAACTTTAAATCCATTTTCTCGCAAATAAATGTTCGAAGTCCGTGAACATCATAACTCAAACTCTACTTGACCGATCCTTTTGAAATTTTACACACTATATCTACACATAAATCGTCAGGATACCACATGATTTCACATGATCCGGTAACGACTTATGATGTTCACCGCAAAACAACAACGCCTCAGGAGATTCGCTGTCACGGACTTATTTATTAATTGAAAATTTATTCAAAGATTCTTCAAATGTTATGCTAACGTATATATGAAATATATAATCCAACATTATTCATATTTTCAAAAAAGAATTATACGGCTTTTTTAACTTTTAAAACCTTACCTCCCCCATTAAACAATTTTCTAAAATATTAATAGCAATCATTTGGTGTTTCCTTTTCTAAGCCTGGAATGTATAAAAAGAGCTAAGTGAAATGATTCCCATATAAATATGCGATGTAATATATTCAACATAAAAGCCGCAACTAAATTTATGTGTAGTTTTCTGACAAATCAGACAGTAAAACAGCATCACACGGCAGGCAGCTGCTGTAGTAAAATACCACAGAATATTTTACAAAACAAAAGGAATAAAATTAAAACTATTCAATTTGAAATATTTTTTTACTCGAATTAAGCATTCAACCCTTTATAGTAGTCAAAAGAAAACCTCTTAACAAAAACAAAAGCAAAAACATAAAATTCTCCCTTTCAGCTTATTTGAAACATGATATAGCATGACATAAGAGTAAAACAGTTCAATTAGTTGGTTTTGTTAACTAAAAAAAAAAATAATCCCTTAATATACACACCTGCAACTCAGTGCAGATGGCTCTACGTAATCATATTGTGGTGTCCATTTATATAAAGCCCCATCACAAGGCACATCATAGTTGACCGAACACTGTTGTGCTCAAAAATTCAGTTTCACCAGACATGGTTGCATATTGTAAATATCTACACTGTCACCTTTACAGCCATTAGCATTTTGACAACGTCGTTTTTGTTGCATGATACCAACATCACAACTTCGTGAATATGTTGACCATTCTGACCAGGTGGTCCAACCGCCAGAGCCAGTATTACTGCTACTGCTGCTGCTGCCGATACTGCTGTTGCTACACTTTGCTTTGATGAAATACACTAAAATTAATTAATGATTATTTTCAAAAAAAAAAAAGTGTGTCACCCTGCACATAACAAAAAAAAACTTACTTCTGATTCATTTTCCAAATCAGTGGCTGTGCTCCAGCTATTACCAAAGGCTTGGCTAGCATTATGTTGTTTCGCTAGAAATGCATCATCAATAATTATCTAAAAAAACGTATGTAAAAGAAAAATCTATACAATTTATAAAAGTAAATAGTTAATTAAAGTTTATAAAAGTTTTTGTAGAGCAATTATTGTAATGAAAAATACTTTACAGTGATTTCCTATATGAATACCATTTATTTTCTTTTGTTTTTCTTATTTCTTTCTTTGTTACAATTAGAGCATTCTAAAGGTCTGACATGATTAACAAGAAAAACATGCAGCTACCTCCGTTTCCTTTTTGCATTTATCATCTCTCTCATAATACTTACATTTTCTCTTGTACAGGGAAGGTCTGTTGTTGCGTATTCTCCTTTCTTAATTACATGTGTAATGGATGAGGTTAGTCTGTGGGATCCGAACATTTTTATGTTTTTTTTAATTTTTTTTTCGTTGCTAATGAGAGACCGATTTCTTAGATGGTATAATATGGGAATTTATAATTTGGTATCAAGTTCATATGATACAATTCTTATTTTCCCACACCCTTCATTGCCCATGCAATCATCTAGATTGTTTTAGTTTTTGCGTTTCTATTACTTACATATAAAAATTTCCAGGAGACCAACCCTTTTACTCTTTTATATTGACTTCTTTATTATAACAAAATTAAATATTTTTCCAATATATTTGCACTTGATAAAAAACACCTCTCATTATTTCGAATTGCATTAATTTTACATATTTATGTGTACGTATACTCCATGTGGATTTATAAACGTTTTATCTGTCACTTGTCCTCCGATGCCATAAATATTGATCGGTAAATTGTTTTTTGGCTCAAAGGATGTAGAAAAGAGTGCCAGTATTTCTTCTAGAATCCAATGGAGTCTTCTTTCATAACACAAAGAAAGAACATATAGCCTGCAGATAGACATTAAGCAGACTGCTAGTTATATAGAAATAAATTTAAATCAAACTGATTTTTACTTGTTGAATTTCGTTAGAACATTTTCATTTTAACTAAAGAGCACAAGCCTAAAACGTTTTAAAAAAATACGAACAAAGTAATTCCTTCGTTTATAAATTTGGTTATGAAATTACCAGAATTAAGTTTACTAGCAGAGCCCAGCCTTCGAAATTCAAGTGCAAATTCTAGCAAATTTTATTTTTTCTTTTAATAAATAATTTTATAAGAGCCTAAATGTATGCTTATCAATTTTAGCCAATTCACAATTACACACAGGGCTTTTGGTATTTATAATAAACACACACACAGCATGTTGTTGATGTATGTTTCAGTAGCAACATTAAATGAGCATTACTCCAAAAAAATAATTCCAGACGATGGAAGTCTGTAAATTTGGTAGATGGCTAAAAAGAAATACCTTTCAAATGGGGTATGTTTTGTCTAAATCGGTTAATAATTAACATAGTAACATCAGTCACAAGAAATCGTCTAGCCTGTTAATACTATAGATTTAGTTTTTGTTTAGAACTTACTGTCACAAAGGCAAATCCATTGAAATTAACAGCTGTGCAACTAAATTAATTTTCAATTGTATAATTTGGTTTGTGCATTAAATTCCAACATAAATTAATCGAAATGACTTTTAAACGAATTCTCCGATTTTAATAAAATTTTAAACTAATAAATGACATAATTTGTTAAATTAACATATTGTACATTATTTTGCAAAATTAATTATTGTATATGAATATCTTATAGTACTTTAATTGGTATTATTGGCGAATTTCTTTATATTCTTCATCACTCTCTGCAAGAGCTCAATATAGTTATAAGGGCCTTAGTTCTAGATATTTTGAGTGGATTCGCATTTCTTGGGTTGAATTTGCATTATTTTTTTGTGCTATCCAACAGCCGATTTACTGTAATGACATGATCCAAGATCAGATGGACAAAAAAAAAACGGAGATACCTGAGGCTGCTTAAAAATGGAAGAAGTCTCTTTTGCTGGCATTCTTTAATATGCAAATCGGTATTAATCATATTGTCACATACGGACTGATTATTTATCCACAACAAAAAATAGCCTGACAAACTAAATTTCATTTCGGCAACTTTATTTTCTTTTGTGTCTTAAATTGTTCATGGATATTCCCTCTTGTATCGGCTACGTAAAAACCCACTCGCGGTTGCTGTGAGGAGTCGCAAAGCACGTATGTTTCATCGTCCATAATGAAGATATTCATAATTGTTAATATAATTTCGTTTAAGATTGTTAGCCGATTATTATACCCTCCACATCACTGTGTCAATCCGTTAATAAGTCATCGAAATAAATTCCGGAGACCCCACATATATATATTTTTGATCCTTGTAAAGGGAGAAGTTGATATGGTAATGTTAGTCTGTTTATCTGTCCGTCTGTCTGTCTACTTTCAATTAAAAAAGTACGAAAAACCCTAAAATGTTTGTTCTTATACAACGTCATTCACCATCATTCACCAAATATAGACGTTTTGTCTAATATAATAATTATAATTATAATAATGTCTGCAGAACATGGATGGAGGGCATCAAAAATTCAGCACATTCGCATTTTATACTTTTACTTCTTTTCCCGTCATATTCCTCTTGGAGTTTTGATTATTATTATTTATTATTTATTTTATTTTATTCAGTCTACTGATTTACATCTTACAGACTATTGGAATATTAATATATCATTTGTACAATAATTAATCTTATATATTAAAAAAATTTATGAAAACTAAAGTCAGTCCGTCTGGCCGTTCTATCCGGCCGATTTCCTTCATTTTTTTTAATGAAAGGTATTTAGACACAGATATGTCATCAATCATTGAAATTTACTCAACTCTCACATTACTCAAGTTATACTCAATCAAGCAATTCGAGTTCTCATAGCTCCTCTTCTAATGAATGGATCTTGATCGTTTTACTCTTAGAACACTCAATGAATCAAGCTCTTTCTTTTGAGCTATTAACTGTTTAAATTCGTTGAGTTTGAAGAAAGTTATGCGTGCACAATCAACTTTGCATTCAATTTTTTCAAGATTTTTTCAATATTTTCCTTCACTCAAACCTCTATAACTAGAGTTCTAATTAACGCAGGCTGTTGACACAAGTCTAGGAACACTCAGTGGATCACGCTCTTAACACACCTTTAGGCTCATTGAAATATTCATAATTTTTGTATATATAGATTAAAAAACATTGGAAGACAAAAATTTTATGAAAAACAAGTAAGAAAATTATAGTCGGTCTAGACCAACTATACGATATCCTATACCATGCGTTTAGAGACCCTATCTCTCAGGCCCAACTAACTGGATATAGAAAACATGCATAAACCAAATTTGAGTGGGATTTTTATTAATTTTTTCGGCTGCAGATATGAAAAAGTTCATATCGGATTCTATATCTATATGGGGACTAGGCCCAAAAATGGACCGATCCTGACCATGTTTGGTAAAGTCTCTTGTATTTTGCAAAAATATATACAAACAAAATTTGAAATTTGAAAAGAATGCAATATTTTTGTTTTTTGATAGATTTAAGTGAAGATCGGGAAGCAGCTCTATATGGGGCCTATGACTAAGAATTGTCCCATAGGGATCATTTTTGGACTACTGATTAAAAGATGTAATAAACACATACAAACCCAATTTGACTAAGATTTATATGATAATTTCGATCTTATGGCAATTTATGTTGATTTCATAGGGGTCATTTGTATGGGGGCTAGGTCTGAACATGGACCGATTCTCATCAATTTCACTAGCGTTCATTCTATGGCCGATAAAAGCTTGCATACCAAACTTCATCAAAATATATGCATATTTGCGACCTGCAGTTTGATTACAAGCTTTACATGGACACACAGACGGACGGACGGACATCGTTAAATCGAATCAGATAGTGATTCTGATTCGATCGGTATAATAAAAATGGGTGAAATATTTTTGGTAGTTACAAACAGCAGCACAAAGTCATTACACCCAAACCACATAGTGGTATAGGGTATAAATAATATTTCCTAGAATTTGCACTCGAATTTCGAGTGCTGGGCTATATTAGTTTTTTTTTTTTAATTAATAATAAAATTTGTTTGTTTAATAAATAAAAATTTAAAAATTAATTGAAAACTTTAAATAAGTTCAATTTAAAATCATTGTTATCTAAATTGAAATTTAGAAAGGGTGAGAAACTATTACAAAGCTTTTAACATCTTGTAATTGGTGCATTATTCCGCTCGTGACTTAATTCACTATAAGGAGTATGAATTCTTTTTAAAAATTAAAAATATAAATTGGTCCATATGTGTTCCTTGAGGAATAACAGAATATGCATCAATTACAGTACTAGAAATGTAAGAACTAATTTTAGCAATTAGTTTCATATTCGTTAAAAAAGTAAAAAGTTAATACCAAACTACTGAAGTTTACCTAATAAAATATCATGATTGACTGAATCAAAAAAACCTTTGAAAAGTCAGTAAATATGAATTTAACTTATTTTTTGATCGCCATGGAAACTATAACTAACTTCTGTGCTTTATACGATTTAAGTCGATTTTCTTCCGAAAGAATCTGAACAATTGATTTTTTGAGCTGCTTTAATGGTATTTTTCTTAAAAAGTGCCAATATTTTCTTAACATCGTTAGGATCAGTTTAGCACTTTCTTGTTTCAATTCCCGCGCTTTTAATAGTAAGACTTCCGTTATATGTTTTAATAACTCAGGAAACCATTTGCGGAGAAACTTTTGTAGACGATTACGTTAAAAACACGTTTGGGGTTTTTATTAAAATCACATAAAATTTTTAAAGTTTTTTTATTCCATTCTAAAATAATCAAGTTTAACATGATTAATTAATTAATTTTAACTAAGTAAACTTTCACAAGCGATAAGGTATGTTATATTTTTACGAACGCAAGACTTTTAATACAAATATCAAATAAAATCATGTGAGTCCGATCACAGGGAAGATGTGTAAACATCTAGAAATTAAAAAATTTTTTATGTCATTTTTTAAAATCAAACAGAAAGCGTCATCTATTTATCACTTATAGCAAAAACTGTTTCAGCAAATTCAACAACACTTTGCTGTAAAACGTTAAAAATATCCCAATATAAACGTATATAAGTGATACATAGAAGACGCTTTTAAAAAAGTGTCATTAAAAAAACAATGTTATATCATAATTTTTTCACCAATACAAACATAAGTCACACAGCGTTATCTGCTTCAGCTCACACCGATATGAGTTACGCTGTTTTTGTGATTGTATTGTGAAATAGAAATTTACCCCCCTGCGCGTATAGATGTTTACACATCAATAACAATCATTTAAAAAAAGAAAAAATTAGAAAACTGGTAAGAAACTTATAGTCGGTCTAGACAGACTATACGATACCACCATACGTTTCGTGAGAGGGTCTTGGATTCAACTTTGTTGAAGCCATAACTGCATGTAGAAAATAAGCTTAAAGCAAATTTTAATGTTATTGTTATCAATTTGTGGCTTGCAGATATGAAGTTCACATCTGATCTTATTTTTCTATGGGGACTAGAAAGTAGTTCTGAGTCAATCGGTATAATAAATGGTGGGTCTAGATGAAATATATTATTATACTCTCACCGCATAGTGGTATCTGGTATAAAAATAATAAACGGGTAGCGATTATCTCAAGTACTTGAAGGTTAATGTTGTAAAATTATTTATACTATCATATAAACTAAGTAAATATGTGTATGTAAGAAACAATTTAAAATGTTCAGCCGGAAAGAAAAAGTTCATTTAGAATTCGGTAATTACTTATTTATAAATTAAAACTGTTTCAATAACTCATACCAACAGCATAAATAAGCAAAATACCTCTACTATGGCCTTCAATTTTTGTTTGGTTTTATACATAATCTGTATACACATACTTATACAATACGCTCATTCTGTTGCCATAACAAAGCCAATTGCATAAATGGCCCATGTTATAAGGCCAGGATAAAAACTAGCAAGCATACAGATGTAATTACAAATATGTGTAGATGTCCTTTGACATTGGTTGAGGGCATATGTAATTTCGCAATGTAGCTCAAACATTTAGCCAGAGAGCATATGAAATAAGACGGAGAAGGGTATAAATGTTTCTCTGCGCTGTTTTATGATATTTATATATATAATAAGGCTTTCTTTCGAAAAACCTATAACATACTTTTTCATTCGTAAAGTTTAGTTAATTAAAATTATTATTTTTTTTTATCACGTTAGCCTTGGAAAACATGCTGAAATATGTTTTCCAGATATTATAAATATTTGATAATTCTTTCACTTTTAAGTGAATTGTGAGGCAAATGTTCGTGAAAAATTTATAAAATTTGTAATAAAAATCCATAAACGGTCTTTTAAAGTAACCGTTTACAAGGCAACTTTATGTAGAAAATTTTGTATCTCTATCTGCCATTGCCATCGGTCCTGTTAATCTGTTTTATAACAAAACTAGCTGAACCCGGTGTGCTTCGCTACACCCCATCGTTATAAAATAAAATAACATAAAAAAAAAATATTTATATATTAACAAAATATTATTTATTTAATTTAGAATTAATTATTGCACTAACAACTTTATATAGTCAAGGGCTTAATAGAATAGAAGTTATTATTGATTTTAACTTTTCTAAAAAGGGCGTGGTCCCGCCCAGTTTTCTCGTAGTACTATTTCTATTACTTTCAATACGATATATACCAAATATCGTCGCTGTAGGTTAAAAATGGCCGACATTTGACGATTTTTAATTTTGGGTATTATGGGCCCTTTGCCCACTAACAACTTTATATAGTTAAGGACTTATTATTTCACAAAAATATCCTTTTGTGAAAATTTCATGACGATCCTTCCAGTAGTTTAGAAGATATTACGATTTTTTATTTTTCTAAAAAGGGGCGTGGTCCCGCCCAATTTTCTTCTGGTATGTATTTTTATTCATGCCAATACCATATGTACCAAATATGACCGCTGTAGGTCAAAAAATTTCCGAGATATGACGATTTCAAATTTTGGGTTATATGGGCGTGCCGTGGGCGTGTCCAATCAAAAATCTATATAGCTTATTATTCCTTCCAGAGTCACAGTAACACGCTCTGAAAATTTAAGGAAGATCGGTTCGGGGGTTCGGCCTCCTATAAAGCACAAACAAACACACATTCATTTTTATATATATCGATAGATTAAAAGCAGATTAATTATAATTTAAGGGGATTTGGTAATAAAAAAATGTATGGCTACCTTACTGTAGATAAAAAGTTTATAAAACTTTAGGTAAATTCATATTACAAAAAAGGTATTTTGTATAGAAAACATTGTTAGTGGTAAAAGTAAGTATCTGAATTAAAAAAAAGGGGGCGGTGAAGTGGGCGTGGTTCATAGTTATATGGCGACGTTAACAGTATTAAGAGCAATATACTACCAAATAAATAAAAATTCGTTGGAAGGAACAAATTTGTACAGAGAACAAAAAGTTTAAAACTTTCAAACAAAATTTGGCGTGAATAGGGGCGTGAAAGGGGGCGTGGCGTAAGAAATGTTTTTTTCTACCACGCCTGGATTATAATGCGTATAAATTTGAAGTAAATCTGTTAAAAACTATATGGGAGCAATTACATTATTTTAAAAAAGTGGGCGTAAAAGTGGGCGTGGTGGAAAAAAATCCCTATTAATCATGCCAGAAAATTACAGGAAGATCGGTCCAAAGGTTTGGTCTCCTATAAGGTACAAAACAAATAAACAAACAAATAAACAAACACACATTCCATTTTATATATATAGATAACAACAATGTTCATTAAACGGGTGTTTCTAGGTTTAAGTTGCTCCGTAAAAGTATAAAAAAGTATATATGTATGTATTTATAATAACAAATATATAGACAATGTTCTTAGATGTTGGCTTTATTTCATAGGAACATGTGTAGCACGTTGTCATTCATCCATTGAAAATGACAGCAAATGTCAAGACAAGAAAGCAAATGTTTATGATTGAATATAGAATGTAAAAAAATTTTTATATATAAAAACTGGAAACCAAAATGACGATAAACGTGTTTAACCTGTTAATAGTGTCTGTTTTATACAAGTATATGTGTAGGGGCTTAATATCGAATAATCGAACCTCAAGGAATTTTTATATTTTAGTAAAAATTACGTGTAAATTAAATATATTTTGGAATAGAACTTATGCAAAAATAACCAAATATCCTAAAAGAAGATAGACAAAGATTTGTTTAACCTGTTAACCGTTATGAAATAAAAATCGTACTTGAAAGTGAAGGAAGTGATATTTTATTTTAGATCTGATAATTTTACTATATTCGATTCAAGGCTATGGGCAGTTTTTTGATATGCTCCAC
The DNA here is from genome assembly GCA_963682025.1 of Cordilura impudica. NCBI lineage: Eukaryota > Metazoa > Arthropoda > Insecta > Diptera > Scathophagidae > Cordilura > Cordilura impudica. The sequence goes on from OY821518.1 coordinate 305,031,795, forward strand.
ACCACCGTCTGATGTTATTATGCAAAATAATATATTTATCTGGTTAAACTCAGGGTAATACTGTTTGCCATTATTTCGAGCAGGTTGATATTTAAAATGGCGTAAATCGGGTATCATTGTGCTAAGAATTTTTCACTTTTTTGAAATATTTTATTTAAATTTGTTACAAACAATGCAGATATTAATGTAAACGTAAAACCCAGGTTCAGGGTATAAAATATTCCTTTTTTTTTATAAAATGTAATTTAGATGTTAACAGGTTACTTCGTATAATAAAAATTTTTTATATTGTAGAAAACAATCTATAGTAAAGGCCAACATAATACAACTCCTGAACTGTACTATACTTTACTGTGCTGAAACGAATCGAAAACTTACACTGAGTGCTTGAGAGTCAAACATACAAATAAATCCATTTAGAAATTCATCATTTAAAGTTTGACAGGTTTACGGTACAACGTTGACAAGGGATGAAGTTAAGCTGAACAACAATGGTGGTAAAAAATAGAACAGAAAAACACTCAGCCTAGACAATCTCTGTATTAATGTTTTATGCAATCAAAATAAATAAATAAATAAAAACATTACAGGATACGGGTATCATTGAGCATTTGTTGAGAAAAGTGTAGCTAGGGTTGTCTTAAAATGTGTTTGACTGACTGACATTATTTTCCCATTAGTTTTTTGTTCGTTTTTGTATTTACCTTCATTGTCTGAGATTTATATTTGTAGAGCATATATATAAGTAAAAGCAGAATTATACATAATTACACTATGCTCCAAATTATCCAGAATTTTGATAAATATTAGTTGCTCGTTAATATTTTTAAAGCATTTTTTTTTTTTCTAATTTGTGAAATATATTAATTTCAAAAGTAGCCGGCAAAATAATTGAAGTCATATTCTAAAAGAATCACATTAATCATCAATGGAATCATTTAATGGCGTTAATTTAATTTGTTATGAAAAAAGTTAATTTTTAAATCTAAACGATATCAAATATAGATTGAGAGAATCCAATCAAAAAAATGAAAAAAATAAATTATTTAAAAAATAAATCGATACTGGAAAAAATTATTGATACTGGGCTACATATGATGTTGAGTTAACAAAAATGTATATTGGCGTAGCAAAAGAAAAATTTATATTGAATTTTTTACTTTTACAATCAAATTTTTCTCTTCGAAATTTAAAAAAGTACCGCATTCCTCACAAAAATTACAAAAAATATATATATTTTGCAAAAGTGATTTATCATGACTTCTCATGCAAAAAACACAAAACTGTATTCTAAAAGGCCCAAAAAGGCGCTAAATTAGTTTGAAACTAAATTCGTTAGAAAGCACTAGTTATGTGTTTGTTAAAAGAAAGATATTTTTATTGATGATCAAAAAACGTATATATTAATTGAGGAGGTCCATAACAAAACGCAATAATTCCACTTTTTATGTTTATAGTTTTTATGACTAAATCTGGTTCTAGATATTGAAACCTATCTGCCCATAGTTATAAAGCATACCAAAGGCCAATAATTTTACTGTAATTCAATACCAAAAATAATGAATTAGACAAAAATGAAACAATTCCAAATATATGTGTATTCTATTGACTTTAATTAGATTTATTCGTTTTTCCAAAATAAAAAGTTTTCTGGTGAAATTATTGCGTTTTGTTATGGACCTCCTCAAGTGTACATTTGAGAAACGTTTGATGAAACGTTTTGAAGTAGTAGATATCAATAATAAAAAAAAAATAAAATGCGTTAAAACCTTTACTTATACCGGTTACTTTTTAACCCTCTGCGACTGACGTGATATAGTTATCACAATTCTAATGACGTGGTAGACTATCACACACCATTTCCATGGCTTATATTTTCCAAAGTTCCGTTTTGTAAAACTAATAAAACCATTTTTGTTTATTGTTCATGAGTGTAAGTTACTATTTATATAGTTATTTTTCTAATTCAAAGCATGAATTTTCTGTAAAAAACTTAGACCTGTATTAAAACAGAAAAAAAAATTAATAAACACATTTTTTTGAACAAATGTTTTTTGTTTTGTATTACTTAGACTTAAATTTAGCAGTTGGTAACAAAAAAAATTAAATTCAGTGGTTAAAAAAAAAAAATAAATAAACATTTCAATTGGCACATCAAAGCCTATAGCTAAACAAACAAAAAATATTTCATGTTATAATTTATGATGCAAAAATTTTAGATTTTGCTTAATTTACGCTTAAGTTAATCAGTCTTAAGACTTGAAATCATATATATATATATATATGTATATATAAAATCTACAAATTTTCTTGACATGTCTCGCAAAGAGGCTTGGAGCACTGGACAAATTGGCTTCAAGCAATCACAACAGCAATACTTTGTTACCCTTTTTATCTTTGGAGGACAAATTAAACACAGTTTTCTTCCACTTGGTGGAGTAGGTTGAATAGTTGGTGGCGGAGGGGGTAGATCTTTGCCTTTAAACGGCAGTAACATTTCATCGATGCAAAGGTATGGTCCAGGAGTATATTGAAATTGACTGTTTAGGATGAATTTGTTGAAGAAATTTGAAATTGCTGCAAGTGGATCTTCCCTGAGACGCTCCGCTCTAGTAGTTGAATCATCAAATCTGAGTCAGTTTATCAAACAAGAAAAATGCAAATTGGACATCCCACAACGAAATATTTTACGGCCACTGCCATCAGTCGCGAACACTGTTCTATGATCTTCGTCATTACATTTGAAAACTGAACTGTAGTACAGTAGACCAATGAATGCTTTCATTTCCGTTACATATGTATCCATAAGTTCTATCTTTGTAGTATTATTAAATATTGTTCGGTAACTACAGAGTTTTTGATTAGTATATTTTACTAAACACTCCAGCATGGATTCGTCAAAAATTTTGGACCAATGCTGCAAATATCCTTCAAAGGTAGAAGTATGCAGACGACCTGGTAATCTAACTATGTTATGGGATGCTGTTCTGGAGGTTTTTGGTCGCTCTCTTGTACTCCACGTAAATCCTTTCTTACCTTTATAATAGTCGCTTATTTGCTCTTGATTCACTTCTTCAGAAATTTGTTGTGGCTCCGAGGTAGTCGCAAATTGTTCTTCATCGTCTTCAACATTTGAAATTTCATCATTATCTAAAAGTTCCGTTGCTGGCTGAAAATTGGGGTCATTGCTTTCATCATCCATATCGCTGAACTCATGCTCACTCTCTTCCTCCAACCACTGTCGCGGTTTTTAAAAGTTCCAGATAACATTCTCTTAGAACAGTGTGGAACTTGCAATGTGTTTGAATGCTCCATAATAACAAAACGAAAAAATAACAATTTTGCTGACGTGTTGTTTGGCAGACACTAAGAAATATAATAATTTTACTGACATGGTGTTTAGGAGACACTATGAAAATATAACAAAAATACTGATGTGATTGTCTCTCAGACACCTACCTTAATATTGATGTGGTTGACTTGCAGACACTTTTTCGCTTACACTGGCACGTGCGCTTACATCAATCGATCTAAACAAACATGCGTATGAGTAAACAATAAGAAGGTACATAGAAGGCAAGACTAGATGTTTGTAAAATAACGGTACAAAATACTATTTTGTGTTTGTTGGTGTCTGCTAGACTACCACGTCAGTCGCAGAGGGTTATCCACACTGAGTAAATAATATTTTTTTCTTGTTTTAAAAAATCTCAATTATTAAGATTTTGTGAACTCAATAAACTTTTGTTTGATTTAAATATTTGGCTTTTCAAAATTATATTATAAATACCAAGGTAAGAACTTCCAGAATATTGAAGTCAAATTCAAATCACCAAGAATAATAATAAAGTCATCTTGATTAGCTGTACGAAGAATATATTTATATAGACTGTGGGGACGATGAAGGAATATATGAGCAAGTAATAAATAATTGTTTTTCATTAAGTTTAGTTAAAACGGCGATAAATGCGATGTCGAATGAGGGACATTCAAAAACCTCCGAAGATAAAACACTATAGACCGCAATCAGAACACCGCTACCATTTGTTGTGGTCCCATGATCGCGTCTAAAAATATTGTATTGATAAGAGAGTGTTTCCGCATTTAAAGCCAAGTTTCAGTATGTACGATGATGTGATGGTTTAAGCTGAAACTTTCCATATAAAAAGTTGTAAGTCTAGTTCTTAAGCCGCGAACATTTTGGTAAACTAATGAAATGTAATCAACAGTATAAGCTCTGGAGCATTCAATTAAGCTTGCGCAAGATGACCAATATTAGCAGATCTTGGATTTACCCTGTATTTGTACTCGCGAACCAAAGTATGTTAAGACCAAAAGTTAGGATCAAGAATTCGTTCAAAAAGAACATTAGCAACAGTAACTTTGAATGAAGTTATGGATCTTGGTTGGGAAAAAACAGACTTAGGCCCAGTTTTTGAGATGTCAGTTAAACTTAGTTTAGTTAAACCGAGAATTAATTTTTTCAGACATGTCCAAATTCATAAAGGAATTGATTAATAAATTCTGGGTTTAACAAAACTAGGTTTAACTGATATCTTAAAAACTGGGTCTTATAAGTTAAAAAGTCTAGATTTAATGAAGAAATCAATATCTATCAATAGCAGTTGTATCAAAGGCCAGCCTCGAAATGCAAATAGTTTCTTTAGGAGGTACAGCTCTTAGCGTATTATTTATAATTTGACTATTTTTGAAAACGGGAACAGGATGATTTAAAGCAATTTTGGCATGGCTCAGAGAAATAGCAGGATCCTTAATATTATTAATAATTGGAAATGAGTCAGGTATGGAAGAATCAGAAGAAACAGCAACCGGCAGCAAATCATTTCTTGATGATTTACGGCGTTACGGTGAAGATTGAGGAGGAGATTTTAAATTATCCAATGACTTGAAATAATCAAATAATTTTCCATAATCAATAATGCGATTAGTTAAATCCGACGCATCTTCTTGGATATTCAGAAATTTCTTTTTTGTATTTTGGAAGAATCGATAAAAACTTACGCCAATTTTTCCACACTTATAGCAGCACCAACGTAGACCTTTATTATTGGTTAAAGCATCCGCAACTAACCCAGAAAGACCACTACATTTAACATGACAAAGTTCATGATACAACCAACAATCGATCATTCTTTCCCCATCATCTTTAATGGAACAAGTATTTATTAAACAGGACATAGTTATTATATGGATGTGGCAACGCTTTTTCTTTAGTTTGAAAGATTTAATACAAATGTGTAGTTATTGTTAAATGTAAGAAAAGAGTTAACTTGATCGTTCGTTATTAATTTTTGCAAATAGGCTGATATGCGTTGTTATTGTAAAATGGATGTTGTTGTTCAAATCGAACAGAATCGATCTAATCCTCCAAATAATCAAATTAAAGCGTAGGTTCAATTATCATATTTGAGGAGGTCCATTACAAAACGCAATAATTCCACCAGAACAGTTTTTTGGAAAAATTCATAAATTTAATTCATAAATTTGATTAAAGTCATATATTATATATTGGAATTGTTTCATTTTAGTCTAAATCATCTTTTTTGGTATTGGATTACAGTAAAATTGTTGACCTTTGGTATGTTTTAAAACAATGGGCACAAAGATTTCAATATGTAGAAACGTATTTAGTTCAAAAACCTAAAAACTGGAATTATTGCGTTTTATGGACCTCCTCATTTGTCGTTTTTTAAACAGTTTTGTGTGGTCCGCACTTTGGGCTTCAAGGTCCAGATTCTTTTTTTGTATATCTGACACAGTGTACTTTAACAGCGTCGTCTTAAATGATTTTCCTTTAACAACGTTGAAATGAGATTTTAACTCAAGCCGCATATCCAGAATTAATTTAATAGCTCTTTCTATAGAAAGCCATCTGGTTGGTGCTATCATCAGAGCTTTTTTTGTCATATCAGAATCTTTGCTAATCAAATTTTTAATTGACTGACCAATTCGAGAAACAGTTATTTGTCTCTTTGACCAAAAAGTTTAATACAATATTGTTTAACATGTACTTTAGTATTTCAGAGGCACTAAAAGCTCTGAAGAATAAAAACGAAAAGCGTTAAATTACCCTTTTTTTAAAAAGGCGTTACATTTTAGTCAAAAGGCGATGAAATTGGCATCGTTGCTTCATAGCACTAGTTAAGATGCCGTCACAGGATCTATAAAAGGCAACTTAGATCTTAAGTCTAGATAATGTTAAAATCATTGGTTGATTTCGAAACTATCACAACATCCAAATCCTACAAAGACATCTATTTATCGCCTTTCGCTTTTTATTTTTCTGTGAATTTTCCTTTTTTACGAAATTTTAAATATATCTGGATAGTTTTTTAACAAAGTGTACACACACATATATAAAACTGCTATGACACCAACACAACACAAAATAAGTATAACAATAATTAATTAAAAAATCTATATTTTTGTAATTGTTTCGATTGACGGATAAAAGGTCAAATGTTCGTAGAAAAAAACGAAAATTTGTATCAAACGAAAAGAAAAAAAAATAAATATTTGACAGTTTGATGTGTAAAAATAAAAGAATTTAAGACAGAATAACAAAAAAGAAAAAAAAAAATGATAAATAAAACTAAGCAGTTTTTAATATATATTTTTGTTAAGTTTTTTATAACATTTTCGCATAAATCTCATAAATTCTAGAATTTATTTTTGTTTAATTATCATATAAACTGGAACTAATTTTTGCTGAGGACGATGAGAATTTTGTTGTTTAATTGATAATCGTGATTTTCTTCCATTCGTCCTCTTATCTAGGAGGCTGTACCAAATCCCTAATACCATCCACCCATGATCTCAACACATTATTATAACCAAGGTTGTCAACAGTAACCAAAAAGGCTAGATTTAAAATTACAGTGGCTAGATATATTACAATGATGTTTAATACTAATAAGCTACTTAACAAAAACTTTAGGTATTTTCGTGTTTTTTTTAATTATTAAATGCAATGAGCATAAAAGTGAATATTATGTACTCTTTTGTTTGTTTAAATAGAGCAAGAGTATAACCATTATTCTCTTACTCTCATTGACAAACATTTGTTCCCATGTACTAAAACAAAAAATAAAACCAAACAATGCATCGCTGATACATGTCTATGGTATATGCACATTAGGGTGACAGCCATTTTTTTTTTGGAATTACCAGACGCGCGGGTCGGATTATTGTGACATTGGATATAAAACTTTAGTGCTCAAAATTTGAGCCAAATCGGACAATGCTTTCTGGGCGCGCATTGAGTTCAAAGTTCAAAAATGTATTTATATGGGAAAATTTAAAAAAAAAAATCATTTTTCACAAAAATTTTGATATTAATAATAGCGTTTCAATCAAACTAATTAATAAACCATAATCTAGATTAAATTATCTTTCTAATAAAACAACAAAATCTATTATCGGTTGAAAAAGAGCCAAGTTATATCAAGTTCCCCAGGCAATATATGCGCCGCAGACCACTTGATTAAGAAAATCGACCTCACATTTTTAAATAATTTACAACAACATTTTTGCATTCTCCTGATCCCAAAATGATCTTATGTAAAGTGTTTTGCATCTCGTCTATTTTTATGCCGTTCTAAATTAATGCCAAAACGGTACATATTTTTTAGCACTATTTCGAAATCCCAAATTTTACTTTTTCAAAAATTTTGTTCAAGAAATTTACCGAAATCAACGCATGACTTCAAAGTCTTATTAGCAAAATATATGTGATTAAAAATGCCAAATATTGTAGGTATCCTGTTCTTAATTTGGCGAGGGCAGCGTTTTTATTTCAGCGGATTTGAAGAAAAATGTGATTTTTCATATTTTTTCTACTTTTAGGCTATATCTCAAATATCTTTTATCAAACTATTATACTAATTGATATTAGTTCTCAATCTTAGAAGTTAAGGTTATATCGAGACACTATAAAACGTCCCTCCTTAAGGTCAAAAGTCAAATTTAAGGAGATTCACATTTTTTTGAAACAAAATAGCGAAATAATATATATTTGCTGAAGGATTTCGATAAAACTTGCTGATAAATTTGAAGCTGCAAACCAGAGGTGATTTTTTCTTTAAATATAACGCAATATTTTTAGTTTTACACTCAAAAAAGGTGTTAGTAAAAAGTTTTTAAATACTTTTCTATCACATTTAACAGTTTATATACTAATTTTTAACATTTTTTTCAACAATTATAAAAATATGTCATCAAACTTAATAGAGAACAATTGGCAAAAATGTCTATTTGCGACCCTGGAGATGAGCAAGACGAAATCCCAAAAAAGCTTCCCCTAAGAAAAGAAACTTTTAAGGATTTCATTTCCAAAGAATTTTCTGTAATTTTGGAAGATCTGTTCTCATTTAACACAAAAAACGTATTTAAGCGATTTAAATATCCACTGGTTATTTTAAAGAAGACCCGCGTATATGGGAATTTAATGAAGAATTAAAAAGAGGAAAAGAAATTGTTAAAAGTTTAAGTGTTGTCAACGATTGTGCTGAAAGAGGGATTAAACTTATCCAGGAATACCATTGTAAAATTACGAAGGATGAGGAGCAAAAGCAACACTTACTAAAAGTAATTTTTGAATTTATTTTGTTTTATTATTAATTGTACTAATATTTAGTTTTTTGTAATTTTTCAGGTGGTACAAAGCTACAGAAAACAATATTCCAAACATGCCGTTTTACAGTCTTTAACTAGAGATTTTGAGCTATAAAATAATTTTCTAAAATTTATTAAAAATTTTAAATTGTTTTTAAAACTTGTCATAAACTAATGAGTTCTCTAATTTTTTAATACTGTGATTTAATATGTAATTTATAATAATTAAAAGTAAAAACTAGCCTTTAAATTAATATAAAAGTTCTTTCAAATAATAAATTTTGTGGGTCATATTGATCTAGTGGAAGCAATAGTTTAACTTAATTTTTTGGATTTTTTTTATATTCTTCATGTCCAGATTATGTACATGAAGAATATGTTAGTAAGAATTAAATGTCTAAAATGACAATAAAGTCAAAAATTTTGAGTGGGTCAATTTGACCCCCTGGTATATTTTGGGTTAATTACAAAAAATATTTTAAATTACATTTTCTAAAAAAAAAAAAAATAGATTTAGCAATTTACACGATACACGAAATAAATTAAAGCTATTTATTACATAATTTTCATATATTTTCGAATATTCTGTATGACTAGATCAAGTGCCACCAAATTCCGCCCGGCGCTCCTTTAAATTCGAAAAACTAAATTTGTTCATACAAACCACTGTCACCCTAATGCGCATATTCAGCCCAATTACGAATATTCTCAAGGAATTTCTTTCTCACGGAAAATAGTTTTCTCGGGAAAAAATCCTCCAATCATAAATTCCGCGTGAATTTACCGAATTTCGAAGCTAGTTGTTTTGCTTATTGACAATTAATTTTCAAATTTTTTTTTGTGTGTGCAAACGGAAATAAACTTATTTAAAATAAAAATTTAATTTAGAAATGAATAGCACAGCTATGATGCGAGCAATTGTGGAGGGAATTGATGTTGTAGAATAAGAACAACGAAATAGCTAAGGGATTACTGGAAGTCAATTGCGGTCTGAATCTATGGAAAACGCTATCAATGCCTTAACTGGTTTTCATTAAAGTTAACAAAGTTGAAGTTGGGCTTTATTCCTGTTCAAAACCAAATTCAAGTGCATTGAGAATAACTATTTTTTCCCATCGAATTTTTTTCCGAAGGAATTTTTATTCATAATAAGGGAAAAGGGAGAAGTGGCAAAGTTTACGCGGAATTTTTGGTCAAAATTTTGCTGATTCTGTTACGAACATATAAACATTTTTCATTATTTTTAGTTTTTTGTATGAAATTTATGCGAGTATCTTTACATTTTCGTTCGTCGTTCCTCAACTATTTGGTCAAGAGTTTCGAAACTCAATAAAAAACTGCTACAGATTATGAAGAATATTTGAAGCCTAAGATGTGTAGCCCACTCGACCTTTTGCGGAATTTTGTCAATAGATAGACAGACAGACAGACAAACAGAGAGACAGACGGACAGACAGACGGACATCGCCAGATCGAATTTTCCTTCTATAAGGATCAAAAATATATAAACCCCCTATACCCCCTTTTTTGTGTGTTTTTTTTTTTAAATCTATCTCAAGTTTTCAAATTATTCAAATTTATACGTTTTTAAAATTATAAGATTAATCTTCTCTTATAAAATCTTTCTTCAAACAAAGCGGAAACGGGGTTTCACGGGTTTAAAGTTAAAAATTTATAGAAACTATACACTAAAAGACTATGTTTTAATACAAACTTTCTATCTAGTAAAAGTACGTTACATGTAAATGTGTTACCACTTTAAATTTGTGTAATACGATCCTGCCACAACAATGGCATATATCACACGCTGCCTAATCTACAACGCCATTAAATGGGCATAAGTGTCCATAATGTAAGCCCAGCTTAGCAGCTTTGGTACATACCATCATACACAATATGCATGTAGAACTCTATAAGGCAGGCATTAACATATGTCTACGAACATATATAAAAACTTCTATAATTGAACGTGCACCAGACAGTAAGGAGACATTACTAAGGTTTTAAGCAGCTTAAATGTCGTTAAAAAATAAGACTAAAAGAAGACGAAAACAATCAGACAATCACAAATACTCGTAAACCAACAAGCCGACAAAAAAACTCACAGACAAACTCCAAACTAAACAAATACTTGGGGTAGTAAGCCCCGTACTGCCTTGCTCCAACAAATATCGATTAGACACAATTTACGTGAGTTAAAAATTAACACAAGAAATGACCAAATGATGAAGTAGAAATCTTCTCGAATATGGCTATGTATCCGTACGATGCGTTTAACACGCAATGTTGGAAATAAGAATATATTTATATCAGATCTTTTTTTCTGCAAATTTGTTAAGAAAATTGCTAAGCATATGAGTGTAATAATGTACCCGTTCGTATTTTTTTTTTTTTTAATTACCCAACACTCAGGGTATACCCCCTACAAATGCAGTGCATTGTGTTGATTTCAGGAAAATAGGTTATGGGAAGGAGGGGAGAGGGAGTAGTGTTTGTGGATATTTGACATAAATTTTTTTAGACTATAACTGTCAGGAAAGACCTCTGCGATGAGTGGTATAGGTTTTAGAAAACCAACACACTTGAATGCTTCTCTATACACTTGAAAAACATGCTCGTTTCAACGAACATCACATTGAATTTTCATGCCTAGAACATCAGGAGTATCCGATTCCTTAATACCTATACCACCCATATATACAGATGACCTTGTTCATTCCATGGCCCTATGGGTCAACATACAACATTGAGTCGTCAGCGCATTAAAATCAACCCTATTCGCTTTACCCCACTCCTTGTCTGCCTTTCCCCCCCCCCAACTTCCAAGAGGATTGGCCTACAGTTAAAGGAAAATTAATGACAAATGCTGCTGTCATCTGCGAAAGAGTGTATAGATTTAAAAGTTTGGCCAAGAAGGTCGTTCAGAAAGATAAGGAAAAGAGAATGAGAAAGAACGGAACCTTGGGGTACCCCTGAATTAAGCTGAAACTCATTAGATGAGACCCCATCAATAACAACACGTATTGGTCAGTCTCTGAGAAAGCTCGATATAAATCGAGAGAAGTCACTACCGACCCCAAATGCAATAAGCTTTGATATCAATGCACCGTGCCACACATGATCGAATACCTTGGAAATATCCAGAGCAACCACTTTACTTTCGCCAAAATTGCGAATGGATCGACTCCCCCTATTAATGACCTCTATGAAATCGACTTAAATTGCCATGAGATCCAAGTTATCATATAGATCTCGGTCAAATTGGGTTTGTGCGTCTTTCATATCTGCTTGCAAAAAAATTTATAAAAATTCCACTCAGATTTAGCTTATGCTTAATTTCTATACCCACTTAGTTGGGCCTAAGACCCCCTCTTTAAACGCATGGTATAGGGTATCGCATAGTGGATCGAATCCGTCTATAATTTTCTTACTTTTGTTTATTTAATTGAGGTTTTACTAAAGCTTACAAAACAAAATCATTTTTATAGTTCTAATCACTACTTATGAATTTATTTACCTTTTCCGGAAAGACTCCAATAAGGCACATTTTAGTGATTCACTTGTCACTTTTTGAAATAGGTAGTACCTATCCCTTTAAAATCTTCAACATTTTGATACTCGTTTTTGTGCTCTTCACCTTTCTATTTTCAAGAACTCAATATTTCTCCACTGGCCTTAGCTGTAGACGGTTCGGAGCAATTACCCCCCTTGATAAAAAAAAAACACATTCTTGTTCTTTTTCTACTAAAGAGCTTTATTAATGTAGTGACAGGATGCCAAATCGGGCTAAAAAATATGTGGACACATCAAGTTGGGTTCTGAAAGCCCTTTGCAAACACTCCTTAATATAAATTTCAGCACCTCTAGAGCCCATTATAACAAATGACTTGCTACTTTTGCCGTAACTGCATATTGGTTGCCATACCATGAACTTTTTTTTTTAGAAATTATGACTGATTTTGATTCCCAAATTTATCTATGTAACATTTCCCCAGGCATTAGCAATATAAAAATTTTTACTCGGAGGCTGCGAAAAATCTAGGAGTAGTATTTTATGAAACAAGATTTCAATTTTAGCGGCTCTTTTTGTCTGGTACTGGTTTTAACTTTTCGCAAATAGTCCGAGCACGAATATCTAATCGGGCTGCTTTTCTACATGTCTTACAAATATCATTAGGACGTTACCCTCTCCCCTCTTATCAATGGCAAAATTCTCGTGATATTTTTTAATATCATGGCAAACAGTTCAACGGTAAATCTTTGATTCTTTGGTCAACTTTTTTGGCACGTACTTTTATTTCATCACTCATAATCAAATTAACAACACATAATAATTTATATATTGTTTAAAGATAATTTGATCATAAAAAATTAAAATAATACTTGCCAAAAAAGTAAAGCAGAAAACGGTCCGATCTCAGACGGACAAACATTTCTGCTTTTCACATGAACTGTTTTTTGGAGGCTTCAGTCCCTTTTTTACGTTTCGTAAAATATTAAAATTTTTGTATTTTCCATATATTTTTAAAATTATGCATTTTAATATATAACAACAGTTTAGTCAGAACTAAATATTACACTTTTATTAGTTTTCCTAGAAAAGAAAAAAAATCTTACAAACCACACATTTTACTCAATTGAGTATATGAATCCTTTTTTGTGTCCTTTGCGTGTTGAAGAGTCGTTAACTGAATTGAAATGTGAATTGAATGGAATTGTTCAACGGATTATTTTCAAAAATAAACTTGGCAATACAAGTAGCAATAACAAATACACAACATAATACAATACTTATTGAATTGCATGGTGCTTATTTAATAATAAAATGTATCTTAGTCATGCCTCAAAATGAACTGAAACGAACCATCGTAACTCTTAATCCCATAAATGCTGGCAAGGACAATAAGGTCCAGATGTAGAATAAAATATTGAAAATAAATTTTATTTAAAAATTAATTCCAGGAATACCTCGCATTAGTAAGAACACTAATGTGGTTTAGTTTAGGGCAACTACTGAGATTACAAAAATATACCCCGAACGATGTTCCGACTATCTAAAATGCTTAGCTATTTTTTGAAGCCATGAGGTGGTGTATATCTTAGTAGAATGTTTGGTCAAACAGGATGGGCTAAAAGTTTTTTTTTTTTTTTTTTTAATAAAAACACAATAAATAAGAAATCACAATTAAGGCTACTCAAACAAGGAAGGCAATTAACCTTAAATTTAAATAATATTAGATTTTAAGGGTTAATTATAATGTACAACAAAACTCCCAAGATTGTTTTACAGTCTTATCAGTTCGCTAGAAGTAAGTATATATTTAGCGGAATAGTAAGTCTGTTCAATTTTCTATTTCTGTATACAAAAAAAAATAATTTTCAAAACATTTTCTATGAAAAATTTGCTTGAATTAAATTTTGTATTAAACAATTTATTTAAGTGACATAATTTTGTTTTTAATCGATTTTACTAGTTTACTCAACATATTGATTTATTTGCATCTATTGATTTATGCTGATTATTGACTTTTAACTGCAATATTTATTAATTTAACAAATATATTTGTTTCATCGTTGTGTTTTAATTCTGAAGAGTTTGATTTTCTATGGTGAATAATTTTCCAAATAAACTTTCCAAACTGCATTTGGTCACTGATGAGGGTTGGTGACTCCAACCGAAACAGCTGCACAACTTGCCTTTCAAAATATCGACAACTTTCTTCAAACACGTGTGAGAATATATAATTGCTTTAACTAAATTACGGATATTTTATCGCCAGCCAAATTAACTAGCCACTCAACACCAGTGTGCAGAAGGTGTACATAAGTTTGTCATTCCTTTTGTAATAATTTGAATCAGAAAATTTGGAATTTATAAAATATATATAGCCTTGATACTTACAACAAGCCGTCATCTTTCTGTCTGTCCGTCTATTAAAATCAAGATCGTGCCCTCAATAGATCACTTGGGCAACTAATATTAGTCAAAATGATTCTCTAACCTCCTGAGCATTCAGCTGATTAAAATCATAGAAGTCGGATTAATGGGCCGCAAAATTTTAATGAAATTGTATAAAAATCTCTTGAAAAATATGATATTTTATATTGTTGTTATTCTTGTTTCTTGTATACGATAGCTGTATTTATTGTTGTAGTTGTACTAATTGTGTTTATGTATGGTTATACTCCACGGGTCCACAGGACGAAATCGAGCGACTTAATGCCGGTTTGGCGCCACCGGTCACTAGTTATTTATTGCTAGAGCCACCACCAAAGTAGGCAATAGATTTCACATAATACTTACTTGCCACATTAACCATCTTAGTAAACTTTTTATTTTTTCTTGAATACCCTTCACCTTGGTTTTATGTTCGCAGTTATATCTGGACTTATTTCAAAATTTATAACAATTGTTAATAAAATATATGAAACAATTTGCTGAGCCTATTAATAAACTACTAGCAGACTCCAGTGCTCGAAATTCGAGTGCTTTTTCTAGGCAGCTTTATTTTTCAACTTAGCCAATTCACAAACCAACACTTTTATATTTTATTATTATTGTGAATGAAGATAACAAACTCATTACCAAACACATTAACAAATTTAATAAAGCACACACATAGCATTGTAGAATTTTATGTATGTGTTAGTAGCAAGTTTAAATGAAATTTTATCGAAATAAAGGAAAAAAATTTAAAAATCTGTAAATCTGCAAAACGGCTAGAAAGAAATACCTTTCAAATAATATGCTTTTAGTCAAAATCAGGATAAAATGGTAGAACAAAATATCGGTCACAAGAAATCGCCTATCCTATTAACATTATAGATAACAAGAATCACACTTAATTTTTTCCATATTTTAGGCCATATTTTGACATAATGATATCCGATTTACCCAATTTTAAATACCAACTTGGCCGAAATAATAAAAAACAATACAGTCTGAAGCTTTATTTAAGTAGATGGTTTGTTTTGTGAATTATTGTGATTTCAACAGACGGACAGACAGACGGACGGACCGTTTAGCCGTTTTCTTTTCTCATTTACGCATAACCAGCAGTGGTAAGCCATGCTAGAAAATTGTAGTCGGTCTAGACCTATTATATGGTAACCTATACCATACATTTAGAGAAAAGGTATTATTTCCAACAAATTGGATAAGCATATACCAAATTTGAGTGGTATTGTTATAAATTTTTTTTGACTGCAGATACGATAAAGTTCATATCGGATGCTATATCTATATGGGCACCATAGTGTGGATTCTGGAAATTTTAACGATCCGATAATCGCAAAATATATCGACAGCTATTGTGGTTTGCACTAAAGATTAAGTGATTCACTAAGTACACCTTAACGATAGTCGACAAATCTATTTTTCTATTTATTAAAATTGTAAACGAGTGGCATCTCTGTTAAAATAGTCGAAAAACAGAAAGAACAATTGAAAAAAAAAACAAATCACTTCTTGTTTGACGGGATGATTTTATGTTTAATTTCTTTATTATTTATTGATATTTTTGTTTATTTATTTATGAATATGAAATAATGAATTGAATAGTTATTTATTATTTATTATTATTATTAGGAGTATTTACAATATTTTTAAATTTATCTGATAATGGTATGTATATTTTACCAATTATATATAGAACTCTAGCTATAGAACTCTATTTCTAACAAATTGTGTTATATTTCTTCTACATATATTAATATTTCTCTCATTTTTTACACTATTCGGTAGCATATTGTATAACTTTAGTCCCTTGAAGAAAAGCGATCGTCGCATAGCTGTTGTTGTGGTACTGGGAAGTCTGAAGTCATCTGCATTTCTCAAGTTGTATGGTTGTATTTCTCTCACATAATTAAGCTGATCTGTTAGGTATTCTGGTGCATTTCCAATTTTCATTTTCTGAACAAAGTTGATTGTGTTTACTTTCAACCTGTGTTGAATATTAAGCCATTTTAACGTGTCGAGCATTGTTTGTATTGGAGTGTATCGATTACATTTCTGAAAATTTTGTAGTCTATTTGAATTGTTGTACAGCATGTATATAAAATTGTAGAGCCAAATTCAAAATGTGGTTTTATCATTACGTTATATATGTTTATTGCAGTTATTAACGATATTTTATTTCTAACCCGTTTAAAAAATCCGATATTTTCCCGAGTTTCTTACATATATAATCAACGTGTTGTCTGCATTATAAGTCCTTATCGATCATAAAACCGAGGTATTTTATTTCATTTACCTTTTCTATTGGTTCATTATTTATTTTAAAGACTGAGTCGCTGTTCATATTTATTTCTAGCATTTTTGTTTTATTTTCATTTAGTTTTAGTCTGTTCATTTTTAGCCAATTATTTATTTTATTTATATCATGCATTACTTTATTCGTGCATTGTTCTTACGTGTCTGCTTCCGCATAAATTAATGTGTCATTTGCATACAAGATAATTTCGCAATTGCTTAAGATGTTTGGTAAGTCGTTCATGTATATTATAAATAGTAGTGCTCCTAGAATGGAACCTTGGGGTACACCATACTCGTTGTAAATCTCATCTGATTTGACGCCATTAATCTTTGTTATTTGCTTTCTATTTGTCAAATATGATTTAAGCCACCTTAATTCGTTTTCCCTGATACTGTACATGTAAAGTTTTTGAATTAATATTTCTCTGTCAATGGTCTCGAACACTCTTTTAAAATCCAGGAATATAGCCATAATTTTCTTTTCCTTGTCTATATAAGTCCACCTATTTATAACATAATTGACTGTGGTCTCGCACGAGTATTTTTTTCTAAATCCTGACTGATAGTTTGAAAAAAGTTTATTTACTTCCATGTATTTTTCGAGTTGTTCCTTTACCATCTTCTCAATAATTTTTTCACATGTTTTCAGCGTGTTTATAGGACGAAATTCATCGGATCTATTTGTTTTCGCAATTTTTTCTACTGGTGTTACCATTGAATATTTCCAACTATCAGGAAAAATCCCGCTTTCAAGCGATTTATTAATAATCTTAAGCATATATTTACCTACAATATTCCAATTATCCATAATTATTTTCTATCAGACTTTATTAAAATCCGGTTTGTTCTTCAGGTTCTTACATATTTTTTTAAGTTCTTGAATTGTTATTCCGCGGAATTTAAATCTATTATTTATCACAGGAATTTCATTTTTGTATTGCACATTTTCTATTGTGTCATTTGTGGACTTAATGCTATCGACAATAATAGTAATAGTTATAATAGTTAAATTGTGTGGCTATCTGATAGTTATCCTTATATTCTATTTCATTAAACATCACAGTATCTATCACATTTTTATTTTTCTTAAGAATTAAATCTTTAATTTTATTCCACATTTCTTTCTGGTCCTTGGCATTATTTATTCTATTATTAACAAATTTGTTTTTCTCGGTTTCAATTTTATTTTTATATATATTTCTACTAAGTTTATAATTATTCCAGGCTATATCATTGTTCTCTACTATAGCTCTTTGATATTTAAAAACTTTCTCTATTTTTAATGTCCTCAGTTCCGCATTGAACCAATTGTTCACTTTACTTTTTTCGATCACTGTTTTTTTGGTTGTAAATTTCTTTATTGGTTTCTCAATACAGTCGTCGAAATGACCCACTGTAGTATTTATGTCATCATTTTCATTATATCTAAGTATTTCACTGATCTCTCTGTTGTATGATTGTTTATTATATTTAAAAAACTCAATTTCCTTTTTATTTATTGGCTCCTTATTCTCGGATGGAATTTCAAAATTTATGTCAATTGCTTCATGATCTCCTATTTTATTCGCACTATTGTTTTTTGCTTATATGTTTTCATTATTAGTTATTATATAGTCTATTATAGTTTTTGTGTTTGGTGTTACTCTTGTATATTCATTTACTCTTGTATAATATGAATATGCTTTTTAATTTTTTTTTTTTTTTTTATATAAAAAGTTTTTATAATAAAAACAAAATATTTTCATTATTTTTTGATTTTTATTTATTATTTATGTATGACGACATTTCAACCTAATATATTTCAACCTTGAATAACAACAACAGCTGACTTTAGCAATAATAGCGTATATCACTTAGAAATTTATATACCACATTTCATAAATACATATATGTTTATATACTGGTTGAAAAAGAAAAACAATTAATTTTGGATTTAAATATCAAGAAGTAAAATGTTAAGTAACTGTAATGAAGGAGCATCCGTAATCAACTTTGATTATACAATTGGGTTCAAGACACCGGCTTAAGGTATAAAATATTCGCCATTTAACACTATTAACACTATATATTGTTTTCACTCGTTACTAAATTTTTTTTGTTTGTTTTTAATTTTCGAATTAACCCATTTTCGGCCGCTGGTCGATTTTTCGACCAGCAACTTTGAAGCGATGTAACTCAAACGTTAGATATGTTTTGTTTAAACCGTTGATGGATAAGACAATTGTGATCTTTTGTTAACGCATTGATTTTAGCTTTTCGTAAAAAAATAAAAGTTTGCAGATTTTCGTGAAAGGAAGAAGAAAGGACTTTTTTGGACCAATTTTCAAAATTCAGTAAAAAGTCTTAAAACTAAAATTACTTATTTTATTTTTGCATGTTGAGGAAGCGAAAAAACCAAATAACAATAATTAATTGATATCCACAACAATATTGAAAGTTTTCTACTTCCCAGAAGGGCGTTATTTTTGGTGGTCGAAAAATCGACCACTGGCCAGAAGTCGTCAAGTAGATATTTAATTGAATTTGACATTTTGCTACTGTGAAAAATTCTGCGACTTTTTTTTTTATTTTCGCTGTTGCTTTGTCATAATTGTTATTCTTTTCCGCAGAGCAGACGTGTGTGTGGCAAATAAAAGTGAGATAATTGCATTTTAGTGTGGTTTTATATAAAGAAAATGTCTTTGCGAAAAGTGTTAACCATGGTAGAAATCATGGCTGCTTTGAACGAGCCGTGTTCGGATGACGAGGAAGATCAAGCCATTATGAGTTCAAAAGATGTTGATGTCGTGTATATTTCACCTAAAGTAGACTATGTGACTGATGAAGAAGATATCGGCGATAATCAAATTGCTCTAAATGATGGCAATGATGATTGTGCGAATGAAATTACCGGGGAAGTGGAGTTACAGTACGTTCGAGACAATGACTTAATATCTAATGATACTGAAGAGCCGCAACCATCAACATCGAAAGCCGCAAAAAACGTGGAAGACCTAAAAAAGCTGTTAATCCATCCTTATTCAAAGGAAAGGCAGATTTTGAAGTTTCTGATTGGCAGAAAATTGGGGATTTTACTTACACGAGAGCACCAATCAACGTGGAAGGTTTGAAAAACGAAGAAATTTGCGCAAAAATTTTTAAGTGAAAAAATTTTTTAATATCATTTAGGCCCGGTTGTTCAATAGACACACAAACCGGATTTCTAGCGAATAAATTTGTAAAATTTGTATTGAATTTTACAGAATTTAAAAAATTTATTCGATAGATAGCTTATTCATGAGTTGTTTGACTACTGAACAACCGGGCCTTAGTCGTTTTAGAGTCTTAATTTTGAGTTTTTGACTTTGTGGAGGTGGTATGTCACCGTATGACATATTTTCATTGTATTTCGATGGAACATTGATCGAGGATATTACTCACTTCACGAATTTATATGCCACTCAAAATAATGCAACCATTGATGTGACACCAAATGAAATGCGGCGCTTCATTGGTATATTGTACCTATCAGGGTATCACACGCTGCCACACATCGATAATTATTGGTCAGTTCAGCAGGACATGGGAGTACCTATGGTGAAGCAAACGATGAGCCGAAATCGATTCAAAGTCATAAAAAGATTTCTCCACCTCTCGGATAACAACAATCTGAGCGTAGCAGATCGCTTTGCGAAAGTCCGACCGATTATTGATGCTCTCAATGAAAAATTTATGCAGTTCGGAGTTTTCAGCCACATCTTATCTATAGATGAACAGATGATACCCTATTTTGGAAGACACTCGTGCAAGATGTTTATTCGCGGAAAACCGATTCGGTTCGGATTCAAATCATGTTGCTTGTGCTCAGAGTAACGATATATATTCCTTTCCATACCATACGGTGGCTCGGCAACTCCCCATGATAAAAATATCGGTCTTGGCGCACAAACGGTTTTGAATTTGCTTGAAAATGTATCTGATCCCGATTGTCATATTATTTTCTTTGACAATTTTTCCCTCCTATCATCTTATGTGTCTACTGAATGAACGCCGTTTCTTTGCAACTGGCACAATACGTGAAAACAGAATGGCGAAAATTCCATTAGAAAATTTAAAAAAGGCTGAACGTGGCGAATTTGACTAATTATTCGATGCTAAGCAAGAAATATTGGTCATCCGTTGGAATGACAATGCAATTGTGAATGTCATTACTAATAATTCTACAGTCGAGCCATTGTTCAATGCTCGAAGATATTGTCGTACACAAAGGAAAACAGTTGAGATTCCCCAACCTAAAGTGATTCGTGAATATAACCAAGGTATGGGAGGCGTTGAACTTCACGACAACGCAGTGGCCAAATATCGAATATGAATACGAGGAAAGTAGTGGTGGTGGCCACTATGGACTAACGCTCTCGGCAATGCAATGGTCAATGCTTTGAAGATGCATTGCATGTTGGCAAAGCATGAAAACACAAAGCCACTTACTCAATTAGAGTTTCGTTCTGCTGTTACTACCAAGCTACTGACTTCCAATATGATGAACGTAGACATGGAAGATAACGCTGCTGATGTTGATAAAAAAGAATGCCCTCCTGGTTTCCCACGGATCGACGAAAAAAACCAGATTGTGGTAAAAAGCCTTCAAAACAAATATTGTCGCTGCAAAGTGTGCAAAAAACATACAATTTTTACATGCAAAAAATGTAATGTTTTCTTGCACACCAAATGTTTTGATGAATACCACCAAACTATCTAACCTTTTTTGCGTTAATTATTCATATCTTATCAATAAATAACATTTTTGATACAACTAAAAACGAATAAATTGAATTAAAGCTAAATATACGTAAAAAAACGCATTTCTTTATTTATATATGTAAATGTTGACTTCTGGCCAATGGTCGATTTTCCGACCACTTCATATCTAGAGAACAACAATTAAAAAAAAAAAAATTTTTTTAATTTTTCTAAATTGAGTATTTAAAAGTAAGTAAGTATTTAAAAGCAATTCAAAAAATTCCTGCGATTTCTGGTAGCGGCCGATAATGGGTTAATAGTAATACTACACTAAATAATTTAAAATAATTTTTTAACTGATTTTTTTCTGTTCAGTCACTGTTTTCTAGAGTAAAGGTAAAATAAAATGTTTGTAATATTTGTAAGTAATTTCAGCAAAAAATCTTTTAGGTAACCTTTTTCTATTAAACGTAAATAACAGAATCCAAAAAATCTGATTAATATCACGAATTTTGTAAACCATTTTATGTGCTTTCCTTTCTTTGTTAGATTCGGTCTAAAGGGATTTTTTTATTTCGTTTTGATTGCCTATGACACTAAAGTCATTTTATTAAAAGCAACATTTGTACAAATTGATTTCAAGATTAGATCAATTTATTTAACGCACTCTTTTTCTTCTTTTCGGACCATTCGGTTTTCTTTTTGTTGTGTGTCAATAATGAGAGGAAGTATTATTCCCATTAACTAGAGTACATTTGAAGTTTTCAAGAGACTTTTTTTTGGGTCACAGTCAAGCCACATTTTTTATAAATTCATTTGATCCTTAACCCTTTCACGACCAATGGGACATATATGTCCCATTTTTATTTTTTCTTATATTTCCACATTTTCCAACCGATTTTTTATAAAGCTGACTTAAATCGACAGAGTATAGTTTTAGCTCTCATACCATATCAAAAAAGTTGGCACATGTATTCTCAGGACCTAAGACGGTAACCCCAAAATTTGAAAATTGTGTTTTTTACCATATTTGGATGTCATTAATTCGGACGTTATTAAACCAAAAACATTTAAAATTTGTACCAGTATTTATGGTTTTCAGAAACACAAAAATATGTGGAATCTGTTTATTATTCAGTAAAATTCAGTACTTGAGATATATGTCTAACTGGTCGTCAATGGTAAAAAAATGTTTTATAGTTTTATTAAAATAAAAAAATTCACAATATGAAATATTAAATCAACAATTAATTAAACTATAAATAAAAAGACTTGAAAAAAAGGTTAATTCCAAACAGCTCAAAAAAAACAAAATCAATTATGATAATCTTGGAAGCAATTACAATTTATTGTGAAACAAAAGTAGTAATCGATCCTCTGTGATCTATATTTAAAAATTTACAACAAATACAAAACCAAAGCTACAGTTATTTATGTAAAAATAAAAACAAAAATCACTGACTTGCTTTGAGCGGAGTAAATTAGTTGCTAATTTTGACCGTTGACGACCAATGGGATATATATGGCCCATGGATATTTTCCTTGAAGGAATTTAAAAAAATATTTTTGACGACACTTTTGTATAGAAATGTTGGGTCGTTAAGTACGAATCTACAAAAAAAACAAAAATTTTCCAGCAGTTTAGGTTCGGTCGTGAAAGGGTTAAAAGTTATGTTCCACGAAGAATAAATATTTTAAATATTGACAGAAAGAATCATAAAAAATATTCTTGTAATTTATTTATTTTTCTTTCTTATGGATTTCACAATCAAAGCCAATCCAAATAATTAATGATTTTAACTGAATAAGTTTTTTCGTGCCAAACAATATGTATAATTTATTTCATTTCAACTCATTCCTTTTATGTCCTTCCACAATCATCATCATTAATGGTTTTTCGACCATTTCCAATTGTAATTTCTTTCAATACCAGTACTCCAAATGCCAAGCCATGCCATTTTAAATCACGCTCCATTTGAAATGGGTCCATTATTGCTGTTTTCTTTTTTTTTTTTGTTTGACAGAATAAAAACTTTTTATTTTCAGTAGAACTTAAATGCAAATATAAATATTTCAACAGGATAGTGACCAATTTATACGAAAAGTATGAGTACAACTTATACTTTGTTTATAGTTGCTTGTTTTTGGTTGAGTGTTTATTTATGTACATTAGAAACTACTAAAAAGGGACTCTTTTAAAAGTGTACATTTCACAATTAATTAATAATTTTTTCTTGATGAGTGTGTGTATGTATAATTATATTTTGATTATAGAAAAGGGAAAAAATATGTTTAATTGGTAACGAAATTATGAAAAAAGATATACATATATATATATATGTTTGAAAAAAAAATAAAAAAGGAAAGAAATTCCAAGGTTGAGTGTATTAGTCCAGTACAGTAAAACCACAAAAGGATTTGGCGTTCTCAGACCAAACTTTTTGTATGACCTTTTATATTTTTCCCTTATCTTGATGTTTGTATGCTTCGCTTTTCAGCTCTAACTCAAGAACCATTGTCTATTTCTCATTTCATTATGCAACAAATGGTTTCAGCCAAACAAGCCAGACTAATTTTATCGAAAGAAATCTTTAAAAAATTTTATTTTTCCCCTTTTTTAAATACATTTTTTTAAATAACATAGTTGAGTAGAACAGATGTATATGTGTGAGTGATATTCTTAATATTAAATAAAACATATATCATTAATCTTTGTTATATTTTTTTTACATGAATATACGAATAAAAAATATTTATTTAAGCCATAGCTACAATTTTTCTCAGGATTGGAATGAGAAATCTTCAGTAATACCAATACGAGTATTAATTAATTTTTTATTCACATATTTTGGGATATAATTTAAAAATTTTTCGATTTTTCCAAATTTCCCAATTTCGGAGAATGGAAAATCGCAAATTTTAAACATTCTTAAAACTTTAAAATGTTCTTCGTGAGATTAAAGAAGCAAATGTTGATTATTTTATACAATAATTCCTACTCTGTGAAGTAGTGGTATAAAATGGTTTAATTTGGTCTTTGCTTTCTTCGTTATTTCAAAACTGTTTTTCAGAACGAAATTTTGGAAAAAAAAAACCAAAGAATGCTTAATCTATTTTTAAAATAAAGACTTTGATGATGAATAAATAAACTCGACATAAACCTTTACAGGCAAGAAATAAAAATAAAGTCTTCTTTTTATTGAAATGCTGAAAATTGCATTCCATTATCAATCATGTCATTTGAGTTCACAAGAATTAGTGTGGAAACAAAGTGTGTGCTTCAAAAGCATTCTCATTTACAAATTTCAATGAAATTGCGTTGTTCACACAACTTACATGCCAAGGCAGTAGAATACAAGGAAGGCAAATATGAATAGAAACAACAATATGTAGCAGTAGTAGAAAAATATATCGCAAGGTTTGGCGCAGACAGTCGAAAACTGGCAATTTAATATTGAGCTTTTGACAATCATCATACATTTCAAGCATGCTTCTGTTCCTTTTAATTTTCCATTACATTGAGTGTATTTGTCAGTGTAAGGTCCGTTGGTATATTCTCATATGTGTGTAAGATAAATGTGCTATACACACTTTTTTATGTTAATACATATGAAATCTGTTGTCCCTGTTCATATACGAAAAGCTTTTACGTTGCCTAACATTTAATAGTATTTATCTAGAATATAAAGGCAGGTATGTATATGTATATTATAGACGAAAATTGGCAGATATAAACAAATATTTTATGTTATTTATTCATGCAGAATAAGTAAATAATTAACAATTTTGATTTCTGTTACATACAGCTGCCTTAGAAAAAGCTTGGATCTGGAAATAATCATTACGTTTTATAATTTTGATATATTTAATATCCCTCCCATTTGTTTAGGGCGCGCAGTGGTCAATTTCGCGAGATAGCGGTCAAAACTCTATAACTTTTGACCGGATTGGCATTTTGCTACGCAATTTATTTTGTTCAATAGGAGGGACTTTAAGCTTCAATTTGCGTGTTCAAACGTAAAAATCGACTGATAGGAACGTAAGTAATTTGCAGTTAAAAATGCATTTTAATTTTCTGTTGAGTTTCCATGAATATTGAATATTTTGACATTTTAAATAGGTATTTTTTTATAATTTCTTATTTTCTTCAATCGTATTTTACCACCAATATTTATTTATTATTCCTAAACTTAATTTTGGTCAGAAAATGCCAACATTTGGCCCCTGACATTTATTTAGTCTCAATATTCACAGGGGCCAAAGGTTGGTTTTTTTGGAAGAAAGCTAATTCTTGTGAGGATTAAACTGAAAAATAACACTGAAATTCCCAACAATATCAATACCATTTGGATATATTATATACAGAACACAACATCGATAAAATTTTAAGTAAACTTTTACTATTGATTTAAAGTGCACATATATTTTATTTAAATGTATTAATAAAAATTTATACTAAAATTAGAAACAAATTATAATCTTTAAACTAGTATTAATTAAACAATATTAGTAAAAATTTCTTCCAAATAGCTTTGATTTTAATTTTGCAGTAGTTGTTTAGCTTCTTCATCTAACTCTAATGAGGTTGATTTCCATTTTTGTCGAATACTGGACATGCATAAGTCTGATGTGCACAACAAAATATTAATAAGATCTTCATTAGTACAATATCTGGAAATTTTTCTTGTATTGTGCTCGCGAAAGAATCTGTAGTCTTTGTTCCTTTTTTCTTGGGCTTCTTCTGAGAGATCTCCAATTCGAGGCATATTGTGCTGAATTATTTGTTCCCCATGGAACAAAATTTTGTGAACTGTGGTTGGCATATGTCTCCAAGAATATTTTTGGTTATAAAGGGTTGCTGTCTCATTAGCATACTGACCAAATTTTTTTGCATCTATCTTTTTGCTACATGCTATAACTTGTAATATGATTTGGAATCGTCGTATTAAATCATAATCTACTCCAGTTATAGAAGCTGCAGTTTCTGGATCGGAAAAAAATCTCCTTGCTGTGTTTCCATCATTAGAATTTCCTTCTCCTTGCTTTGGCAAGGTATTTTTCTTGAATATCTTTTTTTTTTGCTTTCTTTTTTCCAAATTTTCTTTGTTGTTTCTCACTGTTTCGCCTAACGGGCCAAATTCCAAATCGTATCCCAATTTAAGAATATGCTCCATAAAACGAATTCTAGCATGAAGAGGTGACATTCCAAATTCATATGCTTCATTAAAACTATCGTCTTGTGTTGGTGGTTGGCTCAATTGGCTTGATGTTTTTTGGCATATGGTGCAGCTTGACGATGGCTTTGTTTTGGTTAAAGCTTGTGCAACTTTTCCATCAATCATTATGAGATACATTTTAAAATTTACTTCAATGTCTTGGTCATCAAATTTAAATGTTACTGGTTGAAGTTCTTTAATTTGATCATTTATTTTTCGAACTTCTTCATCTATGACATCTTGAGTCTCCTTTTTGTAAGCAAACTTTATTGGTCTACAAAATTTTGTTGACGAGGGAATTTCATTCTTCCATACATCTATCTCTGCAGCTCTACTAGTTGACGGCTCTGAACCAATATAAATTTTTGTTAAACGTAATGGAATGAAAGAAATCATGAATAAATTGGCATCTGATGAATTTTCCGCATTACATTGTTTGTATTGTTTCTGGCCAGAGGACCCGTCAAATCCCCATTTAGAAATTAAAGTCATGCTGCAATTTTTAAACTTCTTTAAATAGTCAGCATCAAATGTCTTTAATAATCGTTCTGCAGTGTGTTCAAGAAGATCCTGAAATTTTATTTCTGCTGAACTTGAAGTTACACTAATAGCAGTTGGTGCAGGTAAGCAATCTTTTTTGGCAGAAACTATATCTCAATATAATGGAAAAATTCCACAATTTTTTCATTGGTTCGCTTCCGCAATTCTGTATATTGGTTTTTAGTCATTTTCAAATCCAAAAATAGTGCAAATGCTTCTTCTGGAGTAAATTTATTTTCTTCAGTTGGTGTCGGCATACTTTCTAAAATCCTTTTTGTGCGTCTGGGGCTTGCTTCCACTATTTTTTCAATGATAGCAATTTTACCCTTTTTAGTTTTCGATGGTTGAATTTGATGCAGAAATGAATCCTTTATGATGCTACAAGAAACTTCTTCATTGATATGTTTAAGCTTGCGTCTTCGTGATCTTTCACTACAATTATCAATTGGCTTTGCTAGTCGACCACCTTTTCCAGTTTCCGTGGTAGTTACTGATGGCTTTTTAAAAATAAGTTTATTTCTTAGCCATTCTTGGTTGCGTGAGTAAAACAATTTCTTGTTTCTGGAACATTGATTGTACTGTTTTCTTAAAGTATTTAAAAAGTTTTTTATTTTTAAGTTATGCATTTTAATTTCTTGTTTGTCGCATATTTTGAAGAATGGATTATTCATTATATGTAAAATAATGTCGTTTTCATCTTTCCGTTCAAAATATATATCAGATAGAACACTATAACTGAATTTAGCCATTGTTTAAACAATAATGAAGAAAAAAAATGAATGCATGGATTAATATACTATTGCTCGAAGTTTCAACATGATCTTTTTTACCTCTTTGAAACATAATATAACAGGTAGTTGGTTTTACCAGTTATTTCCATTGGTTTTAAATTTATTTGCAATTTTCACGTATTTAAGTTGTGTAATATTAGATGGCAATAAAATCTTTTTTACCTTTTCCAAATGAATTGCCAGATACCACATAATTTGAGAGTTCTATTGTCATTTTTGTCAAAATTTTGATACACCCTTCTATGTGGACTAGGTCCAAATATGGGCCAACTACTCCTAATTTCAACAGAATTATTTTTTGGGTCAATAAGAACTCGTGTGCAAAATTTCATCAAAATATATGCATAATAGCCACTTTCACATACAAATAACTTCTCAAAAAATATGACGTGCATTTGTACCGAATATCTTACCTTGGGTCAGAAAATTTGCTGTAGCTCAAAAAGTTCAGTCCCGATGCATGGACATGTATATATAGGAATGTAGGGGAGATTTAGGACTACAAAATAGTAAATTTGTGTTTTGACTCAGCTTGACTCACAGGAGTTGTGCTCTATGAAGTAGGAAATTTCCGAGAAAGTTGACCTTTTTTAAAAATAAAATTTCAATTGTTCTGAAAACAGTAGAGCTTAAATTTTTTTTACCAGTAATAGGAAATAAGTTAAGTTACAACACAAAATTTATTTCGTCCAAAAATCTTATGATCATTTAAACTTTATGATCATTTAAACTTTAAAAATTAACTAAAAATATCATAAATTTACTAAATTCTAAAAAAGCCCATTTTGGACCACCCTGTTCTCAGTGAAATAGTTGAAATAGAGTTCTAATTTTTTGGCTCCCGAGGTTTTCTACTGTCTACTTTCATATGAGTCTAATAACTTTAAAATCGGAGAACAAAAACCAAAAGGAGTTTTGGCCGCTATCTCAAAATATTGACCACAGTGGGGCGGATAATATTGGAGATTTGCGCACGGTTTGTATTGTATACTTCCTTTGTCATTTTTTAGAAGTCTTTTTTAAGTTAAATAGATGGAGCGTTATGTAGAAAATTATAAAATTAAGTGTAAAATTCCGCAAATATTTTTAATAAAATTAATTCACTTCCAACACAAATAATAGAATTTTTTTATAAAAATAATACTATCGCCTAACGATGATAAATTTTTATCTAAAAAGGAACACATGTAACAAAAACTTCTCACGTGTTTTATATTTTTTTTTTTCCTAAAAATAATAATATAATAATATAGTAATGATATATATTTTTTTTTCAATCGTAAAACTAGCACTTTTTATCCCTTTTTCATTTCATTGTAATTTCACTCATTTTAGCGCTTTTTGGTGTGTTGTTTTGCACTTTCTTGTGTTGTTTGGAAAGAAATGTCTCTTTACATTTGATTAATCACTTTTAAGGCCAATTACTTAATGTTAGTTTCAATATACATAAATCAATTTTGCACGTATTTTGCATGTATATGATTGGGAAACATTTTTACACATGTAAAATTGTCTTAATATATAAAAAAATTTTAAAAACTTTTCGATTTACTATATAAGTTTTTATAACACAACAACTAATTCATAAAATTTTTGACAATAGATTTTTATTATTAGAATATCAAGTTTTATCTTAAAGTACGAAAATACAAATACAAACAAATACTACACAGTGTGAAATACTTGCACAATTGGCGGAAAGTCTGAATAGTCTGCTGGTAGTAAAACTTTTTATTTAAAGTGTTACAACTCATTACTGATTTTATCACAAAACTTCTCCATTTAATCATAAACATGTTCATTAGAGTGGATTGAATTCTTTAAAACTGTACTAAATTCGACGAAGTCGTGAAAAAGAGAAGAAAAGTTCATCTCAAACTTAATTCAAGGGAATTTTATTCATCGCAATATTTAATAGATCGGCCCACTATTATGAACTTATTAACTCTAGAGTTTATGCATGTGATTACAGATTGCTAATGAAAGCAATTAGTGTTCATAGTGAAAGCTACAATAGTCACGTGACACGTATTAAACAAACCTTGCTTTATGTAGCTTATGGAGATGGAGTTGGGAGGGATATATAGACTAAATACTTTAAGAAAATATCTTCTATACATCCAATAATAACAACGTTCAATAAAACTTTTTAAGACTTCCAAATTAGTCTAGAATATTTGATTTTGCACGAAAAATTGGGAGAAAGAACTTATTATATTTTGGAAAGAAAAATTGAGAATGTTGTAGTGTTGCTTATTATATAACTATAAAAATTGTATTCAGGACTGAGGAAATTACTGACGGCTTTGTTTATTCAAGGAATAATGTTTAATTTCAAAAAAATTGTTCTATTCAAAATTTTTTAAAGAATTTTATGAAAATATGTATTCAATATTTTAAAATTTTTAATATTTTTAATTCTTTTAATTCTTATTAGTAAAAATAATTCCAAATTAATATATTCGCTGTATAAAGTAAAAACCTCCAAAATTTCTGTGAAAAATTTAAAACTGAAATATTTCCAATAAGTGTCTTAATACTCTGCCAGATGAGGTATGGAAATACTCTCGCCCTTATATGAGGTAAAGAAAGAAAATTATTCTTAATATCAACTAAAGTGGCTTTATTGTATGAAACTATTATGCCTTTTATGTTTATATATGACTTGGGCCATATGGGTGGTACGGTTGACGTGTGCATGGCGCAATCTGAAACTTCAATTTTCACACACTGTTGGCAGCATTTGCGGCCGTATTTCTTATACATCTCATTGAATATTGATTTCCAGGTGTTTAGTTGTCTCTGGTTTATCGACGTAGATGAGTGAGTTTGCATAACATGATATTGGTGTCCAATTAAGAGGACCGTTACGTAAAATTATTCGTTCATCAAAAGTTTCTTTGGGTAAATTAAGTGTAGCGTGCGCTGTATGGCATGTTGCTCTGTCCTGTTAGAATCATATGTCAACAAGATTAATGTCTTAATGTCACTAATTGAGGTATGAAAATCTTGCAAATCTTGCCTTCATAGTTTTTTGAAGACATGTGGACTAATAACTACGCTGATTCATAAAGCGCAACTAACAGTAATTATCTGTGGATGTAATGGGTTTGGGCAAAAGCTTGTGGATTATCTTCACTCCAAATACGACAATTTTGCATATTTACGTACCCATTCAACTAAAAACGAGCTTCATCGCTGAACAATATCAGTGTGCGGGTCAGCCCATTGGCTGAAGTTCTTCCACAAGTTATATCTTAAAAGCTTCGTCAACCAAGATCCTTTCGTAGAATCTTTTATAAAATGGATGGACAAATCCTAATTTGCAGAGAATGGCACTGTTTGGCATTATCATTAAGAGCAAACATGTTGAGAAAACGTTTCATAATTATAAGAATTAACCACTCTGATGGACAAGTTTGACTGCCATACAAGTGCATGATAAGTTTGATAAACACAACCATTATTTTGATAGAAAATTTCAACAATTTGCGCTTATTGGGAAAAAGGAAAAAATATTCGCTATACCAAAACCCGAACAAAATATTTCAAGTCCGGAACTCTGTGAGTAAAATTTTCGAAAGCAATTGTGAATTTTGTTAATGATAATAACATTCCTCCCATTCAACATTTTGGATTTCGATCTGAGCACAAGAAGTATACACCCATTAGACAGAATAATAAAATAGTAGAAGAAAATTTTAAAGATGGAAACTTTACTGTCATGGTGTTATTAGATATAAAATGTGCATATGATTCGTTTTGGCATAATGCTTTAGTCCACAAGTTATTCACAATAGAATTGGATATACCCACAGTAAAGCTTATTAATATTTTATTGTCAAATCGCTCATTTAGAATAAATATTTATGATAAATTTGCCGAAGAAAAAGGTTATCCTCCTTAATGCTCATGTCTTTCTCCAATTCTCTATAATATTTGTAGCTATAATTTCTCCGCATTGACTGAAGTCAATCTTTGTAGATGATAGTGCCATTTAAAGTTCAGACTTTCTTTCAAATGATGTTTTAAGTAATCTACAAACCTAATTAAGGTTACTAGCAGATTCCAGCCCTCGAAATTCAAGTGTAAATTCTAGGAAATTTTATTTTTTCATTAAATAACGACCCTAAAGTTATGATAATCAATTATAGCCAATTCACAAATCAGCACAAAAAACAAACTCATTTTTATTTCAAACACATTTACAAATTTAATAAACACACACATAGCATTGTATAATTTTATGTATGTGTTAGTAGCAACTTTAAATGCAATTTAATCAAAATAAAGGAAAAAATTTTAAAATCTATAAATCTACAAATCGGCTTTCGAATAATATACATTTGGTCAAAATCGGGATGAAACGGTAGAACAAAACATCGGTCACAAGAAATCGCCTAGCCTATTAATATTACAGACTCTCAAGAAAAAGTAAGGACTGCTTCTTACAGGAACATAATATTATAGTTGAAAGGGAGACTGTGCTCCCTACATATGTAGTGCGTTGTGCTGATCGCATGAAAATGGGTTATGGGACGGAGAAAGGAGGGAGCATTGTTTGTGGACATTTGACTTACATTTTATTAGACTGCAACTGCCTGGAAAGACAAGTGTGGGGAGTATATTCCACATATGTGATCTACTAGAAAAGCAGGTAGATCGAACTGAAACTGGGTACTTGGAATGAGTTCAGTAATCGCAGAAGAACATTTCCCATGACAGTATCTATAGAACAGTGTTACACATTAATGAGCATCAACTCTCTCTTTGTGCATGGTTCAGTAACTTCAACGTACATTTTGCAGGTCTTGTCCATATATGGGAGTTGTATTCTATTTTCGGTCGGAAGTGAAGGAGTGAAGCAATTTTTGCACCGTTTCAGAAAATCAATGGTCATCGCAATGAATTCTCAAGAGTATCTGATAACTCAATACTTAGATGAAATTATTGAATCCAAGGCCCCAAGTAATCGAAAATAAAATTGATGATACTAAGAGGATAATGTACCCGTTTATTAGTCTTAAATTTAATTTTGGTATTAGAAAGAAATTACTAGTTTTAGAATTTACATTTCAACATTTTTATTTTATGCTACTCCTGTTTGGCACGATACATCAGATTGTCATTTGAAGCAAGTTTAAAAGTTAGCCAGAATAAGTTCCAAAAAATGATTTGATGTATAAGATTTCATCATCATTTTTCAACAGCACGTCTTCCCATAGCTCAAAATATCCTTCTCGTTAAGAAAAACTTAATATCACGACAGAATTTTTTTTGTAAATTAGCAAATTCTTCAATCAGCACATAAAATATTTCTATTCTTAACTAACTTACTTATTTAATTAATTTACTTAATTAATTTACTAAATTTTTTCTTCTCATTATAAAGGATTTTTGGAATTTTTTTTCTAAATTGCATATTGAGCAGTATGATTAGTAACTGATCATACTGTTTTTTATAATGACTGAACTATTTAAAATTGCTACTGAATTGAAAATCTATTAATTTTTTAAAATAAATTTTAAAGATTTTGATTTACAGAATAAACCCATAGTTTATTTATGTATATATATATATACATATATATCATATCATACCTAAATGTATATAATTACTTTCCGTTATTAATGATTATATACAAACAACAGTTAGTCTGTTAAAGAAAAACAAACAAACTGTCAGTTCATTTTATTTTAGTCAAACTGAAATTTTCCCTCGAGAATGTTTTCTTTTTTTCGTATTCCCTAATGTTTGCAATGCCATTATCTAATTGCATAGTTATACACAATATACTTATATTTATGTTCAAAAGAAAGACTCATTCATTTGTATTTTAATATGAAAGTATTTCAAGTTTTTCCTACTCTTATAAGAATGAATCGTTGTTCTATTTTCCATTTATACTTATAACATCTGAAAGTATTGTGGTACGCATGAAGTTATTTTTACACCCTATACAACTATGTGGTCAGAATCATTTTCTGAGTCGGTCTAGTGATTTCATCCGTCCGTCTCTCCGTCGGCGTGTCCATTGTAAACTTTGTATGAATATATTTAATTAAATTTGGTACATAAGATTTTATCGACCTTTTAATTAGTAATCAAAAACAAACCTTGTATATGTTTTTGCAAAAAAAATAGGGACTTTAGCAAATATGGCCAGTATCAGTCCTTTTTCTGGACCTAGTCCCATGTTTACAAATTCACTGAGGTCGTAAGTAGACCAGATCCAAGCCCTCAAAATTCGAGTGCAGATTCTGGGAAATTTAATTTTTTCTTTCAGTTTATTTCTTTCAGTGTTTTTTTAATCTACAAAGGGTTTTCAACAAAGGGCGTGTGATATGCCATTATTAAAATGAAATTCGATTGCGTTATTGTCATTACTGGCTTATGTCCAAAATTATTCTTCAATTCAACACAGGGCTTTTCATACACAATTTTTGCCAACACAAACACAAACAAATGTAATAAACACATACAGAGCATTATACAATTATATGTATGTGTTAGTAGCAACTTTAAATGAGTTTTACTCAAAAAAAAAAAAAAAATAAAAAAATAATAATAAATGTTAAAGACAGTGCAAATCTCTAAATCTGGTGGACATCTAAAGAGATATACCTTTCGATTGAGGTATGTTTGGTCTAAATCGGTTTAGAAATGACAAAATTACATCGGTCAGAAGAAATCGCCTTGCTTATTAATATAAAGATGTTTTATAAGGTTGCCGCTTTTCACCATATTAAGTTTTTCAAACTAGGTTCTAGTACGGCCTTCGTATTTCAAAAGCATCAGCCAACACAATTTCAAAAAAATTTTGGGCCTCAAATGCGTAAAATCGCCATTGATTCCGAAATCAAATTTTTTTGAATAGAAGGTCGAATTAATATTAATATTATTAATATTCCTTTCTTACCAGAAAAAAAAATTAAACACATCATTTCGGATAATGACCTTGAAGCAACCGACCAATCGAGAACGAAAAAGATCACGCCAAAGTCGTTAAAAATCAAGATAATATTAGCAGTTTTCTAACAACTGATACGAGCATTGGAAATCATGTTGGTAGAAGGGTATTTTATCGGAGGACGATTACTTTAAAGACGATGAAATTTATTTGTAAGAAAAAATAAATATTTTTTATTTTATAAAAAAATTACCGTTTCACAGAAAAAAAAAACGTAGTTTGGAAAGAAATTTCTTCTTTTCTGGCTTTTCGTAGCGCTTACTAAAATTTCTTGCTTAGGAGAATATATGTATTGCTTCGAAAAACGCAGATAAAAAAGCAAACATTTTGGAATTGATTTTTCGTATTGGAACATGCGCCTTTTATATAGTTATGATAGCATGATTATTATGTCCATGGTTGCTATGAAAATCATATATTGCAGCAGTTTAGTAACTGGTAGACAGTTTAACTCTCTTTTACAAACCAGCTTCTAGATAACAGCTTTTTTGCTGGCATTAAAATGCAATACGCCAACCTTCCCAATAAATATTTTTGTTTGCTACCAACTTGAGGTGCATTTGAGATCAAATACATTTCTCAAATCTCCAACGTTAATTCTCAAATGTACCTCAATAGTCCGATTATAGTCTTCTCAACTTAAAAGGCACATTTTTTATATGGCGATTTTCTTAGTTATCAAATTGAGAAACTTGTGATTCTCAACTTGATAGTAAAGAAATTTTTCCAATCGGTATCAAATGGAAGGTACGGAATTGCCATATTAAAAAAATTATACTAATTTTAGAAATGAAAACAATGTACTTTTTTTAATGTTTCAATTTAATTTCATTACATATTGAACATTATTATGTACATGTTAATTTTTTTTTAAATTTAGAATTAAAAATAAATTAATTCATTATTTGTACATTTTATGAATATTAATATTAAATATGTCATAAATAAGAATTTAAATTAAAAATTCGACAAAAAGTAGAAGAATTAAAAATATATCAATTAATTATTTGTACTTTTTTGGCATTTTATAATTTAATTTATTGTTTATGACGTATTTAAATAATATGTCAAACTTAACACAAATCGTATTCAAGTTGAAAAGATGTTTGGTCTCAAGTGGAGAAAAGTGTTGGATATCCAATTGAGAATTAAAATATTTCTCAAAGATTGGAAAAAATGTTAAGTCTCAACTTGATGTCAAGTTGAAAGCAAACATGGAAAAAATTGTTAAACTCAAGATGAGAATTACAGTGGACATCAATTTGAGAACTTAACTTTTCTCCAACATTGGAGAAATAATATTTCAATGCATACTGGGTTACAACTAGCAACACAACAACTGCTTTAATTCATTATAGTCTATAACAATAATTTGTCACATGTAAAAAATACGTATTCTAGCTAATTTGCATATCATATTTCTACAAGCATGCTTTTCTATTCTATTCGCTCCACATTGTATCTGCTTCATTGTATTGTATTTTAAAGGTATTGATTCTAAATACCTTTTAGTATTCTTTTAGCCAACCCATTGAAAATATGAGCATTGATATGAAATGATGATCAACATAACTGATGTTTTCCTTTTTGTATTTTTTTTTTCGGGACTTATTGAGAGTAAGTATATGATTAGGTACATTAGCGGTTATTAGGTCGTTCGATCGGCCGTTTTTGAGTTTTATGTTAAGTTGAGGACATATAAATTTTCAAAAAAAAGGCACATTTTAACAGCTTTTAAGTAGAGTAATACAATAAATATTATCAACTTCATCAGTATTGATAAAAAAAATTTTATCTCAAATTACCAGCAGGCAGTTAAGTGAAGTCAAATCGTAATGTGTTTAAAACAATAAAATTTAAGCCCTCTTTTCTAAGATATAATAAATACAACTCTGTGTGTATGTGTCTCATAATTAAATTGCCGCTGGTGGCGCCCAAAAATATTGATTATAGCTTATAAAAGGGTACCTTTTAAGACATAAATATTTGATAGTAAACATGATATCCGAACATGAATGTTCATATTTGTTTAACTATAAAACTCTTAATGCCAAGTAATAGATTTTTTCCGAATATCGTGCATATACATAATTACTTTTGTGCACTCTAAAACTAATATAATTTTGATGGTTTTAAATTCTCAGACAGAAGAGTTTATAAAGTTCTATTTTATTAACTTATGTTTTGAAGTTTAGTCAAGTTTTTCTTAAAGAGTATTTATTATTCAAAATATTGATGATGATAAAGAAGCAGCAGAAGGAAAATTTTTTTTACTCCAAAAATTTTTGGAAAATATTTTACTCAGTGAAATATTGAATACAAACAAGTAAGAGTGTTAAATTCGACTGTGACGAATGTTTGTTACCCACCCTCCACTGGCGATTTGAACTCAATGTTACAAACAATATTAGGAACGGCTAAAGCTTTAAAACTACTGCCGATGTTGAAACTTAAAGTTAAATACCAATAAAATTTTAATTTTTTTTATACCATTTTCTATTATAATTTTTTGTATTCTATAAAAATAATTAATCACAATGTAAAGAGCTGCATTACTTTTCTTTTACTAGAGTAGAAAACCTATAAGTTCCATAATACCCAATGTTTGACCCAAATGACAATGGTTTCAGACCTTAGTCATATGATAACTCAAAAAATTGAAATGAATCTTGGCTAAAAATGTATCGACATTAATTAAAACAAGTAGGAAAATTATAGTCGGTCTAGACCGACTATACGATACCCTATACCATGCGTTTAGAAACCCTATCTCTTAGGCCCAACTAACTGGACATTGAAAATAAGCAAAAACCAAATTTGAGTGGGATTTTTATTAATTTTTTTGGCTGCAGATGTGAAAAAGTTCATATCGGATGCTATATCTATAAAGGGACTAGGTCCAAAAATGGACCGATCCTGATCATGTTTGGTAAAGTCTCTTGTATTTTGCAAAAATATGTACAAACAAAATTTGAGAAGAATCAGTGCAATATTATTGTTTTTTAATTGATCTAAGTGAAGATCGGGAAGCATTTCTATATGGGGTCAAAGGGATCATTTTTGGACTACTCATTAGTGGATGTAATGAATGCATACAAACCCAATTTGAGTAAGATCTATATGACAATTTGCATCTTATGGCAATTTATGTCGATTTCATATGGGTAATTTGTATGGGGGCTAGGTCTGAACATGGACCGATTCTCACCAATTTCAATAGCGTTCATCCCATGGCCGATAAAAGCTTATATACCAAATTTCATCAAAATATATTCATATTTGCGACCTGCAGTTTGATTACAAGCTTTACATGGACACACAGACGGACGGACGGACGGACGGACATTGTTAAATCAACTCAGAAAGTGATTCTGATTCGATCGGTATAATTAAAGATGG
The DNA here is from genome assembly GCA_963682025.1 of Cordilura impudica. NCBI lineage: Eukaryota > Metazoa > Arthropoda > Insecta > Diptera > Scathophagidae > Cordilura > Cordilura impudica. The sequence continues at coordinate 305,070,319 of OY821518.1, forward strand.
GTCTAGGTCAAATATTTTTGGTTGTTTCAAACAGCAGCACAAAGTCATTATACCCAAACCACATAGTGGTATAGGGTATAAAAATATTAAAAATATATTTAAGGAGCCAAATTAGATCAAAACATGGTATGCTTTCTAGTGCTTCTAGATCATAGTAAAGCCTTTGATACTGTTGATCATAAGATACTCACCTCTAAACTAAAAAATCTGTTTGATTTTTCAGACTCTGCAGGCAAATGAATACTTTCTTATCTCAGTGAGAGATATCAAACTGTGACATTAAATGGTAAAACATCAGATGCCCTGTTAGTCGATCGTGGAGTGCCACAAGGCTCTATCTTAGGTCCATTACTATTCTGCATATACATAAACGATTTGTCAAATGTTCCAACAACCTGTTCAATCAGTATGTATGCAGATGATGTGCAATTGTATGCTACCACTAATGTTAATGAAGTTCTAAACTGCACAAACTACATAAACATGGATCTAGAAAAGATACACAATTGGGCAAGCATGAATGGCTTATGCCTCAATACTTCAAAAACCAAATGTATTTTCATATCAAGAAACAATCTTAATATTAATGCCAACCTAATGATCAATAGTACACCTATTGAGTTTGTTAAGTATGCCAAACTCCTTGGAATTATGGCAAAAACATATTTAATTCCTGTTCTACTATATGGCTGTAAAATATTCGCTAACTGTGATAACGATGATTTTTATAAACTTAAAGTTGCATACAATAATATTGCTCGTTACATATTTATCAAAAAACGTCGTGACCACATTTCTGATTAGACGTATCGTATAAACAATATGTTTTTTAAAGATTTGCTCAATTATAGATGCCTTTTAATGATGCACAAGATTATATTCACTAAAGAGCCAGATTATCTATACCGTAATTTAACTTTTGCAAGATCTAATCGAGGAAAAAAACTTATCCAAAAAAGATTTCAACATTTAATGTCAGATAGACAATTCTTTGTTCACACAACTCGTCTTTGGAACAATCTACCCTTTAATATTCAAATAATATGCAACACACATTGCTTCAAAAATCAAATAAAAAGATATATTAATTATAATTAAAATTTTAATTTCTGTCCTAAAAATATATTTTTCTTTTCTTTGTTTATGTTATATTATTATAATGATTGTTATTTCTTTTTAATGTTTTTTATATTTAATGTACTCAACATAGTTATACATAATATTAATATTTGTATTTGTTGATCTTCAGTACTATTGTCAACTGTCCTCTAGCACTATAATATATAAGACTTATGTCTTGTTGTGCTAGAATTACAATAATAAATAATAAATAAATAAGGATACATTTAATGCAAAAAAACAAAATCAATAAGAACAAGTAAGAAAATTGTAAGCGACCTAGACCAGCTATGCGATACCCTATACCATCCGTTTAGAGAGTGGGTCTCAGGTCCAACTAATTGGATGTAGATAATACAAATAAATTAAATATATTTAAGTTCTTTGCTTGCAGATATTAAAAAGTTCATATCGGAGGCTAGGACTAGGTCAAAAAATGGACCGATCCTGACGACATTTGGCAAAGTTATTTATTTTTGCAATAACTTTGTTTTTTGGTAGAATTAAGTGAAGATGGGGGGGCAATGACTAAGAAGCCTTCTACAAGGTTTATTTTTTGAATACTGATTAATGGGTGTAATAAGCACAAATAAAGTTAATTTGATCTAGAGCTCTATGATAATTTGAGTCTTAAGGCAATTTAAGTCAATCTCATAGGGGTCATTTGTATGGGGACTAACTCTGAACATCATCCGATTTTTACCGATTTCAATACCGTTCGTTCTATGGCCAAAAGGAATTTATATATCAATATGTATTCACATTTGCGACCTGTAGCTTGATTAAAAGGTTAACATGGACACATGCGGACTGACAGACGGACGGACGAGCATAGCGAAATCGACTCAGAAAGAGATTCTGAGTCGATCGGTATAATAAAAGATGCATATAGTTCATATTTTTTTGGTAGTTACAAACCTTTAGTTTTCGAACCAGGTTTATGTGTACTAAAACACAGGCGAACGTCGTTAAATCGTCTGAGAAAGTGATTTAGGATCAATCGGCAAGGGAGGGTATTTTTTTATTAGAGGAATCCCATTTTAAAGGGTAGTTTTTTAAAAGAGTATAATTTTTAAACTAAAGGGCACATTTTAAAAAATAGGGTACTTTTTTTAAAAAAAGGGGTAATATTTTAAAAAACCAGATTTTTTTTTTTTTTAAAGGATAACTTTAAAAAAAAATTGAATTTACTTGTAATGGTTGAGCTAAAACTTAATTGGGCTCAAGATCAAATGTTTTCATTTTCACTAAAGCAAATAAACATTGGCACATATGTATATGGGGGATTTCATGTCAAGTGCACCAACTTTTGAAACCGATGTCTTCCGATCGGGATGAAATTTGCACCAAGCTTAGTCCTATTGGATAGTAGTTTAGACACGTTTTTTCAACAAGATCGGGCCAGATCTCTCAGAGTTAGAGGGGATCAAAATTTGACATTTTGGCCAAACAGGTGTTTTTTCTCATCCATGTAACTTATTACCTATTGTTCCCAGAAAATTTTCTCCCAAACAATTTAGATAGCTATTTCTTCAATATTTCGGAAAAAATACTTTAAAAAAAAATATGTAGACTTTTTTTTTTTGCTAAATTAAAGCATTTTTTGCCTTTTTTTTCATAAGAAAGCTTAGGATTTTTCCTTTAAGAGCTTTTTGGTCGCTTAGTGGGATGGGAGTGGGATATCTATCAAAATAAATGTTTTGTAACTCAAGACAACGGTTTTTCCATTTTTCACAAATGCACTATTTTGAATTTTTCCCGATTTGTGTCTAAAACCTTACAAATAAAACTTATACTGAGAAACTAGACAAACTAAACTTTCCGAAGGTATGTAACATACCTTCATAACATAACAGAAGAGAATGGTTATCTGTAACCTGAAAGAGTTATTTGCAACGTTTCAATCTGAACACGAGGATGTTAGAATTGGCTTCACGAAATTAACCCAAATGAGGCCAAAACATCGCGTTTTGGCAGCAGGCAGCGGAACTCACACAGTATGCGTTTGCATTTACCATGAATATGTTAAACTGATGTTGAAGGAAATCAACTTAAAGTATTTAACAGATGATTCGGCAGAAGATTTACACGATTACCGCGATTGCCTTAAATTGACTATATGTCCTAATGCAACAACTTCGTGCCACTTAGGTGAATGTACCAATTGCCCGAAAACCACATTCATCAAAGAAAATTTAATCAACTCTTTAGATCGAGAATATATAGAGGAGGTCAAATTTGATTCTTGGATTCAGACTGACAGATGCACATTGAAAACAATCATTTTAAATGTGGATGATTTTGTGGAAGAAATGTGTACAGGATTGCTAAACTTGAGAAAATGGTCATTCTTCAAGGATTTGAAGATACATTTGAAGTCTGGCGAATTCGTTATTTCATATGATTTCGCAGAAAACTATAAATATGTTCTTCAGGATGCCATACAAGCATTCCACTTCAATAACGACCAAGCAACTATATTCACAGTAGTTATTTACTACATGAAAGATGAAAAACTGGAACACAAAAGTATGGCAATCATATCCGACGATTTAAAACATGATACCGTTGCAGTTTATGAGTACCAGAAGAGAATTCTAAAATTTCTAAAATCTAAATTTACAGTAAAGAAGGTATACTACGTTTCGGACGGAGCTCGTCAACATTTTAAAAACAAAAGTAGCTTGGCAAATCTTATGGCCCATGAAAAAGATTTTGGAATGCCAGCTGAGTGGCATTTTCATCCTACTGCTCATGGTAAAGGAGCATGTGATGGTATTGGAGCAAACCTTAAAAGAAATGCAGCGAAGTATAGCCTCCAGTGCTCTCATCAAGATCGCATCTTAGATGCGACTGCTTTATTCCATTGGGCAAAGAGTTATTGTAAAGAAACTAAAATAGTTTTTAGTAGCAAAGAGGATCATCAGGAAACATTGAAAATGCTGAAGAGCAGATTCGATGCTGCGGTAACAATCGATGGCACCGCTCAATACCATGCCTTTATACCGCTTGTCGATGGAAGACCCAAGTTGAAAAAGTTTTCTGCCTCTATTCAATGCGATTTCTTTCCAAAGACAACCAATAAACCAGCAGCGAAATCAACAGCTGAACCTAGTAACGCCAAGAAAGGATTGACAAAAAAACGCAGTCTGGGTATTTAAAAATTTACAAGACTTAAATACTTCATCAGCTACAATAAATTAAGTATAAAAATAGTTATGATATAAATGGATCTAATGCAATTAAGACTAAATTTTAATAAATTATTTATCTTTTTATTTTTAATAATATTATTATACATTAATTTAATTATTATTAAAAATAATTAAAAAATAATAATTTTTCAACATTTCTATAGAAAAAAGCGATTTTTTCCTGAGGTTAACATATTCTGAGTATTACAGTATCGAGGGTATAAAGTTTTAGTTAGGTATGTTATATACCTTCGGAAAGTTTAGTTTGTCAAGTTTCTCAGTATAAATTTTATTTGTAAGGTTTTAGACACAAATCGGGAAAAATTCAAAATAGTGCATTTGTGAAAAATTGAAAAACCGTTGTCTTGAGTTACAAAACATTTATTTTGATAGATATCCCACTCCCATCCCACTAAACGACCAAAAAGTTCTTAAAGGAAAAATCCTAAGCTTTCTTATAATAAAAATAAAAAAAAAATGCCCTTTTTGAAAAAAAGCCAAAAATGTTTTAATTTAACAAGAAAAAGTCTACAAAATTTTTTTTTTTAAAGTATTTTTTTCCGAAATACTGAAGATATAGCTATCTAAACTCTACTACTCAGTAGGACTAACCTTGGTGCAAATTTCATCCCGATCGGAAGACATCGGTTTCAAAAGTTGGTGCACTTGACATGAAATCCCCCATATATCAAAGAATTTATCTATATTCTGCATGACAGGTTATACAGCTGTTTCGGGTCGAGTCACCAACTCAGTAGATAATTTGTGTGGTGAAAAGTTTAATTCATATACCTTTGTTATAAAACCAATGTAATGCAAAGAGTAATACGATTTAACCTTTTTATTTAAATTAAAGACATTTGATCTCGAGCCTGATCAAATTCTAACTTAATCTTTAAAATGATAAAGATCGAAAATAAGATTTTTATTTTATAGAAGTTAATAAAATTAAATTTACTTCTTAAAAAAAAAGATTTTCTGATAAAAATTTACTTTTTCAAAAATGTTATTTGTGTAAGGGTCGACGTTCTTAAACAAAAAACTCGGTTCTTTTTTATTATTTAAATTTCTAAAATTTTAGTTCTTTATTTTAATTTATTACAATTTTTATTTTGTGTTCTTAGTTTTAGGTTATGTTATGTTAAAATTGTCACTTTTAATATTTGTTTAAACTCTAATTTGTTTTCAAATGTTTTTGGTTCTATATAAATGTTTTAATGTTTTTGGGTTTTTATTTTATTTAATGTCACTGTTCACTATAAAAATTTATCTTCACTCATCAAGGTTTTATATTGTGTGATGTTCAAAGAATTTAACTAGAGTGTCTTATATTAAAATATGTACAACCTAGTAAGTGAACAAACATGATAAAAAAAAAGAGAGCAATTATCTTTCAGATTAGTGATGGGTGAAAACAGTGACGGAAAATTTGAATGAAGTTGGGGCATCTCTAAACATTATTTTTTTAAAAGTACTTTTTTTAAGGTATTTTTTAAAGGTAGTTTTTAAAAAGGTACCCTTTAAATATGCTAATTTTTTTAAGAAATTAATTTTTTGCAGAGAAATATTCTTTTTGAAAACTGCATACTTTTTAGGGGTTATATTTTTTCTTTCATCTTTACGATTTTCTTTATTATATCGGGATAACGATAACGAATATGTGAAAATATTAGCAAATTCTACAAATACAACGACTACAACAATAAGGAAAATTACAAAATATAACTTAAGAAAAACAACAACAGCATTGAACTTTTTTTCACATTTTAATTCAGACCGATTTCGAATAACAACTCCTTTAGGATCTTACTAAACGATTTTATGCAAAAACGAAAATTCTAACTTAGTTATTAGGCATGTGATTTTTTAAAATTATTTTATAAAATAAATTTTTCTTATTAATATTTTAAAAATATTTTTTTTCAGAAATTTGTATAATAATATGTTGACTTTTTCGTTATCGTTTATATCTGGAGGGAATTTGCTAATTTTTACTACATTATGGCTCCTGATAAACGCAATAGATCACCTCTTCATGTTATAAGGTAAGTTAAAATCAAATCTATTAAATTAAGTGAGGAATTTGTTCCTCTTTCCATTCCGTTAAGTCAAGAGTTATGGATCAATAAAGTTGTGCATTGTTTTCATTATTAACACCACCGAGGTACAGTTCCATTTAAAAATCTATTTTTTTAGCCTCAATCTAAACCAAATTAATCGGGGAGGTGAGAAAATATAATTTAGCATTTTCCATATAATTCATATATTCGACCATGTTCAAGTTTTTTTTTTTTTTTTTTTTTTGATTCATTTAATGCATAAAAATACATGTGTTACAATTAAGTTATAATTTTTTTAATAGTAACAGCATCTTTAGCGACATCAATATCAACCATGAATTCAATAATAAAGTCAAGACCAACAATAAAACGTACTCGTCGCATAAATATATACAGAGAAAACTAGGAATAAATGGAAAATAAAATTTAATTAAATTTTTTGTCACTGCTATTTCTGTTGTGTTGCTCGAGTTATTGTTGTCGTACCCCAAATAAAAATTACATATTAAACAAATAAATTAATGATCAACTTGTAGTAGACGAAGTAGGAGAATCTGTTAAATATGTTACTGTATATATATTTTCTTTTGTTCTTTCATACTTCAAAACTTTGAAATTGTTTTGGCAACACATATGTTGCCACTTCACATACATATAAATATATACTTGCAAACATTTTCAAATGTTTTTTTTCATAGCTTCAGTAATTGCGACAATTTCGTTTTAAATACCCTACACCTTATCATTTTGATTATGTTCTACAATTTGATTCTCATAAATTTTATTTAATAATTTAACAGTTACTGTTCAAAATTATCGAAGAGTAGCTTACACATTCAAAAAATTAAAATTTCTAAGTTAAATTTCGGTTTGTAAAAAGTTCGATAATCACAATGGATCTATCTCTCTGTGTATAGATGTATGTCTGCAGATTTATAGTGTTCAGCGTATTTGTAACAAGCAGATTCAGATCTTCTTGATTCACTTATTCTTGTTGACAAAAAAAATTGCAATTCTGAAATAAAAAATAAATATATAATTTAAAATAAATTATAAAATTAAAAAAAAAACATCGGTTGATGACAGTATTTGCAAAAAAAATTTTTTGGGTTTTGCAATATCATCAAATTACTGATTAATGCTTTGTGTCATACAACTTCTGCAGCAAAGTTGAATATTAAATTCGTAGTTGAATTTTGTTTTTGCAATACATTTTCTTGAAAAACATCCGTACTGCATGTGTATTAGAACGAAAACAAACTCATATTCATATTCTCTCACAAGTGTGTTTGAATGCATTTAATTTCAGACACACACATACATGCATGTTTATATGAAATTTTAACTTACTATTCATACTTTAAGTACAACCCATTGCGCCAAAGCACTTAATTAATTAATTAAGCTGTGATTTCATGACACAAACCAATGCTTTTTGTTTTCAAGCGAATGTCGTCTATTGGAAAATAAACCCAACAAACATCAATTTCAGCCTTTGAGAAATTTTGATATTTTCACTAGAGAATTAATGTATTTTAAAGCATATATCTGTGTTTGACATTTATTATTTTTTAAAATCATTTCCGATTTAAGAATTTGGAAAATGTATTATTGATACGAAATTAAAGTCTGGAAATCTAAAGACTAAAAAATAAGTCTAAAAATATTTGAAAATATTTATTACAAACAAGACAGTATTATTGGGAATGCTGTTTGTCTTCAATCGACAACTATACTTTTTTAAAATTTTTATCAATCGTATGATTTTATTTTAGAACTTGCTATAAAATCGTTATATAATGTTCTGGTATATATAATAGATGAGCTGTTATTTATTTGTATATTTTCATAAAAATAAATGTAGATTAGAAATATTCACAAGGTTCTTTTATTTGCGTCAACAATTTTACGGCATTTATTTATTTAAATGATTCCGTGTTGTTTTATAAATCAATTTATTCAAAATTAATGTTTACAATTATATATACCAGTATATCCCAGCCCTCGAAATTCGAGTTAAAATTCTAGGAAATTTTATTTTTTTCATTTAATAAATTATTTTATAAGACCCTAAAGGTATGCTAATCAATTTTAAGTAATTCGCAGTTTTTTTTTTTTTTTTTTTTATTAATATTTATTTACAAGGAATATAATATTTACATTTTTTTGATTAATGCCTCAGCACCAAAATGACATTTGAGAGGCAAGAAGGCAACTAGTGTAAGCTGTTTACATAATAATACTTATTACTTGCAATAAAAAATTTACAAATTTAGTTTTACGAAAGAAGTGTTTCTAGATTATTTAATAAAAATCGTTTAAGTTCAGTTTTAAATGAAGAAAAAGAAAATATACTCTTAAGCGATATTGGCAACATATTAAATTCAACAGGTCCAGCAAAACGTATTCGTTGTTTGGATAACTCCAGGCGGCATCTTGATACGCTTATATTTTGACTCTGTCTAGTGATCCTATGCGTGACCTGTACATTTCGTTGAAATTGAATTGAATAATTGCCAATTCCATTGATAGATTTAAATATAAATTTAATTAGCTGCATTTTGTATAACCCTCTAACACGAAGAACATTTAGAGTAAAATTTCGAAAAAGGTCTAATGTATGATATCGCCTTGGTAGATTGAAAACTAATTTTAGGGCTTTGTTTTGAGCTGACTGAAGAGACTTTAATGAAACACTGTTTCTTTATCCATATATTACAGGAAGATAAGTCAGATGACTGTGAACCAGACTTTAATAAAGCAGCATCTTTGTATATCGATCAAATTTGTATTTAAGTTTGTACAATATTCCCACAGCTGAAGATATTTTAGATTTAATTGCATCAATATGACGTTCCCCTAACAAATTACTGCAAAAATTTAATCCTAGGTACTTAATAGAATCAGATTCTGTAATTGGAACACCATTAATATAAATCCTCATCCTTTGGTCATCTGCTAATGTGTATGGTCTAAAACGTACGAACTTGGTCTTACTTGCATTTAACAACAACTTGTTAATTCTTACGTATTCAGCTAAAATGGCAGCATCATATTCTATCTCAGTTTGTAAAACTTGCACATGCTTAAAAAGATAAAGAAGACAAATGTCATCAGCAAACATCAACAATTTCCCATAAAAATTAATATTTTTAATATCATCAATATAAATTTTGAATAAAAGAGGACCAAGCACACTACCTTGCCGTACTCCACATTTCACATCTAACAAGGTACTCTGCTCATTTCCAATTTGCACGAATTGCTTTCTATTAGCTAGGAAATCTTTCAAAAATTTAACAGAGTTATTAGACATACCAATAAAAACATTTTTGGAGATATTTTATCATTACCCGACATTGCAATTGGTAATGGTCGCAACGTTCTGAAATTGTTTATATCATCTCCACTACAACCTGGAATACTATTACGTATATCGTCGATACTATTGAAAAAATGATTGTTAAAACCTGTCACTTTATCAATATCGGTCGATAATACTTGGCCATCTAGATTCAATATTTTATGAGGAGCTTCAGAATTTCTTCCAATGACGTTATTAAGAAACCTCCATGTTTTTTTAACATCACCCTCTGCTCGCGATATATTGTTTATACAATAAGTATTCATTAAGTTTCTGTTACTAGTTTTGATAACTTTACTTCTCAGCCGTTCAGAAATCTATTTATCGTTTTTGTTCTTCCTTCTAGCCTTTAACAGTTTTTCTTTTAGTTGAATTAGTGAAAACTTGTTTTTTGTAATCCATGGTGTAAATTTAGTACGAATATTTGTCGACGTCGTAGTAGAAGATATGTACTGGGATGATGCTGTAGCCATTAGATCTATCAAATCTTTACAGCACTGAGATGGATTATCATTACCCACGATATAATTTAAATTTCTGTCAAGAAAATTTCCAAATTTTAGGTAGTCAAACTTGTACCACGTTTTTGTGATATTCTCATTACGTCTTTCATTAAAATTTAGTACGCAACTTATAATATTGTGGTCTGTAAGTCGATTTGCAATTGAAAAAACAGAAATACTGGGATTCAGATTACCAAAAACACAGTCAATAGATGTGCCACTGAATGGCCTTGTAACTAAGTTATTGTATATGTACAATCCAAATTCAGAAAAAAGATTCTGCAAAAGGAGGCTATTATTACCTCCTGATAACATGTCAACGTTGAAATCTCCCAGAACTAGAGATGAACCATTCACAATATCATGCAGTATATAATCCAGTTTATTATAGAATTGTTGAAATGCACATTTCTGCGATCTGTATAGAGATGTCACATACAGAGGTTTATTGTTGATCACTACATTCGGTAATTCAGTTGTTATTAGGTTAAAAAAATCTTCACTTAGATTGATTCTCACGTTACATTTCAATGTGTCAGCTAAATAAATCGATGTACCATCATAACCATCCTCTCGACAATAATGAACTGAACAATAGCCAGGAATTGAATATAAATTACTGTTACCACTGCTGAACCATGTTTCCTGAACGGCAATTATATCAGGAAACTTATGCAACTGACTTAAAAGCGATTTAAATTTATTGAATTTTGTTAAATATTTCAGTTCAACGCTATTATTGTCGTCATTGTCTTTATTGGATTATGTTCAAAATTATTCTTCTTTTGCTTTTGCAAACACATTAACAAATTTAATAAACACAGCAGCATTGTAAAATTTTATGTATGTGTTAGTATCAATTTTAAATGCAATTTACTCAAAACAAATGTAAAAATGCAAAAATATGTAAATATGGTGGAGAGCTAAGAGAAAATACCTTTCATATGAGGGATTTTTGGTCAAAACAGGTTTAAAATTGACATACGTACAGCGGTCGCAAGAAATCGCCTAGCCTATTAATTTTATACATAAGCCCAAAAAAAATTAGGAAAATTTTTTTATTTGAAAAACTGATTACTTAAGTACTTAAAAATATCATTAAGACACAATAAAAAAATTATGTATGTTATGGCTTTGTCGCATCTTTGATACCCTGCACCTGTGTTTAATATTAGTCAGTTCCGAAAAATAATCCTGGAACTTGAATTTAAATTAAGCCAACAAAAGTTTCTTTTTTTTGGCTTTAAGCCATAAGCCATACCAATCGGAGGTGTATTTTAAGAAAAGCCACTTTTTTTTTTAACAAAATGTACTTTTTTGAGAAATGTAATTTAAAAAAAAATCTTTTTTAAGGAAAGGTGCAATTTTAGGAAAATGTAGTTTTTAAGAAAATGAATTTTTAAGAAGACTACATTTCCAAGAAAAAGTACTTTTTATTTTAAGAAAAAGCACTTTTTGAGGAAATGCAATTTTTACAACAAATTACTTCTTAAGAAAATTTACGCCCGTATTCATAACCAAATTCTAGCAGTTGGCTAACTTTTTTTCATACAAATTTTTAAATTTTCGTACGAAAAAAAATTAGCCACTGCTAGAATTTGATTATGAATACGGGCGTTAGTTTTTTTTACAAATTTTGTTCTTTATGAAAAGGTACTTTTTTAAGAAATAAATATTTCTTAAGGAAAAGTAATTTTGTGTGATAGGACTTTTTTGATAAAAGGTACCTTTTTAAGAAAAGATAAGAAAATTTACTTTTTTTTTTCAAGAAAAAGTCTTTTTTGGAGAAAATTTACTTTTTTAAGAGATAGTAATTTTTTTAGAAAGGGTACTTTTTGAAGAAAAGGTACTTTCTTAAAGTGAATGTTTAAGAACATTCATTTTTAAGAAAATTACTTTTTTAAGAAAATTACACTATTAAGAAAATGATCTTTTTTTAAGAGAAGGTATTTTTTATACAGGAGGTATTTTTTATAACAAACGTGCTTTTTCAACAAAAGATACTTTTTTGTGAAAATTTATTATAACGGGTGATTTTTTTGAGATTAGGATTTTCATGCATTAGTATTTGACAGATCACGTGGGATTTCAGACATGGTGTCAAAGAGAAAGATGCTCAGTATGCTTTGACATTTCATCATGAATAGACTTACTAACGAGCAACGCTTGCAAATCATTGAATTTTATTACCAAAATCAGTGTTCGGTTCGAAATGTGTTTCGCGCTTTACGTCCGATTTATGGTCTACATAATCGACCAAGTGAGCAAACAATTAATGCGATTGTGACCAAGTTTCGCACTCAGTTTACTTTATTGGACATTAAACCAACCACACGAATGCGTACAGTGCGTACAGAAGAGAATATTGCGTCTGTTTCTGAGAGTGTTACTGAAGACCGTGAAATGTCGATTCGTCGCCGTTCGCAGCAATTGGGTTTGTGTTATTCGACCACATGGAAGATTTTACGCAAAGATCTTGGTGTAAAACCGTATAAAATACAGCTCGTGCAAGAACTGAAGCCGAACGATCTGCCACAACGTCTAATTTTCAGTGAATGGGCCCTAGAAAAGTTGGCAGAAAATCCGCTTTTTTATCGACAAATTTTGTTCAGCGATGAGGCTCATTTCTGGCTGAATGGCTTCGTAAATAAGCAAAATTGCCGTATTTGGAGTGAAGAGCAACCAGAAGCCGTTCAAGAACTGCCCATGCATCCCGAAAAATGCACTGTTTGGTGTGGTTTGTACGCTGGTGGAATCATTGGACCGTATTTTTTCAAAGATGCTGTTGGACGCAACGTTACGGTGAATGGCGATCGCTATCGTTCGATGCTAACAAACTTTTTGTTGCCAAAAATGGAAGAACTGAACTTGGTTGACATGTGGTTTCAACAAGATGGCGCTACATGCCACACAGCTCGCGATTCTATGGCCATTTTGAGGGAAAACTTCGGAGAACAATTCATCTCAAGAAATGGACCGGTAAGTTGGCCACCAAGATCATGTGATTTGACGCCTTTAGACTATTTTTTGTGGGGCTACGTCAAGTCTAAAGTCTACAGAAATAAGCCAGCAACTATTCCAGCTTTGGAAGACAACATTTCCGAAGAAATTCGGGCTATTCCGGCCGAAATGCTCGAAAAAGTTGCCCAAAATTGGACTTTCCGAATGGACCACCTAAGACGCAGCCGCGGTCAACATTTAAATGAAATTATCTTCAAAAAGTAAATGTCATGGACCAATCTAACGTTTCAAATAAAGAACCGATGAGATTTTGCAAATTTTATGCGTTTTTTTTTTAAAAAAAGTTATCAAGCTCTTAAAAAATCACCCGTTATAAGAAAATTTATTTTTTTACTTATTTAGTATACTTATTATGTATGTAGCAATTTTTAATTAGTTCTTTATTTAATAATGTATCAGCCTTGAACACCCTTTATACTTAGCCAATCTTTTCAATTTTTTTTATATTTTTTATTATTATTAACCGCTCATTGATTCATTTATTCGTAGAGAATTTTATAGATTAATTAAAAACTTTCAATCTGCTGGTCTGCAATACAAAAAACTCAAACATGTTGTAGCTGTAGCTATAGTTTGTTGTCTGAACTTGTAAAGCTGGAATTGTCGAGTAAATAAATCACTTAATACTGTTGCCCAATTGTTGCTTCGGGCTTTTGTGCTATACAGAATTTATCAATGTCAGATTTGTAATATAAGAATTCATAATGTCCATCAGTCGGGTGTACGTTTTAAAGTTTATAAAACGTTAACATAATTTAAGTGGGATTTCCTCTAAACTAATGAAAAGAAAATGAGTGAGTTGTAGTTTTTTTATGTTTACAGCTGCAGATATATTTTATAATCTATAAAGAAGGCAATTTTCTCCTATTACAAGCCCATGTCAAATTCAATGATGAATCATCAGCAACATTATTCTTTGGATGCTATTTATACTCTATACCACTCTGTGGTCAGGGTATATTGACTTTATACTGATGTTTGTAACTACTAAAAATATTTGACCTAGAGCTACTTTTTATTATATCGATCGACTCAGAATCACTTTCTCAGTCGATTTAGCGATGTCCGTCCGTCCGTCTGCTTCTATCGGCCATAGCATGAACGCTATTGAAACTGGTGAAAATCGCGCATGTTTACATCTAGTCTTCATAAATATGATTATTACATCCATTAATCAGTAGTCCAAAAATAAACCCTATAGAACAATTCTTAGTTATAGCCCCCATTTAAAGCTGACTACCGATCTTCACTTAAATCTATCAAAAACAAAAATATTGCACGTATTTTTTTCAAATTTGTTATTTATATATTTTTGCAAAAATAAGTGACCTTATCAAATATGGCCAGGCTCGGTCCATTTTTCGACGTAGTCCTAATATAAATATGGAATCCGAAATGTACTTTTTCATATTCAAGGGCAACAAAATTAATAACAATGTCACTCAAATTTGGTTTATGCCCAATTATTTGGGCCTAAGAAAGAGGGTATACGCATGGTATAGGGTATCGAATAGTCGGTATAGACCGACTATAATTATCTCACTTGTTTTTATTTTATGTTACTTGTTTTTATTTTATGTTATTATTTTTAAAATTTGATTTCTAACTTCCCATTAAAATTTATGGAAAGTGTCTCTTTTATATTAAATAAATAGTAATATTTAATTATTCTCTCGGTCATTCTTGTTATGGTTTGAAGTTTTGTATGTTTTTATCAGTTACTCTAATTATAATTAAAACTCTGTTCATTTGTAATATTATTTAATTATCCACTATTGCATTTGTTTGTATTGTACCGTCTGTAGTTCATTAATGGTAACACATAACATATTGAATGTATTCGTACATATGTTTGTAGAATATTATCTAAATTATATTTTTGGAAAAAGTCCATAGAAATTTATAATGAATATGGCTGTCGTTATGCTGTTTTTAATGTATTTGTATGACCGACCATTCATAATTGTTTTGTTTTGTTTGCATTATAAATTATCTTTTGCAATTAAAAATAAGGGAACAGTTAGGGGGCCAAAAATATAATATATAATTATATATATAAAACCCAATATAATTTGAATGAAGTAATTTGATAATATAAATAAAAAATATTTAATGTTTACATTAAATAATGTAAAGTAGATTTTTTTTGTAGTAATATATTTAATTGATGATGATGTTGAATGTTGACTTTAAGCCTGTATAGGGTAAAACAATCACATTGTTATGAACTTATTTGCATAATAGTAGAGTTAATTATATTCATTTTTTAGTAAACAAACATTCATATGAATTTATTCAACTTATTATGTTATACCGTAGCGAGATAAATGAACTGTTGTTTTATGAAAATTGTTATATGAAATTTTTTTTTTTTGAGGTTTAAGCGTGAAATTATATAAAACGTAAAGGATCAACGTGAAATGTTGACTTTTTCTAATACTACATTTTAATAATACGTACATAAGTATATCAATTCAATTCTAAAGGGATTAAAATTAAATATTTAAATTCGTAGTGAACAGTAAGCGCAACGAAATATTTTATTTTACATTGATGAATTATTTTGAACAAATATATTTAATGCCGCAAGGCATAACCTCCAATTTTTGGAGTAGGAATTTGTTTTTATGCTTTGGGATTTTATGTTTTGAGCTAATAAACAAAGGCAAACAAAAACTTGTAAACAAAAAAATGTTCGATTGGAGAAAAATGTTGCTGTTTTAAAGTATTTTAGACACAATATCAACATAATATTTTTTATAAACACCATGTTATATTAATCTATTTCCTGTTACTGTTTGAAAGCATTGGAATTTTTTAAAGAAAGTTTCAGAATTTTCCGAAATTTTAAATTTTCCGTTATCAGATTATTGAAAAATCTAAGAAAAATTTACATCATATATATAGAATCTATTTGATTTTTCGAACATATGAAAGTAGGGGTTTCAAACAGGAGCTTAACTGCACCATACTGTCCAAAACAACATCGGTTCTTATAATTTTAACCGTACCTTTGACCTTGACAGGAGCTTAACTGCACCATACTGTCCAAAACAACATCGGTTCTTCTAATTTTAACCGTACTTTTGACCTTGAAAAAAAATTTCACTATGTCATTAGGGTGTAATGCGTTTGTGCTGATGTTTTTAACTACAAATAATATTTCTCCAAAACCAACCTTATATTATACCGATTTAGCGATGTCCGTCCGTCCGTCCGCTGCATGTCTGTCCATCTGCCGGTATATGAAAATAAACCTTGTAATCAAACTACAGGTTGCAAATATAATTATATTATTATGAAATTTGGTAAACCATTTGCCGGCCAAAGCTTCGCTGAAGTAAAAATGATTTACTTAAGTATTTTCCCGTGAAAACATTTTTTTCAAATTTTTTTCCAACTGTTTATACCCTATACCAATATGTGGTTTGGGTATAATGACTTTGTGCTGCTGTTTGTAAGTACCAAAATATTCAACCTAGATCCATCTTTTATTATATCGATCGACTCAGAATCATTTTCAGAGTCGTTTTAGCGATGTCCGTGCGTCCGTTCATCCGTTTGTGTGTCCATGTAAACTTGTAATCAAACTACAGATCGCAAATATGAATATGTTTTGATGAAATTTGGTATATAAGCTTTCATCGGCCATAGAATGAACGCTATTGAAATCGGTGTAATTCGGTCCATGTTCAGACCTAGTCCCCATATAAATGACCTCTATGAAATCGACATAAATTGCCATAAGATCCAAATTATAATATAGATTTCAGTCAAATTGGGTTTCTATTTATTTATTATATACATTAATCAGTAGTCCAAAAATAATCGCTATTGGATAATTCTTGGTCATATGCCCCATATAGAGCTTCTTCCCGATCTTCACTTAAATCTATCAAAAAACAAAAATATTGCACAGATTTTTCTCAAATTTGGTTGTAAATATTTTTTCAAAATATATAAGCGACTTTACCAAATATGGTCAGGATTGGTCCATTTTTCGACCTAGTCCACATATGAACTTTTTCATATCTGCAGAAAAAAAAATTAATAACAATGCCACTCAAATTTTGTGTATGCTTATTTTCTGTATCCAGTTAGTTGTACCGAAGAAATAGGTTCTCTAAACGCATGGTATAGGGTATCGTCTAGACCGACTATAATGTTCTTACTTGTTTATAATCGTTTATCAAATACAAAAGGGGCATAATGAAACATAAATTGTTATTCATAATTGATCTCATTCCCATAGTTGGTTCGATTTTCATAAACTTTCCACACGCATGGGTTCATCTTGAAGATTGTATTTCACATGGTCAATAATAAAGTAATACGTTTCTCTTTTTTTTAATTTAGCCGCAGATTGCAAGATTCTATAATTATTTAGTGTTAAATTATCATTTACGTAAAATGGTTGATTCGACTCAAGGCTTATATGGCTCAAAAGAAGTGGAGTTTTATTAACCTTGCGAAAACTGGCGATAGATTTGAGGATAACATTCTTATCGTATGGCGACAGTGACTTTACCATTATAACTGTATGTGGCGAATATTCATTATCCTTATTATTATAGTTTTGAAAGCGACACACTGATTTGATCGCAGGGGTATTTATCATCAGTAAATAGCATAATGAATTTAAAATTTCTAATAAATTTTCACCTACGGAATACCAGTAATTCTTAGATCAGATGCGACAAACGAATTTTCTTGATGCATTAATTGTGTTTTCAAGTTTTTCATTTCACCTTTCAAGCATACAATATCCTCCGCCACTGTCTCTAGTATATTAATGCGCTCATTTATATTAGAAATATCTTTTTTAAATTCACCAAAACGTTTATAAAACTCACATATCACTCTTTCCTCACTTTCTTTAACTATTGCTTCCATCATTTCGGTTATTTTGCTAAAAGTTTCCATTGTATTATAACTCACTGTATAATATGCCTTGTGGTTTGTTTGAGAACAAAGACCTACAGAATAAAGCCATTTTCTATATAGATTGAGGTTAACAAAGTTTTCATCATTTTAGTGTTGCAAACTACAACTTTTCCGTTATGTACTTTTTCAGAAAATTGTAGAATTTAATGCTCTAATGTTAAACGTAGAATTCGTTTTCCTTGAGCAAAATTTATATTCAGTGTGTAATATTTTTCTGTGTGATTTTTTTATTTATCAGCAAAACAAATTTATTGCTCTCCTTTTCTTGTTCCGACAATACATTCATATGTACGTGCACGTTTACTTGTCTTACCAACTGCAAATTATTTATATTCTTTTGGTTAAAGTGCAAAATTATAATGTTTCTTAAGTCGTACGAAGTAGTAAGTAATTTTCGTTAATAATTCATTTTAATTTAGTTAAGGAATAAAAATATGGAAAAAAAACACTCTGCGAAATATATTTTTACATTATGCCTACGGTATGAGACCCTCGCGTTGGCAGTCACCTTGACGTGGTGCGGGGGCTTGATTTCACAATGATTCAAAAGGCTATGCTGATGGGAGCTACGAGATAGTAGTTTCCCGGCGGGGCCACCCTTGTCAGACAGGCTTTTGAGGAGTGTAGGACCAAGAACTGCCACCCCCTAATCCAGGGTGTCATGCGTCACCGTGCCCATTGGATAAGTTTTGCAGTCGGGGGGTTACGTCAGACTGTATATGAACGGCGCCTCTCCGAAACCGGGCCGAATCGGAGAGTAACTGTGGCCTTACCATAGCATGGGGCGCTGCTATGGCGTACCATTTGAATTCCCCATTAACAAGAATCTCATGGAAGATTTAAAGAAAATTTTAAAACTACAAAATAATATGCGGAGCTCTTCCGCAACTGAACTTGCTGACCGAATGGAGCATGAGCTCTGTGACGATGGTCAGCGAGGCAAAGCTGCTGGTAACAGGAGCATCTTGAAGCCGGCAACGGTGAAGAAATCTGGTGACAGTAGAAGTCAACCAGCCAAAAGTGGTGCAAAAGCACCAATTGTAAAGACCAACAAAGTATTGTTGTCACCCCCCAAAAGTTCAGGAACAATGTTGGAGATCGAAGCAACAGCTCGTTTGGGTCAACAAACAATACCGATGATGCGAAATCGCCTGTAGTAAAAACCCAGAGGGCAGAAGCGATGGCTAAGCTGGATAATGTGCCAACAACATCCAGCAATTTAGCATGGCGACCAAAATTGGGAGAAAAGGTAGCTAGAACTGAGGCTAATACTGCAGGACCAAAGCATAGACCCCGAGGCCATGAAACTCGCAGAATGCCAAAGGTACCAGCACCAGGACAACCTGGTGCATTTGACGACCCACTGAGGAAAGGTCTCAGCGGGGCAGGCTGCAGATGGTACTTAAGATACCTTGAGAAAGGCCTAGAACCTACAGAAGCTAGGAAAAAGGCTGACGAGCACAGAGCTAAGCCAGAAGAAGCAGCTCAGGCAAACCAACAAACGGGTAAGCGCGGAAATAAAACGATAACACCGCCGCAGCGTGCAGAAGGCAAAAAACCTAGGTTTGCAGAACATTCTGCTAGAAACACCGCAGCAAATGCAGACAGACCAGCGAGCAAAAGCTACGCAAATGTCTCTAAGGCGATTAGAATGGCAGTGCTGCCGAAGGGATACCCTGAAGTCAACCTAACCACACAGGAGCTGACGGTACTGGAAGAAGCCATACTGACAGATGTTGCCAAAGGATGGGACCACAAACTGAAGTTTGAGGGCATTCACTTCCGACCGGGGCATATACTCGTCGATTGTAAAGACGCCGAGACGGCCAATTGGCTCAAGCAAACCGCCCCCAACTCTCGACGTGGGATAAGGCACCGCTAACCACGTGTACCGGGGATGAGGTACCCAGAGCAGATACGGTCACCATCTTCCTTCCCAGATGCGCAGGCCAGACAACGGAGCAAATAATAGCTCTGATAAGTGCACAGAACGAAGGCATTAACACGCCCCTGTGGAAGGTTATAAAAACCAGGGCAGAAGGTAATGGCCAGCTGATGACGATAGGCATGGACGACCAATCGCTGGAAGCCATCAAGAAAGCAGGAAATGCAATCAGCTACAGATTTGGCGAGGTTCCGGTACATGGAATAGCGAGGGGCAAAGGAAGAGAGAGCAACCCAGACCCAGCAAAACCACTAGAGGGAACAGAGATTCCAACCTCAAAAGAGCCCACATCTGTACCGGAAGTATCTGTACCAATGGAGACGGAACAGCTATCATCCATTGGAAGCGATACGGAGGGCATGGATCCAGGCCACTCAGATGTTCCAATTGACGAGGAAGAAGAGGAAATGCTGCTAAGTGACAGCAGCAATAACAAGTAGCATAATGTCGAATAATGGATCACATATCAAGTTCGCCCAGGTTAACGTCCACCATGCAAAAGCTGCGTCCGCAGCGATCGCTAGGGCATTTTCAAAATTTAACCTGGGCATGGTATTGATCCAAGAACCCTGGCACTATAAGGGTGCAATCAGAGGTCTAAGCTGCGGTAGCGGCAAGGTAATATGGGACAGTAGAAATACGTCACCCAGAGCATGCATATTAATTAGTAAAGATATTAACTACACTTGTCTTACAGAATTCATGACGCGGGACTTGGTCCCCATCCAAGCCCTCATCAACATTGAGGGCAGAAAAAGGGTCATAGTGGTGGCATCAGCTTACTTTCCGGGAGATGAAACTTCAACACCACCGGCAGAGGTACGGCGGCTAGTGGACTTCTGCAGAAGGCAAAACTTGCAGCTCTTACTGGGGTGCGATGCCAATGCACATAACACAATATGGGGCAGCACCAACACAAACTATCGAGGTGAGTACCTATTAGAATTTTTAATAACATCCAACCTAGAAGTACTAAATGAGGGAAATAAACCTACATTCGTTACAAGGGTAAGAGAGGAGGTCTTAGACATTACGGTAGCCAGTCCAAGCTTAGCTAGGATTACGAGAAATTGGAAGGTATCAGATGAGGAATCATTATCAGACCATAAAATAATTGAATTTTCGCTAGAGGGCCTAAGTATTCAGGCAACTTCATATAGAAATCCAAGAAAAACAAATTGGGTGAGGTATAATGAAATCCTAGGCTACAATCTACAAGGCATAACACTGAGCAAACGCATACGGAATCAGTATGAGCTCGATGACAGTGTGACCCAATTGAAAGGGGCCCTGTTGGATGCCTATTTTTGTAGCTGCCCCGAGAAACCGAGGGGCAAGGAGAAGGACGCAGTTTGGTGGAACGAAAATCTCTCCACAATCAGAACCGAAGTTCGTAGGCTCGGCAATAAGGCAAAGCGTAACGGGCAGTGGGAGCTTTATAGGGCCAAACTTACTGTATATAACAAAGAAATAAGGAAAGCTAAAAGAATTAGCTTTAGAAAATTTTGTGAAAATATGGAATCTCTTCCGGAAGCGGCAAGGCTTCATAGAACATTTGCGAAATGCGGACCAGAACTAACAATGTCACTTAGGAAAGAAGACGGTAGTTACACGGAAACTGGCCAAGAAAGGGCAGAGTTGTTATTAAAGACACACTTTCCAGGAAGTGTGGCAGTAGACAACGAACGGCCAAGTAACAATCCAAGAAACCCTAGTAGGGAAAATAGACAAATAGCAAACGAAATTTGTTCAAGGGCAAGACTAGAATGGGCTTTAGGCACCTTTCAACCCTACAAGTCCCCTGGAACGGATGGTATTTTTCCTGCCTTATTACAAAAGGGCTTAAAGGGAATTTTACCATTCTTAATGAATATCGGGCGGAGTAGCTTGGCCTTAGGGTACATACCAGAGGCATGGAGGAGGGCAAAAGTGGTGTTCATACCCAAAGTGGGGAAAAAAAACACTGCACATCCAAAATCCTTCAGACCAATAAGCCTAACATCTTTCATGTTAAAGACACTTGAAAAAGCAGTGGACAACTATTTAAGATGTGGGATATTACAGCAGTTGCCTTTGCATCCAAACCAGCATGCGTATAGAGCGGGCAAATCAACGGAGACCGCTCTTACCAAACTAGTGGGCACTATTCAAAAATCACTAGATGAGAAGGAAATAGCAGTTTGTGCCTTCCTAGATATAGAAGGAGCCTTTGATAATACTTCACATGATGTAATAGAAAGGGCATTAAACCGAAAAGGAGTACACTCAGTGATATCAAGATGGATGGTAGAAGTTCTCAACACAAGATCAGCAGAAACACTAGCAGAAGGGGAAACCTTAGCCGTCAACACAACCAGAGGATGTCCACAGGGAGGGGTTCTTTCGCCTCTAATGTGGAGTCTGGTTGTGGACGAACTACTAGTGGAACTGTCAGAAGCAGGTATAGAATGTCAAGGCTATGCGGACGATATAGTCATAATAGCAAGAGGCAAATTCGAGGAAACCCTCTGTGACATTGTCCAAAGAGGGCTGAGAATTATCAATCAATGGTGTAGGGCAACAGGACTGAACATCAATCCGACAAAGACCACTATTGTACCATTTACCAGGAAAAGAAAACTTCCAAGATGGAAGGCAGTTCAAATTCTGGGAGAAGTCATCGAACCAAGGACAGAAGTGAAATATCTAGGCATAATACTAGACAGCAAGTTAACATGGAAGGCACACGTCAACCATATCACAGAGAAAGCCAAGCGTGCTACAATGATATGTAGAAGGGTAGCGGGTAGAACCTGGGGATGTAAACCCAGCATCCTACACTGGATGTACTCCATGATGGTCCGTCCAATCGTGACCTATGGAGCTATTGCGTGGGCCAAAAGGACGGAGCTAAAATCAACTCAAATGGAGTTAAGTAGAATACAAAGACTAGCGTGTATTGGAATAACGGGTGCAATGAGGACGTGCCCAACGGCATCACTTGAAGTACTCTTGGATCAGAGCCCACTGCATATAGTGGTGCAAAAGAAAGCCCTGGCAACGGCAATCAGGATAAAGGGGGATAAACCTATATACAGGCTTTATGAAGGGCAATGGAACCAAATAAGTCAGGTTAAAGATTACTCCCTCCTAGATTGTCCAATGGACAGGATGGAGAAGAAATACGATTTCAGGAAAAACTTTGTTACAAAACTTAGTAACAAAAAGGAATGGAGTAGTTTGAGCACAGCATATTCTCTTAAGGAGAATACGATCAAATGGTACACGGACGGGTCAAAGACCGGGAATGGAACAGGGGCGGGAGTCTTTGGGCCTAGAACCAAATACTACGAATCAATGGGAATGCACACGAGTATTTTCCAGGCGGAAATTTATGCCATCGATAGATGTGCACAGATTAACTTAAATAGAAAGTACAATAGACAGGACATAACCATATTATCAGATAGTCAAGCTGCTATTCGAGCACTAGGCTCCTATGTAGTAAACTCTAAGTTAGTATGGGACTGTCTGCAAAGACTGAATGAGCTAGGCAGACACAATAAGGTCAGCCTCTGTTGGGTCCCAGGACATATTGGGATTCGGGGAAATGAGCAAGCGGATGAGCTTGCCAGAAAGGGAGCTACCACAAAGCTAATGGGGCCGGAACCGTTTTGTGGAATAGGAAAAGGAGTATGGGAAGGCGTACTCAAAGAATGTGAGAATCATATCAGACAGGAGCTTTTCTCGAGCCACTTGGGCTTAAGGCAATCAAAACTACTGCTAGGTAACTACAACGGTAAGAGATTTGAGTCATGTATCGGACTATCGAAGAACGGACTGAGAATATTAACCGGGATTCTAACCGGTCACTGTAGGCTCAGGGATCATCTGAGCAGGTTAGGAATTGAAGCGAACCCCATGTGAAGATTTTGCGATGAGAAGGCAGAATCGGCGGAGCACATACTGGGGGATTGTGGAGCTTTAATGCATAAGAGGAAAAAGTACCTGGGTTCTTTCCAAATACCAGGGAGCGAAGTAAAATCACTGGAACCAACCCACATCCTCGAATTTCTGAGGGCTTCAGGATTGGGTGAGATTTTATAGGAACAACTATTAGCAGAGGGCAGTACAATAGATCATACTGGTCGCGGTACTTTCGTCACCTCTTTTATACAATACAATACAATACGGTATGAGAACTAAACAAGAATAAAATGAGATACGAATTATAAGGAAACTGATGCAACTGATTTTGTTCGATCTTTTAACAAGAAATATATAATATTAATAGGCTAGGCGATTTCTTGTCACCGATGTTTTGTTCTACCGTTTAATCCCGTTTTTCACCAAACGTATATTATTTGAAAGGTACTTCTTTTTAACCGATTTGCAGATTTTTAAATTTTTTCCTTTATCTTGAGTAAATTGCATTTAAAGTTGCTTTAAACACATACATAAAATAAAAGAAGTAAGAGAATTATAGTCGGTCTAGACCGACTATACGATACCCTATACCATGCGTTTAGAAACCCTATCTCTTAGGCCCAACTAACTGGACATTGAAAATAAGCAAAAACCAAATTTGAGTGGGATTTTTATTAATTTTTTTGGCTGCAGATATGAAAAAGTTCATATCGGATGCTATATCTATAAAGGGACTAAGTCCAAAAATGGACCAATCCTGATCGTGTTTGGTAAAGTCTCTTGTATTTTGCAAAAATATGTACAAACAAAATTTGAGAAGAATCAGTGCAATATTTTTGTTTTTTAATAGATTTAAGTGAAGATCGGGAAGCAGCTCTATATGGGGTCAAAGGGATCATTTTTGGAATACTCATTAGTGGATGTAATGAACGCATACAAACCCAATTTGAGTAAGATCTATATGACAATTTGGATCTTATGGCAATTTATGTCGATTTCATGTTTGTAATTTGTATGGGGGCTAGGTCTCAACATGGACCGATTCCCACCAAATTCAATAGCGTTCATCCCATGGCCAATAAAAGCTTATATACCAATATTCATATTTGCGACCTGCAGTTTGATTACAAGCTTTACATGGACACACAGACGGGCGGACGGACGGACGGACATTGTTAAATCAACTCAGAAAGTGATTCTGATTCGATTGGTATAATTAAAGATGGGTCTAGGTCAAATATTTTTGGTTGTTACAAACAGCAGCACAAAGTCATTATACCCAAACCACATAGTGGTATAGGGTATAAATATGCAGTGCTATGTGTGTGTTTATTCAATTTGTTAATGTGTTTGTAATAAAAATGAGTTTGTTTTTTGTGTTGATTCGGGAATTGGCTATAATTGATTAGCATAGCTTTAGGGCCTTTATTTAATGAAAAAATAAAATTTCCTAGTTTTTGCACTCGAATTTTGAGGGCTGGAATCTGCTAGTAAATATAATTTTTTAAATTATCATTTCTATAATATTATAGTTAATCAAAAACAATATCTTGTTTTTTAACCAAATTTTTCTGAGTATATGTATATATATGTTTTTCACCATTCTGCTTACTAGTCATATATTTTATTTTGATGACCTTGTCGTCTATATCTTCCTCTTTTTATGTAATTTTGTAGTTTTGTTGTGCTTCTTTCTATGCGGAGACATTTAAAATAAATAAATTGAAACACTTGTTTCATAATAACAATTTGTATTTTTTATTTTTATGGACTTTGCCTTTTGTTTAATGTTAGTGTTGCGTATATATATTATTATCCTAAAGTCATTGTTATTAAAAGAAATATATATATATATATATATGTATATATATATTTATATCCTTTATTTCTTGTGTTGCGTCTTCTTAAGATATCTCCATAATTCCAATTTTATTATGTTTAACTTGGTTGCATTAATAATGAGCTCTTCCCTGTGTATTTATACCCTATACCACTTTGTGGTTTGGGTATAATGACTTTGTGCTGCTGTTTGTAACAACCAAAAATTTTCGTCCTAGACCCATCTTTAATTATACCGATCGACTCAGAATCACTTTTTAAGTCGAAATAGCCATGTCCGTCCGTCCGTCTGTGTGTCCATGTTAAGCTTGTAATCAAACTACAGGTCGCAAATATGAATATGTTTTGACGAAATTTGATATATAAGCTGCCATCGGCCATGGGATGAACGCTGTGTGAGAATCGGTCCATGTTCAGACCTAGCCCCCATACAAATGACCCCCTATGAAATCGACATAAATTGCCATAAGTTCCAAATTATCATATAGATCTCAGTCAAATTGGGTTTGTATGTGTTTATTACACCCATTAATCAGTAGTTCAAAATTACTCCCTATAGGAAAATTCTTAGTCATAGGCCCCATATAGAGCAGCTTCCCGGTCTTCACTTAAATCTATCAAAAAACAAAAATATTGCACAGATTTTTCTCAAATTTAATTTGTATATATTTTTTCAAAGTGTAAGTGACTTTACCAAATATGGTCAGGATCGGTCCATTTTTCGATCTAGTCCCCATATAAATATAGTATCCGATATGAACTTTTTCATATCTGCAGCGAAAAAAATTAATAAAAATGCCACTCAAATTTGGTTTATGCTTATTTCCTGTATCCAGTTAGTTGGACCGAAGAGATAGGGTCTCTTAACCATGGTATAGGGTATCGTATAGTCGGGCTAGACACACTATAATTTTCTTACTTCTTTTTTTTTATTTTCTTGCTTAAGTCTAGCGTTAAGGAAAATGTTTTTATAATAGAGACTGTCAAGTTAAAGATGGATTGTTGTTATGAAGTTTTCGTTTCATAATTCAAAAAGCAATTTATCCATAAAAAAAGATATAGAATGCATGAATAAAATATTCGCTTTTGATTGCTGCCAGTTTAAGGCAGTATTGAATAGATGGTTATATTCGTGAATAAAAAATGCAGAAAAGTTATAGATGGACGGAAGTTATAAGATGTTTGGGAATATGTAGGAGCTGACTGATGTACAAAAACAATTTGAGCAAAGAAAAATATTTTTTGTTATGTTTTTCGGATAGATTGAGGGAAAAAATGAGATCTGCAAAACAAGTGGGTATCGCATAGAGGAGTATATATAAAGAAAAGCTGTCCAAACTGCCAGACTTGAATTTTGAGAAATCTTAATAAATAAATTTGCAGTTCTATAATAAACAAATTCAGAATCTGCTTGAAAATTTTTGTGGTCCTGAGCTTAGATTCATAACTCCAGAACATTCGGAACAGTTTCGATATATAAAATATAAATAAATATCTGAACAAACAAATAACTGGTGTTTCGAGTAAAAACCCCTGAGGTTTTTCGAAAGTAATTCAAACAAAAATAAGTAAGACTGTTTAAATCGGCTATGCCGTAATTCTGATGCATCCACCTGGGTTTTACGTTTATATTAATATCCTGACTTGTTGCACTATTTATAACAAATGCACTATTTATAACAAATGCAAAACATAAAAAAAAATTGATAAACTTACAATATTAATACAGTATTTCAGCAAACATATTGAATTTTTAGTATTTTTGGACATGTCTCCATATTTTAAGACATATCTTAGCATTATAATACCCGATTTACCGCATTTTAAATAAAAACCTGCTCGAAATATAGATAAACAATACTATTCTACGCTTAGCGAGGTAAATTACTTATTCTGTGAATGAGCTTGATTTGAACAGACAGACGGACAGACGCCCATCGCTTTATCGATTGGAGTTATTATATTTCGAGAGGCTATACATTTTTAGTGGGCGTGGCACGTCCCATAGCAAGTGAACTTTTAATATCATATATATTGGGTACTATAATAGGGAACGCTTTGAAGTTATGCCGAAAATGGAAGGGATCGGATAAGTGGGAGTGGTACCTACTTACAAAGTATTTATTCAATATCATATATCTCGAGTACTATGACAGAGATAGCTTTGCATATCTGTTTGAGATCATCTGTTATTAATGTGAGTAGTCGGACAAAAGAGATCACATTGGACCTCCATACAAAGTAAATATTTAATGTCATATATCTGGAGTACTGTAACAGTGAGAGCCTTGGAACTTTGCGTGAGCCTAGTTACAAAAAAGGGCATGACCGGAGCAGTAGGCGTGGCTCCGCCCATACAAGGTAAATATATGATATCATACAACTGGATTGCTATAAAAGGGATAGCCTTGACACTTTGTACGAGTCCGTCATATATAAATGTGAGTAGGCCGATAAAAAATGGGTGGGTTAGGATTAGTGGTCATGGCATCTCCTATAAAAAATTAACTACTATGAAAGCGACATAGTACATTAATTACAAACTAGCAGGTTCCAGCCCTCGAAATTCTAGGAAATTTTATTTCTTCATTAAATAAAGACCCTAAAGATATGCTAATCAATTATAGCCAATTCACAAATCAACACAAAAAAACAAACTAATTTTTATTACAAACACATTAACAAATTTAATAAGCACACACATAGCATTGTATAATTTTATGTGTGTGTTAGTAGCTACTTTAAATGCAATTTATTAAAACAAAGGGAAAAATTTAAAAATCTGTAAATCTGCAAAACGGCTAAAAAGAAATACATTTCAAATAATATACGTTTGGTCAAAATCGGGATAAAACGGTAGAGCAAAACATCGGTCACAAGAAATCGCCTAGCCAATTTATATTATAGATATGAAAATATCGGCGGAATCGCCACATTCAAAAATATTCGAAATCAGAAATCGCCGAAACCGAAAATCGTTAAAAACAACAATCGACAATAACAAAAATGCTCCAAATCAAAAATTGTCAATCTTATAAAATAAAAAATTGCCAAATTATATTCAAAATTCAAGGCCATTCTTTAAGTGCTGCCAGATTTATTTTGAAAAATCCATGTTTTTCTCATGGGCAGCTATATGGAGCTTGCTTCAGAGTAGGAACGCCGAAAAATTTGAGCATTTTTGCACCGAATGAAAGATCAAAAAATATTATACATGAAATAAAAAATATTAATAAAAAATTAAATAATACAATAAAATTTTATTATGAAAACATACATGTCAATAAGCCGTGGTAAGTCGTAGCGAAGCACGACAGGCATACTAGTAAAATATAAATAAAACACGAAATTCTCTCCCTCAAAAAACCGTGGTGTCATGACTACAACCAGCCAAAATTTCGCCACAGCCTTCTTTAAATCATATCAAAACATTAAAAATCAAAAAACCCTTCAAATAAATTTGAACATTTTTTAAGGTCATATTGGAGGAGCTTATACGTATTTAATTTATTGTAATTTTTAATAGTTGTTTGCAAAAAATAAGTTGTTCGATATGAATCACTTCTCTTTTTGTGACTAATTATGAAGTATTTTCGCAACGTTTTCATTTTAAAACAATTTTAATAAGCTAACTACACAAATTACAAAGACTATTAAAAAAGAAATGGCTGCAAAAGACTGTGAAAAGTAGAACTTGTTTAATGTTTTTGTTATACACAATTACGTTAATTAATATTTAATATTTTTGTGACGTTTTTTGTATAAAACTCAGCAATAAATTTTGCTATTATGTTAACACTGGAATTAAATAGAAAATATTAAAGTTATCTTGAGTTGTCAATGGTTTCAACAAAAGCTAAAAAAAAAACATTTTTTACATTATTGAAATATTAATTATGTATTCAAAATTTATTTCGAAATTCTATCAATATCTTTTATATAGGAAATCACCTTGATTATTCGGGATTAACATCATTAAAAAAAATAATCTCGTATTTCAAATGAGTTAAGGGAGAGACCTGCCTTGATTTTAATTAATAGCTAAAGCTCTGTCAATAAGTCTGTAATGCATAACAACACAATTACAATTGTTTAGTTACCATTAGTAACGCTTAAATAACTATTATCACTATGACCAGGGCTACTACGTTTACTATGACTGGCAAAGTATTATTGTGAAGTATTGTAACAAAAGAGGTGTGGCAACAAACACAATTGAGTACCCGTACTTACTATCCGTTCAAGCATCATTATCATCATGAGCATTATTAAGGCAAGCAACATATACAACCAGATAAAGACGCCACCTACGTTGTTAAATTGTCATGCAGGCGTGAAACAGCTTTTACAAGACGTATCGACTAGCAGTAAGTAAGTAGTCAGTAACCAATCTATGGGTAATTATGTGTTAATAACCGTAATCGTTTGTGTCAGTAGAATATAAGGAATATTAAAAAGTTGCTGACACAATTACAGATTTTTTCTAGTAAAATTATTAATTAAATATTTTTTGTGATCTCAAATGATATGAATTGTAAACATAGAGATTGGTTACTGCTGTTAATGTGGCAAGATATGTGCTAAATATAGATTTAATATTACATTTAGCATGAACTTCAGGACCGACCTATATAACAATTGCTTTAATATGGCTTCATTTAACTAAGCGGAATTTATGGAAATAGATCTAAGAGTGCTGTACATGAAATTAAAAGGTGATGGTAGTTCATCCTCAGGATCTAAACTGAGCTGGGAATTAATTTGCAAAATGGCATATTTTAAGAAAATTGCTGATTGAATTCTTCTTGATCATAATACCATTGATATAAAATATTATTTCATATTTGCAGTAATTGAAAGTTTTTTTAAACTATAATTCAAACATTAAAAGTAAAAAAAAATTTAAAAAATATCTAAATTTATTTAAGAGTGTGAATTGGTTTTTTTTTTGTAACATTTTGAGTTAATTTACTTAATGTGAAAATGTTACTTTTAAATTTGAATATTGATTTTTTGCCATTTTGTTTTATCCTTCAATTAGATTTATCTATACATGCAAAAAATATTACATTTTACAATTTTCATTGGCAAAATTTTGCATTTATTTCAAATTAAGGACAGATCGAAAAAATTTTAACACACGTTTGAACAAACTCTTTTTCGCAAGCACTATTTGTATTATTTTATGATCAGTTATCTTTGAAAACTATGCCAGTTATTAAATTTCATGACAATCCTCTTCAATTGTTGTTAGTTTGATTAAAATGAGTGAATAAATAAAAGTACGTGCTAAATTTATTAAATATGTTCATAAAAATCCAACTCAATCCTACAAACAGTTGTCGAAAGAATCAAAATTCTACCGTCAAACTGTTATCAAGAGAATTTGGCTATTAATAGAAGACCCGGTTCGGGAAGAAAGAAAGGCCCACATGATGTTTTTAAGGCCAGGAAAGCAGAAGTAGCATATCGAAAAGTGCTTCCAGTAAATCCAGTAGAAGAGCAGCCTGGTCAGCCCAGTGCTCGGACTATTTGGTGCGAAAATGTTCCCTATAGGAACGCTGCAAATTTAGATCCAAAATTTTTGTATGCTCAATAATATGTTGAAGATAATTTGAAACCAAAATTTAGACGAATATTTAAAAAAAGCTCCTGCTATGGCAAAGAATATGCAGTTGCGGCACAAGAATCATCTTATTTGTTACAAAGGGTTCCTTATATACCAAAATGTGTATAAAAAAGTGTTCCAAAAAGTTACAGAAACCTAATAGAGTTCACAAGTTGTGATTACAACTATAAAAAATATATTTTTTGTACGCTTTAATATAATTTCAATTATATAAAAAAAAAAAACAAATCTCTAGGTTTTATGGTTTCCTTATTATTATGTGTATGTGTGTTTTGATTTTTTTCGATCTCACTCCTTCAATAATATACAATTTTGGCGACCATCTTCGTGCTGAGATTAGCGATATCCTTATTTGATTTTGAATTTTTTATATCTGCTTTGTTACTTATCTATAAAATTAATAGGGTAGACGATTTCTTGTTACCGATGTTTTGTTCTACAATTTTATCCCCATTTTGACCAAACGTATATCATTTTAAAGGTACTGCTTTTAAGCTGTTCACCAGATTTACAGATTTTTAATTTTTTCTCTTTATTTTGAATAAATTGCATTTAAAATTCCTACTAACACATACATAAAATTATACATATGCTATGTGTGTGTTTATTAAATTTGTTAATGTGTTTGCTAATAAGTTTGTTTTCTTCATTCACAATAATAATAAACCAAAAAAGTGTTGGTTTGTGAATTGGCTAAGTTGAAAATTAAAGTTGCCTAGAAATTGCACTCGAATTTCGAGCGCTGGAATCTGCCAGTATTATAAATTGCATTAATATAAAAATAGTTTGTTTTATAAAATTAAGAATTTGGAATTTTTTTGCCTTAAAATTTCACAAGTATTGGAACAGAATCTACCTAGTTGTTAAGAAAAAATTATAAATAAATAAAAACAAGTAAGAAAATTATAGTCGGTCTAGACCGACTATACGATACCCTACACCATTCATTTAGAGACCCTATCTCTCAGGCCCAACTAACTGGATATAGAAAATAAGCTTAAACCAAATTTGAGTGGGATTTTTATTAATTTTTTCGGCTGCAGATATGAAAAATTTCATATCGGATGCTATATCTATATGGGCACTAGGCCCAAAAATGGACCGATCCTGACCATATTTGGTAAAGTCTCTTGTATTTTGCAAAAATATATACAAACAAAATTTGAGAAGAATAAGTGCAATATTTTTCTCTTTTGATAGATTTAAGTGAAGATAGGGAAGCAGCTCTATATGGGGCCTATGACTAAGAGTTGTCCAATAGGGATTATTTTTGGACTACTAATTAATGGATGTAATATGTACATACAAACCCAATTTGACTAAGATTTGTATGATAATTTGGATCTTATGGCAATATCTGTTGATTTCATAGGGGTCATTTGTATGGGGGCTAGGTCTTAACATGGACCGATTCTCACCAATTTCAACAGCGTTCATCCCATGGCCGATAAAAGATCAAATACCAAATTTCCTCAAAATATATTCATATTTGCGACCTGCAGTTTGATTACAAGCTTTACATGGACACACAGACGGACGGACGGACGGACGGACATCGTTAAATCGAATCATATAGTGATTCTGATTCGATCGGTGTAATTAGAGATGGGTGTAGGTCAAATATTTTTGGTTGTTACAAACAGCAGCACAAAGTCATTATACCCAAACCACATAGTTGTATAGGGTATAAAAATTAAAAATATGGTGATAAATGCAACACTATGTTTGGAGCGATTAAAGCTTAAGATATAAGCTTTTATAGTTTTACATTTGTTGGTAATCTATCCCAATACGGGCTGAATTCAACAGAGTCAAAGTAATACACCTCGAGATGAAATGTTTTGTAAAATTTTTAAATATAAACTGAGTTTTTCTACCTTCCACAGCAATATTTTGTTTGTAGTAATTATAGAAAGAATCTGGACTCAAAAAAAAAAAAAAAATATATATATATAGCAATGTCCGCCTGCCTCTTTGTAAAATGCGATAAAATTTAGTGAAACTGATTCATTGACATCCCGAACAGGTTTCTATTTAAAAGCATCAAAATCGGTTCCGTAAGTCTTGCGATTTCAATGAAAATGTAAAAAACTGTTTAAAAATAATATGTTTTCTATTTTGTTTTTGTTATTGTTGTTAATCTAAATTTTGTAATTTGTGTATGGTAGATGTAATTGTTGTTGTTGTTGTGGTCTTTGTGTTTGTAGTATTTGCTTAATTAATTTGGGCTAGTTGTGCCATATTTGTTAAACGTTATCCCAAAACAACTACAAAAATTCGCCAATGTCAAAGAAAACTAATGACAAAAAGAATCTAGTTACATATTAGAAAATAAATGTCAATTATATTAACCTTATAAAGTATCGAAATAATAATAAAATTGATATATAAATTTTTTTCTTTTACAAATTTTGATTTTGAAAATAACCAAACATTCAGATTGTTTCTATAGTGTTACACCACTATTTTCCATTAATTGTTTTGATATTTTTTCTGCTACAAATTTTTAGACTAGTTAAAAAGTTGTTATAAATATTCATTTAAATGCTTAAAATAAAATATTTTTTGTAGACCGATGCCAAAATTCAAAGGAGTGTATATTTTAACACATTAGTATGGAAAGGGTTTAAGGTTTTTCATGTAGTAGTTTGCCAACATCAACAAATTATTCTCTATATACTATGATATTTTAAGAAAAATATGTAGGCATTTTTCTAACTGCAAAGAGTAACAAGCTAGAAATAAGAAATAAGAAAGAAAATTTCACATAATTGTATACAGGGTAGCCCAGAAAGAGCTATATGGTTTGAATCCTTTATAACTTTTTTAATTATTTTTTTTTTCTTCTTAAAAATTTTGTGAAGAAGAGTTGGGAAATTAATTTTGAATAACTTTACAATCGAAAACGATCAAAAATAGTTGAATATTATTTTTTTTAACCAACAATCCCTTGTGTTGGCACAGCATGCATATCTTCGTCATTTTAATGTGCGTATTGAACCCACAGTGTCAGTAATAAACAATTTGATTGGAAATTTTCGTGAACGTGGGTCTGGTACCGAAAGAGCACCTACAGTGAACACTGCTAAAAATATGGAACTTGTCCGGGATAGCGTACATCATAGTCCCTCAACATCAACACGGAAACGTTCGACACAACATGGATTATTATGGCGGTCGTTGTAGAAAATTTTGAATACATTATCTTTGTTCCAATATAAAGTTCAACTTGTGCAAAAATTAAAGACGACGGACTACCAGCAATGGCTCGATAACGCTATTATTGCATTATTTTACGCACAAGCGGCATTAACACGTTCACCAGTTGGTTTTCTTTGGTGATATTTGAAAGAAAGAGTATATGCTAACAAGCCAAAAACCATTCCCCAACTAAAAACCAAAATATGTTAAAAAGAGCATGTATGTACGAAGCAGAAAATTTACATCACTTACAAGATATCATTTTTCAGACCTAATTGAAAAAAATTCCCCAATAATATACTGTATTAAAAAAAAAATTATAATAATCGCATAAATACACAAAAAGTTATAAACCATTTAAACCATATAGCTCATTCCTCTGCACCCTGTAGAAAGCGGCTACCCCTTTTTCGAGTAGATGTTTGCCCAGAGCTAAATTTTAATTGTAATGGCTTAATTTTTTAAATGAGCTATCTTTCAATATGGTTAATAACGGACAGTGAAGAATGTATTTTTTTTTTTTTTTGGAAATTTTTTGTCCAAACTGGAAGAGAGCATCCTAGTTATATGTATAGGTCAAAGAAATAAAATTTTTTGTCAAGTCATGTAGAAAATTTTCTGGAAAATGTCATGGAACTGCAAATAAGAACATATGTTCACACATATTTTTATAGAAAGTGGGCAATATCAGTAGTGGAGTGCTATACCGTCACCACAATTTTGTTCGCAATGGTTTAAAATTTGTTTTGAGTAATCTATGAATATAGTCAATTACAGACAGTGTAAAAATTAAAAAAAAGGATTATTTTTTATATATTTTTGTTTTTTTTTTTTGTAAAATTTATGATCTTTTTGGAGTAGTTGCTCCTACATGCCAACTTTTTGTGTCGGAATGCTTTGAAATTTTGAAAATACATCCTCTAAATATATTCAAATTGTAATACTAACAGGTTTTTTCAAGCGTTCTTGAAAATTTTATGAAATTAAACATCAAACAAATATGAAGGATATATTTTCATACATATGAATGGCAAGTGGCTGATCGTTTTCGAGTAGTAATTAGCACACTCCACAGTTCCTACTAGAATGCTTCAATATTCAAGCTATTAATATAAATGACCCAAAAATGTGTAAAATCATACCATATATTTTGGAAAATTTTTTATTAAATTATTTCAAACATCAATGAAGTGAATATTTTCATACATTTGTATAGAAAGCGGTCGAGCGCTTTTGAGTAGTAGTTTGTCTATGCCAGTAGTATAGACCGATTAAAGTGAAATTTAAGGACAATGTTCCTGGTACTTGTATGTTTCTTAAAATTATATATTTGTTAAATTAAATACTTGTATTTATCTGTTTACATGCTTTCAAACAGGAAGCATATCAGGTCGGCTAGAGTAGCTCAAGTACTCGAACACTGGCCTTCAATGACCGCCAATTTTTTTTTACACTATTATTATATGTTTTAAACGCCTGACGTTATTGCTGGATATAACTTAATATCCAATAAAAACTGCTGGAATATTAAGCGCTTCAGATCATTGTTTAATACCTGTATATAACTGTACGATAGTGTACAGATCCCTCTTTTTCTAAAAGGGTTTATCTAAATTTGAGAATCAGCATGTTTAAGCTGAAAAAATTAAGCTTTCGAAAATCTACGTAATGCAATTTTTAATTTGCCAAAGACTTTCTATGTAAAATAGAGCACTTACTATTCTTATCAAAGACACACTGGATTGTAGTGTATGACAAAAATTGACCTTATAGAATATAATGCTTTTTTATCTGATATAAAATAAAAGAACGCATTTAGCAATATTATTCAATGGAGAAAAACTAAGAATATTACAAAAAAAGAAGCTATGGTGAACAAAAAAAGTAAGTTAAAAATTTCTTTGCCAGGTGTGTAGATGCCAAAAACTATTTCACAGACTTAAAAAGTTCTAAAAGTTCTAACAACAAAAAGAAACAATTGTACAATATATAAATGTCGGTAAAGAAATGTATGTACTAATATGTATATGGTGCAAATGTAGACAACTTCGATAATGTAATCTTGTCTACACTTTTAAACAATACAAAGATATGTAAAAAAAATCTACTAAGCACAAAAAACGAGAATTATAGAGGAAAACTTTCAATTGTATAAAAAATTCAGTAGCAGTTGCTTCGTTGTTACATACGACGAGTATACGTAATATTTAAAGCGAACTTACTTCAGCATACGCTTACAACTGGATATTCATTCATCCGCGCACAAATGCACAAACACAAGCGCAAACATTTTAAGGTAAAACCAGCAAAAAAAAAAACAAAAACAAAAAATAAAAATAAAATTGTGCACTGATAATGGCAAGCAGGAGTCGATGTAGTGTATCGGTATGAGAAGAAGTACAATTTGCAAACACCAGGTTGTTGGCTAAAACACACACAAATACATGACGACCGGCAATGTGACACAACGTTAGTAAAACTCGTGCATATATCGACACACTTATACGACTATACTTTCTTAAGGATATAACATTGCATGCTTTTTTTTAGCAACTTCCTATTTCTTTTCCTCTTCCTGTTCCTCTTCATCTTACTCTTAGTTTTGTTTTTTTTTTTTGCTTTCATAAAGAAATGTTGATTGAGTTTCTGGTTTAAAGATAAAAACTTGAAAAATATAAAAAAGAATGTACTGAACAAAATCAAATGTTGTAGACAGTAAAGTGGGAAATAATATTGGAGTTTGGTAGAAGTGTGTCTATTTGTATGTTCTTTCGAGTTTCATTGCAACTTGATGCTTAAAACAATAATACATTTTTGTATGGACTTAACAGGAAAATCTTACATAACCATCTTCTTGCTTTTTTTTTCTTCATATCGTTTTTGTTGCTATTAGAAAGTGTAAGAACAGTTAAAGGATTTCGGTATAAAACAACAACAAGAACAGCAACACAAACTCAAGTGAAGTGGAACCTATAAAAAGTTTCCTTACGACTTTTTTGTAATTTAATATCATTTGAATAGATTGAAAGAAAATGTCTACGTCGAATTTTGTATACACTCCGCCATTTTGAGGTTTAACGACTTTTTAGATAATACAAATTTTTTATTTTGCAATTTTTATATTTCAAATTGTTCGAGTGTTAACTTCTAATCGATAGAAATTCTTTAAAATAATAAATTCCTAGAACTGACGAAACATATTTCTAGAATTGCTATTCTGTAGAATATAAAAAAATAACTGTAGACACTTACTTAAAGGGTTAAAGTTAGTGTTTACATCTAACAAAATATGTTCAGGATTTTGTTCTTTTATTTCTTTATCCTTCAGCAAACACAAAAATAGTGACAGAGCATTTCTTTGACTATTCAGCTACAAATCGAATTAAATAGTGCAATGTGATATATCAGGCTTTCAAAAAAAGGTAATACTCTCTGCTGTTTTGGAACTATTTCGTTCCTCTCCAACAAAGCAATACAGCAATAAGAAAAGTTCAATTGTTGTTTTATTGTGTCCTTGCATTTTTTATTGTCTTTCTTATATTTGGAGTGGGCATTGACAAGTGTAGAACAAAGAACATTGCTGATTGTTGGGCAAGTATGTTTGGCAGCACAATTTCCTTTTTGCTGCTACATTTAGTTGTCCCTCCTGGTATTGACATGCACAAACAGAAAAACCATTTTAAAATTAAATTATTTAAACATGGCCAATTTGCTTTTTTTTATTATATTTAGTTGAGAGAATTTCAGATCCAGTTAGAAACAATATTATAACTACAAGATAAAAAACCAAAAAAAAAAAAAAATGCCAACTACCTCTTAATAAATATTAAAGATTATGGCAGAAACCGTTGAAAAAAATCTTTGAAATATGTAAAAGGACCTTTTTCTATTACACTGAATAACTATCTATTTTTCACTTCTAAAACAAAATTCAAACTTATAAAATATCCTCATTACGATTTTAAAATTAGAAAGTTTTTATGCAAAAAAAAAAAAAATTTTTTTAAATAAAATTCATTGTTTATATGAAGAAAAATGTAGACAAAATTATAATTTTAAAATTCGTACCTAAAATATTTGAATTGAAATTAAAATATATTTCCACTTTTAACATAACTTTTATTTTGCAATGCTGAATAATTTTGAACACATTCGAGCAAAAATATTGTATTTTTCATTGCAAGTTGCATATAATGCCGAACTGCCAGTATAATACCGATATAATGTTATTAAAAATAAATTTTACAATAAACAAGTAAGAAAATTATAGTCGGTCTAGACCGACTATACGATACCCTATACCATGCGTTTAGAGACCCTATCTCATAGACCCAACTAACTGGATATAGAAAATAAGCAAAACCAAATTTGAGTGGGATTTTTATTAATTTTTTTGGCTGCAGAGATGAAAAAGTTCATATCGGATGCTATATCTATATGGGGACTAGGCCCAAAAATGGACCGATCCTGACCATGTTTGGTAAAGTCTCTTGTATTTTGCAAAAATATATACAAACAAAATTTGAGAAGCATCAGTGCAATATTTTTGTTTTTTGATAGATTTAAGTTTTTTTGATAGATTTAGGGATCATTTTTGGAATACTGATTAATGGATGTAATATATACATACAAACCCAATTTGACTAAGATTTGTATGATAATTTGGATCTTATGGCAATATATGTTGATTTCATAGGGGTCATTTGTATGGGTGCTAGGTCTGAACATGGACCGATTCTCACCAATTTCAACAGCGTTCATCCCATGGCCGATAAAAGCTTATGTACCAAATTTCAGCAAAATATATTCATATTTGCGACCTGCAGTTTGATTACAAGCTTTACATGGACACACAGACGGACGGACGGACGGACGGACATCGTTAAATCGAATCAGATAGTGATTCCGATTCGATCGATATAATTAAAGATGGGTGTAGGTCAAATATTTTTGGTTGTTACAAACAGCAGCACAAAGTCATTATACCCAAACCACATAGTGGTATAGGGTATAAAAACTAAAATACTGCTGAAAATAACAATAAGGAGTGAGATATAAAATATCTTTGGACGTTTTTTAAGCAAGTATTATTTGTTTTTTTATACCCTATACCACTATGTGGTTTGGGTATAATGACTTTGTGCTGCTGTTTGTAACAACCAAAAATATTTGACCTAGACCCATCTTTAATTATACCGATCGAATCAGAATCACTTTCTGAGTTGATTTAACGATGTCCGTCCGTCCGTCCGTCTGTGTGTCCATGTAAAGCTTGTAATCAAACTGCAGGTCGCAAATATGAATATATTTTGATGGAATTTGGTATATAAGCTTTTATCGGCCATGGGATGAACGCTGTGGAAATTGGTGAGAATCGGTCCATGTTCAGACCTAGCCCCCGTACAAATTACCCATATGAAATCGACATAAATTGCCATAAGATCCAAATTGTCATATAGATCTGACTCAAATTGGGTTTGTATGCGTTCATTACATCCACTAATGAGTAGTCCAAAAATGATCCCTTTGACCCCATATAGAGCTGCTTCCCGATCTTCAGTTAAATCTATTAAAAAACAAAAATATTGCACTGATTCTTCTCAAATTTTGTTTGTATAAATTTTTGCAAAATACAAGAGACTTTACCAAACATGATCAGTATCGGTCCATTTTTGGACCTAGTCCCTTTATAGATATAGCATCCGATATGAACTTTTTCATATCTGCAGCCAAAAAAATTAATA
The DNA here is from genome assembly GCA_963682025.1 of Cordilura impudica. Lineage (NCBI taxonomy): Eukaryota > Metazoa > Arthropoda > Insecta > Diptera > Scathophagidae > Cordilura > Cordilura impudica. The sequence continues at coordinate 305,110,788 of OY821518.1, forward strand.
AAACTCCCACTCAAATTTGGTTTTTGCTTATTTTCAATGTTCAGTTAGTTGGGCCTAAGAGATAGGGTTTCTAAACGCATGGTATAGGGTATCGTATAGTCGGTCTAGACCGACTATAATTTTCTTACTTGTTTTATTTTATTTTATGTTTTTGATCGAGTTATCTTTGAATAATATGCCTGTTATTCGGATTTATGACAACCCTATTCATTTGTTGTTAGTTTGATCAAAATGATACAGGAATTAGGTGTAGGTGCTAAAATTATTAACTATTTTCAACAAAATCAAACTTGGTCCGCCAAACTGTTTCTAACGTTATTAGAAACTATCAGGAGAAATTTACCATTGATAGTGAACGTGGTTCGGAAAGAAATAAATGGTATATTTAATAAATGGTAAATGATTTTTCTAAGGCCAAAAAATATATATCATATTGAAAAGAGCTCCCAGCACAACCGGTATAAAAGCAGCCTCAGTGATCGGACTATTTTGTGCGAATAGTTCAAGTCAATGCAGGTTTGAAAATACACAAAGTCCAAAAGTTCTGCAAAAAATTTAAAGGATGACATATCGGATGACGAAAAGTATGTCCAGTCAGATTTTTCGCAGCTCCATATCGATAATTATACCCTATGTGGTCAGGGTATAATGACTTTGTGCTGATGTTTGTAAGTACCAAAAATATTTAACCTAGACCCATCTTTTTTTATACCGATCGACTCAGAATCACTTTCTGAGTCGCTTTAGCGATGTCCGTCCGTTCGTATGTCCGCCCGTCCGTCCGTCTGTGTGTCCATATGGACTTTTTGATCAAACTACAGGTTGCAAATATGAATATATTTTGATGAAATTTAGTATATGAGCCTATCGGGCTTAGGATGGACGCTATTGAAATCGGTAAAAATTAGTTCATGTTCAGACCTAGCGCTCATAAAAATGACCCAATGAGATCGACTTAAATTACCTTAACATCCCAATTATCATATAGAATCTGGTAAAATATGTTTGTGTAGTCCAAAAATAAAGCATATAAGACAGCTCTTAGTCATAGTCCCCATATGAAGACAGTTCCCGATCTTAACTTGAATATCTCAAAAAACAAAAATATTGCACAGATTTTTCTAAAATTGAGTTTGTATTTGTTTTTGCGAAAAATAAGTAACCTTACCAAATATGGTCAGGATCGCTCCATTTTTTTTTTCCCTAGTCCCCATATATAGCATCCGGTATGAACTTTTTCATACCCGAAGGCAAAAAATAAGTGACTTTACCAAATATGGTCAGGGTCGCTCCATTTTTTGACCTAGTCCCCATATAAATATAGCATCCGGTATGAACTTTTTCATACCCGAAGGCAAAAAATTAATAACAATGGCACCCAAATTTGGTTTATGCTTATTTTCTATATCTAATTAGTTGGACATTAGATGTACGGTCTCTCAACGTATGGTATAGGGTATCGTATAGTCGGTCTAGACCGACTATAACTTTTTTACTTGTTTTATATTGCAAATATTCGAGGAAATGTTGAAGATAACGCTAGGACCAAAAGCAGACGAGATAAATATGGACTAAAAATTAATCTTCTGCTAATCACTATATTAATTAATTCAATCAAAAATTAATTAATTCCACAAAAATTAATGAAATAATTAAATTTACTTAAAAAGTTACATCAAATACTGGCGCAGAAATCCTTTATGTATACCAAATTTCATCAACATATATTATAATTTGCGCCCTGTAGTTTCCATAAGAGGTGAACTTGCTCACACAGGAAGTATTTCTGAACTTCATTAACTTCGTGAACTTAATAATGGAGTCAAAGTTTTAGAAACAGCAAATGCAGAAATTGATGAACTAAAATTCCACGTAAATAATTTAAATAATTAAATATTGAAGCAAGAAAACTCTGTCGTGGCATCGGACATTCGAATTACTGGAATTCCTTTTTATGATGATAAAAATTTACCATTAATCGTTGAAAGTATATGTGAAACCCTGGAAATTAATACACCGATTTATAAATCTGTCTTTTGCATAAAACACTTCCACCTACAGTCATAAAACTAAACTCACCATATGATAAGAACTTTTTGCTAAAAATTATTTCTGTTTTTCGTCGTAATAATAAAACAATTCTATGTTTACACCATGCCGGGTTTCAAAGTAATACCGAGTTCTGCGTTAATGAAAATTTAACACCGCATAATCACAATATCCTCAAATCTGCATTAAAATTAAAAAAGATAAGAAACTGAATGCAGTCTTTACACTACACGGTATTGTGCATAATAAACAAGCTGATGGAGATAAACCTACTCCTATTAAGATGCTTGATCAATTGCGCCCATTTTTCTAATTACTAAGATTGCCATTAAATTCATTGATTTTTTATTTTAAAATGTGTCTAGCAATTTTTTCTATTTATTTTTATACCTTTATAATTGATTCATTTTTAATTTTGATTTTATTTATCATTTATTTATCGAATGCCTATATTTTTAACTATAATACTTTTGTTTGTTTTTGCATCGTTCCTTTTACTCTAAATCCGTCCCCTAAAAAAATGCATCCTAAATATTATTTTTTTTAAATCATGAAGTAGTTCTAATCTTAATTTTCTTTGAAATTTTTAATGCTTGTAAATCTTACTATGCTTTTTTAGTTCTCATATCATAGCTTGCGTTGTTGTTAGTTCTGTTCTTCCCATTGATTATGTCTGGTAGCTATAGTGTAGATTCTAAAGATGTAACTATGAACATGGTCAAAACTTTGGCTCGCCAAAAGACTGGTATCAACATATGTCACATTAAAGCCCAAAGTCTTAACAATAAAACTAACGAGTTTAGACTAGTGTTTGAAAACTCTAATATAGATATTGTGTGTGTATCTGAGACATGGTTTACTAGATCTACTCCTGATAGCTTAATTTGCCTTGAAGGTTACAAAATCTTCAGATCCAATAGAGTACGCAACGGTGGGGGAGTTGCTATTTTTATTAAAAGTCATTTGTCGTGTAAACAATGTTGTAAATCTGAGTCCGAAGACCTTATTGAATATCTCTTTTTGGAGATTACCTCATGCGGAAGAAAACTGCTGATTGGTTGTGTATACAGACCTAGTCGAAATATTAACGTGTCCACCTTATCTCCAAATTGGAATCGCTAAACGTATCATACAATGATGTTGTAATTTCAGGCGACTTTAATTCAAACATCATATTGGAATCAACTCTGTTAGATAATCCTACTCATTTCTCTACCAGCAGCAATACTTTGTTGGATCTCTTTTTTGTAAGCAACATTTCTAACGTGTTACTTTATGACCAAATTTCAGCATCATGTTTTTCCAAACATGATTTAATTTTTCTTGCCTACGATTTTCATATTCAGGGAGAAACAAATTGCATGTACTCATACAGAGACTTTAAAAACTTAAATTATAATTTACTATATGAATGCTTTGGACCAGTGGTGGCCATCGAGAGAATTGAGTTAGTAATAGTGTTTTTGAGCATGTGTTAGTTTTACTACACTGATCGAAATCCACGGACGTAACACAATGCCGATATTAAATGGGTTTGTGTAAATTTTGTATGAATGTTTATATGAATGCATAAAAGGGAAAATAGTTGAGTTAACGAGGAATATGGTAAAATTTTATATATATTTTGTTTATTTAAAATTTTAAATCCTACATTCTGAAAATGTAAAACAAAATGTGAAGAACATTTAATCTCTTTTATCCATAAGTTTGAAGTTTATTAAATCAAATAAGTAATAATAAGTAACTCATTTCTTTAAAAACAAAAATAAAAAAAAAAACAGAACTTAAAAAGATAAGAAATTTCAAAGTGGTATGTTACCAAAAACTAAAAAACTTACCAGCCTGCAGTAACTGGATATTTTTTAAAATTAAAAAAAAATGTATAAAAGACAGCTATAATGTTGTCAAATGGAGGCGACGTATGTAACTTATAGAAAATGTTTAATTTATTGTTAGTTTATTAAGTCTTCGAAATTTTCTCAACATTTTTGGTTCCTTTTAAACAAATATTCTCTGTGTACCTATTAAAAAAAATAAATACATATGATTTTCAAAAGGCAATGCCACATAGACCTGCATTGTTCAAAAGCTTTCATAAGACTGAATGAAATTGTTGTTTACTTTTACTCTTTGGTGAGAATTTTTGTTTCCGTTCGGCTGTATACATATAAGAAGCCGAGCACCAGCGTGTTTGGCACGGTCTTCACTGCTTTGGACATATCAATTGAGAGAATATTTATTATACACTGCACGATAACGTGAACACCGTCTAACGTGAACACCGCCTAACGTGAACAAGCTCTTGTTTAAGTTGACTACTCTGTAACGTGAATAACTCAGAAAGCTATATAACGTGAACAATTTTTTGTCACTACATATGTTTTTTAAGCTTGTAGACAACACTGAAATACATTAAATTCGATTTTTAAAGTTTAGGGAATCCCCTTATTATTCTCTAATTATTATTTTTTTTTTTTTTTTTGGCAACGAAATTTTATTTTAAGTCTTTTTCTTATGCAAAGTGTTATGAGTGTTAAAAAATCTAAATGTTTGGAGTTACAAGAAAAGGCAGACATTTTAGATAGTTTGCAAAAAGGAACAAGTGTAACTACATAGTTTAGCAAAAAAGTCGCTAAGTCAACAATATGCAGCATTAAAAAGAAAAAAGAAGCAATTTTAAAATGTGTAAACCACACATACCAAGGATCGGGAAAAAGAAAAACTTTAAAATCATCAGAAATTCCAGTTATGAGAAAAACTCATTACCGTTGGTTCATCCGAATGCGTGAAACGAATTGGCCTGTAAGTGGGCTAAGGCTAAAAGAAAAAGCTAAGGAACTACATTCCCAACTTAAAGAAAACGAGGGCGGGTTCAATGCTAGGTTCAATGCAATGCTGAGTATCCGGACAAAAACTCTCATCGCAGCCTGAATTGGTGGATCCATTTAAGCTAAAACTGAAATTAAAAATTGAAGAAATGGAGTTATGCAATGTCCAACTCTATAATGCTGATGAATCTGGTTTGTTCTGGAAACTTTTACCAAATAAAACGTACGTTGTAATGCAAGAGAAATGTGCTCCCAGTACAAAGACGGAGAAGCAACGTATAACGTTCCTGGGTTGCGCAAATGCATCAGGTACACATAGACTTAAACTTTTGGTAATTGGTAAGGCCAAAAATCGACGCAGTTTTAAAAACTTAATTTGTCCTACGGATTATAAGAATTCCAAATCGGCCTGGATGACGTCAGCCATTTTTAAGCATTGGTTCCATCAATCCTTTGCACCACCGTTAAACAAATTCTTCATTGACTAAAAAATATAACTAAAAGCTTTTGTTTTTGATTAGGTGAAATTGTTTCTAAAGAAGAAAAACTTGCCAATGAAAGCACTATTACTTATCGATAACGCTCCCTCTCAGCCAAGCGAAGCAGAATTAAAACCTGAAGATGGAAACATAATTGTCATGTTTATGCCACCCCCCTCATCCAACCAATGGATCAAAATGCGATTAAAATAACAAAATTATACTACAGAAACAGCTTGTTAGCTTCGATAGCAGCTAAAAACTCTGATTTGCTTGAATCAATGAGAAATCTAACTTTGAAAGATGCTGTCACACTTTTATTTTGCCAATTGCTGGAAAAATATTTTAAGTTTAGTTAGAAACCAGGATGACCCTGAAGATTACATTCCATTAAGTATTATGAAAGTGAAGTGGGATGCAGAAATAAATTCTTTAATGCAAATATCAGCCGATCTCCTTCAGGACTTGAGTCCTCAGGTGAGAATTTTACGATAAACTTTGAAATCACAAATAAACTTTTAGGTTGAGTTTACCTTGCCAATGGTTCAAGAGTTGAATAATGATCTTTGTGTTGATGATACGACTGAAATCCATGAAATTGGACAAAACGAAGAAAGTGACGACGATGATTGCATTGCCGATGATCCTGTTAAAAAAAATTGCCGCAAGTGACGCAATTGAAATTTTTAACAAGGCATTGCAATGGGCAGGTGTTGCAAAGGTGGATCAAAGTGACATAAGTGTAGTTAGACGCTTAAGGGAGAAAGCAGTATTTCAGCTATTAGATAAGATAAAGCAGCAGAAAAAGATAACGGATTTCTTTAACTCTTAAATGTAATGTGAAATTTTATTTGCTGTGTAATTTTATTTCAATGGATATCTTCTCGTGATCTCGTTTTGTTTTGTAATGTATTTTAATTAATAATTTTATTTTTATATTTTAATAATGCAAATAATAATACATTGAAGAATTTCACGTTCAAGCGTGTAAAACACATATCTATTATACCCTATACCACTATATGGTTTGGGTATAATGACTTTCTGCTGCTGTTTGTAACAACCAAAAATATTTGACCTTCACCCATCTTTAATTATACCGATCGAATCAGAATCACTATCTGATTCGATTTAACTATGTCCGTCCGTCCCTCCATCCGTCCGTCTGTGTGTCCATGTAAAGCTTTTAATCAAACTGCAGGTCGCAAATATGAATATATTTTGATGAAATTTGGTATTTAATCTTTTATCGGCCATAGGATGAACGCTATTGAAATTGGTGAGAATCGGTCCATGTTCAGACCTAGCCCCCATACAAATGGCCCCTATGAAATCAACATATATTGCCATAAGATCCAAATTATCATACAAATCGTAGTCAAATTGGGTTTGTATGTATATATTACATCCATTAATCAATAGTCCAAAAATGATCCCTATTGGACAACTCTTAGTCATAGGCCCCATATAGAGCTGCTTCCCGATCTTCACTTAAATCTATCAAAAAAGAAAAATATTGCACTGATTCTTCTCAAATTTTGTTTGTATATATTTTTGCAAAATACAAGAGACTTTACCAATTATGGTCAGGATCGGTCCATTTTTGGGCCTAGTCCCCGTATAGATATAGCATCCGATATGAACTTTTTCATATCTGCAGCCGAAAAAAATAATAAAAATCCCACTCAAATTTGGTTTATGCTTATTTCCTATATCCAGTTAGTTGGGCCTGAGAGATAGGGTCTCTAAGCGAATGGTATAGGGTATCGTATAGTCGGTCTAGACCGACTATAATTTTCTTACTTGTTTTTTTTTATGAAATTCGACAATCGCTAACGTGAACAATTTCGCTAACATGAACTCCCTAGGTTTTAAGTAGTTCTCGTTACGGCGAGTGTACTGTATGCCCTCCGTTAATGATCAACGACAGCATTAGAAAAGCTAAATCGGTCTAATATTCAAGGCGTTTTGAGTCTGCTATGGATTCACGACAAACTTGGAAACACGTTGGAGATATTGGTATAGGGAATGGCGTTAAAAATGTTAATAGCAATTTTGATGTCAATTAGTTAAACTCAGTCTTCAGTAATTTACCAGTAGTACGAGTACACAACAACAACCCCTCATTTTACAATTTTAACAATGATAATGACTCCATTAATTGTTTTGAATTTTCGTGTATAACTCATGAAGATGTTTATCTTAGTGTTATTGGGGCTAAATCTAATGCAATCGCACATGGCAATATTCATCCCGTATTTGTGAGGATTTGGTGCCTTTTCTCTTGCCGTATTTAACACATTTCTTTAACTTAATTATAACCACAAGCCATTTATTTCCCTTATAAATGTAGACATGCTAAAATAATTCCTGTTCTTAAATCTACTAACGAATACCGCCCCATAGCAATCCTGTGTTACTTTTCAAAAGTACTCGAAAAGCTCCTTCATAAACAAATGACCGCTTACGTAAATGAGATTGGTTTGTTGTCGAATATCCAATCAGGTTTTCGATCCAATCATAGCTGTGTTACTACTGACTGAAGTAACTGAAAACATAAGGCAGGAACTGGATGAATATAAAGTTAATTTGTTGGTCCTACTTGACCATTTGACAGACTCGACCACCTAATCCGATATAATAAGCTGAAACATTTTTTCAACTTTTCTTCATCATCTATAAATCTGCTTCGATCCTACCTATGCATCTGAACGTACCCAATCAGTTTACTTCAAAAATAAAATCTCAACAACGTTGAATATGAGATTTCTTATTTCAACGCAATATTTCACACCTCTGAAAGTTAGAATTCTACTTGCCAAAACGTATATAATTCCTGGACTTTTGTATGGCTGTGAAATTTTTGCTAATTGCAACTCCTCGAGCAAACGTCGTATGTTTTTGGTCTAAGAAGATTTTCTCATATCACTCCCTTCTCCGAACGACTATTTGGCGTGTCTTTTGATAATATTTTAAAAATTTGAGTTATAATTTCTAGGCACAAAATTATTTATACAAAAAAACCAAGCTATCTATTCGAAAAATTCAATTTGTCAGGTCTGATAGGGGAAGAAAGCTCATAACAAATTTTTGTTTATTTTGCATAGTAAAATCTTTGGAAATTTTTATATATTGTTATCTTCTTTTGTTAGTTTGTTAATAAATTTTGATATATGTATGTAATTAATTTTACTTATATCAGCACATTGTACCCTTATAATTAATTAGTCCTGTACTGTAATTATAAGAATAATTTTTCTTGTTGTACAGGAATGCACAATAAATAAATAAATAAAATAAAATAAAATAAAATAAATATAAATAACTTACTTTAACATGAGTCGAGCAATATACTATGGATGAGCATGAGATAATCCTTTTGAATAATAATCCTCAAACACACAGATAGTAACCAGAGCACCAATATAATGTTGATATTTATTTAGATCATCATGTATTCCAAAAGTTATGACTTTTTTATAGCTTATTTGAAGTTTTCTTATTATTACGATTTCGCTTACATTCCTCTTGCATTTTGCACTTTATTTTACTTTATTGAGGATCTGCTATACGCGGTAATAAAAACATTTACTTTTTTGTAAAAATAATAAAAACGCACTATTCTTTCAAAGGCATATTCTTACATTCCTTTGTAATTTATGAGCTAAAGTTTATGGCAGTTGTTGAAATAACGGCATTGTATTTATTTATCTAAAGTTAGCAAACTTTGAATGAAAGGCGAACATGCTAAAAAATTATATCATACGATTATAATCGATTTTATTTTTATAAATTACTAAGTTGTTATACACAAAATATTTTTGATTTCGACATTATGTTTTGCAATTTTTTTCATTAATTTTTTTATTTTTTTTTTTTTTTTAGTAATTTTACACCATTTTTTATATTTTTCCACAATTTAATTTGGAAACAATTATATATTCTTTTTTCTTATAAAAAATATTTTTATATTTGTTAATTTTCTTGTTTAATTCCACTTTATTAAATATTTATCTTTTCCTTTCAAAGAATATAACCGGTTTATATGAAACACATGTTAACTCGTTTAACATCGCTTAAAAACTAACGTTTGCTGCTCACGCACTTTCTGACAAAGCTCTCAATATATTCGAATATTTTACAAACCACTTACAATATACGAATCATCATACGAGCATTTTCAAAAAGAACTCCCAAAAAAGAACAAAAATAGAGAGAGCTTGACTCACTCATATCTGTATAAACAATACAAAGCTATTGGTAAAAAAAAAAAAAAACAATATCGGAAGGAAGTCATCACAAATTCACCTCTAAATGAGCATTTCTAAAACTAAGAGTTGGCACACATTAATCTCTGTGTTATATAAATTCATATTTACGAAATACCGATCATAAGTACAACCTCGTTGCTGCATTAACGGCACAAGATTCACTAACTAAACTAGTTGGGTGTAATACATGACTCAAAAATATACTTATGCAGTTGGTGGTGAAATACATAAAAGAATTGTAAAAGTTTCAGATTCATGTTGCTGTTATTAGCTGTATGTTTATAAATAAGATGTTTTATTATAAACATTTGAGTGTTAAAGTTTTCTTTTGGGAATAATTTTTTTTTTAAGTTTGAGTAATTTTGTATTGAAATTTTATTCTTAGCAAAACGAAAACAAAAAGAAAAAATCAACATCACATCAACTTAAGTTGACGAACAAAAACAACATCAAAGCAAATAAAAAAGCAGCTTACTGGGGACAATAACAAGGAAATTATCTTTAACAAACCTAAACAACCATATTAAAATCAAACTCTTTGAAACCGATTTCCGTCCATCTGTGTCTGTCCAATAAGCAGACAAGTGTAAAATTCTCAAATGTAAGAATTTAAAATTTCTTTGAAAATATCAACCGTTTGTGCGGCGAAAACCAAACACTAAATTGCTAAAAAAAAATATATATATAATATTATATATATAATATTACAGTTAACCATGGAGTAAGTGCTGGAGTGGTAAACTTGGATTTTATTTTAACTAAATACTTTAAAAAACCATTTTAAAACATTGCTCGGAAATATTGGGTTTATAATTTTGCATTTTATCAAAACAACAACCCAAATCATACATCTGAAGTTTGCGGATTCATCACTGCCCCAAACTGTTGAAATCTCCGCCACATTCTCTGAACTGAATGTCATTTAACAAGTCTGTGTTATGAATTAGAGTTTACAAAATAACTATTATACAATAATTCTATGCCAAAAAATTACTAAAAGTTATCGACTCTAAAGGCAAAGCTACAAAGTACTAAACTAGTAATTGTTTTATTTATTTTTAAAATTAAATTTTAATGTTGTTGCAATTATAAAATTTTGTCTGATTTTCCATTTGACTTAAAAAAATTAAGCTATTTGTTTAATGTTTTTTTTTTTTTTTTCATACAAAAAACTTTAAAATTTTAAAAAAATTATCTGATTAATAGATTTTCGTTAAAAAAATAATTGTTTCGCTTGTGGTGTTCTTTAATGTAAATGATGTAGGTTTGTCATTAGTAACGAAAATATAAATTATATAAAAAATGGGACCAATCTCTATAGGTCTTTAGCAACATCGAAAATGTAATTTTTAGTTTAATATAAAACCCAGTATGCCCTGTCGTGCTTGGCACCGACACACCTAGACTTATTTACATAATGAATATTTCCTACGAAGTTTGTATTGTACAATTGAATTATTTTATTTAATTTATTATATTCTTTTATTTCAATGCTTGCTGATATATATTTTTTGTTTTTTCTTCGGTGAAAAACTATCAAATTTTTCGGCGTTCCGACTCTGGAGAAAGCTATAAATAGCTGCGAAAAAAAGCTATAAATAGCTGAGAAAAAAAACATTGATTTTCGAAAATAAAATCGAAAACTCTTAGTGATTAGCTTTGAATTTAGAATATCATCGGCAATTTTTTATTTTAGCTATTTTTGATTTTGGCAATTTTTTATTTTTAGCGATTTTTAATTTTGCATTTTTTTGATTTTGAAAATTTTTATTTTTTGGCAATTTTTATTTTTCGCGATTATCGCTTTTGGCGATTTTTGATTTTTGCATTTTTTTGATATTGTTATTTTTTGTTTTTTGGCGATTTTTATTTTTCGCGATTTTCGGTATTTTCCATGACTAGTCACATTGTTTTTAAAGTACTTGTCAAAAGTTTCAAGACTATCACTTTCGTAGTACTTCATATGTTTTGTATAGGATATGCCACGCCCACTAATCACATCCCACTCATTTTTTATCAAACTACTCACATTAATATCTGAGGGATTCGTGCAAAGTATCGAGGCTTTCCCTTTTATAGAACTTTTATTTAAAATTTTATAATTACTTTATATGGAAGGTGCCACGGCCATTGGTCCGATACTGCCCATTTTATGTCCTACTACTCAAATTGATAATGGACGACCTCAGACAAATAACCAAAGCTGTCTCTATCATAGTACCCGAGATCTATAATATTAATAGGCTAGGCGATTTCTTGTGACAGACGTTTTGTTCTACCGTTTTATCCCGATTTTGAATAAACGTATATTATTTTAAAGGTATTTCTTTTTAGCCGTTTTGCAGATTTTTGAATTTTTTCCTTTATTTTGAGTAAACTGCATTTGAAGTTGCTATTAACACACACATAAAATTATACATATGCTATGTGTGTTTTATTAAATTTGTTAATGTGTTAGTTAATGAGTTTGTTATCTTCATTCACAATAATAATAAACCATAAAAGTATTGGTTTGTGAATTGGCTAAGTTGAAAAATAAAGCTGCCTAGCAATTGCACTCGAATTTCGAGCGCTGGAATCTGCTAGTATATAATATTGAGTTATTACTTTACTCATTTTCGGCATGCTACTTACATCAATAATAGGTGAAATCACACAAATTTGCAAAGCGCTCTCTGTCAAAGTACGCAATATATGTATATGATGTTTAAAATTCACTTCGTTTGGGAGGTGCTACGCCCACTAAAAACAACTTTACAACTTTACTTTACACTATTACGCACGCGATTAAAACTTATGTTTAAATTTAGTGGTCACACAAATCCTATTTGCGATTGTAGTGCTTCATTAAAAAACATAAAATGAAATGTTAACTCAATCGTTAAACTGTTCATTGTGTCAGAACAATATGGCTGGATTTTGAAGATACAAATACTCAAACAGAACGACATGAATTTTCCTACAACATACACTGCATTTATTTTTGTATGTATTCATACTACATGCCGTAAGCTGTGGAAAAATCCCTGTTAATAGAATTGTTCACACTCGTACTTAGCACTTGCTGCACTCTAGAAACATTCACTAGATGTCCGTTGTATACATAGTTTGTGTATAAAACAACACAACAATAACGTGAATGGGACCGAAAAATGCACAAGCAAACACAGATTGTTTTCGTAGTTTACGCCATGAACTAACTGTATTTTAATCTTCCATATGCATGGATTTATGTTTGTTTGTCGTGTGTATGTTTGAATGAGTTTATAATTAGAGGTCATTATTTGCAGACCAATGGTCAGATAAAATGAAATGTTTGCAATGCATGCAAATGCAAATAGGCTTATTTGGCCATGGACGAAGTTTAGAGAGAGAGAGCGAGGAAGAGGGAATTGCGAAACTTGGACTTATGCCAAAATTTAGTTATCGATGGTTTATTAAAGGAATTATGAGATTTTTCCTACATAGCTATGATTATGCTGATGGCCTTGGAATATAGGAATCGCATGTGTTGGCAATCAGTGTTCATAATTTAAGACGCACAAAAAAGGAAATTTGCAATAAAGTTTTTAGTTTGGCAGGCTATTTGTGGTTTTGAAAATTAAGCAGTTTGCATGTGACAACTGATTTGACGTGGTGATTTGTGCATTAAATAATGCTTGAAAAAGAAACAGTTTTTATTCCTAAAGCAGCGTAAGGTATCAACATTATTTTATTACAGTAAATAAAATAATTCAATTTCGTGCCAAGAGATCCGAGTTCTCCCAACTGTCCAGACGTAAGACCCATAGGCCTCTCGCAATGGACTCTTGCAAAAGGAGTTATGAAGAGCACAAAGCAAGTCGCCAATAATACCACAATTTTTGCTTGGAAATGGTCGGTGTCCAGCAAAACGATCACTGAAATTACCAATTACCCATCAATAAGTTGTAATTTTAATTAAAATCGTTTATTTCGTTTGAACGATATTGTGTTTTATTTATGTAAAACTTTTTATTAACACAATCCTTATTAAAGAAAATCTTTTTGTTGGTCATTCAGCAGAATGACTGCAAAAGACAAACATTGAAGTCCTAACAAAATTTATAAAGTATTTTAATAAAGCTTAAATTTTTTTTTTAATTAATCAATAATGATTACAAATTGTTTTTTGTTTTGTTGATATTTCTGCATAATATAATTTTAATTTAAAAATTTTCGGAGGCGAATTTATACACAATATTACAACGTACATTCAAAGATGTTCCTCCAATATTATTGATATTCTGTTATAATCTATAATATTAATAGGCTAGGCGATTTCTTGTTACCGATATTTTGTTCTACCGTTTTATCCCGATTTTGGCCAAACGTATATTATTTGAAAGGTATTTCTTTTTTGGTGTTCACCAGATTTATAGATTTTTTAATTTTTTCCTTTATTTTGAGTAAATTGCATTTAAAGTTGCTACTAACACATACATAAAATTATACATATGCTATGTGCGTATTTATTAAATTTGTTAATGTGTTTGTTAACGAGCATATCATCATTCACAATAATAGTAAACCAAAAAAGTGTTGGTTTGTGAATTGACTAAGTTGAGAAATAACGTTGCCTAGAAATTGCACTCGAATTTCGAGTGCTGGAATCTGCTAGTAATGAATAAAGGAGTGAGATTGAAAAATGTAAGATGTAACAATACGCAAACCATTGGACCTAGCGTTGTTATTTATTTATTTAATTGAAATTATATTAAAGCTTACAAAATAATATATTTATAGTTTAAGTCACAACTAATGAACTTGTTTGATTTGGTAGTAGCTTCTGTCACTGTTTTGGAACGGGTAGTCCATCTGCGTTTAAAATTTTCCCCATTTTGCCCTTCAACTCCCTTTTCACAAGATTTCAATTTCTCTCCACTGGTCTAAGCTCCAGACAGCCATTTTTATTTATTTTTAAACGGCTAAAAGAAATAGAATTTAAGAGAGGTATGGTCCTCTCACCAATTTTGTAAAAAAGTGTATTTTTTCATAACTTTATGAAATACTAGCTGATTTTATATTGCATCTAAATTTTAATACCGAGTGTCGGGCAAAAGTAAAGCACGATTTAATAATATTATGAATATGACTGAAAAAAAATATACGTTTTCTTGAATATTTTAACACCAGCGCCACCTACAGGTGAAAACCTTTGTCAGCAACTTTAGTTTTATGTACATAATATATGTTGCGAATTTGAGCTAAATTGGACCGCAAATAAATTTTTTGGGAAAATCTCGACCCCAGCGCCACCTATCGGGTCCAAAAAAAAGTTGTGCAAATCGGAGAACCAAAGGAACATATGGTATAAATACGAAGTCGCTAGCATTAGTGGTTCAACAGTTATTAGAGTACCAACATACGCACCAACGTTTTTATATATTAAGATAATTTCCTGTCAATTTTTTTTCTACTCTAACTCCTGCTATTTTTGTTACCTTTTGTATGTGGAAAACTCACTGTATGTCGGCTAAAAAAAATTTTGATTATAGTACTAGAAAAGTTTTAATTAAACGTTACGAAATTGTCACGCTCGGGGCACTGCATGCATTTCACTGCATTTCGTAGATTGAAACAGTGGACCAAAATTTCTCAATGGAAAGTTTATAAATATTTTTCTTTTTATATTTACATTTACCTAATCAGCTCTCTAGATGATGATGAATCGTGACGCCGCACTCTGGTTGAAATTTTGATTTTTTGTCACCGATTTTTAAAATTTTAACGCCATTTTGTAGCTAATATATATGCAGATTAAGGTAGCTTAGGTTGAACTATTGCTAATTGAGGGAGGCTGAAAGGTGATTTTTTTTTTGGTTTTTTTATCAAAAATAAATGGTTACTACTCGCAAGTTATCGTCGATAATAACCTGCGTCCTTTTTACAATGTTGGTAGGATTATAGTCTTTAGTTGTTGTAGGGGCGTTATGAAATATTTACTAAATTACTATTTTTTTTTTTTGTCAAATTTCAACTTTAGTGAAATGAAATTCTAGGTAACAAACGGGAACAAGAAACGTATACACCCAGAGAAAGGTGAAAGTGTCCTCTTTAACCCAATTTATACTTTTGCACCCGTGACGATCCACGGGTAGAACTCTTTTTTCACTTTAATGAAATTACTCAAACAAATTTCAGATTATGATAATTTAAACAGCACTATCAGTATGCAATGGTGTGTGCTTTAGGTATTTTATAGCTTATAATAATCATTATTTGTTATATTACCAGTAATGGTATCTGCTTACAAAATACACCACCCTCTCGATATATTTGTAAGTAAGAGTGTCAACAATAATTTAATTCATTTGTAACCTTTTTTGTACCTTTTTATTTTAACTAACAATGCACTAATGCAAATAGTAAAGAAAACACACACAGGTAATTCATTTGTATATTGTGTTTTTTATATATTACTGCCATTTTCTTACCTTTTTATCTTACCTAGAAACAATGCATGATGGCTTATGAAGAAAATGACATTTGAATACAAACTCAATTGCTATAATATATTTCAACAATAACAATCGCAAAGAAAAATATTCAGAAAATCATGGAGAGCTTCAGTTATATAGACCTGCCCGAAATATAAGAGCAATTATCTAATTTCGTCAAAGCACTAAAAAATAGAAGGTGGAACATCGGGATTTAGATGAAAAAGTCAAAAAGCTACTAAAGAACAGAAATAACACAGATCAAAATATGGAATATTTGCAATTATTACTTGAATCAAATGAATAATAATTATAATTACCTTTCATTGTTATTTAAGTACGAAAATCATAGTATTAGTAAAAAATAATAATAAACAAAACTCTTAAACTTTTTCTTTTAACTTAATCTCTCTGTCTGTCGTGAGGCAACCCCATTCCCCCATATCCAATTGATCTGAAACTTGGCCCATAGTCTTGTTGTGACTACAGATTAATTTTGGGGTAGTCACACACAGTCACGCGTGGTCATGCACAGTCACGGAGTGATCTAAATATCATTTTCCTCATCCGATCGATCTAGAACTTGGTCCATACACTTGCTGTGAAAAAAAGATTAACCTTGACTTGGTTACGCACAGTCACGCATGGTCACGCAGAGTGAGTGAACTAAGTGTCATTTACCCTTATCCGATCGATCTGAAATTTGGTCGATATACTTGCTGTAAAGAAAGATCAACTTCGATATAGTCACGCGCAGTGACGCATAGTCACGCATAGTCACGGAGTGATTTAAAACCCATTTCCCCTTATCCGATCGATCTGAAACTTGGTCGATAGACTTGTTGTGAAAAATATTAACTTTGACATAGTCACGCACAGTCACGGAGAGATTAAAACCCCACTGCCCCTGAAACTTTGTCCATACACTTGTTGTGGCCAAAGGTGAATACCACGGAGATATTCAAAACTCATATGCATAAGGAAAGAAAGGTTTTAATAAAAACTTTGTTTTTATGGGTTAGATTATTATTTTGAAAGGTACGTTTACCCACATCTATAATATTAATAGGCTAGTCGATTTATTGTAATCGATGTTTTGTTCTACCGTTTTATCCCATTTTGACCAAACGTATATTATTTTGAAGGTATATCTTTTTAGCCGTTTTTCAGATTTACAGATTTTTAAATTTTTTCATTTGTTTTGAGTAAATTTCATTTAAAATTGCTACTAACACATATATAAAATTATACATGTGCTATTAGGGTGGCCCTTCGTTATATGAAGGGGGAAAAAAAAAATTTTCAAAATGTCGGTCTCACCCCCTACAAATATGCGAATAGCAAAAAAAAACTGAGAAATACAAAGTCAATCAAAAAACGTTTAGTCGCGGCGCAAAGCGATTGAAAATTTCAAGTGTGTTTATATGGGGAAAATATGACTTTTTTCCGATTTTACGAAAATTTCGTTCTATATTTTAATTTTTCCGACATGGTGTTATATAATTTGGGATCAGTATTAAATTATCCTTTTAATAGATTATAAAACTTCAAAATCGAATGAAATTTCGCCAAGAAATAGCAAATGGCCAGACCACTTTTGTGCCAAAAAAAACTAGTTCATGAAATTTGATGACATTTTTTTCAACATTGAGAAATTGATTAATGCCATCATTCTTTTTTGGTCTCTATACTTATAAGTATTCAGATATGAAGTATTGTTTTATTAACCTATTGCGCATTTAGACCGAAAATTGGAAATTTTTTTGATACAATTTTTAAAACTCCTTTTTCAAGTTTGAAAAAACTTTCTTAAACAAAATTTAAAAAAATGAATATATCACTTTAAGGTGTTACTAAGTACATTTTGCAGATTAACTGTGTTAATTTTTAAGTAAATCCCTCCGCCAGAATTTTTTTGACAAGGATTTTATTTTTGCGGATTTCGAGAAAAATTGGATTTTTGAGAAATATTCTGTAAATGTACTCTTTCTAAATACTTTGTATCAAAAATTCATCACTTTTCTACTTTTAAATGTTACATTTTATCTTAATAGCCTAGGGTTTCGGAAAAAATAATATGACTCCATTAACGCTTTTGGAATTGGGGTCACATATGACCCCAAGGTAATAACAGACAATTTTTTCAAAAAAATCAAATATTTTGAAAGTGCTATCCAATTTTTAGATGCGACGCATAAAATATAATAACCAAATGCGTAGAAGTTTCGTTCCAAAAATTTGGGATAAATTCGAGAACGTTAACCTATTATTTGCCAAGGCCAGCTTTGGATTTTAAGATATTTTTAAATAAAAATGACCTAAAACGAGTTTTTCTATTAAACTCGTTGATACCACTATTTAGAATTTAAGAAACATAATTCGGTTAATTTTTATTTATTTAACCCTTCAGTTCTCCTGAGATCAAAATTATCCATTGTGATATATCTTTGGTGCAATTATCAGCTCATTGCTCGCGAATATAAATTAAAACAACTTTTAACCAATTTTGTTATAAAATTTCTTTATGTAATAAAGTAATCGTTGAATTTCTTCCGGTCTCACCCACCAATTTGGTGGATATTGTAAAAAAACGTCAAAAAAAAATTCAGGTCAATCGGTGAAGATGCCATTACTTATAATGGTTGACATTTTTTTATTTTTTATAATCGATCGCTTTATATTATCTTCAATTTCACCTACATGTTTTGAAACTTCTACCATTTTATTTCCCAGTTTTAAATAGTTTATTAAACAAAAGTAAATTTCAAATATAATAATATATGTAAAAGCTAATATTAAATTAACACTACTCTTAATGGAATAACTTACAAAATTAAATCAAAGTGAATTTGAAAAAACAGAATAGGCTTTGCTGCAACAACAAAATATTTGCGTCCTATTTTTTACACATATGACCTAAGTTGCTTTAATTTATATTCGCGAGCAATAAGCAGATAATTGCACCAGAGATGTATCACAATGGATAATTTTGATCTCAGGAGCACTGAAGGGTTAAATAAATAAAAATTAACCGAATTATTTTTCTTAAATTCTAAGTAGTGGTACCAACGAGTTTAATAGAAAACTCGTTTTAGGTCAGTACACCCTATACCACTATGTGGTTTGGGTATAATGACGTTGTGCTGCTGTTTGTAACAACCAAAAATATTTGAACTACACCTACCTTTAATTATACCGATCGAATCAAAATCACTATCTGATTCGATTTAACGATGTCCGTCCGTCCGTCCGTCTGTGAGTCCATGTAAAACTTGTAATCTAACTGCAGATCGTAAATATGAATACATATTGATAAAATTTGATATTTAATCTTTTACCGGCCATGGGATGAATGCTACTGAAATTGGTGAGAATCGGTCCTTGTACAGACCTAGCCCCCATACAAATGACCCCTATGAAATCGAATAAATTGCCATAAGATCCAAGTTATCATATAAATCTTAGTCAAATTGGGTTTGTATGTCCATTAATCAGTAGTCCAAAAATGATCCCTGTGGGACAACTCTTAGTCATAGGCCCCATATAGAGCCGCTTCCCGATCTTCACTTAAATTTATCAAAAAACAAAAATATTGCACTGATTCTTCTCAAATTTTGTTTGTATATATTTTTGCAAAATACAAGAGACGTTACCAAACATGGTCAGGATCGGTCCATTTTTGGGCCTAGTCCCCATATAGATATAGCATCCGATATGAACTTTTTCACATCTCCAGCCAAAGAAATTAATAAAAATCTCACTCAAATTTGGTTTATGCTTATTTTTTTATATCCAGTTAGTTGGGCCTGAGAGATAGGGTCTCTAAACGCATGGTATAGGGTATCTATAGTCGGTCTAGACCGGCTATAAATTTCTTACTTGTTTTTATTTAAAAATATCTTAAAATCCAAAGCTGGCCTTGGCAAATAATAGGTTAACGTTCTCGGATTTATCTCAAATTTTTGGAACGAAGCTTCTACACATTTGGTTATTATATTTTATGCGTCGCATCTAAAAATTGGACAGCTCTTACAAAATATTTGATTTTTTTGAATAAATTGTCTTTTAATAGTTTGGGGTCATATGTGACCCCAATTCCAAAAGGGTTAATGGAGTCATATAATTTTTTCCGAAACCCTAGGCTATTAAGATAAAATATAACATTTAAAAGTAGAAAAGTGATGAATTTTTGATACAAAGTATTTAGAAAGAGTACATTTACAGAATATTTCTCAAAAATCCAATTTTTCTCGAAATCCGCAAAAATAAAATCCTTGTCAAAAAAAAATATGGAGGAGGGATTTACTTAAAAATTAACACAGTTAATCTGCAACATGTATTTAATAAAACGTTAAAGTGATATATTCATTTTTTTAAATTTTGTTTAAGAAAGTTTTTTCAAGCTTGAAAAAGGAGTTTTAAAAATTTTATCAAAAAATTTCCAATTTTCGGTCTCAATGCGCAATAGGTTAACAACGTGGTAATAAACCAATACTTCATATCTGAATACTTTTAAGTATAGTGACCAAAAAAGAACGATGGCTTTAATCAATTTCTCACAGTTGAAAAAAATGTCATCAAATTTCATGAACTAGTTTTTTTTGGCACAAAAGTGGTCTGGGGCATTTGCTATTACTTGGCGAAATTTCATTCGATTTTGAAGTTTTATAACGTGTTGAAAGGACAATTTAATACTTATCCCGAATTATATAACAGCTTGTCGGAAAAATTAAAATATAGAACGAAATTTTCGTAAAATCTGAAAAAAAGTCATATTTTCCCCATATAAACACACTTGAAATTTTCAATCGCTTTGCGCCACAACTAAACGTTTTTTAATTGGCCCTAAACTTTGTATTTCTCAGTTTTTTTGCTATTCGCATATTTCTAGGGGGTGAGATCGACAGTTTGAACACTTTTTTTTATTAAGGGCCACCCTAATGTGCTATATATGTGTCTAATAAATTTGGTAATGTGCTTGTTAATGAGTTTGTTATCTTCATTCACAAAGTAATAAACCAAAAAATTATTGGTTTGTAAATTGGCTAAGTTGAGAAATAAAGTTGGCTAGAAATTGCACTCGCATTTTGAACGCTGTAATCTGCTAGTTATTATTAAAATTCAAATATGACATTTTTTAATAAATGCTAAAAAAAAATTAAAAGTGCACTTTGACCTAGAATTGCTTAAAAAATAATTAATCAATATTAATGAAATTAAAACTGACCCAAGTTCAACTCAATATCTACCCACTGGAAGAAGAATTATTAAAATATTTTTATTGGTTCAAAATTTGGCCAATGAAAAACGATTTTCAGCCACTGTGCTCCGTAATGGACATCTTTGTTAGCAATTTGTTCTTTTGTTCATAGGTTAATGAATGTTAATCAAAAGCATTAATTTTTATTTGTTGAAATATTGTTACAGAATTAATTATCTCATGACATTTCATATATATATCTTGAGTCCTATAAAAAAATATATACTTACAATAAAATGGGATACTAATGACGCTATATAAAAGAAAACAACTATTCCGCCATCATCTCAATAAAAACTAAAGAACTTAAAATTTAGTGTTAATAAACCACAATAGCTTAACCACTTTAACAAACAATCAGTTTCGTCTTAATCTCTTTCTTTTATAACGTCATTTACAACATAATTTTTTGATGGTCGCAATTGTTTTACCCGAACTGACCGACCAATCAACCTATGGTCATTTGTCAATTTTGACTTAATGAAAGGCATATACACGTTTTATTTTATCTTGTGTTTATCAAAAATTGAGAAGTGTTTTAATTGAAATGCATAAGTTGTGTATTGAATGGGGTGTAAGAGTTAAAAACCAATGACGGGTAGGCAGACACACATCCCTTTGTGTCGCATTCAAATAACATATTAAAAATACAATGACTGTGAATGTTTAAGAACTATCTGAGAAAAATACTGTCAGGTTCTACAAAAAGAAACAAAATATAATATATTTTAAAAACGGGTGCTGCGTCATGCCCAATATGTTCCTGCGTAATTTTATAAGTATAAAATAACAAAAACAAAAAGGATTACCTTTTAACCTTCTTATATCACTAAGAAAATAAATTTGAAGAATACGGTCTTTTATATATATAAAAAAAATTATCTTACCTTCATTGGCCATATACTCGTAGTACGTGTGTTTTGATGGCTCTTTGTTGTGCCAGACATTTCTGGCCAATTCGTGCGTTACTAATTGTCGATGAAGAAAACAACTCATAAAACGCATCATTTAATTGTTAAGGGTTTTCTAACAAACGTCTTCAGTGAGTGAGTGAGTCATAATTGTCTTTCTAATGTATGATGATGACCTGCTGTTTGTTTTCATTTAATGAAATAAAATGGAAAATTCAGATAAATTTGTTGGCACCGTAATTGATTGGGGATTTTCTACAACATTTTTTGCTGAACATTTTTTCATATCTTTTCATTTAATATAAAGTGTTAGTTAAGCCGCCATTTATATTTTCTTTATTTTCTTTAGAAACTCTTTAAGAACTCATGATCTGTATGCAGTAAATTTTAATATCATTCGCCCCACTATTTGTTGCTGTTGTTAAAATAAGGGTTGCTTTCTTAATTTGTGGTCACTACATATTGGTAATAATACCATAAAAACAACAAGTTTCACATTTTTTGTTTAACAATGAAACACAGGAATAAATTTTCAAACTTTTGTGTGAAGAAAATTCCTTAACAAAGGGTTTCGTTATGGTTGGTTTCGTGTTCTATTGTTTGGAAATTAGTTAAACAATGTTGTTAATTGCTGCCAACAACATGCAAGAATTTATGGACCATTTAATCTCTTAACGAAAGCATTCACACAATGTGGACGGCCAAATACGAACAGTCCGAGTATACTGTTGAAAAGATAATATCTGAACAAAACAGGTGATGCTTAACTAAATAATCTTTTCTTATCTCTTTCAATATGTAGTTTTTCTACATTTACTTTACTTCACTACTTAAATGTAACTACGGTTTATTTATGATGGAAATAAATATTTTAATACTCATACATTTCTTTTGTGACTAATTTGTAAACTCTACCGTAAAACTATAAAAAGTAGTGTATAAAAGAAGACGCACCTGAATCAAATTAAATTATGTATTTTTTTATAATTTCTTAACTAAATAAAAAAAAGTTATAAACATTGGATAATATATGTGGTTTTCTGGAATAACCGCGTATGTCCATTTTTGTCACTTTTGAGTTAATGATGCCAAATATATTAACTTTTAACGCTCTTTACATGTGTTTAATTTTTTTTTTTTTAAATATTGACCATTTCTGAGTTTTTTCTTTAAATAGCGACGTAACTTAAATGTTTATTAAATTAATTTGCAGCACTAACGACGTATGTCAACCAACGTTTGATCGCTGACAAATTATTTTCTCAGTAAACGCCACATAGCGACATACGTTGTTATTAATGAAAAAAATTCAAAATAATTTTGGATTATTTTTCAGTTTATAACCACTTATAAAAACTGTTGTGTTTATTTCTGTTATTTGTTGTCACTATTATTCTTGATACGTTGTTATATTCTCACCCTAAGTCCCGTTAACTTTCTGTTAACGAACAAAAAAATCCATTTTTCAAGCAACAACAACTTATGTCTCCATGGGTGGTTGCATTGGTAGTTTTCTTTTTCAAAGAAAGCGACCTTTGTCGACATAAGTTGTTTTGTCAGCACACGAAGTGTTATTTACATATTGTTTTCCTCATCCTACTCTAGGATCTATTCCTCTTAAGATTTTTGACTTAAAATTTTTTATAAAGTATTTATTGCCCATATCTACAGGACTGTTAAATAAAAGGTCTTAAAAACTTTATATCGAGCCCATAATTTCAAATATAACGTTTTTTGGCTCCACTGAACATTTTGATTTTATGACATACGCAGTTATTCTAGAAAACCACAATAACAATTTTATGAAATACACATATAATTTTCGATGTTAAACAACCCAGTGATGATTTCGTCTTCGAATAATTAGTATAATAAAAGGGACGTCCCCCAATTACATTAAGGCATTACAAATGTTTCTTTTATAAATATTTTCTGAGTCGCTTTTGAATCATTAAAGAAATGCATTAAAAATAGAATTTAATGAAAATTAATTTTGGAATAATAGCACTAAAAATTAAAAAACAAAAAAATACGTTTTACAGCAAACGGTTGTTGAATTAGCTGAAACAGTTTTTGCTATAAGTGATACATAGATGACGCTTTCTGTTTGATTTTAAAAAATGACATAAAAAAATCTTTAATTACTAGATGTTTACACATCTTCCCTGTGATCGGACTCACATGATTTTTTTTTTTTTTTTAGTTAATATCTGAACATTTTACTGATACAAGGCAAAACTAAAACTGCCAAAAATTTCAGTCAAAACTATTATTAATAAATTCTTTGGTTTTTAAATCGAAAAATTAATATAAAACATGTTTCGATTTATATTTTTTAAATTTTAATTAAAATTATTTTGGATTTCATCTGAAATTTTTTTTAACATCAAATTGAGTTTATTTTAAACTTAAATTAAATATTTTTAATTTTAGAGGGATTTTTTTTTTATTTAAAATATAACAGAAATTAAATTATCAAAAGATACGACTATATTAGAATAATTGGTTTATGGAATCTAACATTTCTGTGATATCTTCATCTTCAAGTTCTTCTTGGCTCTGATATTTTTCTGACGATCGACTTTTATCAACAACATCGCTCGGTATATTATAAGTGTGACAGCACCGATTTTTCAATTTCAATCCTTCTTTTATACGTATTACAGAACATAACAACTCGGATTTTATTCTGTTCGAAGTTTGCTTTTAACTAAAGCCATTAAACTAAACAAACGTTCAACTTCGGCTTTTGAGAACGACAAAACTAATATAGACAATACAAATATTGATAACTCCTTAAATGGATTTTCGCCAATAGAATTTTTCAATCCATAAAGAGGTTGTATTCAGTGTTGTATCCCAGTTTTGTTCTGTGATATAACTCCATTGGATTTGAATTTTTTCTGTTTCAGATGATATAAATTAAAACTCTTCTAATATATTGGTTATCTGTTCTTTTACCCGATTTAATGTGTTTTGTATTGAAAATTTTGGCATTTTTTTAATACAATAATATTTTTTGGCAATCGACTTTCTAATTCATTAAAAACTGTTGTTGGTGTTTACATTCTTCTATTTCAAAATGTTTTGTTATATTTGTTGAAAGAAACGAGCAGAGTGGTAAAAGGAGTAGTACACAAAATTACTGTACTACACTTTGAGAAATTAAAACATATCAATACCATTAAAATTATATATTCAAAAATAATGAAAAAGAAAAAATATCAAAAAAAAGATGCTAAAAGCAACTTTTTATTAATAAAAGATTCTAAGTTAGCATCTAGCATCGTTTGATAAATTTTGGATGCTAAACGACAAAAAAAGTTGCTAAATCCAGCAACTAAAAAGCTAAAACGGCATCACTGAAAACCAAGAACAAATATTCTGTTTGAGTTATAACATCTCATTTGCAAGCCATTTTAATTAATTGTGTAAATTTTAAATGCACATCTAGCCATATCAAAAAGATGAATTACACAGAATTGTAAAATTTTTTTTTTATAATATCTGTATGTTTTTTATATTTTTCTTATATAATTCTCATGATATTTTTATCTTATTTTTTATATTTTTTTCTTTGTTTTTATGTTATTTTTACATAATTGAAATTGAAAATGTACAAATTAAAAATAAATTTTAAAAAAAGTAGTGTAGGGAAAAAAGTGGGTGTAGGGAAAAAAGGGAATTTTTTTCATAAGCGTAGAGATTTCTGAAAAAATCTCTTGGCATCACTAGTACCTATTAAAAACCAATGTAAAAATTCACAAGACAACGCGACGTAGACTTGCTTTGTTCAAAAGCTTCCATAAGACTGAATGAAATTGTTGCTTACTTTACTCTTTGGTGAGTATTTTCATTTTTGTTTTTGCTATACATATGTGTGTTTGTTAAAAAAAAATACAAGATATCCCAGTCACTTCGAGCACTTTTGATGATGATTAAAAACTGATAATCACATGCGCTATTAGAAAAAGACTAGAAAATGCTTTTTGCTTACTCTTAAAAAGTGATTTATAGAAAAATGACATTAAATACGACTCAAAAATGAGTCGAAACTGATCAGAAAAGCGGATAAAAAGGACTCTCCAGAAGATTCGCGGGCAAGGTAATACTTAATCCCAACAAAAAAATATTTTGTGATCAGCAAAAGGGCGCATTTATGACTGTTTTAATAGCACATATGAGTCAAAAAGACTCTACATGATTATTTATTGCATAAAATGCTTACTGGTATTTTATTCATTATCTGTAGAAACAGGTATTTTAAGTAAAACAAATCTGCACACAATTTCAATTCTATTTCGTTCACAATGATACGATCACTTTGTTTACTAGCTACCAGTAAAACAAGAAAATAGTATTATAATACAGGATGAATTGTACTTCTCAATTAGTTTATTTTTAATGTGCCATAAGAAGTTCGGTTTGTGCAAAGAAAAGAATGAATATATGTTTCCCAGGGCGAAGCTTCATCATTGCACTTTGATTGAGTTGAGCTCTGCGACTATTCATAATGTGAATAGCTCGTGTCAAAAATTTTTGGTAGTTGGGAATGGCGTTTGTGTGAAGAAAAGCATGAATGCATGTTTCCCAGGGCAAGACTCGATCACTGCACATTGATCGAGGTGAGCTCCGCGGTTATTCTTAAGTGGATAACTCATGAAAAAAATCTTTTTTTTTAATTTATTGTAATTAACATCTTTTTTTAACATCTGACAAAAAATAGTATTTTTAAACACCAATTTTTTTACATTTTATGGTTTACCTACCTACTACTTTTGAATGCAAGTATGCAGAGTTTATACATGTACTAAAAATACAACTCTTAAAACCATACTATTTTTGCAACTCTAAAAATTTCAGAATTTTGTATAAATACAATAAAATACCGATTTATTTAAATATGCGCTTATTATGGATATACATATACAGAATATATGAATATTATTTACAGAATTTTGATATTGGCAACAGTAGTATGTATCAATTTGTAACATTTTGTGATGTTATAAAAATCGAAGAATATTGATATTGACTTTATATAGTTTCTTTTATTAATTAATTAACTTAAATATTACACCAAAAATATATTGATGAATTTTTATATTATTAACACAACGACCACAAAAACAACATGCACAGCTATGACAAAATACAAAATTTAGGAAAACAATATAGGAAAACGTTACATTTTTTTTACCTTTTCAGTGATTTCTCGGCACCTATGAAACCTATTGTCATCATTAAAAAAACAGAAACCTCTTCTCGTGATCTTAGTGAATCATTCTGACTAAAAACGAGCGCCCTAGCTAACTTATTGAGGGCGTTATCGTGACAAGAACACATATTCAAATCATATCTCAGGACTTTTTTTACTTCTTCGCTCAATTCTCGGGACCAGATTAACCGATTTGGACGATTTTAAATAGCAAACTTCTCAGGACGTTATACAATCATTTTTTATACCAACGAGCACCCTAGCTACCCGATTGAAGCCGTCATCGTGATTTCCACAGACGGACAGACGGACATCGCTATCTCAACTCCGCTTGTTATAAGGATCACAAATATATATATTTTATGGGGTCCAGATTTTTTTTTCTAATTATTACAAACGGAATGACAAACTTATATATACCCTCTGCACACTGGAGTGGAGGGTATAAAAATCGTGTTATTATTAATTGCGTTTCAATTAAATAACCCATAATCTAGAGTAATTTATCTTTCTAATAAAACAACAAAATCTATTATCGGTTGAAAAACAGCCAAGGTATATCAAGTTCCCCAGGCAATAAATGCCTCGCAGACCACTTGATTAAGATAATCGAGCTTACATTTTTAAAGACATTGAAATAATTTACAACAACAATATTTTTGCATTCTTCTGATCCCAAAATGATCTTATGTAAAGTATTTTGCATCTCGTCTATTGTTATGCCGTTCTAAATTAATGTAAAATCGGTACGTATTTTTTAGCACTATTTCAAAATCTCCAATTTTACTTTTTCAAAAATATTGTTCAAGAAATTTCCCGAAATCAACGATTGGACTTTAGGGTCTTATTAACGAGATATATGTGATTAAAAATAATAACCATTGTAGGTATATATTTCTTAATTTAGCGAGGCAGCGTTTTTATTTCAGCGGATTTGAAGAAAATGTGATTTTTCAAACGTTTTCAACTTTTAGGCTACATCTTTTTGGTGTTTTCATATTTCAAATATCTTTTATCAAAGTATTATACTACTTGACACAAGTTCTCAGCCCTGTAAATTAAGGTTAAATTGAAACACTATAAGTTGTCCCCCTTTAAGGTCAAATGTCAAATTAATGATATTTAAATTTTTTTTTAAACAAAATATCGAAATAATATATATTTGTGGAACAATTTCGATAAAAGTTGTTGATAATATTTTAGTACCCCGTGGGGTACTCTTGATGTCAAATTGACTCTATATCAAAATCTATAAATATTTTCTTCATCAGAATTTTTTTGTTTTTTTAATAAAACAAATTTAATGTGTTCATAAAATTCCTCAAATTTATTCGTTATTTTATGAAAATATTATCTCAATGTCTTTAAAAATGTGAGCTCGATTTTCTTAATCAAGTGGTCTGCAGCGCATTTATTGCCTGGGAAACTTGATATAACTTGGCTGTTTTATTAATTAATTTATTTGAAACGGAATTATTAATATAAAAATTTTTGTGAAAAATGATTTTTTTGATAATTTTTAGATATAAATTCATATCTGAAGCTTGAACTCAATGCGCGTCCAGAAAGCACTGTCCGATTTGGCTCAAAATTTGTGCACTAAAGTTTTAGATCCAGTGTCACAATAATCCGACCCGCACACCTCAAAATTCGACCAACAATTTTTTTTTCATACAAACCGCTGTCACCCTAATATATATACTCTTGATCCTTATAACAGCTCCACCCCATAAATTATGTACATTCTTAAGCCTTATAATAACTCGAGTCGATAAAGCGATGCATGTCTGCCTGTTTGTCTGTCAGTCTGTCTGTCTGTCTGTCTATGTGGTGAAATTACGCTCATTCACAAAATAAACCATTTATCCGGATAAACTTAGGATAATATTGCTTATCATCATTTCGACCAGGCTGTTATTTAAAATGAGGTAAATGGGGCATTATTGTCCCAAGATATTGCCTAAAAATGGAGACACTTCTAAAAAAATCCCAAAATATTAACATGTTTGTTATAATAATTTAGGGTTAACAAATTGGTTACTTTTTCAAATATTTTAGTTACATTTGTTATAAATTGTGAAATTAGTCTAGATATTTCTGTAAACGTTAAATCCAGGTGGAAGGTATCAAAGATTCGGCATAGCCGAATTTAGCACTCTTGCCTATTTTATTTAAATTCTTCACCTAGTTGGTTATTTTTACGGGACTAACACAACTTGTACCGTGTTGGTTTTTTCGGTAAACTTTCTTGAGCGAAGTTGATCGATATGTTCTCGCCTAAAAGTTTTGAGAACGTACCAAACCCCAAAATTTTCGTTTTGGGAACCTTTCTGGTCAAAATGTAGAAAAGTTTTAATTTTAACGAAATTTTTCGGCGGCATAGTCGGATTTTTAAATCCCATACTTACATATAAATGTAGTTCGTGCTACGCCAAGTAGTTTTTGTAAATACATAATAATGACAAAATCTGTCATTTAAAAAAATTCCCATATGATTAAGTTGACAAAAATTATTTTTTTTCCAAAAACTGAACGGTATCAGAATTTTTGTTTTTCAATTATGTATATATTTCTCCTTTATTTACATATTTTAACAAATTTGATATTTACATATGAAATCTTATCTTTACATATAGATATTGCAACAAATAATATATAGAATCTAAAGATAGTTTTTATTTTATTTTCTAATGATTTTTGATGGAAAATTGGAGGATAAACCTTTATATGACTTAATAGATTCAAATACTATCTGAAAATATTTATGTGTTTATAGGAGGTTTATTAGAAATAGTAGACCTCTCTAAGCATAAAATTTTCAATTTGGTGATTTCTTTTAATTTTACGTTATTTCTCTACATTCTCATATCAGTGGGTAAGTGGAATTTTCAATTTTGGCAAAGTAATTGTTATTTATCCTTGTTATAAAATCGATAATTTTTTCATAACCTCTTTCTTCATGAAAAAGATTTGTAGGATACCTCCAGGACTTTTTGTTTATCATTTCAAGACATTTGTTTGTATAATTTGTAAGCATTTTAGGTGACAGGTGTCACTTTTGAAAAGTGGATTTTTGTTTTTGGGGTTTACGCTTTAAATGATTTTAAAGCTTTTTGGCACGTAGCCATAATATGTTGTTTAAATGTAAGCTTTTTGTCCAAGACAAGTCCGAGATATTTGACATCGTTGAGTACATTTATGGTATTATTTCCAATAAGAAGATGACGTCTTGGCAGTTTCTCGGGAGATTTGTTGAATGGAAAAATTATTGCTTGAGTCTTGTTTGGATTAATTTTGATTTTCCATTTGTGGAATTATTTACTGCAATTTATAAGACCCTTTTCCATTTTCTTCAGGAGTGCACTTGTAAGTTTGTTTGGAGAAATTAACGCAGTATCATCTGCGTAATAAGCAATTTTCATATATTTTGGGACTTTAAAATCAGATGTATATTTCGAATAAAGCAATGGCGACAAGACTGATCTTTGAGATAACCCTGTGGGAATGGTTTTTGGAGATGATGATGTTTCATTATTAATCGCAACTTTAAAGTTCTGCCGTGAGTGAAATCTGAAATAAGTTTACATAGATATTTTGGTATATTTGCATCAATAAGTTTAAGTAAGAGGCCATTATGCCAAACGGTGTCAAACGCTTTTTAAATACGGAAAAGAAACATTTACATAATTTGCATAATTTAATTACCAATTTACATAATTTAAAAATTGTTATTATTTTCTATTTTCTTATTTTCGATCTTTATAATTTGTAAAGTTTGATATTATTCAGGCTCGAAAAACTGATGTATTTTTTCCATTATGCTCCACATTTATTATACAGTGCAAGTATGAATGAATTATCATTTGTAACTGTAATTTATGAAGATTTTAAAGATGATCTTTACGAGTCTAAAACTTGATGGCTGGAAATAGTCGAAGCAGTTAAAATCGATTATAACGCTGGGCTATTCAATATTTTAACTTTATGAGTAATTTTCTTATAAGCCATAATCTTTTGTTTAAGCCAGCCAACACTACTTCAACGGTTATTTAACTGCTATAAAAGTATTTCAATGGATAATATCAATGGAAACACAAATACATTCATATTCATTGATTACTACGGGTATAATACTCTTCAGTGGCAGACATAAATAAGACATAAGATACGAGTATAAAAATTCACTTATTATACCTACACATATATTTTTTTTATTCATCTATTGAATTAGGTTTAAGATTTTATTTAACAAGAAAACTGCATTAGTAAACTTAATAATTTATTTATTTATTATTATTATTATTTTTATGTCAACAGACAGACTTTATCATAGATTTATTTATTAAAGTTTTTGATAAATATTGAAGTAAAATTGTTAATAAGCAAGTAATAAGAGTATTAAATTCGGCTGTGCTCAAAATTCGGGTGGAGGGTAGCAAAGATTCTACCCTCCACCCGAGTTTTGAACACATTATTATAAATAAGGTTGTTAACACTAAGAGACAAAAAAACGCTAGATGGCACATTATCATGGCTAGATTTTTACACGGATGTTTAAAATTAATAAGATAATTATAACAATTTTAGGTTTTTTTGTGTTTTTATAATTGAAAGCAATTATTAAATGCAATCAACACAAATGTAAATACATACATACAATTACATTCTGGTTTGTTTGTTTATCATTTTTATTTGGTAGAACGTTTCGACGTACAAAAAAAATAACTAACTAAATAAAAAATCAACAACAACGAGCAAGCCATATTGTATATACATCGCTGATACATATTCATACACACATGTTCTGTGGCTTTCAAACATTTTTCACTATATTTAGTTTTGATATGAAATCTTACGTTCCTCACCTATTTGGCTTAGAGACTCCAAATGCAATACCGAAGTGATGACGAACATTTTAAGCCTAAGTATTACAACCAACTCGACCCATTTCGGTCAGGATAATGTTTTCAACAGACGGACCGACTGACGGACATTGTTAGATCGGCTTCTCCTTTTAAAGGCATCAATAATATAAACATTTTATGGAATTTATTTCGATGAGTTACAAACGGATTGACAAACTGATATAGACGCTCTGCACAGTGGTGTAGAGTATATAAAAATGTAACATTCGTATTTCGTTGTCAGGTAATAAACAATAGCAAAAAATGTTAATGATGCATTTGCGTTACTGATTTTTATACCCTGCATATCGCTATGTAAAACGAAAACAGACTTAATTAAGTTTTTATTTTAAATATTTCTACTTTATCAAAAACTATTGAAAATATCAAATAATTAGAGTTATTAAATTTTATATACACTCAGATTATGTTTATGAGTTCCACGTTACCTTCGCTTTTATGTAAACACAAAACAAAAATAAATTGCACAGTATATAGGAATGAGTTCAGTGACCGAATTATGGCTGCAATTTCAACGAATAATAATTAAGAAAATTATTCCATGTGTTTAGGGCATTGGTCTTGGGTCTAACTAAATGGGTATAGAGAATAATCATAAACCAAATCTGAGTGGAATTTTTTTTAATCAATTTTGTTGAATGCAGATCTCAAAAACAAGGGACAAGTTCGAAAAATGGACCCATTTTTTGCCAAACAATATACAAACCAAATTTGAGAAAAATCAATCCAATTTCACAATACAATCACAAAAACAGCATAAGGGAAAATCGGTGTGAGGTAAGTGTATTGGTGTATTTAGTAAGCAGAACCGCCGAGTTTCTCGTTAATTTTAAATATTCACGTATACATTTGCTATTGATAGAACTTTTTTGGTAAGCAGAACCGCTAGGTGTTCTGTGAGTTTATAAAGCTAAATACACGGAAAACTTTGAAGAAGTCAAAAATAAACTTAGGTGTTTTTTTTATTACTACAACTTTTCCAATTGTGTTTCAGAAAACATGAATTGATTTTCAGAAAATAACATTTGTGTTTTAGAAAGTAATAATTGTATTTCAGAAAACATCAATTGTGTTTCAGAAAACATCAATTGATTTTCAGAAAATATCATTTCTGTTTCAGAAAGTAATAATTGTGTTTCAGAAAACATCAATTGTGTTTCAGAACGTATAAATTTTATTTAAGAAAACATCAATTGATTTTCAGAATGTATCAATTGTGCTTCAGAAAACATCAATTGATTTTCAGAAAGTACCAATTGTGTTTTAAAAAGTATCAATTGTATTTCAGAAAACATCAATTGATTTTCAGAATGTATCAATTGTGTTTCAGAAAACATCAATTGATTTTCAGACCAATTGTGTTTCAGAAACTATCAATTTTATTTCAGAAAACATCAATTGATTTTCAGAATGTATCAATTGTGTTTCAGAAAACATCAATTGATTTTCAGACCAATTGTGTTTCAGAAACTATCAATTGTGTTTCAGAAAACATCAATTGATTTTCAGAAAGTATCAATTGTGTTTCAGAAAACATCAATTGATTTTCAGAAAATATCAATTGTGTTTCAGAAAGTATCAATTGTGTTTCAGAAAACATCAATCGATTTTCAGAAAATATCAATTGTGCTTCAGAAAGTATCAATTGTATTTCAGAAAACATCAATGGACTTTCAGAAAGTATCAATTGAATTTCAGAAAATATCAATTGATTTGCAGTAATAATCAATTGTATTTTAGAAAGCATCAGTTGATTTTCAGAAAGTATCATTTGTATTTCAGAAAATGTCAAATATATTTCCGAAATTATCAACTGCATTTCAGAAAACATCAAAATTCAATTAATATTTTCTGAAATACATTTGATGTTTTCTAAAATGCATTTGGTACTTTCTGAAATACAATAGGAAAAGGTGTAGATGTTAATACATCTCCCCTGTGATCGGACTCACATTGATTTTTTTTTGCACAGCAACACATATATTCGTTGTTGTAAAATCAATATATGGAATTTACAAATCTAAAATCTCAACAATTACATCAATCTTGTGGTGAAACTTTTTCGTCATGCCGCACATTTTTTTGAATTTATACAGCATAAATGAATATGAGTGGAACACACATCACATGTGTGGGTAAGTAAGTTCTGCATGCAAAGTTTGAAATTGCATAGATTAACGAAATGCATAATAAACTGTTACTTGTTTCTAACTGCTGGTGAATAATATCGGTTAGCAATACAAAGTAATTACATACAAAACTATGATCACTTCCGCGTTCCGTTTTAACTAACCTACATATTTGTCAATTTGTTGCCCAAAAACTTGTACATAAAACTTATACATTTGTTTTCAAAACCATAACATAAAGTTGGTTGAAAAGTTGTAAAATACACTTAAAGAATAAAAGTTTTTAAATTATATATTTTTTTTGAAATATTAAATTAAATCACACATATTAAGTTAAAATTTTACAGCACATTTTATATTTAAGATTTTCAAGACTGATTTTACCTCGAATTTTTTTTTTTAATTTTCAGTGTGGATAATATGTACGTCTTACCAGACTGTCTGCAGAACTAATGTAATGTGCAATGCAATGCAATTTTTCTATATATGCACATAAATTTAATTGAAAAACTTTAGCAGCAAACGCCAAAATGCCACATGCACGCTTACAACTTCATACAAATGTACCATGTTCATATTCTATATCCACATATACACACTAATGTACGCATAGTCCTCGTATGGCACGTACTGCTTGTGTAGATTTGTTAAAACTACTTGCCATGCAAGTTACACAAAATACGATCATAACCGACTTTTGAAAGAAGCACATCATCATTTATGATTGGAAACTTTAATATATGTGCTGAAGGACGACAATGCGTCAAACTAAAAATGTTATTTCTTTCGTGATATTCATATTATGATAACTCTAATTTTGAGCTGTTATATTTGTAAATATGTAGATTGATAAAAAGAGGGTTACAATATTTTCCGTAAAATTTGAACGTATAAAATATGAAATGAAATTCATTCAAAACATTTTAGTTATACCATATACCACTATGTCGTCAGGCTATAATGACTTTGTGCTGATGTAATGACTTTGCAAATACCAAAAATATTTCATCTATACCCATATATAATACCGATCGCCTAAAAATTGATTTAATGATGTCCGTCCGTCCGTCCGTCTGTGTGTCCATGTAAACCTTGTAATCACACTGCAAGTCGCAAACATGAATATATTTTAATGAAATTTGGTATATAAGCTTTCATCAGCCGTAGAATGAACCCTACTGAAACTGATGAAAATCTTTCCATGTTCCGACGTATCCAAATTGTCATATAGATCTCGGCCAAATTAGAAACCCTGTAGGGAATTTCTTAAATATATCGAAAAACAAAAATATTGCACGGATTTTTTTCAAATTTGGTTTGTATATTTTTTTGCAAAAACAAAAAACGTGAGCTTACCGAATATGGTCCGGATCGATTCATTTCTGGACCTAGTCCCCATATAAATATCGCATCCGATATAACTTTTTCATATCCAAAGGTAAATAGTTAATAACAATGCCACTCAAATTTGGTTTATGCGTATATTCTATATCTACTTACTTGGATCTACGAGATAGGTTCTTTAAACGCATGGTATAGACTATACTTGTTTTTCTTCTGTGGAATCTATATATTAATACGTGAAAGAAAATTTTTCATTCCCATTTTAAGCAAAATGCGGGCACGGAGGTGTGTGAAACTTGTCATAATTATAGTTCGTATTGAGGAAAGTGATAAAATTTATGTACAATATGTTTTAAGAATACAATCAAACCTCATTTTATACGATAAATTTTTTTTTTTTTTTTGATTAATTGTTTTATACAATTATAATCATACAAAAAATATCTTAACGCCTCAGCGCGTCGAAAGCTTTATAGAGGCTAGTATGCAACAATACATCTTACATATTAAAGTTTTTTAAAAGATTAAATAATTTTATTAATCAATATATTTAAATATATATGTACATAATTGAGAAAAAAAAGTAGAAAAAGAGAAAACAAATTAAAGATACAAAATTTTCTACATTAGAAGTGTTTCTATACTTTCAAGTAAACATTCTTTAATATTCGTTTTAAATGTTTAAATAAGTTCTATATTACGTATATTATTTGGTAACTGATTATATTCAAGAGGTCCAACATACGCAATGCGTTGTTTTGTCAGATTTAGTCGACATCTTACGGAACTAGAATTCAAAGCCTGTCTAGTGTATGCTGTACATCCTGAGTAAATTGTGTGGGACCTCTACTACATCCCCTTATTATTTTAAAAACATACGTTAAAACTTTTTGTTTATAAAGGCCACGTATGGGTAAAACATTTTTGGCATAATTCTTAAATAAATCCAACATTGAAAATCTCAATGGAAGATTAAATACATGCTTCAATGCTTTATTTTGGGCAGATTGCAGTGACTTTAAGCAACTATTAACTTTACAGCCATATATAGTAGGAAGATAAGCCAAGTGAGAATGAACTAGCGATTGATGAATTTACATCTTAACATCAGAGTTAAACT
Organism: Cordilura impudica; assembly: GCA_963682025.1. Classification (NCBI taxonomy): domain Eukaryota; kingdom Metazoa; phylum Arthropoda; class Insecta; order Diptera; family Scathophagidae; genus Cordilura; species Cordilura impudica. The sequence continues at coordinate 305,147,780 of OY821518.1, forward strand.
TTTTTTTAAATTTATATAAAATGCCAAAGCCAGAAGCAATTTTAAATTTTAATAAGTTGTTATGTTCATCTCATAACAAATTCTGATTTAGGTGAATACCTAAGTAGTTCACCGTACCTGATTCGCTTATTACGTTACCATCAATATGAACCACAAAATTTTCCTCAACTCTTGAACGGTATGGTTTAAATCGTACAAATTTGGTTTTAGTAGGGTTGAGAATAAGTCGATTGCATCGTGAAAATTCAGATAATATAGCCGCATCGTGTTCAATTTGAGTCTGTAAAACTTGCGTGTATTTATACGGATAAAATAGGCATACATCATCTGCATACATTGAAGTGTGTATTTTTAATATCATTTATAAACATCTTTAATTATAATAATTGTCCAAGGACACTTCCTTGCGGAACTCCACAATTAACTGGTAGCGTGGAACTTCTATCTTGACCAATTTGAATATTTTGACTTATATTTATTAAATTACTACTTCAAGCTTTTTAATTAAAATAATATGATCTGCCTTTGAGTAATCAAAAAAATACACCGGCAGCCCCACTAAATCCTGTATCAAGCTATCCACAAATATAATCAAGAACACTCACTACTGCTTCTTCAGTTCCAACTCCTTTTTTAAAACCGAACTGTCTTTGAAATAATATATTATTATTCTCAAGACAATTAGAGAATTGTTCAAAAATTATCTTTTCAAAAATGTTGTCCACAATTGATAAAATATTTATTGGCCTAAAACTTTCATCGTTATTCGATCAAATAAGTTTAGGTATAGGTATAATCTTATGTATTTTAAGAACGTCAGGATAGCTTTCTTCATCCAATATTTTATTTTATTATAAATGTTTTTTTAATAACAACATTTTAGATGTAATGCCATCATAGCCTGGGCTTTTATCATTTCTTAAAATATTTAAAATATCATCAACCTTCTGTTTATTAATCCTATGTAAATTAAAAGTCGTTCTTTCTGGTACCAAAGTACGAAAAATATTTATATTATCACTTGGACTTAGAGTGTATTAAGTCCAAGTGATAATATAAATATTTTTCACAGTATCATTAAAAATATTCGTTAAAAGCAGCTGCTTTATCTACCCGCAAAAATCCGCATAAATTGAATTCACATAAAATGATACACTAGTTCAATATAAAAACTAATGATTCCTTCCAGAATTAAAAAAATCGCACAAATTCAAATCAAAACATTAAAATTCACAAATTCATTTATTTTTGTTATTATCTGAAAAAGCGAATATTTTTAGCACAACAACTTTTAAATGGTAAATACACTATTCATATGTAAAGGGTCAGCCAAATAACTTTTTTTTTTTGAAAATGCTATAAAAAAAACTACTAAATATTGTCTCAAATTTCTTCTCTTATTTGAAAGTACAGTCCTTCCGGTTAATAATGGAAAATAATTTCATTCAAATGGCTGCCTCGGCTGGCCATGCAGTAGCCTACACGATCGGTCCAATTTGTAAGCACATTATCGATTGTGTGCAGCTGTATTTCACCAATGGCTTCACGAATATTGTCCTTTAAAGAGTCAATTGTCTCTTGCTTGTTGGCTTAACACTTGTCTTTGAGGGCACCCCACAAATAATAGTCCAGCGATGTCAAATCGCAGCTCCGAGGTGCCCAAACGACATCAGCTCTGCGGCTCATAATGCGATCTTCAAAAACAGGGCGCAAAACATCGAGTGTAGCTTCGGCTGTCTGGCACGTAGCGCCGTCCTGTTGCCAATATCCTCCTCTTCAATTTTTGTAAACAAAAATTCGTTCAACATAGCCCGATAACGATCGCCATTGACTGTAACGGCCACTCCCTGCTCATTTTCGAAGAAAAATGGCCCAATTATGCCTCTGGACCAAAATCCGCACCAAACAGTGACTCGTTTTGGGTGTATCGGCTTTTCAATGTATGCGTGCGGGTTTTCTGTGCCCCAAATGCAACAATTTTGCTTGTTTACATACCCGCCAAGATCAAAATGAGCTTCATCTGAAAATATGATTTTTTTTGGCAAAATCGACATCTTCTGTAAGTCGATCGCAGGCCCAATTAGCGAAGCGAAAATGCACTGGATGGTCAGTTGGCTCCAACTCCTGAACCAATTGAACTTTGAATGGCGTCATACCAAGGTCTTTATGCAAAATTCGTCTCAATGATGCCTCCGCAATATTCAGTTCTTGAGAACGACGGTGAATTGATGTTGATGGCGCTTCACGGACACTTTCTGCCACAGCAGCAATATTCTCGGGTGTACGCACTGTTTTTGGCTCTTCACGCTTTGGTTTATCGATGAGGATGCCAGTTTCTTTCACTTTTTTCACAAGATAACGAACATACGGAGCTGACGGTGCTTCTCTTCTTCCAAAATCCGTACGCAATTTTCGCACACATTCTGCAACATTACCATGATTTTCAAAGTAATGTCGCAATATTTCCCAGCGTTGTTCAAGCGTATACACAACCATATTCGTTCAGCGGAAGGATAAAACTAATTATCTGTCAAATCAGACATGAGCTAAGTGTTACCATTCATGAAATAAGCACTAGTTCAAAAAAAAAACGTTAGATGGCGGACCCTTCACTTTGTTCACTTTTGCGATAAAAAAAAAAACAGTAAGTTCACTTTTAAATATTGTATTTATGTATTTTACTACACGTAGCAACTAGCACTGCAATAAAATTACACGCGTTGTTATATGTACTCTCATTTGTAAACAAACTCTCCAAGCGCGCACACAAAGTTCGAAGCTGCTTTAAATAAAAATGTGTAATAATGACAAAAAAAAATAATAAAAATTAATAATTAATAATAAAAATTAAATTAAATAATATATAATAATAATTCGTTACACCCTGTTAATGCGAAAATTGATTAGCATACCTTTAGGCTCATTTAAATATTCATATATATTTTTATCTATATAGAATAAAAAAAATAGAAAGAAAAAATTGAATGAAAAATAATATTTCCTAGAATTTGTACTCGAATTTCGAGCGCTGGGCTATACTAGTTATTATTAATTCACTTATTCTTGGCAATGTTTTCCTTTTGCTATGAACTTGCATATGACGTAGGGTATACAAAATTGTTAAAAGAACCAAAATAATGTATATGCATATGCTCGTGTTTATGTATAATTATACGTTGTATGTGTTCGATGGCTATGAAAAAGTTGTAGCTCTATTTGCAAACAAATTTAAACTTCCCTCAAGTTAATTTCATTCACTAGAAATTCAACTTACATCTATTCAATCACATGCAAATGTTGTTGTTGTTGTTGTTAGAATCAGAATAACTACAAGTAAATGATTTTTAAAAAAATTTTCCATTTGTGGATTTATGTACACTTGTGTGAACAGAAATACTCATTGTGGAAAGAGTTTATCTTTTCAATTATTTTAATTATTCTAAAATATATAAAAGTGAGAGAGTATGTGAAACTTGTTCAACAAGTCATAAATTTTTTCATATTCGACAACCTTTTGGTTTTCAAATTTAACGTGTTGCTATCGCCTTTTTCTACATAAAAGGTACAAGTTAATTTTTTGAGATCTCTTGTTCCTAAATTTTTAAAACTGTCAAAAAATATATGATAATAATTTATGGAGAGATTTGACTTTTACATTCGTTCAGAGTTATGATTTCTACCCATACATTCGATGATTCGATATACCCTGTCCGTTTACAATATTCCTGGTGAATTTCATTTAAATGGGAGATGTTTACATGGATTCTTCCTATTTTTAATATATTGAAAATATCAAAATGAAAATTACAGTTTTTTGTTAAGCAAATATTAGAAGTGCAGCGAACTTTAACAATATAAATTGGTAATGCCTCCTTCCTTTGACAACTTAATGTTAAATTCATTAGTGCTCAGAGCAATTAGATCTTCATATCTCAGATTTGTGAAAATATCACTTATACATATTTCTAAATATTATTTTCAGGTTGCGGCCTTACAAGTGAAAATAGTTCAAATGTGTGGGTCAGATCTGTTAAGTCATTATATATATATTAATAACTTTCCAAAAAAAAAAAAACTGTGTTAGAGAAATGGGGATTTCACGTAAATATAAAGTTTTTTTTTTTGTAGAATATGATAGCAAACATAACTCAAATTGTTCTTAAGTCGGCTTAGATGGCTATCTCTTGTGACTACAGAAATAATTAAAGTAACTTGATATTTGAATCAATGCAGTCTTTATTTTGTTCAGTTGGTATACAAAATATTATTATTGTTATAAGAGTTTATGTAAATGCAATAAATTTCATTTTAAAATATTAAAGATTATAAGCTGGTTTCCAGAAAACCACTCCAAAGAATGATAGATAAACAAATATGTAAATAGTTTAGTTTCTAAAATACTCGTACGTCTAGGTGACATCGCACTTTTTGCATTGTCAATGAACTATTTTGAAATAACATTTTTTACAATTTTTTTGGCACCCAAACTTTAGAATGTAATGCTAGACCCTTTTTTTAATAATACTTTTAGCAACTTTTTTAAAATTCAAAATAAGAACATTTTACATATTAACTACCCTTTATCTTCTTTTATCGCATTTTGACCCCTTTGAATATTCGTTTCAAAATTTTAATTTTTAAAAATTTTTACGTTAAAATTCAAATAAATCTATTTCAAAATAAAAAATAAAAAATATATAAATTTTGTTTTAAATACAAAAAATTTTATTTTAAATACAACATATTTACTTTTAAATTATTAAAATTAAATTAAAATAAAATTTATATATAATTTATAAAATTAAATTAAAATAAAATGTATCTTAAACTCAATATTATAAAAATTGTTAAGTACGGTATTTTGATACAGTTGCCGGAAATTAATCTTTAAATTTTATTACCATTTAAATTTAAACTAAATTGTTTTTCTTATTGATCAGTACTTATTATAATTTCTTATATAATTGCTTATTTTTTTGAGAAGGAATCAACTTCAATCTGAAAAATTTAATTAAGAGAATTGGTGCAACTAATTAGGTATAGAAAATAAGCGGAAAACAAATCTGTTTTTTTTCTTGCCTACAGGTCTGAAAAAGTTCATATCGGATGATATATTTATATGGGGACTAGGTTGATAAATGTAGGAATCCTGACCATATTTGTTAAAGTCACTTATTATTTGCAAAAACAATTTGAGAAAAATCTGTGCAATAATTTTGTTTTGTCATCGAATTAAGTGAATATCGGGAAGTACTCTTATATGGGAGCTATGACTGAGAAATCTTCTACAGGGTTTAATTTTTGACTACTAATTAATGGATGTAATAAATACACATGAACCCAATTTGATCGAGATCTTTTTGAATCTAATGGCAATTTAAGTCGATCATTAAGGGAATTAAGGGTCATTTGTATGGGGACTATGTCTGAACCGATTTTCACCAATAGCGTTCGTGCTATGGCCGATGGAAGCTTACATGCAAAAATTTTATCAATATATATTCATATATGCGACCTGCAGTTTGGTTACTAGGTTTACATGGACACACAGACGGACAGACAGACGGGCTCAGAATCACTTTCTGAGTCGATTTAGAATCACTTTCTAAGTCGATTTGCAAAGGTTTTTCTCAAATTTGGTTTGTTTGTGTTATGAAATAAATAAGTGATTTTACTTCACAAATATGGACAGGATTGCTGCATTTTTCGACCTAGTCCCCATATAAATATAGTGGCCATTCGATATAAACTTTTTCAAATCTGCAGGCACAAAATTAATAATTATTTCAGTCATATTTGGCTTATGCTTATTTTCTATAACCAATTAGGTAGATCTAAGACCAATTCTCTAAACGCCTGATAGACCGATTATAATTTTCTTTTTCCGTTTTTCTTTTATGTTTTCTTTGTTAAATCATTTATTTTATGAATTAAAAATTGGTGAAATTTAATTTTGATGTGTAAACATCAATGCGTTCAGGGGGGTAAAAATCTGTTTCACAATACAATGCAAAGATTATGATATAAATTTATTTAGCTGATTCAACAACCAGCAGAAAGTGCAACTGACATTCTCGTATAATCGCAAACATTTTTCTTCCATGTTAACAGACAAAACAAATGGGAATATGCTAATGCACTTCAACAAAGTATTCAATTCCTAGTTTTTGATTTTTATACATTATATTTTATAGCTTACATTTAAATATTTTTCATGTATAAAATATTATTTTAATAAAAACTCACGCAGTGTATTAAGTTTAAAAAAAAATAATATAATATAAAGATTTTGACAGTTAAAAATTTAAATTTAAACTCCAACATCATAGCAATTTTTCCTTAATTTATGTATTTTTCTGTTTAAGTTTGTTGCATGATTTTCAATTTATTTGAATTTTCAAACAAATTTTACAGCAAAAAGTTTTGCTTTGTGACCTCAATCAGTTCGACACTCTTTCAAATACATATGAACCAAATATTTACACAATAAGAGCAAACGGATGAGGTCATACAGAGGGGCGAACTCAATTCAAAAATTTATCAACATTTCAATTGATAATTGACCCTTGACCCATGTCATGCTATTAACAGTGCCAATGAAACTATGCTAGTGGCAACAAAGAAATGGAAAAAAAATGAAAGGGTGTACTTCATTGTTTCATAGATGCTAGCAAAGAATTTAAAGATGATGATGATGATGGTGATGGTGAAGAAGATGTAATACATATGAAACTTATCATTCATTGTGTTCTATAAGATAAAACTAGTACTTTTAAATCCGATTGTGTTTTAAAATAATAACAAAAAAAAAAAGAAAAAAGAACTGAAAGTGATGCAAGTTAAAATAAAATGTGAAAAAAAATTAGTAAGTGTCAAAAGGGCTACTTAAGTGGAGAATACGTACTTGAACCATTTAATATTCTGGTGAGATAATTGTTGTCAAAATGGCAGGAGGAGTACAAGAAAATCAGTGGGAAGCTACCCAATATAGAAATTGTTATGATCTCGTATTACAGAATTATGATTTTTTGGCTAAACATCAAAAACATCGAGTTGGATATAATTCCCAGAATGAAAGTGTTTTTGTTTATAGTTTGAAAAGATGATGTCGTCCCTAAAAACAAATCGATTCAGCCAGGCTTTGTAAAGAAGTGATATTATTTAGTAACAGAAATTCGTACCATTTTAATTTTGTTTCTTTAACTTTTGTACGTTGTCTTTAAAAAATAAAACTTTTAGAAATTACTATCCTTTTAGGTTCTATTAAAGAAATACTTTTTCTTGAGCAAAATTTTTAAAATACATAAATTTTTCCTTTTTTAGAAGCCTAAAAGTATACTCAAATAATATATGGATTACACTTAAATTATTTAATGAAGGACACATCAATGTCGATACTTTTTACGAAAAAAAACCTGAAATGTGTAAATTAGAAAGTATTATTTTAATTTTATTTTAAAATTTTTATATAAACATAAAGCAGCTGATTTGTTTTAAAATTTCTTAAATTTTTACCAATTTAGCTGAAGATTTAGTTTGGGTAAATTCTAATAAGAATAGAAATATATCTTCTCTCTCCTAAGTGGTCTCATTTACCCAATTACCTTTTCATTCTACATTAACTGTTAAAATGTTAGAGGTTGGAAAAGATTTCATAAAGCCACTTCTGTTACCCCATACACCGTTTGAAGCACTTTCTTTAATTTATAGTTTCAGTTAATAATCAAACTCTATTAATGTTATTGTTTTTAAGCTTTAATATTAATTAGATCTGTAATAATACACTTACGTATTAAGTATGTTTGCTAAGTTCATAATTTTACTCCCAGCTGCTAATAATTGCTTCACTTCTGTTTTATTGATTAGAAATTGTAGATTAGTGTGGAGGAGTTCGTTGTACAGTGTGTAACGAAAAAGCTCGAATAATTTTTTTTGGGAAAAAATATAGAAGAAATTGGAAAAAGATTTGTTCTTTCCATTAGAGAAAAATTTTTCAGTATCAAAAAATTTAGCTATCTATATTAATATTCATATGAGTCACCCAGTTTAAATAAAATATTTTAAATTAAAAACCCGGTTGCATCTCAGATAATTCGAAAATATAAAATATTCAGTCGGTTAACCGGTTTTCAATTTTGGATACTCTAGTGCTATATCTTACGAATTCTCAGGAACTTTTGTTTTGAATAATCTTTGCCACTATGTAATTTTCATACTCTCTTTAGAACTCATATGTGGCCATTGGAATAGTTAATATACGTAATTAATGGAGATACATTTGGCAAACATGCATATGTTTCCTTTTATAGAGCAGCAAATAAGTTGATTGTAAGACGAGTCATTAGTAAATATGACTTATTTGGATATTATATTGATTTACAACAGTGATTACATTAAGAAAAGCACTTTGGTAATAAAAAAAAAAAAAACAGTTATGCAGTATTGAAATATGGTTAGCAGAAATTTTGATTTCATCGGCCAAAAGTCTAATTTTTTTGTCACCGATTTTTAGAATTTGAATGCCATTTTATAACTAATATATCCAGATTAAGGTAGCCAAAAAATTGGGTCAAACTATTGCTAATTTTGAGCGTGGCATGCTGTCACACTCAACTGTTTTTTTAATCTCATTAAAAGGTGATTTTTTTGTTTTCTTTATCAAAAATAAATGGTTACTATTCGCAAGTTATCGTCGATACTGACCTGCGTCCTCTTTACAAGATTGATAGGATTTTAGTCTTTAGTTGTTGTAAGTGGTCATAGCCCTACCGTTATGAAATATTTATTAAATTACTATATTTTTCTCAAATTTCAACTTTAGTGGAATAGAAATTCTAGGGAACAAAAGGGAACAAGAAACGATTACCACTCGGATATAGGTGAAACTGTCCTCTCTAACCCTATATATACTTTTGCACCCATGACAACCCGTGGGTAGAACACTTTTTACCCACATATGTATGAAATGTTTTAATAAATAAGAAAGTTTCAAAAAATAAAAACCCTTTTTTTCATATCAAAACCAGAAGCATTGCGCTAATGTTCAGCAGATTTATTTTGCAATAATTAACAAATATGATAGCAAAAAATGATAAATTTTTCTGTAGTAATAGCAAGGCTATTAGATGATATTACTAACGTTATTTTAAGTGCAAATGTTCTTTGAGTGTAAACAAATTTGCAAATATGGCAGCAAAAAATTTTTAATTTTTCAGTAGTAATAGCAAAATTTCCAGTTGAATTTGCTTGTTTTAGTGTAAAAATTTTTTTGAGTGTAAACATTAAAAAAATCCCATTATTACAAAAAATACTTATCTATAATATTAATAGGCTAGGAGATTTCTTGTAACCGATGTTTTGTTCTACCGTTTTATCCGATTTTGACCAAAAGTATATTATTTGAAAGGTATTTCTTTTTCGCCGTTTTGTAGATTTACAGATTTTTAAAATTTTCCCTTTATTTTGAGTAAATTGCATTTCAAGTTGCTACTAACACATACATAAAATTATACATATGCTGTATGTGTTTTATGAAATTTTTAATGAGTTTGTTAAGCAGTTTGTTATTTTTATTCACAATAATAATAAACCATAAAAGTGTTGGTTTGTGAATAGGCTAAGTTGAAAAATAAAGCTGCATAGAAATGCACTCCATTTTCGGGCGCTGGAATCTGCTAGTATTTATTATTAAAATCCAAATATGACATTTTTTAATAAATAAATAAAAAATAAAAACCCATATTTCACGCTAAAAATTCAACTTTGACCTACAATTCCTTAAAAGGTACTCAATCAATCAATTTTAATGAAATTAAAACTGACTCAAGTTTAAAAGATATTTTGATCGGTTCGAAAGTTACAGAATTTTGGCCAATGAAAAACGATTTTCAGCGTCGTTAATTACGCCATTAGAAAATATGGGCATTAAAAATTGAAGGTTTCGTAGTAAACATCGGAACATCAGTGAACCAGAGCAGTGTTTTTTGTCTTAATCTATGACGATTTTAGAGTTCAAAAAATCAGAATATATATGTCGAAGCTATTGTTCAAATAGCTACCTATTTGTTATCTTAAACTTGAGATAATTTTTTTAAATTTTTGATTATAAGGATTTAATAGCTGGAGCAATTTGTTTATGTAAAAAAAGAAAAAAAAATCTAAAATCTATTGATATGGCCATGAAAATAGCTTAAGTGTTAAAAACAAAATTTTATTTGAGTAAATTTTAAATAAATTATTTTTTCTATCTTTTGTTGCAAATGCGTAACATAATTGATTTTGTTCTGAAATTTTGATAGATGATGATCGTAAATTATCGATTTCACAGCCCAACAACATTAAAAAAAGTTGTTTGATTCTGTGAATAAATCAACCGATTTTTAATGTATTTTTTTCGCTGCCGAGTTTCACCACCACAAATTGTTCAGCAGAATATAATATATATCGAAGCGCCCCAGTAGGTGAGTAGGTAGCGTGCTCGCCTATGCACGCAGTGACATGCACTGCAAAAACCAGCCGAATGGTCTTTGTCACCCGGCTTATCCCTGGTCCCAAATTAGAATACAAATTTACTTTGCATTGTAGTTAATAGAAATAAATAATAATATATACCGTCTAACTGCACTGTATAGGTACATACATACAAACAATCTCCGAAAATATTATTTTTTGTGTAATTGCTAGTTAATTAACGGGAATTTAATTTAAGCTGTCTGTTGTGCGATATTATTTAGAACGTCATATTTTCATTTTGCTCTCCAATTGCATATCGGGAGTTAGTAGCTTGTAAACAGTGATTCATTGCAGTTGGCACAGTTGATAAAAAATAGTGTTGTTCTAAATAGAAATGACTTCCAATCGGAGACGGTGTAATAATTCCGCCGACAAATTTTGTTATATTTGTGGAGAGTACACCTTTAAAGAAAACATAAGACCTATTTCGGAATGTGTTAAAAAATCGGAGTTGATCTTGGTGACCAAGATAAAAGCTGGGCTCCACACATTGTGTGTAACACTTGCTTAGTACATTTGCGAAAGTGGACTCAAGGAAAACGCAAAGGTTTAAATTTGGTGTGCCGGTGGTTTGGAGAGAGCCCAGAAATCATTTGTTGTGAGTATTGCTGGTATTAATAGGAAAAATCTTAACAAATGGCAATATCCTGATTAACCGTCCACATCCTCATTCAGAAGATGTTTCCATTCCAAAAATATATGATTTTTTAGAGCTGAGTTCTGAATCTGAACATAATACCGGTAATGATCTAAATAATTGTGACAGTGTCTTCGAAGTCACAGAAACTATTCCTCAACGTTTTAATCAATGCAAATCAATGAATAACTTAATTCGTGATTTGGCCTTATCAAAACAAGCATCTGAAGTGTTAGCTTCGAGGTTAAATGATCAGAATTTGTTAGAACGTGGAGCAAAAATAACTTATTACCGCACTAGAGAAAAAGCTTTTTTTTTTAAACATTTTTTACTAAGGAAGACAATCTGGTGTTCTGTAGTAACGTAGATGGGCTTATGCAGGAAATGGGGCTATATCTAAATATCTACCTACCGATTGGCGCCTCTTCGTTGACAGTTCCAAGAGAAGTTTGAAGTGCGTCCTATTGCACAATGGCAATGTGTATGGATCAATACCAATTGTGCACTCCACAACAATGAAAGAAGAATATAACAACATTGCATTAGTGATGAACTAGGTAAAATACCAAGACCACCAATGGATCATTTGTGTTGATCTTAAAATGTTAAATTTTCTACTTGGACAACAGAGTGGTTATACAAAGTACCCTTGCTTTTTGTGTCTCTGGGATAGCAGATTCAAGCAACAGCATTGGTGGCAAAAATATTGGCCGACGGAAGAAAAAATGAGTGTTGGCGATAAAAAAAAAGATCGTCCTACCACCGTTGTACATCAAATTAGGACTCATGAAACATTTTGTAAAGGCTCTGAATCACGAGGGGGAATATTTGCATATATTTGCTGGAAAATGCCTAACCTAAGTAAAGATAAATTTAGAGCAGGAGTTTTTGACGGTCCCCAAATAAGGCAGTTTATGAATGACAACGATTTAGATAAGTCAATGACCGAAACTGAACGAAATGCGTGGACATCATTCGTGAAAGGTGTAAAAAATTTCTTTGGAAATAATAAAGCTACAAATTATGTTCAAATAGTGGAGAATATGCTTGATAAGTTAGAGACTTTGGCTGCAACATGAGTATTAAAATCCATTATTTGCACAGTCACTTGTACCGATTTCCCGAAAATTTGGGTGATGTCAGCGAAGAGCAAAGAGAAAGGTTTCAGCAAGATATAAAAATTATGGAGAATCGATACCAGGGAAGGTGGGATGCACAAATGATGGCAGACTACTGTTGGAATTTGCAAATAGACTCTAATCAGGCTGTTCATTCCAGAGTATCTCTTCAAAGAAGCTTTCTTTCCTGTAACTAGAATTATAATTACATTATTTTGTTAATACTCTGTAAGAATTTTTTTTTGTCTTAAAAAATCTGTATGAAACAGTTTTACTTCTTTGTTTTTTTTTTTTTTTTTCCTTAAATTTGTATGGAGCAGTTTTAATTTTTAAATAATTAAAAAAAGCAATATAATGGAAACAAGAACTTATAGAGACAAACCGACTTCGGATTTGAATTCAGCGCCCCCACATTAACTAGAATCATTTGATAGATTCAAAGAATCAAAATAAGTGTTGAACTGTGTATTCATTAATACAAAAATCGAATATCATGTAACTTAAGCTATTTTCGTGCTCATGGCTCGATATAACCAGGCTGTAACGAGTTTAAGTTTTCCATTTTTAACCTCTTAAAATAAGAAATTTATTTTATTATCTTAAATTTTGATCATGACTGAAATTCATCTTGAAATTCTACGAATTCATTTAACTTAGTTCACAACAACAAATACACTTACATACAATTTTTATTGTTATGACCACTAATATATTTATTGGGCTTTACTGGTTATGTGATATTTTCTTTTTGTGCTATAAATATAAAACTCATGGTCATTTTTGATGTCGCCGCCAAGGATTTTCGACCAAAATGATGGTATGCCAAAAATTCAACTGACCATACATACATACATACGTTTAAATGTCTGAATGTGAATTGCACTCAAAGAAATACAATCAAACTCACAAGAGAGAAAACAAATAAGCACATAAAGGAAAAAAGATGAAATTTGGAGAACGTAAATGCCATAAAATAATAACATAATTTTACAACGTAAAAATAAATATTTGATTTCTAGATTACTATGAGTATGAAAGAACGGTCACAAATAGGATTATACGAGAAACATGACTGTAACTATGGGCATAATCGTACATAGAGGTGAATGTAAAAATGACAATATTGTATAAAGGAAATATCCCAGCAAAAGAAATGAAGCTATTCCTAAAGTTTTACTTTTTAATTTATTTTTAAGTAAGAAATTCTTTGGATTTGGCTTTTAAAAACTTTCAAGAAATTTAAAATTATTATGATAAAAACTTCTCTAATTTGCACAATATCCAATAGAAATGGAAATTATCCAAATGGATATAGGGAAATTTAAATTCATGGCAAGAAATTAAAAAAAAAATTTAATTTAATTAAAACATTTATATATAAAAATATATTGCTGTCCGTAATAGATAATACACTCCTGAATTTTTCAACCGATTTACAGATTTCTTAAACATTGTCTGTTATGGATTGCCACGGTCATACAAAGTAAATATATATCATCGAATATATAGATTTATATCATGCGTGAGTCTTGAAACTTTATGTCAGTTCATAAATTAGTCATAGCTAAACTGGGCCTCGTGTGAGTCCTTAGATTTCTATTGTGAGTACTAGAGTCAAATATGGGCATGATTGTACCAATGAGCCTGGTACTTCTCATACAAAGTCGATATATATTATCATCTACATACCGCAATTTTTCAATTTTCACTTTTTGCAAGAAAACGATACACGTGGTCATATCTATCCACTGTAAAAATCTTACATCGGTTTTTTTAGTCTTTCGAAAAAAAAAAAATACAATTGTAACCCTCTTTGTGTTATAAGAGTAGCTTCTTTAGAATCCACTAAAAATATATATTTTGAGTTCCACCCAAAAAACGTTATTTTTGATGATCATTGAAAAAATCGCAAAAACAACTACTGTTGTATACTTATTACTCGCAATTCTTTACAATGAAATAACTATTTTTAAATTTTATAGTAAATATTAAACAACTAAGAAAATTATAGTCGATGTAGACCGACTATACGATACCCTATACCATGCGTTTAGAAATCCTATCTCTTAGGCCCAACTAACTGGACATAGAAAATAAGCAAAAACCAAATTTGAGTGGGATTTTTATTAATTTTTTTGGCTGCAGATATGAAAAAGTTCATATCGGATGCTATATCTATATGGGGACTAGGTCCAAAAATGGACCAATCCTGATCATGTTTGGTAAAGTCTCATGTATTTTGCAAAAATATATACGAACAAAATTTGAGAAGAATCAGTGCATTATTTTTGTTTTTAATAGATTTAAGTGAAGATCGGGAAGCAGTCTATATGGGGCCAAAAGGATCATTTTTGCACTACTCATTAATGGATGTAATGAACGCATAAAAACCCAATTTGAGTAAGATCTATATGACAATTTGGATCTTATGGCAATTTATGTCGATTTCATAGGGGTAATTTGTATGGGGGCTAGGTCTGAACATGGACCGATTCTCACCAATTTCAATACCGTTCATCCCATGGCCGGTAAAAGCTTATATACCAAATTTTATCAAAATATGTTCATATTTGCGACCTGCAGTTTGATTACAAGATTTACATGGACACACAGACGGATGGACGGACGGACGGACATTGTTAAATCAACTCAAAAAGTGATTCTGATTCGATCGGTATAATTAAAGATGGGTCTATGTCAAATATTTTTGGTTGTTACAAACAGCAGCACAAAGTCATTATACCCAAACCACATAGTGGTATAGGGTATAAAAAAAAACGTTTTTTGCCTCTACTGAAAATTTGTAAATTTTGAGTTGACTCACTTTAGAGGTACAGGTGCGATATGTAGAGTCCAAATATTATTTATGTTCTTGAAAAATTTTGTTGTTTAAATCCACGCAAAAACTATTTAATTTCGAATATATGGATCGACGGGATCCAAAAGAATAATTTAAACGACAACTTTAAATTGAAGAAATTAGCATGAATTACTAAAAAAAAATATCTGACCGAAAAATGAGTTTTAATATGGCATTTTCAGCGCTATTTTCTTTCTAGAAGGTGTTTTTTTTTTTTGCTCAGATAGAACTTACGAAACGGCTAGCTACCAACGAACTGTTACACTGCCCTCACTTTTTAACATTTATGATCTGGGGCCAAATCAGCGCATTCAATATCGAGTAAAGTCAATCTAAATTCCAAATTTGGGTTTGCTATTTAGAGAAGACGGACAAACTTCAGCCCTCGTTTCACTTTTACTTTGAATTAGATGCCATAATTCGTTATCTGTGGTAGAGTAAAATTATTCTTAGTATTTTATTTTGGAAAAAAAAAAAATTATTTCGATCGAAAAATTACGATAACGAATGCGGTGATTTGGCCCCTGTATACTCTGGCAAATCATCATGTATAAATTTACGCTGGAACAACGCTACCAAATTATCAAAATTTCTTTGAAAATCTGTCATCGATTCGCGCCACTTATAGGCGACTTCGTGATCTTTATGGTGCACATAATCTTCCATCTGAAAAAGCCATATCGCACCTGCACCTCTAAAGTGAGTCAACTCAATATAACTCAGTTTTCACTTTTTGCAAGAAAACGATACACAGTGGTCATATCTATCCACTGTAAAAAACTTACAGCGATTTTTCTAGTCTTTCGTGAAAAAAAAATACAATTGTAACCCTCTTTGTGTTATAAGAGTAGCTTCTTTAGAATCCACTTAAAATACATATTTTGAGTTCCACCCAAAAGAATTGTTATTTTTGCTGATCACTGGAAAAATCGTAAAAACAACTTCTGTTGTATACTTATTATTCGCAATGCCTTACAATGAAACAACTGATTTTCAATTTTATAGTAAATATTAAAAAAAACCCGTTTTTTGCCTCTACTGAAAATTTGTAAATTTTGAGTTGACTCACTTTACAGGTACAGGTGCGATATGTAGAATTGGGAATAGATATTATACCACATACTCTCCAAAGGATGCAATAACACCAACACGTCGAAGAAGAGAAGAGAATATCGCCGCTGTAAGTGAAAGTGTGGAACAAGATCCAAATTTATAGAATTCGTTGTCGGTCGCAGGAATTGGGACTCTGTCCGTCACCGTGGCTGGTATAAATGTGATTGGGCTCTAGATAAGTTGCAAAATAATCCAATGTTTTATCCATTACATCCAGAAAAATTCATCCTTTGGTGCGGTTTACACTCTCGTGGCATCATTCGTCCTTATTTCTTCAAAAATAAAGCGGGGGCTCGCGTTTCGGTCACTGATCAATTATTTTTTTGTTTGAAAATATGGATGGCATTGATCCGGGCGAGTTGTGATTTCAACGTACCATACGCCGACTGCAATCATGGACTTATTGAAATCAAAATTTGGCGATAAGTTTATTTCGAGAAATGGACCTGCGAATTGGCCTTCAAGGTCGTGCGATTTGATACCTCTCGATTATTTCCCGTTGGGTTACGTAAGCAATTGACATGTTATTTGTGTCATACGGAGAGTAATGCTCGAGAAAGTGGTCCAAAATTGGACGTCCAGAAGAACAGCCGCAAATGTTAATACCATGTATAGGTATTTCTAATAAAAAAAGTTTTTTGTTTAAAATTTAATTTTTTGTGTTATTTTCTACAATTTCAAATTCTTTTGGGCTTAAGAAAACACCCTTTATGTCAACCTCATGTTAAAATCATACATCTCTCATATAACTCACTTATCTGGATGCTATTTTTTTGCTGGGTTGTAAAGGAATGCACACAGATCATACACTGCATAGTATATGTATGTGTCTACGTGAAGAAGATTGTGGCGAAAAAAAAATTTTTTTTTTCCAAATCCCGACCTTTGTATCACATGACAATTATTATCGTCCTTTAAATGCTAAAATATTTATTTCTAATGTATTTTTAATATAAACGATTACTACTTATTGCTCTAAATTTTTTCAGAGTTGCGCCTTGACTTTTTTTTAACATTTAATATTGTTTTTATAACTTGATTTTTTATAATTTTATTTAGAATTAACGGTTTAATCCATCTTTTTATATATTTGTGTATGGGACTTCTTCTAAACATGAACCAACTTCCATTAAATATTATAAGTTATATAGTCAAATAAAAGATTTGTACATAATTTCATTCAAATAACTTTATACTTCCTACTTACATGACCTCGCAGATAGTAAGTTGAATAAAAGGGAATTTCTAAATCAATTTGATCCCAAGTCGATCGATTTAATATCAGCAAAAACTCCTAAATATCTTGCTATCCTTCTTAGTGTAGTATATATCTGTGGTCACAAACAAAAACCGCCTAACTCGAAAATCATTCTTTCGAGAAAAATAACTGTTTGTATAAATGTAATGGGGCTTTATTACGACTTAGGTCAGTATGTTTTCATTAATAACTTTTTAAATAAGAGTGTTAGAAAAATGGGGATTTCACGTAAATATAAAGCATTTTTAGCAGAATATGATAGCATACTTAACTCAAATCGTTCTTAAGTCGACTTAGGCGGTTATCGCTTGTGACCACAGATATATAGTAGACAAGATATTTGTGCTTGAAGTAATTTATTTATAATTTATTAGTGTTGTTGACCTTCATGTTTTACTACCATTACAAGCTTGTTGTCTCATAAAATTTAGAGTTGATTACATACGACATATGATTACATATGACTTCTATTTTGTGGAAAAAATTACTTTTTTTCATTTTTATTTTAAGAAATGTTTTAATAATCAATGTGACATTTTATAGGTTATTTAATATAATTTTATTCCAAAATAGTTCATTCAATGGTCAATTGCGACATGTGATAAATTATTAACATTTATATCAATAACTAAGAAGAACTTGACTTTTAGTTCTACTTTATTTGGGGTATTGAAATTCATAAAAAAATAATACTTTGTCCCGTCAATACTTTTTATATAGTATATGTATGATACTTAAAACATTTATGACCTGAAGGTACGCGTACATATGTGTGCGTACACCACACACATAAATATTTATGTTGGAAGGCGTATACGTGTTATTATTGAACATGTATACAAAAGAAATAAGTTGTCTTATTTATAAGATTTTAGTCGATAATGTCCTTATTGCTGTTGTTGTTGGTAATGAACAATAACAAATATTAACAACAACAACAAAAAAACACTAGATGGAAAAATGATAATCAGCCATGAAATGTGGTGGTCTTGATAGCAAATGTAATTGTAAACATTGTCTACACTTAGAAAAAGGAGCTCCAAGTGTGTTCAGGTAAAGTTTAATAATACATTTTTGTACCCTATACCACTATGTGGTTTGACCAAGACCCATCGTTTATTATAGCCATTGACTCTGAATCATTTTCTGAGTTGATTTAGCGATGTCTGTTCGTCCGACCGTCTGTCCGTCTGTGTGTCCATGTAAACCTTGTAATCAAACTACAGGTCGTAAATATAAGCTTTTGTCGGCCATGGGATCCACGCTATTGAAATCGGTGAAATTCCGTCCATGTTCAGACCTAGTCCCCATACAAATGACCCCTATGAAATCGACATAAATTGCCATAAGATCCAAATTATCATATAGATCTCAGTCAAATTGGGTTTGTATGTGTTTATTACATCCATTAATCAGTAGTTCAAAATTACTCCCTATAGGAAAATTCTTAGTCATAGGCCCCATATAGAGCTGCTTCCCGATCTTCACTTAAATCTATCAAAAAACAAAAATATTGCACAGATTTTTCTCAAATTTAATTTGTATATATGTTTTCACAATGTAAGAGACTTTACCAAATATGGTCAGAATCGGTCTATTTTTCTACCTAGTCCCCATATAAATATAGCAGCCGATATGAACTTTTTCATATCTGCAGCCAAAAAAAAAAATAAATAATGACACTCAAATTTGGTTTATGCTTATTTTCCAATTAGTTGGACCGAAGACATAGGGTCTCTAACCCGACTATAATTTTCTTACTTGTTTTATTATGTTGACATTAATTTCAGCAATAAATATTTTGCCTTTGGTTACATAACACATGTTGACGTTTTTTTTTTCGCTCTGTGTATAAACTGCCTTTACGCTGAACTCATACTTTCAACGCCTTCGAAAATTAATTTTTCGTTTGTTTTATGATTATCGAAATATTAAACCAAAAACGAAATTCATGCTGAGGAGTTTTTGGAATACTCACATATAGACATTTATGTAATTTGTCTTTATTGTTGTTAACATACATATTTTACTTATACATATATTATTTTAATATACATATGTATGTTTGAAAATTTTTTTGGAATACGATTCCCTAAATTTATATTACACGATATGAGTTGCCTGAAGGCTACATAAGCAGCAACAACAAATTTGTTTTAACAGCATTTTTATGAGGCAATCATATGTTGTATGCTGACTTTTGTTCTAAGTTCGTTGGTTGGGATTTGCAAGGACGTTTGTTACGATATCAACATCAACATCAACAACAAAAACAAGTAATAACATGGACATTTTATATCCATTATTTTGTTGGCTCTTGTTTTCTTGACAACGTGACAAAGCGAAAAGTTAACAACTGCAGGTGTTTGACTTTTCGATGCCCTAAGAAGAAATCTATAAGTCTGCACATACTCAATGCTCAAAAAGTATTCTTCATATACAAAATTATAATTTAATTATTATAATTGAATTTGCAATACAATGTCACATTTGTTTAAGAAAATTCTTAATTTCAACTTAATGAGAATTAAATCATCCAGACACACAATATGAAAATCCATATAAATTCCAACTTCAGTGTATTTAAAACTTTAAATAATATTTCACTGTAATAAATTTGTTAAGACTAATGCAAAAAACAACTATCAATCGTTTTTTTTTTTTTTTTACTTTTTATGCATTTGTATTATTTATATCCTTGGGAAAATTTTTCATCCTAATTCTGCAGCTGTTTCTGTATTGAGTAGTAAGTGGTATTTTAAGTTTTATTTATTTGCTTATATTTATTGTGTGTATGTTGCAACTTTTTGCCAATATATTATACGTTTTCTAGTCATTTTCAACAAATGACATTTAAAATGTGTTTGTTGTACTGGTCTTTAAAACACGAAAAAAATATATTTTATATAAATTGACATTAAATTTTATAAAACAGATCTATGGTTTATATAGAAAAATATTGATAAAACGTTAAAGAATATTTCGAATGAACGGCACGTACATATATATTATTGCATATCATAAACCTATTTCCAATCTCGCCTAGTTTGTTTAAAATATAGTGAAGACAGAGTATTAACATAGCAACATTAAAGCCCTAATGTAATATATGTGTTTTACTTTTGCTTTTCTTTTGAAATTTATATAGAAAAGTTTCGATTTTAGAAATTATCCCAAAATATTTTAATACAAATTTCAAACATTTCATTGAACTCATTAATTTTTAGGGTCTTTCTAAAAAAAATCATTTAGAAAAATCTTATGTTCCGTCCAGTAAAAGTTTAATGATTTTCTAATATTTTTACTTACAGCAAAACACTATATTTCAATATTAGGGGATTTGAAGATATCAGTAATGAAAGATACACCATAACTTTTGAGGACCACTAATAGCGCAGAGCCTGAGCGGCCTTGATTGAAAATTTAGGATAATCCTGCACTAATATCATGGTACTATCAATGGTATAACAATCACCTTATATTTATTGTTTTTAATAATTTTTTCCTATTTAAATTCTTACAGGAAGCAATCACCAAAAATCCTTATCAAACTCATCGTACTTATCTTTATAAATCTTTACATCAATTGACACTTTTAATAATTTTATTTACAATACAAAGCTCAACATAATCATACTCAATGATCCTGTAACCAGAGCTTGTGAAGTGATTGTTATGATAATGTGCTCTCGAAGAATACTTTCACAGCAACTGACTTTTGGATTTCGATTTATTCAATATATATTCGATATAGCAGTAACATTTTTTAAATTTATTTGCGTTATAAGTACATTACATATATATTATATTATTACAAAAATTAACATTTACAACATATTTACATTTTTATAAATTTTTTTTTTAATTTTTTATTATTATGTATTTTCAAATAATTCCTAAGTTATCCAGAACAAATTAAAAGATGAATAAAATTATTTAAAAAAAAAAACCAAAAACCAACACATACTTTTAGGCCTAAAATAATATCTTCTTATATGAATCGCCCTGTACCGACAAAATGTTATAAGGCGACTCAAATACTTTTAGCAGCCTTAAGGTATGTGATACTATTTTTATATTTTTTTATAAAAATGAAAAAATACACCTTGCTGCTGCGTTCTGTTCGCCTGGTATTTGACTTTTTAGCAGAAATTGAATTTGAAAATTTGAAAACGAAATTTTGACAGCAACATGGTCATTGCATGTAATCTGATAACGTACTGAATGGATTTGAAGGAAAAAAATGAAATATTTATAATTTTCTTTATATTTTATTTATTGGAAAATATAATATAATATAAAAATATATTCTTGATTTATTTTGAGTTCTTGATAAGCAAAACTGCAGGAGTACTTACTTACTTGCTCTATACACCCATTTTGTTTGTACTTATTTATTAAAGGACAAAAATTTAGCTTTTTAATTATTTTTATTAATTATTTATTTAGCAAAAGATAAATAATACACACGGAATTTATGTTTTATGTAATTAAACTAAAAAATATAAGGGGAATTTGTTACATTTGATATGGAATGTTATTTTATGAATATTTACAATTTATTGATGCTATTTGTTGCTAAAATTATTTTGACTTCTAAACCTTTGTTCTTATTTTTAAGAGACTAAACTCGAATTTTTTTTAATATTTTTTATTGTTTTCTGAACAAAGGATTAATAATAAATACATACAAAGTTAAATCTTAAAGAATAAATTTAAAAATACCGGAAATTTGTTACAGTTCAAATTGGAATATTATATTTATTTTTTATATATTTACAATTTATTGATATTTAATGGGCTTTACACGATTCCGTACTTTTTAAATTTAATATGAGTTTTTTACAATTTCTTACAATAAAAAAATAACATTTATACGCAACTTCCTAATTTATGTTTTAGAAAATACTGGATCTAGTAGGCTTGTTACATGATTTTGAAGTCTTTCTGGAACATGTTTCAGCACTTTATTGCATGAAAGCTTGAATCATTAAAGAGACCGACTGCAGCTTCATCCTATTTTTTATGAAATTTGTTGTCAAAAATTTAGTCAGAATCTTAGAAACAGTTAATATTTATGATTTCAATTTTTATTTATCACTCCCCGGTATACTGCAATTCAGGAATGGATGCAGCCATCAAATGGATAAAATATGGAAATGAAAAGCCTGTAATGAAATAAATAAAATAAAAATCATTATTATAAGTAATTAATATAAATTATTTTTATGCTTTTTTATCATAATTAAAAAGGTCTGTTCTCAAAACTATACACAGAATAACCTAACGCATAAAAACAAAGTTATTATTAAAACTCTTTCTTTCCTTATGCATATGAGTTTTGAATCTCCCCGGGACTGTGCGTGACTTTGCGTGACTATTTTAAAATTAAGCTTTGGTCACAACAAGCCTATGGACCAAGCTTCAGATTGATTGGATGAGAGGAAATGGGGTTTAAATTACTCCGTGACTGTGTGTGACTGTGTTTGACTATCAAGTCACAGCATGAGGGGAAGTGAGGTTTTACTCTCTCCGTGACTGTGCGTGACTATGTCAAAGTTAATCTTTTTTCACAGCAATTCTATCGACCAATTTTCAGATCTATCGTATGAGGGGCAATGACATTTGGATAACTTCGTGACAGTGCGTGACTACACGTGACTGTGCGTGACAACCATAAAATTAATCTGTAGTCACAACGAGACTATGACCCAAGTTTCAGATCAATTGTATAAGGGGGAATGGGGTTGAACTACAACACACAGACAGACAGAGAGTTTGAGTTAAAAGAAAGAGTTTAAAAACAGATTCGTTGTGACAACCAAATTTATTGCAATGAAGTTAATTGCAGAAATTTGAGTTGATGGTAAGTATAATGCTATTATTGTATTTACAGTAAATATTTTATCACCATAGAAATTGATTAGTTGCTATAAAATTTAAAATGATGCATTCGTAAATTCAGTTGTTAAATTTGAACAATTCGGTTGGCTAATTTTTTTTCAGAGTGTAAATATTCAAAATTTGCCTTTAATAAAAAAAAAAATTATGTTTCTTATGGAAACAAAAGGGTTTTTTTCAAGATATAAGTAAAGATTATTTAAAATTAAAATTACTTTCTAAAATCAGATTGTTCCGATAACCACACGCGTATTACGCATTAAACTTAAAGTATAAAGTGTAACTCATTAAGGCCCAGTTTTTGATATGTCAGTTAAACTTAGTTTAGTTAAACCGAGAATTAATTTTTTCAGACATGTCCAAATTCATAAAGGAATTGATGAAAAAATTCTGGGTTTAACAAAACTAGGTTTAACTGATATTTTAAAAACTGGGTATAAGTAATGCGTAAAAGTTGACATTATATGATACTGGATCCAAAATCTAATTATTGCGGTTGTTATTTGGTTATAAGCCGACCAGTTAGTCAAAACAGTTGACCGAGATAAAAGAGCGCTATATTATTAGAATTATCCAGTTCAATGCATAAAATTGTAGCTGAAGTTTAAACTGAACTGGGTACGAAAATACTTGAAGCTACAATTCGTCCAACCATCAAAAAACAAAGAAGAAAAGATGATAAATGGTGGGCAGACATACTACTTGTCGGTGACGGAAAAAAATGGTGTGGTGGAAGTCGAATGAAGAATTTAACAAAAAAAATATAACTCTGACAGTTAAGAACAAAGATGGAAAAATCATGGTTGGGGGGATGTATATCAGCAAAAGGCATTGGAAAACTGGTGTTTATCGATGGGATTATGAACAAAGATTTTTATTTCAACATCTTGAGAGCAAATTTAAAGCAATCTGCGGAGAAAATGGGATTTCAAATCGTGGGTACTCTGACGTAACCCCGTATTCGAAAAAAATTCTACTATACAGGAGAGACAAAAACCATTTTATTTTGGAATCTAATAAAAAAAATTTATTATTTGTTGTTAGTTTGAAAGTTTTATTATCTTGTTATATATATAAATGTTAATTATGCTTTGGAAAATATTTTAAGTTTAATTTTTTGGTTAAGTTTTGAGATATGAGTTTACGTACCGCTAAGTTTCTAATGAAATGTCAGTTACGAGGTTCATTCAAAAACAAAACAAATGATTTCTAGGATCAAATTTTAGTAACTTAAAGCGTGGGATTTATTTCAAACAAATTTTTTATTCACATTTACATTTCCAGCCCTCGAAATTCGAGTGCAAATTCTAGGAAATTTTATTTTTTCATTAAATAAAGACGCTAAAGGTATGCTAATCAATTACAGCCAATTCAGAAATCCACACAATAAACAAACTCATTTTAATTACAAACACATTAACAAATTTATTAAACACACACGTAGCATTGTATAATTTTATACAAAACAAATAATATAAATAAGTTTGGTCAAAATCGGGATAAAACGGTAGAACAAAACATCGATCAAAAGAAATCGCCTAGCCTATTAATATTATAGATTTTTCAATACAAAAAGTTAATCAATATGTTTAAACATTAATTATGACTAGCAGCTTCCAGCTTCCGAAATTCGAGTGCGAATTCTAGGAAATTTTTATTTTTCATTAAATAAAGACGCTAAAGGTATGCTAATCAATTACAGCCAATTCAGAAATCCGCACAAAAAACAAACTCATTTTTATTACAAACTCATTAACAAATTTAGTAAACACATACATAGCATTGTATCATTTTATGTATGTGTTAGTAGCAATTTTAAAAACAATTTACTCAAAATAAAGGAAAAATTTAAAAATCTGTAAATCTTCAAAACGGCTGAAAATAAATACCTTTCAAAAAATATACGTTTGGCCAAAATCGGGATAAAACGGTAGAACAAAACATCGGTCACAAAAAAGTGCTACCCTATTAATATTATAGATTTTTCAATACAAAAATTATGACTAGCAGCTTCCAGCTTCCGAAATTCGAGTGCGAATTCTAGGAAATTTTTATTTTTCATTAAATAAAGACGCTAAAGGTATGCTAATCAATTACAGCCAATTCAGAAATCCGCACAAAAAACAAACTCATTTTTATTACAAACTCATTAACAAATTTAGTAAACACATACATAGCATTGTATCATTTTATGTATGTGTTAGTAGCAATTTTAAAAACAATTTACTCAAAATAAAGGAAAAATTTAAAAATCTGTAAATCTTCAAAACGGCTGAAAATAAATACCTTTCAAAAAATATACGTTTGGCCAAAATCGGGATAAAACGGTAGAACAAAACATCGGTCACAAAAAAGTGCTACCCTATTAATATTATAGATTTTTCAATACAAAAAGTTAATCAATATCTTTAAACATTAATTATGATATAAGTCCTTGATTATTAATCGGTATAAAGTAAATTATCATAAAAAGAATGATAATCCTTATGGATTAATGATTTCAACGATTGTAGATCTTTAAATTATTGAGTTGTAATAGGTATAAATACTTGGTATAAAGGAGTTGGCCGAACTTCGTTGTACTTCTTAGTCAATTCTTGAGATACATGCTTCCACTCATCATTAAATGATAATTGATACATTTTACTATCTTTACTGTACTTTAGTTCACGTAACTGTAATACAGTCGGTCTAATGCCGTTTTCTTTTCTGACAAAAAATGTCGCACTTTATTTGCACTTTTTTCGAAAAGTGTATTTTTTTATAGATTCTAAAATAAGTGCAACCTTACCTTATGCATCAACCGAAAGGTCTCAAAGAGCTGTGTTCATAAAATGCAAAAAATTTTGATTATTATCCTTTTTCCAGTCATAGGGTGAATATATTAAAGAAAGGGGATCAATGGAGAAATATTCTCACACTGTGACCTGAAAGAAGTCAAAGGCTGCAATTTTTTGCAATTTATGAAGGCTTTACTTTAAAACCTTTCAATTGATGTATAAGGCAAGGTTGCTCTTATTTCAAAATCTATAAAAAAAATGCATTTTTCGAAAAAAGTGAAAATAAAGTGCGACATTTTTTGTCAGAAAAGAAAACGGCATAAGAGATTTACAAGTTTTCACTTCTGAATATATAAGGATTTTTAATCTTTCTTCAATTTTGCACTATTCTTTTTGCTCGTTACTTTTCTTAACCCAATTTAATACTTGCCACTAAGCAATGGCAATTGTGCTCAAAAATATTTTTTTTACATACTAGTAACCTCTGATTATTTATTAGTAAATTATATTTTAGACTACAGCTTCGCCGAGATTTAGTATTGTCAACAGATCGAGATATTATTTCCTTGTTTACTAACACAGTACAACATTTTCCAGCTCATTGATTTGGGATTCAATTCTGAGAACTGCAACTGAAAGTAGCCCGGCAAATAAGTACTTCTGCATCATTAGTTTTGTCAAGTTGGCTGCCATTATAATTTAATGGCCAAACAAATTTTTTGCTCAATGTGGATTTCTATTATTTTTTTTATATTTTAACACGGTTACAACTCGTTAACCGTACGGAATATCTCTTTTGTGTCTGAAACAAAGTTGTAGATATTGAATAGGATGAAAAGAAGTGCATCCAGTGCTTAAAAAATTGAAAAAATGTCTATTTTCCCCCATTTTTCCCCATTGATACCTTTTTGGCACATTCCGTACGGTTACCGAGTTATAACTACGTTCAAATATACAAAAAGTGATAAAAATCCACATTGAGCAAAATCCAGGATCATGATTCGAAATATGCTTTGGAGATGTTCGAAGTAAATTCAACTGAATTTTTACGTCAGAGATTTAACATTCGGCTGAATCTCTAGTATGCATGTGGTATAATATTTCTTGATTACTTGAAGAAAGGAAAAACAAAAACGATCAATTACTGTGTTGAGTTATTGGACAGATTGGATGAAGAAATTAAGAAAAAAAACTACACCACTTAAATAAGAAAAACCAATCTTGTACCATCACGATAACGCAGCGGCGCAATCATCTGCTTTGGCTTCAGAAAAATTCAAGTCTTTTCATTCAGAATTGTTTCTCCACTCCCGGTATTTTTAAGATCTGGCCACTAGCGATTATTATTTTTTCCCAAACTTGAAATGATGGTTCCAAGGAAAGAGATTTTCCACAAATGAAGAAGTCATAGCGGAGACAGAAGCTTATTTTGAAAATTTTGACAAATAGTATTTTTTTCGAGGGTATCAAGATATTAAAGGATCGTTGCAAAAAGTGCATTTTACTTAACTGAGACTACGTTGAAGAATACAATTGATTTCATATCCAATAAACCGGTTTTTCATTACTGGGCCAGTATATTGCTGGATAGTCTTTGCACTCCCCAATCAATGTGTTTTTTTTTTCGTTCGTAAATAAGTGATTGGAACACCAGATTAGAAGATAAGCCGCCCTTTTCTGATTCTTGCTATATGTACCCATAATTTTACGATTCTGCACACTCTAAAATAATAAGTACACCTACAATATATAAATGTACATTTCATCGAATCGACCGTTCTATCCAGCTATGTGTTGTTACAAATTAAAGTTTTCGTTCTTCCAGCTGTGTAAATTAAATCATTGTTTGTAGGTTTGGGTTTCTAATATGTAGCCTTAAGTGGGACCTAGTGTTACGCATCTTAATTAAGATTTCTCTCCTCAAATACTATGTCACAACTACTCTATTTTTGATGCGGTGGATGACATGCATGTATGTTACAAATTTTTGGACACTACGTGCTTTGAACCTAAATACACTTGTTGCTAATTATTGTTCCAGTCATATGTACATAGGTGTTAATTCGTCTGTACGTAGTATTTAGGTGTGAAGAACGTTACTAATTGAGTATAGAACTGAATCCGTATGAAAACTTATCTTTTTTTCACTTAATGCGTCGCATGGTTCAATGTTATATTTTCAATTGAAAAAGTTTTTGATTGCTTTGCTTAATTAACTTTAGATTGAAACGCTTTTTTTCAGAAATTAAAGCATAATGACTGTAACTAGTTACCAAACTTCTTGCCAGATGATATAATGTGTAACTATTGTAAGTTAGCTGTATATATTTGTAACTGTTTTTTAAGTAAATCATTTTTTTTTTTTGAATTCACCATTCATGTATCCGTTTAAAGGATCTAAATGAAAAGCATAAAATTTAAGAATGCAAATTTTAAAACAGTTTTGATATATCAAGCTCCAAAATTATAATAGTTTTCAAAAAAAAACTTACGCACAACTACATATACAAAAACATATACAGTTTGTCAAGAAAATCTTTACACATTAAAATATTTAAAAATGTTAACTTCATTTAAGGATTTCAACAACGAATTCTTTATACATATTTTTTTGCACAAATTCCGTTACTGTAATTGGACTATAAGCAGCCAGCCAACACATTAAAATACACAGTTTACAACAACAACAAAACGATGTTTCCTTAATATGAATGGAGTCAGAAAAATGTTTGCAAAATTAGTGATGACAACAATAAATGCATTACTTTTCCGTGAATTTGGTGCATTTGAACAAAGCAATTTGTGTACAAAGCTATTGTTCTCCGTATAAAAAGTTACCTCATATTTAAATTAAAACAAGTAAGAAAATTATAGTCGGTCTAGACCGACTATAAGATACCCTATACCATTCGTTTAGGTCCAACTAATTAGATATAGAAAATAAGCACAAACCAAATTTGTGTGGTATTGTTATTAATTTTTTTGGCTGCAGATATGAAAAAGTTCATATCGGGTGCCATATATATATGGAGACTAGGTCGAAAAATGGACCGACCCTGACCATATTTGACAAAGTCACTTATATTTTGAAAAAATATATACAAACCAAATTTGAGAAAAATCTGTGCAATATTTTTGTTTTTTGATAGATTTTAGTGAAGACCGGGAAGCATCTCTGTATGGGGCCTATGAATAAGAATTGTCATATAAGGATTATTTTTGGACTACTGATTAGTGAATATAATAAACACATAAAAACCCAATTTGACTGAGATCTATTTGATAATTTGGATCTTATGGCAATTTATGTCGATTTCATAGGAGCCATTTGTATGGGGACTAGGTCTGAACAAGGACCGAATTTCACAAATTTCAATAGCGTTTATCATACGGCCGATAAAAGCGACCAGTAGTTTGATTACAAGGTTTACAAGGATACACAGACGGACGGACGGACATCGCTAAACCGACTCAGAAAGTGATTCTGAGTCGATTGGTATAATAAAAGATGGGTCTAGGTCAAATATTTTTGGTATTTACAAACAGCAGCACAAAGTCATTATACCCCAAACCACATAGTGTTATAGGGTATAAAAAGACAGGAAAACGCGTTTGCCAAAATATTCCTCAATTGGTGTATTTCAATTATTGTAAAGGCAAAGCAGCTAGGGAAAAAGCTATTATATTCCTCCTTTAATGTGGACTGAGTAAGAATGAAATCTCGAATTAAAAGACAGACCAAAAAATTGAAAGCAAAATAATTACAACTATGTACGATAAGCCGCAATACAGTACAAAAGGATTAGCTCTTCAAGTGAATAACGATTAGGGCTGAGTGTTTCACATGAAAACATCCGAAATATGTTACAAAAACATAAATATGCTACACGAGTGGCTAGGAAAAATATGAGTTCTCAGTGAAAAATATTGCAAAACGATTTAAATTTGCTACAGAACATATTTCAGTTTCTGAAGAGAACTGGAATAACGTTAGGAATGCTGTACTATCATGACGGAACCCAAAAAGTTTAGCGAAAAACTCAAACTGCACTAGAAAATACAAATTTAATTCCTACAGAAAAGTTTTTAAAACTGTCAGGGTTGTATATCAAGCAAGAGAGTTGATAAAATGAGGATTTTCGATGAAATAATAACCAAAGAAGTTTATCTTGATATTTTACAAATTGAAATGCTGGTGTTCGACAAATCGGTTTTGTTGAACCGGAATATTCGCAGAAGTTCACATAAATATGTTATCAAGATAATGATCCGAAACATAAATCTCATTTGTGTAGGTCCTGGTTATTATACAACTGTACCAAAGTTATTGATACTCCTGCCCAGAGTCCTGACATTAACCCTATCGAAAATTTGTGGCTCCATCTAAAGGAAAAGGCCAGCAAAATATCGCCAATAAATAAAAATGAATTAATAAGATTTACTAAAGAGGACTGGGGAAAACTACCTGCGAAATATAATATTCCAAAGCTTATTTATACAATGCGCACGCGTTTGCAATTAGTAATTAGAGGACACGTGAAATATTAGCAACTAAAAAGCCATAAATGTACAATAAATTAAACATTTTATCGATTTAAGCTTAAGTGTGCAAACATTTATTGAATTGTTGTCTTTTTTAATATCTATTAGAATATTTTTTATTGAAGTTGAACTTTTTTTATATTAATTATATTTATTATATTGTACATTTTTTCTTCATGTGCAAAGATTTTATTGACAAACTGTACATTAAAAAAAAAAAAGCTATGCATAAGTTATTAACACTTTTTGAGTAGAACTTAAAAATACAACAACTACTGTTGATCAAATATAACAACAAACTTCGTACTTTGCTGCATCTTATGAATAAACCGCGAAAGTTTAAATAAATATGTAAAACTACTTATAACAACACCACCATGCATTTATTCGTTTAGGGTTTGATGGTAGAAAATACACATTATATCCGATACACGAGAAGCTCAAACAAGAAGAAAAGAGAATGATATATTGATAAGCAGTATGATGCAGAAAAATAAGGCTAAAACAAAAAGATATTTTATTTAAATAGTAGGTAAATAGAAATTTATTATTAAAATTTGTTTAATATTAGTTGCATTTTCATATGAATTGGATTTAATAAATATTAGTAATAATAATATTAATTGCATTTTCATATGATACGCAATAAAATTTAAACATGAAAATTATAAACTTTATTAGAAAAAATTTAAAAAAGGTAGTTAGTTATATTGATTAAAATTCAGTTTTTTAAAAAATGTGTCAGCCACGTCAATTACGTCCACATTTTTTTTATATTTTGTTTAATAAATCTTCTTACATTAAAAAATGTACATTCAAGTGATTAAAAAATACGACCATTGCCAATGAAAAACTGTGCTTTCGGATTATGCTTTAACTATCATCATGATATAAACATTATCATACGAGTATATATTTACAATAAAATATAAATAACACAGACTGACTTCCCTACTTATGTCGTATAAAATACTCTAAAAATTGTCGGTGGTGAAGTGAATCAATCAATTGAATTGAAAATCACTACCACTTCACATGTCTGAAACACCTACACGTACATACATATTTTGTTACTAAGATTATTTGATGATTTCGATGGTGGTTGCGATGAATAGCGAGTGATTTGCATTTAAACAATTTTAAAAATGTTAAGCATATTAATACTGAATTTCTCGTTTATTTTCAAATGCAAATCAGATTTTTCTTGCCAGTGACTATAACAAAAGAATAAGGGAGAGGAGTGTTGGTAAACAAGTTACGTAAGTGACAAAAGTTTTTTTAATTTTTAATTTATTTATTTATTTAAAGTCTATGGAATTACAAATGTCCTTATAAACTAATATATTTAGTGTACGAAATACATATTATAAATAATATAATGACGATTTAGTTATTTAGATATAGAATAATTTTACGTTTCAAAGATTCTTTATTTTCGGACAAATCTATGATGTGGTAAATTCCATTAAATTGCTCACATAACCGGCGAAATGGATCATTAATATTGAAGAGCTTAAAGTTTCTTCTCGATCTCGATGGTATATTAACTAACAAGTAATTGGAGTCAATGTCGCCATGGAATAAACTGAGAAGAAAGGAAATACTAAGCATTGTTCTACGACTTTTCAGTGCCGGTAACTTGATTAAAGCAAGTCTGGATTCATAAGAGATTAAGGCACGGGAGTTCCAACCAAGTCCACGTAGACAGAATAAAAGAAATTGTTTCTAAACAGATTCGACGAAATTTATATGAATAATGTAACACGGATCCCATATTATAGAACCATATTCCAGGATGGGACGAACCAGGGATGTATATAGATTTTTGGTTACATATGGGTCAGAAACCTCTTTACTCCATCGCTTCATAAATCCAAAATAAGTAGCATTTTTATACCCTATACCAACCACTATGTGGTTTGGGAATAATGACTTTGTGCTGCTGTTTGTAACAACCAAAAATATTTGACCTAGACCCATCTTTAATTATACCGATCGAATCAGAATCACTTTCTGAGTTGATTTAACAATGTCCATCCGTCCGTCCATCCGTCCGTCCGTCCATCTGTGTGTCCATGTAAAGCTTGTAATCAAACTGCAGGTCGCAAATATGAATATATTTTGATGAAATTTGGTATATAGGCTTTTATCGGCCATGGGATGAACGCTGTTGAAATTGGTGAGAATCGGTCCATGTTCAGACCTAGCCTCCATACAAATTACCCCTATGAAATCGATATAATTCCCATAAGATCCAAATTGTCATATAGATCTTACTAAAATTGGGCTTGTATGCGTTCATTACATCTATTAATGAGTGGTCCAAAAATGATCCCTGTGGCCCCATATAGAGCTGCTTCCCGATCTTCACTTAAATCTATTAAAAAACAAAAATATTGCACTGATTCTTCTCAGATTTTGTTTGTATATATTTTTGCAAAATACAAGAGACTTTACCAAACATGATCAGGATCGGTCCATTTTTGGACCTAGTCCACATATAGATATATCATCCGATATGAACTTTTTCATATCTGCAGCCAAAAAAATTAATAAAAATCCCACTCAAATTTGGTTTTTGCTTATTTTCTATGTCCAGTTAGTTGGGCCTAAGAGATAAGGTTTCTAAACGCATGGTATAGGGTATCGTATAGTCGGTCTAGACCGACTATAATTTTCTCACTTGTTTTATATTGAGATCAATAAGGTTTATATTGCACAATAATTAGTTAAATCGAATTGTAGCAAAAAATGTTGAAAGTAATTTTGGTGAGAGGAAAATTGTTTGGCATCATCAGCATATAAGAGAATTTTAGAGTGTTGAATAACAGAAGGAAGATTACTGATAAATAAAGCAAAAAGTACTGGACCAATATGACTTCCTTGTGGAACACCATAAAACACTTTGATTTTTTTTAAAGACAGCGTTTCTAAATTTAACCCGCTGAAATCTGTTCGTTAAATAACATTTTAAGCAGAAAACTAAAGAATTACTGAAACCCATAGAATTCAGCTTGTATAATAATAAATCATGTTTCACCTTATCAAAGGCATTAATAAAGTCGGTGAAAATTACATCAGTTTGCATACGATCGCTAAATCCGTCACTTATAATTGTAGTGAGTTCCAAAACGTTGGTGATTGTAGAACGAGATTTACGAAAGCCGTGTTGATATGGAGAAGGTATGGATGAAACTTGATGAGATAAGGAGACTGATATAATTTTTTCTAAAAGTTTGGGCATTGCGCACAATTTTGTGATGCCTCTGTAGTTAGACACATTGACCTTATTGCCTGATTTATATAAGGGGATGATATACGATTCCTTCCATAGAGATGGTAAATATCCTGTGCGCAAGGACTGATTAAAAAGTATTGTTAGTGGATAGGACAGAGAGTCAGAACAGTGCTTAAGAATATTATGTGGTATTCCATCAGGACCAGGATCAAAAGAATTTTTCAGTGTTTTCATGTTACTCAAAACAGTGTTGTTGTTAAGAAAATTTACATTTATTATCGAAGAAGCTTTGGAAATATCAAAAGGATATTGTACTGATTAATCAAAATTTTGTATTAAATATGCTGTAGCAAAAAAATCAGCAAAAATATTTTGAGTTCCTCTTTAAATTATGTTTCGTACAAGTTTAGTAGTTATTGTAAGCCCTTTTGGTTTCAATATTTTATTCTGATCTATCAATTAAATACTTGGTAAAATCAGAGGGGGAACCAGACTTTTTGACTTTTTTATATACTTTATTCTTTCTATTTTTGAATTTAGCCAAATAATTATTATTCACTGGTGGACCCATCTTTTTACGGGTTGAAATCATAGGAACTGTTACAACGTGTTGTAAAAGCTTGCGATCATCTTGATATCAAAGTGAAAGACTAGAGAAGAGCAACGCTGAATATAATCACAAATGAAAAGAACTGAACAGACGAAGCAGGAACTTTCACACAGAAAGCAAGATATAAATATGTGATAATGTGGCTTTAAGGGTAAATTTTAGGCGACTTCACGAAATGAAACCACATTAAAATGTAGAATTTCAAAGCAAGTTAAAACCAGTCCCTTTCAGTTTCTTTAAATTTCATTCTAGAATTTTGTCATTCCAACAAAAAACAATAAAAAAAATCTCGTATTTTAATACCTCTTCCATTTTTTTTTTTTTTGGTATTAAAAACTTCCTAACTTCACATAAAGTATATAATTTAATTTTATAGTTATGTTTATTATTCCAACTTATTACTTAATGTGAAGTAAATTCACTGACTTTGACACTTAATTCTTGAATTTAAAATCGCCAAATAATTTCAATAAATAATAGAGGATAATTCATTTAATCTACTTTTAAAGTGGTTTTCAAATGCACATCATCTCAAATCATTTTAGCGCAAGATATTTTTGATACAATTACAAATTACAGTAAGCAAAACTTAAACATGCGCATATTCATAGTTTTAGAGAATTATTGAGTTAAACGAAATAAATTGATTCAGTTCTTTTCTATTACTAAATCGATAATTAATAAATAAAAAAAATACATTTTCAGTTTTTAAAACTAAGTTATACAAAAAATAAAAAAAAAATATCAAATTAATGCAAAATTTAAGTAGACACGGCTCAATAAAAATAAAAACTATTTCTTTTCTATTGGCTAAAAATTTATATGTATATTCAATGTGATAAGATTTAGTTATTATTCCTCTATATGGCCTGACAAAGAATACTCGTTTTGGAATTGATTCCGCTATTTTGGTAGTGCGTTAATCTCATTATTTAAGCATACTTGGAGAATCGCCAGTTCTTAACTTTTACGATATTGTATTGCTCTCCGTTTCCACAAACAGTTCTTGAGAAAATTTCCCACACATTTCAAAGGATTAGAGTTCGAGGTTATAGAAGTGGTTTAGTCCAATATTGGGATGCAGCCGATTAAAGAAGGATTTTGTGGAGACACGGATATTAATTTTTGGAAGTTTAAATTTTTCTTGACATTTTTCTCCAAATAATTTAAGAATGTGTACTCTACATTTCTGCGTCAGTCTCTTAATTAATTTAGCGTGATTTGCCAGCAAATGGTTTAATTTTTGAGGCGATTCCTTAATTTGACCAATTTGTCGGTTGACCACTTCCTTTTTAATTAGAAAATATTTTAGTTTTCTTGTTTCTTGTTGCTTTTTAAAAACGTACCTATTAGTTATTCGGATCTTCTTATTCATCTAGCTATTTCTCGATTAGGGTACTCTTGTTCAGTTTGAATTTTAATTTGATCATTAGTTTCTTCAGGTGAAATTTGTTTTCAATAAAATATAGCCTTGCCAGTGCAATACTGCAACATTAACCATTCTTTAAAGTATTGATTTCAATATACTACTTACATAAATTTAAGTTGAAATAAAATATTATGCCTTTTTTGTGATGCGGTAATTCTGTAAAATAGATTTTATTTCGTGTTATTACAGTATTGCTCTTTTATCAATTCTTAATTTTGACTGTTTTGGCATATTATTTTGAGATAGTATAGTGTTGGTCTGATACCAGATAAATCTTAAATAACTAAATTTGGAATTACCAAATTTATTGCAGCGTAATATAAAACATGCATAATTAAGAAAGCACATTTAATGTGCTTTATTTTGAAAAAAAAATATTATATTCTTCCCTTTTCACCAGTTGAAGTTACATTTTTTTCAACACTTTTCAAACACATTGAAACCATTTTCGCACACCTAGACGTATTGCCATAATTGTTACTAGCATATTCCAGCGCTCGAAATTCGAGTGCAGTTTTTAGGTAACTTTATTCCTCAACATAGCCAATTCACAAACCAACAACTTCTTTGGTTTATTATTATTGTGTACAAACTCATTAACAAACACATCAACAAATATAATAAACACACACATAGCATATTTATAATTTTATGTATGTGTTAGTAGCAACTTTAAATGCAATTTACTCAAAATAAGGGGAAAAATTTCAAAAATCTGTAAATCTGGTGAACAGCTAAAAAGAAATACCTTTCAAATAATATACTTTTGGTCAAAATCGGGATAAAACGGTAGAGCAAAACATCGGTCACAAGAAATCGCCAAGCCTATTAATATTATAGATACTGCTAAAATTATGTAAGCAGAATATCGATCCAGATTAATATTATTACTATCAACCAATAATGTAACAAATAATGCAGTTAAACGTCAAACGTCAACTTCAAACCCAGTCACCAATAGAACAACACCATTACATTGTATCATGTAACTGTCTTGCTCTAACAAAGTTTAAAATTTATACAACGGTACTGTAACATCTCTAAATATTCTCGCATTGATCTAGCTAACCGCTATTTTTTGTTAAGTGAAATATAAGAATATTAAAGCAAAATTATGAGATACTTTCATATTCATATGATTCTTTGAGCATTTTCTAGCCCAATAGAGCCGTTTGCAGAAAACGGTAGCATTTTGTTCTCACAACTTCAAATTTAAATTAATATATACGTTTTGGTTTCCCACAATATAGATATTTAAAAAAATGTTCAAACTTTATATGTACACAAACTCTTATGACTGTAAATAAAATAATTTAGAGCTTGCTACTTAAATTTCCCCATTAAAATTTCACTCAAATGTCAAAGTACTCAAAGCAAAAGAACGCTATTTTTTTATAGTTGGATTTCCAATTTTCATTTTTTCAAAATTATTAAGATTTTATATAATTATTACAGTAAAAACAAATAAGAAAATTATAGTCGGTCTTACCGACTATACGATACCCTATACCATAATCATAAACCAAATTTGAGTGAAATTGTTATTAATTTTGTTGCATTCGGATATGAAAAAGTTCATACCGGATGCTATAATTATATGGGGACTAGGTAGCAGAATAGACTGATCCTGATCATATTTGGTAGTCACTAATTATTTCCAAAAACATATACAAATCAACTTTGAGAAAAATATGTGCAATGTTTTTGATTTTGCTAGGTTTAAGTGAAGATCGGGAAGCAGCTTTATACGGGGGCTATGACTGACAATTGTCCAAGAGGGTTTAGTCTTGGACTACTGATTAATGGATGTAATAAACACACACTAACCCAATTTGGCCGAGATCTATATGATAATTTGGATCATATGGCAGTTTAAGTCGATCTCATAGGGGTAATTTGTATGGGCACTAGGTCTGAACACGAACCGATTTTCACCAATTTCAACAGTGTTCGTTCTATGGCCAGTAGAAGCTCATATACAAAATTTGATCAAAATATATTCATATCTGCGACCTGTAGTTTTATTATAAAGGGACGGACGGACAGACCGATATCGCTAAATCGACTCAGAAAAGGGCTCGATCGGAATTGTAACTACAAATAATTTCGGTAGTTACAAACATCAACACAAACTAATTATAATGCCAACTTAAAGTATATGCAACTCATTTCTATTGGCTAAAAATTTCTATAATGAATGAGATAAGATGTAATCACTCCTACTCTGTATGACATGACAATGAATACTCGGTTTTACATTTTGGATTCTACAATTTTTTGAAGTCTGCTAATATTTAGGCATGCTTGCAGAATCGCTCCTTCTAAATTTTTTACGCTGTTTCATTGCTTTCCGTTTGCATAACCAGTTCCTGAAAACAATCCCCACACCCAAGTTCAGGCTTATGACTGTGGCCTAGTCTAGAATTGGGATTGGAGGCGATGAAAAAGATTTCTGTGGCCTTGAAGGCATGGCTAATTCGGTTATTCTACTGAAAGGTCAATTTGTTCACCATAGTTTCCATCAAGTAATTAAAAAAAAATCATGTGAGTCCGATCACCGTCCGATTAAAGATTTTTTTATGTCACTTTTTTTAAATCAAACAGAAAGCGTCATCTATGTATCACTTATAGCAAACAACTGCAGGGACTCTGGTTATACTTGTGGGGTTGTTGAATTATGTATATTTTATACGTTTATATTGTAAAATTTTTGTCGTTTTACAGCAAAGGGTTGTTGAATTAGCTGAAACAATTTTATATCATAGTTTTTTCACCAATACAATCGTAAATCACACCGATTTGTCTTACGGCTCACAGCGTTACATGTGAGTTCACATTTTACGTTTTTTTGTGATTGTATTGTGAAATACAATGTGTATTTAATTGTGTGTGATTTGCGAAGTAAATGATTTATTTTTTAGGCACATTCTAAATTTGACCAATTTTTCGTTCGACTACTTTCTTCGAGATTTTTTCTTTTTTTTGCAATTGTTTTAGTTTTCCTGTTGCTTATTCCTATCATGCTATTTCCCGATTAGAGTGCCCTTGTTCTAATTAAATTTTATGACTGTAAATAAAATTATTTATATCTTGTTATTAAAATTTCACTATTAAAGTTTCACTCAAATATGGATATCCAAATTTTATTTTTTCAAAATTATTAAGCTTGTATGCGTCTATTTAAATTTCGCTTACTTTATGTACAACGATATTAAAATCTTAAAGACAGATACGATTATTCAATAACAATGAAACAGATTCACTTCAGTTTAAACTTTACTTGTTACCGCTATGACGACAAAGTACTGTATTAAGTAAAAACTACAAGACATAATTTACAAGAACTATCGCTGTCACACTACAAGAGACAACAAAGTGGATTGAGTGAATTCTAAATTCCAAAAAGATATGTTACGAAAGCCATCGAATCAGATCTATGCGACACAATTTTCAATTGTAATCAAGATGGCGGAGTAGAAAAAGAAGTAGTAATATAACAAGTGGACGAAATTATAAATGATGTAAACTGTATTTTCAAACAATTTTATGTTCAAACAAGAATGTAATAGAAAGTCAAGATAAGAAATAAGTGAAAAGGATGTAACCCATGTTTTAGTGAAAACTCATTACAGATTCTTTAACTTTTATTTCAATTCAATTTTCACTCTAGACAAAGACATTACAGTAACATACCCAAGCAAATAGCTTTATACACCTTAGTGAGCCCTTGGCACCACAATATATCTACAATATGTATGGCTTTAATTTAGTGTTGGGGTTTATTTTGGCAAAAATTATTTACAACCTTAACAGAGCCACAATTACATTATGGCAGGTTATAATTCTTGATGTTGTACGGGCATAGCTTAACCCAATTTTCAAACACACCTTTGCATATTGTTATCTCAAAAGTAAAACAATAAAAAAACACAACTAGTTTAAAACCAGTGCAATCTAATTAAAACCAAAACAGACTTTCGTAACTACGAACTACACCTCTGCATCGTCTACGTAGCGGCTGGTTGAGTGGTTGATTGTCTATGTTGCCACAAATTATGGGAGGTTATATGTAACGCATGAATTATTATTTAATATTTTACCACATGACGTTCATACGAGTACGCTCCCAATCATATTTTCAAACAACTGTTGTTACTCAAAATTAGGAGAAATATAAATGATTTTAAGAAAATCTTTCATGCAAACTTAATCAGATAACTTCAACATATGTGTCTAAAAAATAACCTTTAGCAAATTATGTCAAATATTTCCTATTTATTCAGTAGAAGAGTAAAAGGCACAAATAGATCTAATAAGAAAAATATTAAAAAATTTCCATTAAAAATTTACCAACAACTTTTAATGTTTCATTTATGCATGAAATACATAGACGACAGCTGCTACACGAACACACGGCTACAAATCTGCTGGCTGCAATTGTAGTCGTGTAGTCAGGTACTTAATTTTTTTGAAAATGACAGCAACATATAACAACAATATAAACAGCTGTTTTTATACAAATGCATTTTATTTCAGTAGTGCCACGTAGATTTTTTTCCTTTTTTTTTAAATAGAAGAACATGCATGATTCTATATAAACTTGACTTAAATATACAATTACTGATCTATAATGCATTAGAGCAATTATTTTTAAAATTTGAACGGGTTTGCAAAAGTTATTCAGAAATTGATGAAATTCGCTAACATTGTTTGCTTTGGTAACCTAAAAAAAAAATCGAAAAAAAAAATTTTAAAAATCACAAGATGGCGGAAAAATCCAGCTCGGAAAATGGAGGAGGATTTTTTTTAAAACGGCTATATCTTTTGAACGGTTAGTTCGATTCTGGTAATTTTAACAGTTTTGGGTAAGAAAAAGATTATGTTTAGTACAAAAATTCTTTTGAAAATATTTATATTATATTATTAAAAAATTTTCGGAAAAGTTTTAGAAAATGTGCTTTTTCAAAAAAGCTTTGGGTCCAAACTTTTTGAAATTTTTTTTAAAGACAGCCCAAAATATGTTCTATTAATGGTATAAATAACATGATTCACACTTTTTAGGTTTTTGAAATGTTTGTATTTTAGCAAGGATATATTTGAAGATATTAAATAAAAACATGAAATATCTATTTGAAAATTTTTATTTTCTTAAAAGTCAAGTCTGAGGAACTATACCGAACATTTAGCACATTATTTTGAGGTGCTGATGGTATAAATGAGTGCCATTTATGTGTAGCTTTAATAGTTATTGGCTTATACTTTGAATAGCGCTCTTCCAATTCGAGATCACAGCATCTATATTCATCGGCAGTAACATATATGAATTGTATGTCTGTACGTGAGGTAACGAGCCATTCATACAATGTTTTTGGGTCGGTGATTGCATTCTCGTACCCCATTCTTAGCACTTGTTCCCTTGCCACACGCTTCACAGTGCCTCCAACTATATCACACGGCCCTTTTCCATGGGAAGTCCCAGAGTGCCACTCTGCTTCCATTACAAAATCGTCTTTGTTGAGTCTTAGATTCAGAAAATTTTTCTTATTTTTATATGATTGAGAAATGAGAAATTGTTAAAATCGACAGATAATATAAAGAGAATGTGTATTAAAACGCCTACTACGATTTTTATATACGAGAAAAATAATCTTCCATTGATGACTTACAAATCCGATTTTTTTGTAAATATCCTAAATTGTTTTTATTTAATATCTTCAAATATATACTTGCTAAAATCCAAACATTTCAAAAACCCAAAAAGTGTGCATCGTGTAATTTATACCATTAAAAGAACAAATCTTAGGCTATCTCTGATAAAAATTTGGACACAAAACTTTTTTGATAAAGCACATTTTCTAAAACTTTCCCGAAAATTTTTTAATAATATAATATAAATATTTTTAAAAGAATTTTTGTACTAAACATAATCTTTTTCTTACTCAAAACTGTTAAAATTACCAGAATCAAACAAACGGTTTAAAAGATACAGCCGTTTTAAAAAAAATCCTCTTCCATCCTCTGCAGCTGTGTGAGTGTCAAAATAATCGTTTTTATATAAACGTGTGTATTTCATTTTTGACGGGCTGTAGTCGTGTAGCCGCTGTCGTCTATGTGTTTCATACAATATACTCGAAACTCAAGAATCAATACGCACTTATTAAATTTGGAATGAGTATCGAGAGATTTTATAAGGCTACAAGATTAAGATTTATGTTTGTCATTCGTAGCCATTTTCGTTAAGAATATTATGATGAATCCGCAGTTACCCGACAAAATGACGAATGTCATCGAGTTTGAAATATATTTTCATTTCAAATGCAAACAATTGCCGTTTTTTTAATTACCACCACATATAAGAAAAATCCCAAATATAAGATTATAATTATACTTCGGTGCCTTAAATGAAGAACGTTCCTGACAACTTTTTCATT
Organism: Cordilura impudica; assembly: GCA_963682025.1. NCBI lineage: Eukaryota > Metazoa > Arthropoda > Insecta > Diptera > Scathophagidae > Cordilura > Cordilura impudica. Next base: position 305,190,209 of record OY821518.1, read on the forward strand.
GATTTAAAATAAAAGTTCCCAAATAACATAAATCTATATATGTACATATGTATATAAAAAAATCAGTTAAGTTACACCATTTATGACTCAAGAACGGCTGTATCGATTTTTAATGATTTTGATTTGTTGGATTCGACTATTAAAATATTTGAAAAATTCACGGGGCATGGCACCTCGCATACAAAATAATATTCAGTATCACATATCTCGAGTACTATGGCAGGGAGAGCTTTGCAAATTTGTTTGAGGTTACAAATGCGAATGCCTTGTCGAAAATGGGAGGAATCAGAGGAGTGAGCGTGTCATCTCCCATCCAATTTTTGTGTAATATAAAACGGAGCGTAACGATACTTTGTGTGATTTCTCAGGTTATAATCTGAGTTGCCATGCTGAAAATAGGCCGCATAGCATCATTCGGCGAAAGAAATATACAATATCACATATCTCGAATATTGTGATAGGGAGAAGTGAATTTTTGAACTGAATTTTAAATTCACATTATCTTCCACCGCATAATTTACTCTTGAAAGTTGGATCACTAATTATACTGCTTCGAAACCTAAATGCACCAAAATTATACGAGTATCAGGTAAAGCGTTTCGTTATCAATAATATATTGGGTCACATTATTGAATCTACAATTAACAATGGCAAATTCAAATGCCAAGAATCACGATGATTCCATCAGATTCTCAAACTACATTTAAAGTCTTATAATTCCCAATTCTGGCATATGCAATAAATCTCAATACCAGCCAATGCAAGTCTGATGCTTGGATTTGGAAAATGCATGCTTCTAGTAAATTGGTAAGCCAAACGATTAGTTTGTATATGACGAAAATGGAGAAAGAAAAAATATTGGCCATACATTGGCTTCACAATAAGTTATTACTTAATAAGATCAGCATTATAGGAAATAAAATTTAATTTATTAAATAAAAAACAGAATATGCATTTGAGATAACATATGTAACCCTGAATTCACTTATTTTTTCATTTGTATGTAAAAAACCTTCAATCTTCATATGAAACCGCTCGCAAGACTCAACACAGGGAACTGATGTCAAAATGCAATTATATAAAACACACACTATGAAAACAACACAGATGGGGAAACTTTAACTGGGTTTTACTCAAAAACTTGTTTTGACACACTAGGTGGGTTTTCTTATGCAGGGTCACATACTAAGTTTCAAATCTGGGGATAAAATAATTATTTTAGACAGAACAACATTGGTTGTGTTAGCTAGTTTCAAATAAAATTTAAATAGTTTTGAAAAATATAAAACACAGTGAACGCACACAAGAAAAACAACGAAAAGATAATGAACAAGGGTCGGCATTGACCTCTACTGTCATATGTCAGTTGTCATTATTATTATCAGCATCATAATCACAGCTTTTTCATCATCATCATTAGTGTAGTTATAATTTGAGTTTTTATACCTTATATCTCTATGTGGTGAGGGTATAATGACTTTGTGCAGATGTTTGTAACTACTAAAAATATTTGACCTGACCCACCAGTTATTATACCGATAGACACAGATTCATATTCTACGTTGACTTAGCGATGTCCCTTCGTCTGTCTGTCTGTCCGTCCGCCCGAAAGGTCCATATAAACTACATATGTAACGAAACTACAGGTCGTAAATGTGAATATATTCTCTAATAAAATTTTATATATGAGTTTCAAAGGCCATAGGATGAACGCTTTTGATTAGAATCGTAAAATTGCAAGATCCAGATTATCGTTAAAGTTTGGTACATTTTTGTCTATTATACCCACTAATCTGTAGTCCAAAAATAAACCCTGTAGAACCATTTTTAGTCTTAGTCCCCATATAAAATGAGATTCGATCTCTTGTTTCAAAAAAAAAAAAAAATTATGTTGCATAGATTTTTTAAAAATTTGGTTTATATATGTTTTTGAGAACAGTAAGTGTCTTTACTAAATATGGTCTTGATCGGTCCATTTTTTGACCTAGTCCCCATATATTTTTTTATATCTACACGCCACAAGTTAATAATAATGGTACTAACATTTTATTTATGCTTATTTTATATATCCAATTATTGCCTCCTTAAATTTGGATTCAGACCCTCTCTTGAAGCGAATAGTATAGAGTATTGTATAGTCGGTTTACACCAACTATAATTTTTTTTACTTTTTTTTTAATTATACCAACAAGTGCGGTATAAATAAAGTCATCGTTCTTTGGCACGAATATATATTAGTAATTCAATATTAAAGAAACTGGAGGTCAAAGGGTGGACAGACAGTTCAGAGAACTATTAAGTTTAAATTAACAACAGAGATTCTCGATATTTTAACCACCGACAATGAACGGCATGTTTATACGACGAAAAATTTACTAAATTCTAAAATATAGCCGTAGGTCATCAGTGATGTGATGACTCATCACATAAGCTGAAAAGATGGGTTGTGTCATGATTCTTAATATAAAAACAAAGATATCTGCTACTCTTTGCATTATTATCTACAATTATCATTGAGATGTAATTAATTGAAAGTAAATGTTTCTTAAAACATCAATTTGTTTTAAAAATGTTTGCCTTTTTTTGTTTCCTTATTGCGATGAATTCAATTCTGCGATATTTTAAGAAATCATTAAGCAATAAAAGGAGTCAAAAATTAAACTAGTAGCTGTGTCTATAGTAGTTTATTGATTACTTTTACTTAACTAAACTTATCCAACCTCTCAATTCATTGAAATAAACCGTAAAAGTTCTTCTTTTTAATATCTTAATTCAATGCCTGGCAATCTCTTTCTTAGCAATCACTATTTATATCCCTGAATTCTGTGAAATTTTAAATATGAGTTCAAGTATTTGCTCGTAAATCACAAAATAATGATGACGAATCGTGAACATTACAATGCAATTTCCAAGTCAATATGATTGTAATAGAAATGTATGAAAGTTAAGATGTGGAAAAACGAAAATAAACGCAGAGAAAAAAAACTTATTTATCAAAAGATATGAAACAAGTAAGAAATAGTCGGTATAGGCGAACTATACGATAGCCTACACCATGAGTTTTGGGCCAATAATGGACGTGACAAATAGTCATAACTAAAATTTAAGTTATATAATCATTTAATAGTTTCTTGATGATGTATTTAAGTATGTATTTATTATGTGGGGAAATACATGGGTAAAATTTTTTTCGCCTACAGTTCAGGATACCCCCTCATTCTTTTACATTTATCTATACTAATATTTTTAAAAAATTTCAGTGTTAATTCCAACTCTAAGATGGTGCTCACTGATCAAACAGTTGTCAGTCTGTGGCCCTATGACTGTTTTCAGGTATTCATACAGAAAAATTATTAAAAGTTGAAATAAAACCAATTTATTCAGATATACATGTATTAATTAATTATTATTATCAGTAGATAACAATATTAGTGATGTATTACAAAATAATTAGCATTTTTAATATCTTTATACATTTGTATTTGCAATGCTATTAACAATATTTCGCTTTGTGGCTTCTGAATGCACTGCTTTCGTTTTGCTTCAACAACTTGCAATAGAAACTGTTTATCATCTTCATCATTGGTTAACAGTTTGTTAAAATCTTGCATTAGCTGAAAACCTCTCTCAGCTGTATGATTAACTACTCTTAGTTTTTTTTGTTGTTTTTTTACCTAATTTATAGTTGCTATTTTCTTCCCATTTTCTTGGCAATAATAATTTTAAAACGAGAAAAAAACTCAAAGGTACTTTCTGTTGAAAAACCTTTAAGGCTAGCATTATCTTTTAATACGTTTAATTGCCCTGGTCCTCTTACATTCTGCGAATTTTTTGCGATTTTCATTCCTTCAATAATTTGGCATTTATCTTCTGCTGAAATTTTTTCTGAAAATAATGCTAGACCTACTGATTCATCAGAAATATACCATAAGTGTTTTTGGAAAACTTTTCCTGCTGCTTTTCCAATTTCAGAGTCAATCTCCTCATATCTTTTAGGTCTTTCCATAACTTTAGATCATTTCCAGCAAGTGGAGCTTCAATCCATGCTTTACTATATAAAAGAGCTGCAAAATGTACAAATCGTCGGAGTTGTATCTATTCTTTCTTTATAGTATGGAAAACGTATTCCTGTTCCCTGAATAGGAAGATTTTAAAAGCATATAGAAGTTTAACTATCCAACGGGCGTGGTGAATTACACCTGGTGCTTTCCAATGCATTTTCTCAAGTAGATTGCCCAAAACAGCTAATGTCAACTCAATTACCTCTTCATAATCATTTCTAATTACTTTATAGTCATTTCTAATTACTAAAGATAAAAGAAAATCTACAGTAGATGAATTCTTCAATGCTTTCTTTAAGTTCAGTTCCCTGAAAATTTTTCTGTTCAATTGCTTGCCAAACATTTCGAAATCTGTTGAAGAGAGGGATTTCTGGTGAAGACGATGGCCCAAAATATACTTTTGCTAAAATTAGTTCCTTGACAGTTCATGACCAATGTGTCGTTCAAAATTAACATATGCCCCATTTAAATGACCAGTATTTACACTTGTTGTATGAAAACTCATAGCTTGAACTTCTCCTTCTACATTCCACTGTTTTAATAGCGTGAAAAAAAGATTTTGCAATGTTTTGCCCTGTACCTTCACCGTCCAATTTCGGTACACCAAGCAATTTTTCAGAGCCATCACCTGACACATATGCAGGTAGTCGATCAACTTTAGTTAATCCAAAATATTCGCAGCAGTTTGCCATCCCAATGTACGACTAATGAATGGCTGGGCTTGAATTTTGTCAACGCTGATTGAACAAATTCTTTTCTAGCTCTTTTTCGTGATATTTTAATTGCACTTCTTGATAAAGGAAGGCTAGAAAGATCATGTCCCAAAGCTGCAACAACTAGAACAATTATGCAAAGTGCTTCCCGATCTGATATTTTAATGCGATCTAAATCACTAGTAACATGGGGAGTAAACAGTTGAGCGGTGGGCGATGGGTAGAATTTAACTGTTTCAATTTAGCTTATTCATCATGACTTTTATTTTTATTGTCTAAGAAATCTTCGTCACTACTGGATTGAGAAATTGAGTTTTCTGAATCTGCGATTGGACCCACATTGGAAAATGCTGTTTTCTTTCGTGCTTCTTCCTTCTTTTTTCTATCAAGAATTCTTTCTTGCTTTTTTATCAGTTCTTTGTCTTGAGCACTGAAGAACATTTTACGTTTATTTCTTTGATCCATAAGGAAATCACAGTCTTCCTTAATTTTTAAAAGATTCAAAGCATTGACATGAACAACATCAAACAGAGAATCATTTTTGAAAAGAAGTTCTCTTTTTCTTTGGGATTCTGAGATACGACATTTATTCTTCTTCAAGAAAAGCCGTTTTTTATGAATTTTTTCATGCTTTTCAATTGCATGAGTTGCAAGAATAGTAGGAATGCCAGCTTTTTGCCGCACAATCAATACCTCTTCCAGTGTTCTATGACTAGCATTTCCAACTGATCTACTTTATTTTATATAATAATGAAACCGCTGTAGGACTTGCTTTATTGCTGGTAACTGTTTCAATGTGATTAACGAATTTAAATTTGTAAGACCTATCAAAAATATTTTTGATTAGTGAGACGAGTTGCTGAAGCCATTGCAACTAATTCAACCAAGAAAGTTTAGGCTGTAATAAATATTATTTAACTTCCAGCAGTAAAGGCTGAATTATAATTTTTATCTTAATCGCAATTACATTTATATTTTTATTATTGTAATAAATGAAATCAATGCAAATAAACACTTTTTGGTAACAAAAAATATTTTTTAGGCATGCATTCTAATCTAAAACTAAAAAATCTACCGAAATTGCTAAAAAGCATAAAATGGCAAGTCATTGAGCACCCTTTTCCAATAGGAGTAGAAAGCAGAAATTTTAGGAGAGTGATATTATTAGTAAATATTAAAAAAAGTGAAGGGTGTCTTGGTGTTTACTGGAAAAAAATTTTTTTTTGATCCAGTCTAATGGGGACTTGATATAAAACCAGTATGATCATGAATATATTTAGAGCGTTATAAATATAAAAAAACAATTTTAAGTAAAATAGGTTATAATTGTCTTTTACAGATTCAAATGAATCTCGGAAGGTAAGGATGGGTGCTGCGCTCTTTATTTATGGAACGATGATACATGGAATAATAAACTTACATAAACCAAATTTGATCGTGATATTTATAATAATTTGGATTTTTGGCAATGTAAGTAGATCTCATAGGAAGAGATTTGCATGAATTGAGTCCTATGATTGATGAAAGCTTGTATACACAAAATTTCGTCAGTTTATTTTAATATTACGGATGGACGGTCGGACGGACATCTTTAAATCAACTTAGAATATGATACTTATTCCATCGCTATAATAACCTGTGAGTCTGGGTCAAGTAGTATATCAAACTTATTATTCCACAAAAATGTTATGTAAAAAAAAAAACAAATCATTCAGAAATTTTTATAATAGGAGTAGCTTCTTTTCATTAAGTTCTCCAGCACAAATAAGGAAGCATTCGAATAAAAATTGCAAATAAAAAGAAAATATAAATGCAAACAAAGCATTATAAATTTCCGCTTTAATCATAAAAATGTAAACTAAATTCATTGAAATTTATTATTACAGAAAATCAAACATTCCACGCCACTTTCATCGTACTGGGTATATACAATTTTTCGTGCGAACTTCTTTTTATTTAACATTATTTCTTTTTTTAGTTTTAATTTAAATTTTTATACTTCAAAAACAAACAGTATTCTAATAAATAATACTGCAGTGTTGTCGATTTCTTTTTTACACCAGAGTTTAACAAAATCGCTAAAATATTTTAAAGTTTACAGTCAAAATAGCATAATTCTAAACATAATTCTAAAAGGTGTTTTGTATTAATTAACAAATAACTAAATATTGAAGCTTATCTTAGAATTAATATGGAATTTGACATCAAGTTATATGCTTAAATTCGAAAAATAAGGCAGTACTAAAGAGCTAATAATCATGCTTCTTAAATTTGAACATATACATAGATGATGATTTTTCAAGATTTAATTTGAAGAACAAAATTACTAAATTAACTGTTCACCTTCAGAAATTTATGGAAAGGTTTATGTTAGAGAAAAAGTCAGGAACGCGAATTTTAAAACAAATTTAATAGAATAAGGTAATGGTGAAGCCATTAACATTAAAAGGTCTTAAAAATTTAAAATAATTTTCTTATAATTTCAACTGCCACTTGCCATTTTAGAATATTGCAGTTTATTAAGCAAACTAAAATGTTGTTGCATATATTTTTTATATAAGAAATTTTATATATTTCATTGAAAACAAAAATACATTTTGAAACAAGCAAAAGTTTCTAAAAAATGGTCGCAATTTTAAGGTTCTTCTGTCGGAAAAAAAAATTTAAGCTGTTAGACAATTAGTGGTTTGTTTTGTTTTGCTACTAAATATACGAGTATGCTTAATAATCTCATAATCATCTTTTAATATTTTACGGTCTGCACCACGCATATACTTATAAACACAGTAACACTTACATACTCAACTCTACAGACAGAACAGAATATGTAAGTAATTTAGCAAAGACAAAACAACATTATATAAAGTTATATGTATGTATAATACAATAGCAACAACAAACTTGGAAGAATCGGTCAAAGTCAAGAAATAGACTCACACATTATAGAGGCAGACTGTAAAATTATTACATTCAAACCCATTATCGTAAATCATATCACACCCACTTCTATTGCCACCCATTATGCAGGCATAGTTAATGCCAAGCTAACGTAAACAACAACATAATTTTAAAAATTGTTGCCTATTTATTACTCACACTGGTTGATAATGCTGCTACATAAAGCTTTTGTATGAATAATATAATACACATATTTAAAGCTTGCGGAAGTCATATAACGTTGTGTGCCACAGTCAATTAATAAATGTGACCAACTAATAACATGAAAAAAAAATTTGAAAAATATTAAAAAATGGTTCTTTTGTAACTCAAATTAAATATTGGAAATGCTAATTTTTGTTGCAAATTGTAATACAATTGGATGCTGGGGTACGAGTATAAGCGAATTGCTAGATGACTTTATGACCAAGAAATTTTCCATCGACTTTCTAAAATGGATTAATTAATCGTTTAAAAGACTTTTTAAAGGAAATGAAAAATATAAAAAAAAACAAGTAAGAAAATTATAGTCGCTTTAGACGCCATACTATGCGTATGTTAAAGTGAAGTTCTCGAAGCAGCTTTATATGGGGGCTATGGCTAAGAATTGTCGTATAGGGATTAGTTTTGGACTACTGATTAATGGATGTAATAAACACACAAAAACCTAATGACCGGGATCTATGTAATAATTTGGATCTTATGGCAATTTAAGTCGAACTCACAGGGGCCAGTTGTATGGGGAGTAGGTCTGAATATGCACCGGTTTTCACCAATAAAATAACTTTGCCAAATTTCATCATATTTGTGGCCTATAGTTTCATTACTAGGAAGGACGGACGGACGGACAGACAGTCGGATGTGATTCCATATCAAGTATTTTTGATAGTTGCAACATCGGCATACAGGCAACATGAACTGACCAAATAGCGGTATAGGGTATAAATATGGATGGTCACGTTTAGCATAAGCTATTTCATCCTTTAGCAACACCAAGAATCATTTTAATATATAAGTGGTCTGAACAAACTTCATTAAAAAACTAATAAAAAAAAATGTTAAAATGAAAGCTTGAAAGCTTGATGGCCTAATTGTATTTTCTATTTCTGTTGGTGTTAGTTGTCTGCATTATGTCTTGTTGCTGTTGTTGGTTATAATTAATAATGAATGTAGAAAAAATGAGTTCCTTTTAGGCAGAGTAATGAGAAAATTACAACACAAGGTACCGGAAGAGGTGTCCATTTTAAACAAGATTATCTGAATTTAATTTTAAACGATAATTATGTTTACTCTTTTTAGGTATTAATTGTTATTCCCAAGCTACGAAAATAATTACAAATATATGCGTAACTTACCAAAGAAAAGTCAAATATATACTAACAGACTAAAAAATTTTCATTAGTTTAGAGTTAAACTAGTATTTCGTAAATTTTCTAAACGCAAACGTCGTGTGAACTCAACATGACATTGCGGATATCACCGCTATAAAATCTTGAAAACTATTGCTAGATTTGGAATGTTTAAGTTAAAGAAAAAACCATTAACAAACCATATAAAGAACCGAAAAGAACCAACAAGAAACTTTTTTATGACCTACAAAAATATCTAAAACCCAAAATAAAAAACATTCTAAAATCGTATAAGCATACAAAAACGGAGTTTTGCATATTTGTTTGTACGTTTGTATGTAGTTTATTGGAGTCTACTCCACTGAACCGATCGTCTTGATATTTCTACAGTAGGTAAGAGCCTCTCCGGAAAGAAGAATAGGACATATCTTTTTTGGATTTTTCAAGTGGGCGCCCCATCCCCCATATAAAGTAAATTTTTAACATCTAATATCTTGAGTACTACGACAGCAAGAGTTTTAAACTATGTACGTGTACATTAGGGTGGCCCTTCATTATATCAAGGGGAAAAAAGTGTACAAGCTCTCGGTTGTACCCCTTGAAATGTGCGAATTGCAAAAAAAAATGAGAAATACAAATTTTTGGGCCAATCAAAAAACATTTATAGGTGGCTCAACGTGGGTCAACGTGTTCAAGTGTGTTTATATGGGGAAATATGATTTTTTCAGATTTTACGAAAATTTCACTCTATAGTTTAATTTTGCAGACAAATTGTTATATAAATCGATATCAGTATTAAATTATCCTTCCTCTATAAAATTTCAAAATCGAATAAAAATTCGCCAAGAACTAGCAAATACCCCAGACCACTTTTGTGTAAAAAAAAAAAACTAGGTCATGAAATTTGAAGGCATTTTTCATCTTTGAGAAATTGATTAAAGGCTTAATTTTTTTGGTCTCTATGCCTATAAGTACTCAGATATGAAGTACTGCTTTATTATCACGTTGTTAACCTATTGCGCATTGAGACCGAAAATGGGAAATTTTTTTGATGGAGTTTTGAAAATTCCTTTTTCAAGTTTTAAAAAATTTTCTTAAACAAAATTTTAATAGATGGACCTACCTGCTACTTTAAGGTTTTGTTAAATGCATACCACAGATTACCGGCGTGCATTTTTACGTAAATACCTTTTTTTTCACTAGGATTTTATTTTTGCGGATTTCGAGAAAAATGGTATTTTTGTAAAATATTCACATATAACCCCAAGCTAACAGTCTTGAAACTTTTGACAAGTACATTAATTACCAATGTGAGTAGTCGTGGAAAATATGAGTGGAATCGCCAAAATAAAAAATCGCCAAATCCGAAAATCGAGACTGACAAATATCGTCACAATCAAAAATTGCAAAAATCAAATATCGCCAAAGTCAAAAATCACAAAAAACAAAAAACGGCATAGTCAAAAAACGCCAAAACAGAAAATCGAAATAACAAGAACGCCAAAAAAAATCGCCAGAACCGAAAATCGCGAGTATTACAAATTGCCAAAACCGAAATTGTGAATAACAAAAATCGCTAAAAATAAAAATCTCCAATATAAAAAATCGCCAATTTAAAAATCCTTAAAACCAAAAATCGATAAGCCAAAAATGGCCGAAATCAAAAGTCGTAAAATCGAAAATCTCCAATATCAAAAATCACAAAAACAAAAATCGCCAATAAAAAAGATAGCAAAAAAATAGTAAAAAATGCCACTCAAAAATCGCAAAAATCGAAAATCGCTCATAACAAAACTCACCAAACTCGAAGGACGCCAAAATCAGTAATTCCAAGCAAAACAAAAATCGTCAAAATCAAAAATCGCAAAAAACAATAATCGCCAAAGTTAAAAATGGCCATAATAAAAATCTATAATCGTTAAACAAAAATTAACAAAATCAAAAATCGCCAAAAAAAAAATAAATTAAATAGTTTTCTACAAAATCTATTCAGATTTTTTTTTTCGTTACGATGGGTGTAGCGAAGCGTATCGGGTTACAGTGTTATTAGAAAATCTCTTTATAGTTTGAGTTTTACTGTTGTTTTGCAATTGTGAATTATGTTATGTTAACGGAAAAACTTTATCAAAAAATTATAAATTATTTTTTTTTTCTTAAATTTTATTGACAAAGTCATAACCGAATTAACATACGCTATTCTCAGTTATTTGTAGGAAGAATATCAAAGGATAAATTAGAACAACATAAATAATTAATTGCAAATGATTATTTTTTAAAAACAAACCTGCAGGATATATTTGGAACTGCTATACAATTCGAAATATAACAATTACACTGAAATACATACAAACATGTGTTGAATTCATACAATTTCGTCTATTCAGCTAGAAAATCGAATATTTATGTTCGTCTTAGCCAATCACAAGAAGTATTGTAATACAACCATTAAGCACAAAATGAGAAGAAGAAATACACGAAATATGAATGTTAATTTACTTGCCACATCAATTGGGAAAACTGATTTCCAACAATTTGTCAACAATTCATACTTTTATCAGATGTTTGATTGAAATTTTCTAATCAAACTTAACGTGAGATTGATGCGCTTTTGTTACAGCTCACTAACAAACCAACTTAACTTTACAACTTCAATTTTCTACGAATGATTGCAATTGAATATGATTGATTATTTCAAATCATGAAAAAGTTACTCGTTTAGTCTTATGTCTGTATGTGTGTATACTCGTATATATAAGGGTTTGTTCTGTTTGATCAGCTCTAAAGCTTCTGGTACCTTCAAGTGCACATTTTCATAACCAATCATACGAGAAAATGAGAAACAGCGAATTTTTTTGTGTAAGCATTTAATTTTTTCGAATGAAGATTTAAAATAAAGCTGGATTGCAGTACTTTAATGTGATATATACGTTTATATTAAAGAAACTTCAAGATCTCATGGATGATATTATAAATTATAGAAATTGACATTTTTCGTATATTTAATAATTTCCGCCTTACTGTAAAATATGTAAGCATTACCATTAAAGGAACAATTTCTCTAATCAATTACGGCTGAAGAATAACGGATAATAGATTCGTTAACAAAGAGTAAACAAATTTTATTACGATTTTCGTTAAAGTTTGTTTTCACTAAATAGTTTTAGTTTTTTTTATTTATTTCCTAAAAAAAAAATTTTCTCTTCCTAAATCAAAATTCTTGTAAAAAAAAATTCTCCACTGTGCCTTTAATCTTGTTAACTAGAAATTCATTGCACTAAATGCAATTGACAGTTATTTGGCATGCGAACACAAACGAGAAAAGATTTCATAAGAAATAACTGTAAATTTGAAGTAAACAAACTTCAGATATGCATATAAAAGTCAATTGGAATAACTGCAATTGTGCTTTTATATACCACTTTAATATATTGCAGTTAAAGACAGTGACCTGTTGTTTTGAACTAGTTAGTCAGGCGCCTAAGTTGGCCTTTCTTAAGAAAGGACCAGCTACTTTCAAGAAAAGTTAAAGTTTTCAAGGAAAGATACTTCTTAAGAAAATGTACTTTCTTTAAAAAACAAACTTTTCAAAAAAGAACGGGACTTTTTTAACAAAAGATACTTTTTTAAAGAAAGTTACCTTTTAGAGAAACGGTAATTTTAAAGAAGCACTTGCAAAGAAAATGTTTTTTATGAAAAGATATTTTTATAGAAAATGTACTTTTTAAAAAAAAATTCCTTTTTAAAAAATATGTCTTTTTTTAAGAAAGGTACTTTTTATGAAAACGTTTTTTCTCAAAAATGAGTCTTTAAGGAAGAGGTGCTTTTTTACAGTTTCTTTTTATGAAAAGGTACCTTTTTTTACGAAAATGTATTTCTTTAAGAAAAACTATTTCTTAAGTTTTTTAAAAAATTGTATTTCTAAAGAAAATTTACTTGTTTCAGAAAAGGTATTTTTAATGAAAATCTTCTTTTTTAAAAATGTATCTTTTTAAAGAAAGGTACTTTTTTCAGAAAATGTACTTGTATAACAAAATGTAAATTTTTCAGAGAAATCTCTTCTTTAAGGCAGAGCATTTTCTTTATTTTCTTTCTGTACTTTTTAAAGAAAATGTATTTATTTTAAGAAAATTTACTTTTTAAGAATAAGTAAATTTTTAAGAAAATATGTATGTTATTTTAAGAAAATTAACGTTTTTAAAAATTGGGTTTTTTTAAGAAAAGGTACTTTTTTCACAAAATTTACATTATTCAGAAAAGATACTTTTTAAGAAAAGTTACCTTTTTAAGAAAAACCACTTTTTTAGAAATATATTTAAAAAAAAAAGAAAATAGACTTTTATGAGAAATGCTACTTTTTCAAGAAAAGATAATTTTTTAAAGAAAGTCACTTTTTAAGAAAAGGTACTTTTACAGAAAAGGTATTACCCTAAAAATGTGTTTTTTTTTCAGAAAAAGTTACTTCTTTAGAAAAGGTACTTTTCTCAGAAAAGGTACTTTGTTAAAAAAATTTAGTTTTTTAAGAAAATGAATTACGAAAATTTACTTTTTTGGGTACTTTTTTAAACAAATATACATTTTTAAAAAAGGATCGTTTTGAAGAAATGGTGCTTTTTTCAGAAAAGGTGCTATTCCAGAAAAAGTACATATTATAAAAATTTAGTTTTCTTTTTAATTTAAGTCTTTTTTACGAAAATTTACTTTAAAAAAAAATATACATTTTTAAGAAAATTTACTTTTATAAAAATAAGTATATTAGGAGAAAATGTCCTTTTTCGGAAAACGTAACTTTTTGCGAAATGTATACTTATACAAGAAAAAATTGTTTTGTATGAAATAAAATATAAAATATCATCTATAATAGCATCTATATACAGGCAAGGCTATATCTTGAGACCGATGATTTGTAAAGGAGTTTTCTGCAGATTTTGACCAAACTTATCTTATTTGAAAGGCAATTAGTTTCAGCTATCCACCAGATTTACAAATTTGTAACGTCTGGAACATTTTTGTACAGTAAAATGCATTTTAAAGTTGCTACTAACACGTACGTAAAGTTAATGTGTTTATAAAAAATATGAGTTTGTTTTCTACATTCACAATAACAGTTCTATTAAATTGAAAAATAATATTGGACATAAGCCATTCACAGTAATATTTTGTTGAATTTAAAAATAATTTTGTACATAAACCAATAACGCAATCGATATTTAAAAAGTGTTGAATTGTGAACTGTCTTATAAAATAATTTATTAAATGAAAAACAAAATTTCCTAGAATTTGCACTAAAATTTCGAGGGCTGGAATCTGCCAGTAATCATTAATGAGTACAAATATTTTAAGCAATAAGTAGCGGTCATCACTCTTAAGAACTTATTTGCAATCAAAGCATATTGGCCAAGTTAATGTTAGAAAAGGTGATAAAAAAAAACAAATAAAATTGTTGCAAGACTAAAAATTTCTTCAAAATTATGAAATACATTTTTTTTGTATTATATGTTTTTATTTTAGAAAACTTTTTTAATTTAAATTTAAACTTAATTTTATATTTCTTTGAATTCTAAATACTTAAGTTTTTAATTTGTTTTCTTAAACTGCCAGTAAGTATTTTAGAAACTCTCACATATAAGTATTTTCTGGAGATAAAATTTTTTTGGTTTATGAATTAACCTTAAAGAGAGTGAGATTTTAGTATTTCTATAATAATCAAATTAACATAACAAAGACCACAAAATCTTCCTTCTGCTAGCATCTAAAAAGGTCATTAATAATTGACCCCCACCATTCAGTTCACTACGTGACTTTACTTCACTTATAACTAACGACCGCACAAAAACATATACACACAGGAATTAAACATTAGTTTGTTTATTGTCTTAAATATTATGATTCGTTAATTGTTCCAAGGCGTATTTGTATATCTCTTTACAAAAAAAAAAAAAAAAACAATAAAAGCAAAGACAGGCCCTGGAATAATTAGACACAAAGTGTCTTTACACAGTTAAAATTTTGTTATTGTTTGCTGGTTGGTATGTTGTTTGGAGGGCGTTTACATGCTATCGAAGGATTGGATCAGACACAAAATTACAAGTGCAAAAATACTAAGAATTTATCATAATTTATAAAGTTTCTATTTATCTCTTTACAAAAATGCCATATTTCATTGAAGTTATTTCTCAATCCAACAAAATGTTACAACAGCCTACGGCCTTAAAGTGTCTTTTGGTTGGTTTAACAATGTTGTAATTGTCTTTGAATTGTTACCAGTAAATTGATGTTCAATGTATCGTTAAAATAGTTAAAAAGTTACTAACAAGCCAAACCATGACTGTAAAATGATTTGAAAATATGTAAATTTTCGTTTCATTAAATTATATAGAATATTCAATGAAGACTTTTTTAAAGTCAATTACTAAGTCGATAACAAGTCAAAGTTGTTTAACAGCTATAAAATTACATAAAAAAGCTTTGACAGCTTAATTAAACTTTCCAACGTGTTAATCATAATCACGAGTTGACGTGATCTATCATGTCATATATATTATATACCTAAAATAATTAATCTAATTAATCTAAACTAAGCCTTCTTTGATTACCCCACTAATTTATTTTAAAGCTCGTTGTTGTTGCAGCATGTTTTTCTGCTTGGCGTTACTAGTCACTTGAATATTTCGCTAAATCAAAATGCGATCTTTATACTGACTATTTTGGATTGCAATTTTCACAAATTTCATAAATTTCACTAAAGAAAATCACATGATAAAACAATATTTAATACAATTTATTAAAGTTAGTATAAAAATTATTATTTAAATTTATGCAGAAAATGAAATTAAATAGAAAATTAAATAATATTTTAAACAAGTATGTATTTAAGAAGTGTGACATATAAAATACATGTGGTGATGAACTTAAGAAAAGTATTAAAATTTTACTGAACCATTTAAAAACCTAAGTTTAACTAAACTAAATAATGAAAAACTCAATTTCAGCGTAAATGAATTAGCCTAGAATTGAACTCCTTCCTTCTATTTAATTGTTAATAAATTCATATAAATTATTAAAAAAAAACACCGTCAAAGTATCAAAGTGTACAAATGAACATTTCTGAAAAGCAACTACACCTTGGAAACGGAAAAGTAATTAAAGAGCTGTATAAAGAAACCAACCTAAGCCAGACAGAAAAATGATACTTTTTACATTAAGAATCACTAGACTATAATTTAATTTCCATATATTCGCAGTTTATTTACAATTAGGAAAATTCCAATTGGGCGCGGAAGGGCTTATCGGCAACCAAGTTCATGGAGAGAGAGAGAGTTTTTTGAGATGCATTATTACCTTTAAAAAGCATAAACCATAAACGTTAATATTATAGCAACTTATTTAACTGTTTGTTCTTTTTCAGCAAGCCAATGCGTGTACACGTGCAAAACAGTACAAAAACCGTTTTTTGGAATACAACAATCGCTAAAAAGCGCTAGTATTTGATTTTACTTTTTATGTGTATATGAAAAAAAAAAAAAACGAAATTCGTGAAAATTTTGTTTTATTACAACCCAACATTTTCAAATGAAAACATAAACCAACTACAAATACTCTAAACCTGTCAGGCTGTAATATCTAATACTATTGGTTCTGATAACATACATCCCAGATTTTTAAAGGAAAATATCTCTCAACTGTTACCTCAAATTACCCACATTTTTAACACAATTATAATAAAAAGTATTTTTCTTCAAAGTTGGAGATATGCTAACACTTTACCTATTCTTAAGTCAAATAAAGGATATCAAACCATTGTTATCCTACCATACTTGCCTGAAATGCTAGAAATGATACAGCATCAGAAAGAGCCTAATGTCAGACAGATAATCAGGCCTTCGTCATAAACACAGCTGCATAACTGAATTTATTGAAACTTTTAAGTCACTCAAAGGCTTTCGATACTGTGAATCATGAAATACTCCTCATGAAGCTAAGATTTTTTTTTTATTTTTCACCTCCCGTAACTCGTCTTATTTCGTCTTATTTAGCAAATTGACAAGAAAATTCTTACGATAATAATAAAATGTTTAATGCTCCTCCAGCAAAAAGGGCTTCCAGCAAGGTTCTATTCTGGGACCGCTTCTTTTTGCTGTATACATAAATGATTTGCAGGGAAAACTTTCGTATTATAAAGTTAAAATGTATGCTGGTGATGTGCAACTTTATGTTTGTAGTCGGTTTGAAGAATTAAATGACGATGGTGCGAATCTAAATTTGGATCTAAAACAAATTCATTAATGGGCTATATCTCAACCCATTAAGTTTAAATACATCATTATTACCTGAAATCTGTGCTTCTACTTGCTATACCAGATATTATTCATAATCGCCAGATTACACAAAAAATCAAAAAACTTGGAATTATTTTCAGTAAAACTCATACCTGGCCCGGTCATACAAATGTCGGTTCAGCAAAAACATATTCAATGCTTCGATCACAATTTAAAACTCAACACCTTATACAAGTCCATGTACGAGTTCTACTTGCAAAAACCTATCTAATCCAACATTATTGTATGGATTCGAACTATTTGCCAGCTGTTATTCCGTTAGCTCTAGGAAATTAACAACTACGTTCTATTCTATATTAAGATATGTCTATAATTTGAACGCAATATGAATGAAAACTACGGTGTGAGCTTTTGCGATTTCCTGAAGATACGATCATTGATACTGACATATAAGACTCTATTTGGACGTGACCCTACATATCCTTTTCACATTCGAGAATAAATAATTCTATAATACAAATAAGGCATAATGTTTGAAATTAATACATTTTAGTAGAAACATTGAATGAGGTTTTTATACCCTATACCACTATGGGGTTTTGGTATAATGACTTTGTGCTGCTGTTTGTAACTACCAAAAATATTTGACCTAGACCCATCTTTTATTATACCGATCGACTCAGAATCACTTTCTGAGTCGATTTAGCGATGTCCGTCCGTCCGTCTGTGTGTCCGTGTAAACCTTGTAATCAAACTACAGGTCGCAAATATGAATATATTTTGATGAAATTTGCTATGTAAGCTTTTATGGGCCATACGATGAACACTATTGAAATTGGTGAAATTCGGTCCATGTTGAGGCCTAGTCCCTATACAAATGATCCCTATGAAATCGACATAAATTGCCATAAGATCCAAATTGTCGTATAGATCTCAGTCAAATTGGGTTTGTATGTGTTTATTACATCCATTAATGAGTAGTCCAAAAACGATACCTATGGGACAACTCTTAGTCATAGGCCCCATATAGAGTTGCTTCCCGATCTTCACTTAAATCTATCAAAAAACAAAAATATTGCACAGATTTTTCTCAAATTTGGTTTTTACATGTTTTTACAAAAAATAAGTGACCTCACCAAATATGGTCAGCATCGGTCCATTTTTCAACCTAGTCCCCATATAAATATAGCACGCAATATGAACTTTTTCTTATCTGCAGCCAAAAAAAAAAAATTAATAACAATGCCTTTAAAATTTGGTTTATGCTTACTTCCTATATCGAATTATTTGGATGGAAGAGATCGGGTCTCTAAACCATGGTATAATTTCTTACTTTTTTAAATTGCATAACATAAATTTTACTTTTTTAGTCCATATTTCATACACATAAAAAGAATTAACGGAATTATGTTTAGAGAATTTTAATAAATCATGCGCTGAACGGCTCTATAAATATGTCCCAGTGAAAAATAACCCAGAAAAATTACAAATCGCTCAAAAGGGAGATGAAATGTTGCACAAAAAATATCAAAAATGGCAACAAAACAAAAAAAAAATTAAAAATGGCAAAAAAAATAATGCCCAAAAATTAATCAATATTTTTCATGTGAAAATTTACTCAAAAATCCAGTTAGAAAAATAATTGAAGAGTGTCTTGTTCAACTGCATGACAATATGGACAGTGAAAAAGCTGATGTCCGTCAGTCCGCCCGTCCGTCGGTCTGTGTATACATGTAAACTTTGTAACCAAACTGCAGGTGGGAAATATAAATATATTTTGATGAAATTTAGTATATAAGCGTTTATCGGCCATTGGGCGAACGATGTTAAAATTAGTGATAATCGGTGCTTGTTCAGACCTAGCCCCAATAACCGTTATGAGATCGACTTAAATTGCAATAATATCCAAATTATCATATATATCGGTCAAAATGGGTTGGTGCATGTTTATTACATCCATTTATCAGTAGCCCTTAATAAATCTTCTAGGATAATTCTTGGTTATAGCCCCCATATTAAGCTGATTCCATATCTTTACCTAACTCTATTAAAAAATAAAAATATTGCACAGATTTTTCTCAAATTTGTTTTGTATATGTTTTTGCAAGAAATAAGTGACTTTAACAAATATGGTCAGGATCTGTCCATTTTTCGACCAAGTCCCCATATAAATATAGCATACGTATGAACTTTTTCATATCCGAAGGCAAATAAATTAATAACAATGCCACTAAAATTAGGTTTATGGTCATTTTCTATACCTAATTAGTTGGACCTAAGAGATAGCGTCTCTAAACACAAGGTATAAGGTATCGTATGATCGGTCTAGACCGACTATAATTTTGATACTTGTTAGAAAATCTTTTATGTTGACTTCATAAAGGCTTTTGTAATATGCTGATAAATGGTAATATTTTCGAAATTTGAAGAGATATCTTAATATTGCGTTGTAAGTTCCGATAAGTTTTTTTTCCGGGTTTTCAACTTTTCGTAGCCGTGCAGTGAAGTGGCGATAAGTGTTAATTTGTTCACAGTGGTCGTAACATAGAGAAAGTTTTCCCAGATACGGCATTCATATCATAAGACCAGGTGAGAGTATTATTAAAGATGATACCCAAATTTTTGGTTGAATATACAATTTTGAATTGGTTCATTATTTATAGTTGTAACTGGTTCAATATTAAAATTAACTGATTTATAAATATAATATAAACTAGCAGATTCCAGCTCTCGAAATTCGAGTATAAATTCTAGGAAACTTTTTTTTTCATAAGTTAAAGATCCTAAAGGTATGCTAATCAATTATAGCCAATTCACAAATCAACACAAAAACAAAACTTATTTTTATTACAAACACATTAAAAAATTTAATAAACACACACATTGCATTGTATAATTATACCCTATACCACTATGTGGTTTGGGTATAATGACTCTGTGCTGCTGTTTGTAACAACCAAAAATATTTGACCCAGACCCATCTTTAATTATTGAATTAGAATCACTTTTTGAGTTGATTTAACAATGTCCGTCCGTCCGTCCGTCCGTCCGTCTGTGTGTCCATGTAAACCTTGTAATCAAACTGCAGGTCGCAAATATGAATATATTTCGATGAAATTTGGTATATGAATGAACGCTGTTGAAATTGGTGAGAATCGGTCCATGTTCAGACCTAGCCCCCATACAAATTACCCTTATGAAATCGACATAAATCGCCATAGGATCCAAATTGTCATATAGATCTTACTCAAATTGGGTTTGTAAGCGTTCATTACATCCATGAATGAGTAGTCCAAAAATGCTCCCTTTGGCCCCATATAGAGCTGCTTCCCGATCTTCACTTAAATCTATTAAAATACAAAAATATTGCACTGATTCTTCTCAAATTTTGTTTGTATAGAACAAAACATCAGTCACAAGAAATCGCCTAGCCTATAAATATTTTAGATTAAATAAATTAATTGATCGACACAGCTGTACAAACCAAATTTGACCGGGATATTTATGATAATTTTGATCTAATAGGGGTTATTTGTATAGGGACTAGGTCTGACCATGCGCCGATTATTACCAATTTCAATAGCGTTCTTATTTACCAAACTTCATCAAAATATGTATATTCATATTCCCGACCTATAGTTTGATTACAAGGTTTATATGAACACGGGAAATACTAACGGACGGTGGGACTATGTGAAATATATTTGGTAGTACCAAACATCACCACAAACTTATTATATCCTGATCACAGACTGATATAGGGTATACATATTGTACGGATTCGTAAGTGTTATTAGGTTACAATTAAAACAGACTAATAGAATATTGCAAATGAGATTATTGTTGTGACTATTAAAACTACTTCCGCTTCGATTCTATTCAATTAAACATTAAAATTTCTTTTCAACTGTTTGCTTATCTACGTACTGACACACATATTTACACATGAGAGTCCCTCCGGCTGTCTTTGTTCCACATACATTGTGCATGTATTCAATGTTCGATTACTATTTACGTTGGTTAGCTATTTATGTGTATATTAGTGTATTGATTTCAAATGTCCTGTTGTTATGTCATGTTATTTTCATATGTATCTCTCATTTTTGGGTACACTTAAACTATGAGTTATTAAAATATAATTGATATAAATGTCATTTGTAGGCAATTATTGTTCTGCAGTACCTTTTTTAGAAAAACTAACTAAAATATATCGTTTGCTCACAGAGCCGTCACGGGCAGATTATATCAAGGAAATAAAGATTAAAGATTTTAAAGCTTTTATAAGAACATAAGAAAATATTTATAAAATTCTTCGGATATATTTTTGTTTTCCTGACAATCGAGTGATTAATGTACTGTTTGAATTTGTAAATCGAATTTGATTTAAATTCATTTATACAACAAAAGAAAATTGCTTTGTATATTTTAAAACAATATGGCTTACAAATCGCTATCACCGAGTTTGAAGTAGAATAAACAATATATTTTTCTGATATTTCTAAAATTATTTAACAATTATAGCAATAACAATTGAGCTGTTCCAATACAAATTTGATTACACGTATGGATGTGTGATTTTGGGCTTATGTGCAATGTACAAAAAACATTATTTTTGGCTAACCACTCAGTTTCGGATAGAATAAGATATATATAAAAAAAAAATTTGGAGATCGGTAATGGTGAAAAGCCAGGCTTTGGACCTAAATGGATAATAATGGCAAAGCTTTATTGTTCTATAACTCTTAAATAAACAGTTTCTGATGTGTAAACATCTATACGCTCAGGGGAGTGAAAATCTATTTCACAATACAATCACAAAAACCGAGTAAGACAAAAACGGTGTGAGGTACGATTGCATTGCTGAAGAGATTAGGAAGTGTTTGGAGATAAAATGAAGGCACGATTTATTTCGGAAGTGTTTGGAGATAAAATGAAGGAGCGAAGAGCGTTATAAAACCGTTTTAAAAAAGGAAAAACTAAAAATGAAAAATTAAAAATTGACAAGTTGCAAAAATAAATAATAATAAATATTTTTATATTAGCAGAGCCCCTGCAGTTGTGTGTTATAAGTGATAAATAGATGACGCCTTCTGTCTGATTTTAAAAAAGTTCCACAAAAAATCTTTAATTACTACTCACATTACTCACATAATTTTTTTATTAATAAAAATAAAAATTTTGACTTTGACCATTAAAGTTTATACTAAAGTCCAAAATGTCAATGGTTGCGCTTACATTTCTACATTAATATATTCTTATAAACTAATCACCTCAAACCCTTTAAAGAATTAGGGATTAACAAAGTTTGGAATATTTTGTTGGTTATATAAAGAAATAAAGAATAAAATTACGAGATTTACAAATTTTTAAATTTGAAAACGGAATTGGTAGACTGTTATTTCAGAACTTAGGTGAACCTATTTTAAAATTTCAAAATCTAAAAAAAATTATTCATATTTTATGAATGTTCGATATATTATAAAATATTATATACAATCATACACAAAAAATATATATCTATCTATAATAATAATAGGCTAGGCGTTTTCTTGTGACCGATGTTTTTTTCTACCGTTTTATCCCGATTTTGACCAAAAGTATATTATTTGAAAGGTATTTCTTTGTAGCCGTTTTGCAAATTTACAGATTTTAAAAATTTTTCCTTTATTTTGAGTAAATTGCATTTAAATTTGCTACTAACACATACATAAAACTAGTAAGAAAATTATAGTCGGTCGAGACCGACAATATGATACCCTATACCATGCGTTAAGAGACCCTATCTCTTAGGCCCAACTAACTGGATATAGAAAATAAGCATAAACCAAATTTGAGTGGGATTTTTTTAATTTTTTTGGCTGCAGATATGAAAAAGTTCATATCGGATGCTATATCTATATGGGGGCTAGGCCCAAAAATGGACCGATCCTGACCATGTTTGGTAAAGTCTCTTGTATTTTGCAAAAATATATACAAACAAAATTTGAGAAGAATCAGTGCAATATTTTTGTTTTTTGATAGATTTAAGTGAAGATCGGGAAGCAGCTCTATATGGGGCCTATGACTAAGAGTTGTCCCAGGGATCATTTTTAGACTACTCATTAATGGATGTAATAAATCCATACAAACCCAATTTGAGTAAGATCTATATGACAATTTGGATCTTATGGCAATTTATGTCGATTTCATAGGGGTCATTTGTATGGGGCTAGGTCTGAACATGGACCGATTCTCACCAATTTCAACAGCATTCATCCCATGGCCGATAAAAGATCAAAAACCAAATTTCATCAAAATATATTCATATTTGCGACCTGCAGTTTGATTAGAAGCTTTACATTGACACACAGACGGACGGACGGACGGACGGACGGACATCGTTTAATATAATCAGATAGTGATTCTGATTCGATCGGTATAATTAAAGACGGGTGTAGGTCAAATATAGTTGGTTGTTACAAACAGCAGCACAAAGTCATTATACCCAAACCACATAGTGGTATAGGGTATAATTACAAATATTACACATATGCTATATGCTATATGTGTTTTTATACCCTATAACACTATGTGGTTTGGGTATAATGACTTTGTGCTGCTGTTTGTAACAACCAAATATACTCGACCTAGACCCATCTTTAATTACAGCGATCGAATCAGAATCACTAACTGATTCGATTTAACGATGTCCGTCCGTGTGTCCGTCTGTCTGTGTGTCCATGTAAACTTTGTAATCAAATCTATCAAAAATCAAAAATATTGCACTGATTCGTCTCAAATTTTGTTTGTATATATTTTTGCAAAATACAAGAGACTTTACCAAACATAGTCAGGATCGTTCCATTTTTGGGCCTAGTCCCCATATAGATATAGCATCCGATATAAACTTTTTCATATCTGCAGCCAAAAAAATTAATAAAAATTCCACTCACATTTTGTTTATGCTTATTTTCTATATCCAGTTAGTTGGGCCTAAGAGAAAGGGTCTCTAAACGCTTGGTATAGGGTATCATATTGTCGGTCTCGACCGATATAATTTTCTTACTTGTTTAAATTTGTTAATGTGTTTTTTAATGAGTTTGTTATCTTCATTCACAATAATAATAAACCATAAAAGTGTTGGTTTCTGAATTGGCTAAGTTGAAAAAAAGCTTCCTAGAAATTGCACTCGAGCGCTGGAATCTGCTGGTATACAAATAAAACAAATTCGGGTTAGTTACACAATTTATAACTCAAAAAAGGCTGAATCGATTTTATTGCTTTTTGATTTGTTGGATTCATATCTGTCCCGAATAACAGAACAACTATTAAAACATCTGGACAAATAAGTGAGCGTGTCACCTTATACATAAAGTGATTTTGCAATATCCTATATCTTGAGTAATATAAAAGGGAGATACTTTGTGTGAGTGGCCTTGGCTAGCCTCGCTGAAAGTTATCGATATCGGATCAGTAGGCGTGCGCCTTCCATATCACATATATCGAATTCTATGATAGGGAGAGCTTGGCAAATTTGTGTGACGACATGTGTTATTAGAGAAGAAGATGAAGGAGTGAATTAAGAATTGACTTTCTAAGCTCATCAGGTCGTCCACCACATAATTTACTATTGAAAGTTGGGTTATCAATTATAATGCTTCGAAACAAAATTGGTTCATTATCAAGGAAATAGTGCGTAAAATTATGAAATCGACAATCATCATTGCCAAATTTGAAGGAGACACGTTGTACTGCCAAGATGCACGATGATTCCAACAGATTCTCCAAATACATTTAAAGTCTTATAATTTCCAATTCGTCTAGATATGCAATGCCAATCAATAAATCTCAATGCCATCCAATGTAATTCTGAGGCTTGGAGTTGGAAAATGTATGCTTCGGCCATGGTCTATTATATGTAGCCTGCTTAAGAGTTAGTAGGCCAAATGACCTTTTTGTATACTCCGAAAATGGAGAAACAAAAATATTGTTCACACGTTGGCTTTATAATATATTATTATTTATCTAAAGCAAAATTGAATTTACTAAATGGAAAACAATCTACATTTAAAAAAAATCATGTCAATCCGATCGCAGCGAAGATGTGTAAACATCTAGTAATTAAAGATTTTTGTATCTCACTTTTTTAAAAACAGAAAGCGTCATCTATGTATCACTTATAGCAAACAACTGCAGGGACTCTGGTTATAGTTGTTGAATTATGTATATGTTATATGTTTATATTGTGAAATTTTTGTCATTTTACTGCAAGGGGTTGTTGAATTAGCTGAAACAAATTTATATCATAATTTTTTCACCAATACAATCATAAGTCACACCGATTTGTCTTACTTCTCACAGCGTAACATGTGATTGTATTGTGAAATAGTAATTTACCACCCTGCGCGTATAGATGTTTACACATCATAACATATTGAGTTCCATTTCATTCCAATTAAAAAAATTATTTTCGTAATTGAAATACATATCAAAACAAAATTGAGGCTAAAATAATTATTTTAGAGAGAACAGCGTTTGCCGGGTAGCTAGTACGAAGTATGACTAATAAAACTAGAGTGAATGCTCTACACAATTATGTAAACCATACTCAAAAAATAAAATTAAAATTCCTCAAAAATGTTTACATTGACTTATAAGACAATTAAAGGTCATATTAAGGTTAAAAGAGAAATGAAAAACTTATAACTTTTTTATTCTATATAAATAAACTTATATGAGGCAAACATTAAAGGATGAAATCTAAAATTAGCATTTAATATTAAGCTAATAAACAATATGGCATAAGGCATGGACCTACACAATGGCAATGTTATTTATGCTGCCTTTTGTGTTCGTAATAATTCAGCTATGCAATACTAAATTTTCATGTTTCAAAATTGCATAATATACCATAATGATAATTCACAATTTTAAACCGTTAACTAGGTCAACATTAGGGAGTGCACTAATTTCAAAATTGCAACGTAAACCATAATGATAATTCACAATTATAAACCGTTAAGGATGTCAACATTAGGGTGTGAACTAATTTCAAAATTATTCAGTTTTTCCGCAGTTCAATGCAATTATGCATAAAAATGTTTAGTTATTGAAATAAATTTAAATAAAAATTTAACTTTACCTTTATCTTAAACATTATACATACTTTAAGCAATTTTATATTTCTTTCGGTTTAGATATAATTGCAAATATTGCCAAGACATCATTATTACTGCCTTAGCACATATCAAAGTCACTGTTGTTTTATTGCAACACTTATATTCAATAAACTTCATATCCAAGAAACATGCCAGCAGCGCTTTTGTGGCAGCTGACATCTATTATCTCTTATAAATCTTATGCTGATTTGAACGATTGCTCAACTTGATGGTTTGTCGTTAATTAAATGTTTGATTAAAGATTACAAATGAAATTTCTTGTTTTTATATTTTAAAAACACAAAATACTAAATAATATTTCAGCGAAAATTCATAATTTTGTTTTTAAATTTCAATCAAGGTATTTTAGCTATTAATCGATGACTGATCGAGTTTTAAAAAGCCAAATGTCTACAGAATATTTATTTAACAAACATAAACAAGATGACTCAAAACTTTAATGGCATTGTTGAAACAAACATCAATAATTAAACCGGATAACCCATAACAAGATATATAAAAATTTATTTAAGTCAAAAAAAAAAAGATTTAAAAGATTATCAACTTACAGTCTGTTTCAAAATGTGGCTTTATATTATATTTGTAAATACAGCTATGGACAGAGAAATGGCATAAATTTTTTTCATATGCTGAATTATCGAAAATGTTGTGTAAAAAGAGACGAAAAGTGTTTGGTATTTTTCCAAAGAAAAACCTTTATATTCAATAACACTGTGGAACAAATTCAGGTTAGCAAAAGTTAGGTCGATTCTGAGAGTGAGGGGTGAAAATAGAGGCTAAATTAGAAGACCCGTATCGCGGCGTTTGTTTATGTTAGTTCGAATTTTTTTTTTAATCAACCTTCGAACTTTGCAGTCAAATGCCGATTTTCAGCATATTATTTATATGGTTTTTTGGCTATAATCGTCGACTAATTGATATTTTTTCAATCTGTAAAAGCCAAATTATTGCTAGTGACCTGTGCAACAATCAAAATTTTGATTTAGAAAAAAGAAAAAAATTGATTTAGAAAATTTTTGTGGTGCTTATGAAGCAAAATGTTGCAAAAATTATTTTTTTTTCATGCTCTTTGAAAATATTTTCCACAAGACTAAGTCTTTTTTGCTTTCTGTTTGATCTATAATATGCTTCTCAGTTTCTTCAATAAATATAATTTGAAAAGAAAACAATCATAATACAAAACTTGCGTTTTCCAACTTAATATTAATTTACTTCTCATTTTTTATGTACCAATTTTGTTCAGTGTTGGTTTTGAAGAAACATTGAAAAAGAAATTAAAAAATATGGAAAAAAAAAATATATTTTTGAAATATTAGTTATGAAAAGTTTTAAGTAAAAAAATTAAATAAATTAAATTAATGATTTGACCAGTTGCCGTTTAGCAGGCAGCTGTGAATCAACATCACTGTTCTCTCTAATATCTTGGTCATCGTCATCATCATCAGAAAGGTTGATAATTGCGTCCAACAGATATTCTGGAATTTCATCTTTGTCTTCCCCTTCTTCCTCTTTTTCCTCGTCTTCCTCTTCTTCAAAGGTGTTTTTATACCACCAACAAATTTCAGCGAGTATTGCATTTGGAGATTTCTTTCCTCTATCCTGAAACGAAAATAGTTTTCAACCGTTAACATGTTTAAATTGTGCACTCTGACAAAGATATTAGAAAAATCTAGGAATAAAAAATATGCACACTCTATAGTTACCTTATTTCAAACGGAAGCGCGGTTGGGTGATAACGTTCGCCTTGCTCATCTGATTCAGTTGGCAACTGTTGAGCGAGTTGATCAAGATGCTGATGCAAGAGATGAATAATGTACGACATATTAACCCCAATTTCATCGAAAGCTGCCAACATGTTTGCAACAGTTTTATTCTTTGCTTTCCTTCTATTCAAAGTTTTATGGTAGTTGATACATCCATAGCAATTTTCTTCTTGATGCGGGCTGTTGTCTAACCACATCATTGGTATACCAAAAGGCATAGCCTTCTTCTTTTCACTTTTCCATTGCATTTTAGGGGCATAGTTTACGTCAGTGATAAACTCTTGCAAGAAATATTGTTTATAGGCTTCCAAAAAAAAATCACTCGCATTGCCACATTTTTCATCGCTTGCTATGAAACGTCCACAAACATTACAAAAATGGTCCATTTTACATTTTGGTTCCGACACTTTTAATACAATATATATTATGCAATGTTTTTTTTTTTTGTTATTTTTATGAAACCCATGCACTTAACTTAAATCACTCACCAAATGAAATAAGTTCCAAAAAAATTAATAGCGAATTTTATCACAACCGAGCGAAAATTAAAAGACATCACCTTCGCCTGAGTTTCGAGTCTTAACTGAATCTTCATTTTTGAAATTAGTTCGCTTGTACGAAATAAAAAAAAATCGGTTGAAAACAAAAAAGTTGTTTTACTAAATCCTAATTCTTGGAACTTCCGTTTTTAATTACTTCTACCTAAATCGCTATTTATTATTATTTAATGGTTTTGGGTTTTTTAACGCAAATTATCGACTAAGACCATCTTCTTTTCAAATGAAATTTATTGAAGAAACTGAGAAGCATATTATAGATCAAACAGAAAGCAAAAAAAACTTAGTTTTGTGAAAAATATTTTCAAAAAGCATGAAAAAAAATTTTGCTTCATAAGCACCACAAAAATTTTCTAAATCAATTTTTTTTTTAAATTTTAATTGTTGCACAGGTCTCTAGCAATAATTTGGCTTTTACAGATTGAAAAAATATCAATTGGTCGACGAGTTACAGCCAAAAAAAACCATATAAACAATATGCTGAAAAGCGGCATTTGACTGCAAAGTTCAAAGGTCGATTAAAAAAAAAATTCGAACTAACATAAACAAAAGCCGTGATACGGGTCTTCTAATTTAGCCTCTATTTTTACCCCTCACTCTCAGAATCGACCTAACTTTTGCTAAGCTGAATTTGTTCTACAGTGTAATAATACAAACTTAGGTTATAATTCATTAATAAAAAATTAAAAATTATGAATATGTAAAAAAAACAAACGAAATGTGCTGGACGCAGAGATATTACGTTCCGAAAAATAAAAAAAATTCATTTTGCAATGGCATTTGATACTATTTTTGAATATACAAGTTTGCAGATCATTAATATTTTGTACCAAAACTTTTGTTTTTGATTAGAGTTTCACACCTGCGGCCCACGCTCTCTACGAGTTTTTGAAATTTTCGTTGTAGCAGTTTTGATACTTTTAATTCGCGATTTCAACCTTGACTTCATTCCACAGGTTCTCCATTGGATTTAATTCAGGGCTTTGCGCTACCCAATCCAAAAAGTCGAACTTCTCTGCCCAAAACCAATGTTTTACTAGTTTGGAGGAGTCTTTGGGGGGGGGGGGTCATTATTGTGCATAGAATGGTCAAGCACTGAAAGTTGTCCATTTTGCAATTAATTTTTATTAGGCGACCTTTTCCATGACAAGAAAATGCATTCTAAACCGTAACTTTACCTAATTTACCGCCTTCTGGGTGAACCTAGGCTTGTACTAATGACGTCTGGGAGAGTGAACAATGTACTACAAGCTGATCGTATCCTATTGGCCATCGTTTCGTCACTTCATAACACGTTTTTCCAGGAATCAATGCTTTTCTCTTTATAGAATTTGGCGAAAGTTAATCGTTTTAACTTAGTGGTGTAGGCTTTTTATACCCTATACCACTATGTGGTCAGGGTATAATGGGTTTATGATGATGTTTATAACTACCAAAAATATTTGCCGTAGACTCAACAATTATTAAACTGATCGATTCAGAATCACTTTCTGGGATAATTTGACTATGTCCGTCGGTCCGTCGCAAATATGAATATATTTTGAAGAAATTTGGTATATAAGCTTCTATCAGTTATGGGGTGAAAGCTGTTGAAATTGGTGAAAATCGGTGCATATTCAGACCTAGTCCGCATACAAGTGATTCCTACGAGATTTAAGTTGCCATAAGACCGAAATTATCACATAGATCTCGGTCAAATTTAGTTTGTGTATGTTTATTATAACCATTAACTAGTCAGTCGGTCAAATAAATCATGTAGGACTATTTTTCGTCATATAAAAGCTGTTTCCGATCTTTACTTGAACGCATTTTAAAAAAAATATTATACCGACTTTTCTCAAATTTAGTTTGTTGTTCATGTTTTCGCAAAATAAGGGACTTTACCAAATATCGTGAGGTTCGGCCATTTTATTGGTCTAGTCCCCATGACTTGAATGTATCATTTTTCACTATTCTTTCAATGGCTGCGCTTGTAAGCATATGTGTAAGCATGTACATCGGAATTCTCTATACAAGAATGAATTGCATTGTACACTTTTTTTTAGAACTATGAATAAGTTTAGCAACATCCATCCTTTTTCCCCTTCTTTATGTATTTTCCATACTATCCGTTTTTCCATAATTGTGGCATGTTTACCTGTTCCAATTTTTAGAAATTTTTGACACTTTTATTAGATAATTTTTCGACCGTACAAAATATCAGGTGGTTCTAGAGATTCGACTACTGAATGCTTGAAGTAATTTGGGCATTCATGTGTCCATTTAAAATTATCTTTCTTTACAAAAAATAATAATGGCAAATAATAGGCAGAATATAACGAAATATTTGTGCGCTGAACGAAAACAATTAACACTTTCATGCACTTTTCCAAAAAAAAAAAAAAAACGTGTGCGTCCGATCACAGGCGAGGTGTGTAAACATCTAGTAACTACAAATTTTTTTATGACACTTTTTTAAAATCAAACAGAAAACGTCATATGTGTCTCACTTATAGCAAACAACTGCAGTGGCTCTGCTAATATAAAAATATCCATGATTATTTATTATTTGAATTGGTTAATTTTTAGTTTTTCCTTTTTTATTTTTAGTTTTTCATTATTCGTTTTTAATTTTTATTTTATTTTTTTATTTTTAATTTTTTATTTTTCATTTTTTTTTTTTTTTCATTTTTAATTTTTTGTTTTTAATTTTTCATTGTTAACTTTTCATTTCATATTTTTCGTATTTTATTTTTAATTTTTTATTTTTCTTTTTTTAATTTTCATTTTTAGTTTTTTAATTAAAATTTTTTTTTTACTTTTCAGTTCTCATTTTTCATTTTTCATATTTCATTTCTTATTTTTAATTTTTTTTTACATTGTTTATTTTTATTTTTTTTATTTTCCATTTTTCGTTTTTCATATTTCATTGTTTATTTTTTTAATTTTCATTTTTCGTTTTTCATTTTTCATTTTTTTTTTTCATTTTTTATTTTTCATTTATTATTTTTAATTTTTTATTTTCCATGTTTCATTTTTTATTTTTCATTTTTCGTTTTTCGTTTTTCGTTTTTTTTTCTTTTGTTATTTTTCATTTTTTATTTTTCATTTTTCGTTTTTCATTTTTGTTTTTTCATTTTTTATTTATAATTTTTATTTTTAACATTTTTTTATTCATTCTTCATTTCCATTTTTCATTTTTCGTTTTTAATTTTCTATTTTTTATTTATAATTTTTTATTTTTCATTTTTTGTTTTTCATTTTTTATTTTTCATTTTTAGTTTTTTAATTTTCATTTTTATTTTTTTATTTTTCATTTCTCATATTTCAGTTCTTATTTTTAATTTTTATTTTTAATTGTTTATTTTTCATTTTCCATTTTTTATTTTTTATTTTTTATTATTTAGTTTATATTTTTTATTTTTAATTTTTTTTTTTTTAATTTTTAATTTTTTGTTTTTAATTTTTCATTGTTAACTTTTCATTTCATATTTTTCGTATTTTATTTTTAATTTTTTATTTTTCATTTTTTAATTTTCATTTTTAGTTTTTTAATTAAAATTTTTTTTTTACTTTTCAGTTCTCATTTTTCATTTTTCATATTTCATTTCATATTTTTAATTTTTTTTTTCATTGTTTATTTTTATTTTTTTTATTTTCCATTTTTCGTTTTTCATATTTCATTGTTTATTTTTTTAATTTTCATTTTTCGTTTTTCATTTTTCATTTTTTTTTTTCATTTTTTATTTTTCATTTATTATTTTTAATTTTTTATTTTCCATGTTTCATTTTTTATTTTTCATTTTTCGTTTTTCGTTTTTTTTTTCTTTTGTTATTTTTCATTTTTTATTTTTCATTTTCCATTTTTCGTTTTTCATTTTTGTTTTTTCATTTTTTATTTATAATTTTTATTTTTAACATTTTTTTATTCATTTTTCATTTCCATTTTTCATTTTTCGTTTTTAATTTTCTATTTTTTATTTATAATTTTTTATTTTTTATTTTTTGTTTTTCATTTTTTATTTTTCATTTTTAGTTTTTTAATTTTCATTTTTATTTTTTTATTTTTCATTTCTCATATTTCAGTTCTTATTTTTAATTTTTATTTTTAATTGTTTATTTTTCATTTTCCATTTTTCGTTTTTCATATTTCATTGTTTATTTTTTTAATTTTTTAATTTTCATTTTTCGCTTTTCATTTTTCATTTTTTATTTTTCATTTATTTTTAATTTTTTATTTTGCATGTTTCATATTTATTTTTCATATTTTATTTTTCATTTTTCTTTTTTCTTTTTTTATTTTTCATTTTTTATTTTTCATTTTCCATTTTTCGTTTTTCATTTTCGATTTTTCATTGTTTATTTATAATTTTTTATTTTTAACATCTTTTTTAATTCATTTTACATTTCCAATTTTCTTTTTTCATTTCCATTTTTCATTTTTCGTTTTTATTTTCTATTTTTTATTTTTAAATTTTTATTTTTCATTTTTTGTTTTTCATTTTTTATTTTTCATTTTTTATTTTTTATTTTTAATTTTTTTAATTTTAATTTCTTATTTTTCATTTTTCGATTTTCATTTCTCATTTTTCGTTTTTCAGTTTTTATTTTTTAGTTTTCATTTTCCATTTTTCGTTTTTCATTTTTTATTTTTCATTTTTTATTTTTCATTTTTCATTTTACATTTTCCTTTTTTATTTTTGTATTTAATTTTTTATTTTTCATTTTGTTATTTTTCATTTTTCATTTTTTATTTTTAATTTTTTATTTTTCAAGAGCGCGTATAGATGTTTAAACATCAAACATTAACATTTATTTGACATCTAATATTGTGCCATTTATATGTACATGACTGTTTGTGCTCAAATAAAGTAGCATAAATATTTCTTCCCTAACTTACATATTAAACCATAAACATATTTCATGGAGAATCATTTACTATTAAGTCGAAAATACCAATATTTATGTGTTAACTTTCTAAGCTCCGCAATTAATTGGAGCACATCTAAATAGTTTGTTTCAAGGTTTCTATATAAAAACTTCTTTCAAATTACATTTCTATGTAAATTAACTGGCCACAGTAGAAGTTTAAAGTCATCTTCAAAAAAGCTTCTATTGGTATAAAATAAGCCATTAAGTGTTAAAACGTGTAATGATTTTACTTTGTTACTCATATACAACTATTAAATACAAAACAACAAATTTCATCGAACACTAATTTTCTTTAATATTTTTTTCAACCGCTGGTATATTTTGTCTTTTGAAAAAGGCTGCCGACGACAAAAAATTAACATTTAAATGCGTTAGTATCACGCTGTTGTCTGTCATGTAACAGAAGCCACCGTTACACGAATGTTTCGGCACCATACTATAGGAAGTCCATTTAAAAATATTGTTTGTCTAATGCAACAGAAAGGGGCTTATGAGTATCTATAGTTCCACACACATGAACTATTAGTACACAAATACTAATCATAGACAGTGACTTTGTCATTCACTGTTTCATTAACTAATTTACCAACTTGTCTTTAATACGAGTAAATGTGTCATTAAAACAAATCGTTGTCAATTAACGAAATTTAGTCCTAGCACGACTTTGGGCTCATAAATAACAAAAATATTTTTATTTTTTGGGGATTTATTTATGTAAAAATTTTCTTAATTGTTTGTTTGGTTGTTTGTGTGTTTGCTTGTGCACGAACTAGAGTGATCACTTATATTTCATTATTGAATAGCCAACACAGTCATCCAGATTAAACTAATATGAAGTTGCCATAGTAAGTTTTTCTTAAGATTTATAAAAAAAAATGAAATACCAACAAGATATTTATTTTTCTTTGTTATGAAAAATATTCTTACATTGATGCCATGGGAACTGAAAAACCTCTATTCTTTAATGAAACAATTTGTATTTCACAACACAATATTTAAATTTTTCTAATTAATATATTTTGGTAATTTTAATATTATTCTGATAAAAATCTGGCGTCAAGAAATTTTAATAACGAAGGATTTTGCATTTCAAAAAAACATGCAATAATAAGCAGTAACTTTATTGCAGTTTAGTACAATGTTACTAGCCATTCACAAAGAAAAGTAGAAAAGTGGCAATAATGAAATAAGAAATATATCTTTCTCATAACAAATCCCCTTCTCAACAATGACAAATAAATAAAAAGGCTTCCAACAGGCAAGCAACGCGAAAATAAAATATGTGCTATGCTTTTCCATTATAACATATATAATTGTACAACAATTTGATAGAATATAATAAAATTAAAAATACGGAGGGCACACTGCTAGAGCTAAATGGTAGTTAAGCAAAACAAATTGTTTTTTAAAACAAACAAGTAAGAAAATTATAGTGGGTCAAGACCGACTATACGATACCCTATACCATGCGTTTAGAGACCCTATCTCTCAGACCCAACTAACTGGATATAGAAAATAAGCATAAACGAAATTTGAGTGGGATTTTTATTAATTTTTTCGGCTGCAGATATGAAAAAGTTCATATCGGATGCTATATCTATATGGGGACTAGGCCCAAAAATGGACCAATCTTGACCATGTTTGGTAAAGTCTCTTGTATTTTGCAAAAATATATACAAACAAAATTTGAGAAGAATCAGTGCAATATTTTTGTTTTTTGATAGATATAAGTGAAGATCGGGAAGCAGCTCTATATGGGGCCTATGACTAAGAGTTGTCCAACAGGGATCGTTTTTGGACTACTCATTAATGAGTGTAATAAACGCATACAAACCCAATTCGAGTAAGATCTATATGACAATTTGGATCTTATGGCAATTTATGTCGATTTCATAGGGGTCATTTGTATGGGGGCTAGGTCTGAACATGGACCGATTCTCACCAATTTCAATAGCGTTCATCCCATGGCCGATAAAAGATTAAATACCAAATTTCATCAAAATATATTCATATTTGAGACCTGCAGTTTGATTACAAGCTTTACATGGACACACAGACGGACGGACGGACGGACGGACGGACGGACGGACGGACGGACGGACGGACATCGTTAAATCGAATCAGATAGTGATTCTGATTCGATCGGTATAATTAAAGATGGGTGTAGGTCAAATATTTTTGGTTGTTACAAACAGCAGCACAAAGTCATTATACCCAAACCACATAGTGGTATAGGGTATAAAAACAAACACGTATGTTGAAGTATGCAATGTGTACTCATATTTGGTAGGTCCAATTTTAATATTTTAATTTTTGTTGATACCATTCCAAAGAAAAGGGTATGAAAATATGACTATGAATGAAATATGACTAATATGAGTATTTTTATAGCCCCTATTTTTCCAGTAAGAAACGATAGGTGTATTTAATTAATTTTTAAACTTAATGCGGTGTCGTATCTGTTACATTCCAAAATACTTCTTTTTACTATTATTTTAGAATTTATTTTAGAATTCATGTGTTTTATATGCTTTATTAATAAACTAGCTCTTATATTAACTATAAACAACTGTTTCTTACATATCATACAAATAACTTGAGAGCTTTTCTGTGTTTTACAAAAATCCTCTAAAATGATGTGTGTTTGCTGTCATGTATGTCACGACTACTTTTTGACCCCCAATTTTTAATATCAATAATACTTTCTCCCTCTTTCTCCCCTTGTTCAGGTCCGTCTGCATAATTTTATATATTGTTATGAAAAATGAAAAACTTTTAGCGTATAATATTGGATTAGAAAGATCCGCGATTCTCATGTCTGTCACTATGGAATTAGTCACACAATCTATTTGTTTCGTAGTTGTTTTATATTTTAGTTTTTTGTAATGGAAAAGGTTAAGAGTATAATCCTTTGCAAGGATTCTCATTGGATTGGTTTCACAGCTAACGTATGTGAATTTAACTTTTTACCAAACAAACTATCTACTGCTTTTTGCTACGATGAGAATTATTGACCCGTCCCGGCATGCATGCAGAATATAGATCAACTTTTGTAAAAAATGTGCCAATATTTTTTGCATTATTTAAAGTATGAACATCTGATCTTGAGCCTGATTAATCTTTAACTTAATAATTAAAACTAGCAGATTCCAGCGCTCGAAATTCGAGTGGAATTTCTAGACAACTTTATTTTTCAACTTAGCCAATTCACAAACCAACACCTTTTTGGTTTATTATTATTGTGAATGAAGATAACAAACTTATTAACAAACACCTTAACAAAGTTAATAAACACACACATAGCATATGTATAATTTTATGTATGCGTTAGTAGCAACTTTAAATGCAATTTACTCAAAACAAAGAAAAATATTAAAAAATCTGTAAATCTGGTGGACAGCTAAAAAGAAATACCTTTTAAATAATATACGTTTGGTCAAAATCGGGATAAAATGGTAGAATAAAACATCGGTAACAAAAAATCGCCTAACCTATTAATATTATAGATGATAAAGATCGAAGATAAGATTTTTTTATTTTTATAGAAAATAATAAAATTTGAGGACTTCTTGGATGTGATTTTAAACTAATTCCAAAGAGAAAGCAGTTATGGGAAAAGTGGACTTTCAAATCAAAGTGATATCATATTTAAATATATACAAATATATATCGAGTAATCAAAAAAAAAAAAGAAATAAAAAATTTATATACAAAAAAAAAAAATAATAGAAGATATGCTTTCATTCGATTGCAGATTAACCAACGAATTAATGATCAGTTCATGATTAAATAATTTGTGGTCATTTACTTTACATTAGTAGCATACGTTCTAGATTGGCGGGAAGTTGACGACAATTCAATTATAAAAATCCGCCTCAACAACCAAACAGACAAAGAGAGTTAAATAAAAGCATTGATATTAAAAATGCATGTCCTTTTAGAATTCATTTTTTTTTCATTTACAGTAGACGAACTCATTGCACTAAAATGTGAACTTATTGTTAAAGTCAATTACTTAGTATTAATTTAGGTCATTTTACGAAGGTTGCAATGGACTAAATAAAAATTTAAATTGGTGTGGCTTAAAAGTTTGGTCATCTTGTAGAAATACAATGAAAATTGTGATACACAATTATAAAAAATATATAAGATAAATAAATATAATACATAAAATGAAATGTATTCTCCAATTTCTATTATTTAAAATAATAAATATTTTATATCTTACTAGCATTGTTAAAAGGTAACAGACTTAGCAGATTTAAGGCATAACAATTTCATTAAATTATTTTCCCACTGTTATCCAAATATTTTGTTAGGTTTTTAAAATTTGTGGCTTTTACTTTTAAGCTTATTATTATTAAACCATTGTCAACTACCTTTTTAGAAATGTTTGGAAGATTTTACATTTTCTTAAGTACTTCAAATTCCTATGTCGTCTACAAAATGAAAACACTCTCAGTATGTTATAACAAATCTAATAAAAATCCTATTAGCTGCAACACATTGGACAATTATTAAGACTTACTTCTACTTAATCCTCTATTAATTTATTAAAGGTAGAAACAGTAATAGACTGTTAAACACCAAGGAATTATAGTGAGTGCGACAGTGCTACAAATACAGCAACTAACAAGATGTGCAGCATCTAATCCACTTAAGCTTATTGGAATTTTTCTGATAAGTTAATGGAGATATTGGAATTCTTTTACTTATAAGATAAGAAGATTAAAAGCGACATGGATGATATAATAGCAACAAGAAAACGCATCTTGTTACATTTTTAGCTTTTACGATGCTGAATGAGATGTGGAAGAATAGAAAGGAAATTTCTATAAAATTGTAGGGTTGAGTAGGAAGGACGGAAAAAATCTTAGCTTATGAGAGTTCGATTAGTATCTTTTGTTTCTACAAAAATTTGGTAACAATTTCTGTAAATAGAATAGAAAATATCTCTAGTGAGCTTAAATATTTGCAAATATTAATATAATTTAAATTCCAATTTATCAATTTGATAAGTTATAAAAAGCAAGTAAGAAATTATAGTCGGTCTAAACTATACGATACCATATACCATGGTTTAGAAACCCTATCTCTTCGGTCCAACTAATTCGATATCGAAAATAAGCATAAAACAAATTTGAGTGGCATTGTTATTAATCGTTTTTGATGCAGATATGAAAAACTTTATATCGGATGCTATATTTATATAGGGACTAGGTCGAAATGTGGACCAATGCTGACCATATTTGATAAAGTCACTTACACTTTGAAAAAATATATACAAACCAAATTTGTGAAAAATTTGTGCAATATTTTTTTTTTTTGATAGATCTAAGTGAAAATCGGGAAGCAGCTTTATTTGGGGCCAATGATTAAGAATTGTCTTATTGAGATTATTTTTGGACTACTGATTAACGGATATAATAAACACACACAAACCCAATTTGAATGAGATCAATATGATAACTTGGATCTTATGACAATTTATGTCGATTTCATAGGGGTCTTTTGTATGGGGACTAGGTCTGAACATGGACCGAATTTCACCAATTTCAATAGAGTTCATCCTATAGCCGACAAAAGCTTATATACCAAATTCCATCAAAATATATTCATATTTGCGACCTGTAATTTGATTACAAGGTTTACATGGACATACAAACGGTTGGACGGACGGACGGACATCGCTAAATTGACTCAGTAAGTAATTCTGAGTCGATCGGTATAATAATAGATGAGTCTAGGTCAAATATTTTTGGTAGTTACAAACAGCAGCACAAAGTCATTATACCCAAACCACATGGTGGTATATGGTACCGCATCGAGAATGAAGTTGCGACCCTATAAAGTTTATATATTTTTGAGCCTTATAACAACTAGAGTTGATATAGCGATGTCCGTCCGTTTGTAGGTTTAATTCACGCTCATGCACAAATTAAACCATTTTCCTTTACAGACTTAGGACGGTATTATTTGGCATTATTTCAAGCAGGTGGTTGTTGAAAATGCAGCGGATCGGATATCACTGTGGCAAGATATGTCCTAAAATATGGAGACACCTCTAAAAAATTCAGTGTGTTTGTTGTAATAATTTAATATTAAGTTTATCAAATTGTTTATTTTTGAACATACTTTGTTTATGTTTATTATAAATTGTGCAATAAGTCCAGATATTAATATAGACATAAATCCCAGGTGGAGGTTATCAAAGATTCAGCACATTCGATTTTAGAACTCTTTATTTTAATTTTATTGTTGTTTTTTTATTGCAAGAACAAAATTTATTTCACAAAATTTCATATCTGTCTTAAAAAAGTTTGCCGAATATCTTCATTATACCCAATTCCACAATGTGGTCAAGTCTAATGAATTTGTTCTGATTTTTGTAACTACCATTTTTATTATATTGATCGACTCTGAAATAGTTTCTAAGTTGCTTTAGACATGTCCGTCCATCTGTATATGCGTCTGTCCCTTTATGTTCATGTAAATTTTGTAATCAAGCTGCAGGTCGCAAATAGGAATATATTTTGATAAAATTCACCATAAAATCGTTGACCATACCTTGCAGCCATATGTCATTATTGGGCGTATACACATTTTATATAATTAGCAAATTCTAGGTAATGAATTAATTTTAGACAATTAATAATTCAACACTTTTTAGATATTGACTGCGTCATTGTCGTAATTGGTTTATGTACAAAATTATTTTTCAATTCAACACAATTATTATTGTGAATGAAGAAAAGAAACTCTTTTTTTTTTGTAAGCACATTAACAAATTTAAGAAACACACACGTATCCTAGTATAATTTTATGTATGGCTTAGTAGCAACTTTAAATGCATTTTACTCCAAAAAATTTTAAAAACTAAAAACCTGTAAATCTGGTGGACAGCTAAAAAGAAATACCTTTCAAATAAAGTACATTTGGTCAAAATCGGGAGAAAACTGTGGAACAAATCATCGGTCACAAGGAATCGTCTTACCTATTATTAATATTATAGATAACTGTTTTTTTCCAAATATAATTAAAATTTTCGGTTAAGCAGGTGGAAAAGTGCTCTTCCGCTTTTTGAATGAATTTTTGGTACCTTGCACACAAAGTGTTATATGCCGATGTTTTTTGGTGACTTGTTAAAAGAAAAACTAGAAGTTTGAGTTTTTCCAATGATATATTTTAATTTTCCATTTGCGAAGTATTTTGTCATTATCAGTCGTATGCATATTTAATATAACTGACAGATCCCAGCACTCGAAATTCGTGTGCAAATTCTAGGAAATGTTACTTTTACATTTAATAAAGACCCTAAAGGGTCAACATTTTCTAAATATCGATTGTGTTATTCTCGTTATTGGTTTATGTCCAAAAATAATTTTTCAATTCAACACAATTATTATTGTGAATGAAGATACCAAACTTATTGTTTTTTCAAGCACATTAACAAATTTAATAAACACACACATATCATTGTGTAATTTTATGTATGTGTTAGTAGCAACTTTAAATGTATTTTACTCCAAGAAAATTTAAAAATTTAAAAAGCTGTTATCATGGTGGACAGCTAAAAACAAATGCTTTTCAAACAAGAAAATTTGGTCAAAATCGGGAGAAAACTGTTCAACGAATCATCGGTCACAAGAAATCGCCTTACCTATTAATAATATTATAGATAACTGTTTATTTTCCAAATATAATTAAAATTTTCAGTTAAGTGGAAAAGTGCTCTTCCACTTTTTAAACATCAGTTTTATTTTAAAAAAAAAAAAAAATAACTTCCAGATATTTGGCTGACTCAATTTTAGTCCCATGTTCACAAAGTGTTATTTGTGGAATTCTTTTTGGTTGACTTGTTAAAAGAAAAACTAGAAGTTTGAGTTTTCCATTAGTTGAAGTAGTTATCAGAATGAAGTAGAGCTCGTTTCATATTCGTCACTATTCCACTTGAAAGTTTTTCACTAGCAGACATAAAAGTAAAAAGTATACAATAGGTGAACAAATTTCAATTTGATCAATTTGGGGACTTTAATTTGTTTACTAAGGAATTTTAAATATATTGTTTTATCATATTTTTATATTTTCAAATAGGCAATGCTAATTTTTATTCTATTTGTACATTAATTTAATTAAACTTTTTTTATTACCATCAACACACTCAAAAGCCTTCATAATAATGTTAGAAAAAGTCAATTCAAATGTCTGTTAGAAATTGAATGACAAATAGACAATTCTGAATAAAAAAATTGTTTCCCCAAAACCATAATAAATTGTTTATTGTGCTCGAATACAAGGGTAGTAAATAAACAATAGTTCCTTTAGAAATGTTTGCGGATATGTTATGTCTGCTTCATGCATTTGTTCAACAAGCTGTTCATCTGGTGTTCTTTTTGAGGAATGACATACAAATTTGTATATTGTCTGTGAAAATATTATTGCAACAATGACAAAATTATAATAATGCTAGAGTCTTCTTCTAAATCTTCTTAATTTTTCTATGCAATATCTTGAACTTTTGTTTTGCATGAGAATTTTGTAGCTAGAATTTAATAAGGAAGTCTTTGCATCTATTGTCACATCAAAAACCACAATTAAATTTAATTGTTAACTATTCAATTGTTCATTCAAAGACAGGATTTATTATGTATTTGACTGACATCCAACTAGTGCGATCTAATCTAAGACTACTTAGTCACAAATGACTTTGGCTTATTTAAAATAGGCTTGAAAAAAAAAATAGTTTAAATAGACTTAATTTTTGAGTCCGTGAATAACTGTCAATAAAAATTTTAAGTTTTGTTCCACTTGTAGAATATTTTAGATTTTTTCAAGCCTTTAAAAATATTTTTTCTTTATTTTCGATAATTAAATATTAGTTCGTAAAATTACATAATAATCAACATATTCTTTTCGAAAGAATTTATTGAAAATTTCTTAGGATATTAAAGTAAAACTTTTTCAAAAGATATTATTGACATCTTTTTGACCTGATTACTAATGTTTCATAAATTTCCTTCATTCATTTGATTGCCAATAACGATATCGTAAGATGAGCATAAGCATCAATTATATTGATAGGTAAGGCGATTTCTTGTGACCGATTTATTTGTTCCACAGTTTTCTACCAATTTTGACCAAACGTATCTTATTTGAAAGGTATTTCTTTTTAGCTTCATTTTAAAAGAAATGAGGTCCGATAATGCACCAGCGTGTAAACCACACCAAATGGTGAATATTTCTGAATGTAGTAGCATATGTAGCATCTGTTGTAGATTGGTCTAACTAAATACGTGGCAAGGTTTTTTTTCTTAACGAACCCGATACGGTAAAAATGAGCCTCATCGCTGAACACAATCAATTTCCAACTGCTCTACAACCCAATCGGCGAAGGAACGAATGCGCCAGGATGATCTGATACGGGTGTAAGCAAACATATTTGCCCAAAAATTCTCCACGTAGTGGATGGACAGAGCCCCAATTCCTGCGACCGACGATGGATCAATAAATTAGGATCTTCTTCCAAACTTTCAATTACGCTGGTGATATTATCTTCAATACGCACATTCCTTCGACGTGTTAGTGTTATTTAGAGAGTGTGTGGTACGAAATATATCCGATTATGTGCGCCATTAAAATCAAGATGTCATCTGTAAGTTGCGCGAATCAAAGATGGATTTTCAAAGTAAATTTGGATAATTTGGTAGCACTTTTCAAGCATGAATCTATTCATGATGACAGTTCGTTTGACAGCTAACCCTTTCGTAAGTTCTATCTAAGCAAAAAAAAAAACACTCTATTTGTCCTATCTTGATAACATAAAAACAAGTAAGAAAATTATAGTCGGTCTAGACCGACTATACGATACCCTATACCATGCGTTTAGAAACCCTATCTCTTAGGCCCAACTAACTGGACATAGAAAATAAGCTAAAACCAAATTTGAGTGGGATTTTTATTAATTTTTTTGGCTGCAGATATGAAAAACTTCATATCGGATGCTATATCTATATAGGGACTAGGTCCAAAAATGGACCGATCCTGATCGTGTTTGGTAAAGTCTCTTGTATTTTGCAAAAATATATACAAACAAAATTTGAGAAGAATCAGTGCAATATTTTTGTTTTTTAATAGATTTAAGTGAAGATCGGGAAGCAGCTCTATATGGGGTCAAAGGGATCATTTTTGGACCATCCATTAATGGATGTAATGAACGCATACAAACCCAATTTGAGTAAGATCTATATGACAATTTGGATCTTATGGCAATTT
Source organism: Cordilura impudica (assembly GCA_963682025.1). Classification (NCBI taxonomy): domain Eukaryota; kingdom Metazoa; phylum Arthropoda; class Insecta; order Diptera; family Scathophagidae; genus Cordilura; species Cordilura impudica. The sequence goes on from OY821518.1 coordinate 305,234,206, forward strand.
ATGTCGATTTCATATGGGTAATTTGTATGGGGGCTAGCTCTGAACATGGACCGCTTCTCACCAATTTCAATAACGTTCATTCCATGGCCGATAGAAGCTTATATACCAAATTTCATCAAAATATATTCACATTTGCGACCTGCAGTTTGATTACAAGGTTTACATGGACACACAGACGGACGGACGGATGGACGGACGGATGGACGGACGGACGGACGGACGGACATTGTTAAAGCAACTCAGAAAGTGATTCTGATTCGTTCGGTATAATTAAAGATGGATCTAGGTCAAATATTTTTGGTTGTTACAAACAGCAGCACAAAGTCATTATACCCAAACCACATAGTGGTATAGGGTATAAATAAAATACACAAGATTGCCATATATTCTTCTTTTCATTTGACAAAAGTATTGATATTGCAGGTTCGGAATAAATATTTAAATATATTTTTAAAAATTTGCTATCCCTTGAAATTTTGAAGACCGTTTTTGGACGGTGTAAATGTAAATATAAATAATTTTATTCTACTGCACTAGTTGATTTTAAAACAATTTAAATAAATAAATAAAATCTTCACAAATTTATTTGCCTTAGGAATATTGTATGTAGTTTTCTTCACTGATATTTTCTTGATAAATTTTTCTAACCATTGCAAAATATAAGCAGTAGCCACAGAGCAAACAGCCAATGAAAATAAATCAATCCTGTAGATTAATAGAATATCCTAAACCAATTTGTTAACAAAATGTTTTTTTTTTCGAAAAGCCAAAAATAGATTATTGCTGGCATCGCTGAGTAAAACTATTAAATTTAGTTTCGGTTTTGCTTAAGAAATATAAGAGAAACGTAGCACTGACAAAAATAAATTAAACCTATAACGCATCTCATAATGTTGGTGACACTTTTACATATAGATAAAATCGTAAAAAAACAGGTCAGTTACGTAATATTATATATATGGGATATAATGTGACCAACTGCAAAGTACAAAGAATACATCTTTTTAAAGCCAAAAGGCAATATTATGTATATCTAAATATGTTAAGCTGAAATTATGCCGAAAATTTTTTTTTGCTTTAATTTTGTCAACAAAAAAAAATTGGTCACATTATGCTTATGGTTGTTTGACCGATTTTATGATGGATTACATAAAGTTAAACTCTATATGCCATTTTCTATAATATATAGCTTATTCATAAAATGAAGATGGTGAAATCTAACCAAAATGATAAGTAGCATAATAACAGCCATATAACAACATCACACAACCGTTAGTTCTCCCCAGAGATTATTGTCGATTTATAGTTTTCTGTTCAAAAAAAAAAAGACAAACTACAGTTCACAACTTTCTTAACCAAACCACACAAAACCATTTTAAATTATTTTCATAATTTATATAAAACTGCAGATCAACAAAATAATAAAAATAAAAATAAAAATTTTTTCCCCAAAAAACCAAAACATTTAAAATTAATTTTCTCATACCAAATAAAATTTTTTTTTAAATGTACACAAATGTATACAGTTCAGTAGGGAAGGAGCAACTTTATGTTGACTGCAAACATTTTGTTGTACAAACAAACAACAACAATAACATCTGCATGAAGTATTTGTGTACAAAGCTTTATTTGCTCCATTTCTCAATTCACTGTGGTTAGAAAAATTTCTTGTATTTTATTGTCATTCTATACAAATAGAAAAAAAAGAAATAAAAATATTAAGTGGACCATAAGGATGATTTTTCTAAAAAATATTGACATTTGCTGTGGTAAAAAAACCAAGTTATGTCAATATTTTTGCAATGAAATTAAATTGCTTTTAGTGAAGAAAAATATCACTCGTAGAACAAAATAAAATATGAGATCTTTGTGATTTTTCGAACAAACGAACCCCATAACACGTTTCAGTTGTTGGGCTTTAAAATTATTACGAACAGAACTTAAATGTTTGCACAAAAATTTTCAAGGCAAACGAATCCTATACATACCTCACCTGGAGTACAAACAGGTTGACCTAAAATACCAAAAACCGGAAAACGGCGTTTTGTTGGCAGTTAATAGTACATGGAAAGTCCACTTGAATTGAAAACCTAGCTGATCGTTTTTCTGATATAAGTGGATTTTCGCTTTTTCTTAATTTTCAATCATAATAAAGCGATACTTTTTGTTGGTGGTTACTCAAATAAACGAAAATTGTTATAAAAACCATCGACATGCAGCACATGGTACACCGGACAGTCCTGCAATAGAAAAATCTAATCTTAGCGCATAAATATTACAGCTCGACATAGTTCTCATTTTTACAATACTCATCACTAACAAGTATTCTCTTGAGAAATCTGGTTATTTGTGGTCTGCAAGATCATGGAAAAAAATACTCTATCAAACCACTTAGATCATAAATGCGATCACAAATAAAATTGGTTGAAAGTATGTGCACTATGGGTAAAAAATCGTTATTGACAATCATCGAAGATCAGAATTTGCAATTACTGAAAATCTTGGTGGTTTAATCAAAAAGCCTGTAAACGATCCCTTTGACGCGTCTAATCCTAAATTTCCCATTAACATTTATAGTACTTGTCGAAAAACTATAATGGTATGAGAGAAGGGTAGTGCAAAGAGGCCACTTCTAACAATGCCTAATTATAAGGACATCAAGTTCGTAAAAGAAACCAGAACCACTTACCATTGCAATTGTTTTATATGTCTAACGGCACGATTCAAAGATCATTCTAAGTTTTTAAGGGCAACGGCCATGTATGTACTTTTCATACTATAGTAGATGAAAACTGTGATCTTTATGGAACTGCTTCAAATGTTCAACTTCCGTCTCGAAATGGACAAAGTAATACTGAAAAGAGAACTTCCATGAACATTTGCAATAATTGTTTTAAAAAAAATTGGCAAAGGTGTGCATCATTCTTATGGCGCAGGCTCTTCTTCATCTACTGCTCGTGAAATGTCTTGAATTTAGTAGAAAAGTTACCAGAAATGCAACGGAACCAAAAGGTCCGATGAAGTTATGATCGATGGTGATATTATTTTAAATACCACAAGTTCGGAGGCTAACTTTGGATAAAAAAAATTCAAAAGGAAATCGTTTACTGGATCATCTCAATATCAGAAGCATAAAATAACCAATTTCATTATAAATTTAGCTGGAAGAAAATCTATTCCAAAAAATTATAAACAACATATACGTGAAAAATCTGATTCATTGGAAGATATTTATAAGGAAGCTATTGGCCTTTTGAAGCCCAAGAAGGTATGATTAATAGGCCACAGTACAGTAAATATGCCTCTCTTTTTTACGAAAAAGAATCAGATTATGAAGATGTCGGTAATGATGAAGAAGAAGCTGACTTTTGCTTGCATGTTCCTCAGAAATGTGTTTTGCCTGAACTTCATCTTTTACAAGGATTTAAAAACTATTTATTCTGGAAAGGCATAGTCCCTGCTGTAGGACGTGAGAAGGCTCTGCTTTAGCCATCAATATAAAGGTTCCGCCATCTAACGTTTTTTTTTTTAACTAGTGCTTATTTCGTGAATGGTAAACTTAGCTCATGTCTGATTTGACAGATAATTAGTTTTACCCTTCCGCTGAACGAATATGGTTGTGTATACGCTTGAACAACGTTGGGAAATATTGCGACATTACTTTAAAAATCATGGTAATGTTGCAGAATGTGTGCAAAAATTGCGTACGGATTTTGGAAGAAGAGAAGCACCGTCAGCTCCGTATGTTCGTTATCTTGTGAAAAAAGTGAAAGAAACTGGCATCCTCATCGATAAAGCAAAGCGTGAAAAGCCAAAAACAGTGCGTACACCCGAGAATATTGCTGCTGTGGCAGAAAGTGTGCGTGAAGCGCCATCAACATCAATTCACCGTCGTTCTCAAGAATTGAACATTTCGGAGACACCATTGAGACGAATTTTGCATAAAGACCTTGGTATGACGCCAAACAAAGTCCAATTGGTTCAGGAGTTGAAGCCAACTGACCATCCAATGCGTTTTCGCTTCGCTAAGTGGGCCTGCGATCGACTTACAGAATATGCCGATTTTGCCAAAAAAAAATAGTCTTTTGAGATGAAGCTCATTTTTATCTTGGCGGGTATGTAAACAAGCAAAATTGTCGCATTTGGGGCACAGAAAACCCGCACGCATACATTGAAAAGCCGATACACCCAAAACGAGTCACTGTTTGGTGCGAATTTTGGTCCAGAGGCATAATTGGGCCATTTTTCTTCGAAAATGAGCAAGGAGTGGCCGTTACAGTCAATGGCGATCGTTATCGGGCCATGTTGAACGAATTTTTGTTCACAAAAATTGAAGAGGAGGATATTGGCAACATTTGGTTTCAACAGGATGGCGCTACGTACCACACAGCCGAAGCTACACTCGATGTTTTGCGCCCTGTTTTTGAAGATCGCATTATCAGCCGCAGAGCTGATGTGGTTTGGCCACCTCGGAGCTGCGATTTGACACCGTTGGACTATTATTTGTGGGGTGCCCTCAAAGATAAGTGTTACGCCAACAAGCCAGAGACAATTGACGCTTTAAAGGACAATATTCGTGAAGCCATTGGTGAAATACAGCTGCACAAAATCGATAATGTGCTTAAAAAATGGACCGATCGTCTTTGCTACTGCATGGCCAGCAGAGGCAGCCATTTGAATGAAATTATTTTCCATTATTAACCGGAAGGATTGTACTTTCAAATAAAAAAAGAAATTTGAGATAATATTCAGTAGAGTTTTTTTATAGCATTTTCAAAAAAAAAAAAGTTATTTGGCGGACCCTTTATAAGTTAGTAGCAAAAAATTATCGAGGTGAAATTTTTTGAGGGTAATGCCTGCCGAAAACTTCTGCAATAATCGGATAAATTGCTTGATCCTAAAATTTACGAGAATGTTAGTCCTATGAAGTTACAGCCATACGTCGCTGCTTTTAAGACAACGAATAAAATTGTCTAAATTCAGAAATTTGTCTAAATTAAATTAAATTAAATTAAATTATATATAAAATATATAATATAAAATTGAATTTTGTAAATATTAACGGTACCTTATTGTAATTATAATGAGTATCCTAAGTTGTAACGAATACTTAAACCTACTGCGAATTATCTATTTTTATCTAAAATCCAAATTATCCGTTGTCAGAAGGCAATGTTATATCAAAAATATTGGATAGAGTCACTTGCTGTACAACTATCAACTAAAACGGTGAGCTAGAATAGCACCAAAAATAATCTTATATCCTTAAGAAATAAAATTGTAATATCTGAAATAAATCTCCCTCTATTTTTATTTCACAACATTTATATTCTCTACTATTAACGAGAAAATATAATTGTTGAGGCACAGGTTTCTCACCCGATCAATTTAAATTCCAGGCATTGCAGCTGACTATTGCATCCTAGTATCCTGAATTAAAATTCATCCATCCCAGAGAAATCTGTTCAAAAATTGTACATGACTGTCTCTCCACGCCACGTGTAGATATTATCGATTTAGAACGTACTGGAACATCAAAAACTCTAAAAATTCATATTATATTTGATCACTTGAAAGAGTTCATTTCATTGTTAAACAACGATGGTTTGGGTTTGTGGTCAGAACAGCCAGTGAATATAGTGAATTTTTAAAATTTTGGGAAAGATTCAAAATAAATTTAATTTAATTAGGCGGTAGTTATTTTTTCTTCACAGCATTTATAGAAACATGCCATAGTTATTTTTCATTTCATTTCACATTAATTTCATAATGGCAAGTAAGCATTTTCGCAGTGGATTAGGCCTATAGGGGACATTAGTTTAAAAAAATGCGCTAAGATATTTATCTCGGTAGATGATGTGGCAACAATATCGCTTAATTAAAAGCGAAATTCCACTTATCTTAAAAAATGGATGGCTAGAATTTGAATTCAAGCGGACTTTTAATGTAGTAGTTATATTAACTGCAAACAAAACGCCGCTTTCCGTTTTATTGGCATTTTAGGTCAATCTGATTGTACTTCAGGCGAGGTGTGTATACTGAAGTAAAATGAACATAAATAAGACACGTTTTAGGCAAACTTATTTGTAACATATTACTAGCATAAATAAATCTAATTATAATCAAGTTTTGCATACTTTTAAACAAGGGTCGTCCTTCGTAGAAATTTCCCATAGAAACGTTGTTATAAATTACAATATAATTTTAATAGATACATTGATGAACACTTAATGAAAAACATTCACAGGTCTTGTGATTTCCAGAAAATATATGTCTTCTTCTTGTCTTCCACAAAAAATTAAAAATCTTTATGTGAATAAATTTTGTGTAAATAAAGATTATTAACAAAATCATAGCAAACATATACAATTACATTTATATACTACATATACTTGAACATAGACAAATATATATAAATAAACTAATGAACTCTTAGATATAACATACTGCATGGCGGCAGAAATCCTCTTAAGTATATCCGTATACTTTAATTTGAACTGGAAGGCCATGATTTGAGTAGTTGCCAAATATAATGAAAAAAAATAGATGACACTACTTTGCCGTCGTTGTCAGCGTCGCCATAACAAATGAAATAGAGGACAACTATAATGCAGTATAATTTCTTAGTACTAAAATCCATCTTAAGCAGGGGTTATTAAAAATAAAAGAACGCATTAGTTGGATAATTTTAATAAAAATAATTAATAATCTTTTGGTCATAAATTGGTTTAATGCGAAAAAAGAAAATCTTTTATAGACACATTTTCTAAAACAAAACTTTTGAAATTCAAAACAAATTAGTTTATTCAATGTTTTTTTTTTTAAATCAAAAGAACAGAATAGGAACTGTTTTTCGAAAATTCGATATTGATAACAATTTTTTAAAATAACTAGATTTTACGTTTCAGTAACCCGGAATAACCGAGGTTTCACTGTACGCAAGTTTAAATTTTTATGTTAGTTTTGTTCGAATATGCCAATTTTGTAGTACTAGTTCTTTTTTTATGAATTCATATGTGTCAGAGTGTGCATTTGTTTATGTGTATATATTCTTATGATTTTAAACAATGTAATTTACAATTTCATCCATAAAAGACTCCGTTTTGGGCTAAATAAATATATAAAGAATTTTGAACTAACCAAAGAATAGTTGGCACAAAAGAACAAACAAAATAAAAATGAGTGTTAGTTGAAGAGGAAGAAAAGCTTAAAAATACCAGACATGCTAGCGTCCTCAAAGAAATAATTTGTATTGTGTCATTTTTTGTTATTTATTGTGAAAGATTTGTGTCAATTTGTTTAAATTGAAAGGAAAGGAAGTTAAAGTTTATAAAGAGAACGAAGAATGAGACAAGAACAAATATGAATAATATTTATACAAAATGAAAGAAAAATCACCCAATTTAAAATGTACCGCATATTGGATATGCTTACAAAAAACAACATGTAAGGGCTAAACCATTATTTTTCGATACACGTCTTAATGAAGTGGTACGGAGAGCATTAAGCCATTACAATACTTTTGGCGGCAGTGGTTCGAAATCAGAATTATAGATTTTGTTTACAGCAAATGTTTTAAATTAATATATTTTTAAGATTTTTTATAAAAACATTTTATTTTAAAAACATTTTAGAATAAACTAAAATATATTTGAATAGAAATTAATAAAAGTGTCAACCCGAAACAGTTGTATAAGCGGTCTGCAGAGTATAGATTATTTTTTTAATTTAAAGTAAAACCTTTGGTATTTAATATGAAGGGTGAATATAGTTCGGCTTAAGGTCATCGGTGTAAAATTTACACAGTGTGAAGAGAAGTTGTAACTCAAACAAATTAAAAATTTATTTTAAAATAATCCCTGATGATGATAAACTAAGTTAATGAAAATATATTGGAAAAAAAAAATATTGTTATAAATATTATTTAAAAATTAAAAAGCTTGTGTTTTATTAATTTTTAACAAAAATGTTCTTATAACAGAGAGAGAATCTTTTAACAATCGATGACCTTAAGCCGAACTATATTCACCCTTCAACAACACAACAGATCAACAGAAATCTAAGTTAGCAACATTTAAATTTAATATTTAAAACGTAACTTTTCATGAACATTAAAATATATATATATATATATATATATATATATATATATATATATATATATATATATTTGTACTTACAAATTATTTTTATCTATACTAATATAATAAAGAGGTAATGTGTGTTTGTTTGTTTGTTTGTTTGTTTGTAGGGGGTAATCTCCGTAACTAGCCATCTGATCTTCCTGAAATTTTCACAGAGTCGTACTGCGGATATGGGAAGTGCTATAGGCTATAATTTTTTTAATATTTTTAGTGGGCGTGGCACCTCCCACACAAAGTCAATTTTTAATATCATATACATATATTGAGTATTATGATAGGGAGAGCTTTGCAAATTTGTGTCAGGTCACCTATTGTTAATATTAGTAGCCACGCCGGAAATGGGCCGGATCGGAGAAATGGGCGTGGTACCTCCCATACAAGTAATAATTCAATGTTATATATCTCGAGTACTATGATAGAGAGAGTTTTTCAAATTTGTCTGATGTCACCTATTATTAATGTGAGCAGTCGGACATAAAATGGGCAGTATCGGACCAATAGGCGTGGTACCTGCCATACAAATAAAATATATAATGCCATATATCAGGAGTACTGTTATAGTGAGAGTCTTGGGACTTTGTGTAAACCCATAATTTATTCATATGATTAGTTAGCCAACAAATGGGCTTGATCGGAGCAGTGGGCGTGGCACCGCCCGTACAAAGTAAATATATGATATCATATAACTGGTTTACTAAAAGAGGGAAGCTTTGGCACTTTGCAAGACACCATCAGATCTTAATATGAGTAGTCAGATACAAAATTAGCGGGTTCACAACAATGGGCGTGGAACTCCCCATGCAATGTAACTATTTAATGTCATATATTTGGAGTACTGTAAAAGAGATAGCTTTGTGGCTTTGCGTGAGCCCATAGGTTCTTTGTGTGATTAGTCGAACAAAAAAATGGGCGTGATCGAAGCAGTGGGCGTAGCACCGCCAATGTAAAGTAGATATCTAATATCATATAATTGGGAAAGGCTCGACATTTCGCACGAGTCCATCAGATATTAATGTGAGTAGTCCAATAAAAATTGGGCGGGATGGGATAAGTGGGCGTGGCACCTCCTATATCAAAAATATGATGTACTACGAAAGCAACAGTCTTTTGACAAGTACATTACTTATCAATGTGATTTGTCGTGGAAAATATATCGTTAAAATCAAAAATCGCCAAACCCAAAAATCGCGAAAAAAAAAAATCGCCCAAAAACAAAAATCTTCAAAATCAAAAATGGGCAAAAACAAAAATCGCTAAAAAATAAAAATTGCCAAGTGATATTTTAAGTTCAAAGCCAATAGTTGAGTGGTGCCAGATCTAATTTGGAAAATCCATGTTCTTCTCATGGGCAGCTACATGTACGTCCAGGGCAGGAACGCCGAAAAATCTGATAATTGTTGTACCGAATTAAAAAAAACAAAAAACATTTTATATCAGCAAGTATCAAAATGAATGAATCTATATTAATGATCTATACTTAGCATAATAAAGAGGTAATGTGTTTGTTTGTTTGTAGGAGGTAATCTCCGTAACGACTTATCTGATCTTCCTGAAATTTTAACTGATTCTTACCGCGAATATCGGAAGTGCTACAGGCCGTATTTTTTTTAATATTTTTAGTGGACGTGGCACCTCCCATACAAAGTAAATTTTTAATATCATATATATTAAGTACTATGATAGAGAGAGCTTTGAAAATTTATCTCAGGTTATCTATTATTAACGTGAGTAGTCAGACAAAAAAGTGGGCGGGATTGGACAAATGCGCATGGCACCCTTTACAAACTTAATATTAAATGTGATATATCTGAATAACTGTGTTAGTGAGAGCCTTGGAACTTTGCGTGAGCCTTTTCATAACAATTCGGAAGGGCGGGGGAGGGTGAGGGTGTAGCGAAGCACACCGGGTTACATCTAGTATTCTATAAAAAAATTAATGAACTTCTAATGGATTAGTTATATTTTTTATTGGCCTAATGACGAATTGAGTTATTCATAAAAATCCATGATCCATGGAATTGTTAGGGACATTCATATATATATATATATATATATAGTATATATATTCCCTATGCCTTACCTATTGACATGTATGTTTTCATAATAATTTTTTCCTACGAAGTTTGTATTGTACAATTAAAACATTTGATTTATATATTTTGTTTTTATTTCAATGCTTGCTGATATTTTTTGGTTTTTCATTCGGTGCAAAAATTATTAAGCAAGCTACATATAGCTGCCCATGAGAAAGAGATAGACTTTCTAAATTAAATCCGACAACACTTAACGCTTGGTGTTGAATTTATAATATCATTTGAAATTTTTTATTATAGCGATTTTTAATTTGGCGATTTTTTATTTTGAAGATTTTTGTTTTTCACGATTTTTGTTTTTCGCGTTTTTCGGTTTTCGCGATTTTTTATACTGAAGATTTTTGAAACTTGCAATTCCGACTATATTTTTCACGACTACTCACATTGGTAATTAATGTACTTGTCAAAAGTTTCAAGACTGTCGCTTTCATAGTACTTCATATATTTTGTATGCGTAGGAAGTGCCAAACCCAATAATCCCAACCCGCCAACTTTTTATGTGATTACTCATATTAATATCTTATGCGCTCGTACAAATTTTCACGGCTTTCCGTTTTTTAGTAATCCAATTATATGATATTCTATATTTATTTTGATAGGCGATGACACGCCTACTGCTCAAATTATATGAATAACTTATGGGCTCACGCAAAGTCGCAAGGCTCTCACTACTACAGAAGTCCAGATATATGATACATAATATTTACTTTGTGTGGGGATTGCCACGCCCATTGGTCTGATACTGCCCGTTTTTTGTCACATTAATAATAGATGATCTCAGACAATTTGTAAAGCTGTCTCTGTCATAGCACTATGTGATATTGAATAATTATTTTGTATGCCAGGCGCTCTCATCCGATCCCACCCATTTTCGGCATTGCTACTATCATTAATTATTGGTGACCTCACACAAATTTGCAAAGCTCTCTTTGTCATATTACTTAATATATATGATATTAAAAAGTCACTTTGTATGGGAGGTGCCACTACCACTAAAAAATATAGCCTATAATTTCTTCAAGATTCACAATAAGACTCTGTAAAAATTGCAGCAATATTGGTCCAATGGTATAACCTCCTGTAAATTACAAAAAAAACAGACGTACATGCATGGCTAATTCCATAGTGACAGACATGATATTCTGTAATCTTTATAATCAAATATTATCCAGTAAAAGAGTTTCATTGTTCATAAAAATATACAAAATTATGCAGACTGACCCGAACAACATATTTGCCATTAGAAAAAGAGAAAAAGTATTAATGTTATTAATAATTGGTGAAAAAGTTAGTCGTAGCAGACATGACAACAAACAGAAATCATTTTAGAGGATTTTCGTCAAACGCAGAAAAGCTCTGAAGTTATTTGTATGGCAAATAAGAAACAGTTATCTGTAGTTAATATAAGAGCTAGTTTATGAATAAACAATATAAAAAGCATGAATTCTGAAATAAATTGCAGTAAAAAAAAGTATTTTGTAACGTGACAGACATGACACTGCTTTTATTTTCAATATTACTTCATTACACTTTTCCTTTCTTACTAGAAAAATACTCAAAAATGCATAAACACTATTGTCATATTTTCTTTCTTTGAAATGTTATTAATAAAAATTATTTAAATTAAAATTTTAAAATTAGAGTTAGACTTAGAATGGAATTACCCATATAATTTTGCTTTTTTATATATAGATATAGATTAAAACTGGAAGTAAATAAATTTAAACTTAATTGTATTTTTGAACTTAGCTTTTTTGCAAACCTAAATGATGTCGGAACTAAATGCTCTTAGAAAGTCAATGAATTAGAGAATTAAATTTTACCATTTTATTCAAGTAACTAAAAACTTGGCAACGCAACTAGAGAATTCAACTTCTTTTAATTTAGCTCACATTTTAAACCGATACGAGGCTTATAAATTGGTTTAAAATTAAAAACAAAAAGAAATAGTTTCATATCAAATGAAAGCACGCGCATAATATATTTATCATTTTACCAGTGTTTTCGATTATAATTTAAATAACTGTTTATCACTGGTGCAATGAATTCCATGTAACTGCATGATTTTACTCGATAGTCCGTATAAGACATATATAAAGTGGCTTAGATTTTCCATATTTTGCTTTAAATGCTTTTTTTTTTTGCATATTTCCGTAAAAATTACAATTTTGTGTTTTCGATTTGGCCGATTAATAATTAAAATAAGTTAAATATAAAAAAATATGACAAACATCTTTTTGGAAAGTTTTGGCGATTTTTTCTTTTAATTTTTTTTGGGCCTAAATCTATTTGTCCGATGATAATCTATTTTTTATTCTTATTTTTCTTTAAATCAGTAGAATCCTGAGATAAATTTTTTAAAATCACTTAGAGATTTTGTACACAAATAAACTTGGTTATCATGCTACATATTTATCTACAATTTATTTTGTGGGAAAAAAATATAAGCAATTTAACAATTTAACCTTGCCATTTAACAATTACCTTGCTTACATAATGGCATTACATGTTACTATTTTTAGTTATATCTTTTAAACTATGTACTTATATGAACATATTTCTATTGATTTGTATGTATGTTGTAACAAAATGCCAAATCTTCTATTAAGCAGATAATTTGTTATATATATCTTCCAATTCCCCAGTAACAAATGCATTTTGTATTTTACAAATGCTGTACGCAAGCTGCAACCAGAAAATAATTTTAATTTGTTATTATTGGTTTCCTGGAAATATCATTTTTCTGCATCGTACACTAGATTCCTTAGAAAGTAAATGCGTTGGCTTTGTCGTCGTTTATTCGCTACCATAAGAGATGAGATTTTAATGCAAACAACAAATTATTGTACAAATTTTAGCGGATTTCCGTTTAAACTTAAGCTTAGGAGTGTACATTTCTGACGGTAGTAACAACGACGTACTTCCTCATACTTATACGCACTAATAGACCAAGTTGATAGAACTAAAATCATTATAAAAGTACATTTAGCACTTGATTTCCGGTTTTTAGCAATAATGAGAAATTTGTTAAAAATAAATATATATTTTTTTTTAATTTGTGAACTTTAAAATGTTTAAAACTATATTTACAATTTATAAATTGAATACTTGTTTCATTTGAAATCTTATAAAATGAACAAAGGCTCCGGTGTATTGAGTACAAGTAAATTTCGTCGTATGTTGAAACAAATAACTAAACTTTAATGCTCACTAAAAAGTTGATGTCGTTCAAGCTTAACGAAATTATGCAAGAGCATGGACTGCATTGAATCTTAATTTATTTATAGAAAATAAAATTTATTTTCACAGACCAGTTTACGTTCTTGGAAATAGTTTGTGTTAAAATCGTTATTTTATTACTTTATAAGTAAAAGTTACTCTTTTACAGAATTATAATTTTCGTTTTAAAAACGAATTGACAAAAGGAAGTTATGAAAATGTAGTAGAATGATGCAACACATTTTAACATTGTATAGTTAGGCTTACCTACCATGAACTTAAATTTCACACAGAAAAATTTTTAATGGTTAATAGTAATCAATCGAGACGGATCATGTGTAATATTATACAACTTACTTGTAAGAAATTAGCTTCTATGAATTAAATTGAACTTAAATATATTAAAAATATTATAACTAAATTGCAAACAAATCGCGAATTACAAAGCTGCTAGTGGCAAAAGTACATCTTCTATAATACTAATAGGCTAGGCGATTTCTTGTGACCTATGTTTTGTTCTACCATTTTGTTCCGATTTTGAACAAACGTTTATTATTTGAAAGATATTTCTTTTAAGCAGTTGTGCAGATTTACAGAGTTTTAAATTTTTCCTTTATTTTGATTAAATTGCATTTAAAGTTGCTACTAACACATACATGCAATTATACATATGCTATGTGTGTTTTATTAAACCTGTTAATGTGTTTGTTAATGAGTTTGTTATCTTCGTTCACAATAATAACAAACCGTAAAAGTGTTGGTTTGTGAATTGGCTAAGTTGAAAAATAAAGCTGCATAGCTGCACTCGAATTGCCGAACTAAGAACAATTGCCGTTCTTGTTTATTGTGATAATAAAAAAATATTAATCGTAATGCGAGTATCAAATTGTCTCTTCACCATAAAAAGAAGTTGACAGTTTTAAAAATTTTGGTTATATATAAGTAATGCAATAAAAATCTGAAATGTCAGTGAGTTTAAAAATCTATAATATTAATAAGCTAGGCGATTTCTTGTGATCGATGTTTTATTCTACCGTATTATCCCGATTTTGATCAGACGTATATTATTTGAAAGGTTTTTCTTTTTAGCCGATTTGCATATTTACAGATTTTTAAATTTTTCCCTTTGTTTTAAGTAAATTGCATTTAAAGTTGCTACTAACTCACACATAAAATTATACAATGCTATGTGTGTGTTTATTAAATTTGTTAATGTGTTTGTAATAAAAATGAGTTTGTTTTTTGTGTTGATTTGTGAATTGGCTATAATTGATTAGCATACTTTTAGGGTGTTTATTTAATGGAAAAATAAATTTTCCTTGAATTTTCACTCGAACGTCGAGGGCTGGAATCTGCTAGTTTATTTATATATTCGGAATATATAAGATATATTCGGAATAACAAAAAGAGCTAAAAAAGTTATAAGTGGCAAGGTCGGTTATTTAATACCATACACATTGACTGAGCTCATCGAGTGTTTCATGGCTGGAGATATATACGATGTAAGTCCCAGAAAAACCCGACCTGACAAAGAAAACATAAAAAATTTGGGAAAATTTCATTTATTTCTCAACATAATCTTCTTTTAGCCCGCTACTCCTTTCTCAGCTATATTCAATAGCTTTATAGTAAGGACCCTCTACCTTCTTTTTCGCTTAATTTCATCACTTAAACGCTGCAATATGATAATCAATACACATTATCACTCGCGCATTCCAAAAAACAGACACCATAACCTTGCCTGCAAATGGAACTGTCTTAGCCTGCTTTGCACACAATTCTTCCATTTAAGTCCACTGCTTTCAATGTTCCTTTGTCTAAGGTGTGGTGTGGTGGATCCCTGTCTCATCTATGATAATGAATCGACGCTACAACTTGGTTGTATTACAATAAAACATCGCCAAATACTCTATTGAAACATTTTCGATAGTCAAAATAATGTTTTCACTTTAAATCTGATATCGGCCAATATGGAAAGTATCCGTTAAGTTTGGAACTATGCACTTTAATTTGTTTTTGCAATAAAAATCTACAATTTTGTGGGAATGAAATTTAAATGACCATTTTATTTCTAAATTAACTACAACTGAAAACACTAGTTAATATACAGGCATAATTAAAAAATAGAATAAGGAGAATGCTTTAGTGGCATTTATTGTGCTGCTCGAGTCAATTTGATAGCATTGCATTTCGAATAGATTTTATTTGTACAACAATAATATAATAGAAAATTTGCAAAGTTCAAACTTAATGTAGCAGCACATACACAAACCGTTGCTAATCATACTGGCATATAGAAAATCATTAGCAGCAACATTAAAGTTTAGAGTCTTAGTAGTTAAAGGAAACTGCATTAACAATAAATGTTTGGTATGAGAAAAACCTAAATTTACTACTGTAGCATTCGGCAGAGTGTAGCAAATGTAAATAAATGTTTATACATATACAGGCGTATGAAAGCCAGAAAGAAGAGACTCTTTAAAACACTAATGCCCGTTTTCTCAATAGGCGATTATCTCTTATCCCAACTAGAAACTGCCGATTAAACAAATTTGGTTTTCTCAATGTCTGGTTTGCTTCTATTTTGTTGCAAAGCTAACCGGCACTCATCTGCCAATTATTTATTTATCGTACAGATAAATTATTCTCCCAACTTTCATATCAATTTTGAGAGGCATTGCCAACTGAAAATAATTCTCCCAACTTTTATACGTAGTTTGAGAGGCATTGCCAACTGAAAATAATGTTTTTGTCGGTACATTGAGAAAACCAAAATTGTTAACCGGCAGTTTATCGGTCCAATAAATTTATGTCCTGGTTAAGTAACAGGCAGTTTGACGATACATTGAGAAAACCGGCATAAGAAAATCAAATTTCTATAGCATTTTCAAAGTGCTTTATAATGTGGATATTGCTTTAAATATTAACTTTAAAACAAAAGTCGTTTTAAATTTTTTATTAAATAATGAAAAATTTCAAATGTCAATGCCAAATTATGGT
Organism: Cordilura impudica; assembly: GCA_963682025.1. NCBI lineage: Eukaryota > Metazoa > Arthropoda > Insecta > Diptera > Scathophagidae > Cordilura > Cordilura impudica. Next base: position 305,250,662 of record OY821518.1, read on the forward strand.
GTAAACGTAAAACCGATGTGAATGGCACAGCCGAATTTAACACTCTTACTTGTTTCAATTGAAAGCAATTATTAAATACAATGACCATCATATATGTTTTCAACAGACAGACAGACGGACATAGCCAGATAGACTCCTCCTTTTATAAGGATCAAGAATATATAAAGCTTATTGGATCTCCGAAATTTATTTCGATGAGTTATAAATGAATTAATAAACTGATAATGGCGAGTTTTTAGCCAATTTCCAGAATAAACTTTTTATGGTTGTTAGATTTGTAGTCATTTTAGGACACATAGTCAATTAAAGGCTATCACGGTATTCGTGTAAATCTTCCGGCGAATCAGTTTATCAACAGCTGAACTTAGTAACGCTAAGAAGGGATTGGCAAAAAAGCAGCAAATAAAGGCGATAAATAAGCTGGATGAAGGACTGGATTTTTAAAAAGTTACAAAACTTTAATACTTCATCAGCTGCAATAAATTAAGTATAACAAGTAAGAAAATTATAGTCGGTCTAGACGGACTATACGATACCCTATACCATGCGTTTAGAGACCCATCTCTCAGACCCAACTAACTGGATATAGAAAATAAGCATAAACCAAATTTGAGTGGGATTTTTATTAATTTTTTCGACTGCAGATATGAAAAAGTTCATATAGGATGCTATATCTATATGGGGACTAGGCCCAAAAACGGACCGATCCTGACCATGTTTGGTAGAGTCTCTTGTATTTTGCAAAAATATATACAAACAAAATTTGAGAAGAATCAGTGCAATATTTTTGTTATTTGATAGATTTAAGTGAAGATCGGGAAGCAGCTCTATATGGGGCATATGACTAAGAGTTGTCCAATAGGGATCATTTTTGGACTACAGATTAATGGATTTAATATATACATACAAACCCAATTTCACTAAGATTTGTATGATAATTTGGATCTTATGGCAATATATGTTGATTTCATAGGGGTCATTTGTATAGGGGCTAGGTCTGAACATGGACCGCTTCTCACCAATTTCAACAGCGTTCATCCCATGGCCGATAGAAGATTAAATACCAAATTTCATCAAAATATATTCGTAGTTGCGACCTGCAGTTTGATTAAAAGCTTTACATGGATACACGGACGGACGGACGGACGGACATCGTTAAATCGAATCAGATAGTGATTCTGATACTATCGCTATAATTAAAGATGGGTCTAGGTCAAATATTTTTGGTTGTTACAAACAGCAGCACAAAGTCATTATACCCAAACCACATAGTGGTATAGGGTATGAATAGTTATGATATACATAAATGGATCTAACGTGATTTAGATTAAATTTTATTTAATTATTTATCTATTTAATTTGTATTACTATTATTAAAATATATTAATTTAATTATTATTACAAATAGATAAAAAAAAAATAATGTCTCAACATTTCTATAGAAAAAAACTGATCTTTTCCCTGAGGTTAACATATTGTGGGTATTACTGTACCGAAGATATGAAATTGTAGTTAGGTATGTTACATACCGTCGGAAAGGTTAATTTGTCTAGTTTCCCAGTATACATTTTATTTTTAAGGTTTTAGAAACACACACTAATAGGAAAAAAAAATTAAAATTAGTGCATAAGCTAAATATTGAAAAACCGTTGTCTTGAGTTACAAAACAATTTTTTTAATAGATATCCCACTGGCATCCCACTAAACGATCAAAAAGCTTTTAAAAGAAAAACCTAAGCTTTTTTTTAGCAAAAAAAATTCCTTTTCTGAAAGAAAAGTCAAAAAAATTTTTGATTTTGCAAAAAAGTCAAAAAACTTTTTAATTTTTTTTTTAAATTTTTTTTCCGAAAGATTGAAGAAATAGCTATCTAAGCTATTTGGGACAAATTTTGCTAAGAACAATAGGTAAAAAGTTACATGGATGAGAAAAAACACCTCTTTGGTCAAAATATCTACTTCTGACGCCCTCTAACTCAGAGAGTTCTCAACCGATCTTGTTGAAAAATTGTGTCTAAACTACTATCCAATAGGACTAACCTTGTTGCATATTTCATCCAGATCAGAAGACATCGGTTTCAAAAGTTGGATCACTTGACATGAAACGCCCTATATATAAGCATGTACTACTTGTATTCGAATATACAACTTTATACTTGATAAATGTGTTTGTGTTTACACACAGTATAGGTTCGTTATATTTATGGTTTAACAGTACCAACAAATTGTGCTTTTAATCTGTTAGTCTGTTAACTTAAGTTCAATATATTATTATTAGCTTTCATATATGATGCATATATGAGGGTCCTCCTTGCAAAAAGAGACAAATCAAATTAAAAATTTGTACATGGAAATATGCATTATATGGTTAATAATTTAAAGCGGTTTTTACGTAATTTATTTAAGCCTTTCACCCCTGAGTAGTAAACGATTGAAGTCATTGTAAAACCATCAATATAAAAATTGTTTTAAGAAAAGTCTACTTTCTTTTTTAATTCTCTTTTGTGTGAAGGGTAATTTAATTTAAAGGTCATTCTTAGACCCAATTTTAAAATTTTAATTTAAATAATTTTTATTGATACCATTTCAAAGAAGAAGGTTCAAATGGCATAAAAAATTACAACAATTTGTTGTTTGCATATTTATAGCCCTTATTTTTCCAGTAAGAAAGGAAAAGTGTAGTTAATTTTGAAACTAAGAGCATTGCCATGTCTGCCGCATTACAAAATACTTCATGTTACAATAATTTATTTAAGACTTCATATCTTTTATATGCTTTATTAATAAACTAGCCCTTATATTAACTATAAACAACTGTTTCTTTTTTGTCATACAAATAACTTCATAGCTTTTCTCTATTTAACAAATACCATCTAAATTTATATCCGTTTGTTGTCATATTTATCACGGCTGCTTTTTGCCCCCAATTATTACTAACAAATTTTGGAATCTGTACGTTAACTTTCGTGTTGCATAAAAGTATTGATATCGTTAAATAACGTTGATATCGCGGAAAAAATGTTTTTCGTTCTCATTTGCGTACGTTACGGTTCGCGGCATATCTATTTTGGAACAATGTTTAGAACAACTAGAACAACCTAGAACAACCGCCAAATTTTGTTTTTTCCAAAAGTGGGGGGCACACAGTGGGCGATTGGGCCTCGCTAGCGGCATTTAATTCAAATTTTCAAATTTGAAAAAGCGTTAATTTTTTTTCACAAATCGATAACAGATGCTTTGATTAGATTTTTGGCGGTTTTTTATAAGCTCTACGATCAGCCGATCATCAGCTTTGAGCTGTCAGACACAAAATATGTTTTAGCAAGTGCTTTACAATATTTTTTCTTTGTTGTGCGCATTGATTTCGAGCTCCTTGGAAATTTACAATTTTTACTTGTTTTATTAAAAGTGTGGCTTTTTATTAACTTCAAGGTATGTATTACATAAAAATCAGTGTTTGTGACCGGTCTATAAATGTGTTGTTCATAAAACGTAGTGGTAATTAAGTGTATTAACAACTAGCCCGCACTAGCGTGCACCTGTCGTTCGTGGGGTAGAACTTACAAGATTCGCACGGATTCGGTCTAACTCTTTTTTTAGCTAGAAGTATGAGTCATTGTGCGTCCAAAATGTGTAATATGAACTGCTATTACCTGCTAACCTTTAAATCATGGCACTTTTTAGGAACAATGTCGGTAGCAAAACGGGTACTTTTTTTAGTATGGCATGAAGAAGCGATCCCAACCAAGAAGTTTCTCACCATGGAAAACTTTGTATTTGGTACTGTTCTCAAAAACCTTAAATATACTCAGGAGGAGCAGTACGAGATTGGCAAAAAGCTGCGAAATTTTAATAGTAAGCTTGTAGAAATGTGGAAAAACTGTAGAAGAAATAAGGTTTTTTTTGAAAACAAAAACCAGGAATGGCTAGATACGCCGTTAGTATTGATTGAAAGATCATCTTCCGAAATTATTGGACGTCCACAAAAAGATATTTCGGAGTGTTGCAAAAAAACGCAAGTTAAGAAATTGTCAGGCCTCACTGAAGATGTGCCATCAGAAGCATTGTTGGTAGCTGCAAGCTGCAGCTTGTATAAAGGTGGAAAACGTAGTGCTTCACAGGTGGTGTCAATGGTAAACGCCGACGAAGAGTTTAGCGGTAAGATTTTGAAAACTATGAGTACCCCTCAGCGTCTACCGACAAAATTTTCTGATGAAAAAGCACTGGCGCTATTTGTAGATGTTGGACATACCAAGTACACATGGAATTTGTCAAAGAGAGCCGCTAAAGGGCAAAACGCCGATATATATCCATGCTACGACAAACTGCGTTGTGCGAAAAAAAAAATGCTATCCTAGTGTCATCACGGTCACTGATCATTTCGCTGAAGTACCATTACAAAGCTTAGTAGACCATACGATTGTTAGGATTATTGAAGCACACCCAGAAAGTTTTCAAAACCATATTGAAAATAATAATAACACCCAATTAACTGCTACCTACAAATGGGGTTGTGATGGCAGCAGCGGCCATTCTACTTACAGGCAAAAATTTAATGACTTCGATGGAGACATGATAGATCAATATTTATTTTCAATTTGTATGGTACCATTGATAGTGCAGAAAGGACCGACAGTTTTATGGAAAAACAATCGGCCTTCTTCTACCCGATATTGTCGACCCATTAAATTACTTTGCGAGAAAGAATCGGCAGACTTGTCTCGCAGAGAAATTCAAAACATTAACAGCCAAATATTAAATATTTTTCCAACATTTGTGAGTACCTTAAGAATTGATCACCAATTTCATATGACCATGCTTGATGGCAAAACGTTCAGTGTCATATCGGAATCGGCTTCGCAAACATGCGGAATCTGTAGCGCGACTCCCAAAAATATGAACGATCTAAATTTGGTGAAAAGCTTTCCTATTAATGCAAACCTATTTGAATATGGCTTATCAAGTCTCCACGCATGGATTAGCTTTTCGAGTGTGTTTCGCACATTGTATATAGAATACCAATACAAAAGTGGCAAGCTCGTGGTGCTGACAAAGATGTCGTTGAACAAAATAAAAGAAGTATTCAGCAGAAGCTAAGGGAAGAAATGCATTTGTTGGTGGATATACCAATGGCTGGTACTGGCAGCACGAACAACGGAAACACTGCAAGGAGGTTTTTCCAACAACCAAATTTGGCTGCTCGTATAACAGGAGTAAGCTATGATTTAATATATCGATTTAGCGTAGTCTTACGAGCATTGGCTTGTGGATACGACATAAATTCGGACGCATTCGGATCGTACGCATTGGAAACTGCCGAAATTTTTGTTAAAGCATACTCCTGGTTTCATATGCCATCGTCTGTTCACAGAATTTTAATTCATGGAGCAGATATAATAAACCATTTTTCCCTTCCGATTGGTATGATGTCCGAAGAAGCTCTTGAAGCCAGGAACAAGGACTATCGAAACATACGCGAGAGCAATACAAGAAAAAATTGCAGGAAAAATACAATGGAAGATATCATAAATGCTTTATTAGTTTCGTCTGACCCTTTGATATCTTCATTGTCAAATGGGTCTTCAATTTCGTCTGCAAAAAATATTATTATGGACGATGATGTTAAGAGCTTGCTTTTACTGAAGCATCTAGATATGCCTGATTCTGATTCCGAAGATTCCGAAGATAATTTTGATTTATAAAATTTGTTTATTGAAGTTAAAAAAAAATTTTGAAATTAAAAAAAAATTTAAAAAAAATTAAAAAAAAAGATTAAAAAGATTCCGAAGATAATTTTGATTTATAAAATTTGTTTATTGAAGTTAAAAAAAAATTTTTAAATTAAAAAAAAAATTAAAAAAAATTTTAAAAATTAAAAAAATAAATTTAAACAAAATTTTGTTTTCTTAAAAAATTCTATGACTTTTTTAAGAGCTGTGAAAAAAAACCGACTGAAGATATCTTTTTTCGTTTAGAAGTTATTAATTAAATGCCGCTAACGAGGCCCAATCGCCCACAGTGGGGCAGTTTAAAATTCGTTTTTTCGATTTACCGGTACAAATTACATTTTTGAAACTCATCGTTTTGGAACAATGTAGAACAATCTTCAAAAAATTGTATTTCCAAAAATGGGGGGCTAACTTCGCACACTTTGTCATGTGTGTTGCTATCGTATTAGCCTAAGAAGCACGCAAGAGAGTAACTGAATACTGCCAAAAATAATCAGAAAAAATATATTTGTTTATATTTTAAGCACCTTAAACCATATCTCACAATCGGTCTGAAAGGTTAAATAATTGGAGAGATAAGAAATTTTGGTACTTAACATCAATTCATAACTCTATTATATCCTGGCTAGCAGTGAAAATAAAAGTGAAACGATGCCACTGATTCATTAGAAATGTCTGAAGTATTTATACCCTATACCACTATGTGGTTTGGGTATAATGACTTTGTGCTGCTGTTTGTAACTACCAAAAATATATGACCTAGACCCATCTTTTATTATACCGATCCAATCAGAATCACTTTCTGAGTCGATTTAGCGATGTCCGTCCGTCCGTCTGTGTGTCCATGTAAACCTTGTAATCAAACTACATTTCGCAAATATGAATATATTTTGATAAAATTTGATATATAAGCTTTTATCAGCCATAGGATGAACGCTATTGAAATTGGTGAAATTCGGTCCATGTTCAGAAATCGACATAAATTGCCATAAGATCCAAGTTATCATATAGCTCTCAGTCAAATTGGGTTTGTATGCATTTCTTGTTTCCATTAATCAGTAGTCCAAGAATAATCCCTATAGGACAATTCTTGGTAATATGCCCCATATAGAGCTGCTTCCCGATCTTCACTTAAATCTATCAAAAAACAAAAATATTGCATAGATTTTTCTCAAATTTGGTTTGTATATATTTTTTCAAAATATAAGTGACCTTACCAAATATGGTCAGGGTCGGTCCATTTTTCGACCTAGTCCCCATATAAATATAGCACCCGATATGAACTTTTTCATATCTGCAGCCAAAAAATTAATAACAATACCACTCAAATTTAGTTTACGCTTATTTTCTATATCCAATTAATTGGACCGGAGAGATAGGGTATCTAAACCAGGGTATAGGGAATCGTATAGTCGGTCTAGACCGACTGCAATTTTCTTACTTGTTTTAAACGTGATTTAGAAGATCCAGTTGAAGTAGTTATGGTGAAGGCTGTTGTATTTGAGCTAAAATCCTCTCTCTGGTGGCGAAAAAAATTCAGATATATTCTGCTGATGAATACACTTTACATCGCCTTTCTGAATCGATATGAAAAGTTTGGCTGCAGGGACTGATTTACTATTCTATTCCTTCATTCGAATATATGTCTCTTCAAACGAATTTTAGTAGTGATAATCTAATATGACAGCAGTAAAAGTGATTCGTTCAATAATAAATTCGATTGTATGTTTTTACTTATAGTTATTGAAAATTAGACAATATAATCAAAATTAAACAATATAATAAGAAAATTTTTGCATTCCCACTGGTTTTTTCGATTACAATTTTAAACTCAACGAAGGGTTATTGTTTCAACATTTAATAAATTCCATCTTCTTATTGTTAACTTTCGTTTGAATAAAAATGTCGTACTTTTGTTGAAGTGAACATATATCGATTTGATTTTGTTACACATTTCCTAGATTTGTGTTTTATTTTGCATATTTTCGTGTAAAATTTAACCTGGTTTCGTGGAAAAACAAAAAGAAAAATGGCTATCAAGTTTTAAGCTTTTAATTAATGACAGGTAGAGATGCAAGAATATAGTAGATGACTGTTTTGAGTTGTGTGAGCAGATTTTCAATTAAGAATTTAACTTTGAATACCATAAATCATTTGCAAATGTATGTCAGCGGTGATCTCATCAGTTACTCAGGATTTGAATTCTTTTTGTGTCAATGTATGTTTGTTGGTATAACCAGTATTTGCTTTGTGAATGTGTTTTTCTCTAGTTGAAATGACCAGGTCACATTTAAAACAAATTACTTGAACAAATTTTTCACAGCCATTCTGTATCGCGAACATATTTATGTGTGTGTTCGCATAAAAATAATATTTCGGTTGTTATTTTATTATATTTTGGTTGCTGATAAATGTTCATGTCACTTTTTATTTTTGATATATTAATTTATAATATCACACAATTTTTTATATTCTATTTTTCAAACTTCAGTTTTTTTCATTATTTCACTTATTTTTTCTGTGATTTGCAGCACAATTACTATTTAACCTTTTTAATACATTTAACAATATGTCAAAAAGATATGATTTTAATCATAAAGGAGAGAGTATTTGTTTAGTAAAGTTTCTTAAAATCGTAAACTCCATTTGACCTTATTAACAATATTAAAATTAGCACGAATATAAAAATAAAAAATTCACTAAAACAAAAATACAGATCACAGTTCGGAATTAATAATTTAAAAAAAAAAATTTTATTGTATTTTTTAATCAATTGGATTTATATTTTTTTATGCAAACTGAGAATTTATTAAATCCAAAATAACATACGGCTTTAATTTTATTCGATTTAGTCATCCATTTCTGGGAAATTTAATTTTTAATGTAACAGTTTTTTTTTTTTATTTTTTCAAGCAGGTTCGTAATTTGTATAACCAAATTCCGTTACACTTTATGGTCATGGTATAATGCGTTTGTGCTTATGCTTGTAACTACCCATACTAACGGCTTAAGGACGATGTTGAATTAATAGAAAATCAGTGCATGTTTACACCCAGCCGCTATATAAATATTTTCTATAACTTTGACTTAAGATGGTTTATAATAATTAATTGTGTCCATTAGTGATCTTACCTAGCATGGTTGGACCTAAGAATCTCTCGCGATTGTAATAGTTCAGCGTATAGTGTATTGGCTTATATTAGGTTGGGTTAGCTTAGAAGTGGCTGCCAATATAGTTATAGGTACATATAGCCTCCGCTATATATTTTCCTTAGTCCGCACCGCAGAACCAGTTCGAGCTCCTTAGATGCCGGCATCTAAAATATCGAAATCCGAATGCTTGAGGCACGAGGGTGGTCTCGGCAGTTTGAAAAAATTACTTTGATGAAAAGTGACAACATAAGTTTTAAGTTGTTTAGAATTGTTTTTGGGCCATCAAAAGTAAACGGTCTCATGAATTTGTAAATGGACACCGTTATGTAATTCAGTACTTTTATTTGAAAAGTCTCAGTTGAACCAATTTTAAAGCCGAGTTACATTATATTATAAGTGTCTGCTCCTTCGATTTCGACTATAAAATTGAAACCGTTAAAAAATCCACAAAATTAGATGATCGCCGACTGAAGGTAATTAAGGTAGCTGAAGTGATAGGCATTTCAAAAAGTGCTATGCCAGTTGTCCGTAATATGGGTGCCGCTCTCTCAATAGAACAATAGCAGAATCATGAAAATATTTCAATAGAGTGTTTGCTGATATTTCATCGCAATAAAGCCGAGCACTTGCGTCGATTCATAACCATTGATGAGACGTGGCTTCACCGCTTGATACCTGAGACAAACAAACAGTAGACTGAAATGGAGGAATCAAAAAAAGGCGAAGACAATTCCATCTGCAGGCAAGGTTATGGAGTCTGTTTTTTGGGATGCGCGAGTTACGATAACCCTTCTCCCTTTATCTTATATTATTTTGCTCCTAGTTAACGTTACTTAAAACCTTTCTTATTACTACTTTCTTAATTCTCTCTTTGTATATATAATATTCAACTCACTTTTATTTTTGTACCATTTCATTAGTATGTAAGAATCAGTAATTCAGTAGAGATAAAATTGTCAATAAATAAAGTTGGTTTTTGTAATAATACTAAATATGATAATTATTTAAAATTACATAAGTCGCGTGAGATAATTTTGCATTGATTATCTTCAAAAAAGAAAAGCGAACCATGGCAAATAGTATGCCAACTTATTGCACCTTTAAGTGATGAAATAAAAGAAAAAGTCCACATTTGACGAAAAAGCAAGTGTTACATCTATACAATGCACCAGTTCACACTTCCACTATTGAGATGACCAGAAGCCATGAGTTAAAGTTTCAATTGCTTCATCACGCACCTCTTTCGCCAGCTTTAGCTTCCTCTAATAATTTTCTATTTCCAGACTTGAAAAAATTTCTCAGTGGTATAAGATTTGTCAACAATAATGAGGTAGAGTCAGTGGTTGATGGCTATTTTAAGGAGCTAGACAGTTCTTACTATAAACAAGGAGCTAAAAGGAGATTATGTTGAGAAATATGGAAAATTTATCCCCAATTTGTTGTCTTTTATTTTTCAGGTCAGGTTGTTCTGTGACAGACCTCGTATGTATCTAGAAATCGCCGGACAATACCAGAGAAAATGTTTACGTTCAACATATTTCATGAGGGACCGACAGCAACGCCCTTGATCACTTGCGAAGCAAAGGACAAAATTTTGATTTATTAAATTCAGGTAATTAAACAATTTCACTATAAATTTCTATTATAGAATGTGATCTCTTTACAATACTTAAATGTGTATGTTAAAGCGCCGGGCAATAGCAGGGAAATTGTTTGATATACCCTAATGCATCTACATCCTTGTAGCTGCGATCAACATAATTGACACTAAGATAGTGTCCGTTTATCAAACCCATTACCATCGAAATCTCTCCACAGGGGAGTAACAGCAATGTTCTTGATTACTTTCGAAGCAATTAAATAATTAAGCTATTAATTACCCAGGCCCCAGGCCTCGAAATTCTAGCGCAGATTCAAGGAAATATTATTTTTTATTTAATAAGTTATTTTATAGGACCCTAGATATATGCTCATCAAATTTAGACAATTCACACTTCAAAACTTTTTACAAATCGACTGTGTTATGGGTTAATGCCCAAAATTATTTATCAATTCAACACAATGATTATTGTGAATGAAGAAAACAAACACATTAGCAAATTTAATAAACACACACATAGCAACAAAAAAATGAAAAATGTAAAAATCTGTAAATTTGGTGGACAGCCAAAAAGAAATAACTTTCATATGAGACGTGTTTGGTCAAAATCGGGAGAAAAGTATGGACCAAAACATCGGTCACAAGAAATCGCCTTACCTATTAGTACTATAGACTATAGATTGTGATGCTTTTCACATGTCTGAAAAGTTAAAAATTACCGAAATGTGTATGTTTGAGTCTCAAACATGAGCTGATAATAAAATAAATAAATCATAATAATGCTTCTGTAACAAAACTGCATAAAAAACTGTTCCAAATAATTATGTGAAGACTATTTATTAACAACAGCTTATGGCACTTATTAAGAGGTCTCCATGGATCAAAACTTCAACTGTGCGAAAATTAGGAAATACGATGAAGGTTGAGTACGACAGCGTAACGTATTTCTGTTTTATGTATCGGATTTAAAAATATCCTCAAAATCATGATCTAGAACAAAGGTGACAGACCTTAATAGTTATCAAAGCATACAAATATGATTTTGTATAACCATACATGTCAAAAAAATTAAATAAAACAAGTAAGAAAATTATAGTCGGTCTAGACCGACTATACGATACCTTATACCATGCGTTTAGAGACCCTATGTCTCAGGCCCAACTAACTGAATGTAGAAAATAAGCATAAATCAAATTTGAGTGGGATTTTTATTAATTTTTTTGGCTGCAGATATGAAAAAGTTCATATCGGATGCTATGTCTATATGGGGACTAGGTCCAAAAATGGACCGATCCTGACCATGGTTGGTATTTTGCGAAAATATATACAAACAAAATTTGAGAAGAATCAGTGCAATATTTTTGTTTTTTCATAGATGTAAGTGAAGATCGGGAAACAGCTCCATATGGGGCCTATGACTAAGAGTTGTTCCATAAAGACTATATTTGGACTACTGATTGATGGATGTAATAAACACATAAAAAAACAATTTGAATAAGATTTATATGATAATTTGTATCTTATGGCAATTTAAGTCGATTTCATAGGGGTCATTTGAATGGAGCCTAGGTCTGAACATGGACCGATTCCCACCAATTTCAAAAGCGTTCATCCCATGGCCGATAAAAGCTTATATACCAAATTTCGTCAAAATATATTCATATTTGCGACCTGCAGTTTGATTACAAACTTTACATGGACGGACGGACGGACGGACGGACGGACATCGTTAAATCGAATCAGATAGTGATTCTGATTCGATCGGTATAATAAAAGATGGGTCTAGGTCAAATATTTTTGGTAGTTACAAACAGCAGCATAAAGTCATTATACCCAAACCACATAGTGGTATAGGGTATAAAAAGAGAAAATATAGTAAAAATTAATTCATTGCAGTTTAAGAGCAATCAACGTGAATACAAATAACAACAGATAAAAAGCATTTACGATATTTTACTAAGTCACACACGGCCAGAAGCAAAGTTCACTTTGAAAAAAATGACTACAAAAAGTGTCTATGCCATCTTTTTGTGGGCGATCTGCGCTTCCAGAAACCGTATCCCATGAAATCTTAGTTGATCCTGTTTCAAAAATATCAACATTTCAATGAAAAAAAAAAATATAGGAAATGTTATTTGATTTGCAAAAATATTTAACTCCAAGTTTAATTAACAGAGTTGATATCATGCTGAGAAGGAATAGTAACTACGGCTTTTTTAATCGTGCGTAAAAAGTTGGACAAAGTTTGAGAAATTCTCTATGAAAAGATTTGCCAGCTTGTTCGGACCATAACCCCAAAAACATCATAATTCAAAAGTGTAAGACCCTGTTCTGATCAAGAATTACATGAATTTTAAGAGTTTGGTAAACATTCGTACTTTGAGAAGATCTACGAAGAACTACATTTTCGTAAGTTTCTTTTATATTTGGTACTATACATAATAGTATTAATTTATAAACTCTATTCAATTTCAATTTTATCTTACTTCTTTCGATATGTTCCATAGAGCGTTGGTAGAAAATATATTTGAGAATCTTTGTGGCGTTTGCATAAATAACGGGGTCTATTTGCTATTTTATTTGATTAAATTTCAAAGTGACGAATGCCCCCTTTGTAAATATGGCTAATTTTTTTCGATCTGGGGCGCATATGATCGACGTAATTTGCTGGTACTGATTACCTTCTAGCAGAAGTACGAATGAAATTAGTTATTTTTCTCATATAGGCATTTGAAGCGCCCGTAGTTGTCTGAAAATTATCTAAAATATCAGCTGTAAAATTAACTTTTTTTTTTCAATTTTCTTATTTAATGCTACTCTTGCTTTCGGACCTAAGGTATCTAACATAATTTCATTTTTCTTGTCACTCTCTTTAATTTTTATTTTTCGCTGAGAATAGATTAGTTAATTTTGCTATTTTTCAGGTAATTTTTATACAATATTCGAAATATTTTCACGGTCCTGAGATGATGATGGCTTACTTATGCAAGAATGTCGAATACCCTTACATAATGCCTGAAAACACGTCTTACAAAGTTTAATAGAAGCTTTTGAGTTCTTCCCATTTTGAGCAATATTATCATTTTCTTACCTCTACCGTTTTTCAAAGGCAAATGACCGTTGAAAGAAGCTGTAACATAAATGTAGCAACTATAAAATGGACTACTTCTTGTTTCTTCGGATACATTGAAATCAGTATAACTAGGCATGGGGTTAGAGGTCTTTTAACAATTCCTTTATCCCTCTCATTCAAAGTTAGTCGACATGTAACGCAAATTTATTTCGGTAACTTGGCAATATTGTTTATGAACATTTTCACAAGGCCTTTATTTGATACTAGATGTAACCCGGTGTGCTTCGCTAGACCCTCCCCCCTCCCCCCCTTCCGAATCCTTATGAAAGGGCTCACGCAAAGTTCCAAGGCTCTCACTAATACAGTAATTCAGATATATCACATTTAATATTAAGTTTGTATAGGGGTGCCATGCGCATTTGTCCAATCCCGCCCATTTTTTTGTCTGACTACTCGCGTTAATAATAGATGACTTGAGATAAATTTTCAAAGCTCTCTCTATCATAGTACTTAGTATATATGATATTAAAAATTTACTTTGTATGGGAGGTGTCATGCCCACTAAAATTTCAGGAAGATCAGATAAGTCGTTACGGAGATTACCTCCTACAAACAAACAAACACATTACCTCTTTATTATACAAAGTATAGATTATTATTATAGATTCTTTTATTTTGATACTTGCTGATATAAAATGATTTTTGCTTTTTTAATTCGGTACAACAATTATCAGATTTTTCGGCGTTCCTGCCCTGGAGGTACATGTAGCTGCCCATGAGAAGAACATGGATTTTCCAAATTAGATCTGGCAACACTCAACTATTGGCCTTGAACTTAAAATATCACTTGGCAATTTTTATTTTTAGTGATTTTTGATTTTGCCCATTTTTGATTTTGAAAATTTTTGTTTTTGGGCGATTTTTATTTTTCGCGATTTTTGGGTTTGGCGATTTTGATTTTGACGATATATTTTCCACGACAAATCACATTGATAACTAATGTACTTGTCAAAAGACTGTTGCTTTCGTAGTACATCATATTTTTTATATAGGAGGTACCACGCCCACTTATCCCATCCCGCCCAATTTTTATCGGACTGCTCACATTAATATCTGATGGACTCGTGCAAAATTTCTAGTCTTTCCCAGTTATATGATATTAGATATCTACTTTGCATGCGCGGTGCTACGCCCACTGCTTCGATCACGCCCATTTTTTTGTTCTACTAATCATACAAAGAACATAAGGGCTCACGCAAAGCCATAAAGCTCTCTCTTTTACAGTACTCCAGATATATGACTTTAAAAAGGTACTTTGCATGGGGAGTTCCACACCCATTGGTGTGAACCCACAAATTTTTTGTCTGACTACTCATACTAACATCTGGTGGGCTCGTGCAAATTGCAAAGATTCCCTCTTTAGTACACCAGTTATATGATATCATATATTTACTTTGTACGGGCGGTGCCACGCCCACTGCTCCGATCACGCCCATTTTTTGTCTAACTAATCATATGAATAACTTATGGGTTCACACAAAGTCCCAAGACTCTCACTATAACAGTACTCCAGATATATGGCATTATATATTTTATTTGTATGGCAGGTGCTACGCCTATTGGTCCGATACTGCCCATTTTTTGTCCGACTGCTCACATTAATAATAGGTGCCATCAGACAAATTTGAAAAGCTCTCTCTCAGTACTCGAGATATATAACATTGAATTATTACTTGTATGGGAGGTACCACGCCCACTACTCCGATGCCGCTCATTTCCGGCGTGGCTACTAATATTAACAATAGGTGACCTCACACATATTTGCAAAGCTCTCCCTATCATAATTCTCAATATATGTATATGATATTAAAAATTTACTTTGTGTGGGAGGTGCCACGCCCACTAACAATATTGAAAAAATTATAGCCTATAGCACTTCCCATATCTGCAGTAAGACTCTGTGAAAATTTCAGGAAGGTCAGATGGCTAGTTACGGAGATTACCTCCTACAAACAAACAAACACACATTACCTCTTTATAATATTAGTATAGATGAAATATGTATTTGGCTTTTTACCAAATTTTGATTTTGATGATAATGATGATGTTTGTTATTCTTATTTGTTATATTTTTTTTTTATTTTTTAAAAGCAAATCAAATAATATTTCCCATTTTTTTTTTTTTTTTTGAAATTGAAATGTTGATGTTTCTTAAACAGGATCAGCTAGGATTTCATGGGATACGGTTTCTGGAAGATCACCTACAAAAAGATGGCATAATCACTTTTTTCAAACTGAACTTTACTTCTGGCCGGGTGTGAAGTATGCGCCAAATAAAAAAAAAAAATATCTTAAAGAAAGGTCGATATATAATCATTTTTATAATGGAAAAATTTTATCTTAAACGATTTTTAAATGGATTTTTATTTCAAGAAAAATTAGTACACGAATATTTTAGAAAATATGATAAACCACAAGGACTTGCACTTAAGCTTTTATTGAGAGTAAATACTTACAACAGCACTAGTTAGCATACACACGATAAAAGTTGATACAGAGAAATATCTTTTTGAAAAGTGAATAAAAATAACAATAACATTGACCCACGAAGGGATAAAACATAAACAAATTATAAAACATTTTTATACCCTCTACCACTATGTGGTGTGGGTATAATGACTTTGTGCTGCTGTTTGTAACTACCAAAAATATTTGACCTAGGCCATTTATTCTTTTATTATACCAATCGACTTATACCAATCGACATCGAACTTAGCGATGTTCGTCCGTCCATCTGTCCGTCTGTCTGTGTGTCCATGAAATCCTTGTAATCAAACTACAGGTCGCAAGTATGCATATATTTTGATGAAATTTGGTATTTAAGCTTCCATCGGCTATAGTATGAACGATATTGAAATTGGTGAAATTAGGTCCATAATCAGACCTAGTCCCCATACAAATTATCATATCTCTGTCAAATTGGGTTTGTATGTGTTTATTTTATCCATTAATCAGTAGTCCAAAAATAATCCCTACAGCACAATTCTTAGTCATAGGCCCCATATAGAGCTGCCTTCCGATATTCACTTCAATCTATCAAAAAAGAAAAATATTGCACAGAGTTTTAGGGTGTCGTATAGTCGGTCTAGACCTACTATAATTTTCTTACTTGTTTTTATTGAATCATATAAATATTTGTTGTCATTTAAATGAAAAATCTCGATATAACAAAGATCAATTGGTATTTTATAATTTTTTCTGCATAATAAGATCAGTTCTTTTTCACGTTTAAAAATATTTAGATTTTAACTATATTTTGAGAAATTCCTTAAAATGTTTCCATGACATAATTTACCCTGCACAAGTAAATCCAATTTAAATATGAAAATGTTGTCAAGCTACTCGTATACAACCATTTTTTATTAAAACGTCATATGAGGATGCATAATATACTTCTGTTTTTGTTAAAATTGTATTGTAAAGATAAATAAATATTCTTCACATTTTCGTTTCCATTTTGCTGTATAATCCAATTTTTTATGGTTTGCTTATTCTCAGAAAAAATTTTTAGATACTTAACTTTGGATTATTATCCGTAGTTAAGGTTTTATATAATTTTCTATGTATATAAACACAATTTTAAATTCGACATTTTATAATGTACTTAGCTGCGTTTGTAATAAATGAGATGTCTTTTAGAAAATCTGAAGAAATAAGTGCTTCAATTAGAGCTTTTTCATATTTTCTGAAAATTCATATGAAGTTAGTTAAATTACGGTAAAAAATGTGTTGTAATAAGAAATAAAATTTGTTGTTAGGAAATTTGTTGTTAGGAAAATCATGGTACACATCGCCCACTCTGAAAAGTAAATATTTTAGAGCTGTGGCTTTTAATTAATTACAATTTTTAGAACAAATGGCTTTTAAATTCCTCTAACCATTGGAAAACTTTAAGTAGAAACTTTAAATTTATTTAAATATAATTGAGGATCTCTTCCCTGAATTGGGGAAAAATTTATAGCAAATTTGTATTTTTTCTTTTCCTTATTTTTTTTTTTTTTTTCTTTTTCACATTTAACACCCATACGTCGAATTGGAAATTAAAATTTTAGAAATACTTATACGCCATGGTGTACGTTAAAAGTTAAATACTATCAATTTTTTTTTTTACTTTTTTATATATTAAATTAACACGTTGACTGTCTACTACGAGATAACCCGTAGTTTGTGTTCTTTGCTAGTAGCCGACTACGACTTAACTCGCACTGTGGTTACTTGCCATATTCATCCAGCTACGATTAGACTTTTAGTATATCAGTGCTAATATAGATTATGATTTCTCGTTTTCGTGAACAGAAAATTTATTAATAAATGAGAAGAAAATATAATTATAAAAAATTTATTCAAAATCAAGAAGTACAAGAATATTTTTATTGGCTGTTTAGGCAGGAATTCTGATAATTGTCGTGGCAATTAATTTTTATTTTTTATTTTTATTTTTTCGAGCTCATGATCAAGCTATTTTAATTTTTTTCATATTTATATTTTATTGACTTTTTGGGCTCTTTTCGGTTTTTGGAAGCTTTCTACTGAAATATAATAAATTTTAGGTGTTTTTGAGATTATATTTGAGAAGAATTTTTGACAAACACTGGTTATTGAACAACTAAATTCGAACAAGTAAGAGTGTTGTTGGTGATTTTTTCTTTTTTCTGTATGTAAGAAAAATATTAGGATCTGCCAAATACTAAAGAATAAAAGAATGAAGTTTAAACTTATTCAGTATGGAAAATATTTAAATTGGCTGTGTCGAAACTTTAATACTCTCCACATGAGTTGTACCTTTATACTAATATCTGGACTTATTGCACTATTTACACAAATGTAAACAAAATATTTTAAGAAGTAAACACTTTGATAAACGTGATAATAAATTACTAGCAGATTCCAGCCCTCGAAATTTGAGCGCAAATTCTAGGAAATTTTATTTTTTGATTAAATAAAGACCCTAAAAGTATGCTAATCAATTATAGCCAATTCACAAATCAACACAAAAAACAAAATCATTTTTATTACAAACATATTAACAAATTTAATAAACACACACATAGCACTGTATAATTTTATGTATGTGTTAGTAGTAACTCTAAACGCAATTTGCTCAAAGTAAAGGAAAAAATTTAAAAATCTGTAAATCTGCAAATCGGCTAAAGAGAAATACCTATCAAATAATATATGCCTGGTCAAAATCGGAATAAAACGGTAGAAGAAAACATAAGTCACAAGAGACCGCCTAGCCTATCAATATTATAGATTAAAACAAATATACCGAATATTTAAACTTTGTTAGAGGTGCCTTTAAATTTTTGGGCATATCTTGGCACAATGATGCCCGCTTTACAGACTTGTTCAAAATAACAACAAATAATATTATACTAACTATCCCAGGTGCCAATGGACACGTGCCGTATTAATATACACACAACTGCAACAACTTCAACAATAAGAAGAATTACAACATATACAACATGTCTTAAGAAAAACAACAAATACACTGAAAAATTTTATTTCTTGAAGATTTTTTTTCAAAATTTCATTCATAACTCGTGACCCCTCTGACCGATTTTGACGATTTTAAACAGCAACTCCTTTGGGACGTTAATAAACGATTTTCTATAACAACGAACGGTATAGCTTTGATATTGGCGGCGTGATCGTGATTTCCACAGACAGACGGTCATCGATAAATAAACTTCCCTTGTTATAATGATTAAGAAAATGTATGGTTTTGGGGTCTCCGGAATTTATTTGGATGCGTTACAAACGGAATTACAAACCTATATATACCCTCTGCCACTGAGGTGTGGAGGGTATAAAAATGCTACACACAAAACGACCATAATCATAATAACTATTGCAGCTATAACAAAAAAACGATATCTCACCGATATCTTGGGAATTTTTGAATCGATTTTGATGATTTTGAACAGAAACCTCAATAAAAATGATAAACTTAGCTGGCCTATTGAGGGTGAGATTGTGAATTCCACAGACGGAAAGACGGACATCGCTATATCAACTCCGCTTGTTACAAAGATCACGAATATATTATTTGGTCATAATTTGTAATTTTAGTCGTCGAAGAAAGTGTGGAAAATATAAATCGTGTAAGAAATAAAATTTATACTTGAAATATAAAATTGTTAAAATTGATTGTTGTTACATTTAAACATTTGTTTTTTCAATATTTTTATGTGATTAAAAATATATCCAAACATAGCAGACCCAAACCAGCTACGGATTCAGATTCAGGCATTCCCCATTTCTCTAAGTTCACTTACATATCTAGTCTTTGCTCATTATTTAACTGCTGAACAGTGTTATCAATGGAATTAATTACAGAAAGAATTAAAAACAAAAAGTAATAAAAAAGTAAATTATTGATATTAGAGTATGTTTCATAATTTCGTGTTCCCAGATTAAACAACTATGGCTTTATATCCTTAAATCTTGTGGCAAAATTCAATTTTAACTTTTATGATTTAGCATTCTATGATTTCAATTATCTCTCGTTATCTGATTAGTTATTAAATTTAGGTCTAAGATTTACAGCCGTATTCATAAAAATTAAAGTGTACGTCAAGTAGACTTTATCAACAAATTTTGTATGAAAAACATACAACAAAGTCTGCTTGAAGTACACTTTAATTTTTATGAATGCGGCTGTTAAACTTCAAGTAAAGGGTGATTTTTTAGCTATTATCTTTTTGGCAACACTGGTTTAAACAGCTGACGCACGTTTCGTGTTTTGTTTCATTGTCAAACATCTTCAGTTTGGTCTATAATTTAACCATGAATCGTCTTACAAACGAACAACGCTTGCAAGTTATTGAATTTTATTATCAAAATGCGTGCTCTGTTAAGAAAGTTCATCGCGCGCTTCTTCCATTTTATGGTCAGTTTAACCGATCCACTGAAGCGGCTTTTCGGGCTATTGTAACTAAACTGCGCACCAAATTTACAATGTTGGACATTAAACCACCAACACGCTTACGTAGAGTGCGAACTGAAGAAAATATCGCAGCTGTATCGGCCAGTGTTAATGATGACCATCAATTATTGATTCGTCGCCGTCGCAGCAATTGGGCCTCTGTTACTCAATTGGCCGCCTAGATCGTGCGATTTAACACCTTTAGACTATTTTTTGTGGGGCTGTGTTAAGACTCATGTCTATACAGACAATCCCGCTTCAATTGACGCATTGGAAGACAACATTGAAGCATTTATTCGTGAGATACCGGCCGAAATGTTGGAAAGATTATGCCCGTACTATCGATTCAAATAAAGATTTCATGCATTTTTATGTGTTTTTTTTTTTTGGAAAACTTTCCTATAGCTCTTAAAAAATCACCCTTTATAAGCGACAACCATCCGATTTCAAGAACCGATTTGAACAGGATCAGTTACATGTAAGTTTGTCGACCAATAATTAAACAAATTAAAAAGGAAACAAAAATGCTGCTCTTACATCTTAATTGCAATTTATTTCAAAATTAAGTTTTTATAAATTAATTTACTCACCGTTTTTGTCTGCTACACCATCTGAAAAAAGTGTCAGAAAATAATTTTTTTTTTTACTATTAACTTTATTTTTTTTTTTTCTTAAACATACCTATTCTGGTTAAGGATCTTCTAATGGATAGGCCTCGAAATTTAAGGATTTGGTATGTAGACTTTAACTTTGTATTTTTGTGCACAATTTTTTTTGGTTTCACCTCTTCGGTGCACTGTCAAATATTAATAATATATCCATATGTTCCAAGACATGTCCAAGGATATACCACGAAATTTTCTATCTCTTTGGCAGAGGATTCTCTCTGGTTGCTTGGAGTCTCGTTAGTATTTATAATAATAGACTTAATAGCTGTGTAATATAAAACAAGCATGGAACTTCTAAGTTTGTTAACATCTATATAACGGGCACTCGTATATATAAATTTGTGATTCATGAAGAAATATTTAAATTTTTTGTAAACGTCTAAGCACGCCTTACGGCCCTTTGTTCCAACTTGGAACCATAGGAATCAATATATATATATATATATATAAGCACGCCTCGCCACAACTGACACAACAAGCTAACTGAAAATAAAAGAAATTAGCATCATTGAGGTTTATAACAAATTTAGTCACTTATTTGTTTATAACATTAAATTCTATAATTTGTGATCTCTTCATTTATTTAAGTCGAATTTGTTGTTCTTCCATAACTTATTTATTGAGAAGTTTTAATATGAAAAAATACTATTAATTTGAAAATATTTCGGCCTTATGGCCGTCATATTGACTCGTCTTAATGGCGACAATTTATATTTGTTCTTTATAAGACTTTCAAACACCATTCTGGCAATGATTTCTATTTGATTTCTTTTTGTTTTGATAAGAAACAAACAAAGGGACTAGAGATAAATGCAATGTTGGCCAACTAACAAAATTTATAGAAAAAACATAGAAACAGAAACAAAACCGGAACTCTAAACACTTCAGACCTACACCATTTTCTTTTTATAAATATCAAAATTTTAGTTTTAATTGGTTCCTTTTATTCTGTTATATTCTGATTTCTTCAGATTTTAAGGCTATCTTCTTTCAGGGCCATCCTTTTAGAGAAATTTGGCAATTTCAGGATAAAAGATTAGGATATTACTAAAATAATTCTTAAATAATTATTAATTTTATCGCATTAGGAAAAATATATTAAGCTTCCCAAAGAGAAGCTTACTAAAACATTTTTTTTTTTTTTTGTATGTACCCTTTGTATGTACCCTTAAAAGTAATTAGCACACCATTTCTAGATGGTTGGCTTAAGCAGTCTTTCTAAACAATGACTTGGGCTATTCCCAAAATATGTATGGTCGTTCCATAAAATGAAGTATCGCTGTCTGGATTTGTTTATAAAAACACTTGTGGTGTACTTGATTTCAAACAAAAGCATATCGTATGGTGGCACAGTGTTTTTTTTTTTTTTTTTTTGGTGTTTGTGCTGTAAGTGTATTTGATCATTTCAATTAGTCAATTACTCGAATTTGATTTAAGATTCTTTGTTGTTCGCACTTTTGTGTGTTTGAGTATTTGTTTGATTTATTTAATATGAACTAAGCACACAATAGGATTTATTCCTTATAAATAATAGTGGAAGCCCACAATATGCCACCAAAGAAGAAGGAACAACATTAGCAACAATACACAAATATACAAAATTGTTTCCTCTATTAATTGAGTAGGAGCCAAAATAAATGCAGACCATAAAAGGAACATTCTAGAACAATCTTGATAAATACGAGTATGTATACGAATAGTACCAGCACAAGCATATACTCTGTTAATTGTAGTACAATGGAAGTGAAAAGTAATAATGCTTATCAAGTCAATTCATCGTCATCGTAGTCATTATCATCAAAAGCTGCAACAACAATAATAGTGGCACTAAAGCTACAGCCACTTAAATCCATTAACAACACTTATATGTCTTTTGGATGTTCACAAATTTACAGAGTAGTATATATGTACACGACCCTTTATACCACTTTTGTTATTATTTTGGTAGCTGTATTTCCTTATTGTTCATCAGAGTTATCTGAAACGCAACTATTGAAGTTTATTTGGTTTTGTGCCTTTATATTCTAAATCTTTAAGTGTGAAGTATGGTGTTAGGTATAAGGTGACATTTAAGTAATTTAAGATATTTGTAGCATATCAGGGTGAATTGTGCTGATTGCCCTTGACACACCTTGTATTATACCGATAAAATTGTGTAAGCAAATTACGGGTTGCAAATACAGATATCTTATGATGAAATTTGTTATAAAGCCTATTTTGGCCGTAGGACAATCTTTATTAAAATTGTTGGAAATCGGCGCATATTCAGACCTAGCCAACTAAATAGAAATTCAGACTAAATTTGGTCTATAAAAGCAGACATTAAATATATTAGTTGGAGAAGATCTTTTATTTTAAGTATTTAGTTATTGAATACACAATAGATTGTTATCAATAATTATCATATAAACATAATCATTTTAAAATGAAGGTGTATAAAAAAAACAAAACTTAGTTCCACTTACAAATTAAAGTATTTCTAGAAATTATAAATCTATGTTAAATGAGCTAATTCTAAATATTGGTGATTGTAACTAACAATTTTATTTTAACAACATTTTTTAACCGAAAATGTGTAAACATATATTATAACAAAATGTTGGCTATAGTAACAGAAATCGAAATTTTTAAACAATATCGGTATTTGGAACCGAAAGTAAACTGCAGGAAAGAAATGGTTCGTCAGACTCAATTTTTATTTATTAAGTCACTTTTCAAAAATAAGTTATAAGAAAGAAAACTTTTGAATATTGCGAATAAAATTTAAAATTTAATATTTAATATTATTAAAAAAAAAAAAAGCATCATCTAATTGTGTACATGAAATGCCCCTTGGTATGGAACTGATATAATTAGTTCCACTTGGTATAAAGTTTTTGCTAGGCATTTATGGGTAAGAAAAACAAATAAAATATTTTTCAGAAATCAAGCAAGCACCGCTAAGAGTTCTCAATTACAATATTGAAGCAAATTAAGACATTTGTGATCATTTCGGGTAACTGGATTGGAAACGCATACTCAGTGCTTTTAAAGGCACTCGACGATTTATAAGATACCGATAATATTTTATTAAATATATTAACACAACTATGAAAATAAAACGCCAGTTGCTTAGTTTAATGTCAATTAGTAATTGTCTTAATTTTTGTATTTTTTCTCTTCTTATATTATATTTAATATATTTAATAATTATGTGTATGAAAGTATAAGCAAATGTTTCTACTTAAACATATTTTGGTCGATGACTTGAGTCGTAAACTAAAATACATTTGGTACTCCTCCCTCTTTAATTTGAATGATCTTGGCGTTCATAAAGTTGGTTATAATATTTTTAAAATTTTCATATTTATTACATTCTTGAATTAAATCGAATTGAATTTTTTATGTAACAGTGATAGTAAAATAATAAAGATTCTTAAAGTGTGTTGGCAGCTTTATTTTTCAACTTAGCCAATTCACAAACCAACACTTTTATGGTTTATTATTATTGTGAAAGAAGATAACAAACTCATTAACAAACACATTAACAAATTTAATAAAACACACATAGAATATGTAATGTATCAAGGCAGTTGTTGTCCGGCCGTCAAAGTGAACGCATCGCTCGATCTAATTATTTACTTTATAATACAATTTATTATATATTTTCAATACACAATTGCCATCATACATTATTGTTGTTATTCTTTCTTGTTCATTAGTTGTCATATTTTTAATTATGTGTATACCGTTACATATACAAAAGAATATGTGTAATTTTATGTAGATGTTAGTAGCAACTTTAAATACAATTTACTCAAAATAAGGGAAAAACATAAAAATCTGTAAATCTGCAAACGGCTAAATAGAAACACCTTTCAAATAATATACGTTTGGTCAAAATCGGGATTAAACGGTAGAACAAAACATCGGTCACAAGAAATCGCCTAGCCTATTAATATTATAGATATGAATAAAGTTATTTAATGAACATGATAATATTGTATTCCTTTTTTTTATTTATTACTAAACTTAGAGATGATATAAAGATTAGGATTAAATTAATTTATTATTGTATTATTATTTTTTTTTTTTAATTAGAACTTAGAATTATGTGGTAAAATATTAAGAATAGCAATAATAATTATAAAATGAAATTATATTTTTAGATTATTTATTTGAGATTATTTTAATTACAAATGAATGAAATTACTTGTGATTATTTACTACATTATTAAAAATGGTTATTTATTGAATTATATTTATTTCTAAATTGATAATTTTTTTTCATTTCTTTTTCTCTTTTTTAAAAATTTTTTTTTTTTATAAGATGGCTTAGCTACCTCCCTCTTTAATTAGAATGACCTTGTGTATGATTTATTGCTATGATTAATTTTCGTAATATATTTTTAATCTATTGCTATGTACTACTGTTTTGTTATATATATTTTTTTTTTTTTGATTTTCTTATTATGTTGCCGTTGTCCTCTATACTCTCAACGAGATAGGGGCCGATACATTTACGTTCTAGTTTATATCCTATTTCATTCCTATATAATACCTTATCTCCTACTTTAATAACTAATTTTTCTATATTTCTGTCATAGTAATTTGTATTGTATTCCTTATTTCTAATAAGCTTATCCCTAGCTCTCTTATATGCTACTTCTAACCTATATTTTATTTCCATACTGTAATCTTCTATATTGTAAATGGGATCTATTCTATCTAAGTTTTTAAGTCAATTGAATCCATATGGGATTCTTCCAAAAACTAATTCAAATGGGCAGTATCCGTGGGCCGCTGAAGGTGTTGTGTTAAAGCAGTACATGAAGTACTTCAACCATTCGTCCCAGTCGTCCCTTTCAATCGATATGTAGAAACGCACATATT
The DNA here is from genome assembly GCA_963682025.1 of Cordilura impudica. Lineage (NCBI taxonomy): Eukaryota > Metazoa > Arthropoda > Insecta > Diptera > Scathophagidae > Cordilura > Cordilura impudica. Next base: position 305,276,745 of record OY821518.1, read on the forward strand.
CGTTGAAAGTCCTATGCCTTCTTTCTACCATTCCTAGCGTTTGATGATGGTGTGATGTAGAAGTTACCTTCCTAATTTTCATATATTCGCATAAGTCATTCAAAATAGTGTTCCAATGCTCTGTACCCGTGTCCATAATGAGCGTCCTCATAGGGCCATAGAGTAATAAAACAATTTGTGCGTAATGTTAAGAATTCATTTAAATATTTATTTATTTATATTTTAAAAACAACACTTTCGTAGAACTCAATATTTCATAATGAAATGATTTTACATTGGTAAGCTCTTTTATATTGTTTTAAAAGTAACGGTAAGACCGGTTTGAAATGTTGAAATAATAGAGATAATATTTAGATAAATTACAACAACAATAATAATTAAAAAGAAAGTAATGGATAATATTGAATTAAAGTGATAAACAATAAATAAAACATTAAACTAAATAAAATATGGAATAAGAAAATAATGAATAAGCAATAATAATGTGGGAATTATAACTATAGGTCAATATAAATGAATCAAATATAGCCTTGGATACCGTCTTCGCATTTTTGTCGCGTACTGGCAAAGTGACCGGATATTTTTTCAGATCACATATTATCGTGACCGCATATTCATAAGCTTCATATGAAAGCTCATTCCAATGCATTTGTTGGCGCAACAGACGTCAGAAGCTGGTTACCCAGCCATTTATAGATATTATTAACCACAAATTCTATGCACGATTGCGTAATTTATAATTATATTCGTGATTATTTGTTCTTGTTAAAATGAGTGCTGATAATCACAACTACCAAATATACCTTATATGACCTGGAAAAATCGATCAACATAGAATCGATTTCTAAGTCGGTGTGTTTTTCTATAGATACAAACTACAACTACAAAAAAATAAGAAAACAATTTTTATATCTGTAAATATTCACTTATTTTATTAAATTATTTAAACTGTTTAGTCCTCGATTCAGAGTAAAGTCAATGTAGCCTTCAATGATCCCAAATGTAATCCCTAATAACCTCAACATTTTAACTAAAGCAAAAGTTGAAAGTTAAACGCATATTAAGTTGTTCGACATCATGCAAAAAACCCAGACACATTAAATAATTAAGCCATAAGCCGAAAACTTTGAAAAAAAAATATAAAGAAATTAAACGAAAGTTATGCCTAAATGTAGCCGATACTACGAAACAACGAGTATCCTTAAAGTTGAAACTTTTGAACAAAAAGGCTAAAAACAAACAAACAAACTAAGCTAATGCCAATTAAATTATATTTTATTTTTATATAGCACCTAAGTTTAAATGTAATTTGCTTTAATAAAAATATTACAGCAATTGCCTTTAAATATCCAAGAACATTGTTGCAGTATAAATAATTTAAAACTAAATAAACGACAACTTTCACTCCACTTATAATCAACCTTTTTGTTCTACAATATATTTAATCTTATCTGCATGAAAATTATTTCAGAATATCTGCGTACTGTACAGTAATAACATAAATTTATACTTTGCTTGATAAATGTAAAATTATCACCATTTAACAATGGTTATTTTACATCTATCCCAGCTATCTAAAATAATGCTGCTAAAGTCTTTTTACTTCACTTTAAATAGATTCAAAGAATTTCTATGAAACTATTAACTATCATTAAATAATATATGAAAGTATGAGGTGGTATTCTTAGCAATATTATGTAACTGACAACTGACAGATTGATAGTAATTGAATAATATAAAAACAAAAATAAACCTAATAGCGAGACCAGTGTAGTCACCAATTGATAAGGTGTTTAAAAAGAGGAGTTACTATCACCATCAGAAATAAAACAACGTTTCGACTGTACTTGTCTTTCAAACATACATATTTAAAAGAAAAATACAATTTTTAATATGGTAACAAAATTTTATATGTATATATTTATGTTTTACAATAAAGGTATTGTTTGATAATGTGACAGTTTTTTATGGAATTTAGCATTTTAAGCAAAAGGCAACGTCTGATGTGCAATAAATCAAAAATGGTAATCAGCATTAACATCACGAACGAACAGGTAGCCCAAAAATGACCTACATTTATAAAATTTTAATACTTAATTTATGGAAGAGGTTTTAGCAGTTAGTGCCAAATGAATTTAGGATAATATTTTCTTACAAAAAAATTCTTCCATTTTTTATATATTATAATTTTCTAAATGTTTTTCTAGGGAAAAAATTTAATTTCATGATAATTTACTACTTTGAAACAAAGAAAATTTAACAAAAATTGCAATATGTTTTATTTCATTTGTAAAGAAAATTTTTCAGTGTATATCTTTTGTCAAATTATAATGTTTGTAATTTATTCGAACTACCACAGTTAGTACGTTCTAAATCAAAATATTATTTACCTTTATATCTTATCTGTACTGACTGAATAGTACAGATAAGATATAGTATTCCAAACTAAAGTGCTAAACTCCACTTTAGTCACCCTGTCTCAATAGTTAACAATGACTTTTTCATAAATAAAAACAAGAAACGTTTGCTATACTTCTGCAACAACCACTTGAAATATGATCCTTTAAATGTAACTGCACATACACAGGCAACCACAAACATTTATTTAGGAACCACAAAACGACATATTGGCGTTTATTACTAGAGCAGACATAACCAAGCAATGATTTGTTACAAAACAAATAAAACAATAAAATAGTTTTATATGATGAACGTTAAAATTTCTAAACCGACAAATAATGGAAATATGGCAACAAAGTTGGCTATAAGGTGAAAAAAGTTTACAACGTATAAAGATTTGAACTCATATATAAAGAAGCCAAGCCCAACTACTTGGCACGAGCCTTAAATCAAAATATATCTCAATAAAATGTGTTCATATTTTGTTAAAAAATAAGATTATAGATAAGATTAGATTATATCAAATATCACATTTTAATTGAGTTTTATATGTTTTTATTAAACATCGATTTTTATGTTTTTTTTAAGCAAAACTTTTGTCAAATTTATTATTGACTGATTGTATAAAAAAACAAACGAAACCACTTAAATAACAACAAAAAGTTCCGCATTTAAACCGATATTAATAAAAAAAATACTGTAAGAGAAATCAAGACCGAGCCTACATTTAAACCAAATCAAGTGTCGCGTTCACGAAAGTACTGTAAGTCTAACCTACTATTTGTCTATCAAACGTTCTACAAACTTTTTTGTAAGCAATCATTGTTCGCATTTAAGTATATAGCTCTTATATTGATTTTTTTTACACATGTGTGTCTTTTTTATTTTTGTGTCTTGTATGTTGTCAATCATCTTTTCAAAACAGACAGCAAAATTTAATGCAACACGCATAATATTAGGTTTAAATTTACGCAACAATCTCATTATCACACTAGAAAACTTATAATTAAATATAAAAATCGTATTTAACCTGTTAAAGTTTTTTGTTGTGTAAAGAAACAATAAACGTAAGCTCTACTTAACGGCTCTATAATATAAAACCTTACGCAATACTTACGCATGTAAAATTATATGTAAACTTACTGATACAATATCTAGATGAATACACACCAGACATTAAGGAGATGTTACTATGGCTTCATGCTGTTTAAATGTGGCCAATACGTTATTCTAAAACAACAGAGGAAGACGACGAATTAAAAAGTGAATATACGGAAAAACTTTAAAAGGAAAAAGTTAAAGCTGCAAATGCTAAGTAAATTTTCAATATTGAAAAAAATGGACACGTGAATAATATTTCACGTCTGCTCATTATTTAATAATTTCTTTGTTCAGCATGTCGTACACGATCATACATTGTTTACTAATTATTTAGTAATCTGTAATATTAAAAGGCCAGGCGATTTCTTGCGACATATTCTACATCTTCAATTACCACCCAACAAAAAATATACCATTTAAAAGGTAACTTCTTTGCAGATGTTCACCATATTTATAGATGTGCAGCATCTGGTACATTTGTTTTGAGTAAAATTCATTTAAAGATGCTATTAACACATAAAAAACACATATTTAAGCTTCAAATAAAAAAAATCTCGTGAGTCCATTCACAGGAAGGTGTGTAAACATATACTAATTAAAGATTTTTTACGGCACTTTTATAGCAATCAACTGCAGGGGCTAATATAAAAATTTTTATTATTATTTATCATTTCAACCGGTTTATATTTAATTTTTCATTTTTAATTTTTTATTTTTAATTTTTTATTTTTAGTTTTTCATTTTTGATTTTGCTTTTTCATTTTTTATTTTTTATTTCTCATTTTTCAATTTTTTATTTTTCATCTTTTATTTTTCATTTTTAATTTTTCATTTCTTATTTTTTATTTTTCCTTTTTCATTTTTCATTTTTTATTTTTCATTTTTAATCTTTCGTTTTTAATTTTTTATTTTTATTTTTTATTTTTCATTTTTCTTTTTTAATTTTTTATTTTTCTAATTTTATTTCTCATTTCTTATTTTTTATTTTTAATTTTTCATCTTTAATTTTTCATTTTTATTTTTTAATTTTTTTATTTTTCATTTTTTATTTTTCAGTTTTCATTTTTCGTTTTTTATTTTGCATTTTTTTATTTTTCAGAGTTAATTTTTATTTTTTTATTTTTCATTATTTTTTTTAATTTTTAATTTTTTATTTTTCATTTTTTATTTTTTATTTTTCAGTTTTCATTTTTTATTTTTAATTTTTCATTTTTTATTTTGCATTTTTTTAATTTTCATTTTTTATTTTTCAGTTTTCATTTTTCATTTTTTCATTTTTTTTTTTTTTTATTTTTTTATATTTTTCAGTTTTCATTTTTTATTTTTCATTTTTTTTTTAAGTTTTAATTTCTTTTTTTTTTATTTTGCATTTTTCATTTTTTATTTTTAATTTTTTATTTTTCATTTTTAATTTTTCATTTTTTATTTTTCATTTTTTATTTATCATTTTTCTTTTTCAATTTTTTATTTTTCAAATTTTATTTCTCATTTTTTATTTTTACTTTTTAATTTTTCATTTTTATTTTTTCATTTTTTATATTGCATTTTTTTATTTTTCATTTTCTATTTTTTCGTTTTTTATTTACTATTTTTTATTTTGCATTTTTTTATTTTTAATTTTTTATTTTCCAGTTTTCATTTTTTTTTTTTTTTTGATTTTTTTATTTTTTAGTTTTCATTTTTCATTTTTTATTTTTAATTTCTTATTTTTTAATTTGCATTTTTTATTTTTAATTTTTTATTTTTAATTTTTTATTTTTTATTTTTAATTTTTCGTTTTTCATTTTTTATTTTTCATTTTTTATTTTTCATTTTTCATTTTTCTTTTTTAATTTTTTATTTTTCAAATTTTATTTCTCATTTTTTATTTTTAATTTTTCATCTTTTATTTTTCATTTTTATTTTTTCATTTTTTATATTGCATTTTTTATTTTTTCATTTTTTATTTTTCATTTTTTACTTTGCAATTTTTTATTTTTCAGTTTTCATTTTTAATTTTTATTTTTAATTTTTAATTTTAATTATTAATTTTAAATTTTTTTTTTCAATTTTTTTTAAGTTTTTATTTTTCATTTTCAAACAGGTTATTACATGTCATAAATTTTTCACCAATACAATCATAAGTCACACCGATTTTGTCTTACGGCCCATATGTTACTGTGTTTTTGTGATTGTATTGTGAAATAAAAATTTACCCCCCTGCCCGTTAGATGTTTACACATCAAAAACTATACGATGCTGTGTGTGTTTATTAATTTTGTGATGAATTGTGAATTGGCTAAAATTGATTATCATACCTTTAGACTCATAAAATTACTTTTTAATGAAAAAATAAAATGTCTTAAAATTTGCCCTCGAATTTCGATGGCTGGGCTCTGCTAGTTATTTAAAAATTGTGTCAAAACATAAAAAGATATACCAAACTAATGTCTCAAAATTAAAATAAAATTACTATTTTGCTAGATTTGACGTCATTTTTCAGACTATAATTAATATGCAAACTTTAATTTTGCTTCAATGGTGCGTGGTAGAGAAAAAGAAGAAAGCATTTATTTTAAAAAAATTATATCTACTCTGTATTCTTAATCGGACCGGTTTCTGGCATTTCAGCCTTCATCAGCAATTTATTGAACATTGTGATAATTGTTATGTTATAATTGAATATATTGTTATACCCTATACCACTATGTGGTTTGGGTATAATGACTTTGTGCTGCTGTTTGTAACAACCAAAAATATTTGACCTAGACCCATCTTTAATTATACCGATCGAATCAGAATCATTTTTTGAGTTAATTTAACAATGTCCGTCCGTCTGTCCGTCCGTCCGTCCGTCCGTCCGTCCGTCCGTCCGTCCGTCCGTCTGTGTGTCCATGTAAAGCTTGTAATCAAACTGCAGGTCGCAAATATGAATATATTTTGATGAAATTTGGTATATAAGCTTTTATCGGCCATGGGATGAACGCTATTGAAATTGTTGAGAATCGGTCTATGTTCAGACCTAGCCCCCATACAAATTACCCCTATGAAATCGACATAAATTGCCATAAGATCCAAATTGTCATATAGATCTTACTCAAATTGGGTTTATATTCGTTCATTACATCCATTAATGAGTAGTCCAAAAATGATCCCTTTGGCCCCATATAGGGCTGCTTCCCGATCTTCACTTAAATCTATTAAAAAACAAAAATATTGCTCTGATTCTTCTCAGATTTGGTTTGTATATATTTTTGCAAAATACAAGAGACTTTTCCAAACATGATCAGGATCGGTCCATTTTTGGACCTAGTCCCCATATAGATATAGCATCCGATATGAACTTTTTCATATCTGCAGCCAAAAAAATTAATAAAAATCCCACTCAAATTTGGTTTTTGCTTATTTTCTATGTCCAGTTAGTTGGGCCTAAGAGATAGGGTTTCTAAACGCATGGTATAGGGTATCGTATAGTCGGTCTAGACCGACTATAATTTTCTTACTTGTTTTTATATGAAATTATGTTGTATGAATTGACAACTCGGTTTACAAAAATTGGTGTTTTTAATTGTTAATGCGTTAAAACATGATTAAAATCATTTTTTTACAAAATATTATTTTTTTTATAAAATATAATTTAAAATGAAAATATACTTTTTTCAGAAACGGTACTTTTTTAAGAAACTGAACTCTTTTAAGAAATAGCACTTTTCTAAGAAAATGTACTTTTTTCAGACAATGACCTTCTTTTAAGAAATATGGTTTTGTAAGAAACATAATTTAAAAAAAACGGAACTTAGCTAAGAAGAATTACTCTTTTCGAAAAATCACAAGGTATGTATGTGTACATGTAAAATTTATGGAATACTAGTTACTATGCTAACACTTATTATATTAGGACTTATTCATACGCCATCACAGAGTGTAAACTGATGGGGAATTAGCTTGAAAATATTATCTGAAAATGTCAAGTCAATCCGATGAGTAGTTTCCGAAATATCTTACAATTACCGAAGGGGTATCGGACAATCATGGCAGGTAGTGAAGGGCAGTTGCAAGCAACCAGTTTCAGCTCGGATTTCGTCTTCTACGACTAGTTCCAAAATACATAAGAAAAAGTTTCTCCTTCATCCATCCAGCTCGAGTGAAAATAAATAATACCGTATAATACCGTATCTAAATCAAACAACTTTAAAGTCAGTGACCACTATAAGTCAAAACCCACTACATGGATTTTGATGAAATCTTTTGCATTAAAAACAAATACTTTTTGGTCTTAAATCCGGGAGTAAACTGCTAAAAGCCGCCATTTTGTTACTTTAAAAAAATCTTCGATTAATAACTATACTTATTATTAAACTAATGTTTTTTATACCCCATACAACTATGTGGTTTGGGTATAATGACTTTGTGCTGATGTTTTTAACTACCAAAAACATTTAACCTAGACCCATATTTTATTATACCGATCGACTCAGAATCACTTTATCAGTCGGTTTAGCGATGTCCGTCCGTCTGTCTGTTTGTGTGTCCATGTAAATATTGTAATCAAACTTCAGATCGCAGATATGAATATATATTGATGAAATTTGGTATATAAGCTTCCACGGGCCGTGCCACGAACGCTGTTGAATTTGGTGAAAATCGCTTCATATTCAGACCTAGTCCGCATACAAATGACCCCTATGAAATCGACATATATTGTCATAAAATCCAATTTATCTTATAGATCTCGGTCAAATTGGATTTGTTTATGTTTATTACTCCCATTAATCAGTAATACAAAAATAAACCCTATAGGACAATTCTTAGTCATAGCCCCCATATAAAGCTGCTTCCCGATCTTCACTTAAATCTATCAAGAAAAAAATATTGCACTGGTTTTTCTCAGATCATTTTTCACGTCGCTATGAGTCTGCCTGCACAGTTTCATCTCGATTGGATAACGGGAAAAAGGTTAAAAATCGATCCAAAGTTTTTTCGGCAGAGAAACAGACACTACGAGTTAAAATAAAGGGGCTAAAAATATCAGATATTAATTATAGGTTTTTAAAAATTTTGTCCTTCAGTATGCGAGCCTTCTAAGCCAAAAATAAATTAATTCGCTTTCTTTAGAATAAATTTGTTCTTTCTAAGGATCTAATTATCCAATACTAAAAATATATACAGTAATCGGAAGCTTATAGAAATGTCTATTATATAACATATGGGTCACCGTAAACTGTAAAAAGAAAACGGGCGATACTATTTTACTGGATTTGGACTAAGTAGTAGAAAAATTTACGATATAATACTAAAATATTTTTATAATTTTTTTTCAGATGTAAACTTTTATGTCATTCGTAAAAAGAAATATCTTACATATAAAAATGGAGTTCTGTATGTTTGTTTGTATGGTTTTTTGTGGTTTATAGGAGACTACACCAGTGGACCGATCGTCTTGAAATTTTTATAGTAAGTAATGGCCTATCCGGAAGAAGTAATATGGGAGTACTATATTAGTAAAAGCCTAGGGACTTTGTGTGAGTTCATAAGCTACCAACGATAGTACTCTGAAATAAATGGACGAGATCGGACCAATGGGCGTGGTACCTCCTAAACAAAAAAATATAAAGTACTATGAAAATGACAGTCTAGAAACTTTTGAAAAATACATTAATTTCCTACTCACATTGGTAATATACCTACTAACATTTGTTGTCCTCCGATGGAGGGTCTATCAGATGTTAAGGTGATAAGAACAAATACTACACTTTGATCTTAGCCATAAGGCCGAGAAGCAACTGACGACAGTATGTCAAAGTCGTAAGTTCTTATTTTATTCATATTTTTCTTTTTTTACCTAAAAATTATTAAAATCTGGAAATATTAAATTTTATATTTAGTTTTATATTTTTGTAAAACACTTATTTTCAAAAATAAAGAACAATTAACTAACTAACTATACCTGCTAACGTGGATAATATGGTCGGAATCACCAAAATCAAAAATCGCTAAAACCGAAAATCGCGAATACCAAAAAAATCCAAAATCAAAAATCGCAAAAACTAAAAATCACAAAAAACAAAAATCCCCAAAATCAAAAAGCGCAAAAATCAAATTTCGCCAAAATCAAAAATCGCAATAAACAAAAATCGCCATAATCAAAAATCGCCATAATCAAAAATCGATATAGCAAAAATCACCAAAAATAAAAATCGCCAAAATCAAAAATTGCCAAAAAACCGAAAATCGCGAATAAAAAAAATCGCCAAAATCAAAAATTGCTACAAATTCTATATCGCAAGAACAAAAATCGACAGAATCAAAAATCGCCATAAATAAATCAAATGGTTTTCTACAAAAAGTTTTCCCAGTTTTTTTATTTCGTTACGATGGGTGTGGCGAAGCGCAGCGGGTTACTGCTAGTATGAATATATATATTAACATTTTCCTCTAATTATGTTACCTAGTTTGTTATGTTTTTCCTATATTTATTTTTTCTATTTAAAAATTTAGTTAGAAGGTTCAATACATGCATTTTTGCGGTCTTCCGAAGGATTTTTGCGTGTTAACTGAATTGAATGGAATTGTTCAAGGGATTATTTTGCAAAGTAAACTTTGCAACACAAATGCTATAAGTATTACAATACTTATTGAACTGAATGATGTGTTCTAAAATTTTCCATAGTCGTGCCTAGATACGAGTGTATCATTTTTATTAATAAACACAAAAACTCTGTTTCTTATATCAGAAAATCAAAATAATCTAACCCATAAAAACAAAGTTTTTATTAAAACTCTTTCTTTCCTTATGCATATGAGTTTTGAATCTTTTCGTGACTGTGCATGACTATCCCAAAATTAATCTATAGTGACAACAAGGGGCCAAGATTCAGATCAATTAGATGAGGGGGAATGGAGTTGCCCCATGGCAGACAGGCAGACAGAGAGTATCAGTTTAAAGAAAGGGTATACAAAAAGTACTGACCAAAAAGTGCAAGTACGAGTATATGTGAGATAGACGCAGGTTCAAACCTCACGGCCGCTTCATAGAGAAACAATCTATTCAATTACAACATAACATTTATCACAATGTTCAATAAATCGCTGTTGAAGGCTGAAATGCCAGAAACCGGTACGATTAAAAATACAATGTAGTTATTAATTTTTGAAATATATGCTTTCTTCTTCTTCTCTACCACCATTGAAAATAAAATATTTTGTATTTAAAAATATTACGCAATGGTGACTAACACAATAAGAGCAAATTGACCTAGGAAAATAAAAATTTGACTAACCAATACTGATTCAAAATTTTAATGGGAAATTTTACATTTAATGGGATATTTTAAATGGAAATTTTGGGCAAAACAGTTCTCTACTACTGTCACTGATGTTTTGAAATACAAGCCTTTAACAAAAACCAGGATGTAATGCATTACTAACAATAAAAGTAACAATAAAAGGAAAATACGAATTTAAACCTGTTTATGTTTTTCCTTTTTGTTTGTGCGATTTGGTCTGTAGGGTTTTCTTTTTTCATTTGTTTATGGTTGCGTGTGACACTGAATTCATTTTATTAAGAGCAACACGTGCCCAAATGATTTTGGTATTAAATCCATTTCTTACGTTTTTTTGTTGCTTGTTGTATGAAAACAACAGGAGGTAGAAGTATTCGCATTATCATGAGTAAATTTAAGGTTTTCCAACTCATACATCTTTTTTGTGAAGACCGTTTTCTTATACAATTTTTTGAAGTCAAGCAATATTAATAAAAGTTTATTGATTTGCTTAAAAGTTTCTTCGAAATGAACAAAGTTACGTCTATACAAATTCAAAGAAGAACAAGAACATTCGTTAGAAAATCTAAAAAGTAAGTACTCATAATTAATAAAAACGTTTACTTGTTATTTTGAAGATTTCTAAAACAAACTCAAGTTAAATAATTAATGACAATTTCTTAAAAACATTTTTCAAAGCAGAAAAACAACATTATTCTGCCACAACTATCAATCATGTTTTTTCTTGACCATCTAAATGTGTAATAATTTCCAACGCCACCACTATTTCCACAATTTTGCAAAGTTTGGCCGTTGGACAGTGGACCTTTTAACGAGAAGGCGTACAAAAATCCATGACTTTTGATTGGATTGGCATTTTGATATGCGGTTAATTTTTGCTACAAAACGTAGATATCGCCCGATAATAAAAAAAGTTATGGAGGGTTTAAAATACGTTTTCATTTTTAGTTGAAAAAAAGGATTTTTTTATATATGTAATGTCTGATTTTTTCACTTAATTATACAACTAATACTTTTTAAAAATTTTGTAAGTTAAATTTTGTCAGAAAATGCCAAACATTGGCCCCCGTAAACTTCTTAGTCCTAATGTTCACAAGGGCCAAAGGTTGGCTATAAATTTATGTTAAGCGCAACGGAATGAAAGACCCATAAATAAATTAGCATATGATGAATTTTCGGCATTACATTCTTGTATTGTTTCTGACCAGAGGATCCATCACATCCCCATTTAGAAATTAAAGTAATGCTACCATTTCCAATTTTTTTTAATGATCAGTATCAAGTGTGTTTAGCAATCGTTCTGCAGTATGTTCAAAGAGATCTTGCAATTTTATTTCTGCTGAACTTGAAGTGACACTAATAGCAGACTGTCAAGGTAAGCATTCTTTTTTGGCAGAAACTAAATCTCGATACTCTGGAAAAATCCCACAATTCTTTTCACTGGTTCGCTTCCGCAATTCCTTATATTGATTTTTGGTCAACTTCAAATCCAAAAATAGTAAATTTCGTATCTTCAATTGGTGTAGGATTGCTTTTCAAAATCCTCTTTGTATGCCTTGGGCTCGCTTCTAGTATTTTTTAAATTATTCCAATTTTATTTTCCTTAATTTGTGTTGATTGAATTTGATACAAAAATGAATCCTTAATAATTTTTTTAGAAGTTTCTTCATTGATATTCTCCAGCTTGCGCCTTCGAGATCTTTCACTGCATTCATCAATTGGTTTTGCTGGTCGATCCTTTTTTCCATTTTCGTTGGCAGTTGTAGATGAACTCTCAAAAATAAGAGGATTCAATGTACAGTTTTTTTTAAATTTGATGCGAAAGTTGTAATTTTTCTTTGTGTATTTCAATTTCTTGCAGATTACAATTCTTAAAGCAATGGTTGCTCATTATGTGCAAAATTATATCGTCTACATCTTTTTATTCAAAATAAATATCAGCGAGATCTCTACAACGGTACTTAGCCATTGTTCAAACTGTAATGAATAATAATTGTGGAAACACTATTATAAATATTTTTCTTGTAATTATGTAAAACTAGCAGATTCCAGCGGCAGCTTTATTTTTCAACTTAGCCAATTCACAAACCAATATTTTTATAGTTTATTATTATTGCGAGTGAAGATAACAAGCTCATTAACATACACATTAACAAATTTGATGGGTATAGGTCCAATATTTTTGGTAGTTACAAACATCAGGTCAAACTCATTACACCCTAACCACATAGTGAAAAACTTTTGTATTCATAAATCTTGCACAAAATCTAACCTTGGATCAGAGAAATTGTTGTGGTGCACAGGAGTGGAAACTGACTGGTAAACATTGGGGTATAGGAGTGTAGGGGAGGATTCTAACTACAGAAGAGTGCAAGATCTTTTTTGATGGCTTTCGATGGGCAAGAGTTGTGCTTATTAAGTAGGAGATTTTGACCTTTTTTTTAATTTCTAAACGACTCAGTGACTTTAGCTTTCTAACATTAATAGATTAGAAGTTACAAAATTATACAAAACTTATTTTGCTTTAAAATCTTGCAAAACAAAAAAGGTACAGTCATTTAAAAATTAAAATTTACGAAGAAATTTTTAATTTTGGCAAAATACTGAGAAAGTCCATTTTCGAAGACCCTGTTCGCTGTGATATAGTTGAAATAGAGTAGCAATTTTTTGGCTCCCGAGGTTCACAGGTATTACCTTTCAAATGAATAACATAACTTTAAAATCGGTAACAATAAAAAAATGTTTTTTTGCCGCCTTCTCAAAATATGGTCCACAGTAGGTTGGTTGGATTTTTAATGCAAACTGCAAACTTTTTTCAAGTAAAATAAAACTATATATCCATATACATATTTAAAAGGTTAGCATATATTTATTTAATTCTAGTTAGTTTGAATTTTCTTTAACTATAGAAAAGGTGTGCTTTAATTAACTGAAAATGGTATAATAAACTTAACCATAAATGTGAAGTCAACTGGTAAAAAAAATTTTAAATAAAAAAAAATTATAAAACAATTAGTGAACCTCAAAGTTTTTTATACAAGGGTTCAAATCTATAAAACCAACCTAACGTTTTTCCCTACCCCTTCCAAATTTAATGAAATTTGGCACAAATATTGTCCCTGGCAAAACTATATTGACCCCCTGGTTGAAAATTTGAAAAATCCAAAAAAAGTATACTGAAATGACCTTACAAAATTACATATACATATATCTGAAAGTATTTTTACTACGTGATTCGTTGGGGTCCCATTTTAAAGGTAGTAACATAATTTTTTTCCCACAGTCAAAGGGTCTACATTTCATGGCTTTACGTTCGCGGTCTCGCAAAGTGGTACATTAAAAAAAAATATATGTCGATAATGAACTCTTTATCATTAATATCTACTCGTATAAGTGTCATGGTGCAGCTCGAAATGGTTTCTCAAATATGTGCAAAAATGTCACACCAAGTAATGTTAGTTATGTCAGTGACAATATTTACTCCAAATTTCATTAAATGTTCATTTATCTGTTATAAATGGAAACAAATATATGTACCTTAATTTTTTAGATTTTGTTTTACTAGATATTTTTTTTCTCATTGGTATCATAAGACGAGCATTATCTGTACTTAATATTTGTAGACGTTTCTTTTTAAGTACGAACATAATTTTATTAAGAAATATTGTTAGCATTAGAATGTTTACACTTTTCTAAGTAAATGATCTTTCCTCTTCACTTTACTTGCTATAAGGTAGTCAACATGTTATGTAATCATTTGTATATAAAATGATAATATAAGTCAACAGCTTTATATGCATTTATAACATAAAAAACTACCAGACATACATACTTATATGGGCCAAAAACATTGAGATATATAAAATAAATTGATTTTTCTCACAATTTAAAAATAAATCAAACAAATTAGTGAGATAAAAAAATTTAAGTACTGGCTGCAAGAACTCTGAAATATAAAATTTTACATTAAGTTTTTTCGGCGGATGTTTTCGTATAATTTTTTTGATGAGTAAAATGCTATACGCTCGGGGGGCAACAATCTATTTCACTATACAATCACAAAAACATCGTAAGAAGTAAGACAATACCGGTGTGAAGTATGAGTGAATTGGTTCAAATATTATGATACAAAATTATTGCAGCTAATTCAACAACCTCTGCAAAACGCGTAAGAGATAATTCAACAGCCCCACAAGTACAGCGCTATTACTAATATAAAAATTGTTTCAGCTAATTGAACAATCTCAACTATAACAACCAGTTGAAATAATAAATATTTTTTATTTTAGCTGAGCCCCTGCAGTTGTTTGCTATAAGTGATATATGGATGACGCTTTCTGTTTTATTTTAATTGATGCTTAAATAGATGTTTACACACCTCCCCTTGGATCTATTATTCGATATTGTTTCTATATTTCAAAAAATTTCTATAGGACTTTCACAGTGCAATGATTATATTAATTTTATGTAACTAAACCACTATTTATTTTTAATCCTATCAGTTGTGAATTCCCTTCCGAATCCCTCCCGAATTTGGCCAGTATAATGACTTTTATTTAATTAAATTTTTGTTTTGTAATGTGACCGTTGGTATTTTAAATTCAATTAGGAGGTTTTTATAGGGCCATTCTTTAGGAGGTTTTGTACCTTCTCCCAATATAATTTTCCAGTAATGTATAAGGCCAAAAGCAGTGATGCATAGTGTTAGAAGAATTTTTAGTGTGATATTTTTAATTTTTATTTCAAATTATTTTTTAAATTAAATATGTATTCTATGTCTTAAAAAACCACAATTATTTTTAAAAAATAAGTGCAAAATTTGACGAAAAATTATACGTTTAATAAAATATAATCCCTGAAGAGGCTGAAAAAAATAGCAGAGAAACGTTGAAGTAAATTAAATAAACGTTTTTTATTTAAAATTGCAAAGTACATGTCCTTAAAAGAGAACTATAAATCACTAAAACTTTAATTAAGAAAAAGGTCGATATATCTATATATGTATATGAAGAATTAAATTACTGAAAGTAATTTTTTGAATTTATTTTTATTTCATATTTTGCAACTGTTTTTTTAATCGGTTTTTATTTTTACGACAGTTTTTATTATAAATTTTGTTTCTACTCATATTTTCCCAATTTTTTTTTTCACCCGTAACTTTTGAACTCAAAATTATCATCGTTTCAGCCATAAAATTTGTTATTCTTTTCAAAATAAAAACTAATTCCCCTTCAAAATGTTATTTTTAAAAAACAAACACATACTTATATGTAGATAATAGTATTAAATAATTTATTTTAAATAACAAAAGTGTTGCACGGTTAAAAAGAAAACATCAAAACTGTCAGGGAATTCCATATGGCTTTGAGTTCTATCTTCTTTTGAACTTTTCTCTATAGAGAATACTCATTTTCATATAATATTATTTTTTAATATTTTAATATATTTTAATTTCATACGTTGAATTTTAAAGTATATTTTTGGTATTCCCAAGTGTTTGGGTGCCATTAATCTAATTTAATATACATACAGACTATAAATAAAACATAATGTTTATTAATATTTCCAACGAAAAGATTTATTTCATTATTTTCCATTTTTAACGCGTCTAACATTATTGTGGCATGAATGACTGTTTGCTTATGCAAAGCATCAGCCATACACAAGTGATAAAATAGTTGTGTTCAACAAATTAGTGTTAGAATATACATAGTGTGGGTACTGTATTTTACCAGATTAAACAATATATTTATTAAAAAATAAAAAAATGTTGGAGCAATTAATTTTGATTTTAAAAATATGAATTCTGTGATGACTTGATTGGAAAAGGGATTTCTTAATTCCGTTTTGACATAAACATAAATTACAGCAATTCTTTATATATTACTCGTTTAGCAAAAATATTAAACAAAATAAATAAAAACAAGTTGTAGCTTATCTATGTTTCTATTCTATTCTATCCACTTTTTTTAAATATATATAATTCTAAAATTAATTCTGGCATATTATTAGCTCCACATTCGGATCATCAGCACTAATATACAATTGATGACCTAAATATCTGATGCTTTCTTATTTTGTTTTATTTTTCGACAAATATTTATTAAAAAGTTTTCTTCAGGGACTTAAAATTAAAATGTATTATATGATTTTGTCATATTTGTGGCCGCTTGATCACTTGTGACTTTTAATAAAGGTTTTACGATGCAATATAAAATATTTAAAAACTCATAAATTACTTTTAGATAGCAAAATACAATAAAAATCGCCATCTTTGGTGTTATGGTCCAAGACAATTTACTCAAATTACGAACAAACAACAAAGTATAGCCAACCCGTAATTTAAGCCATATTTGATTTGTGTATTATCATTCAAACGTCAATACTGGCGCCAAACATAAGTATGTACATATGTCTTGAAATTAAAAAGTTTATCTTGAGGTTTACCTTCTAAACACATAAACGTTTATCTTAAATGGTCATACTTTTATTGTCTATAAAATTCTTCTGATTTTTTTCAAAATATGCCATATAATTACACATGTTCAAATAAAGAGTTTTAAATAAATTGTGCGGTTACTTTTGAAAGATGAAAGTTGTTTTATGTCTGTACTTAAGATGGTTAATTTTATTACTGACACCCACCCAAGTGTGTGTTTAGCTAAATTCTTATGACCCCTTGTCAAATATAAACAAGTAAGACACTTTACGGTAACCTGTACCATGTGTTTAGAGCAGGATCTCAGGTCCATCTAATTGGATACAGAAAATAAGCATAAACCAAATTTGAATGGCATTGTTATTAATTTCTTTACCTGCAGATGTGAATCAGTGACCAAGATTATATGATAATTTGGGTCTTATGGCAATTTAGGTCTATCTTATTGGGGTCATTTGTGTGGGAATATGTCTGGCCATGCTCTGATTTTTACCAATTTAAACAGCCTTTTTCCTATGGCTGATCAAAGCTTATATACCAAATGGCACAAAATATATTCATATTTGCGACCTGAAATTTGATTACAAGGTTCACATGGACTCAGAAAGTGACTCGGTATACTAAAAGATGGGTCTAGGTCAAATATATCTGATAGTTACAAACATTACCACAAAGTCTTTATACCCTGACCAATATGTGGTAGTAGTATTAGCAATTAAGCATCAATAGAATTAATTTTTAATTTTTTTTACACTTACGGAATTAAGGAGTGATATTGAAGAAATCATAACACATATAAAATGTAATCATAAGTCAAACATTCAGCTTACAGTTCTGATTGTTTTTATGTAATTGAAATTAAATATATTAAAGCTTACAAAAAATTATTTTTTCCGTTCTAATCACTTATGAACTTATGGAAGTTTTCCGCAACCCCTTTCATTAGGGATTTTATATTGGTTTATGTCACTTTTTTCGATCCTCGTTTAAAATCTTCTACATTTTGGATCACGTTTTGGTGCTTCAACTCCCTTTTTACAAGAGCCCAGCCTAAGCTCCGAACATTTTAAACGAATTGCCTCCCTTGGCCCAAAAACCAAGACAGATCGCCATATCGAGCCAAAAATATGTGGATACATAATGTTGGCTTAAGAAAGGAATTCGTCTTCATTGTAAATACTCCTAAATATAATTTTCGGTATTTATAGAGCTCGTTGTAATGAATGATATGCTCTTTCGGTAGCAACTGCATATTTTTTGTCATACCAGAACTTTTTTTTGGGAAATTTCGTTTAATTTTGAGTCCTGAATTCTCTTCAACATTTCGTCGAACATTGGTAACATAAAAATGTTGACCTGGAAGCTGCAAAATTAAATTTTGTTTTGCAGCATAACTCTCCTAAACTTTTTGGACCTTATATGTTTTCAAACCATCATTGGCTTTAACTTTTCGCACCAAATAGTGTGAGTACTGAGCAAACCGGGCTGCTTCTATGCTGGATATGTTGTCAGCTCTTTTCAAGATGATTTCTATTTCTTTGGCGTAACAAATATCATATGGATCTTTCTTTCTTCCCGAACCAGGCTTCCTATCAATAGTTAAATTGTCCTGATAGTTTCTAAGTTAGATTTTGTTGAAAATTTTTAATCAACTAGAAATAACTAGAGCAAATGGATAGGGTTGCCATTAAGCGTAATGACTGACATATTTTTTATAGAGTATACCATTATTTGGCCAGGGTATAATGAGTTTTTGCTACCAAAAATAATTGGCATAGACCCATATTTTATTACACCGATTGACTGAGAATCGCTTTATAAGTAGTATTACCGATGTCTGTCTGTCCGTCTATCTATCCATCCGTCCGTCTGTGTGTCCAAGTAAACTTTGTAATCAAACAACAGGTCGCAAATATAAATATATTTTGGTAATATGTAATAATCTTCTATCGGCCATATGGACTATTGTTGTTAAAATTGCTGAAAGTCGGTGTATGTACAGACTTAGACCCCATACCAATGACGCCTATAAGGTAGACATAAATTGCCATAATATCCCAATTATCATATAGATCTTGGTCAAATTGGGTTTGTGTGTGTTTATTACACACAATAATCAGTAGCCCAAAAATAAACCCAACAGGAGATTTCTCAGTCACAGACCCCATATAAAACTTCTTCCCGATCTTCACTTAAACCTATCAAAAAACAAAAATATTGCACAGATTTTTTTAAATCTAGTTTGTATAAGGTTTTTCAAAAAAGCGATTTTACCAACTACGGTTCATATTTCGACCTAGTCCCCATATAGACACAACATCCGATATGAAATTAAAAAAAAAAATAAAAATTCCACAAGGATTTGAGTAATGCTCATTTTCTATATCTGAATAGTTGGGCCTAAGACCAATTCTCTAAAGGCATGGTATAGCGCATCGCATAGTCAGTCTAGACCGACTGTATGTCTCTCACTTGTTAAAAAAATCTAATAATGCTTACGAAAAAAGTTAAGTGAAAAATGGGGTGTTAAGATTTTGTTGATCTCACTGCTTATAACGTACACTATTCTCATAATTTTCGTGGGGGAAAAACTACAAATTTGGATCAAAAACTTATAACGAAATGACATCAGTACTGAAATTTTTTAGGAAAACATTTAATAAAAATCTATTAAAAAAAACTAACTTAAGTCCCATGAGCTGGAATAAGATTTTGTTGTTTATATAACAATGAAAGCATTTTGTGGTCTCATACTTCAAAACTTTTAAATTGTTATTGAGAATGGATTGCTTGTTTTTAATGCCAAACACTTAAGACGAGGCCATATACAATAAGAGTTCACAATAATGTTTGTTGGTTAAACAAACAACAACTGATCTTGTTTTTATTTGGTTTTACGATTAGAAATTACATTAGTGACCAGAATCGTTCTTTAAAATATCATTTTTTGTTTTCTTGCAAAGAAACCATACACAAATGCCTATAATGTGAAACGTTTCTCATAGACGCATTTATCTTTATGTTCTACATGATCCGAATATATGAGATATTCAATAACATTTTATTATTTCGTGATGGTTTATATGTTCACATATTCGATTTAAGCGATGACGAATTGAACCATTTTTCGATATTCATATGATGGGCGTAAGGTGGCTTTGAAAGAAATCTAAAAATTTTCGGAAAAGCCCCAGCTCTATTTATTAACCCATTATTGCTGTAATATAATCGCATTGGTACAGCTTTAAAATAACAGCATTAATTGAATTCATAAGACAAGGGTTAATATACAAATATGAATATCTACTCATAACTTCCACTTACACACACATCCACACCAGCTTAATAGTATAAGTACATATGCGTGTTTGCTGCTAGTACTTGCATTTATCTATCGTAACCATTGTGTCAGAGCACTAAATAAATTAATTAAGCTACGATGAGACAGCACACATGCTTTTTTTTGTAGCCCACATCGTTGATATAGCAAAATAATACAAATGCTTACAAATACAATTTCAACCAATAGCTTGCAGTTGGTTTTCTAGCAAAATAGATGCAACCTAACAAAATATTTATTTTGCATACTCGTTTAACTCAATATTTACAACATAAATTTTAGTGATTTTCTTCGTCTAATGTATTTTGGGATTAGATCTTTCAGTTTGATTAGATCGCAAAAAACATATTATATATTTCAGAACAAAAAGTGCAGATGGTGCAAACAATTAACCACTTATTTAGAACATATCCTAATCGTTAATAGTGTTTCGTACATATTTTCCCAATTTCCAACTTTTTCCAACTTTATATATGTATATATTCTATTTAGATTTAATAGCATTAATTATGCAACACAATAATAACAATTGTTTTATTTTGAAATTAAATCAATTACTTCAAAATTACGAAGTTTTTATTTAAATGTGAAATATTATATTTCATAATTCTATATTTTAAACATTCTACCTTTATATATATATATATATTTATATTATATATATATATATATATTTCACCTTAAGCTGCTCCCTTTCAAGTGGAAATAATTTAGCATCTCATTAACTTTAATTGGTTTATATTTAATCATATTCTGCCACTATTCTTCTAAAACCATCCACATTTCGAATTTTTTTGTCATTAATCATTGATTCAAAAATGTCATTCTTATAATCTTTTATGGATAAAATGAAAACTTTAATTATATTTATTCACTAGAATAAAATTCAAAGCATGTGATGCTGTAAATGACGTCGTTTTGTTGTTGCTTTTTTGTAATTACTCTGGATTGAATTCATTTATACGCTCACCAGCTGAAATTGCCG
The DNA here is from genome assembly GCA_963682025.1 of Cordilura impudica. NCBI lineage: Eukaryota > Metazoa > Arthropoda > Insecta > Diptera > Scathophagidae > Cordilura > Cordilura impudica. The sequence goes on from OY821518.1 coordinate 305,298,272, forward strand.
AATTACTCGTAATACATCTCTTATAGAACTTTTCAATAATACCAATGTTGATATAATATAAGTGATTTTTGACCCTTCACATAAGCCCGATTATCTCAAAATAAATATATCACACCTGTACCTCTAAAGTGAGTCAACTCAAAATGTTTCAATTTTCACTTCTTGCAAGAAAGCGATACACAGTGGTCATATCTATCCACTGTAAAAATCTTACATCGATTTTTCTAGTCTTTCCCAAAAAAAAAAATACAGTTATAACCCTCTTTGTGTTATAAGAGTAGCTCCTTTAGATTCCACTAAAATGACATATTTTGAGTTCCACTCAAAAGAATTGTTATTTTCGCTGATCACTGAAAAATAGCAAAAACAACTACTGTTGCATGCTTCTTTTCCTAGTTATTTTCAATGAAACAACTGTTTTTAAATTTTATAGTAAGTATTAAAAAAACCGTTTTTTGCCTCTACTGAAAATTTGTAAATTTTGAGTTGACTCACGTTAGAAGTACAGGTGCGATATAATGAATATAATGTATACACTTTTGATTAGATTTTTAAGGAAATGTACCTTTTAAAAAAAATTAGTTGAATACAATTCGGCTTAAGGTCATCGGTTGTTAAAAGATTCTCTTTGTTATAAGAACATTTTGTTAAAAATAAATGAAAACAAGTTTTTTTATTTTTTTATTAACTTTTAAACAATATTTATAACAATATTATTTTCCAATATATTTCTATCAACTTTGTTGATCATCATCAGGGATTATCTGATAAATAACAATAAAAATAAAAATAAAAACACTAATAATTTTGAATTGATCATTAACAAAAAACAATAAAAATCATTTAAAAATTATATTTACTTTAAAACAAATTTTTAATTTGTTTGAGTTACAACCTTCCTTTTACACAGTGTAATTGTCAACTAAAGTTTGTTTTAATCGTTTGTGTTTGTCAACCGTTTTTCTGTAGATCTTAGCGACGTTTTCCGTATCTCTCTTATAATTAAGAGCTTTGTCATTGGGAACATTCATTATATGCAGCATGTCCAACATAAATCTTTTTCTATAATTAATTTCCTCTTGTAAAATTTTTGTAGAATCAAAGTTTGCTTTATGTTTGTTTATTGAACAATGGGCAGCGAGTGCGGTTTTTTGCTCTATTGGTCTGTTAATAGCTTTTAAATCCGATCGATGTGAGGATAATCTAGTTTTTAGTTTGGTTGTTGTTGCACCAATATAAACTTTGTTGCATATTTCTTTTCATATTGCTTATTTCTTTTACTTTTGTTTTGCTTTTGCTAAATAATTTTCCAATTGTATTGTTTGTTTTAAATGCTAACTCGTATTTATCGCGATTGTAAATGTTGGTATTCTTTATTCTCTCAGACAACCACGGTACATATGTTTGTCGATTTATATATTTTTGTTGGTTTTGGTTCTCTGACAATCCTATTCTTAGATTTTACGTGTTCGATTAGATCTCGAATAGTTTTCTTGGGAAATTCGTTTTTGAGCAATGCTTCTTCGATAATAATAATGTTCCCTTTATAAAATTCTTCATCACTTATGTCCAAACCCCTTTTTATAAAATTTGTTGCCGTATTTATTATAATCCACCGAGGATGTTTCGAAAAGAAATTAATCAATCTTCCCGAAGCTGTAGTTTTCTGATGCCAATTTACCTTAAGGGTCTGTCCGGTTCTAATAACTACCGAGTCTAAATATGGTAGTTGGCCATCTACCTCTTGTTCCTTCGTAAACTGAATACATCGGTTGTAAGAGTTTATCGCTCTTAGGGTTTCGTTGACTGCGTCCCTTCTTATAATGGCGAAGATGTCATCAACGTATTTGGTTAAAATCCAGGGCTTTGGTTCCACTAACTCCACTGACCAATCTAGCAGCTCTTTCATAACTATATCAGCAATTACAGGCGAAGCTGATGAGCCCATAGGCAATCCCTTCCGTTGCTCGTATTTATACTTTTGATATTTAAAATATCTTGTGTCTTTAATGCAAAAAGTTAAAATTTCCATAAAAAGGTCTTTTGGTATTTTGGTATAATTTTGTAAAATGTCCCATTTTCCCTCAATAGTTTTTAGCGCCAAGATTACTGGAATGCTTGGAAACAATGATAGCACATCAAGAGATATCAAGATTTCATCGTTGTCGATTTTTGTATTGTTTGTTCTCGATTTAAATTGAACTGCATCTTTGACATTGTATTTAGAAGTTTTAGTTAGATTTTTCAATATATTTACCATATATTTACATAAATCATATGCCGGGGAATTAATGGAAGAACAAATCGGACGTAGTGGTGTACCCACTAGTTAGTTTTTAAGAAAATATAGATTTTAAGGAAATGTACTTATTTAAGAACAAGTAGTTTTTTTAAGAAAATATACTTTTTTAAATAAAAGTACCCTTTTAGGAAAATACAGTTTTAAGAAAAGGTAGTTTTTAAAAAATTGTACTTTATTAAGAAAATGTACTTTTTTAAGACAAGGTAAGTTTATAAAAAAAATTGTTTTTTAAGAAAATGTACTCTTTTAGAAAGAGATAATATTTAAGAAGAGGTAAATTTCTAAGAAAATTTACTTTTTAAGTTATTTTACTTTTTTAGGACAAGTACTTTTTTAAGAAAAAGTAAATTTTTTAGAATACGTATATAAGTTTTTGAGCAAATTTACTCCTTTAAGAAAATGGACGTTTTTAAGAAACTGTTCTTTGTTGTAGAAATTGTTTTTATGTAAGGAAAGGTATTTTTTTAAGAAAAAGGTATTTTTTTAAAAAAGTTTATGAAAGGTGCTTTTTAAGAAAATCACTTTTTAGGATAAGGTGATTTTTTAGGAACAGGTACTTTTTAAGTAAAGGCACTTGTTTCATAAAATATACTTTTTGGGGAAAATACCGTTTTACGAAATTTTACTTTTTCTTAATAAAATTAATATTTTAAGAAAATTTTTCTTTTTTAGAAAATGTACTTTTTTAGAAGAGGTACTATTTTAAGAAGGAGAACATTTTTAATAAAAGATACTAAAGATACTTTTTTGAAGAAAATGTATTTTTTGAAAGAACGGTACTATTTACGAAAAGCTAGTTTTTAAGAAAAAGTTACTTAAAAATTTGCATGTTCATGAAAAGTTATTTTTTTAAGAATTTGTACTTTTTTAAGGAAAGTTACTTTTGTAAGAAAAGGTACGTAAAAAAATAATAATAAAAATAAACTGATGGACGAGTATAGAAAATATGCACGAACTCTAATAATTCTGGAACTATTTACAATTTAGGTCAGTAATACATTTTAAGACATAATTTCCTCAATTTTAAGACCTTGAATTCTACTCGTATATCCTCCTCATCTTTAAGTTCATAATTTTTGTTCAATTATGCTACCACGTTGAAAAAATTAAATTAAATTTAGGCTTTTAGATTCTTTCATTATAATTTTGTTTGTTCTTTAAATTTGTCTTTATTTTTATAATACTGGATTATATTTGTATATGGAAGAGTGTTTCGTTGCGCTAAAAACATTACATTACTTATAACAGGAACTTGTTGGTATTGCACAGCTACTTCTTAAGCGAGCTTCATAATTTTCAGTTTGGTTTTGTTTAACTTGGTTACATTAACAAGAAAAAGTTTTCCCTCTTCCAGCACATTTTTTGCATTTCCTCTTTCAGTCTAGCGTTAAACAATGATTTTATAATAGAGTGAGAGATAAGTAATAGACAGATTGAAGTTATAAAGTTTTCATTTCACAATGTTGTATGCAATTTAGTCAAAGTTTATAAAGGAAAAATGTGGAAATGTTTAATAGGAACACAAGTTATGATTAATTTATTGCACTTTTAGTTCCCTTTAAATTAATTTAATCAGAAAAAATTTAAGACAAAATAACTGTCAATTCCGGTGCACGTATCGGCGATCAGTATTTAGGCTTTTTTTTTAAGAAAAATGATAGGAATATTGTTCATGAAGAATGAAATTTCGACTGTTTCTTTCAAAAAAAAATTGCTTGATTTTTATTCTGTCTTATTATTTGTAGTAAAAACGAGTTACAATGCAAACATTATTAATCTCAAAAATTGTTTAAGTCTCAAGACGAATAAAAATAAAAAAAATTTTTGTTCTAAGAGATATTATTATCGAAGATTCCGCACGTTAGTATAAATCTATTTTTGCTCAATATTCTGTCCAGGGGTCTAATCGTCGCATATGTGATCGAGTGAATTTGATCGAAATTTTTCATTTTGAAATCACGGCACTCGATATCGTGTAAGTAGTATCGAAATTTGAGATGATGGCATACGATAACAAGCGATCGATCGAGTGTCTTCTTTCTAAATGTCATTCGATATGACAAAGCCAATCGTAAACAAAAGTGTTAAACTTCTTGAGAACAGCAAGCGAAAAAATAAAAGCGGGATATATAAAATAATAACTGAAAGGTCTTAAAATTTAAGTAATATTATTCACTTGATAAATTAAAATTTCAAAAATCCAATTAAAAATTTTCAGGGCAAATATATTTAAAATAAATGGCAAACAAAAGGAACTCATGGCTGAATTTATGATTGAGCACCCAAATTTGGCAAAAAATATTTTACCCTATTGTGGCCAGGGAAAAGCTGTTTCAAAGCGATTATGGGATCAGCTTACAATACTCTAAAAGCAAAAAAGTTACTGAACGTGAATTTAAATTAGACCTTCTAAGGTGTCACATCGAAAAATATGAAGATTCCCAACGAAGCATAAACTGTAAGCTTGATCGGTTATTGAATATAAAAGAAAGATCATTAAAATTAAAGGAAGAAGAACATGTTGCTAATATTTCAATAAAAAAGATTGATTATGAAATAAAATCAGTTGAACTAGAAATGCTAGAGGAAAATGGTTATCTGTCGAAGTAATACAAGCTCAATTTTTTTTTTTATCAAAATTGATATTTTAACTTATAAATTCATATTCAATACGTGAAGTATATTTCATTTTAGAAACATTTTATTTTATTAATATTATTTAATTTAAAAGCGTATATTTACGTAGTTCAAATTCCTTTAAAAACACTGTCTTTAAAACCACAATTTCTAAAATTTCAATTAATTTTCATTAAACATGTGTTTTTCTTTATTTATATTAAAAATAAATCTCTTACAATTTTTATTAGATTTCGTTTCGATTCTAATCGTATGCCGTGATTAGGCTATTCGATACGTTTCGAAATTTCATTCGATACGAAAGCTTACTCGATCACGAATGCGACGATTAGACCCCAGATTTCGACGTCATCAGCCTTGAATTTGATATAATTTTTAAAAGGTCACATAACCAAAATTTTGAAATAATTTAAAAAGTGATATTTTTAAAAGTTTATGAAAATTATGATACATTTTGTTGTTCATTTTCTATATACGAGTAAATATGAGCTCTAACGATAATGTGAAATTTGATGGAATTTTTTTATTTAATTTTATATTTCATTTTGCAAGTCATAAACGAAAATAATGAAAAAAAATAACTTGGAATGGAACTACAAAGATTGCTTGTTTACAAACACGATACCACTGTCGTAAAATAAAAATTTCAGATTTACTTTTTTGTACTTCATTTTATTATTGAATTTTGTATATGGTTTATAGCCCGTAAATTAAATTCAAGCGAAGAAATGATTATCAGCAACAACATATATGTTTTTTAATATTGAGATATATTTTTACAAACTTGAGCCCATTATCATATTAATTGTAGGTAAACTTTAGTTTCAATAGTAAAATTGAATAGACCTTTCTTTATTGTAAATTTAATTAATCTATAATATTAATAGGCAAGGCGATTTCTTGTGACCGATATAAAAATTGCAGTTATTAACAGATTCTACGCAAACATAGCTCATTTTAAAGGCATTTATTTTTACCTGTCCACCAGATTTACAAATTTGCATCTTCTGGAACATTTTTTGGAGTAATGCTCATTCAAAGTTGCTAATAACACATCCATAAAATAATACTGTGTGTGTTTATTATAAATATCAAAAGCCCTGCGTTGAATTGTGAATAAGCTAAAATTGATTATTAACAAATGTTTATAATGAAATTTAATTAATTTTATTTAAAAAGCATTGAATTTTGAATTACCTAAAATTGATTAACATACCTTTGGGATCTTATAAAATTATTTATTAAATGAAAAAATAAAATATCCTTGAACTAGCACTCGCATTTCGAGAGCTGGGCTCTGCCAGCAAAATTGAATTAATTCATAAAAAAAAAAAATCGAATTAAAAACTTTAACTTGCTTGTTTTGCAACACAATAATTGTAACTGTTTTGTTATCGGTAACAAAACGGCGTGTCACCGTAGTCAACTGAGGGCTAAAAGCATCATTACTATCGCAACAATATCTATAGCAACTGTAACAACACAACATTAAACATATATGTATATGCCATGCTGATGTGAAATAGCCACAACAAGATGCATGAACTAAAGTAATCATACAATCTCTAACAGTAAGTAAGAACCAATCAATTGGTAATATGTTAATAAGCAGCTCATTTAGAGTATTACGGATAAAACAGCACATCATACACATTAACATGTACACATATGAAGTGATTCCCGATCTTCACTTAAATATATCAAAAAAACAAACATATTTTCTTAAATTAAGTTGGTATATGTTCTTTATTTGTTTTTTTGACCTATACCCCATATAAATATAGCATCCGATATGAACTTCTTCATATCCGAAAGCAAAAAAATGAATAACAATACCACTCAAATTTGGTTTATGCTTATTTTCTATATCCAATTAGTTGAACCTGAGACCCGTCTTTAAACGCATGGTATAGAGTATCGTATCTTCGGTCTAGACAGACTAAAATTTTCTTACTTGTTCACCATAAATAACAGTATTGTTCACAAAAAAGTGAAAAAAACATTTGCCAGGTGTACAAATAGCAAAAACTATTCGACAGCCAGAAAAAGTTGTAAAGCAACAACTGGGCTAAAGACAGAAAAAGTTCAAAACTGTTAGGTGGTACTATTGCCTCCTACCCAAATACATATGTTTGTTTAAACTTGCAAATAATAATCACGGAATATATATACACATATGTGACCTTTTCCGAGAAAAGGGACCTAGTGTGTCAAAAAACGGGTTGTGTCAAAAACGGTGGATTCTGGTACCTAAAAGGGTGTAGAAACTTTAAATGCGTTGTTTTCTCAAAACTTAAATTTCACACACTAGGTCCCTTTTCTCGGAGAAGGTCACATATATATAAAATGGAAAAACTTCAATAGAATAAAAATTTTGCATTATACGTATAAATTCTATAGCAAACTCTCAAAATTGTTTCACTTTAAACAGGATATTCACTGAATCTAATATAGAACTTATAAAAACAGCAGTATACAATTCATACGTACGCACATTTACAAGTGCATATACGAGTATACATTAGGAAAAGAGAAATGCTCAAAATTATTAGCTAACACTAACAAAAACATGTGCACTGTTGTTGGCAAGCGAGCGTCACATGTTCACACACACTCACACACATAGAAACACTTAGCAACTGGTATTTGGCTAATGCTAATGTGACAAAAAGTAAATGAAACTGTTAAGCCAACTTATGTAGACAACTTCAAAGACACTCGTACCCACACATAGAAAATATAATAGGAGTGTATGCTGTTTGTTCCTTAACAACTTCCCTTTGCTTTGTTTTATCTTTCTTAAGAAATGTTGGTTTAAAAAAAATTATAAAAATTTCAACATAAAAAACTCTACTCTACAAAAGGAAATGTTGTATACAATGCAGTTTGACAAAAGTAGATATGTCGTTGTATCCTGTATACAAGTTCCTTCGATTTTCAGTGCAACTTGATCCTTTAGTTGGAAATAAATCTCTGTATGGGTTTAAAAAAAAGCTTACAGCTTTACCGTCTTTTTTTTTACTAAAGTATAAAACACACAGATACAATCTTAATAAAACAACGACTATTGCAAAACTTATATTGATAGAAGAACACTGTGTAGGGAGGAATAAAATTAAAGCCTAAGACGAATTTTTATGCACAGTACGCTTTCAAATATTTTCACTCGACAGTTCCCTTTTCTTGCACAAAACTTTTTAGTTAAGCCCATTCGGACTGCCAAGCGGAATACAACAAAAAAAAAGGATCTACATAATCCAACAAGTGCTTTTAGTTTATGATTGTAGTGTTTTTTTTCTTCTTTTTATTTTTTCAGAAGAAAAATTAAGAGTTTATAAAGAGAGTTTATAAAGGGAAAACTATTTTACAATTTTCGAAGAGTAACTTTGATCGACTACAGCATCTTGAAGTATTGAACAAGATCCTTAAAATTTTTTTTTTATTGTTACTATTACTTTAACAAATTCGAAAAAGAAAAGAGTGAAATTTAAATTTTACATATCTTAAAAGGTACTACATTGTTGAAAAAAACTGTGCACACATTTAAAGTTGGATGTATGGATAAGTTTCTTCGCATAGCAATTGCGTTGAGGGTATTTTCCTTTTCTTTTCATTAAAAAAAAGCGGTTGAGTTTCCAAAAGCATTCCCATGCATCCTCTGTTAACATTCATATACATTTTTGCAACACTTAGCAATAAGCCTCAAAAAATATAAAAAGTGTGATAAACTTTTCTCTACCTAGAGCAAAAAAAGTTACAACGGTAACAGAAGTTCAATATTTGTTTTGTTTTTATTTTTTATTTTTTAACTTTGTTATTTCAAGAGGTTATTGACAGAGAATAACATTGCAGCTAGTTTGATGAGGTTGTTTTGTGTATATTATTAAACGTGGCTGATTATATAAGAAAGGAATTAATTTTTAATTATAACAACATTCTCATTTCAAATTAAATTCGTTTTTCCTACTCCATTATTCATCGGAATTTACAGCAGCTTAAGATTTGGCTGTGCCAAATCGATACTCTCCACATAGGTTTTACGTTAATATTAATATTTTAAACATCTATAATATTAATAGGCAAGGCAATTTCCTGTGACCGATGTAAATTTCACAGTTTTACCCCAATTTTGACAAAAAATTTATCATTTGAAAGGTATTTCTTTATACCAAGATTTACAGATTTTCATCGTCTGGAATATTTTTTTACCCTATACCACTATGTGGTTTGGGTATAATGACTTCGTGCTGATGTTTGTAACAACCAAAAATACTTGACCTACATCCATCTTCAATTATACCGATCGAATCAGAATCACTATCTGATGCGATTTAACGATGTCCGTCCGTCCGTCCGTCCGTCCGTCCGTCTGTGTGTCCATGTAAAGCTTGTAATCAAACTGCAGGTCGCAAATATGAATATATTTTGACGAAATTTGGTATTTGATCCCTTATTGGTCATGGGATGAACGCTATTGAAATTGGTGAGAATCGGTCCATGTTCAGACCTAGCCCCCATACAAATGACCCCTATGAAATCAACACATATTGCCATAAGATCCAAATTATCATACAAAACTTAGTCAAATTGGGTTCGTATGTATATATTACATACATTAAGCAGTTGTCCAAAAATGATCCCTATTAGGCAACTCTTAGTCATAGGCCTCATATAGAGCTGCTTCCCGATCTTCACTTAAATCTATCAAAAAACAAAAATATTGCACTGATTCTTCTCAAATTTTGTTTGTGTATATTTTTGCAAAATACAAGAGACTTCACCAAACATGGTCAGGATCGGTCCATTTTTGGGCCTAGTCCCCATATAGATATAGCATCCGATATGAACTTTTTCATATCTGCAGCTGAAAAAATTAATAAAAATCCCACTCAAATTTGGTTTATGCTTATTTTCTATATCCTGTTAGTTGGGCCTGAGAGATAGGGTCTCTAAACGCATGGCATAGGGTATCGTATAGTCGGTCTAGACCGACTATAATTTTCTTACTTGTTTTGAGTTATGATCGTTTAAAGTTGCTACTAACACATACATAAAATTATACAATGCTATGTGTGTGTTTATTAAATTCGTTGAAGTCTTTGTAATAAAAACGAGTTTGTTTTTGTGTTGATTTGTGAATTGGCTATAATTGGTTAGCATACCTTTAGGGTCTTTATTTAATAAAAAAAAAAAAATTTCCTAGAATTTGCACTCGAATTTCGAGGGCTAGAGTCTGCTAGTGATAGATAAACCTATAAACGCAGTATTTGAGCAAGGCGCTGCGTCATCTAGATGCTAACTTTTAACATTTATATAAAATTTTATATATTTTATGTTCAGTATTCAAGGTTTTTATATTTTAAAATTATTATCCATAAATAAGAAAAAATTGGGATTTTTCGAAATTTTTTTCAAATTGCTTCCAAATAATTATCAAAATTTATAACCAAAGGTATATTTAATATATTAAACATTTCTGAACTATAATTATTGGATTTTAACTCTTTTCCTGACTTTACATGCTGCAGAGATGAAATTAGTGGATCAAAAGATGCTGCCAACATATTGAAGAAGTCCTCATTTTGCCTCACCCTTGATGCGTCGAACGTGTTCAAGCATCAATATTTTTTATAAAATTTGTTGAAAGACTCCTGAGTTTCAGTTATATCTTTGCCATGCGCTGTCGGGGTCAATTTATTCAATGAATACATTTCCGTCAAAAGTGATGCAGTTTTCGAAGCATTCTCTCCATATTTTGTAGAATTTCAGTGATTCGAGTTACTGCCTCCTTTTTTTTCAAAAAATCTCCGCAAATTGTTTTCATGTTTACAGTTCCCGTATCCTCACCTACGTTTAGTCCAACTTTGAAAAACGTATCCTGTAGTCGGTTCTTTCTGATCATTTGCTTATCCTTATCCAATGTATTTACAACAAAGTGTTTCTCCTTTTGTGAAAGGGCATACGCCAATTTTAGCAAAAACTCCATACATTTTATCCTTGCGTACAATGTTCAACTGTCAAATCGGGCATGACAGTTCGTTTACTACTTTTCCGTCAATCATGGCCATGGGGAACTCGTAAATACATTCTATAATTTTCCGCATTGCGGGCTTAATCTTGTCAATTTGTTCTTGAATGTCCTCCACCGTGTTTCTTATGAGTTCATACCTGTGGCGACCATATGTCAATAATGTAACAATATTATTGTTCCGTGATTGGATGGTTGACTATATTTCTATTTACTTATCCACAAAAAACCACATTTTCATGCCAAATGCTAAAAAAAATTTTAATTTCAACTTCGACCTTGAATTCTTCAATAACTGCTAAACCGATTTTAATTCAATTGAAATTAGAAAAAAGTTTAAAGACTTGTCTGCCCAATAAAAAAAAAATACTAAAATATCTCAATTGCACCAAAAGTTACAAAGTTTTGGCCAACGAAAAACAATTCTGAGTGACGGCTTTGAGATATTGGTGATACATATAAAACATTTTAACACCTTAAGATGTTTAATATTTTGGACAATATTTTGTGATCACTTAAACTTACCACTGGGTGGCCGAAATGGAAGAGATCCATTGTAAATTTATTTAAAATAATTTCAGCTGCCTGAAGCTACCTTCGGTACCTTTGTTAATAGTCAAACGTTTATTGGATTTTTATCACATGCGCTACATATGAAAAGGGTAATTTGACTTCTGATAGATTCTTATCTATATATAAAATTCATTTTCTGTTTGTTTGTTTGTTTGTTTGTTTGACCGCTACACAAATTTTTATTTTTCGACGGATTTCTCTGAAATTTGGTACACACGATCTCCGTACTCCACGAAAGGTCCCCATATGATTCTTGCCGGCCACGCCTACTTTTATGCCCACTTTTTGTATACAACTCATATTCCGTTTTTTGGTACATTTGTTCGCTACACAATTTTTTTATAACGGATTTTTCTGAAATTTTCTACGCACTATCTCTGTACTAGAGGGAGGCCGTCATATGATTCTTGCTGGCCACGCCTTCTTTTACGCCCACTTTTTATACAAAATTCTTTTTCTGTTTTTTGGTATATTTGTTCACTATAGAAATCTTTATTTTTCAAGGGATGTCTATGAAATTTGGTACACACGATCCCTATAGTCCAGGGAAGGTCGCAATATGCTTCTTACAGGCCACGCCTACTTTGCGCCTACTTCTATGTATATAAAATTTATTTTTTTCCTCTCATTTTTTCTTTGTTTGATTGCTATACAAACTTTTATTTTTCAATGGCTTTCTCTAAAATTTGAAAAACGTTATCTCTCTACTTCAGCGAAGGTCGCATTATATATCTTTCTTGCTACACTTACCTTTACGCCCACATTTATATAAAATTAATTTTTTGTTTTTAGGTATATTTGTTCGTTATAGAAATTTTTATCCTTCAACGGCTTTCTCCGAACTTTAGTACATATTCCAGGGAAGGTCGCTATAAGATTTTTACCGACCTCGCCTACTTTTACGCCCACTTTTTATATAAAATTAATTTTTAGTTGTGTGGTATATTTCTTCCCTATACAAGTTTGTATTTTTCAACGGATTTCTCTGAAATTTTGTTTACACGGGAATAACTTTACGGTGAACAAATCCTCAAATTTTAAAAAGGTCCCCAATAAATTAACTTACTCCACAAATGCATTCTTAAATTTTTGCATATTTTCATTTAATGAATTTTGTTAAATATTTATTTTAGTGAAAACTAACATACTGACATACTAACATACGACGCGCTCGCGAACACAGCTTAGTTAAAATATCGCAATGATGCAAAAAATATATTTTCGCGATCAAAATAAGTTGACGACGGGTGTATATACAATACATATATTACAAGCTGTTGACGACAACTATGCGGCAGCACGGGTGTAGCTGCCAAATATGCGGACGCGAATGCGACGCGCTCTCGGAACACAGCTCAGCTAAAATATCGGAATGATCTGAAAAATATATTTTGGCTATTAAAATAAGTTGATGACAACTGCGCGGCAGCACGGGTGTATATACAATACTTATACTATAAGCAGTTGCTTTAAACAACCTTGCGGCACAATTTTAAACGTCGCATTAGTTTTTCATTTTTTAAACTTCTTTGAATTTAACTTTTCTGCTCAATGAGTTCTGATTCCTTTAATTTGCAAACAATTCCGTTACATTTGATGTTTATAAATAAACTTTAAAAAAAAACTTAAAGCCGTTCGCAGCTTATTTTTGAAGCATTTTTGCTGCAGCATCTTATAAAAAACTTCTAATTTACTGCCCATACAAATTTTTGGGGAGAAAGTTCATTTTCTTGGGGGATTTGTTCATTGTGGACTAAGTACTCAGCGCCCCGTAAGCATAGTAAACCATTTTTCAAGCCAAATGCCTTTTTATCCCGGGCAAGACCGGGTAAAAACAGCTAGTTATACTCTATACCACTACGTGGTTTGGGTATAATGACTTTGTGCTGCTGTTTGTAACTATCAAAAATATATGACCTAGGCCCATTTTTTATTATACTGATCGACTCAGAATCACTTTCTGAGTCGATTTAGCGATATCACTCCGTCTGTCCGTCCGTCCGTCCATCCGTCTGTCTGTCTGTGTGTCCATGTAAACCTTGTAATCAAACTATAGGCCGCAAATATCAATAAGCTTTGATGAAATTTGGTGTGTAGCTTTTATCGGCCATACGATGGACGCTATTGAAATTGGTGAAATTTGATCCATGTTCAGACCTAGTTCCCATACAAATGACCCCCTATGAAATCGACATAAATTGCCATAACATCCATATTATCATATAGATCTTAGTAAAATTGAGTTTGTATGTGTTTATTGTATCCATTAATCAGTAGACCAAAAATAATCCCTTTTGGACAATTCTTAGTCATAGGCCCCATATAGAGCTGCTTTCCGATCTTCACTTAAATCTATCAAAAAAACACAAATATTGCGCAGATTTTTCTCAAATTTGGTTTGTATATATTTTTTCAAAATTTAAGTGACTTTACCAAATATGGTCACGACCGGGCTATTTTTCAATCTAGTCCCCATATAAATATAGCACCCGATATGAACTTTTTCATATCTGCAGCCAACAAACTAATAACAACGCCACTCAAATTTGGTTTATGCTTATTTTCTATATCCAATTAGTTGGACTGAAGAGATGGGGTATCTAAACCATAGCATAGGATATCGTATAGTCGGTCTAGACCAACTATAATTATCTCACTTGTTGTTGTTGTAATCGTGCAAAATAATTTTTCTGCGTTCCAGTTCTGAACTAAATTGCTGCTTAATTCTGATAAAAAAAAATTTAACCTTTTGAAATAAAGCGGATGAAATACGAGTAATAAGGAAACATAAAATCTATCTGTCTCATAAAACTGTTAATTTTCTTGCTGAAAGCGAAAAACAGTAACATTTATAAATGCGAAAAAATGTACTGCTCTCCAAAGTCATTATCTAGAGAAACGTTTGGAAAGCTTAGAACAAATTTACCAAATTGCTGGTTACATATCATTAAATGATGATAATTTTTCCTTTTTATAGTTCGATTTAAAAGTAACTTGAATTTTTATATAAAAATACATTAAATTATAAGCACATTTTGAACTTTCCCTCCTTCGAATTTTCGACTTCTGCCAACTATTTTCTCAGTCAAAGTGGACTATCTTACTTTTTTTTAATTTTCGTAATATTTTAAATCGAGTAAAAAGTGTAAGCTAAACGATTATTGATAATGGCTAAAGTTAGTCTTCTTTGTTGTTCTACCACTTTAGTTAAACAACGAAATCATTTAACAAACAAGAAAAAATGTATTCGAAAAATACATTTCTCTTGATTGAAACGTTGTAAATTTTGCAGCGTTGAAAGTGGGGAGATAAGACTCTGCTTAACTAAACATAATAAAAAGAAAATGTTATCAAATAACGAAATGGAATCTATAGACAGTATAGACTTATAAAGGCAATATTAACAATTGTAAATCTTCTTTACTGATAAAACAAGAGTTTAAAAGACAATTTAGCCGTCTATGATAAATGGATCACAAGTATAAAGGTCATGTGTATACACAAAGTTATTTCAATTCGTATTGTATTTTAGAAAGAGGTAGTTTACAAAGATTTTTGTTATCTATAAGTATAAGGAACAAACTTTAATTGCAAAGAATATAAAACATTTTGAGTTTCGAGCTTCTTTTGCTTAGTTATTATTACAATAATAATATTTTACTTAACAAATTAAGAAGATATACATAGAATTTTTTAAAGAAATATTGATATATGATAATTGAGTAATGTCTGTGAAAAGCAAATATTCATAGTCTGACCTGGTTTATATATCGATATATTAATACTACCTTTTGCATATATTATGAGACGAACTAGCAAGTAATATTAGCAACAGCACTTTCAACATATGTATGTATAACAATAGGATTCGTGAAATACCCACACGGTTTATTGAGAAGGGATTTAAAAACTTTTTCAATTAATTTTTGGTTTCACATACAGGTTTGAAAAGATTAAACGTTTTACATAAAGTATATGAAGATATCATCAAATAATTTTTCAATTTATTTTGCCTTTAAAATAAGAAAATATTTTTCTTTTTGAATATGGAGAACAATTAAACAACTCACTTAAATATGAGACGAACCAGAAACTACTCAGCATATCCTTATACTCATTATGAGCTAATCCTTCGGAATAATATTGCTAATAAATAAACAACAACAACTAACGTATACAAATCTCACGAATAGTGTTTAGTTCGTGAGATTTTATTACAAATGCGTGTGTGCCATTGTGGTTTATTGATGCAAATTATATCTACTTTTATGTACTTTCTTTGCTGGTGCCTTAAGTTTTTACTATTGTACATATTTATTTCATCATGTTTATTGCATTTAACTTGCAATTTTATTACCACAACATATTATAGAGATAAAAAATTTTCTTATATTTTATTTTATGAGGATATTTGTGGTAGTTCTTCTATAAGACGTCCATATAATTTTGGAATAATCGAAATTATTAATAATGACATTCTGTTTTTATTATAATTTAATAAGTTTTATAAATATTTAATATTCAGCAATATTTAAATTTCACTCTACTAATGTTTCGCTAAAAATAATTTATTTTTAAATATTTTAAATTTAAGATTTTCTTTAATACTATTTTTATATGATTTATATAAAACATTTAAAGCTTCATTTAATTTTTATATCGGATGTTGGGCGAAACACATGTTTACTCATTAAACATCATGTTATAACTAACGGTTGCTTGTCACGCACTTTCCTACAAAGCTCTCATTTAAATATAACTTTTTTAAACCACTTACGAAATACGAACCTTTATATATACGAGTACGAGAGCATAAAAATGAGAGAGAATTTAACACTTAAACCTACCTCTAAACAAACAATCTTAAAATATTAGTGCAAAAAATGCAATAAATCGGAAGGAAGTTGCTACAAAGTCACCTCTAACTATAAAAGCGTATATGCGAGAGCATGTTATGCTTTTTACTACTACGTACATAAAAAATGTTTTTTGTAATTTCTTTAAAATAAAGCTCAGAGCGAGCGTACATCTTGTTGTTGGATTATTGGATTGAAAATAGCTGGCCAAACTAATTGTGTTTAAAGCTTAAACATTTATGCAGCAGTGGTGAGATACATACAGATACAAATGTTTCCGAGTCAAGCAACATGTCGTCTTGTAGGATGCTGTAGAACAATTGCTGTAAACATTTAATTGTTGATATTGTTGTTGGGGAATATTCAATTTCAATTAAAATAAATTAATTTAATTTCCATTTTTTTTCCAATTTATTGTCACTAAATAATGACAAAAGCATTGAGGCAACAAGTTCAGAAAGAAAAAAAAAACAATTTTTTAAATTAAAATCAATTCAACCTACATTTAAAACACAAACAAAAGCTACCGTAGCTTTCTTATGATTATTAATAAAAAAAAAATAATGTTATTAAAAACATTCGAGAAAATCGGTAAATCGGTAGCAATTGTAAAAATATCATGTGTAGGAGGTTATGTGTTTTTTTAATCTTCCACACACAAGATCCAAGTACAGTACATTGTAAAAACGTTAACTGAAAAAATTAAAAACATTCCTGAATAACAGAAATAATATTATGGCTTTTGCTTGTTTATCTTGTTTGTGACTTTAAAACCAAAAATATTTTCCCTCACAATATGTTACAAAAATTTGGTGATGGTGCTCAAAAGTTTAGCAGAATAATTAATGTTATTTGTAATGTTTTTGAAATCCCTTCCTGAAATAACTGAACATTTTTTTTTAAATAATATTTAACTTATATACTATGGCCTAAATTATTTAATTACCCAAATTTGTTTAAGCAAAATACGTTGTAACCACAATTTCAATGAAAAACCAAAATTTGAATGAAAAGAAATTTGACTGTTGCCGCTTACAATGACATAAACAGTTTTGGTTTTAAACAATTGAATATCGTTCAGATATTTTATTTAAAAGAAAACTGATCACGATTTCTTATAGATTATAATGAAGAGTAAACATAATTATATGTAATATAATGACTTGCAATAACTTAATAAAGAGAAAGATGAAATATGTGGTCAAATTTGTATATTAAGTTTTCTGAACATAATTCTTGTGAAACATGTACTAACAAACAAATGCGTAACATTTACAAATTTTATTGTTCACTCAATCGTTAATAATGAAACAATATTGAAAGAGTTTACTAAACGAGTTAACTAAATATTTAAACAATACAATGCAGATAAATTAGTAAGAATTTTTAAGCCTGTTAGCAAAACAATCCCTGAATATTTTTCAGAAAATTTTCACAACCATATTAACCTTGTTAGTCTATAAAACTTCACTAGACGAACTATACTAGAGTTATGTACAAAAAAAAACCATTCCAACCCTCTATATTTATATATTTTTTTTTTGTAAACTGACTGACCAGCTAACAATTGTATTATAATCCTCCAATCATATAAATACATGCATACAATGAATGAGTCTGCAATTGGAGGTCATTATTTTCAGACCAATGAGCAGACTAAATGAATTGTTTGCAATGCATGCTACTACTGCCGCTGATACCCAACTGAACGGGCTTAGTTACTGCAGCCATTATAATGAAGTTAAGAGAGATGGAAGATGTGGAAAAATGCCCATACGGTTTTAATGATCGATTTTACTATTCAAGGATGGGATTACTTATGTGAAGAGAGACAATTATAACTTTAGGCATATTATGCCATTTATTTATATGAAACTTATAATGAAAACTTGGAGCTAATGTCAAAAAAAATCATTTACGAGCACATTTCTAATTTACTTATCACTTTTAGGTCATATAGTAACAACAAGAGCCACAAAAATGCAAATTTTTATAATAAAGAGCTGTACGCCGCTTGTTAAGGAATCTTAACAGAAAATTTTCATATATTTCTCAAAGAAAAAAAAAACACAAAAGTACCTTTCAGTGCAACGCTAGCAATCAGCTGTTTTCTGTCAATTATTAAGAATTGTGAAATTGAAAGCAAATCAATTCTTCGGTTTTGCTTTATTTGGCCTGCTAAACGCTTTTTAAGCTCAGTATCAAAATTACCCTTCCGCTTCTTGTTTTTCTTTGCCGAATTTTGTTCGTTTTTTTTTTGCATGTTTGCAACTGAAAAATAACTTTTAATTTTTTTAGCATAATACATTTTGTTTATGCTTACCACTCCTGTCAAAATTCCGTTCAGAAAGAATGAAAAATTTGATATTCGTACTCAAAACCTGGGTTGCCTAACTTAATTTACGTCAAAGAAAAGTAGTAAAAACAATACTACTTTTTTAAAAAGCTGCAGACTATCAACAGAAATTTTTTGACAGAAAAATTCCTTAAGCATTTCTGAAGCGTTTTTTTTATATGAAGTTTTTGATTCCTTAGCAAGCTGCATACAGGCTTTAAAACTAGGGTATAATAGAAAAATCTCTAGATCAATTATAAACACTAGCAGATTCCAGCCCTCGAAATTCGATTGCAAATTCTAGGAAATTTAATTTTTTCATTAAATTAAAACCGTAAAGTATGCTAATCAATTATAGCCAATTCACAAATCAACACAAAAAACAAACTCATTTTTATTACAAACAGATCAGCAAATTTAATAAACACACACATAGCATTGTATAATTTTATGTATGTGTTAGTAACAAATTTAAATGCAATTTACTCAAAATAAAGGAAAAAATTGAAAAAACTGTAAATCTGCTAATCAGCTAAAAAGAAATGCCTTTCAAATAATACATGCCTGGTTAAAATCGGGATAAAACGGTAATACAAAACTTTGGTCACAAGAAATCGCCTAGCCTATTAATATTATAGATTTAATTTTATATATTTTTTATACCCTCCACCCTAGTGTGCAGAGGGTATATACAAGTTTGTCATTCCGTTTGTAATAATTAGAAAATAAATTTGGAACCCATAAAATATATATATTTGTGATCCTTATAACAAGCGGAATTGTCCGTCCGTCTGTGGAAATCACGATGACGATTTCAGTCGAGCAGCTAGGATGCTCGTTGGCATAAAAAATGATTCATTAACATCCTGAGAAGTTTTCTATTTAAAATCGTCAAAATCGGTTGATTAGGTCCCTAGAATTGAATAAGAAGTAAAAAAAAGTCTTGAAAAAATATGATTTGTCTATGTCGTTCTTGTCAACATCACACCCTCAATAGGATAACTGGCGCGCTCGCTTTTAGTGAGAATGATTGACCAACATCACGAGAAGGTTTATGCTTCACAAATCACGAAAATCGGTTCAATAGGTCCTGAGAAATCACTATAGAAGTACAAAAAATTTAAAAAAATATATGTTTCTGTATTGTTCTTGTTGTTATTCTAAATGTTGTATTCTTGTCATAGTTGGACCTGTTGTTTTTCTGGTCGTTGCGGTAATAATATAATAAAAACTAACCCTTTGTAAATTTTTTTTATCTACTCTGGTAGAAGAATTTAAAAGTTTCCATTGTTTTGGCATCACAAAAAAGTTTGTTAGATTATTTTCGTTATCGCCACAAACCCGCCTGCAAACCTTCAGATCGATTGGATCCCTGTAAAGGGGTTAAAAATAGATCCAAAATTTTGACTACAAGCAGACACTACGAGTTAATATAAAGGGAGTAAAAATTCACCAACATCTAAAGCAAATAATGCTAAACTACCTGTTGTTAATAAAAAAAAAAAACCATGTAAGTTTACCGAAAAAAATGTTATGTATTAATTTATTTAAAGAAAACACAACAATAACTTTTGATGTTGTATTTTTGTGTGTAATATTTACATATACATACATACTCGTATGAAATATTACAAATAATATACATATATTCTATATATGTACATATATCTATAATAATCGCATGTTAGAAATACATTGGTATATAATTGTATTTATATAAAGTTCTGCAATGTTTTGTTTTAGGGAAAAAACATTTCTTTTGCATTAACAAACAGTGTCACTTCATTTTGCTCAGTGTGATTATGCCACAGTAGATGGCGCCACAATTTTTGTTCTATTTAAGCTTTTCTATTTTAACATGAACGTCAACATTTTCAATTAGATATCAAACACAACAATGTTAAAAGTATACACAGACCTGAATAAAGAAGAAGCAATGAGTTTTTTGCTTTCAAAACAGTTCTACATACGAGTAGTTATATAAAATTATTATTCTGCTTTACCTACAAAATATCTGATTGCGATTACATATAATTTTTAAAAATTGTTTATAATTACTAAAGCTTTATTATTCATATAAATTCAAAATTGCACCTTTAAATTTTCCATTCAAATTTAAGAAAATATTAACAACTGTAAAAACTGGAATTCAGATTTTCAAATATAAATTAGAAAATATCAATTGAATTTCAGAAAATCGTATTAAAACGTCGGAAAAAATAACTTGAAATTTAGAAGACATCAATTGAATTTTAAAAATATAAATTTTATTTTTTAAACAAAACTTGAAATTCAAAACATATATTTTACATTTTAAAATGTTTACATTTAAAAAAAAATATTGTCATTTAGGAGACATTAATAGCATTTCAGGATAAGAAAACATTAATTTAAATTCAATGAAGTTTAGAAAACCCCAAAAGATATTTAAGAAATGCGAACATAAAAATTTTTACATAAATAAAGCGCAATTTGATGAGAATGTTATTGATATATTATTTTTCACAATTTTTTTGGATTTTGTTTTTTAAGAAAATAAAGATAACAAATTATTTTATTTAAAATTTTTGGAACATTTGGTTTTTTGCGTTTAACATCTCTAATTTGACCCAGTGTTTAAGATGACTTCAAAATTTGACTTCATGGTAGGCAAAGTAAAACCCACAAAATTGAAGTTCGATAATAATTCCCAGGTAGCAGTATTTTATTAGATCTTGTATTGTATTGTGTTATTTTGTGTTACCACAAAATCTAATAGTGAAAGCTCCCTTTTAATATGTAAAGAAAAAATGTATTCTCTATGTTTTCCAACTATGGCAATATTTTAACAAAAAAATTGAGAGAGCTTTTTTTTGGTTATTATTTTGTTACTTCATTCAACCTATACCGCCGCAATAAAGAATTATTTGACCAGTTAAAAGAAACTGTACAGCCATCTCCAATTAGCATGATTTAACGCGTATAGCCACCTTACACAACCACTACCTTTGTAATGGAGGTTAGGGCGAGCTATTTCATTTGCAAAAACTTAAACTAAATTAAACGAGAGGTTATGTCATATAACCGGAAACGCATGCACATAAGTATATAACCTAAATGCATGTCGATCAGCAACCACGATGATCAAAAAGCAAACACCGAAACGTGTTTTCTTTTATCCTAAATAATAGAAAAGACGAAAACGATATTTCTTCGTTGGAGCGCGAATTAATAATATGAGAGAGCATTATAGACTAACTCTTGAAATAAACAAAAATCATCTGTTAAGCGGATCAACCCAAAGAATTTGCTGAAATAATTTGGTATTAAGTTTAATAAATTGTTTACTTTTTCAAATATTTCGTTACATTTATTACACAAGGGAACAATGGTTCTGTTGATTAAGAACTGAATATTGTTTTTAAGGTTATTTGGGACGCTGAATCCAAATCTGCCCTTGGTTTTTTTCTATCAGCTCGACTTTTCGAGATATACCGTTATGTTCAAAATTAAGGCACTTCCGCTACATATATTGGAATAACTTGAAAACGGTTCACCATATTAAATTAAAAAAAAAATCCGAAACTCGCAAACAATATTCTCTTAAAGCCGTGCTTACTTTGTTTTTAAATTTTCCAAGTAGTTTTAGAGATATCGTTCAAGTTTTGAAAAAAAAATTAAAATTTTTTTAAAAAAAACATTTTTTTTGTTCTTTAAAAATTCCTAAAAAATAAAAATGGGACAAAAATCATAGTTTTGGTCTACAAACAGATAGTTAAATATACTTTGAATAAAATGAGCTTTATTTCATTGCAATCGGTCCACAACTTTTGATTTTGTTCACGATTTACTGAATTGATATAAATCGCGATTTCCATACAAAAATAACATTTTCTAATGTGTAAGTGTTTGTATGTAATAAGTTAGTTTTTTATGATTCTAAGAATTAAAAAAATTAAGTAATAAAAAAAGATTATTTCATTTTTATGGTTGCGGTAGCAAACTCATAACGCCTATAAATTTTATTGTCCCTTTATGACACCTAGTCAGTTCACAGTCAATTAAAGAGAAAAAAGAAAAGTCCACTTGTTTTTATTGATGTGTGGTTTACCGTTGGTAACGGATGATTTTTTAAAGGAATTCCCCTGAACACATGTGTTCATTCATAAGTGACTGTCAATAAAATTGTGGATATAATTTTTTTTGGTACTTCAGTAAAAAACTACTAAGTATTTATATGGGTTCATTCAACCAATTTTTCTCATTCAACAAGTGTTTACGAAAGCGAAAAGTATAACGACAAAAAATATAAATCATTTTACATTGAACATTTAATCAGTCAACACAAAAAAGTTCAATTTTGTTCCCGTGTGTTATTTATTGAAAATTGTGTTACTTTGATATATACTTCAAAATTGTGCAATGGCTACGTCACGAAACACCTGTAAAATCAATCCCAACTATTTTTGTAACATATGTGGCGAATACACGTTTATAAAAAATAGAAAAAGTGTGTCAGATTTTATTAAAAAAATTTATTTTGACTACTTCGGATTTACCATGGAAACCCGTGACAAGTACTGGATTCCTAATACTGTATGTAAAAACTGTGTAGAGTATTTAAGGTTATGGGCAAACAAGCAACGGACCCACTTCAAGTATAAACCACCAATGATCTGGCGGGAACCTTCGAATCATTATGATGATTGTTATTTTTGCGCTGTCAACATAACAGGCATTAATAAAACAAACCGGTCTAAATGGATTTATCCTAACGTGTTGTCTATTACCCAACCAGTCCTGTACTCTAGTGAGGATTCAGAACCACAACCATCTACATCTACACACAATTTCCACGACTTACGACAAAATGTTCCTTCACCAATTTCTGAATTTGGATCAGATGACTTGCATTTAGATATTTCTTCTGAACGCGAGCAATTTAATCAGGAGGAGCTTAGTGATTTAGTGAGAGACCTTGGACTTTCTAAAAAAGCATCTGAAATTCTTGCTTCTCGATTAAAGCAAAAAAATCTGTTAACCCAAGGAACAACAATTTCATACTACCGTAACAGAGAAAAAAACTTACTTCCATTCTTTTCCGAAGACGATGAATTTGTTTATTGTTCAGATGTTCCTGGTTTAGTAACAGCGATGGGATTAGAGGAGTATGATCCAAATGACTGGCGACTATTTATAGATTCTTCTAAACGCAGCCTAAAATGTGTACTTCTGCATAACGGTAATAAATTGGGTTCGTTGCCCATTGCACATTCAACTAAAGCTAAAGAAGAATATTCTACAATTGCCTCAGTTATAAATAAAATAAAGTACAACGAACACCGCTGGCTAATTTGTGTGGATCTAAAAATGGTGAATTTTCTTCTAGGCCAACAAGGTGGCTACACAAAATATCCGTGTTTCATTTGTTTATGGGATAGCAGAGCCAGATCTGAACACTGGAGTAAGAAAGACTGGCCTTCGAGGGAAGCTATGGTTCCAGGAAACCACAATATAGTTAATCAACCACTTGTGCCCAGGGATCGCATAATACTGCCACCTCTCCATATCAAGCTAGGACTTATGAAACAATTTGTCAAAGCTCTCAACAAGGACGGTGATTGTTTTAGATATATCAGTAAAAAGTTCAACAATTTGAGTTCGGAGAAACTGAAAGCTGGCATTTTTGATGGCCCTCAAATCAAAAAATTAATCAATGATGAAAATTTTAGTAATTCCATGACAGATATTGAAAGAAATGCTTGAAATGAATTTGTTTGGATAGTGCGCAATTTCCTGGGAAACAAAAAGGGTGAGCACTATTCGGACCACGTGGATAACATGTTGTCACATTTCAAGCAGCTTGGTTGTAATATGAGCATTAAGGTGCACTACCTACACAGTCATTTGGATTGTTTCCCTGAAAATCTTGGAGACTTCAGTGAAGAACAAGGTGAACGTTTCCATCAAGATATCCGCACTATAGAGGAGCGGTACCAGGGTCGCTGGGATAAGCATATGATGGCGGACTATTGCTGGAGCATTAAAACAAATCCCTCTAAACAAGGTTATTTAAGAAAATCTTATAAAAGAAAATTTTTCGATGAGTTGTAATTACATTGTAATATTTGTGTATTAAAATTTTTTATTTTTCTTTAAAATTCTCTTTTTGTGTTAAATTAAAAAGTATAGCTGACCATAAAAATGAAATAATCTTTTTTTATTACTTAATTTTTTTAATTCTCAGAATCATAAAAAACTAACTTATTACATACAAACACTTACACATTAGAAAATGTTATTTTTGTATGGAAATCGCGATTTATATCAATTCAGTAAATCGTGAACAAAATCAAAAGTTGTGCACCGATTGCAATGAAATAAAGCTCATTTTATTCGAAATATATTTAACTAACTGTTTGTAGACCAAAACTGTGATTTTTGTCCCATTTTTATTTTTTAGGAATTTTTAAAGAACAAAAAAAAATTTTTTTTTTTTAAATTTTAATTTTTTTTTCAAAACTTGAACGATATCTCTAAAACTACTTGGAAAATTTATAAACAAAGTAAGCACGGCTTTAAGAGAATATTGTTTGTGAGTTTCGGATTTTTTTTTTAATTTAATGTGGTGAACCGTTTTCAAGTTATTCCAATATATGTAGCGGAAGTGCCTTAATTTTGAACATAACGGTATATCTCGAAAAGTTGAGCTGATAGAAAAAAACCAAGTGCAGATTTGAAATCAGCGACCTCAAATTAGTAAAAATTTGCTATAAATTTCAAATCAACACAAAAAAAGTTCAATTTTGTTCCCTTGTGTTATCAATACTCATACCGAGGTGGAGGGTATCAAAGATTCGGCACAGCCGAATTTAACACTCTTACTTGTTTTATGTAAAGTGGATAATTGTACTTTTATTTTTGAAAAATCACATAAACATTTTGTATTTATTTTCCAAAAAAATCTCTTCTTTAATTCTTTCAAAACAATATTCTGAAATAAATATTTTTATATATAAGATTATTTAAGCTTGAAATAATTATTTTATTATCGGTTAAGAATCACTGTTTCATCAATAAGGACAAACTTTATTCATGCTCCTTTTTTTGTGGTAACACAAAGCGTGCATTTGCTTTTGCATATTTCATTTTTCGTTGGTAGAAATTAGACAAATAGTATTCCAATTTACTTTTCATCCATCTAATATTTTAATATTAAATTAAACCAGAAAAGTACATTAGCGGAGGCAACTGTCATAGTTTTTTGTGAACAGTCTAACTTAACCCTTATGGCAATTTTCTTGTAAATATCAAATTTGAAATTCACAATTTTTGAAACCGGCAACTAACAAATCAAAAAATACTAGCATGTAAAGTGGCTGTAAATGTAGGCCATTCTACCATTTTAATGTACATATTCGTGCATACATATGAGCAAGAGGTATGGGATAGTGCATGTCTTTTCGACTTCGCAACGCTAGACCACCTATTGTTGTGAGGTCCAGGGGGGTAGGATGAGAGCAAGTGGCTCCTCATTTACAAAAAAAAACACTCCATAACTGCTACAAACACTCCATAAATTTTTCTCATCGAACATACCTACATCCTATCTCCATTCATTTAGGAGGCTCCCCTACAAAGATTAAAATTTTATGAAATTGTTAAAAATTGGTCCCCACAGCTGCTAAGACCGACTACAATTAGTTTTCCTCATTGGCCCCTACAATGCCTACGATAACCCTAGACGGATCAAATGTATGATCGAACGTACCAAATTTGTATTCCTTATTCCTAAAGGGGCAATATTTTTGTTATGAAATCGAAAAGTTTTATTCGGCTTTTAATTTATTTTGTAATTGTAACTTTTATTAAGCGTAAAAATACATGATTTTGTATAGTAAAATTATTTGGTTTTATCATGGGATGGAGAATTTTCTCGATTTTCAGCTACGGCCGGAAGCACAAATATGTTTTCCTCCTCGTTACGTCACAATAGGTAGCTACAGTCCTGTATTAATTTTAAGCTCCCACTTTGAGCTCGATGAAGAGCCTCTTGACCTCATCCTACCCCCCATTTGTTGGATCATACAGTATTTTTTTCAAACCAAATTGGGAGTCTAGCGCATAACTAATCGACAATACAATAACCATAATTAATTTATTTTTTGTGATTCCCAGGCAAGTAATTCATTATTCATATTCAGTAAATAATATAATAGAAAAAGTCCTGATTACACAAGACTACAAGATTATCCTGAGATCTGTAGGCACTAGAATTTTTATATTACCTCAGAAGTTTGACATATCGATGACTCGCCTTCAAATCAATTAACTCCACTTTAAGATTTCTGAAATAAAACATTGGACTGATATGCGAAAATCATGTCGAAAACAGTACCATCTACAGGCAAAGTTATAGCGTCTGTTTTTTGCGAAGTGTGGGGGATAATTTTTATTTATTATCTTCAAAAAGGAAAAACAATCAATGGTGAGTATTACGCTAACTTAGCAAAGCATTTGAATGATGAAATTGAGGAAAACAGGCCGCATTTGGCGAAAAAAAAATTGTTGTTTCATCACGACAATTCACCAGTTCGCGCATTCAGAATTGCGATGGGCAAAATCCAGAATTAAAGTTCAAATTGCTTCATCACTTCCCTTATTCACCAGATTTAGTGGCTTGGTGGGGTCTGCGGTTGACAACTATTTTAAAAAGCCAGATAGTTCTTACTAAAAAAGGGTGTCAAAGGAATGTTGCTGAGAAAAGTGTATTGAGCTAGCTAAAAGGAGATTATTTTGAGATATGAAAAAATTTTTTCCCAAATTTGTTCTGCTTTCTTTGTCAGGTCGGCTTGTTCTGCCTAAATATTCACCCTAAATATTTTCTCTTTTTTTTGATCTCTTAAGGCGGAATGTGAATTCGTATTGCCGAAAAAATTTTTAGGCTTTTTTTCTCTGGTACTTAATTTTTTAAAAACCAGATAATTCAGTTCTGTTAAATGCCTACCAAAAATTATGTGCGGTAGAAATTATTTGCTTAAGGAGCAGTTTAAACTTAAAAGTATTATATCAGTTAGACAGGTCTTTGAAATACCTTTCCTTGGAAACCGCCAATGAAATTTTGATTTGTAGTTTAAATGTCATGTTTAGTGAGGATGGGAGAAAAAAATAAGTTTCAAATAAAAGCCATTTTTGGGC
Organism: Cordilura impudica; assembly: GCA_963682025.1. Taxonomy (NCBI): domain Eukaryota; kingdom Metazoa; phylum Arthropoda; class Insecta; order Diptera; family Scathophagidae; genus Cordilura; species Cordilura impudica. The sequence goes on from OY821518.1 coordinate 305,326,180, forward strand.
ATAAAATTATAGTCATTTTCACCGCGAATAATTTTTTTAATAGGCTGATACTCTTCAAACGTGATTTAAATGGTTTTTTGAAAAGAAATCACCAGAGAAAAGATATTAATATTTAATATCTCATAAAATAGATTTCCGCGAATTCGTATCGATATACAAAATTTCTGGAAAAAAATTTAATTTTTTGACCCACAAGAATCCTTAATAATCTTTTGAGCCACAAAAAAAAATTTGGTGAAATCCCCTAATATATTGTATATTCATTCATAAATTCAATTGACCTTAAAAGGGCATATTCGGTTATTTTAATAGTATATCTAGAACATTTTTATAAAAAGGCTAGTTAAAGCAGTCTGCTCTTCTGGAACTCACTTTTTTAATCATCCAAAATACTACGAAGTAATCTATGGCATATAAAATGTATTTTCGTTTAACCGTCTTTGCTCATGAATTGAGTTGAGTTAAGCGCTCAAAGTTAATAGGATAAATGTTCAATAGCTGTGAATCAAGCAATTGTTAAAAATGTGTTTTTCATCGTTCGAGTAAAATGGCTAATATTTGTTAATAAGAATTTATTGATGGTTTTTACAGTTGTTGTGTCTTTGTTTTTTTGGCCATTGAAATGCTTTTCATTCTCTTTAACTGTAACAATTGATAATCATATGAAACTTGAGTCTGTTTGGCAGAAGAGATAATCAATATTTATGTGCTTGAATGATTAATTAAATTATTTACATCAACACACACACATACTGAATAGATATATACTCATATGTACTTTTACATATTTATAGAAGTATATGACATACGAGTACTATATTGTTATTGTATTATTGAAACACAATATTGCTTTCATTTGCGAGTTTGCGACAAAGAATTTTTTTTAATGTTCGATTGTTCATTGTAGTCAGTAGCAGGAATCAGAAACTTTTTGGAAAAAACATTCTTATAAATATGAATGTAAAAGTCATAAATATTTAATAAGCCAGCCACAAAGGAATACAAAGACAGGCAGTAATCAGTACATGAATGGCGATGATGTCAGAAGAGTCCAACATACTCGTAGAGTATAACGTACTCAAACATTGATATGTCAACCAAATAAAATCCATTTAAGATTGTAACTTTCGATTCTTTATAGTTCAAGGTAAGTATTCATAGACAATGCAATGGCATGTCCTTGATGTGGGTATTGTAAAGAAATTGTTTTCCAAATGAGTTTTGTTATTCCCAGCAACAAGAAATAGAGAATTTTATATTTTCATTGATTTGAAACAACCTTTAAAACTTTTTTGTTTTGAATTTTTCATATATTTTAATTGTTATTCCGCTCTTCGTGGTGGAGGCGAATCCAACATATCAAAAGTCATTAAAATCAGTCCAGTCACCCTTCGGTTATAAATGCTGTAACTAATGCGGCTTTGGTTTATACATACATAGATAAAATGTTCTTCATAGTATGCATAAAATTCAACTTCCATCATAGGATAATCCCATGTTAAACTCATGGCTTATGATCATAAATTTAACATCCGAAACCCATCTACCGTAACATCCGATATCTATATCATATCTTCGGATGCTCTTTTTTACTGGGTTATGATTGTCGATAAAAAGGCGGGAAGTTTCTTTTAAGAAAACTTCCTTTTTTGGTGGTAGACAAGTATTTTCTTCAATTTTTTAATACAATCTCGAAGAATGGATTATTGGAAATATTGTATTGTAAATATCAGAAAATAAACTAAAGTTTGGCCTGTCAGCAATTTGTAAACATGACTTTTAATACTTTAATGACCTGAAGGTATGTGCTCATACATATGTACATAAATATTTATACACGGAGGAGTGTACATATTATAATTGAACTTGCATACGATAAAAATATGCACGTTGCCATATTTATATGGGGTTTTTTTTTGTAGTTACAGTCGTTATTGGTATTGTTTTTGTTAGTGAAAAAATAACAGATAATATTAACAACCACCATCAACAAATAGCAAAATAATAATCAGCCATGAAATTTAGCACATGTAACAAATTCATTGTCTTCGCATCATCATCACAAACAACAAAACATAGCCCACGCCAACATAATCAGCACAACATCAACTTCCAATGCCTTTTTCCTTTTCCTGTGACATATAAAGAAGTATAGCAAAAAGAATAAAAAGAAGAAGAAAAAATGCCCTCGAAAAATGAATTTTGATTTTGTTTTATGATTACGAAAAACATTATCGAAAGATTAAACCAAAGCGAAAATCATTTTGGCGCCTAAATATTTGGGAGTGAAATTTATTGATATTTTTATTTTATATACAGTAACGAGCAAAAGTGAACACATTTTAACTTAAAGTGTCATAAAATGGTAGCAATTATTATTTATTTTATTAGCAAAAACATTAACCTATACTAATATAATAAAGAGGTAATGTCTGTTTGTTTTTTGTAGGAGGTAATCTCCTTAACTGCTCATATAATTTCAAAATTGTTGGTTCCAATACTTAGAATGGTACTTTTTTATACCCTATACCACTATGTGATTTGGGTATAACGACTTTGTGGTGCTGTTTGTAACTACCAAAACTGTTTGACCTAGACCTATCTTTTATTATACCGATCGACTCAGAATCACCTTCTGAGTCTATTTAGCGATATCCGTCCGTCCGTCCGTCTGTATGTCCATGTAAACCTTGTAATCAAACTACAGGTCGCAAATATGAATATATTTTAATAAAATTTAGTATGTTGGCAACAGAATGAACGCTATTGAAATTGGTGAAATTCGGTCCATGTTCAGACCTAGACCCCATACAAATGACCCCTATGAACTCGATTTAAATTGCCATAAGATCCAAATTATCATATAGATTGGGTTTGAGTGTGTTTCTTACATCCATTTATCAGTTGTTCAAAAATTAACCTCATAGGCAATTCTTTGTCATGGCCCCCATATAAAGCTCCTTCCCGATTTTCACTTAAATCTATCAAAAAAAACAAAAACATTGCACAGATTTTTCTCAAATTTTGTTTGCACATATTATTTCAAAATATAAGTGACTTTGCCCAACATGGTCAGGATCAGTCCATTTTTCGACCAAGTCGCCATATAAATATAGAATCCGATATGAACTTTTTCATATCTGCAGCGAAAAAAATTAATAACAATTCCACTCAAATTTGCTTTATCCTTATTTTCTATATCCACTTAGTTGGACCAAAGAGAAAGGGTCTCCAAACCATGGTTTTTGATAATTTTATTGGGCGTGGCACTTTACCTAAGAGAGCGTTGCAAATTTGTCTTAAGTCACCTATTATTAATGTTAGTGGCTGTGCCAAAAATAGGTAGGATCGGATAAATGGGCGTGGCACCTTCCATACAAAGTAATAATTCAATATTATATGTCTCGACTACTATAACAGAGACAGAGCAGTAGGCGTAGCACCGCCCATACAAAGTAAATATATAATATCATATAACTGGTGAAACCTTCGACACTTTGCACGAGTCCATCAAATATTAATGTGAGTAGTCTGGTAAAAATGGGGAGGGATGGGATAAGAGGGCGTGGCACCTCCTATAAAAAATTAAGTACTCCGAAAAAGACAGTCTTGAAACTTTTGACTGGTTCATTAATTATGAATGTGCCTAGTCGTGGAAATCGCCAAATTAAAAAATTGCCAAATCAAAAATTGCCAAAGCCGAAAATCGCGAATAATAAAAATCGCCAAAATAAAAATTTTAGAAACCAAAAATGGGCAAATTCAAAAACCGCTAAAATCAAAAATCGTCAAAATCAAAAATCGCTAAAAATGAAAAATTACCAAATGATATTCTAAATTCAAGTCCAATAGTGTTGCCAGATTTAATTTGGAAAATCCCTGTTCGTTTCACGAGCAGCTATATATGCCTGAATCCAGGGTAGAAACGCCGAAAAATTTAATAAATGAGGTAAAAAAATATAAAATAAACGAAATAAAATATTTTAATTGGAAAAATTGATTGTGAAATGAAACATGACAATAAGTCTGGATAAGTCGTAGCGAAGAGCTACAGAGCATAATAGTAATTAATATTAAAAGCCAATACAAAATCATAAGGCAAATCAATTAATTCAGTTTTACACGTTTGTGGGGTGCAACTAAAAAGTTGTTTTTAATAATATTTTTAATGCATCTTGGCATACTTTCTAACAAGTCCTTTTAAAACTCTTGGAATATTCTCCCATTCCGTCCTTACATAACTCTTAGGCTCCTCAATGTAGATAGGCACTCGATTGTATTGTACCAATCTCCTCTTCAATATGGACCACAAATTTTCTATCGGGTTAAGGTCCGGATTTTGCGCAGGGCGTTTCATCAACAAAATGTTTAACCAGATAGTTAATTTTAACGTACGGCAACGTTTAGAGTCTTTGTCCTGTTGGAAAGTGACTTCATGCTCGCTATAGCCGCTGTGGTCCACACAATCGGCTATATTGATATGATTTATTTATTACAAGCGATCCCAAATGCCGCTTAGTTAAACAACCCCACAACTTCAACCTACTACGGCCATGTTTGAAAGGTTGTTTAACATGAGCTTTTGAATAGCTTCTTGATGTCTCCTCCAAAAATATTCCTCTCCATCAGATTCGAATCGGTTGATTTTGATCTCATCAGAAAAAAAACCTTTTCCCATCCTATATGGTCCATGCTCATGATTTTTGAAGACTTTTAGGCAGGCTTTTATATTCTTATCGGGAAGAACTGGTTTTTCCTTATGACTTCTGCAATTAAACCAATTCACTTACGTGTTTATTTATAGCATTAGCAGCTCGCTTGGGCACTTTCAACGCACTTTTTATTCATTTGTCTAGGACGACCTTCAGTGTTCCATATAGAAGCTATATTTCGTTAATCTAATTTTAACTTCTCAGCAATTATTTCGCATGAGTGTGAACTTATATACTATTTGTATACTATTTTTGCACACGACAGGACTATAATATGAAATTAGATGACAAGCTACCAGCCACACATAACAGAAAGTTTGGATTTGCTCAGAAAAGTAGACTACTTAACTTTATTTATTTTACTTATTCATCGAAAAACTCGTAACATACGTAATATGTATTAATAAGGAGAGCATAAAGTTTTTTATCGTAATGATAGAACGCCAAAACGGACCAATAATATGTGGATATATTTTACTGGCTTTTGGAGATAAGTAGTCTTCTTTGCTAATATTCTGCAATTTAAATTTCGGTATTTACAGAGCCCTGCGTAACAAATAAGATGTCATATTTTATCGCAGCTGCATATTGTTTGCTATACCAGAAACTTTTTTTTTTGGAAATTTCGTTTGCTTTTCGGTTTTAAAGTTATCTTCGACATTAGCAACATAAAAATTTTTATTCGGAAGCTACAAAAAATCTTGCAGTACATTATTTTTGTTGTCCATGATTTCAATTTCCGTGCTCTGCTTATAGTCTCTAAATTTTTTTGCTGTGTTCCTGTCCAGAACTTTTTGGTTTCTGCCCTGCATTGGCTTTAACTTTTCATACCGAATAGTGCGAGCACTGAGCTAGCCGGCTAACTGGAGATGTTGAGAGCTCTTTTCAATATTTTACCAATTTCTTTTTGTCTTAAAGACATCAAGTGGACCTATCTTTCTTAACCAACCATATTTTCTATCATTGGTCGAACTCTCCTGACCTTTGCTTCTTTGGCAAACCTTTACTTGGACCAAGATGAATTTGTTAATAATATCTTATAATTTTAGCACGTACTTTTATTTCTTCACTCATTTGAATTAAACTAACAACAAACAAGGAGGGTTATCATAAAGCATAATAATTGACACTAACAGATCCCTCGAAATTCGAGTGCAAATTTTATTTTTTCATTTTATATAAACCCTCAAGGTATGCTAATCAATATTATTGGTTTATGTCCCAAATTATTTTTCTATTCAACACAACTATTATTGTGAATGAAGAAAACAAACTCGCAGACACATTTAGAAATTTAAAAAATACACACATAGTGTTGTATAATTTGATGCATGTGTTAGTAGCAACTTTAAATGCAATTTACTCCAAAAAAAGTTTTAAATTTAAAAATCTGTAAATCGGGTGGAGATCTAAAGAGAAATACCTTTCAAATAAGATATGTTTGTTCAAAATCGAGAGAAAACTGTGCAACAAATCATCGATTAAAAGAAACCGCCTTACTTATTAATTCTATAGATATTTTTGACAGATAATTTGAAAAACAAAAGATTAAATAATTGTTAAAGTTAAGAGGAAAAGAGTGTGTTAAGATTTTTTTGTTTTAATTTTGTTATTTATTCTGTTTATTCCTTTTTTATTCATTAAATATTATTGTTATTATTATTATTATTTTTTTTTTTGTTAATAAAATAGAAAACAATTTTATTAATTTTTATAAAAATAAAAAATCTTATTTTCGATCTTTATCAATTTAATGATTGAGTTTGAAATTGTTCAGGCTCAAGATCAAATGTTTTTACGCCGTTAACGCTAAATGTAAGTTTAGCAAAAACAAATTGTTTTTCTTGTTTTTTCAAGACAAAAACAAACATGTATATTGTAGTATGCAATGTGTACCCGTATACAATCATATTTGTTTCAAAGTTGTTCTATATTTTAGTTTGTTATATTGGAAGAGGCTTAAATAGTATAACTTTTGCTTGAATTCTCATTTGGTTGTTTTCAGCAAATATATATGAATTTAACTTCTTACCAAACAAACTATCTACTGGTTTTGGTTACTGATGAGGGTTGGTGACTCTTCCAGAAACCTGTCATGCAGAATATTGATCAATTTTTGAAACAAATGTGCTAATGCTATTGCTTTATTTAAAGTAAGAACATTTGATCTTGAGCCTGAACAATTTCAAACTCAATCATTAAATTGATAAAAGTTTAATTACATATCTTTTAGTATTTAATATTTTATGACACTTGAAGTAAAAATATGCTGAACATACACTCAATTTTGCTCGCTACTGTAAATATAAATACTTTTAATATTATTTTTTATTACATTGTGTAGTAGGATGTTCGTTGGAAAATGTTTATGATTATTGTGATTTTTTGTGCGGCCTTGGGCCAAAAGAATAAAACATTAGCAACAGCAAAAAAAATTATTCATACAGACATCTTATAAGGCAGTCATATACTTTGATAGGGTATTTTTTTTTTTTTTGTATAACCACAACAATAGCAATAATCAGTTATGACAAAACTTTGTTATATTTATTATTCTTTTTGCTGTCACTTAATTGACAATCTACCAAATTGAAAGTAAACAGCTACAGTCATTTGACTTTAATACCCTATCCAGAATTGTATGCAACCAAACAAACGTTCATACAAACACTATGTGTTATTTTCCAATTACTAAAAAGGCCTAATTTGATTATTTACTTTCTTTATCCAATTAGTTGGACCTAAGACCCTTTCTCTAGGGTATTGTATAGTTAGCCTAGACCGACTATAATTTTCTTACTTGTTTTTGTTTGTGTTGCTATATTAATTTGATATCACTTGATTTTTTAGAATTATTTTTAATTATTTTTAACATATAACTATAAAAATACTATATTTTGTTGCTAACGTCGGTATTCAGATATAACTGGAATTCCAAAATATTTTCCTACTTTCCCAGAATACAACAAGGTTCAGAAATTTGCAATCTCTACCCAAATCCTATGCCTTAAAAAAATTTGTTTTCTTTATTGGCAATTTAGAATTCATAAATCCATGCCAGATTTTTTCATATCGGTTGTCGCCTGGGAATGAAGATAAAATGTTTTCACGATAATGGTGCAAACAATTTTCTCAATATTTCAACTTTTATTGTCATTGACTTGATAGTTACTGCTAAACTAATTGGGCGAGAATTCGAAAATAATCGATATTCTTTTTCGTTATTTGCGCTCAAATATGAAATAGTCTTTTTAGCCTTATATTACTTGAATATAAAAGCAGTTCAGCTAATTTTGAATATTGCAAATTCCTAAGTTTATTAATTAAGTTTAACCCATTCCAATGCAACTTAGTTAAGATTCTCTTTTGAAATCCAAGTACCCTTTCTCTGCTGTACATATTAATGTTGGATATTTTCGGACACTACTTGTTTGGTAACTACTTACACTTGTTGCTAATAATTGTTCCATTCACAGTTAAGTGCTGAATGTTCGAAACTCTATAGAGTATTGTGTGTATATGGAGTAGGGATATAACTTTTTAGAATTTTTTGAAATATAAAATTTGGCCATAGGTTAGCGCAATAGTATTTAAAAAATTATACAAAAATATTAAATTTTTTTTTCGCGATATTTAAAAAAAATTCCCGAATGCCATAAAATTTTTATTACAGGCTTTTTCAACAAGTAAAAAAGACTATAAATAGAATGGACATATTCTCTTTTTCGGGCAACAACGCAATAAAGTTTCAATTTTAAAAAGGAAAAGTATCCCTTCAAAAGTCTTTTTTATAATTTTTTTTTTTCTTAAAATAACCAATAAAAAAACGTTATTTATTATTAAAACAATAGTACAGCGCATAATATTTCTTTAAAATTCGCTCAATCCTAACATGATGGGGCTTGTATATGCGTTGGAATCACTTCTCCATACTGTTAAAGCGTTACACAGTTCAATGGGACACTTATTTAATGGAAGAAGTTTTCGATAACTTTGCTTAAGTAACTTGGTTATACACTTTTCTTTGGCAGAGTAAAACAAAAACTTTATCCTTCTTTATAAAATCTCTGAAGTTGAGGATTAGCACAAATTTTAACAGAGAAAAAAGTTGGTTAAGCTCTGGTAGTAACTGTTTCAGGAAAGGCATCAGCATTAATTAATTATGCTACTGAGAACAATCATGTTGCAAAAATCTGTTACAGCAAAATAAGACTTTTACTATTAACAGCGGTTACGAAAACATTATTAAAACACTTTACAACCAACAATTTTAATGACTTTATATCAGCCGGCTAAATTGATTAAAATTCTTTTAAAAACTGCCACACCAGCATGAGTTTTAATAATAAAATGATGAAAAGATGTTCAAGTCAACACTCATTTGAATGCATACTCGTATAATACCCATAAATGTCGTTGTCATCATTAGCAAGTTTAACATAATGATGATAGACACACATACACATTTAAGAACGAATTGCTTGGATACATTTGGTTTATTAAGCAAACAAATGACTTAACAACGATTGTAAATTTATTGGCCGTTGGAAAACAGCAAACAAGCAAGCAACGAAAATTCAACAAAGCACATCATAGTAAAATATCATCATAAAAAGAAAGAAGAAGAAAAAACAAAACAGAAGAAGAGCAGCAGGAACGCCAAAGCGTAATAATAAGCCAGTGACTATGAGAGCAGAGATCACACAAGAGGACAATAAATAACAGCCAAAGCAATGTTGACACAATGTCAACTTTGCTTTGTCAACTGCAGAAGCAGCTGCAGCCGTTATGGAAACAACTGTAGTTAAAATAACAATGAAAACAAGGAGTAAAACAATTAACAGTTTACGTAATTGACTCAAATGAGCACAAAATAACAAGGCCGTCAGCAACGACAACAACAATAACAATAAATAATAAAATAGCTCAAGCACAAAAACAAATAAACAAAACTACAGCAACATCTATAGCACCCCCTCGAAAGATACTCTAAATAAGAGTTTAAAATTTAGCTTTGGCGAAATGCTCCACCTGTGAAGAAACTTTTTTTTTTATAAGTTCGAGCATAGAATTGTTTTTTGTGTAAATTATTATAAAAAATTTAAATACAAAATGATTTGAGTTAAAAAAAGTTTAGTTAGGGAATTTGGTTTAAGCTTAAAAATGTTTTCGAGGTGAAATGTTTCATTATTGTATTAGACTAGCAGTAACCCGATGCGCTTCGCTACACTCCTCGTAACGAAATAAAAAGCAGGGAATTCGTTTTTTGGAAAACCGTTTTTTTTGTATAGGAGGTGCCACGCCTATTAGTCTGATGCCGCCCATTTTTGGGCAACTACTAACATTAATAACTTATGAACTCAAACAAAGTCGCAAGTCTTTCACTATGATACTACTCCAGTTATATTATATTAAATATTTTCTTTGTATGGGGGGTGCCACGCCCACAGTTCCGCTACCGCCCATTTTTTATGAGGCTACTCGCATTAATAAGTAATGAAACAGACAAAGTCTCAATGCTTTCACTATTATAGTACTTCAGATATGACATGACATTATATATTTACTTTGTATGGGAGGTACCACGCCCACTGATCCGATTCCGCCCATTTTTTTCGAGTACTAACGCTGATAACTTATGAACTCACACAAAGTCTCAAAACTTTGTCTGCTACAGTACTCTAGATATATGGCATTTAATATTTACTTTGTATGGTGGGTACCACGCCCATTGGTCCGATCACGCCCATTTTTCTCGAAACTCTTCGAATTATTTAAGTATGTATATGTACATAGTTTCAGAACTCTTACTGTCGTAGTACTGCAGATATTATATGTTAAAATTAGATGTTAAAAAATTCACTTTGTATGGGAGGTGCCACGCCCACTTGAAAATCAAAATATATAGCCTATTTATCCTTCCGGATAGGCAGTTACCTACTCTAAAAATTTCAAACAAACATACACAACTCCATTTTTATTATATATAAGATTATATCTCAAATTAGTAACAACTAATCCAGTTAATAAAGGCCACATATAAAGCAAGCATTGTTCTAAACTCTAATTAGTTCTTCTAATGCCATCGACCAAAAAATTAAAATGTTAAATCTACAGCCTCTTTAAATAACAGAAGATATTATGGAGAAAAATCTATGGATACATTCTGAAGTTGTTACCAATTACATTGTTTACGAAAGCGTATTTCAAAATATTTTTCAATCAGTCATAGGAGGGTGTTAATAAGACTTGTGAATTTCGGAAAATGTTTAGATCTGGCCCCTCTACGAGACTTGTCAATAGTATCGACCTAAAAGTGGCCCAAAATTGGACGTCCAGAATATGTTTCGTCAAAAGCTGCAACTGTGGCCACGTGCCAGAAATCACTTTCAAATGTTAGTGCTTTGTATTGGTCCTTCGAATAAAATTTTTTTTTATTAAAATTTAATTGTTTGTGTTATATTTTACAACTTCAAGTTCTATCGGGCATAAAAAATACCCTTTATAAAATACTAGCTGACCCGGCACACGTTGTCCTGCCTAAAATAATTATTTTATCTCCATATTTGTTTTGATATGTATTTCAATTTCGGAAGGATTTTTTTAATAAAACTGAAATGAGACACAGTTTTAAACAGAATGGTATCATGGGATAAAAGAATCAGCATGTCTACTCATAGTAATAACAGATGGCTTCACACAAATTTGCTAAGTTTTCCCTGTCATCGTACTCGAGATAAATAATATTTCCCATTTAATATATGGTGGGTTCACCATCATGTTTCGAAAGTTCATACAAACCAAACTTGAGTAAAATGTGTTATACTTGTAAGTCAGATGAATTTAAGTTAATATCGGGAAGCTGCTTTATATGGGAACTGTGACTTAAATTAGTCCTATACGGACAGACAAATTGCGATCACAATATTTTTAAATAAAATAATATTGTTTGTGAAAAATAAACTTGCCGGATCATGATACTTATGAACTGAAATAATAATAAATTGTTTTACAGACGGATCGAAACTACTAGTAATATAGATCAAAACTATTATGAAATATCGATGAATTACAAATATTATAAGAAAATAATATCCAATAAAATTGGATAAAGATGGAGAGGCTTTTGCGCAATTACGGCTGATTTTCCCACAAATTACGTTGGCTAAGATCAAAGAGGGAATCTTTGCTGGTCCCGAGATAAAGACGCTTTTAAAGGACGAAATATTTCCTACACTTTTATCGTCCATCGAAGCAGCAGCTTGGAACTCAGTCAAGCTTGTCGTAGAAAATTTTTTGGGTAACCGAAAAAGCTCGAATTTCAAGCAAATAGTTGAGGATCTAATTAAGAATTATGCGGCTATGGGTATGTTTTATTTCTTATACAAAGGGTGCCTACATTGGATTCCTTGAATTTTTATACCCTATACCACTATGTGGTTTGGGTATAATGACTAATCACTATCTGATTCGATTTAACGATGTCCGTCCGTCCGTCTGTGTGTCCATGTAAAGCTTGTAATCAAACCGCAGGTCGTAAATATGAATATATTTTGATGAAATTTGGTATTTAATATTTAATCAGCCATGGAATAAACGCTATTGAAATTGGTGAGAATCGGTCCATGTTCAGACCTAGCCCCCATACAAATGACCCCAATGAAATCGACATATATTGCCATAAGATCCAAATTATCATACAAATCTTAGTCAACTTGGGTTTGTATGTATATATTACATCCATTAATCAGTAGCCCAAAAATGATCCCCATTGGACAACTCTTAGTCATAGGCCCCATATAGAGATGCTTCCCGATCTTCACTTAAATCTATCAAAAAAGAAAAATATTGCACTGATTCTTCTCAAATTTTGTTTCTATATATATTTTTGCAAAACACAAGAGACTTTGCCAAATCTGGTCAGGATCGGTCCATTTTTGGGCCTAGTCCCCATATAGATATAGCATCCGATATGAACTTTTTCATATCTGCAGACGAAAAAATTAATAAAAATCCCACTCAAATTTGGTTTATGCTTATTTTCTATATCCAGTTAGTTGGGCCTGAGAGGTAGGATCTCTAGACGCATGGTATAGGGTATTGTATAGTCGGTCTAGACCGACTATAATTTTCTTACTTGTTTATTTTATATTTTTGGATAGGAATACAAATGTCATTGAAAATCCATTTTCTCCATTCGCATTTGGTTTTTTTTCCTGAAAACCTAGGAGACGTTAGCGATGAGCACGGCGAGGATTCCATCAGCAATTAAATGAAATGGAACGACGGTATCACGGCTTTTATGACACGGAAATGATGGGTGACTACGTGTGGTCCCTTATATGGCAGACTGAAAGTGATGAATATAAAAAACAAAGGAAAAGCCAGCAATTCTTTCGGTTGCCGTAAAATGCAAAACTCCTACATTAGGGTGGCCCTCAATAAAAAAAAGTGTTCAAACTGTCGGTCTCACCCCCTAGAAATATGCGAATAGCAAAAAAACTGAGAAATACAAAGTTTTGGGCCAATCAAAAAACGTTTAGTCGTGGCGCAAAGCAATTGAAAATTTCAAGTGTGTTTATATGGGGAAAATATGACTTTTTTTTTCAGATTTTACGAAAATTTTGTTCTATAGTTTAATTTTTCCGACAAGCTGTTACATAATTCGGGATCAGTATTAAATTAGCCTTTCAAAAGGCTATAATACTTCAAAATCGTATGAAACCTCGCCAAGAAATAGCAAATGCCCCAGACCACTTTTGTGCCAAAAACAACTATGTCATGAAATTTGATGGCATTTTTTTCAACTTTGAGAAATTAACTAAAGCCATCATTCTTTTTTGGTCTCTTTGCTTATAAGTACTCAGATATGAAGCATTGTTTCATTACCACGTTGTTAACCTATTGCGCATTGAGACCGAAAATTGGAAATTATTTTGATAAAATTTTTAAAACTCCTTTTTCAAGTTTGAAAAAATTTTCTTAAAAAAAATTTAAAAAACAGAATGTATCACTTTAAGGTTTTATTAAATAGATGTTGCAGATTAACTGTGTGAATTTTTAAGTAAATCCCTCTACCAGAATTTTTTGTTTGGGGTCATATGTGACCCCAATTCCAAAGGGGTTAATTGAGTCATATTATTTTTTTCCGAAACCCTTGGCTATTAAGATAAAACATAATATTTAAAAGTAGAAAAGTGATGAATTTTTGATACAAAGTATTTAGAAAGAGTACATTTACAGAATATTTCACAAAAATCCAATTTTTCTCGAAATCCGCGAAAATAAAATCCTTGTCAAAAAAGTTCTGGCAGAGGGATTTACTTAAAAAATCACACAGTTAATCCGCAACATGTATTTAACAAAACCTTTAAATAATAGATTCATTTTTTTAAATTTTGTTTAAGAAAATTTTTTCAAACTTGAAAAAGGAGTTTTAAAAATTTATTAAAAAATTTCCAATTTTCGGCCTCAATGCGCAATAGGTTAACAACGTGGTAATAAAACAATACTTCATTTCTGAATACATATAAGTATATAGACCAAAAAGAATGATGGCTTTAATCAATTCATCGCAATTGAAAAAAATGCCATAAAATTTCATGACCTATTTTTTTTTGGCACAAAAGTGGTCTGGGGCATTTGCTATTTCTTGGCGAGGTTTTATTCGATTTTGAAGTTCTATAGTCTTTTGAAGGGATAAGTTAATACTGATCATGAATTATATAACAGCTTGTCGGAAAAATTAAACTATAGAACGAAATTTTCGTAAAATCAGTTTTTTTGCTATTCGCATATTTCTAAGGGGTGAGACCGACAGTTTGAACACTTTTTTTCCCCTCCATATAACGAAGGGCCACCCTAACCCACATATGTCATTAAATCAGCTTTGTATTTGAAAAGTCATTAAGTACACACACTAAAAATAAAACAAAATTTTCGCTTTTAAATTGCGAATTTGAAAACTCTGAAAATTTTCTCCTTGTGCTCATATTTATGGTAAGAAGTCTAAAAAACTGAAAATCGTTAAAAAGCGAAATTTTAGTCTTTTACAAAAAAATGTATAACTTCTTAAAGTGTCCATGGATTTTTGTGATTCGGGGCTTGTTTTCTTTGGAAAAGGGTTAGCTATTTGTAAAAGATATCAAATTGGGGTGGACATTTTTTTTTCTATTTTTCCTACGACTATATATAAATTTTTCACGCCAATTTTTACAGAAAAACGACGTTTTTAAAATATATATATCGCTGACATCAAAACTATTTTGCCAATTTGAAAATTTTCAGGAAAAGGTTTGTAGAAGGTTTAATTATCTTCAATTTGTGTGAATACTTATGAAGATCGGTCAAGGGACACCCAAGATATACCCAATTTTGTAGGTGCACCTCCAAAAATTTGAAAATAAAATTTCAAAAATTTTTATCTCAAAAACTTCTCCATAGAATAATTTTTAAAATTCATATTCGTGTTAAGGAGGTCAAAATCCATGGGAAAAGTGATTCCAGGTCCCAAAGGCATAAAATTGTTGACTGGTGTAGTAAATAACTTGCAGATTCCAGCGCTCGATATTCGACTGCAATTTCAGGCAGCTTTTTTTTTTGCAACTTAGCCAATTCACAAACCATCACTTTAATGGTTTATTATTGTGAATGAAAATAACAAACTCATTAACAAATTTAATAAAACAGACATAGCATATGTATAATTTTATGTATGTGGTAGTAGCAATTTTAAATGCAATTTACTCAAAATAAAGGAAAAAATTTAAAAATCTGTAAATCTGCAAAACGGGTAAATACTTTTCAAATAATATACGTTTGGTCAAAATCCGGATAAAACGGTAGAACAAAACATCGGCCATATAGATAATCATACGACCTGAATATGTTATGTTATTCAAAAAATTTATTAAAAAATGGGGAAATTACTAATGTTTTTAAGATTTCAGTCAATAAAATTAGTTCAACTTGATTTTCTGAAGGTATTGGCTGAAGAATGAAATAAGAAATCATCAATTGTTCTTGATTTATATCTACAAAACTAAACAAATAAACATCAATGTACGGAACAATTATAAAAGATCACAGCAAAAGCGTGACCTGAGCAAGCCAAACCCTTTAGAGGTTTTACTATATTGGACTAGTACTTTCACACTGTCCTGGTATTTCTTATAACTGTTACACTGTGTAATGAGCAAATGTCATAGGTTATCTATTAGTGTACTTAATTTAAATTTTTTATAAACTTCCATAAACAATCCACTGTGAAATAAGTTGTGTTTTTCAAAAAATCAGGAAAGATAAAATCATTCATACAAATATGAAAGACTACAGTTGTACAATTGAACAGTAATTATAAAAGTATGCCGCAATCCACCTGCTTTCTTCATTTACATTGTTAAATAGTAATTAATATTTTCTTTCATCACCAGTGAGTTAAATTTATAAAAACTATTGTAGCCCAGCACTCGAAATTCGAGTGCAAATTCCAGGAAATATTATTTTTTCTTCCAATGTTTTTTTAATCTATATATGTAAAAAATTTATGAATATCTAAATGAGCCTAAAGGTATGTTAATCAATTTTAGCAATTCGCAATTCAACACGAGCGCGGGTTTAACGAATTATTATAAATATTTAATTTTATTTAATTTAATATATTTTTAAGACAGATTAAACATAAATTTTATCATTCTCAGCTTCTCCTCCATATGAACTATAACTATGCCAATTTTCACACTCCTCCGTTCCCCGCATATTGTTTAAGAAGGGAACTAAAAACTTACCTTCACGTATTAATAATATATATTTATAAACATATAGAATAAAGTCGAAAAGTAAAATTAATATTAATTTTTTTTCATTATTATTCAGTGGTTGAGTGTAATTTAATTAATTACTGCCAAATCTCTTAGTGAGTACTCTTTCGTAAAGTAATGAAACCTTTAAGACACAAATGTAAATTCAATGTTTAGTTTTTCCTTGTTTTGTATGATTTTTGATGATAACATGTCAAGGATAATTGATAAAGCAACGAATGCTAAATGTAATTTTAGAAAATGTACGGAAACCCCATACTTCCCACGAGAGACAGTAGTAAAGAATTCGGTTTTAAATTAAGACAAAGACAAATGCTTTCTAATTCTAGTGAGATCGGCGCCTTTCTGTTAGTTCTTTTAAAGACAAAAATATATGAGTGAAAGGCTCAAAAGCATTGACTTTTGCATTCCTATCACATATATTTATATAAAGTAAACAAACAGCTTTGAATATCACTGACATTTTCTATTTTCAGAGTTAAGTTTTTTGTATGTATGCAATTTAATCAAGAAAAAATTTTTGAAAAAATTCACGGTATATGTGTTTCGTTCCTTGTGTGAAAAGCAAAAGGTATTTAATACCTGACTCCTCTTTTTTATACCCTATACCACTATGTGGTTTGGGTATAATGACTTTGTGCTGCTGTTTGTAACAACCAAAAATATTTGACCTAGACCCATCTTTAATTATACCGATCGAATCAGAATCACTTTCTGAGTTGATTTAACAATGTCCGTCCGTCCGTCCGTCCGTCTGTGTGTCCATGTAAACCTTGTAATCAAACTGCAGGTCGCAAATATGAATATATTTTGATGAAATTTGGTATATAAGCTTTAATCGGCCATGGCATAGACGCTATTGAAAGTGGTGAGAATCGGTCCATGTTCAGACCTAGCCCCCATACAAATTACCCATATGAAATCGACATAAATTGCCATAAGATCCAAATTGTCATATAGATCTTACTCAAATTGGGTTTGTATGCGTTCATTACTTCCATTAATGAGTAGTCCAAAAATGATCCCTTTGACCCCATATAGAGCTGCTTCCCGATCTTCACTTAAATCTATTAAAAAACAAAAATATTGCACTGATTCTTCTCAAATTTTGTTTGTATATATTTTTGCAAAATACAAGAGACTTTACCAAACATGATCAGGATCAGTCCATTTTTGTACCTAGTCCCTATATAGATATAGCATCCGATACTAACTTTTTCATATCTGCAACCAAAAAAATTAATAAAAATCCCACTCAAATTTGGTTTTTGCTTATTTTCTATGACCAGTTAGTTGGGCCTAAGAGATAGGGTTTCTAAACGCATGGTATAGGGTATCGTATAGTCGGTCTAGACCGACTATTATTTTTTTACTTGTTATCATTATTATTGAGGTGTTATTTACAACAAACATTTCTTTTCAGTACATATTTAGTTCCTTTGTCGTCTCTTTACTTGGTTTTTCGAAATTGTAATGAATTCAGTTTCATAGTAACTAAAAAACAAATTCAATTCAACTTAAATTAAACCAAAAATGTAACAACTCTGTTAACTGGCGAAAATAATTAAAAGTATACTAAGTATCTATTTCCATCAATGCATCTTTGTATATCTCTCTCACACTCTCCTGATTACTGTGTTCATCATCAGCGTAGCTAGTTAGCAATTCCCAATAGTCATGAAAATTTGTGGAATTTACTAGAAAATCAAAACAAAAAAAGAACGGATTGAGTACGTTCCATTTCAATTTTAACTCAATACAAGAACAAAGTAAAGAAAAACTAAAATTTAATTTTACTTACAAAAAGAAGAAGATATTAATCTTCAACAAGTTTTGAGCTGTTTTTGTTGTATTTGTTGCATCAATCTAATAAAATTACAAACCAAAAACCAACTATACATAAAAAAAACAAGTAAGAAAATTATAGTCGGTCTAGACCGACTATACGATACCCTATACCATGCGTTTAGAAACCCTATCTCTTAGGCCCAACTAACTGGACATTGAAAATAAGCAAAAAAACAAATTTGAGTGGGATTTTTATTAATTTTTTTGGCTGCAGATATGAAAAAGTTCATATCGGATGCTATATCTATAAAGAGACTAGGTCCAAAAATGGACCGATCCTGATCATGTTTGGTAAAGTCTCTTGTATTTTGCAAAAATATGTACAAACAAAATTTGAGAAGAATCAGTGCAATATTTTTGTTTTTTTTTAATAGATTTAACTGAAGATCGGGAAGCAGCTCTATATGGGGTCAAAGGGATCATTTTTGGACTGCTCATTACTGGATGTAATGAACGCATACAAACCCAATTTGAGTAAGATCTATATGACAATTTGGATCTTATGCCAATTTATGTCGATTTCATATGGGTAATTTGTATGGGGGCTAGGTCTGAACATGGACTGATTCTCACCAATTTCAATAGCGTTCATCCCATGGCCGATAAAAGCTTATATACCAAATTTCATCAAAATATATTCATATTTGCGACCTGCAGTTTGATTACAAGCTTTACATGGACACACAGACGGACGGACGGACGGACGGACGGACGGACGGATATTGTTAAATCAACTCAGAAAGTGATTCCGATTCGATCGGTATAATTAAAGATGGGTCTAGGTCAAATATTTTTGGTTGTTACAAACAGCAGCACAAAGTCATTATACCCAAACCACATAGTGGTATAGGGTATAATAAAAATGCACAAAATTCAATATAAACTTTCACTTTAAGCTTAAAAAAAACAAACTAATGCCACTAACAGTACCACGAAATGCCAGTTAGTGAAAAAGAATATAGTTTTTAAATAACTTTTTGAAATCATTGACTAATTCGTTAACCTAAATTTCATCCTGAGACATATATGTCTGATATGTGAATTATTTTTATTACCCCAAATAAGAGAAACAAATTAATCTTCAGGAAAAAACATATTTTTAATTAAGTATATGTGTCTGTTTAATAACTTATAAATTCCATCATACGGGAACCACGGTATAAGTGTATTTTAGATATATTAAATGAGATAATTAAATTAATTTAATTTCAAAGTAATTTACATAAACAAATAGAGTATGTTCTTTTTCATTAGCACTGCTTTTACAAATGCTCATATTGCATTACATTTATTTGTTATTGATTCTTGAGAAATTTCCTTTATCTCATTTTGATGCGTTGCGTTTTTTAAAAAATTAGATTACAAATTAAAATACACTAAAACTTTGAATGGGATCTATATAGCCCCGGATTTTAAGATTCGTAAGTTTGTTTGAAGGATGGAACGAAGGTTAAATTATGCAATAAAATGAGTAGTTTGCTAATTATGTCAACTAGAACTATAAAAGACGTATCTTCAGATATTTTTTTAATCATAAATTAAATGCAAAAAAAATATTATCTAGGATTTTTTGTAATTTAAATAAACAATTAAAATATCAATATTGACAAGAAAGAGTGTTATATTTATGTGTGCCGAAAATTCCGTTCCCTTCACCCGTGGTCTTAACACCACATTTTAAGCAAGATTGTTAGCACTAAAAGACAAAAAAGGCTAGATATTAAACTCTAATGGCTAGATTTTTAAAAACAAATTTAAAATTAATAAGATAATTAACAGAAATTATAAACATTTTCGAGCTTTTCTAATTAAAGGCATTTTTTCTTGTTGTTGTTTTTTAACATGGATAACAAGCAACAGCAAACATGTGTATGGATCACTGAGATATATCTATATGCACATGTTCTGCTACGTATAAACATTTTTCAATATTTTGAGTATTTTATATGAAATTTTATCAAATTATAAATTTTTTATTAGAGTAAGTTTCTAATTGGTATAGAGGCTCCAACTTCAACTCCCATCTACAGCAGTATCTGACTAACACTTGAAGCCTAAGTAGTGCGACCCAATCAAACTATTGCGGACATTAAAATGTTTTCAACAGACAGACAGACAGATAGAGAGACGGACATCGCTTTCTCGTCTTTGAATTCTCCCTTCATAAGGATCAATAATATATAAAGTTTATGGAGTCTCCGATATTTATTTCGATAATTTACAAACGATATATACGCTCTGCACAGTAATGTGGTGGGTAGAAAGATTTATTTCCAAAACTAAATTTAATATAAAAATTTAAACTTATTAGCCTATAACTTTAACCTCTTGAAGCCATTGGCCATGTATATATATGTATGCTAGCTGGACTCGGCAAACGTTGTTTTGCCCTCAATGAAATTCTTATTTTATTTTAGTTATACCTATATAAAATAACGTTTTTGCATTTGTTAATATTAATTGAAAACTGTTAAAGAAAAACCATGTTTTATTTATGAAAATGAAAATAAATATTTATTGTAACATACATATGTATTAGAATGACCAGTATATATCTATTATTGTAATTCTAAAAAGAGTTAACAATATTTTTAGTTTTATTATTCTGGCAGTAAATTAATAAATTTGCTGGCTTTTCAATACGGGAAAAACAACCGTTTTCGAGGTCCAAACCACATATTAGCAACGATTGTTCTTGAGATTTATTAATGGTCATGGTAAAGCCCAATCTGCTCGGAAATTGCAATCTTTTGAATGTTATCGGTGTATCGATAGCAATCATAGGAATTCTTGGCAGCAAGACATGTTCTCCTTTAAATTTGCCTTTAAGAATTGTGGCCTCAATAACATTGGGCATTATTCTCTCAACAATTTACCTGGTTCCATTACATAGTCTCGGAGCGTTGAGGTTGCGTAGCATAATTATTGCAGAACCAACTTTGAATTTTAATATATGTGGAGGTAGATCGGGCACATCAAGTGAATTAAAAACAAGTAAGAAAATTATAGTCGGTCTAGACCGACTATACGATACCCTATACCATGCGTTTAGAGACCCTATCTCTCAGGCCCAACTAACTGGATATAGAAAATAAGCATAAACCAAATTTGAGTGGGATTTTTATTAATTTTTTCGGCTGCAGATATGAAAAAGTCCATATCGGATGCTATCTCTATATGGGGACTAGGCCCAAAAATGGACCGATCCTGACCATGTTTGGTGAAGTCTCTTGTATTTTGCAAAAATATATACAAACAAAATTTGAGAAGAATCAGTGCAATATTTTTCTTTTTTGATAGATTTAAGTGAAGATGGGGAAACAGCTCTATATTGGGCCTATGACTAAGAGTTGTCCAATAGGGTTATTTTTGGACTACTGATTAATGGATGTAATATATACATACAAACCCAATTTGACTAAGATTTGTATGATAATTTGGATCTTATGGCAATATATGTCGATTTCATAGGGGTCATTTGTATGGGGGCTAGGTCTAAACATGGACCGATTCTCACCAATTTCAACAGCGTTCATACTATGGCCAATGAAAGCTTAAATACCAAATTTCATCAAAATATATTCATATTTGCGACCTGCAGTTTGATTACAAAGTTTACATGGACACACAGACGGACGGACGGACGGACATTGTTAAATCAACTCAAAAAGTGATTCTGATTCGATCGGTATAATTAAAGATGGGTCTAGGTCAAATATTTTTGTTTGTTACAAACAGCAGCACAAAGTCATTATACCCAAACCACATAGTGGTATAGGGTATAAATACTGTTGGATAATTGACTGCTTCATTTTCTTCAACAACACTATCCATAGATTTGAAAGAAAACGTTTCGGAATCAATTATGTCCTGAATAACAACATTAACATTACCAACATCGAAATTTTTTCCGGCTAAAATAGTTCTTTCACTTAACCAAGTAGTTGTTTTGAAAATTGGTCAGCCATTGGATCACGGATAACAATGAGAGCTCCACCAAAAAGTCTTTCATTGCCTTTCAAATCTTTTAAAGTTCTATGTAATGCTTCTAAGGAATGTTTATAAGCCATGTTACATTCATCCCAAATAATAATATTGCATTTTTGCAGAACTTTTGCCATATGTTTTTTTATATTACATATGCATTCTCATTCGTTTGAACGCTTAACGGTGATTTGAGTGCTGAATGAGCTGTACGACCACCATGCAATAACTTTGCGGTCCTTTTTGGGTTAGAATATTTGTATACAAAAACGTTTGTGTATTTTGTAACTTATAAAATTTAAATAAATTTGACAATTCATTATTTTTCAAACGCCAGGTCAAACAAAAAAATTTTTGGCATCATCTAACATACATATATGTACATTCTTAGTTTCAGTAAAATCGCACCGTAAATAAGAATATTCGAAATGACTTTACCCCAGCGCCACCTATCGGGTCCATTTATACATACAAAAATTTCCAATGATAAAACATACATATATTCTGAATTGCAGTCAAATCGCACTGAAAATAGGAATTTTGTTTATAACTTGACCCCAATGCCAGCTAGAGGGTTAAAACTAAAAATATCACAGAAGAGCGCGAACCAAACCTATGGTGCAAATCTTAGCTCGACAGCTCTTATGGTTCCGGAGATCATTCATTACAAACAAATGTACCAACGTTTATATATATATAGATATATATGTATATGGGGGTTTCATGTCAAGTGCACCAACTTTGAAAACCGATGTCTTCCGATCAGGATAAAATTTGCACCAAGATTAGTCCTATTGAATAGTAGTTTAGACACAATTTTTCAACAAGATCGATCCAGAATTCTCTGAGTTAGAGGGTGTCAAAATTTGACATTTTGACCAAACAGGGGTTTTTTCTCATCCATGTAACTTTTTACCTATTTCTCTTAGCGAAATTCGTCCCTGACAGAATAGATAGTTATTTCTTCAATCTTTCGGAAAAAAAATTTAAAAAAAAAACTTGCTTGACTTTTTTTGCAAATCAAAAATTTTTTTGGGTTTTTTTTAATATTTTTTTCCGAAAGACTGAAGAAATAGCTATCTAAACTATTTGGGACAGTAGGTAAAAAGTTACATGGATGAGAAAACACACCTGTTTGGTCAAAATGTCAAATGTTGATCCCCTCTAACTCAGAGAATTCTAGAACTATCTTGTTGAAAAATTGTTTAGAAACTACTATCCAATAGGACTAACCTTGGTGCAAATTTCTTCCCGATCGGAAAACATCGGTTTCAAAAGTTGGATCACTTGACATGAAACGTATTTATATTAGGCTGGGTCAATTATTTATACTCCATGGGCTCATCGCGATTCTGGTACTATGAGCTATAACAAGTATATTTGACCAAGGAACCATAACTCTAAAATCATTTTCGAACCCTCCAAAATTTCGATGATAAATTTGATTTATGTCGAAATTTTGGAGGGTTCGAAAATGATTTTACAGGTATGGTTCCCGTTTAATAAATTTAAAATGTTAAGTAAGTAAGGTGTGTCCCCTAATTATAATGTCATTTAATTACTTACTATATTTTCAATAAGATGGACTGTAAGGTCAGAATACTTTCTATACAAGCTTTGTAGCTAATGAAGAGTACACACAGCAAGACATGAACTTTTTGGACTAACGGCACATTTATAGAACAACAATGACAAAACTGAAAGTTTAGTTAACAGTGCCGTCAGTGTCTGTCTTTTCGGTGTTTTAAGTTATTGAATATTTAAAACTGCTTTAAAATATCATGAGGCACACAAATTGAGCTAAGGTCTTCGTTGGTGCGCTATAATTGATATCGTGGACCCTGTAACAAATGTCGGTGTTGTGTTTAATGGAACTCTAACTTGCTCACATCACGTTAATCAATCCTGTGGCACAATTTATAGTATGTTAAAAAGCTTAAGGTTAATACAGCACTTTAGTAGACCAAAAATCAGATTGCTACTTGCGAAAGCATATCTATTACCAACTTACTAGATTCATTTGAGGATGTACTCGTACAAAGATATATAGCATTTAATATTTACTTTGTATTGGGTGCCACGTACATTGGGCCGATCGTGCCCATTTTTCGTCCGACTACTCACGTTAATAACAGATGAGCTCAGACAAATTTACAAAGCTCTCCCTGTCATAGTACGCAATATGTATGATATTAAAAATTCACTGTGAGAAGTGACACACCTTCCAAAATTACCAAAATAATTTATAGCCTATAAAATTTCAGGAAGATTGCTATAATAGTTTAACCTGCTATAAATTGTAAACAAACTAATATACATACTTTCGCTTTTATATAAAGATAGATATTAAAACAGTTAATTCCCAGCTTTTTTGTAATTTGACTTTTTAACGGATTAATTCGAAAGGTCTTTTATGCGCTAAAAAATTAAATGAAAACCATGCGCCAAAATATACATTTATAAAGAAATATTTTTATTTTCATAAAAAAAATTCGTTACATTTTTAAAGTAATAAATATAGAATCTTAGATCACAAAGTATTTTTAAAAATAACGATAAAAAATATACAATGAAAATCACAGTCAGCAGAAAAAATATGCACTTAAAATATGCAAAAAGAAAGATATATTCGTACATTTCTAACAAAATATTTAAGAATACGAATTTTTAGCAAAATATGCAAAAAAAACAGTCAATAGTAGCACGTTGCCATATTGTTGTATTTTTCTGTGGTTCGGAAAAGTTTTTTTTTTAAACTAATTTTGGGCAACAGGCTACAAACCTGCATTTGTATGAAAGTCACAGCTGTGTAAATTCCAATGGTTCGAATGCAAAAATGTCTCTGTCTATTCTAAATAAATATCAACTAATGGTTTAGTCGCCTTAAATTGTTAAAATAAAACTTACAGATCAAACCATTTTGAGTACATATTTACGTCCACATTTATTACAAATCTTACTTGCGTTGGTCGCCAATACTTCACTGCACAAATGGCGGTAATTTCAAATTTTGTGTGTATTTTGAGACACTTACTAATTCCGAATTTCTCTAATGTATGTTTGTAGTTGGGAGTGTTGACTTATTATATCTTATTGTTTAAGAATCGGTTATCATAAACATCATGATTTTTTCTTTTTCATAAATTTTGATGTGTAATAATCTATACGCGCAGGGGGCTAAATTTCAAAAACTGCGTAACATGTAAGCGTAACATGTGACCGTAAGATGTGAGCGTAACATGTGAGTCGTAAGAAAATATGTGATTGTATTGGTGAAAAAATTATGATATGATAACCTGTTTGAAAACTAAAAAATGAAAAATGAAAAATGAAAAATAAAAAATGAAAAATAAAAAATTAAAAATGAAAAATAAAAAATTTAAAAAAAAGGAAAAATTGAAAATTAAAAATAAAAAATTAATAATAAAAAATTAAAACTAAAAAATTAAAAATAAAAATTGAAAAATAAAAAACGAAACATGAAAAATAAGAAATGAAAAATGAAACTATAATTAAAAATGAATAATGAAAAATAAAAAAAGAAAAATAAAAAATAAAAAATTAAATATAAAAAATTAAATATAAAAAATTGAAAAATAAAAATGAAAAATGAAAAATTAAAAATGAAAAATAAAAATAAAAAATGAAACATGAAAAATAAAAAATGAAAAACGAAAAATAAAAAATGAAAAATAAAAAAATTAAAAATGAAAAATAAAAAATGAAAAATGAAAAATAAAAAACGAAAAATAAAAAATGAAAAATTAAAAATAAATTAAAAATGAAAAATGAAAAATAAAAACAAGAAAGAAAATTATAGTCGGTCTAGACCGACTATATGACTATACCATGCGTTTAGAGACCCTATCTCTCAGGCCCAACTAACTGGATATAGAAAATAAGCATAAACCAAATTTGAGTGGGATTTTTATTAATTTTTTCGGCTGCAGATATGAAAAAGTTCATATCGGATGCTCTATCTATATGGGGACTAAGCCCAAAAATGGACCGATCCTGACCATGTCTGGTAAAGTCTCTTGTATTTTGCAAAAATATATGCAAACAAAATTTGAGAGGAATCAGTGCAATATTTTTGTTTTTTGATAGATTTAAGTGAAGATCGGGAAGCAGCTCTATATGGGGCCTATGACTAAGAGTTGTCCAATAGGGATCACTTTTTGTACCAATTTGACTGAGATCTATATGATAATTTGGATCTTATGGCAATATATGTTGATTTCATAGGGGTCATTTGTATGGGGGCTAGGTCTGAACTTGAACCGATTCTCACCAATTTCAATAGAGTTCATCCCATCAAAATATATTCATATTTGCGACCTGCAGTATGATTACAAGCTTTACATGGACACACAGACGGACGGACGGACGGACATCGTTAAATCGAATCAGATAGTGATTCAGATAGTGATTCTGATTCAGAAAGTGATTCTGATTCGATCGGTATAATTAAAGATGGGTGTAGGTCAAATATTTTTGGTTGTTACAAACAGCAGCACAAAGTCATTATACCCAAACCACATAGTGGTATAGGGTATAATGAAAAATGAAAAATAAAAAATGAAAAATGAAAAATAAAAAATTTAAAAAAAGGAAAACTTAAAAATAAAAATAAAAAAATTAAAAATAAAATTTGAAAAAAAAATTTAAACATGAAAAATAAAAAACGAAAAATAAAAAAGGAAAAATTAAAAATAAATTAAAAATGAAAAATAAAAAATGAAAAATAAAAAAAGAAAAACGAAAAATTAAAAATGAATAATGAAAAATGAAAAATGAAAAATAAAAAATTAAAAATGAAAAATAAAAAATGAAAAATGAAAAATAAAAAATGAAAAATAAAAAACGAAAAATAAAAAATGAAAATTTAAAATAAATTAAAAATGAAAAATGAAAAATAAAAAATAAAAAATGAAAAATGAAAAATAAAAAATGAAAAATGAAAACTAAAAAATGAAAAATGAAAAATAAAAAATTTAAAAAAAGAAAAAATTAAAAATAAAAAATAAAAAATTAATAATAAAAAATTAAAACTAAATAATTAAAAATAAAAATTGAAAAATAAAAAATGAAACATGAAAAATAAGAAATGAAAAATGAAAAACTAAAATTAAAAATGAATAATGAAAAATAAAAAATGAAAAATGAAAAATGAAAAATGAAAAATGAAAA
This sequence comes from Cordilura impudica, assembly GCA_963682025.1. NCBI lineage: Eukaryota > Metazoa > Arthropoda > Insecta > Diptera > Scathophagidae > Cordilura > Cordilura impudica. The sequence goes on from OY821518.1 coordinate 305,353,733, forward strand.
ATGAAAAATTAAAAATGAAAAATAAAAAATTAAATATAAAAAATTAAAAACAAAAAATAAAAAATGAAAACTGAAAAATAAAAAATTAAATATAAAAATGAAAAAAGAAAAATAAAAATTGGAAATGAAAAATGAAGAAAAAATTAAAAATGAAAAGAAAAAGTAAAAATTAAAAATGAAATATTAAAAAATAAAAAATTAAAAATTAAAAACAAAATTAAAAATGGAAATGAAAAACGAAAAATGAAAAACGAAATATTAAAAATAAAAAATAAAAAACGAAAAATTAAAAATTAACCGGTTAAAATAATAAATAATAATAAATATTTTTATATTAACAGAGCCCCTGCAGTTGATTGCTATAAGTGATACGCTTTCTGTTTGATTTTAAGAAAGTGCTAATATCCCTAATTACTAGCTGTTTACACATCTCCCCTGCGATCGGACTCACATGATTTTTTTTTTATTGTTGCCAAGTTACTGCAAACTTTCAAAGTCATCTAACGTTAATTCATTTTAGTTAATTTAACAAACTTTTATATTTCTACCAAATATTTTTGTATAAGCAAAAATATAAAACCCTCTTAGCTTACAAAAAAAAAAATAGCAACAACACGAATCAGGTTGTTAACTAATGCCCTTTCCTTCAAACCTCCTAAAAAAGCAGCACATTTAAATATGTAAAATGTTGAAAATGAAGCTGTTTTATTTGTTTTTTGTTTACTTCTAATGCTACAACGATCTAATAATCATTTTGTAATGCTTTGAGCATTCATAAATACCATAAATTAGATAATATATATACAGAGTAAGAAATTTAGCAACGACAACAGAACATTATACGAAATTATATAAACAACAGCAACAACAAACCACATACCAGAGCCAGTCATACTATATAGACTGACTGACTGGCAACATCAGAAAGGCAGACGACTAACTACGAATAAGATACCACACTGAAATGTACCAGCCTAAATAATAACAAAAACAATTTCTTATTTTGCCTGCCATTATTCGGGCACAATGCCAAACTAAGACAACCAACAAACAACATTTTTAAATTGTTGCCTTTTTATAATAACTGATGCTGGTTTATGATGCTGCTGGATTAAGCTTATGCATGAATATAACGCTTTGTATGTTTAGAGTATAAGTTATGTTTGCGGAAGTCACGGCAGTTGTCATGACCAACTACAAAATAAAGATTCCAGCAGCTGGCCTAGAAAACTATATTTTTTAATCTTTTAATTATTTATATTTAAAATTAATTAGGTGGACACAATAATTCTTGTTTATTGAAAAAATGAATTCTTTTAGTTTTCAGAAATTGGTTTTTAAAGAGGACATCCTGGGGGTACATAACCAAGGCTATCAACTGCGTGTCTTTGGCGCTATTTTTAGTGCTTTTTAAATTTTCGACGCGCAAATATTTGGACTTAGTACTTAGTGCTCCTTTTTAAATCAGTGACATCATTTAATGTTGAAATTCTCTAAAGTACATGTTATATGTTATATATAGAACCGACAGCCTTTGAAATCTCCTAGCGGTCACAACTTCCTCATTAGTCGTAGAATTTATTCTTAAGATAAATAAACTAATAAATAAATAATAAATGTTATATATGTTGAATCCACAATTGAATTTTGCAATGCAGTGAAAGCATATAATAATGCAACTGATTTAAATCCATTTGTAGCTTTAGCTAATTTTCTTGTTATACTTTTGTCGCTCCCTTATTCAAACGCTGAAGTTGAAAAAGACTTTAACGACATGAACCTTTTCAGATCCAAAATAAAAACTCGCATGTAATTTCATTCAGTCACTGCTTTACTTCACATAAAAGATGGATTTAAAGTGAAAAATTACTGTTGCGAAAGATATCAAATACCTGTTGTAGTAAAATATTTTAATTAAGAATAATGATGTTTTTAAAACATCAGAAATTGAAATTCAAACCGTTTTGTGGCCGGATGAAAGTAATGATGATGAAACAATACATTTTCATATAAGAATGTGATATTTTAAATTACAAATTTTAATTAGAAATAATTTCTTTATATAGAATACAAAGAATATTTAATATGCTTTTTTATTTTTTATAATTTTATTTTTATTTCTTTGTTTTACGTTATTTAATATTATTTTGAGTTTTTTTTTTTTACTTTTCACATTTAAAAACAGTATTTGTGAATTAATTTTCTTTTAATTAAAGAAAAAAATATATGTACATACTTATATAAATAAATAAAATGCACAAATAAAAAACCAACCCATAAAAACAAAGTTTATATTATACTCCCATTATTTGTAAGTTAATTTATCATCATGTAGTTAAACAATTGATCAAAAATCAAAAAAAAAAAAAAAATATTTTGCAACAATTTTTTGGAAAAAAATAATTTGTTATTGCATTTTTGTCGTCGCCACGAGTCTGCCTGCAAAGTTTTAGATCGATTGGATCATGGGAAAATTGTAAAAAATTTATACAAAATTTTGTCCCAAGACAAGCGGACACTATTTTTGTAAATTAATTTACCATCATGTAGTTAACTCATTGATTGACTTGTAATGAAACATGTCTAGAAAAATATCTATTCGAAAAATCATAATTTTTTTTGCGATCTAGTTGGTTGCCTTAATCATAAACAACATAAACCTTCGGCAAGCACCAAGAAATGTTTTATCAAAAGTCACAGCAATAACAATTAAGAAAATTATAGTCGGTCTATACCGACTATACGATGCCCTATACCATGCGTTTGAGACCCTATGCCTAACTAACGCTTATGCCTAACTAATTATATATAGAAAGTAAGCATAAACCAAATTTGAGTGGCATTGTTATTTTTTTTTTTCCTTCGGATATGAAAAACTTAATATCGGATGCAAAATAGGAATAGGTCGAAAATTGGACCGATCTTGACCATATTTGCTAAAGTCACTTATTTTTTTCAAAAACATATACAAACCAATTTTGAGAAAAATCAGTGCAATATTTTTGTTTTTTGATAGATTTAGGTGAAAATCGGAAACAAGCTTCATATGGGAGCTATAACTAAGTATTTTCTTATAGGATTTATTTTCAGACTACAGATAAATGGATGTAATAAACGTGCACAAACATAATTTTACCGGATTCTATATTTAAGCCAATCTCATAGGAGTCAATTGTATGGGGACTAGGTCTGAACATGAACCGATTTTCACCAAATTCAACAGAGTTCATGCTATAGTCTATAGGAGCTCAGATACCAAATTTCATCAAACTATATTCATATTTACGACCTGTTGTTTGATTACAAGTTCAACATGGACACACAGACGGGCGGACGGACGGACATCTCTAAATCGACTCAGAAAGTGATTCTGAGTCGATCGGTATAATAAAAGATGGGTCTAGGTCAAATATTTTTGGTAGTTACAAACATCAGCACAAAGTCACTATACCCTGACCACACAGTGGTATAGGGTATAAAAATGATTTCTATTTTAAGCAGTAATCGTGAAGAAACGTGTAATTTCTGGAAACTTAACTGACTGTGTGATAAACACATTAAAGGTAATTAATAATACAATTTAATTATATTTTTAAAAGTTTTTTTTACATAACATACTTAAAAAAATTTTTGTCGGTTTTTCTTTTTTGCTGGGAAGCATAAATTTACCAATGTAACTATTTAAATTAAGACAAAAATAGTATAAATATTTAGCCCCCTCCTTAAGTGCTGTTAATTCCGCCTACTAAGTTTCGTTGCTGATTTTTAATAACAAATACTACGAATAAGCTTCATTAACACAAAAATAATGAGAAGGTGTTTTTAAAGAAACAAAACCAAGTTAAAGTACAATGTACGGGAATTTATGTTTATGCAAATACTTATAGGAGACAAGGAAGCAACAGAACTGTAAACAAGATCATGAAAAACGAATTATTGCGCCGTTCTTCAAAATTGAACTATTGGTTGCACACATGAAAAAAATTTGTATATTCTGAAAAAGGAGAAAGAAACAAAATGCTCGTGTATCCCACTTTTTCTATATCAATTCGTATACACCAATACTCGCTTTGCGACGATAATTGGTTCCAAAAAAATTCGTCGCAAGCAAAACGTCGCAATTCGAAAAAACTTTTTGTATGGAATTGCACTGAAATATTAAAGATACGTTCCAGTTCTAAATCTAATCGATTATTTTACAAAAAAACAAAGTAATTTTTAGTTTTTTATAAATTCATTTAATATTATGAAAAATGAAGACTTAAAAAATTAAAGGAATTATTAAAAATAAAATAAAAATTAACATACTTGAATAGTTTTTTTTTTTTTAATTAAAAAAACAAATTCATTAAAATTAAAAAACATAGCAATAGCAAAAAAAAATCATTAAAACTAAAAAAAAATTGAAAATTCAGATTTAATGATTATGAAGAATCAGAATCTAGCGTTATTGGAAATTCTATATCGAATGATGCAGCAGTTGTTGGATGTGTAGATGCTAATGGCTGCAAATATTTTTCCAAAGTTTGCTGGAACGTTTTCTTTTTTTGTTGCAAGTAAATCTCCTTGTAGGAACTTACGCAATCAGTTAAGGACCCTTTCTTCGTCAGGGTCATTTTGTATAAAAATAGAAGCTGCTTCGTCAAGTAGGGCCATAGCTTTGCTAATTTGTTTTGATGTTAGAATTTTTGGTTCAGGAGATTCAATTAAATTTTCTGTTGGATTCTCTTTATACGCCAATTCAATATCCAAACTTATTAAATCACTATTACTGATATCTACATTCTGTGCTGTATGAAATGTTGTTGATTGCATCCAGTACATTAAATGTTTTCCAAAATTCTGGAATAGTAGTGCTATTTTTTTTAGAATCATCAATAGCGATTATAAGCTGTTTGAATGTTCTTCTAAGATAGTAGCTTTTAAACACTGAAATTACCCCTTGATCCATTGGTTGGATGAGTGAAGTGGTGTTTGGTGGCATAAATAAAAATTTCAGATTATCTGACAAATCATCAATGTAAATAGGATAACTGGGGGCATTATCAACGATGACCAAAGCCTTAAAATCCAAGTTCTCTTTAGAGCAATAGGATTTTATTTCAGGAATAGCACAATCACAAATCCAGTTTTTAAACATTTCAGACGTCATCCACGCTTTTTTGTTTGATCGCCAATGTACGGGTAGATTTTTTTTATTAACGCCTTGCATTGCTCTAAGATTTTCTGCAGTACGAATAAGAAATGGTTTGAATTTGAAATCTCCTTCAGCGTTTCCGCCCAGCAGAAGAGTGAGCCTATTTTTAATTGGCTTACGTCCTGGGGCAGAATTTTCTGCTTTAGAAATATAAGTTCTGCTCGGGAGCCTTTTCCAAAACAATCCCGTCTCATCAACATTGAAAACTTGCTGAGAAGTAAGTCCTTCGTTATGGATAATGGCTTTTAAAACATCTGGGAATTTTGCAGCTGCAACACTATCTGCACTAGCTGCTTCACCTTTTAGTTTTACATTATGAAGGTTGTACCGTGCTTTATATCTTTCAAACCAGCCTTGGCTCGCTAAAAACTTTGGTTGCCTTTCATCAGCGATGCCGTGTTCCAAATTATTAGAGCATGATTTTTTTTCAATATCTTCACATAATTTTTTAGCTTTTTCTTGAATTATGCTCTTAGTTAGTGGAACTTGGTCATGGTTTTGTTTTTCAATCCATATAGAAAGTAAGGATTCCATTTTCACTAACAGAAAGTCTCTTGCGCGTGTTATTTTTTTCGCATCTGAGACAGAAGCAGCTGCTGCGATTTTTTTAATTTTACTGCCGTCACGATCTCTTATTGTTTTTACGGTTTTTTCTGCTTTTAGCTACATTAACAGGTCGCTCTCCTGCTTTAAAACGCCTTAAAATATTTAATTTAGTTTCCAGTGTTATTGCCTTTCTCGGTTGCTTTTTTTCAACTTTTCCACTCATGATTACTATCCTACCGAATAAAAAAATTAAGATGACCAGTTTAAGCTACAAAAAATAATTTCAACTTAAATTTGCTTATCTTATAAATTTTATTTTTCACTACCTACAAAAATAACACTTGTCGTTTCGAGAACTTTCATCAAACTGAAACCAAAACGTAAATTTCTCACATTGAATTGTTAACGAACATCAAGATATGGGATTCCCCTTTTTATAACCGTTTGTTGTGCGAAGGAAACCAATTCTTTCGTTTTTAGTGGTTGCACGAAACGTTCCGCCTCTTTCGAACATCAACCATATCGAACTCATACCGCTCTCGGCATAGATATCAAATGTTTTTTGTATGTATGTACATACATACATATGTACATGTTAGTGTGAGTATCAACAAACAAAACGACATATTGAACCATTGGTTCTTTGTTGGTATTTTTTTTTCCAAAAGTTCCGTTAAGCGTCGTTTTTCTTTATACGTCGCAAGCTGAAATGATGCAAAAATTTTTTTCGACGCAATGCGAAATGTCGCAAAATGAAACGTCGCAAAGCGAGGTATTGGTGTATTTCCAAAAAATGCAAATTTATATTTAAAAAAAAATTAATCATACCACCCGTATTCCACATAATATCAAAATCCTTTATCAAAATCCCTTACATGGCAGGATTTCCGGATATGAACTTGTATGTTGATATAGAGATGAATACAAAAATAAATACTTTTCTTTTGTACATAAGAAATCATAAAAGAAATTGTCGTTGGCAAAAAATTTTTTAAATTTTTAAATTTTTTAAGATGAAATTAATTATTATGAAATTTTGGTAGCTTATTTTTTCGGTTATATGAGTCCGTATTTGTTTCGCGACAAAGCAACCAACAGTACTCTGACAACATGTGTCTTATTTGTTTTCCTTTGTGCCTAAATTCCATTTCTTCTATTTCTTGGTGATAGCGTTCTCCATGTTCGTTACTAAAGCTTCCTAAGTTCGATGGAAAAAAATTAATATGGTTGCAGAGGAAGTGTGTCTTAAGTGACATGTTGACTCCCACCTCTCGGTAGCCATCAATCATTTCCATAACAATGTCCTTGTAATTTTTAGCTCTTTTATTTGCAAGAAATTTCTCTGTAACATTTTCAAAAGCTATCCATGCCCTATTTTCGACAGGGTTTAGTGCATTTTTAAAATCTGTACTATTTAAAATTTTTTTTTGTTTTTTGAACACACCATAAAAATATAATTGTTACAAATCAGTTCATAGAAATGTTCTTAAAATAGGTTACCTGCTTCAATTTTCGCATCGGATAATTTTGGAAAAATTTGTTTCAACATCTTAAATGATTCACTTTCTTTATTTAGTGTCCATATAAAGCTTCGGATCAGGCCAAGTTTTATGTGTTAAGCAAGCAATCAGGTTTAACCAACGGTATATGGTCTATACTGAATTCACGTAGCACAAAATTAAAACGTTTCTCCCATTCGAAAAAACGTTGATGTCGTGCATAATCTTGCTTTACTCCAGTTAATAGCGCAACATCTTTAAGATCACAACAGACTTTCCATTTGGGCTGGTTGTAATTTATGGCATCTAAAATTATTTTAATGTTTTCGTAGGTCTCCCGCATTGAGGTGCTGTATGCAATGGGAACTGGTGGGTACATGTTTCCAATATGGAACATGCGGTTGTCCAATTTCTGTAAACACTGCATCAATGTTCTAACGGTAGCAAAGTTTTATTTCAGAATTTTCGTGCATAATGAAATATTAAATGGATTCGTCTTCGCATGTTTACGACCAGCTGTAATTTTTAAATCTTCGGATACTAATGCCATTTTCTTTTCTGACAAAAAATGTCGCCCCTCTTTTGCCCTTTTTTCGAAAAGTGTATTTTTTTATATATTCTGAATTAAGAGCAACCTTATCTTATATATCAATCGAAAGGCCTCAAAGTCGAGCACTCATAAATCACAAAAAAATCGAGCCATTGACTTCTTTCAGGTCATAGTAGGAGAATATTTCCCCATTGTTCCCTTTTTTGAATATTTTCACCCTATGACGTCCAAGAGGATCATAATCAAATTTTTTTTGTATTTATGAACACAGCACTTTGAGACCTTTCGATTGACATATAATACAATTACTTTTCCAAAAGAGGGCAAAAAAAGGGCGAAATTTTTTGTCAGAAAAGAAAACGGCATAAGTTTCATTCTTTTAAACGGGAACCCATTATTTCCGCCATCTTTTTCGAAACGTCAGTGTCTCGTATCAAATCATTAAAATCAGTTTGTGTCAGGAAATAAGGGACTAAAGAACCAAGTTCACTAGCATAAGGTAAAAATTCGGATGGAAACGGTTCTCTGGTCGATTGTACTTCAATTAGATTTTCATTCATTAGAACTTTCCTGTGCTTTAATAACGGACTCAACATCAGTATATTTAATTCGATTGCGAGCGTTATATCGGAATCCAACAGTCTTTACGGAACAAAAATAGAAAAATTCTGCGGAATATTCAGTTTGTAGCAGCCAAATTGTGGGTCGGGCTACTTAATTTTATGGCGATTTAATACACTTTTTGTTCCCATTAAGCCACGATAACAATATTCACAAACAACTTCGTGTGCGTACCATATGTGTGGTAAAAAATTCTTCAAAAGCATACAAAACTTTTGCTTATATTTCTCAAATATTTTTCAGGCGCAAACAAACCATAGCAAAAATTATTACGATTCGGACATTGCACTATTAAATAAAAAGTCTATTAGAAAAAGCGACTTAGAAATATTAAGTCAATGCAACAATTTCAGTTTGTTTTCAAAAAGCACAGTAGCTTAATTTAAAACAGCACACTGTCACTAAATTCGATTAGTGACACTTTCGATACTAATTGATCAATGATGCACGTGTTTTCTAAAAACAAAATATTTTGTATTTTTGTATGGTATTTTTTCAATTACCCCGTTTACATCATTCCGTTATTCTAATTTTTCTTGAATATACGAATTGATCTAGAAAAATTGGGATACATGGGTATTTTATTTTTCGACGTAGATTCCGAATATATAGTATAGTTCTTTTTCATGTGTGCAAAAGTGTGTAGAACGGTGTTAGATACAAAACATAAAAAATAATTGTTGCTAAATTTATTTAATCAATTTCTGTGCTGTTCTTATCATTAAATGAATTTTTTTTAAATTCCCTTTTATTGATAGTACCGAGAGTGTAGAGAAAATCTACCAAAATATTAAGACATCTGTACGTGACTTACTTTCAAAAATCAAACACGATTATATGTATGTATGTACGTACCAAAAGTAAACATTGGCATATACAATCAATCGGATTCACACAGCAAGTGTTGATGAGCTTTTAAGTGAGTGTGAACTTTTTTTTTGTATTTTGCTCGTAAATAAACGCAATCATCCTTGGAGCTCAACACGTTGTTTCAGAAAAAAACTTGCACTATGCCAATAAATTATCACAACTTTGAACGAAAACAAATCACTAAATATAGTACAAACTCGAAAAACATGTAAATATGAGTAGAAACAAATAATAATAATAAATTATAAAATTTAAACAAGAACTGCCACAGCTCTAAATAGAAAATTGGAAAAATAAATTATTTTATTTTTTCAAACGATATCTGACGAGGAATGAAAAATTATGCCCTATTTCTATTAAGTATATAAAAAAATTATTTGTTTCCCCATTGACGTTCGTTAGTATAAAAGATATGACTGTCATTCCGCTTGAAAGTTATTGTTATCTGAAAATTCCGAAACAGGGCACTTATGGTAAAATATCTCAAAATTCAGTTAGAAAGTTCGTCGTCCAGATCCGAATTTAAATTGGAAAAATCTTCTTGGCCTATGTAATAATTATTTAAAACAAGTTGGAAAATTGTAGTCAGTCCGTACCCATACGTTTGGAGACCCCTTTCTCCATAGATTAATCTAATTGGATATCTATATATATAAAACAGGATGTGCGTATGTATGTAACGTATGGACTCCAAAACGGCTGGGCCGATTTTGATGGAATCTTCAGAATATTCAGGCGGGTGACACTGTGAAGTCTGATTTTTGATTTTCGGTCTGTGGGCGGTTGGGCGTGCCAAATCCAATTTTCATATTGTATCCAAAAATTTAGCGGAGGGAATCACAAATTTGCGAAAATTGGAACAAAATTCCCAGCCAAGAGATTTATAACTCCATCCAGTATTCAATTGGAAGGAGTGTACTTTCCCTTGATAAGTAAGACTTAAGGACATTGACGGGATTCTTTACTGGACGCTGCAATCTTATGCTATGCTTACAGGAACGGCAAGATTCGCTGTTCGCTCTCTCATTCACAGTTCGCGCCCGAATCATGATTGAATCTACATGATTCGCCATTAAAAATTTTTAAAGCGAACCTACTTGGTTCATTTTGAACCTAGATAAATTGAGTGTCATCTCCAATTTTGATATAAAAAAAATTATCGCTAGTTTATCTGAACTAAAAAAAAATTAATGTGTGGAATAAAATAAATAGAAACATTTAACAAATAAAAAGTATATATTTAAATATATATATTCAAATAAAAATGGAAAAAATGAAATAATGAAACGTAAAGTGTAGAAGGATATCAAATATTGGCACAAAATATATAAACGTCAAAATGAAACAAGAACACTCGTCTGAACACCAAGGTTCGCAATCGCGATTCAGAGAGCGAATCAAGTGGTTCATTTTGCCGTCTGAACATGCTATTAGATCTCACCTAGGAACAAAAGGCCAGTCTGTTACAGACACGTGTAAGTTCTGTCACAGGGGGTCGAAACAGCAGAACACATTCTCTGTGAATGTTCAAAATAAGATGGCAATAGAACCATTGCTGTTGGAGGAAACAAATGCCAAATAGGGTAATTAGCTTTATAAGGAGTTTTAATCATTAGGACAAACATGGGCTATACAAAAGATCAAATTAGTCGCAGTGCGTAGAGCCTTCTTAATTTAATCTAATATGATCTTATCTAGTCCGATCTAAATGGTCGATAGTAGCATACATACCAAATATTGTCATAATATATTCATATTTGCGACCTATAGCTTGAGTACAAGGTTTAGATGGTAGTTACAAACATCAGCATAAACTCATTAAACCCTTACCATGTAGAGTACAATAGTTTTAATAAAAGAATTGCTCGTAGAGAATATTGATTATCTAAATAGACAAATTCATAATCCGAATATCCGAATAAAGCGTGCCGAAAGATGGTTTTTTGATGAAAATATTGAGAAGAAACTTTGAAGAGAACTTCAGGTTCCAACTATAGCACTTAGTTCGATGAAAAAATTATGCTAAAAATATTACAAAAAATTGGGCTGTAGCAATTTTGATCAAATATAGCATCACGGCATTTTGTACAGAATTTGAAAGGAGCCCACGGTCAAGCTCGAGTACTCGAGCTGCTGGAGTAGTAAATGATTTGCTGGATCCGAACGATTAGCTCGAGTAGTAAAATCTAACATATTTAATGATATAAGTATTTAGTACAACAAAGATACACTTTTTGGAATTATACAAGTACCAGGAATATTATCTTTAATATGCACTTCATAGAAGTTTGATTACATTTTACAAAAAAAAAATCCAAAAATACATGTTAGAATTTTATATATTTTCGCGTCAACTATATTGGTATATTACGCTTCTGAAATATTGTTGCATTATGAAGCAATTTTCACTGAAATGTACCAAAATATTTTCTTCGTATAACTTTGATGTATATTTTCCAAAAAATTTTAGAGAAAGCTATTAGTATTTCGATATATAGAGAATATTTTTTCAAAATTTCAAAGCATTCTGACAAAAATATTGACGTGTGGGAATAATTACTCCAAAAAGATAATAAATTTTTCAAAAGGTGTTAGAAAAAAATTAATATTTATACTGTCTTTAATAGACTGCACCGTGCAATTTAGTCGTGAAGGCAGGCACGCACATTAACCACAAGAGACTTCTGTCTGTAATCGAATATATTCATAGATTTCTTGTTAATAATTGTATGCCATTCCGGTATAGCACTACTGTTCTGATATTGACAATATTGAATATATGCTCTTATTTAAAGTTTGGTGGTATTTTTCACAAAATTTCCCAATATGACTTAATTAAAAAAGTTTTTTTTCACTATCCGTAATTGACCATATTCACTGATAATTCGTTTAAAAAGTTAAGCCATTTCGACTAAAATTGATGCCCTGGTAGGTGAGTACGTAGCGTGCTCGCCTATCATGCGGGGTTCGTGGTTTCCACCAGAGGCTTTTACCTGTCGCTGCAAAAAAAAAAAACTTCCCAAACCTAGGTTTAAAAAAATAAAATAAAGCATTCCGACAAAATACAAGCTTATACTTTTTAAAGTTGAAAATCCATATTCTAATTTCAAAGTAATCCGACTAAAATTGTGCTTTCGGCAAAATATTACTCTCATGTTTGAGAAAGTTTTAAAGAAAATCGTTACATTAAAATATATAGTGGAGCCTCAGATTATTTTCTTACAGTATGAAGTAGTCGGATGAAAAGTGTGGGGTGGGCGAACTACTATTCGAAATAGATCGAAAAAATTGCGCTGTTGGCAAACTACTTTTCGAAAAACATTGGCCAGTTGCCATACAAATATATAAAAAAAATGCAAGTCATATATCTTTTTTTTTTATGCTAGTTAAACCACTTCCATTTGTATTTTAAGAATACGAAATAAAATCGATTTCCTTATTTCTTCATTAAATTTATCTGTCCCGAAATATTTACCCCTTAAATTAAGATAACACCGTTTATTTACATTCTCTACCTCATACTCAACCATCTTCGCAATCAGAGTTTCCACAAAGTTGTCATCCTATTGCAATTATAAAAGTAAACGAAAGTTTAAATCAATAGATAACAGAGACAAATTTTGTTTAAGAAGGAGGACAAATAATATTTATTTTCATTCAAACTTTTGCCATATATTGATTTAGAGATTTCGATATTCATTGTTTCACTTAATATTTTACCTTGTTTGTGTCTTTGTTTTCTTTGCTAAAAGAGTGAAATTACAAAAATTGCCTTAAAGTTTAAAATTTTAAAAGAAAAATAATTTTTATTGTCAATATTAAGTACTCGGTGTCGGTATGTGTACAAGGGAAAAGTTTTCATTATCGTTGTGGTTAAAACGAATAAAAAAAATTATTGGATTTTCTGGCTTGCAACGAAAATATCTCTGAACAAATGAAATTGCATTAAAGCATTTTAGCGCTACAAAAACATTGAAAGTTGCATAATGGAAACTGTCAGTTATTTGACATAAGAATTTTAACGAAGACTGGTTTGAAATGGAATAAACGAAGAGGTGTAGAAAATAGGATTGACAACTTAAAATGGAACAAGAATAAAATTCAGATATTTATACGAAGTATAAGAGCGCGATTGCGGAACAATTTTTTCGTTAAACAAATTTCTTCGTAACTTCGTCAGGTTAAAAAAGTATAAGTAAACATATTTCAGTAGGCAAAACCTTGAGATCAAATATTATTTAAAATTAACATAACAAAGATTTCCTTAGATTTACTGATTTTGTTAAAAAAAAAGAATTAATTAATCCTTAATCCTTTCAGACCTGAGTCGTAAAACGATTGTAGTCATTGTAAAATCATCAATATAAAAATTCTTATTTTATTTATATTTTAAGCACCTTATACCAGATCTCACAATCCGAATAACTACGTCTGAAAGTGTTAAACACTAATACAACTATTATTCCTCAATTCATCGCGCTTCACACTAAATATTTATTTTATTTATTTATTTACTTATTTAATTATTCCTTAATTTTTGCAAAGCGAATTCGTAGATCTGCTTAAAAACATACAGCACTGGAACAGGCACATGAATGGAAGGACAGACATACAAGCTTTTGTTTGCCAATATGATGGTTAAGAGGGCGTTTATAAACCATCATAATTGTGGTTTTGTTTTGCTCCATACAGACATACAATATGGTTTATTTGTAGTTGTTTCTCTAACTACTCAAATGTGATAGCCGAAGGGCCTCACATTTTTTTTTTTGTTGTTGTTTTTAGTTGGCTTAATAACCCCATAATTATGTTCGAATGGTGAATTGATATTGATTGCCCCGAACGAGTAAAAATAGCAAATAAATTACTAACATCACTTTTAAATTATGTGAGACTATTTTGGCAGATTGAAAACCTATTATTTAACTGACACAAAGCTTTACTAAATATTTCACATGCATATATGTATTTAAATAAATGTGTAAAAATCGGGGAAAAGACGAATATGAAAATCAAGTGTAATTTTAGTTATAAACAAATTAACTAATAATAACTATATATAATTGCATTAAATAATAACTAAATATAAAACCATTGGATGTGTAATATAGATAATATCACATAATAAATATGTCTTGCGGTTAATAATATAACGTTTTCCTTTAAAATTGCATAAACTATGTACGAACCCAAACACAAATTTCTTAAATTTTTCTGAAAAAAAATCTTATTCACATTTCAGGTACAAACAGATCTAAATATATACAGGCTTAACCATGTTCATCATATTCCCTAGAACAAGTGGCATACCATACTCTTTATGAAATATATTTGAACGCATTTCTTTCGGGCTTGAGATAGCACTTTTGCAAGAAAACGCCTTTTTTTTACTTTATGCGATGAAATTAAATATTAACCATACGACGTTACACAGTGATGACGGATATTATATACCTATAATATTAATACGTAAGGCGAATTCTTGTGACCGATGATTTTTCCACAGTTTTCTCCTGATTTAGACCAAACGTATCTTATTTGAAAGGTATTGCTCTATAGCTGTCCACCAGAGTTAGAGATTTTAAAATTTTTGTATATATTTTATTATTATTTTTTTTTTTTTTTTGAAGCAAAATGAATTTAAAGTTGCTGCTAACACATACATAAAATTATACATACAATGCTATATGTGTGTTTATTAAATTTGTTAATATGTTTATGAGTTTTTTTTTTCTTCAATCACAATAATAATTGTGTTGAATTGAAAAATAATTTTGGCCATAAACCATTCAAAATAATAACTGTGTAGAATTTAAATCAATAACGCAATGGATATTTAAAAAGTGTTGAATTGTGAATTGTCAAAAATTAGTTAGCATACCTTTAGGGTCTTAGAAAATAATTTATTAGATGGAAAAATAAAATTTCCTAGAATTTACACTCGAATTTCGAGGGCTGGGCTATGGTAGTATATGTTAATATCTGATGAAGATTAAATAATGGAATCCAGTTGGAGTAAAATATATACAAAGTAAGGAGTGAGGTCGAAAATATTTTAAAACACATTCTCTTCTTAACTTTTTTGCAAGCATTATTTAATTCTCTCTTTTGATCATCATATTTTTGAAAAAATTTATAATTTATTGAATATAATGACAATCCTGTTCATTTGTTGTTAGGCTGATTAAAATGAGTGATGAAAGGTATTAAATATTTTCAGCAAAATCCAAAAAGTTGCCCAAATATTCAAAGGTCTGCCGTCAAACTGTATCCAATGCTATTAGAATATATCAGGAAAGCTTAACCATGATAGGAAACCGCATTCGGGAATAAAGAGAGGTCCAAATGATGATTTTCAGGCCAAGAAAATTTAAGGAATATAGAAATACAGCCCGGTAACTTAAGCGCTCGGACAATTTGTTGCGAAAAGTTAAACCGGAAATTGAAATCGTGTTTCATAAAAAGATACTACTGCACCATAATCGAAAACGAAACGTATTTTATTGCAGATTTTTGGCAGCTTCCGGGTCAACATTTTTATTTTGCTAATGCTCGAAGAAATGTTAAAGATAAGTTTATCAGTTTTACCCAAAATCAGACGAAGTTTCCAAAATAGTTGCTGCGGCAAAAGAAGCGGGTTATTTATTACAATGGGCTCTATAGATACGAAAGTTTATATTAAGGCGTGTTTGCAAAAAAGACTACTTCCTTCTATAAGCCATCCTGTCCTTGGTGTTTGTATCAAGGCGGGCAAACTTTCCAAACTCTCCGGAGCTTAGGCCAATGGAGAGATATTGGGCTCTTGTGAAAAGGGAGCTATAGACCATAAAATATGAGCCTCAAAATACGGAATATTTTAAATGCGGATTCACTACCTGTTCCAAAAAAAATTAAAGAAACTACTAAAAAATTGAGGGGTTTTGAGTAGTGATTAGAATAAAATTTCAATTAAATAAAAGAAATCAAAACTTTAGGTTCATGGTGTCCTAATTATTACATTTTAAGTATGTTAAGATTATTTCTATCGCACTCCAGACAAAATTGAAAAAACAAAAATTTAATTACATAAATCCATTTCCTACATTTTTATACCCTGTAGCACTATGTGATTTGGGTATTATGACTTTGTGCTGCTGTTTGTAACAACCAAAAATATTTGACCTAGACCTATCTTTAATTATACCGATCGACTCAGAATCACTTTTTGAGTTGATTTAACAATGTCCGTCCGTCCGTCCGTCCGTCTGTGTGTCCATGTAAACCTTGTAATCAAACTGCATGTCGTAAATATGAATATATTTTGATGAAATTTGGTATATAAGCTTTCATCGGCCATGGAATGAACGCTATTGAAATTGGTGGGAATCGGTTCATGTTCAGACCTAGCCCCCTTACAAATGACCCATATAAAATCGACATAAATTGCCATAAGATCCAAATTGTCCTAATAAATCTTACTCAAATTGAGTAGTCCAAAAATGATCGCTATGGGACAACTCTTAGTCATAGGCTCCATATACAGCTGCATCACGATCTTCACTTAAATCTATTAAAAAAACAAAACAAGTAAGAAAATTATAGTCGGTCTAGACCGACTATACGATACCATATACCATGCGTTTAGAAACCCTATCTCTTAGGCCCAACTAACTGGACATAGAAAATAAGCAAAAAGCAAATTTGATTGGGATTTTTATTAATTTTTTTGGCTGCAGATATGAAAAATTTCATATCGGATGCTATATCTATATGGGGACTAGGTCCAAAAATGGATCAATCCTGATTATGTTTGGTAAAGTCTCTTGTATTTTGCAAAAATATATACAAACAAAATTTGAGAAGAATCAGTGCACTATTTTTGTTTTTAGAAGATTTAAGTGAAGATCGGGAAGCAGTCTATATAGGGCCAAAGGGATCATTTTTGGACTACTCATTAATGGATGTACTGAACGCATACAAACCCAATTTGAGTAAGATCTATATGACAATTTGGATCTTATGGCAATTTATGTCGATTTCATAGGGGTAATTTGTATGGGGGCTAGGTCTGAACATGGACCGATTCTCACCAATTTCAACGCCGTTCATCCCATGGCCGACGAAAGCTCATATACCAAATTTCATCAAAATATATTCATATTTACGACATGCAGTTTGATTACAAGGTTTACATGGACACACAGTCGGACGGACGGACGGACGGACATTGTTAAATCAACTCAAAAAGTGATTCTGAGTCGATCGGCATAATTAAAGATGGGTCTAGGTCAAATATTTTTGGTTGTTACAAACAGCAGCACAAAGTCATTATACCCAAACCACATAGTGGTATAGGGTATAAATATTGCACTGATTCATCTCAAATTTTTTTTGTATATATTTTCGCAAAATACAAGAGACTTTACCAACCATGGTCAGAATCGGTCCATTTTTGGACCTAGTGCTCATATAGACATAGCATCCGATATGAACTTTTTCATATCTGCAGCCAAAAAAATTAATAAAAATCCCACTCAAAATTGGCTTATGCTTATTTTTTATATCCAATTAGTTGGGTCTAATAGATAGGGTCTCTAAACGCATGGTATAGGGTATCGTATAGTCGGTCTAGACCGACTATAATTTTCTTACTTGTTTTACATCAAATACTTCACCAAAAATTTTTTTTCTCCATTTTTTTTTTTTTTCATATACTAAATGTATTGAAAACTCCGTAGCCTAACAATGAAAAACAAGTTTTTTGGATTTGAAATTAATTTTACTCTTCAACGTAACCTCCGGTAAGTGAAATGCACTTCTTCCAAAGATCCGCTAACATCTCGATACCTTTGAAAAAATACAATCTCAAGTTTGGGAACAAATAATAAGCGCTCGGAGCCAGATATGCAGTATTTGGGTGGTGGGGAGCAATCCAATTTTTCGGAAGCCAAAGCAGGTGAATGCGCCGGTGCATTGTCATGATGGTTACATCCTTTGAACGGCCAAGACAATCTGCATCATTTGTGATCGTACGATCCTGTTTAAATTCAGAATACCACCATTGAACCCTTGAATATTACGGCAAAGATTCAACACAATGTTTACCAATCCATTCTTTGCATATTTTTTCCTATTAAAAAACAATGTTTAATCAAAACACGAAAATCTTTGCAATCCATTTTTTCTCAAAGTTTAAAAGCAGCATCATTTTTATAAAGGTAAATTTTTTTTTCTAATTAATGAAATGTCAAGAAATTTTGAAATAATTTTTCTAACAGTTGGCCCTATTGAATAAATAGAAAAAATTGGCACTTTTCACGCCATCTCTATGTGAGGCCACGTACTTTTCACTCCATGTAGTATAACTTTTTACAAATTTTTATACCCCATGCCACTATGTGGTGTGGGTATAATAACTTTGTGCTGCTGTTTGTAACTACCAAAAATATTTGACCTAGACCCATCATTTATTATACCGATCAACTCAGAATCACTTTCTGAGTCGTTTTAGCGATGTCCGTCCGTCCGTCCGTCCGTCCGTCTGTGTGTCCATGTAAACCTTGCAATCAAACTACAAGTCGCAAATATAAATATATTTTGATGAAATTTGGTATATAAGCTTTTGTTGGCAATAGGATGAATGCTGTTGAAATTGGTGAAATTCGGTCCATGTTCAGACCTCGTCCCCAAACAAATGGCTCCTATGAAATCACTATAAATTGCCATAAGATCCGCATTATTATATAGATCTCATTCAAATTGGGTCTGTATATGTTTATTATATCCATTAATCTGTAGTCCAAAAATAATCCCTATAGGACAATTCTTAGTCATAGGCCCCAAATAGAATTGCTTCCCGATCTTCACTTAAATCAAATTTGGTTTGTGTATATTTTTTCAAAATGTAAGTGACTTTACCAAATATCGTCAGGATCGGTCCATTTTTCAATCTAGTCCCCATATAAATATAGCACCCGATATGAACTTTTTCTATTCTAAGGCAAAAAAATTAATAACAATGCCACTCAAATTTGGTTTATGTTTATTTTCTATATCCAATTAGTTGGACCGAAGAGATAGGGTCTCTAAACCATAGTATAGGGTACCGTATAGTCGGTCTAGACCGACTATAATTTTCTTACTTGTTTTGTTTGTCTTTACTTAAGACACATAAATTGTTGTAGTTCTTCTTAATTTGTGGTAGAAAAAAAATTATATTTTATATTTAATTACTTGAAATAATAAACAAAATGTTCTTTTTAAATGTATGAAAAAATTTATGATATTTAATCCTACAAATGTAACAAACTTCCACACCCTTTCTCGAATCACATAAATTCGCAATAAATATTAACAAAAAATTTGACACCTCACTTCAATAAAAAAAAAAAAATGAAAAATTATGTAATTAACTTTCTAAAAGGCAAAAACCTTAATTCATTTAAGGCAACCAACGCATAGATGTGTAACACATACTTCAAGCGTAAAGAGAGCGTGAACAGACTTTATGCCAACTGAATTAAGTTGTATGTAGGGATGAAACTTATATTATTTGTTGTAAAAATTGAATCAATCTAGACAAAGTAGCCTGATGTCAATCGGACTAATGAATTAAATATTTAAACGTTTGTAATTTTCAACTAAGCTGCGGTTTGGCTCCAGTATGACCGATAATGTGATGCATCATAAATTCAGTATTTTTCATTATAGACTCTCATGTTAAAACTTCTACCCCTAATGTTTATGGTAATGTTAATAAGTGAGCATATGAATATGTGTTAATTAATTCATATGAACATTTACAAGCAGCAGTAATGTGTTACAAAATACAAAATAACATTTTTGGTAAGTAAAATATTAGCACCGCGCCCTGGATGTATGATGTGTCTAAAGAATCGTAGCTAGTAATTCAGGTGAGTAAACTTGTGATGAAATAAATGAAATAATTGAGCATGTTATAAGGAACACCGCTTCAATAACACTAGGCCACAATCTAATTTGTACTATTTCGCACTTTATTTCCAATTAAGAGATTCCCTGTTCAACGTTACATTGAAAAAGAGACTTTAAAAATATAAACAACATTTGACGATGTCAAAGGCAGAATGCTCGTACATCAACAATAGGGGTTATCATAAAAACTAACAGATGTTTTGAGTACCTCGTAAGTTAGTGAACTTTGTGTCACTTTTTATACCCTATACCACTATGTGGTTTGGGTATAATGACTTTGTACTGATATTTATAACTACTAAAAATATTTGAACTAGTCCCATCTTTTACTATAACGATTGACTCAGAATCACTTTCTGAGCAAATTTAGCGATATCCGTCCGACCGCCGTCTGTCCGTCTGTGTGTCCATGTAAGCCTTGTAATCAAACTACAGGTCGCAAATATGAATATATTTTAATCAAATTTGGTATGTAAGATTCTATCGGCCATAGGATGAACGCTATTGAAATTGGTGACATTCGGTCCATGTTCAGACCTAGTCCCCTTACAAATGACCCCTATGAAATCGACATAAATTGCCATAAGATCCACATTATCATATAAATCTCAGTCAAATTGGGTCTGTATATGTTTATTATATCCATTAATCAGTAGTCCAAAAATAATTCCTATAGGACAATTCTTAGTCATAGGCCCCATATAGAGCTGCTTCCCGATCTTCACTTAAATCTATCAAAAAAATAAATATATTGTACAGATTTTTCTCAAATTTGGTTTGTGTATAGTTTTTCAAAATATAAGTAACTTTACCAAATATAGTCAGGACCGGTCATTTTCCGATCTAGTCCACATATAAATATAGCATCCGATATGAACTTTTTCATATCTGCAGCCAAAAAGATTAATAATAATGCCACTCAAATTTGGTTTATGCTTATTTTCTATATCGAATTAGTTGGACCAAAGAGATAGGGTCTCTAAACGATGGTATAGGGTTCGTATAGTCGGTCTAGACCGATTATAATTTCTTACTTGTTATACATTTATTACTTGAGGAGCAATGAATGAGAATCCTTAATTATATTTAACGAAATATTAACCTTCTAAGGTTGGAAATGTTTAGCTTACAAATTGAAATATCAGAAATTTCATAATATAGGAGTATACATTAAAAGTACTGACCAAGCATTAGATTGAAATGCTTTCCTTTCCAGATACTGCTCAGGAAGAAACTTAACTCTAGAAATTTTTGAATTTCTTCACTTTTAATAGTTTGTGAATTCTTTGCACATTTATGGGTTAAGCGTTTGTATATTGCCTTTTGCCATTTCAAGAAATATTAACTTCGTTTCAAGTGTTTATTAAATATGCCAAAAAAAAAAACCCCCCGCTAATGTTATTAGAAATCTCACTCATGTGCTGTTGTGAATTTTCTACTCATGTAGTTGTACTTTGCAACACATACTCGAACACACATAAATTTGCTGGTTATAACGTTTTAATATCTATTTTAGTATTCAACAAAAAACATTGAATATTTTAACGGTAATTAACTTTCGACTCATAACAAACAAGAAAAAAGTGAACGATTAACGAGTTTTTTAAAGAGCGTGATGAAAAATTAATTAGATTAGAAACATTTCAGCGGAAACCAAAGAATAATATTACTTCACTGAATAATTTTACTTTTATTTATACGAGTACAACTAACTCTAACGTGTTTCTCTGGGCGCAGATGGTTAATGTATTTAGTGCAGGAATTTGTTTGAATTTAAAATTTTAAACATTTGCTTGTTGTATACATTCATCATTTAAGATTTCAATCCCTCCGAATTAATAGAGGAGCTCCATTAGTTTATAATAAGTTTCACGTTAAAGTTTACCTTAATCTTAAAGCTAAAATCACTCTTGGACCAATTCGAGGAAGTATCGGTGAACAAACTGAGTAATACACTCATGGTCGCGAGGGAATGTTGGATAAATGGGAAGTTTTTATGAAACCTAACAGGATCGTATTTATATACAGATGGATCACGTATACATGGGTTTCGCAACACAACTCAATCTTCGAGGCTGAGACAACCACAGTCACGGAATATTAAGTTATAGCAGCAGATCATCTGGGGATATAAATGTATTAACGTATAGCCTAGCAACTATCAGAGCCTCGGATTATGTAAAACCAACGACAATCTCCAAATGCAAAAAGGAAATTATGAATTTCACCAGACAGGGTAGTCATGAATAGCTGAAACACAGGTCAGAGTAGAAGCATTATAGGAAAAATCAAGCTCTCAAATGAAATGGCGAAATGATCTACATAATACGGGCATTGTCACAAAGATATTATGAGGCTACCCAGACCAGACTAAAAGTAATGAAATTCAAAATCAAAGCAGAAAGAACCTGGGTAAATTTATTAGTATCCTAACCGGAATATTTGAACTGAGGGCTCACTTCCATCGAGCATTATCAGTGATCTTTAGAAAATACTGGGAGGATGACGAGACACTCGAATACAATCCTTGTAATTGGCCAGCCTTTGTGACATTAAGAATTCACACCTACTTTGGATTCATTAAGGGAGATAGACTGGAAAACGCTACGAAACTACATGAACGAGGCAAAATTCCTCGATTTATAGACATGGGGGAGTCGTACAATCTTAGAGTTTATAATGTGCCGACTTACTGCCTAAAATTAAAAAAAAAATTAACAATGTTATCATTATAATTAGAATGATATATAGATAGATTTGACATAAAAATATACTGAACACTTCTATACAAATTCTCGAAATATTCATTCACATTGATTTCGTTCTAAACAAGGACGTAGCCAGCGGAGCCCAGGCTAAGAAAATATCTTAACTATTGAAACTTAAATACATTGTAGTCAATTATAATCGATGCAATATTTTATAATTAATAGAGCTACCATTAGCCTTGGACCCTCAGTTCGTATCTTTCAGGATTGCGTTTCAGTTTGAATATTTATAGAAAATTTCGAGAAAAATATATATGTAATACCAATTTAAATTAGGGACTTAAGTGCGCCACAGCGGTTTATGAAATATTAGAAATGTCACTTTTTCAACTCATAATAATCCTTTCTCCAAAATTTTGTATGCAATCATTTTAACTCTTTTTATTTTGAAACTAAATTTACTCATTAAAATTGACTTTCTTTTTCATAAATTTCAATTCTGTAATAATTATAACTAGCAGATTACAGCGCTCGAAATTCGAGTGCAATTTCTAGGCAGCTTTATTTTTTAACTTAGCCATTTCACAAACCAGCACTTTTTTGATTTATTATTATTGTGAATGAAGATAACAAACTCATTAACAAACACATTAACAAATTTAATAAAACACACATAGCATACGTAAATTTTATGTATGTGTTAGAACTAACTTTAAACGCAATTTACTATAAAAATTGCGTTTAAAGCAACAGCTTAAAACATTCCTTCGTAATACCATGTGCGAGGAAAAGCTTTCTTCTGTAGCATTTACACCAATATATCGGAAGCAAGTAATCTTACATATAAAAATGGAGTTGGGTATGTTTGTTTGTTTGTCTGTTTGTTTGTCTTGAATTTTTTACAGTAGGTAACTGCCTGTCCGGAAGGAAAAATATGCTATATTTTTATACCCTATACCACTATGTGGTTTGGGTATAATGACTTTGTGCTGCTGTTTGTAACAACCAAAAATATTTGACCTAGACCCATCTTTAATTATACCGATCGAATCAGAATCACTTTCTGAGTTGATTTAACAATGTCCGTCCGTCCGCCCGTCCGTCCGTCCGTCCGTCCGTCCGTCTGTGTGTCCATGTAAAGCTTGTAATCAAACTGCAGGTCGCAAATATGAATATATTTTGATGAAATTTGGTATATAAACTTTTATCTGCCATGGGATGAACGCTATTGAAATTGGTGAGAATCGATCCATGTTCAGACCTAGCCCCCATACAAATTACCCCTATGAAATCGACATAAATTGGCATAAGATCCAAATTTCATATAGATCTTACTTACATTGGGTTTTATATGCATTCATTACGTCCATTTATGAGTAGTCGAAAAATGATCCCTTTGGCCCCATATAGAGCTGCTTCCCGATCTTCACTTAAATCTATCAAAAAACAAAAATATTGCACTGATTCTTCTCAAATTTTGTTTGTATATATTTTTGCAAAATACAAGAGACTTTACCAAACATGATCAGGATCGGTCCATTTTTGGACCTAGTTCCCATATAGATATAGCATCCGATATGAACTTTTTCATATCTGCAGCCAAAAAAATTAATAAAAATCAGACTCAAATTTGGTTTTTGCTTATTTTCTATGTCCAGTTAGTTGGGCCTAAGAGATAGGGCATGGTATAGCGTATCATATAGTCGGTCTAGACCGACTATTATTTTCTTACTTGTTTTTTTTTGATTTTTCCCATACAAAGTGAATTTTTATACCCTATACAACTATGTGGCTTGGGTATAATGACTTTGTGCTGCTGTTTGTAACTACCAAAAATATTTGACCTAGACCCATCTTTTATTATACCGATCGAATCATAACCACTATCTGATTCGATTTAAAGATGTCCGTCCGTCCGTCCGTCCGTCTGTGTGTCCATGTAAAGCTTTTAATCAAACTGCAAGTCGCAAATATGAATCTATTTTGATGAAATTTGGTACTTGATCTTTTATCGGCCATGGGATGAACGCTATGCAAATTGGTGAGAATCGGTCCATGTTCAGACCTAGCCCCCATACAAACGACCCCTATGAAATCAACATTTATTGCCATAAGATCGAAATTATCATACAAATCTTAGTCAAATTGGGTTTGTATGTATATATTACATCCATTAATCAGTAGTCCAAAAATGATCCCTATTGGACAACTCTTAGTCATAGGCCCCATATAGAGCTGCTTCCCGATCTTCACTTAAATCTATCAAAAAACATAAATATTGCACTGCTTCTTCTCAAATTTTGTTTGTATATATTTTTGCAAAATACAAGACACTTTACCAAACATAGTCAGGATCGTTCCATTTTTGGGCCTAGTCCACATATAGATATAGCATCCGATATGAACTTTTTCATATCTGCAGCCAAAAAAGTTAATAAAAATCCCACTCAAATTTGGTTTATGCTTATTTTCTATTTTCAGTTAGTTGGGCTTATGAGATAGGGTCTCTAAACGCATGGTATAGGGTATCATATAGTCGGTCTCGACCGACTATAATTTTCTTACTTGTTAATATCTAATTTTAACATATAATGTCTGGAGTACTACGACAGCTTTGAAGCTACGTACGTACACATATTTAAATAATTTGAAGAGTTGCGAAAAAAAAATGGGCGTGATCGGACTAATGGGCATGGTACACACCATACAAAGTAAATATTAAATGTCATATATCTAGAGCACTGTAATAGATAAGGCCTTGAGACTTTGTGTGAGTTCATAAGTTATCAACGTTAGTACTCGAAAAAAAATGGGCGGAATCCGATCGGAGGGCGTGGTAGTTCCCATACAAAGTAAATATATAATGTCATATATCTGAAGTACTGTAATAGTGAAAGCCTTGGAACTTCGTCTGAGGTCATGAGTTATTAATGTGAGTAGTCCCATAAAAAAAATGGGCGAGATTGGACCAGTCGGCGTAGTACCCCCATAAAAAGTAAGTATTTAATACATATAACATAACTCGAGTACTATAATAGTGAAAGTCTTGCGACTTTGTTTGAGTTCATAAGTTATTAATGTGAGTAGTTGTCCAAAAATGGGCGGGATCAGACTAATGGGCGTGGCACCTCTTATACAAAAAAATTGTTTTCTACAAAACGTATTGCCTGCTTTTTATTTCGTTATGTGGGATGTAGTGAAGCTCATCGGGTTAATGCTAGTAATTGATAAAATTATTGAAATATATTTAGCTTCAAATAGGAAATCAGATTTTTGAATTGTTCTCATATGTAACATTTTTTAAACTGACCTCATAAATAAACAATCTGTTTCTGAAAAAATACACAAAATTTACTTTTAACAATAAAAGGTAGATATGTCACGAATAATGTATTCGGCATTCTACCGAAAAAAGATTATTCGATATTGGGTTTAAACCGCAAGTCAAATAATTTAATGACTCAGATGGACATACATAAATCATTATCTTATTAACTATAATCTTACTTAAATTATTCGAATTGGAGATAATAGCTTCGTTTTGGTGGTTCTAAAAAATATCTTCAGAGAAACTACAATATTCGTGACATCTCTAATAATAAAAAAGTTTTTTATTTTATTCATAAGGAAGACTTCAAAACTAAATCCTAAATAATTCTACTATGAAATAATATACAAATAATTTTTTTTTATTTACAATATATGTCGAAAAACAAAAATAAAAAACTAGTGGACATAGTATTTTTATCCTCCTCCTATGGCTTTCTCGCTGAGGTGATTACTAAGCTAGAGAAATTTAGTTCCTTAAACATAACTAAAGGGTGATCCATTTCGAGGTTCCCTAATTTTTTAAAGAAAAAAACACAAAAGTTCAAATTTAATGGGGAATGTTTATTATCATTTGAAAGAACATTATTTGGCATTTATTTTTTGAAGATTATGTCTATCAAATGTTGGCCGCTGCTATGTCACAGATGGTCCATCCAATTTTCGATGACTCGTCCGAGCATTTCGACTGGTAACTGGAGAATGACATGCGTGATGTTTTGCTCCAAAGCCTGAATCGGAGCGGGATTGTCCGCATAAACTTTAGACTTTACATATCCCCACAGAAAAGTCTAACGGTGTGATATCACACGATCTTGGTGGCCAATCGACCGGCCCAAATCGTGAAACTATCTGCTCACCGAAGTGTTCTCTCAATAAATCCATTGATTGATGCGCTGTGTGGGAAATGGCGCCGTCTTGCTGAAACCAAATGTCGCCGAGATCACGAGCTTCAATTTCAATAATGGTCGCCATTGACGGATACGTTCTCACCGGCATCATTTTTGAAAAAACCACACCAAACCGTTGTGTTTTCTGGAGAAAGTGGCAGCTCTTGAATCTCTTCAGGTTGCTCTTCGTCCCAAATGCGGCAATTTTGCTTGTTTATATACCCATTGAGCCAGAAATGGGCCTCATCGCTGAACAAAATTTGGCTCGAAAACGTCGGATCTTCTTGGAACTTTCAAGAGCCCATAGAGCGAAGCGATGTCGTTGTTCAGGCGTAAGTCTTTCCATGATGAAATGCCAAACAATGCTAAATAAAAACAAGTAAGAAAATTATAGTCGGTCTAGACCGACTATACGATACCCTATACCATGCGTTTAGAGACCCTATCTGGCCCAACTAACTGGATATAGAAAATAAGCATAAACGAAATTTGAGTGGGATTTTTATTAATTTTTTCGGCTGCAGATATGAAAAAGTTCATATCGGATGCTATATTTATATGAGGACTAGGCCCAAAAATGGACCGATCCTGACCATGTTTGGTAAAGTCTCTTGTATTTGGCAAAAATATATACAAACAAAATTTGAGAAGAATCAGTGCAATATTTTTGTTTTTTGATAGATATAAGTGAAGATCGGGAAGCAGCTGTATGTGGGGCCTATGACTAAGAGTTGTCCAATAGGGATCATTTTTGGACTACTCATTAATGGGTGTAATAAACGCATACAAACCCAATTCGAGTAAGATCTATATGACAATTTGGATCTTATGGCAATTTATGTCGATTTCATAGGGGTCATTTGTATGGGGGCTAGGTCTGAACATCGACCGATTCTCACCAATTTCAATAGCGTTCATCCCATGGCCGATAAAAGATTAAATACCAAATTCCATCAAAATATATTCATATTTGCGACCTGCAGTTTGATTACAAGCTTTACATGGACACACAGACGGACGGACGGACGGACGGACGGACGGACGGACATCGTTAGATCGAATCAGATAGTGATTCTGATTCGATCGGTATAATTAAAGATGGGTGTAGGTCAAATATTTTTGGTTGTTACAAACAGCAGCACAAAGTCATTATACCCAAACCACATAGTGGTATAGGGTATAATAACATGACAGCATGACACGACTCACACGAGATCTGTCCAAAAAAAGGCTATTGAAAAAAGTATCTCTACTTGGATCACCAGATGTAATAATAATATTTACTTTGGAAAGTAAAATTGGTGAGAAAGTTTGGACCAAACTTGGTAGAGTTGTCATATAAAATTATGAATTTAAATCTTAAAAATGGCGGTAACAGTGTAGTTGACAACCTCGATGGAGTTAGAATAGAATCATTTAGATATAATGAATGCCTCTGGCAAATTTAAACGTTAACTTTCTATGTATAAAGAAACTTTTTGAGATTAAATGGAATAAAACTTACTTTTGAAATATTAAAATGTACTTATAAATCTTATTCTTATTGCTTCTAATACATCCTCTATAATTAATCAACCGACTGAACTTAACTGATACTGAATTTTTTTTTATACCCTATAGCATTATATGCTGATTTTTGTAACTACCTCAAATATTTGACATAGACCCATGTTTTATTAAACCGATCGGCTCAGAACAACTTTCCGGATCTTAACTTAAATCAAAAGCAATAATGTTGCACAGATTTTTCTCAAATTCGGTTTGTATATGTTTTGCAAAAATAAAAGTGACTTTACCAAATATGGTCCAGACCGACAATTATTTTCTTTCTTGTTTAATTTTCATTTTATTTTTTTGTTTTGTTACTTTTATGTTTCTTGATTATAATAAGTGATAAAAAAAATTTAAGTGCACATTTTCAAATTTTGTAGTGCAAAATTTAAGATTTTTGACTTTTAGTGCACTAAAGTCCGGTCTCTAGTAATTAATAATATCTGTCTCAACTTTCACATACATCTAAAACAAATCAAACAAATGAAAAATAAAATAAAATTTTTATATCAATCAGCAGAAACAGCCCTATTTCACTTGATATACAAACATATGTATTCTCATCAGGCAACACGAATAAGTACTTCAAAAACTTTAATGTCTTTTAATAAGGACATAAGAGCCGAAAATGTATTTAGAAACTGTGTAAGCACTTTTACTATATTTGCCCTCTATATACACGTGAATATACTTAATTTCGTTCAGGGTGAAAATGGCTGTCGCACACTGATATAAATGTTCAATAAGTAGACTTTATCTACTTGCTTCTTTTTCAAGAGTGTCTTGTTGCTGTCATGTTACTGCCATTTGTTACTGTCAGTTTTGGCTACACTTGAAGTTGTAATTATTCCAATACATACACTATGTACAAAGTAATAATTGACCATAAGTAGTAGACCTGTCAAATGCAGATAATATATAAAATCAAGAAAATATAAAAGAAATTCAAAAAAAAAAATTAGGAATATTTTAGAAACTGATGAAAAAGATTTGGCAAAGTTTTTCGTATTTAAAACATTAATTAAATTGGATGAAATATGGTTTCAGTATTAATACTCAGATATAAATAGAGAAGATAAAAATTGTTACTGTGTCCAATAATAAATTTGCTTATATCCCAAGTAACAACAAAAACAACTAACTTTAGGTAACGACGCTCGTGTTTAGGCTATTTACGTACATTAAATACTTGTGACCATTCCCATTAGTAACCAAAAAATTTGAATTAATCAAATGAACAATGTACGGCATGAGGTGGAGTTTGAAAATATTATACATTGCTTGGATGATTGGCTGTCTAGCGGTTTGGTAATACAATTGATTTTCTTGTTATTCTGGAATTTTGGCATTTTCAGGAGTTTTTGAAATAATATGAGATGTAGCACGTGAGGTGCTTTAAATTGTAAAAGAAAACAAAACTTTGCAAGGTTTTGTAAGGCCTCATAAGCAACTACGACAACAACAATTACTAACTGGAAAGAAATAAAATCGTAAAGGGTTGCCATATAAAATGTCTAAGTTACGAAAATAAAGTTTAATTTGAAGTCGACCAACCAAAATCATTGACTACCAAACACATCGATTCAACCTCAGTATAGACTTCATGGTACGATGTGAGATTTCAGCTGATTTAAAAAATTAATTATTGATGGCAACTCTGCCATCATTTTCTTACTTCCAGCTCTCTCTTTCCCAATCTATCTCTCTTGATGGTTTTATGATGATGGATTATAAAGTTTCAGTTTTTCCAAACTAAAACCTAAGCGTGACCGAATTTTGTAATTAGCCAACTGGGATAAAATATTTCGTATATTTAAAATTGAACAAACAAAATTTTTTCAGGTTTTTTTTTTATTTACAACATAAACCAAACAGAAAATATGTTATGTCATTGTAATTTATAATAAGAAAAAAATATCGATTTCAAAAACTCATAAGCAAAGCAATTTAAAAGAGACGTTATGAAATATTTTTGAGCTCATAATAAAAAGATTATCAGGCGTTCATCTATTGAAATCCAGATACTCTTAATACTCTTAGTGAATATTTGTTGTAGTCAAATAAAGTTGCATTAGAGTCAAGATGGTTGCCCACCGTTAACGATAAAGCATGTATGAAGCCATGCCGCACCATTGAAACCTACAACGTAAATACAATAACAACAACCATAAAATTTGTTAATAATATTTATGCGTCAACTTTCTGAGCTTCACAAATAATTGAGGCACATCTAAGTTAATCATTTAGAGGGTCTGTTACACTTCGAATTCATGCACCACAAAATTTCTATGTATATTAGACAAAATTGAAGATAATTATTATTATACCCGTCCTTCTTAAATAAAGCTATTTTAGCATTAAAAATTAGCCCTTTAACCTCTATTTTATACCTTTGCTTTTTCTGTTCATACAAATACGAAAACTTTAACTAAACTTTATGAAATTCAGCGTAAGTGTTAAAACGTGTAATAATTCATAATTGCCTTTGGTCATTATTGTTTTCTCTCTTTACCAACCAAAACAACAAAAATCATTATTTAGTTACAAAACCATTTTTTATTTACTTAAGAAAGAAAAGAGGTGAGAGAAAAAATTAACATTTAAATGCGTTAGTATGACGCTTTTGTCTGTCACCGTGAAGAAGCCACCGTCAAATACAGGTGTATTGGAGAAAGGAGGGGGCCTTCATACAATTGTCTCTATCTAATATGCCATACACAGCCTGTCAATAATTATAAGCAAATACAATAAATTTTAATTTTTAATTTTAATTTTAATCGAGACTAATCATTTACATCAAGTTATAGTAGTTGAATTCGTCATAGAAATTTTTTCATCAAAATTATATTCTTACCAGTTAATTGTGAGGTGCTCATGTTCAGGGGTAGATAGTCTAGGGGTAGATCAAAAAGCCTTGTAAAGTCCAAATGGAGCACAGATTTTTGAGCAAAATAATATTTTCAACATAGTTACCTTTTTTATCACTTCCAAATTAGAGGATATCTCAAGGACCTCAAACTAGGAATTTGTTTAATCAATGATTTCATCGTTTAAGACATACTAGCAGATTCCAGCACTCGAAATTCGAGCGCAATTTCTAGGAAATGTTATTTTTTCATTAAATAAAGACCAAAGCAACACAAAAACAAACTCATTTTTATTACAAACACATTAACAAATTTAATAAACACACACATAGCATTGTATAATTTTATGTATGTCTTAGTAGTAACTTTAAATGCAATTTACTCAAAACAAAGGAAAAAATTTAAAAATCTGTAAATCTGCAAAACGGCTAAAAAGAAATACCTTTCAAATAACATACGTTCGGTCAAAATCGGGATAAAATGGTAGAACAAAACATCAGTCACAAGAAATCGCCTAGCCTATTAATATTATAAATTTCTTTCTTTAGATTTGGAAATAGAAAATACGGGTGAGCAGCAATTTGCAGAACCGTTAACGGAATTCTTCCATGGCGACGACATACGTGTTTATGGTCAATTGTGCCGATCTTATGGACAGCTTTCTCTAACCCAACTGATATGCCTATGCTATATAACTTTCACCCTTCGACCACTTTCACCTCTCCATCGGCCAACACCATATCGTGAAGTTTTTCGACAAGTTTTATAACAAAATTGTTAAAAGTTGTTTTAATTTATATTCGCGAGCAATAAGCAGATAATTATACCATAGATATATCACAATGGATTATTTTGATCCCAGGAGCACTGAGTGGTTAAATAAATATAAATTAACCGAATTATTTTTCTTAAATTCTAAATAGTGCTATCAACGAGTTCATTTTTATTTTAAAATATCTTAAAATCCAAAGCTGGCCTTGGCAAATAATGGCTTAATGTTCTCGGATTTATCCCAAGTTTTTGGGACAAAACTTCTACACATTTGGTTATTATATTTTAAGCATCGCATCTAAAAATTGGATAGCACTTACAAAATATTTGAATTTTTTGAATAAATTGTCTTTTATTAGTTTGGGGTCATATGTGACCCCAATTCCAAAAGGGTTAATGGAGTCATATTATTTTTTTCCGAAACCCTAGGCTATTAAGATAAAATATGACATTTAAAAGTAGAAAAATTATGAATTTTTGATACCAAGTATTTAGAAAGAGTACATTTACAGAATATTTCACAAAAATCCAATTTTTCTCGAAATCCGCAAAAATAAAATCCTTGTCAAAAAAATTCTGGCATTGGGATTTACTTAAAAATTCACACAGTTAATCTGCAATATGTATTTCATAAAACCTTAAAGTGATAGATTCATTTTTTTAAATTTTGTTTAAGAAAATTTTTTCAAACTTAAAAAAGGAGTTTTAAAAATGTAATCAAAAAATTTCCAATCTTCGGCCTCAATGCGCAATAGGTTAACAACGTGGTAATAAAACAATACTTCATATCTGAGTACCTGTAAGTATAGAGACCAAAAAAGAATGATGAAAGAAGTTTTTCAAGTGTACATTTTTTTTTTTTTTTGACGCCTAAAATAAGGCCTTTTTGGAGTTTAATGTTAATTTGGAAATGAAGAAGAAATTAAATTAAATGAATAATTTTTTTTTCAATTAAATAAACAACTAACGTATGTATATGCTTTAAAGAAATAAAAACGGATTTATTGCAACTTCCCCATTTTGGGATCTATGAACTCATAAATGTTGAACTGTTCACTGTACAGTTTGTTTTGAAGCCGGCTGCATATCCTACGTGATCCTTTATAGACTCAATAAATAGGAGTATAACAATCCCGCTACCGGCCACACAATTACAAACCATAAATACCTAAATACCTCGACCGTATTTAGCCGTTAGCATCAGAGCTTCTTTATTTGATGCAGTTCCATACGGTTTTTCTGTTGACATCTGAAATTAGTGTCTTTCTATGTGCTACAGATCCACAATATTACGATTTTTTTTTAAATTTTGCGAACGTTATCTTCATTGATATCTTTGGTGAAAGATTCATTGATTCTAGATTGGGGAAGCATTAATTCTGGCATTTTGTTCTGCTTACGTCAAAATAGTTTTCTCTAGTTTAGAGGGCCGTTCAAAATGATATCTTTACAAAAACTGAGTTAAGGGATTTATATTTTTAAACGATGCACAGTGGGACGCCCTCATACATTTCGTGCAAAAACTATAAGGAGTGGTCCTAGATGGTTGAAAGTTGACACCGAGCTTCATATTAACTAAATTTAGAAAAAATTTAATTTCATTAAAATCACCCATGCTCATTCGAAATTTTGTCTTTTATGAAAGTGTTTAATAATTTAATTTCTCCTTGTTTACACAGTTCTTCATATGAAACTGAAAATAAACTCATTTTTTTAATTATATGTGACCCTGCATACGAAAACCCAAAACCATGTTTTTGAGTAAAACGCAATTGAGTAAAACGCGGTCTCAAATCATTGTTGCATTTTAGTTTTGATTTGTATGTTTTGATTGGTTTTAATGTTTAATTTATCATTTAGTCCTAGAACTCCGAGTTTGTTTTAATTATTGTGATTATTGTTTCGCGAGTGTGATGAATTTGATCAACTGAGTTTTTACTATTTTATGTAATTGCATTTTTTACATTACTTTCCGATGTTTTTTAGATTTGCGAGCGGTTTGATATGAAAATTTAAGGTTTTTACATACCAATCCAAAAAAAAAGTGAATTCATGAAATTTGACATACTAGGTGGCTCTTCTTAAGCAGGGACACATATATAAAAGTTTTAAAAACTCTGAAAATGAAAATCGCAAGGGTTGTAATTCATCCGTTTGTTCACTATAAAATGATGATATAAACATCTGTTTTTGTTTTTCGTTATTTCTATGCAATTTTTCAGCCCAATTGCTAATAAACTGTTGTTAAATTCAAAACTCGATAATATCTGACCTAAAAGTATGCAATTTATAATTGATTTCCTGTTCGGAAAATTTCCGAGAATTATTTTTTTTAGAGAAATAGAGAAATATATTAAGTAAAATAGTGTTAATTACAGACATATGGACCACTGAATTGCATGAAAATATAAGTCATTTTTTGCGTAGCAACCCGGCAGGGACTTTACCCATATCTAAACATATCTCTGCAAAACTGCATCATAAAATTTTTGAAATTGACCGGTCGAAAAATAGAGTTTTAACACCATAAACCCACTGTTTGACGTACTGCACTGATGAGTGGCTTCGGCCTAATTCAAGAAAATAATTACCATCATTTCTAACCTTTAGAATAATTTTGCTCTCATCAACACCATTTTTATCTTTTTTTTTTTATTGTGGACTCATCTAAAAAAATATAGTTTACAAAATCTATAATATCAATAGGCTAGGCGATTTCTTATGACCGATGTCTTGTTTTACCGTTTTATCCCGATTTTGACCAAACGTATATTATTTGAAAGGTATTTTTTTTGCCGTTTTGCAGATTTACAGATTTTTAAATTTTTTCCTTTATTTTGAGTAAATTGCATTTAAAGTTGCTACTAACACATACATAAAATTATGCATATGCTATGTGTGTTTTATTGAATTTGTGAAAAAAATTTCCCATTTTCTATCTCATTGAGCAATGGGTTAACGACGTGGTAATAATACAATACTTCATATCTAAGAACTCATAGGTATAGAGACCAAAAAAAAAAAACGATGGCTTTAATCAATTTCTTAAAGTTTAAAAAATTTTCGTCAAATTTCATGACATAGTGTTTTTTGCACAAAAGGGGTCTGTGGCATTTGCTATTTCTTGGCGAGTTTTTTTTTCGATTTGGAATTTGTATAGCTTTTTGATAAAAAGATAATTTAGTAATGATATCGGTTCATATAACAACTTGTTGAAAAATTAAAGTACAGAACAAAATTTTCATAAAATCTGAAAAAAGTCATATTTTACCCATATAAACATACTTGAAATTTTCAATCGATTTCCGGCGCGACTTTTCTTTATACGATTGGCATCAAACTTCACATTTATTAGTTTTATTTAGAAAGGAACCAAACTGGACCCCGATGCTCCCCAAAATTGCGATTTCATTTTAAAGGACCACTGTAGTGTACATATGTATATAATTTAAATGAATTTAAGGTACAATTATCCGGAACAAAAAAAATTAAATTAAGTAAAAAATAATAAAAATAATATTAATCATATAAAGATGCTAACAATTTTTTTTGCGAAACTTTTTTTAAATAAACTCAGGTATATATATTAGATACATCCAAATTTGTATGAAAATGGATCATGTTTTCCGATCCGTGCACGACATAGTAAATATGAAAGAAGATGTCAAAAATCCGATAAAAACGAAATCAGTCGCCCGATATCGTCAAAACTGGCTTGTCCCTAGGCGAAACTCCATATTTTGATCAAGTTCCATTCATATACTTAAATAAAATTTTTAAAAGGTATTTCAATCGGCCGGAAATTTATTTATATGGTCAATTCCCATGTAAAATTGACCGCTGAATCGAATGCAGCTGATAGAATATCAAAAAAATTATGCTTGACCCTACAGCGGCGATTAAAGTCACTTTTTTTTTTTTGTTATTTAATTTTTTATATTTATCATGTCAGGTGACTGATACGAAAGAGACTTATGTAAAAATGAACACAACAGGGTTGTAGTGCATTTTATGTAGATGAATTTAGTTAAAAAAAATTAAAATCGCACATTATTTGGATGAGTTATGGCCAATTTCGTTAAAATTGCCATATAAATTTTTAAGCGAAAACGTGTATTTTCGTCATATCTTGAGAAAAAGTCATCTGATATTGATGGTATCATACCAATTTTTATTAGTTTCGTCAAGCCCGATTAGCTGAGACCAGTGGCGGATCCAATGAGGGGGTTTTGGGATTAATCCCCCAACAGTAAAATTTTTGTACCATAAATTAACCCTTAAACGAAAATTAACCCTGTTACAGGGGCTATTTTTATATAATCCCCAATTTAATCCCGTTTATCATACCTACATATGTGCAAATTTCGAAAAGTTGGTTCGGTACGCGCGTTAAGATTCCGAAACAAGGTAGATTTAGAGAAGGTACAGCCAACGCTCAATTGTCATGTCTTTCGTTCCTTTTGAGTGAGTTTTTTTTCTTTGTATTTTATAGAACGGGTGACGACGCGAATAGAAAATACACAGCAAAACAAAAACAACAGAACCAACGGTACTTTTAACATTACATTTTCAAACGCTGATATTTGCGTTTTTGCTATTTTATTATATTGAAAAACTTATCAGTTCTAATAAAGCATTTGAATATTAAACATTTTTTATAATTATTTGGAAATCAAAAAAAACCTTAAGTTCAATAAAGTTTAATGTATTTCTCAGTAAAATGGAAGAAAAATATTATTTGATAAGTAAGTTTCTAGATTCAAGACGGGGGAGGTAAACCAATAAAAATCAAAGCACCTGGTGCAGTCAGCCGAGCGCGGTTTATGGGCAAAGCAATTTACACGCTGAAAATGTACTTATTCAGAGATCAGTTTGTTTTAACAGGTATGTATCATAAATTCAAATGTTCAATGATTTCAAATGTATTAAATTTATTTTATGAATTTAATATTCTAGATAAGGAGTTGAAAGGTTTACAGGATGTGAACATATTCATCGCAATCGTGTACATACGATACTGGTACTATTGCACTTTTTCAGTTGCTGCTTGAGGTCAAGCTCAAATTGATCGAAAATTTAATAGACTATCGGAACATAAATTTGAAGTTGGCCAACAAAATGCTAAGAGTATTTGGTCGTCATTTGTGGTACTTGTCAGAATCATTAGTCGGCCTTGCATTTTTCGACAGAAGTATCGATGCGAAAACCAAGAGACTCATGATAACCGCTTTGGAGAAAAATGGTGACGCAAATAAATTTAGACATGCTTACATAAACATTCTTACAGTCACTGTCGCTGATTTGAAGATTGATAGCTTTATAACGTCACGAACTCTAACATTCTTCGAATCTTTGTTTACAAAAAAACCTGATGAGGCAAATCACTTGGACTTTCTAGAAATTGATCCGAGTCGTTGGGAGAACAACGAAAATTATTTGCGTGCAGAAAAAGTCGCCAAGGGAATGTTGGTTGTAAACGACGCCGCCGAAAGAGCAGTAGGCCTTATGACTAGATTCAATGAAAAAGTCACTAACGTTGAGACCGAAAAGCAAATGGTTTTGCAGCTAGTTGAAAAACACCAAAAAATGTTTGGCTACAGAGCAACAACAAAAGAAATGATTTTGAATAATAATTTTTAAGTACCATTTATATGTACACTGAAATAAAAATATTCCCATTCAAATACTGTTTTTATTCGGTCTTTCCAATATTGGTCTCAGCCAGGGGCGTATCCATATATATACAAAAATTTTACTGTTGGGGGGGGATTAATCCCAAAATCCCCCTCATTGGATCCGCCACTGGTCTCAGCTAATCGGGCTTGACGAAACTAATAAAAATTGGTATGATACCACCAATATCAGATGACTTTTTCTCAAGATATGACGAAAATACACCTTTTCGCTTAAAAATGTATATGGCAATTTTAACGAAATTGGCCATAACTCATCCAAATAATGTGCGATTTTATTTTTTTTAACTAAATTCATCTACATAAAATGCGCTACAACCCTGTTGTGTTCATTTTTACATAAGTCTCTTTCATATCAGTCACCGGACATGATAAATATAAAAAATTAAATAACAAAAAAAAAAATGTGTCTTTAATCGCCGCTGTAGGGTCAGGCATAATTTTTTTGGTATTCTATCAGCTGCGTTCGATTCAGCGGTCAATTTTACATGGGAATTGGCCATATAAATAAATTTCCGGCCGATTGAAATACCTTTTAAAAACTTTATTTAAATATATGAATGGAATCAAAATATGAAGTTTCGCCTAGGGACAAGCCAATTTTGACGATATCGGGCGACTGATTTCGTTTTTATGGTTTTTTTTTGACATCTTCTTTCATATTTACTACGTCGTGCACGGATCAGAAAAAAATGCTTTTGGATGTATCTAATATATATTGAGAAACATTTTTGTTATAAAAAAATATGCAGATGAGAAAAATGGCGAGAAAATATTTAAATTGAAACAAAATAAATAATCATATATTATTACCTGATAAAGTACAAACTGAGTCTTGACACTATGTACTAACTTGTGTAACTTGTTAGAAGAATCTTTACATTTTCACTCATGTTTTTTGAAACCTTAGAATGATTCCGCTTATTTTCAATACCAAAATACATAATTGAAGAAGAAAGAATATGACTAATAAACCGTCTTGCCTAGTACGGGTATTATCCAGATTTCAACAAATAGACGGACTTCAATAAACCAGAAACTTTATATTTTAATGAGGTGCGCATGGAACAACAATGTTATGTATACGAGTATGTGTCATCCAGCTGAAATCTAAATAACTGTTTCCTTAAGCGTTTCTAATAAATTATTTTTATTTGTTTGAAATAGATTCTGTGACCTTATGTATTTAATTATACTTTTTATTATTTTGGTAACATTTAACCAATGTTTAATTCACATAAATCTCAGATTATACGCTAGCACAAAATTTCCAAGTAAATGAGATTTAAAAAAACACAAAAATTATATCATCTATCTTCGCCTAAATGTCTCCGAAAAACAATTCTACTATTGTTTAATTTTATTTTTCATTTGACAGTCAGTCTCTTATTTTTTTACCGAAGCCAACTTTTGTTTGTTGGTAATTTGTTTTCTCTATTCAGCCAAAATGGAGTCTTATCTTAACTCCACTTGTAAATGTTAAAAATCATGTGAAAATCTTTGGTGCATACAAATTGAAATAAAAAATTTATCTTAGAATTGGCATACAACAAATAACTAATAAAAAAAATCAATTCATATACATACATACAAAAATATATATACGTACATAAGTATATTGTAATTTGTACATACTGGTATCTCTAAGAGTACATTGCATTTTAGTTTGTCTTTTTAGTTGCCATGGCGACACAATGGTGGATAATTTTCATTATTTTTTGGCAATTGCTCAAACTTCTACAATTCAAGTATTTTAATGAAGATTTCAGCCGCCATTTTAAATGTTAATAATATTTAAAACAAAATCTTAAATATAATTATTGTATATAATAAGTATTAAATAAAGAATAATTTAATTTAAATAAATTGACCTGATTGATGTTGAGAGTTTGGGATGTCATTTAAATTTATTACAACTTTCAAACTGTGGGGGTTAAGCGTACAAAAATGTCAATGTAAATAAATTAAAATTAATTAACTCAATTTTTAATTTAGATTGGGTTGAGTGAGTGTTTCAACCTCCTGCATTCCGATCAGGTAGATCTGTGCGAACCCTCTGATGGTTTTAATTTAAATACAACTTTATCCATTACTGTTTTTTTAATACAGTTCTTCTTTAGCCAAATGTCTTCAATATAAGTATTGCAAATTCACTATATGCTCCATAGTTTTATCATCCCTTAAGCAATAT
This sequence comes from Cordilura impudica, assembly GCA_963682025.1. Lineage (NCBI taxonomy): Eukaryota > Metazoa > Arthropoda > Insecta > Diptera > Scathophagidae > Cordilura > Cordilura impudica. The sequence continues at coordinate 305,393,946 of OY821518.1, forward strand.
TATTATTTTTATGTGAAAAATTTGGAAATTTATCAAGAATTTTCCATATATCGAATGAAAAGCACTAATTTTTTGCAGTAAAATCTGTAAATAAATTATAATTTGGGAGGCAATAACGCAATACTTTGTTAAATACTGAAAATATTCGGTGATATAAACTCGGTTGTGCTTGAAATGGACTCGGATGTGGATGAAAACATGTGGTTTCATTTATCATTAGTATAATTTAAGTATTTAGAAGATTTTCTGGTAACCGAAAAATTGGGTATGTCAAATGTCATAAAAAAATTAAAATTTTCTATTTCAAGCTTAAAAATTTCCATTCGTATCACGAATGAAGTTTTTCATCACTAAGTAGAAGCAACTTAAATTCACACTGATAAGACTGTAGAACACTTGCGGGGTCATTGTTTGGGTAGTCAAAAATTCTAAGTCAGGGTAAACATACTAGGTTAGTATAGCAAAACTTTCAGAGTTTGATATTCTCAGGCCAATATGACCTTTTATATTTATACCCTATACCACTATGTGGTTTGGGTATAATGACTTTGTGCTGCTGTTTGTAACAACCAAAAATATTTGACCTAGACCCATCTTTAATTATACCGATCGAATCAGAATCACTTTCTGAGTTGATTTAACAATGTCCGTCCGTCCGTCCGTCCGTCTGTGTGTCCATGTAAAGCTTGTAATCAAACTGCAGGTCGCAAATATGAATATATTTTGATGAAATTTGGTATATAAGCTTTTATCGGCCATGGGATGAACGCTATTGAAATTGGTGAGAATCGGTCCATGTTCAGACCTAGCCCCCATACAAATAACACATATGAAATCGACATAAATTGCCATAAGACCCAAATTGTCATATAGATCTTACTCAAATTGGGTTTGTATGCGTTCATTACATCCATTAATGAGTAGTCCAAAAATGATCCCTTTGACCCCATATAGAGCTGCTTCCCGATCTTCACTTAAATCTATTTAAAAACAAAAATATTGCACTGATTCTTTTCAAATTTTGTTTGTATATATTTTTGCAAAATACAAGAGACTTTACCAAACATGATCAGGATCGGTCCATTTTTGGACCTAGTCCCTTTATAGATATAGCATCCGATATGAACTTTTTCATATCTACAGCCAAAAAAATTAATAAAAATCGCACTCAAATTTGGTTTTTTGCTTATTTTCAATGTCCAGTTAGTTGGGCCTAAGAGATAGGGTTTCTAAACGCATGGTATAGGGTATCGTATAGTCGGTCTAGACCGACTATAATTTTCTTACTTGTTTTTCTTTATGTTGATGTTGCTTCCCTTAGTTTTTCAGCTATAACTCAAGAATAATTGATTATTTCTCATTTCATTGTTCAGTAAAATTTTAGTCAAGGGTTAAATAAAGAATTTGTATTATTATATCCATACAAAAAATAGAATAAAATATTCTGATTTATGTTTGATTAGCCCAGCACTTGAAATTCGAGTGAAAATTCTAGGAAATGTTATTTTTGCATTCAATTTTTTCTTTCAATGTTTTTTAATCCATATATATAAAAAATCTGTGCATATTTAAACGAGGTTATTAAATTTTAGCAATTCACAATTCAACACAGGGCGTGTGATATACTATTTAACCATTTGCATTAACAGGGTGTAACGAATTATTATAAATATTATATTTTAATTAATTTAATGGCGTTTTCTTTTCTGAAAAAAAATGTTACACTTTATAATGTTACATTTTTATAATGTTTGTCTCACACATTAAAGATGTTGCATTTTTAATGGTCAGAATAGAACATAAAATTACAACTCTGCAACACTTTTTTAATGAACAGCTGATTTTGTTGACATTTTTATTCTTAGACACCAAAAAGGAAAAATAAAATTTAAAAAAAAATATTGATATTTTCAATATTAATAATTTATTTTAAACAAAACAATAAAAATTACACTTTTCTTTATTTTTTTTTTTTTTGTTTCTTCACTCAAATACACATTTACAAAGAACACAAATATCAGCTGTTTTATCGTGTTATTCTCCCCCTCTGATTTTTTTGAGTGCGAAAAATGCACCTTTTTCACATATTTATAGTGCGACATTTTTAGAAAAGCGCAGTCAAAATAGAAGAGAAATGTAGAAAAGCATGGAGCAAGTATAAGGGCTAGTACTGTTCTTCGTGTACTACATGAACATGGTCTATATGGTAGAGTTACTAGAAAAAAAAACTCACATATCTGTGAAGAATCAAAAAAATCGCCTGAAATATGCGAAAAAGCAAAAAGTAAAAAGTTACAAAAAATATGGAGAGGAAAAAATAAAGCATACGAAGAAAATACTGTTGCTAAGACCGTAAAGCACCGTGATGGTTCAGTTATGGTATGGGGGTATCCGGCTGCAACTGGTGTTGGAAATCTTGTATTTATAGATAGTACTATGAATAGCGTAGATTATTTTAACATTTTAAAAGCAAATTTGCAGCCGAGTGCTACCAAATTATACTTGGGTCTTTCAGCAAGACAACGATCCTCAGCATACTGCTCGAAATGTCAAGGAATGGTTGCTGTAAAGAACGCCAAAACAGCTCGAACAACACCCCCACCAATCACCAGACTTGAATCCCAACCCTTTCGCAAGGTTGACATTTTTTTAGAAAAGAACATAAAAAGGGAAAAAATGTGCGAATTGGGAAAAACGTGTAACATTTTTGCTAGAAAAGAAAACGCCATAAGACATTTTTAAGGCAATTATACATAAATATTCTAATTCCGCACTTCTCCTCCATATGAACTATAAATGTGCCAATTTTCACAATCCTCCGTGCCAACATTTTGCTTAGAAAGGGATTAGAAAATTTTTCTTCACGCATTAATATATAGACTGGCAGATTCCAGCTTTCGAAATTCGAGTGCAAATTCTAGGAAATTTTATTTTTTCATTAACCCTAAAAGTATGCTAATCAATTATAGCCAATTCACAAAACAACACAAAAAAAACAAACACATTTTTTTATAAACACCATTAACAAATTTAATAAACACACACATAGCATATGTATAATTTTATGTATGTGTTAGTAGCAACTTTAAATTCAGTTTACTCCAAAAAATTTTTTTTAAATTAAAAATCTGTAAATCTGGTGGATAGCTAAAAAGAAATACCTTTCAAACGAGGCTTGTGTGGTCGCAATGGGATTAAAACTGACACAGTAGCATCGGTAACAAGAAATCGCCTTGCCTATTAATATTAAAGATTTAATATTAAAAATACCACTCAGAAGTATACATGTCTTCTACTCTAATAATAAATAATGACCATACGCCAGGAATATATTATGTTATTCAAAAAATTTATAAAAAAGTGGAAAAAATTAAATTTTTTGAAGATTTCATTCGATAAGATAGCTGAAAAACTAAACCTCAAGATGAGGAAAAAAGATAAAAGATCATAAAAAAAGTTTGGCCTGGGAACTGCAAATCTCTAGTAGGTTTTACTGCAATGGCCTAGTGCTTTCACCCTGACTTGGAATTTGACACCCCCAAATGGCTGCTGTACAGTGTAGTATGGACATAACTTTGTTTTCACATAAAGTTTTATAACTAAAACTATCACTACTTTGTAAGAAAAGCAAATTTTTTGCATTTACTAAATATATTTTGTTTTTGTTTACTATTGATGTGAGGTTACCAGCAAATAATTGAAATAATTTAAGACAGAGTGTTCATATACGGGAAAACAAATTAAAAATACTCTGCAGGATATTAGTTTTTGGTGGTGAATGATTCTGGTGCCGAGCGATTAAATTAGGTTTGTATAGTTAAAATACTGATGTGTTTGATACTTTCTTTTTTTGTCAAAGTTTCCATTTTTGGTACAACACACACAAAAATAAAAAAAAAAAATAAAAAAATAACATGTAATTGTTCAATAATGAAAGTTTTATGTTGTAATGTCTTCAGTGAAATTTCGCATAAAATTTTTTCGAATAACATCTTAGCACTGTATCGGCGATTTTCGTGCCTTATTTTACTTATCTTCAAAACAATATAAAAAATTCCTCTATAACGTTCGTTTAAACGGTTAAGGTGTGATTCGAATATGCTCTACGGTTTATATAACGTCCAAATATTATTGATCTGTATGACAGAGTATTAAATATAATTTTAATTTTAATAAATCTATTTTTCTTAAAAATGTATAATCTAATGCTTTTAAATTGTAGTGTTACCTTATAAAACTTTTAAAACTAAGTGTGTCATTTTCTTTTTTGCACAGCAAACTGAAAAATCGACAATAATCTCTAGACATTCGTTTTTATAATTCTACTTATCGGTTTTGTAAGATATGACTATAATAAATAAGTTTGAATTTTACCCCAGCCTCAGATAAAACAATAATAATATTGTTAGAAGATGCAAATTTCTCTAAAATAGAGTTCAACATCTTAAATATTTACATCATTCATAATCCTGTTTTTAAAACACATTGAAAAATGGGACCAACTTTTGCATTTTTAATTTAAGCAACTTAATTTCATTTGGGCAATACACAGCAGGTATTGCATGTTGTTTGTCGTATTAAAATACACAATACAATGATTTGTTGTGAACAGTCAGTTGAATTTTCATATTGTAAAACGTTTTCTTTAGTAATTTACGATCCAACGAGGAAATGTCGCTACGTCGCTTCTACTATTTCGGATAAGAGAAAATAGCTGTCGCTGTTTGCTTCTTGATCATAATGTATACCCTGGAGTTTTGGTCATTAACCTTTTCCAAATTAATTTAGAATATAAATAAAAAATTGTAAAACGTTTTGTTTGAGACCGAAAGAAAAAATACATATTAAAATAAGTAAAATGATACCCTATACCATGCGTTTAGAGACCCTATCTTATAGGCCCAACTAACTGGACATGGAATAAACCAAATTTGAGTGGGATTTTTATTAATTTTTTGGCTGCAGATATGAAAAAGTTCATATCGGCTGCTATATCTATATGGGGACTAAGCCCGAAAATGGACCGATCCTGACTATGTTTGGTAAAGTCTCTTGTATTTTGCAAAAATATATACAAAGAAAATTTGAAAAGAATCAGTGCAATATTTATACCCTATGTGTGCTGCTGTTTGTAACAACCAAAAATATTTGACCTAGACCCATCTTTAATTATACCGATCGAATCAGAATCACTTTTTGAATCGATTTAACAATGTCCGTCCGTCCGTCCGTCCGTCCATCCGTCCATCCGTCCGTCCGTCCATCCGTCCGTCCGTCTGTGTCTCCATGTAAACCTTGTAATCAAACTACAGGTCGCAAATATGAATATATTTTGATGAAATTGGGTATATAAGCTTTTATCGGCCATGGGATGAACGCTGTTGAAATTGGTGAGAATCGGTCCATGCTCAGACCTAGCCCCCATACAAATGACCCCTATAAAATCGACATATATTGCCATAAAATCCAAATTGTCGTACAGATCTTAGTCAAATTGGGTTTGTATGTGTTTATTACATCCATTATGAATAGTCCAAAACAGGTCCCAATGGGACAACTCTTGGTCATAGGGTATCGTATAGTCGGTCTAGACCGACTATAATTTTCTTACTTGTTTCGTTTTTGATAGATTAAAGTGAAGATCGGGAAGCAGCTCTATATGGGGCCTATGACTAAGAGTTGTCCAATATGGATCATTTTTGGACTACTGATTAATGGATGCAATAAATACCTACAAACCCAATTTGACTTAGATTTATATGATAATTTGGATCTTATGGCAATTTATGTTGATTTCATAGGGGTCATTTGTATGGGGGCTAGGTCTGAACATGGACCGATTCCCACCAATTTCAACACCGTTCATCCTATTGCCAACAAAAGCTTATATGCCAAATTTCATCGAAATATATTCATATTTGCGACATTTTAATTTGGTTACATGCTTCACATGGACACACAGACGGACGGACGGACGGACATCGTTAAATAGAATCAGATAGTGATTCTGATTCGATCGGTATAATAAAAGATACCGTGATTCTAGGTCAATTATTTTTGGAAGTTAAAAACAGCAGCACAAAGTCATTATACCCAAACCATATAGTGGTATAAGGTATAACAAAAATATTGCACTGATTTTTCTCAAATTTGGCGAGCATATGTGAAGTCAAACAAATTAATAACAATGCCATAAAAATTCGGTTTATGCTTATTCTCTATGTCTAATTAGTTAGACAAAAGAGATATGGTCTCTAAACGCATGGTATAGGGTATCGTGTAGTCGGTCTAGAGTAACTATAATTTTCTTACTTGTTTCTTCTTTAATTTGTGTTTTTTTTTTTTTTTGCTTTAAAACAGTACTCTTCTTAAAACACTTAATTTTCAGAAGAAATTATCTTTTCTTAAAAAAGTAACTTTTCTTAAATAAATAAATTTCTTTCGAATGTAAATTTTCTTAAAAAAGAACGTTTTTTTAAGGAAAACATTTTCTTTAAAATTTAACTTTATTAATAAAGAAGCTTTTCTCAAGAAAGTAAATTTTCTTAAAATAAATTTTCAAAAAAGTACCTTTCCTTAAGAGACTTAATTTTCGGAAAAAGCACCTTTTCTTAAAAGAGAGGCACTTAAAAAATTGGCTTTTCTCGAAAAAGCACTTGTTCTTAAAAAAAAGTACCTTTTCTTAAAATAACAAGTACCTTTTCTGAAAAAAGTTCATTTTCGTAAAAAAAAAAATAATTTTCTTTAAAATGCGACTTTTCTTTAAAAAATTAGCTTTTCTTAAAAAAGTACCCTTTCTTAGAAAAGTACACTTACCTAAACAGTTACCTTTTGTTTTGTTTGAAAAGGGTATTTCAGATTTACTTTCCTTAAAAAAGTACCTTTTCTAAAAAAGAGGACATTTCTTTTCAATGTAATTCTTCTTAAAATAGAACGTTTTCTTAAATGAGTAACTTTCAAATTTAACTTTTCTAAAAAAGTTAAAAAAGTAAGTTTTTTTAAAACAAAAAATTTTCATAAAAAAGTAAATTCTCTTGTAAAAAAAGTACCTTTTCTTAAAAAAGTTCCTTTTCTTAAAAAGGTAATTTCTCTTAAAAAAACATTTTTTTAAAACGAAAATTTCCCTTAAAAAATTATATTTTCTTACAAAATTATCTTTTCATAAACATGTAACTTTTCTTAGAAAGTATTGATTGCATTACAGGGTGTGCCATGTTTTACAGCAGTATGGCAACATTTAATAACCGATTGATTGAAGAACACATGATTTTAAACGTGAATTCAGTACAATTCTCGCTGTGTCGCTAATATACTAAAACAATTCGCCGAAATAATGTAGCCGTACACTTTTATGGTGTTATTTGAAAGCTTAGGGCACACATTCGTTCCGAAATCATCGGGAAAATTTTGCCGTGACCTATAGAAGAAGCCATATCATTCAGAAAGTAGTCCAAAGTGAATACCGATATATAAGATGGCGCACTCGGTATTTACGAATAAACAAGCATTTTTTTAAAGAAAATATTTGGGAAAACTAATTCGGGTAATTTTTATTCGGTTGAAGTTCTGTCCAAAGAGCCAGGAAAAGAAAAAAGTGTTGGTCAAATTTTATTTTACATAAAGATCACATACATATATATGTGCGTGTGTATGCTATATGTTTTATGAGGTTACAACATGTGAGAGTGTCATCAAATTCAAGAGGGTTTTCTAGGGTTGAGTTGTTCTTCTATCAGTCCTTAGTTTTTTATTTTTTTTTTCAAGTGAAGGAAAAACTTTAAATTTGTCTTACATCTTTATATGGAGATTTTTTCTATTTTGTTTAATTTTTTTTCCAATGTTTTTGCGCTTTGATAGAAGATTTGTAAATAAATTGCTTTAGGAAATTCAATTGAGCTGCGGGATTTCTTTTGTTAACAGGGTAAGAAAACTTCTTTGGTTGTTTGCTTTCTTGCTACTACAGAGTTTTTGGTAATGGTCAGAGTTTTATTCTCAAATCAAAAACAACAACAGCATCGAGAGCAAAAAACTACATGCATACACATAAACACACTCACACACACACAATATGCTTAAGAAGTAAAAATATAAACACACTCACACACAATATGCTTAAGAAATAAAAACTTCCAACTTGTAAAGCTAAGGAGTTTGTATTTATTTTATAATCTTTTGTTTGTTAAATAAAAAGAGTCTGCATGCAAATTTTTAAAAAAAATTTTTTTTTTTTTTTTTGAATTAAGGGGGAAATCCAATATTTTATTAAATTAACTTAAACTCAATATTTGGTAAAACTTTTTGGTTATAAAAAAAGAAAAAATAAATCTGTTTAAATCTTTTTACTTTATATATTTTGTTTAAATACATACAAACTTATGCAGCCGGATAGCAACAAATCAATTCTGTTAGTTTAAAGTCTCCAGAAAGTTTAACTGAATTTCATTAGGGAAACAATACAAATGGCTGTCGGTTTTTGTGCAATAAATACATTCATAACTAATTTAAACTATAGACTAAAAAAACGTCAAAATTTGACATTCAATGCACTTGAATAGAATAGAATTAAATTCATATACTCTTTACAAAACTTAATTGTATTCTAACGATGTGACAATAGATACCAAGACTTCCTTATGAAGTTTGCAACCATAAATTTATCGAGCAAAGCCAGAAACAACAAGAAGATGAATCAAAAATTCAATGTGATGAATTAGAAGTTGGAAGAACAGAAACAGAATATTTAAGAAGTGGGAGAAGCAGTTGAGCAGGCATTGCTTCAATAACATTTAACTAAAAATATGCAAATTTGTATGTCATTCATCAACAATAACAAAGTCGGAAGAATAAGTAACTGCACAAATATATGAAGTGACGTATCTTACTGAATGACATTGTCAAGGGACAATTATTCATTTATTGTTCGAAAGATATATTCTATATTCGTTCCCCCAAAGAACAGAATGCATTTTTTGGAAGTTATTTATTATAACAAACTTTTCTACAATTTTATTTTATTTGTTCAATTTTAGAAAACACTTTAATTACGTTTTCTGCAGATATTTCTTTTGTTCTTTGCAGATTTTTCAGACTTTTTTAAATGCCTTAAACTGAATACATTTATCATATACAGGTTTGAAAACAAGTATAAATACAAAATATAAATATAACTTTGAAGATTTGTTTGCTAAAATCAGGGACGGAAAATAATTGTTATTTTCGGAAGAAAGGGTTACGGTAAAATTAGTTTTATTTATTTTAGGGAATTTTTGACCATCATCGTAGGTATATAGTATTTTGGTCATCGTAACCAATATAGGTGAAAAATATTTTTTTTTTGTTACGAATTACTATTATAACAACCAAAAAAATGTTTTGGTTACCAACAACCATTATTTAAAGTAATTTTATTTTTTGGTTATCACTACCCGTATACGTATTGTATTTTTGATTGTATAATGGATGCATTTCTAAGGTGTTTGAAGGATAAGGATTTTAAACGTCTTTGGTAAAGTAAACAAAACAGTCAGTTTTGTAAGAAATGTTTATTGATTTTATATATGAAATATTATTTAATTAAAAAGTTGATCAACAATTAAACTTTAAGTAGTTTAATTAAAGTAGTTCAATAATTAAACCACAAACGCTTTAGAAATGCATCCATTACATGAAAAATATGATAAAAATCCGAGTAGCGATAACCACAAAATAAAATTACTTTCAATAATGGTTATTCGTAACCAAAAATTTTTTTTTGTATATTATAATACTTTTTCATAACCAAAGAGTATATTTCTCATCTATATTGGTTACAATGACCAAAATTAGTTATATATTACAATACTGGTTAATCATAACTTTTATTTGAATTCATCAATGATAACAGTTAAATAAGACCTTTTTGTCATTCCTCTTATAACTGTTACGTCCCTGATTTTATTTAATTTTTGAATTTGTTAATAAAGTTCACTCACGCAATCTGATGTTGATAAAATACGGCTTGACTTATATAAAATACTAGCTGAACCCGGTGTACTTCGCTACCCCTCATCGTTATAAAATAAAACAAAATAAAAAGAAAATATTTATACATTAACAAAATATTATTTATTTAATTTAGAATTAATTATTGCAATGCTTTAGGATGTACAATATTTTTAGTTCGTCCATCTGGAGCATAAACATATAAGTCGGTGGGTTTCCCTACACGTGAGCATGCAACATAAAGCTGCCCATGCGAAAAACAAGGATTTGCTAAATTTAAGCCGCAAACTTGAAGAGATTGACCTTGAGCTTTGTTAACAATCATCGCAAACGCTAATCGAACAGGAAACTGTAATCGTTTGAAACCGAATGGTAAATCAGTTGGGATCATTGGAATGCGTGGCAAGAGTACATCTGTTCCTTTGTATTTTCCTGTTATAATGGTCGCTTCTATTAAACTATTTACCATTTTTTTACTGCAAGTCGAGTGCCATTGCAAAGCCGTGGTGGATCGATATTGCGCAGTAAAATAATGAGCACTCCAATTTTGAGTTGTAGCACATGTCGTGGAAAGCCTGGCATATCAATAACCGAATATAAAAAATTGGGTGTACTGAGTGAAAGTTTCACACTGTGAAAGTTTAAGGAAGAATGGTGTACAGGTCTGGCTTCCTACAAATCGGAAATAAAGGGACGTGGCCCGCCGACTTTCGCATGGAATGTAAACCTATTTAAGAAAACGCCTTATTAAGCAAATCAATCCATGCCAAATATTGAGTTATATGGGCGGGACCACGCCCCTTTACCCACTAACAACTTTATATAGTTAAGGACTTAGTATTTCGCAAAAATATCCTTTTGTGAAAATTTCATGACGATCCTTCCAGTAGTTTAGAAGATATTACGATTTTTTATTTTTCTAAAAAGGGGCGTGGTCCCACCCATTTTTCTCCTGGTATGTATTTCTATTCACGACAATACCATATATACCAAATGTGACCGCTGTAGGTCAAAAAATTCCCGAGATATGACGATTTAAAGTTTTGGGTTATATGGACGTGGCGCCGCCCCTTTGTCCAATCAAAAGTTTATATAGCCTATTATTCCTTCCAGAGCCACAGTAACACGCTGTGAGAATTTCAGGAAGATCGGTTCAGGGGTTTGGCCTCCTATAAAGCACAAACAAACACACATTCATTTTTATATATATAGATTGAAAGCAGAATAATTTAAGGTAAAATGGGGCGAAAAAGGGGGATTTGGTAATAAAAAAATGTATGGCTACCTTACCTGTAGATAAAAAGTGTATAAAACTTTAGGTAAATACATATTACAAAAAAAGTATTTTGTATAGCAAACATTGTTAGTGGTATAAGTAAGTATCTGAATTAAAAAAAGGGGGCGGTGGAGTGGGCGTGGTTCATAGTTATATGGCGACGTTAACAGTATTAAGAGCAATATACTACCAAATAAAATAAAAATCCGTTGGAAGGAACAAATTTGTACAGAGAACAAAAAGTTTAAAACTTTCAAAAAAAATTTGGCGTGAAAAGGGGCGTGAAAGGGGGCGTGGCGTAAGAAATGTTTATTTCTACCTCGCCTGGAGTATAATGTGTATACAATTTGAAGTAAAAACTATAAAAACTATATGGGAGCAATTACATAATTTTAAAAAAGTTTGCATAAAAGTGGGCGTGGTCGAAAAAGAAAAGTACCCTATTAATCATGCCAGAGTCCCAGTTAAATGCTGTGAAAATTTCAGGAAGATCGGTCCAGAGGTTTGGTCTCCTATAAGGTACAAACAAACAAACAAACACACATTCCATTTTATATATATAGATATAGAAGATAAAATATTTGGAAAATTTGGTGAAATATAATCAGTCGCAAAGGAATGATAAAATGTATTTGTCGGACCTGTACTCCGAGTGTATACAAAATCGCCTTATAAGGTGACGAATTATTTAAAAAAAAAATAATAAGCATCATAGTTTCATAGCTTTAACTATATTTTATACATTTTATACAAATCAAATTTGCCATTTTACTTGTAAGACATTTGATAGTTTTAAGTGAATATTTAACAGCTGTTTTATATGAATGAAAATAGTCATACACTCTTGAATTTAAGTGATGATTTATGCATTAATAAACACAAGAAAACAAATTTTAACACATTCTGGATCGTAGGACAAATTAGGTCAATACCATAGGGGACTCTCATATGGAGCTTAGATTTAAACATGGATAATATCAATGAAACATGAAATTGCCGAGCTAAATACTGGCAATGTAAATAATAACAAGTAAGAAAATTATAGTCGGTCTAGACCGACTATACGATACCCTATACCATGCGTTTAGAGACTCTATCTCTCAGGCCCAACTAACTGGATATAGAAAATAAGCGTAAACCAAATTTGAGTGGGATTTTTATTAATTTTTGGGCTGCAGATATGAAAAAGTTCATATCGGATGCTATATCTATATGGGGACTAGGCCCAAAAATGGACCGATCCTGACCATGTTTGGTAAAGTCTCTTGTATTTTGCAAAAATATATACAAACAAAATTTGAGAAGAATCAGTACAATATTTTTGTTTTTTGATAGATTTAAGTGAAGATTGGGAAGCAGCTCTATATGGGACCTATGACTAAGAGTTGTCCAATAGGGATAATTTTTGGACTACTGATTAATGGATGTAATATATATATATACAAACCCAATTTGACTAAGATTTGTATGATAATTTGGATCTTATGGCAATATATGTTGATTTCATAGGGGTCATTTGTATGGGGGCTAGGTTTGAACATGGACCGATTCCCACCAATTTCAATAGCGTTCATCCCATGGCCGATGAAAGCTCAAATACCAAATTTAATCAAAATATATTCATATTTGCTACCTGCAGTTTGATTACAAACTTTACATGGACACACAGACGGACGAACGGACGGACATCGTTAAATCGAATCAGATAGTGATTCTGATTCGATCGGTATAATTAAAGATGGGTGTAGGTCATATATTTTTGGTTGTTACAAACAGCAGCACAAAGTCATTATACCCAAACCACATAGTGGTATAGGGTATAAAAATGAAGGAACCTTGAGGTATTTTTAACCTTTTTAGTTTATGTATGTGAGTTTTTTGCACAAATTGGGCTCAAAAGGTTCGTTGTCGAGTTTTTAGGAGAAAAATATTTTTAAACAATTTTTAGAGAATAATTTTGATCTACTACAACATCTTGGAGTTTTTAACATGTAAAGTTTTCAAATTACGTTTTTTTCTTTTAGTTCTTTATTATTCGGTTGGAGATCATGTATAAATTTTCTAATAATAAAAAAGATAATAATTTTGCAATGTAAGAGAAATTTTGAAAAAAAAAAAAATTGAAGGCAGCGATAGATGGGGTAGTTACTTTCGAATTACACGTCTTGTTCATCTTCAGTATCCTTTTGCCTAACACTTCAACACATGCTTAATCAACTATTTAACTCAAACATTTGAAAGAAAAGAACATGAGGAATGTTTTTTCTTTACACGAATGTGTTTTCTTTACGAGCAAGCTGAGTTTTTTGAATTTCTAGCTTTCTCTAATTTAATATAGCTAGATCAGTTACAAGTCTTGTAAAGTGAAAAGCTTTTTGTATTTGCATCATTTTGATAAAAAATCGTTAAAACTATATTCATAGATTTTATCTTGCAATATCTTTATAGATGAATTTCATTTAAAAATCAAGATAAAACTGAAATTTTGAACCCGACCACCTCAGATATCGATGAAATTTTGTTCATAGCTAAATTTGATCAATACAAACAAACCCTCATTTTTAGAAATGACTGTTTTGCGATTTTTTGGGCGTGGCACAGTGGGAAAGTTTTCGAAAAAACGCGAAAATGGTCGAAATGTGCTCCATTTAAAATGCAATAACTCAGAATCGGCTGAACCGATTTCCATGATCTTGGTATAATTAAAAAGATATTTTAACAGGCTTTATGACACGTTTGAAAAAAAAAAAATACACTGCAAAAAATTTTATAGCAAAAAGAAAATTTTAAATAACGAAAAAGCCAAAAAGATCAAGGGTTTTTTGACAGTGTATTATTTTTTTAGAAAGGTTTATCCTTCACCTATACCATATCCAAAAAGTAAAATGGGTTCTTTTTTAGTTTTTTTTATATAATTTTTTAAATAGTGTCACTTCTAGTAATTGCCCTTATATTTTATATACAGGTAAAATAACACAGTACAACACATGATTTGCCAACTCAATTCGCTTTTATTCGCAATTGAGTAAAGGTATGAATTTCAAAAATTTACTCTATATATGCACAACATTCTTCGGAAAAACCCTCGATCATATTTTTTATGATTCTCAGAATTAACAAAACGGAATAAACAAAGGGTTATTTAATTTTTATGATTGCGTAAGCAAAGTAATTTTTAATTATTTGGTTTTTTCAGTTGGCTACCTGTATGACTTTTTTACAGAAATTCAACCCACATTTAAGGGTGGTCATTATTCGGAAAATTTAAAACTCACACATGGTGAAACAGGTATATAGGCACCGTAAAAAAATATGCACCCATTTATAAGTACCTGTCAGTAAACTAGTGAACAATACACAGTATAAATAGGAGTGCATTGATCGATTTTACTCATTCAACAAGTGTCGACGAACGCGAAAATTATAAGTCCATATTTTAGAAGTGCAACGTACCGAAATTCATAATTATAAACAGTTTCGAGAAGCCAAGATATCCCATTACAATTTTTACGCATATATTTTAAAAATTTGAGTGAATATGAATTCAAACAATAAGTATAGATGCATAAAAATATCTAATAAGTGTTGCGCTTCGCTTCGTAAAATAAGTGAGAACGAGGCTGCAAATATAATTGAGTATTTTCCAGCTGTCGCCAACATTCATTGTAGCCGTATTTGCGAAACTTGCCGGAATACACTGAGAAAAGCGCGCAGTCGTAATGAATCCAACGTGGAGCTGATTGAAGTCTCAAATTATTTACCAATAACGCCCAGCGAAGAATTGAATGAACTTCCAACTTGTACCAGCCGTAATACAAACATCGAAAGCAACGAACTCATTGAAAATATAAATGATCACATTATTCCGCATCTACCAAACCAAATGACGCCTCTTAAAAGGAAATATATCAAACGAGATGCATACAGAAATAGAAAATCAGTGCAAATTTTGGAAAATATAGCAGATTCACTTGGAGCTGATCCATTATCTGATTTGTCAGCGCAACTTGAAAACGTCAAAGCCATTTACGAAGAAATTTTGCAAAACATCAAATATCAAATAGAGAACAGCTCAAATCTTTTGGAAAAGCAAAAACTTTTATCTCTCTTACCAATCAATATGAGTCACGCAGAAATTAAAGATCGTTTTGGGGATGATATGTATATCTCACGATTGTATCAAAAAAAGTAAAGATATCCAAAGGAATAAAACGCAGTTTGCAGATATCAATCTTTTAAAAATGAGCAGACGTAGTTTACCAACCGAAACTCTAAGCACAGTCAAATTATTTTATGAAGATGATGAAATTAGCCGAATGATGCCAGGATCGCAAGATTCAATTACTATTAAACAAGGAAACTTACGTGAAAAAGTTCAAAAAAGACTGATGTTATCTTCACTACGCGAATCTTACTACGAATTTAAAAAAAAAACATCCATTGGCCAAAGTTGGTTTTACAAAATTTACAATGTTAAGGCCAAAAAATTGTATGAAACTTGGAGTTGGAAACCAGCAAAATATTTGTGTATGCACATTGCATCAGAATATGAAATTGATGTTTGAAAAAAGTCGCTTAAAATCATTTTGTTTTGAAGGAGAATGCACATTTACCGACTACAAAGATGTTCTCAAATTCGTTGATTGTAATGGTGACATACAAAAAAGCGAGTGTGCGTTTCAATGTGTGGGCACTGCTTCAAAAATTTAAATAATCTAGAAACGCATATGCTAAAACATTTTGAAAATAACCAAACTGAAGAAATAATATACAAAAAGTGGAATACAACGATTAGATGTGTTCTGGAAACGGTAACCACCAACCGAGAATCATTTGGCAAATAATATAAACAATTGTTGATGGTTTTTTATTTGTAAACATTTAAAAAATGTTAGAATTGTTGAACTATTTTGTAAATGTGTAAGAATGTGAGCTGATATTTTCGCTGTTATTCGAATTATTTCAAAAACTTTCGGTACGTATTACTAGAAGTGACACTACTTAAAAAATTATATAAAAAAACCTAAAAAAGAACCCATTTTACTTTTTGGATATGGTATAGGTGAAGGATAGAGCTTTCTAAAAAAATAATATACTGTAAAAAAACCCTTGATCTTTTTGGTTTTTTCGTTATTTAAAATTTTCTTTTTGTTATAAAATTTTTTACAGTGTATTTTTATTTTTTTTTTCAAACGTGTCATAAAGCCTGTTAAAATATCTTTTTAATGATACCAAGATCATGGAAATCGGTTCAGCCGATTTTGAGTTATTGCATTTTAAATGGAGCACATTTCGACCATTTTCGCGTTTTTTCGAAAACTTTCCCACTGTGCCACGCCCAAAAAATCGCAAAACAGTCATTTCTAAAAATGAGGGTTTGTTTGTGTTGATCAAATTTAGCTATGAACAAAATTTCATCGATATCTGAGGGGGTCGGGTTCAATGCATCTCGATTTTTACATGAAATTCATCTATACACTATATCACTATGTGCTCAGGGTATAATGACTTTGTGCTGGTTTTTGGAAGTACCAAACATATTAAACTAGACCCGTATTTAATTATGTCGATCGACTCAGAATCACTTTCTGAGACGATTTAGCGATGTCCGTCCGTCCGTCTGTCCATCTGTCCATCCGTCTGTGTGTCCATGTAAATCTTGTAATCAAACTACATATATGAATATATAAACATGATAATTGGTATATTAGCTTCCATCGGCCATAGAACGAACGCTATTGAAATTGGTGAAAATCATTCAGACCTAGTCCCCATACAAATGACCCCTACGAAATCGATTAAAATTGTCATATATCCAAATTATCATAGATCTCAGCCAAATTGGGTTTGTGTATGTTTATTGCATCCACTTATCAGTAATCCAAAAATAAACCCTATAGGACAATTCGTCGTCATAGCCTCCATATAAAGCTGCTTCCCGATCTTCACCTAAATCCATCAAAAAACAAAAATATTGCACACATTTTTCTCAGATTTGGTTTGTATATGTTTTTCCAACATATAAGTGACTTCACCAAATATGGTCAGGATCGGTTAATTTTTCGACCTAGTCCCCATATAGATAGAGCATCCTATTGATGAAAATCTATTGTATTTTCAAATATAAATGAATTAAAATAAAAATCGTTATTACCTTAATAACGCAGCTCCAATGAGTATTTTTTCTGTGTGAATAAAATAATTTACCCATTTCATCATTACTAACAAAGTCTGTAGTATGTTTTTATCTTAGAGATACTCATTATTTTGAGATAATCTTTAAGTTTTATTTAAAATTTATCTTCCAACTTAAAATAGTTTGACCCCAAATATTGCTTTCAAATTCATAGCTCTACATTTTTTGTGAATTTCTTGTCAATGGCTCCCAAAAGCATTTTGTGGTTAAAAAAAATTAAACAGGAAACTTATTTTCCCTTCGATAACTTTTGAACTACAATTTTATAACAACCGTTTTTTGCCATCATATCCAAACCATTTAGGGTTAAAGCTGTATCGTACTATTACTTTTATACAAAAATATATTTTTTCTGTTGTACTTGTACACTGTGTTTAGAATAATTTTAACAATTCCCCTTATCTAATGAACTAGTTGTTTAAAGAGAAATTGCAAAATTGGAAGTAATAACGAAATCATTACGACTTTGATTTAAGATTACTAGGATGATTACAAAGAAGGTTTAAAAATTAAATATACATGAAGTTAAAGAATTATTAATTTAAGTCTATTTCTTAGTACAGAGAAAGGCCATATGATTTGTATTCAGTTTATATTTTAACATTTTATTTAAAAAAAATTATGAAATTTATTTTAAAAGTTTTGAAATATTCTCTTCGATTTTTCTCTCTATTTACGGCTAGATTTTGATTTTTAAACTAAAATTTTCTTTGCACTTATAAAGGGTCCGCCATCTAACGTTTTTTTTTTTCAACTAGTGCTTATTTCGTGAATGGTGACACTTAGCTCATGTCTGATTTGACAGATAATTAGTTTTATCCTTCCGCTGAACGAATATGGTTGTGTATATGCTTGAACAATGCTGGGAAATATTGCGACATTACTTTGAAAATCATGGTAATGTTGCAGAATGTGTGCGAAAATTGCGTACGGATTTTGGAAGAAGATAAGCACCGTCAGATCCGTATGTTCGTTATCTTGTGAAAAAAGTGAAAGAAACTGGCATCCTCATCGACAAACCAAAGCTTGAAAAGCCAAAAACAGTGCGTACACCCGAGAATATTGCTGCTGTGGCAGAATGTGTGCGTGAAGCGCCATCAACATTAATTCACCGTCGTTCTCAAGAATTGAACATTTCGGAGGCATCATTGAGACGAATTGTGCATAAAGACCTAGGTAAGACGCCATACAAAGTCCAATTGGTTCAGGAGTTGAAGCCAACTGACCATCCAATGCGTTTTCGCTCGTGGGCCTGCGATCGACTAACAGAAGATGCCGATTTTGCCAAAAAAAATCGTCTTTTCAGATGACGCTGATCTTGACGGGTATGTAAACAAGCAAAATTGTCGCATTTGGGGCACAAAAAACCCCGCACGCAAACATTGAAAAGCCGATACACCCAAAACGAGTCACCTTTGGTGCGGATTTTGGTCCAGAGGCATAATTGGGCCATTTTTCTTCGAAAATGAGCAAGGAGTGGCCGTTACAGTCAATGGCGATCGTTATCGGGCCATGTTGAACGAATTTTTGTTCACAAAAATTGAAGAGGATGATATTGGCAACATTTGGTTTCAACAAGACGGCGCTACGTGCCACACAGCCGAAGCTACACTCGATGTTTTGCGCCCTGTTTTTGAAGATCGCATTATCAGCCGCAGAGCTGATGTCGTTTGGCCACCTCGGAGCTGCGTATTGACACCGTTGGACTATTATTTGTGGGGTGCCCTCAAAGATAAGTGTAACGCCAACAAGCCAGGGACAATTTACGCTTTAAAGGACAATTTTCGTGAAGCCATTGGTGAAATACAGCTGCACACAATCGATAATGTGCTTAAAAATTGGACCGATCGTGTAGGCTACTGCATGGCCAGCCGAGGCAGCCATTTGAATGAAATTATTTTCCATTATTAACCGGAAGGATTGTATTTCTAATAAAAAAAAGAAATTTGAGATAATATTCACTATTACAACATATTAAATAATTTCCTTTAATTGATCGTATTTACTATTCCTAGTTGAAGATTTCAACTTTCGTTAAAATTTTATTGATTTTTCTTTTATCCTCTTGTCTTTCCACTATATACATTTGCATAACTTAAAATTCATTGTTCTGGAGAAAGAGACCACTCAAAGTTTTCATCCAAAATTATGAAAATGAATGTAAACATGAAAGCCTGTGTTAAGTGACTTGAATTAATACTAATTGATATTTGGTTGACATTTAAATGGAATGTGTTCATAAAAAAACAAATGATTTTACACACAAACTGAAAAAATTGCAGAGCAAAAATTTCTTTGAAAAGGCGGCTGGAAGTAGTACATGTAGAAAAATTCTTAAATATAAAATTTTACTTTCGGCTATATAGCAGCCTTCGCTCAATACCTTGCAATGGAAATATCTTGGCTAAAGAAAAAGTTTTTCAATACTTTGTTTTGTAAAGTCTAAACAACTTGGTAGAACATACATAACTACTGGGGTAAAAACATTTCAAGTACACCTCCAAATGACGTACTTCTTCCGTCGCTGCACATAAAAAAAAATTGACTGGAGAAACGAAGATGGTTTTTAAATAATCTGGGTGCGCTGAATATTTCAATTTTTGGAATAAATTGCTTTTTATTAGCCTGGGGTCATATGTGACCCCAATTCCAAAAGGGTTAATGGGGTCATATTTTTTTTCCGAAACCCTAGGCTATTAAGATAAAATATAGTATTTAAAAGTAGAGAACTGATTAATTTTTGGTATAAAGAACTTAGAAAGATTACCTATACTGAATATTTCACAAAAATCCCATTTTCCTTGAAATCCGCAAAAATAAAATCGTTTTCAAAAAATTCTAACATAGGGATTTACATAAAAATTAACAATGTTAATCTCTAGCATATATTTAACAAAACCTTAAAGTGCCAGATCCACTTTTGTAAATTTTGTTTAAGAAAATTTTTTAAAACATGAAAAAGGAGTTTTCAAAATTTTATAAAAAAATTTCCCATTTTCGGTTTCAATGCGCAATAGGTTAACAACGTGGTAATAATAATAATAATTTATATCTAAGTACTTAAAAGTATAGAGACACAAAAATTTTGGCTTTAATCCATTTCTCAAAGTTCAAAAAAATGCCATCAAATTTCATGACATAGTTTTTTTTTTTTGGCACAGAAGTGGTCTGGGGCATTTGCTATTCCTTGGCGAATTTTTATTCCATTATGAAGTTTTATAGGTTTTTCAAAAGATTATTTAGTACTGACCGCGATTCATGTAACAACTGGTCGGAAAAATTAAACTACAGAACAAAATTTTCGTAAAATCTGGAGAAAAAAAAATCATATTTTCCCCATATAAACACTCTTGAATTTTCAATCGATTTCCGGCGTGACTTTTCTTTATTCGATTGTCAACAAACTTCACATTTATTAGTTTTATATAAAAAGGAAACAAACTGGACCCCGCCTTTTCGCAAAATCGCAATTTGAAAAATGTCCATATAACGTAGGACCACTCCAGTGTATATAGTATAGACCATCGTAAATAACTGTAAATTAATCTGTTTCAGGTCATTGGTTTGTTGACTGGTATACCAGGATGTTTCAAAAAATATTGTGGTTTCCTTTGTCTATGGGATAGTCGCGCTAAATGTCATCATTATGTCAGAACAGAGTGGCCAAAAAGAACTGAGTATTCACCAGGAAAACAAAGCATTTCAAATTAACCATTAATTGAACCAAATGACGTTCTTCTTCCGCCACTGCACATAAAATTGGGCCTTTTTAAGAACTTGATCAAGGGTCTGGACAAAGATGGTGCAGCATTTAAATAGTTGTTAGCGGTTTTTCCTAAAATTTCAGCCCTCAGATCAGGAAGCTTTTGAATGATAACAATTTTTCACAATGTTTATTGGATAAAGAATATGCAGCCTGGAAATTTTTCAAGATCATCGTGGACAGTTTTCTTGGAAACAATTAGAGTGAAAACTACAGACAAACTACAGAAAAGTTATCACGAATGTCACTCAAAATGCGTTTTCTTCATTCGAATTTAGATTTTTTTTCACAAAACCTAGATGCGATGAGCGACGAACAAGGGAAGTGTGCTCACCAAGATTTAATAAAAATTGAAAGAAATTATCAAGGACTGTAGGACAAAAGTATGCTGGGAGACTAATGCTGGACTCTAATTCATGAAACCGAACCAACAAAATACAAACGGCGTTCAAACAACGCCATTCACCTTTGAAAATTCATTTATTTTTAAAAAAACTAATTAATAAGTTTTTATTTAAACAACGAATAAAAACATTTTTTGTGTATCTCGAAAACCTGACGTGATAGAGAAAAACCAATTACAGATTCGAATTCAGCCCACCAAATTACCCTAGGAGAGATATTTGGTTGCTCCAGTCCAATACCTTGTTGACTAGTATAAATTTTCGATTAATCTAGATGAATGAATACAGTAGTTTTGACATAGCTGCACATCCAACTTTTGCACTAGTTTATATGCAGATAAGCCAAAAACGTTCTTAAGTTAAACATGCTTACCTGTCGATGTGTGCAAGTATAGAAGTATGTTTTCCCTCTTTCGTGTTTTTGAGATTTTAGATGACTGGGGTTGGCTATTAGCATTTTTAAGATATTTATTGACCGTTTTCTATATCACAAAAATTTTACATCACCATTTATTTTGTATATATATTTTCCTTCATTAAGAGTGGGATTGTAAAATAAGCAAACTTAATAACGTCTTTTTCACACCACTTGTTTTGTTTTGTTGTTCGTAAGAGGCAGCTAAATGTGATTTTTTTATGAAAACAATTTAAAACTTTCAAAAATATGAGGCGTTTATCTTAAATGTGCAGGTACAAAAAGTGCACTTAATGAAAAAAATTATTATCGAGTTTTGAAAATAAAAATCAAAACAAAAATATTGTGCAGTTATAGGCAAAGTGCACTTAAGAACAAGGCAGTTAAGTCAAAACTACTGTATAATACATAAAATTTATTTATTTATTGCGAAACATATAAGCAAAAATTGAACGTAAATATAGAAGCTATATTAAGAACAATAAAAAATGGAAAACCGGTTAACCAAGACTAAAAACCGGACTTTCGATTAACAGGGTTTTAAAAATTTAAGTTAATGGAGAATTGCAAAAAAAAAAATAAGTTTTATAAAAACCGGTTAGGTTAAATTGTCTATATTAAACTTGTAATAGCTTGAGAATTTACTGTGAAATATATGAAACTTTAGGGAGCATGTGTAAAAATCAACATTGTAGGCAAGAAATGACTGGATCGAAACAGAAATTCTTTGTGTTTGGCTGCACTGCATGCTGGACTAGATTATGCATTTTACGCTAACAATCATTTGTAATACTCTTTGATCTTTGATTAGTGCAACTACTTACAACGACATACCATTTTTAGAGATTTTTTAAAAGCGATTATTTATAAAACTGAATTGATTTTCGGTTCATATCTCGCTATGTTTTTTATACGTCCTATCGTAATATTTGTATGTACTACACGAGTACCACTGAACATAGGCTGGTTGCATTAATATTTTCTACACAAATCCCAAAGTTAATTTTTACTATGCTGTTGCTAAATTGTCCGATTTCTCTTAGCTGCATTCCTTGGTAGTGTTCTTTGCTAAGTTGCCGCGTCTTTGAAGACATCATGAGCCGGTTATTTTAAAAGTACATTGTTACCAACTAAACAACAGTTTTGTAATCTGTTTGTCTATTAGTCGGGTAGTCATTTAGTTATTTATTATTTACATACAGCAACAGCAACATATTCTTATAAATGTGCAAACAATTTAACAAACAACAGCTTGAACAACAATTTTTGCATTCGCAAATGTTTTCTTCTACCGAATGGTTGGAATTTTTCATTGGACTACCATTATTGCTGCTGCTGTTGCTGCTACTATTGTACTACTCTACATTTAATTTCTGAATGCAAAACTTTTTAGTTAAATTTTATGCACCCTCTATCAAACATTTCAGTCAGTAAAAAAGGCGTCTTGAGGTATAAAGTGAATTCTATTTAAATTTATTTAGCAAATTTTCTCTTTCATTTCTTTCATGGATTTTACTAATTCCTTACAATAGTTTTGCTGTGCTTTGTCGTCCTGATGTTTTGCTAGTGTATCGTAGGGAATTGTTATGTCGTTGTTATTATTTTGCAGCTGCTAATTTAATTGATTTTTTCGTGTTGGTTTTAAGCTCAGTGAACCATTTATGTAATTAGAATGCTATTGCTGCTTATTGTTTAACCCTTTCACGACCACACCTAAACTGCTGGAAAATTTTTATTTATTTTTTTTTTGTTCGTGGATTCGTACTTACCGAGCCAACATTTCTAGGCAAAAGTTTCGTCAAAAAAAATTTTTTTTAAATCCTTCAAGGAAAAAATTCATGGGCCATATATATCCCATTGGTCGTCAACGGTCAAAATTAGCAACTAATTTACTCCGCTCTAAGCAAGTCAGTGATTTTTGTTTTTATTTTTTACATAGAAAACTGTAGCCTTGGTTTTGTATTTGTTGTAAATTTTTAAATATAGATCACAGAGAATCGATTACTACCTTTTTAGTTTATACTTAAAATGGAAAGGAAAATCGGACCTTTTGCAAAAAACTTTTTCTTTCACAAAAACTGTAATTGCTTCGAAGATTACCATAATTGATTTTATATTTTTGGGATATTTAGAATTAATCCTTTCTAAGTTTTTCATTTATAGTTTAATTAATTGTTGACTTAATATTTTGAATTTTTTTAAGTTAATAAAAATATAAAACTATAAAACGTCTTTTTCACCCGTACTGAACTTTGCTGAATAATAAACCGACTCCAAATATTTTGGTGTTTCTGAAAACCATAAATACTGGTCCATATTATGTCAAAATTTTAATGTTTTCGGTTCAATAATGTCTGAATTAATAAGATCCAAATATCATACCAAAACAAAGCTATAAACGCGACTTTCATCCCATAAGTCTGATCATAAAGCAGTAAACAAACCAATTGAGCAAAAAACTGACCTTGCGGCCCATAGTACTTTGACTGGGCATAAACCAAATTTCAACGATGTGCACATTTTACAAGAAGAGAATAACTATGCGAAGAGATATACTCTATACTCTACACATAATTGATGTACAACCGAATAAAAGACTAAACTTTAAAACAGATACGGACAAATGTGCTCAATTGTACCGGCACACAGTAAACAAATACCGTCAACTTAGACATAAAACTAGTTGAATATATAATGTGAACAGAGATAGACGCTTTCAACTCCGCGGTAATAAAAACAGAAAACACAATGTATGTAATCGTTATTATTATTGTTTAAAATCAATGTTTTTCTGTAAAATTATAAAAAAAAAAAAAAAAATTGTTATTAATTGTAATTATGTTCTAGATTTATGAAGATGAACAGCGATGTTGTTCGAAATATCAAAAATAAAAATAATAATTAAAAAAACCAAAAAGCAAAGAATTTGATTTTTTTATTATTAAAACCACATGACCTTGAGCCTAACAAACCAAAAACCATATTACAACACAACAGGTCAACAATAAAACTATCAACCAAAAACACAATTTACAGACTTTGGGGTCACCGTCTTAGGTCCAGAGAATACATGTGCCATTTTTTTGGTATGGTCTGAAAGCTGTCGACTCAAGTCAGCTTTAAAAAAATCAGTTGCAAAATGTGGAAAATATAAGAAAAAATGAAAATTGTATATATATGTCCAATTGGTCGTGAAAGGGTTAAGCTTGGAAATGGAAAATTTAAATCACAGTTATTGCTGTTTTTTCTCTTTTACTTTAGTTGGCCTTACAATTTGGTGGACTTTCTTATTGAATTAGACTGGCTATTTAGCAACAAAGTTTTCAAAATATTTAGTCCATTCGGTTTTAGTTTCGTGGGTTTCATTATACCCAATACCAGTATGTGGTCAGGGTATTATGAGTTTCTGCCGACCAAAAGTATTTAATCTATACGCATCTTTTATTATGCCGATCGACCGTCCGTCCGTCCGACTGCCTGTCCGTTTGTCTATGTGTCCATGTAAACCTTTTAATCAAACTGCAGGTCGCAAATACGAATATATTCGACGAACTTTTGTATGTAAGCTTCAATTGACCATTTGAGGAACGCTATTGAAATTGTTCAAACTTGGAGTATGTGCAGACCTACAAATGACCCCAAGAGATTGCCTTAAATTGCCATAAGATCCAAACTATTATTTATATCTCGGTCAAATTTAGTTTGTGCATGTTTATCACATCTGTTAATCGGCAGTCCAAAAATAAACACTGTAGGACAATTCTAAGTCATACCTCCCATATAAAGCTGCTTCTCGATCTTCACTTATATCCATCAAAAAAACAAAAATCTTACATAGATTAATCTCAAATTTTGTTTGTATATGTTTTTGTAAAAAATAAGTGACCTTACCAAATATGGTCCGACCTAGTTCCCATATAAATATAACATCCGATATGAACTTTTTCATATCTGAAGACAAAAAAATTAATAACAATACCACTCAAATTTGGTTTAGGCTTATTTTTTATATCCAATTAGTTGGAAATAAGAACCTTTCTCTAAGCGCAAGGCGCTGGGTATCGTATAGTTGGTCCAGACCGAGTATAGTTTTCTTACTTATTTTTGTAATGTAAGGGAAATATGGAAAATATTTAACACAGCGCTAGATGGAGTAGCTACTTTCTCAGCTCATCGTTAGTATCCTTCTGTCTATTACTATTTGACTCAACCATTAGAAAGAAAAGAACATGAGAATTTTTCTTATACGAGAGTTATTAAGAACAAAGTAAGGTTTTTCTAATTTTAGCTTTCTCTACAACTACTATTGTTGTAGTGTGAAAAATATTTTTATAGTTGCCAAATAATTCCTCCAGATGGAACTTTAATGGCATATTGAATATTAATATAATTTTATGAACCATATTTATTACAACCACTTTTGTTATTTTATATTAGATCATTGACAATTGCATTGGACTTCACATTGCTTACAGCTCACGTTGGATTGAAGAATTAATATTTATGTTTTTCAAATAATAAATTTTTTGGTCGGCTTGAGATCTGGAATTTATGAAAACTAGAGCAATATCTAGATTTATGTTGAATATTATTAGTTATGAAATTAGAATTTAATTGAGAAAAACTTATTTAAATTTTTTGAAATTAAGTAAAATCCTTATTTTGTTTAAGAATGTCAGACTAACTTGGCCAGACCTTCTTACCAGCTGCTGAGTACTTATAAACAAAGATTTGGGTAAATTTAAATAAAAAACAAAAACAATAATATTCTAATTATGACTTGTTATAAAACTACGTGAAACGCTTTGGTTGAAAACGATTTAAGAAAATACGAAGAGCTTTTAAAAAAAGACAGTATCGGTAAAAACTTTTATAAATTGTATGGTTTTAAAGATCTTGGGGGTGAAATTATCGAAATTTCATATTTTGGTTTATTATTTAAAGATGACAAACTAACTAAAGACCTCGTTTCCCTTTGTATTCGCAATCAGTTGCCATAATTCTCTATCTGTGGTAGAGTGAAACAATTTTTAGCTTTTATTTTAGAAAATGCTATTATATACGAGTATTTATGATCATCGTTAACTTAACGACTCTGGAATTCTTTCGCACTGGTAACACACAAATGGTTTATGAACTCGATATAATACAATTAATTAATTACAATTAACTAGATAAAGCTAAATAAATGAACTCGATTTAGAAAAAAATACTATAACATACGGATCAGTAAGTCTGAACTTGCCATGTAAAGGGTATTTTTTTAAGCCCGCTAGAACATTAAATCGTAAAAAAGAACACTAAAAATTAAATTTTAATCAAAAAAATTTCTTCAATGGAGGCCAAGTGACAGGTATATTTCTCGAAATCAGCTTATAGCCACAATTTTGATTTCAATAAGTCGATGGTTGTGATTGCCGATGGGCCCGTAGCGCCATCCTGTTAAAACCACATCTTGCTCGGTTCAACGTTACCCATATTTTCAATCAAAAAATCATTAATCCATTGAACGGAATGCGAAATCCGGCTTCATTTTTAAAGTTTTTAGGGTCTATTGTGGATTGGTCTCACTACATATACGGCAATCGTGTTTATTAACAAACCCATTAAGCGTGGATTTTATAAGGATGTAGGCCAAGATGTAAAATTTTCCACTAAGTGGACGGACAGAGGCAAAATTCCAGCGACCGGCAACAAATCAATAAATTTGCATCTTCCTTCTTCCACAATTTCGTTTACAGCACAGATTTTTTTCTTCACTGTACAAATTCCTTCGACATTTTGGTGTTATTGCATCATTTGGAGAATATGTGGTACGAAATCTATCCACAGTTCGAGAGATGGCTTGCTCAGATGGACTATTATGTGCGCTATAAAAATCACGACGTCGTCTATAAGTTAAGCGAATAGTCACTCATTTTTATTAAAAACACATACAAACCAAATTTGAGAAAAATCAGTGCAATATTTTGGTTTTTTAAAGGTTTAAGTCTAGATCGGGAAGCAACTCTGTATGAAGCTATAACTAAGAATTGTCATATAGGGTTTATTTTTGGAGTACTGCGTAAAGGATGTAATAAAACCACATAAAACCAATTTAACCGAGATCTGTATGACAATTTGGATGGTATGGGGGGATTTAGATCAGTTTCAATAGCGTTCCTCACATGGTCGATAAAAGCTTATATACCTAATTTTGTCGATATATATTCATATTTGCGACCTATAGTATAATTACAAGGCTTGCATGTACACACAGCTGGACAAACAGACAGATGGACAGACAGACGGACGGACGGACGAATATCTTTAAATCGCCTCAAATAGTGATTCGATGGATATAATAAAATATGGGTCTACATTAAATATTTTTGATAGTTACCAACATCAGCACAAAGCGTCATTTTGGATTAGTGGGGTAAAATAAAGTTGGTTTAGTTAATGCCAAATCGACCCACAGAGATCCTACAACGCTACTTATTATTTACTCAATATTCAATATAGATTTTGGTTGTATTTTGTATTAATATTTCAAATGTACGAATATTTTTCCGTATGACAGTTTTTCACAAACACATTTTTTGTACTTTCCTTCAAAAACTACTTTTTCTTAAAAATGTACCTTTTCTCAAAAAAGTACCTTTCTTTAAAAAAGTATCTTTTCTCAAAAAAATAACTTTTTTTTTGAAAGTATCTATTTGAGAAAAGTACCTTTCTCAAAAACAAAAATTTTTTTAAAAAAATTAATTTAAAAAGCATTTTCTTAAAAAAGCATATTTTCTTAAAAAAATCACTTTTTTGTAAAAAAAGCTAATTTTCTTTAACAAAAAGTACCTTTTCTTAAAAAAGCACCTTTTCGTAAAAAAGCAAATTTTCTTAAAAAAGTACCAATTATTAAAAGAGTAAATTTTCTTTAAAAAAGAGAAGGTCTCTTAAAAAAGTACATTCTCTTAGAAAGTACCTCTTCTTAAAAAATATCTTTCTTCAAAAAGTACCTTTTCTTGGAAAGGACCTTTTTGTGCTTTCATTTACTGCCTTTAAATGTCGAATAATTTACTAGCTGCTTTTATTAGGCGACTTAAGCGACTTTCATCTATAACATTAACGAAAAAGTAATTAAATATAAAATTTGAAATATGCGATTACTTTTGGGGCATATTTATATATTTATTTTACTTTACATTTTGGTTGTTTATTATATAGCTCTTAAATCGAATTTTCTCGTTTATCAAAACCTTTCAAGTTTTAAAGAAAAAACAGAATGAATAGATATAATATCAAACTTTAAAATCATAGCAGCATGTAAATGCAATTGCAATCACGGCTCTGCATGAATTTACTCTATAGAAATCAAATGAAAATTAATGTTTGTGTATGAACAACATGAATGAAATTCTTTTAATACACGAGAAGTCATAAAACATTAAATTTACACTGTCTGCACCATCCTATGAAATTCAATTAAATCAAAGATATTACTTTAATGCCGGAGTCTTAAACTCGTAAGGTTTGTGCGAAAATAGTTCTCAGTAGAGATAATTTAAAAATGTATTGAATTTAATTCATCGAAATATTTTTTTTACTTTAATTGGTTAAGATGCAAAGTTGCTCCGCTTCAACACTATGCACATTATATTTATTTATAGTGTACAAAAGCTTTTCTTAATTTTTTATAAACCAGAGCAAAGTTTTTTATATTAAAGACAATTAAATTTCATTGCAGCAAAACGAACAAAGGCTAAGATGTCATAACCATGTTGGTCTCCATAGCCATTCAACACAATCCAAAAAAACAACTAAGGAAAGCTCTAGTGTCTAGAGAATTGCATTGTCTTACTTGCAGGGATAAGAATCAGAAACATTAAGTTACAGTAGCTCAAAATGGAAATCTAACCTTTATGGTGAAAATTTGGTAATAATATTTATATTTTACCTTTAAATAACATCCAGTAACCATTTGCGCTCCAAAAAAAAAATAATAATTTCCTTAGCTTCTAAAACGTCATTTTCATAAAAGTGTAAAAGAAATTTTCCAGTCTCAAAATAGTTTTTGATTCCGTTTTGAATTATTAAAGAATATTTTTAAAAATATAATATTTTCAGCTTATTCATTCGAAACTACTTTTTAACATTTTTTAAATTAAAATTCAGTTCTATAATTAATTTTTGTACGAATAGTAACAAATACCTTGCATTTTATGTGTTATTTTGAAAAACATCTCATTTCAGTTTTGTTCTTATTTGCACAACCGTTTGCTTTAGGCTTAATAAATAACTTTGTAGTTTACGTTCAGCTAATTTTAATATGCAAACGAGTAGAACAACAACCAAACTTGATTTCATCAGTGGACCATTAGGGAATGTTGGTTGCTATTATATATAATATATTAAGCAGCAGGAGAACAGACATATTATTATGATAGTCTAGTAAATTTTTTTGCTAAATTCACACTGGCGATGGCGTGGTGATGGAACGACTTCTGTGTGAAAGTCGCTCTGTTTATTAGTGTTACTTCATCATCAGCGAAATATGCTAGAGGCATATAATTTTTTTTTTATGCATTTATTTTTTATACTATTTATTTCCTTGCATTGTAGTTTATGCTATTTAATTTATTTTAACAAGACAGCCCACGGTTTTAAAAAATTGTTAAAGAGCCAAAATGTTCTAACTTTTGTTATACAAAATTGCAGCTTCGGTCAAAATAAAAGCAGGTCCTTAAAAGCCTTGTGCCACGGTATTGGACTAATTCATTACTTTTTTCCATCGCTTCCAATAAAGTTTTTTTAGATATTTACCGCCAGCTTAAAGGAGTTACATATTTAAAATTGGCAGTTCTTAATTTAATAAAATTTATATTTTTTCTTTGGCAAACTTAATTCAAAAATAAATCTACCGATGGAAATTAAAACCAAATCCAATTGTACAAATCTATACTATCTGCTAAAATAAAGAGGTAATGTGCGTTTGTTTGTTCGTTTGTAGGAGGTAATCTCCGTAACTGCTCATCTGATTTTAAAAATGTTGGCCTCAATATTTCGAATGGTTCTTAAGGATGGACACAGGCTTTAAATTTTTTCATACTTTTAGTGGGCGTGGCACCTCCCATATAAAGTGAACTTTTAACATCATATATATCGAGTACTATGACAGAGAGAACTTTGCAAATTTGTGTGATGTCAGCTATTATTACTGTTAGTAGCGATGCCAAAAAAGAGCGGGATCGGATAAGTGCCACGCCACCTCCCATACAAAGCAATAATTCAATATTATATATCTCGAGTACTATGTTATAGACAGCCTTGCAAATTTATTTGAGCTCATCTATTATTAATGTGTGTAGTCGGACAAAACATGGGCTGGATCGGACCACTGCGTCATGCACCTCCTATACAAAGTAAGTATGAAATGCTACGAAAGCGAAAGTCTTGAAACTTTTGAAAAGTACATTAATTATGAATGTGAGTAGTCGTGGAAAATATGGGCGGAACCGTCAAATTCAAAAATCTATTAAATTAAAAATCGCCCAAATCAAAAATCGCCAAAACCGAAAATCGCTAAAATGAAATATTTCCAAACGGTATTCTAAATTCAAGGCCAATCGTTAAGTGTAATTTAATATGTACCTTGCTCCTGAGTAGGAACGCCGAAAATTTTTAAAACTGTGGCACCGAATGAAAAAACAAAAAATATTGTATATTAGCAAGCATTGAAATAAAAAAATATAAAACCAACATCGTCAGAGAGAATTATCAATTATCACTCATGCCAGCCAAGAAATATTATCATGAGTACAGCAAACAATTTTATCAAGAGGTCATTAACGATCAGTGATTCATAACTATAACATGACGAGGATAGAAGATATATTAGAAAAGAACTCATTCCCGGATAATATAATTAAAAAACTTGTAAAAATAAATAGAAATAATACTAACAACATCACTAGAAAGAAACCTACAATATCATACAAATAGGTAACCTACGTACCCAGAATCTCAGAGCGTATTAAGAAATCGGACATATACAACAAGGAAAAATACAAAATAGTACCAAAACACGTTATCACATTAAGACAACTTTTCTGCAACACAAATCAAATCAAATCTAATTTATAAAATAAAATTCGAAGGCGACAAAAGCAACATATCCAATCAGGTATATGTTGGAACAACTAAGAATAAATTAATAACTAGATTAGGAGGAAATAGAAAGAACTTGACAACACAAAAAACAGGACTTGCGGCCCACTGTGTGGAGAGAGGACATACACCAGACTTTGAAAATGTGGAGATTATACACACGGAAGAGAATTAAAAGAATTATTAACATACCAAAGGAAAATAGATACACAAAATTTTACACATGGCTGTAGACATATAATTAGAAAGATGAAATAAGTTCACTTAGGCCCAGTTTTTGAGATGTCAGTTAAACTTAGTTTAGTTAAACCGAGAATTAATTCTTTCAGACATATCTAAATTCATAAAGGAATTGATGAATAAATTCTGGGTTTAACAAAACTAGGTTTAACTGATATCTTAAAAACTGAGTCTTAGTGCAATATTAGATGTAAACTCGTTTACACGCCATGTATTTTTGATTACTGTTACGCGCCTTTTTTTGTGAGATTATTTTTTTTTCTATGGATTTTTATGTCTGTTATTGTCTTTGTTGCACAGTAATTATGTTTTGTTATTCTTATAATTTAAGATCCTGAAGATGCCAACCAAAGGTTGGCGAAATATTGAAAAATAAATTGATAAAAATAAAATCATTATAAACAGACCTCGAGCTGGGAGAAATTAAATTAAAATTAAAGCATAAGGTCGAATAAAAATAATCATTTGAGAAAAAAAAATATTAAATAAATGAAATAAAATATTTTAATTGCTCAACACAAACTTCGTAGGAAAAATTGATTATGAAATAAAACATGTCAGTAAGTCTCGACAGGGCATGCTAGTTTTTCATAGAGAAATTAAATCCAATTTATACAAATGTTTCATAAACAATCTTTTTTTTTCTTTCGTTTATTGATTACTAATGAAATATAATACACTATAATAAACAATAGTTAACAAAATCTATTTTTTGGTATATACAATGGCCCTTGATAGAGTACTTTTTTCTACTTTGAAAATTGTTTCCCATATATAAGTTTTCGTTTGAGTTACATGAATTATAAAAAAAAAAAATAATCGTACCTATCATGCCTAAAGCCTTTAAAAGAGATTTGTGTGTAAAAGCCTGAGAGAATTATTTTTATAACAATAAATTGTAATTTTTGGGTTTAGAATATTTTTTCTGTCAACCAAAAATTCATCAAAATCGAAAAAAAAAAACTAATCGGCTTGATAATTACAACAATAGCGATGATTTAAAAATTTCTTATACCAAACCGCACATCTAAGCTTACCTATCATCTTTATGCCAAGCTACTGTAAATTTAATATTGTTTACTTTCCTAAATGTTTCATCACAGGTGGAAAAAGCATTTTTTACAAAATTTAAAAATCTATCATTTAACTCACAAGCCAAATAATCAAAATACTCAGTTAGCACCATCAAAGCAAATTCAGAAACTTCACATCTTTTCAGCCCATAAAAATGAATTAACTTTTTGTCTAAAATATATTTTTTTAACAAACGCAGAAATCAAATGAAACAAAATATTTTGGATTTCGCATCACTCAGGGTCCATTTCCCATAACAATAGCTTACTAAAAATATTTAATTTTTCGAACATTTCGAATATTTGTTGATTTCAGGCAAGTTAATTCACCAAAAAAAGTAAAAATTTCATGAATATCTTCAAGAATTTCACCTAAATTGAAGATCTCAGTATTCCTCTGAGCTAAATTTTGAAGGTTAAAATGTTCTTAATATATTCCAACATCAATTTAATTATTTTACCAAATTTAACACCTAATATCGTTTTTTTTTTAAACGTTTATTTTATCAAAAAAAATTATATTATTATAAATAAACAAACAGTATAATAATTTTTTTTTTTTATTTATAATAATATGTAACATAATTTTTAGTAATATTTACAATTTGATATACAAAAGTGTATTTATTTATAAAGGTTCAAATATAAGACAAAATTTTTTTTGAAAAAATCTCACTTTTATATATTAAGGGAATAAAATGTATGGTCCAGTGATAAAATTAAGGAAAATAAATTAGTCGGCAAGCCACCAATATTTTTCAGTATTAAGATGTGGTCTCGTGTGCTTATCCTTTAGGTAAACACTAGTGTCGAATCCAATATTGTCGGTTGTTAATTGATTACTTGCTATGGCTTTTGTGTTGGCTCTTCTATAAATATGGTAGATTATAGGTATGCCTATTTCATTCTGGATATATCCATTTTTATCTAGGAAGAGAAAGGCTTCTGGTGGAATGTAACCCGTTTGTAGGGTTTTAGATATATACTCATAATTGGTGTAATATGGCCCCATAATGTAATTATTTTCGAAATTATCTGTACTTTTAACAATAAGATTTCTTATTAAATGTATAATAAAGTTATCAATCCTGCTTACTTTCGCTTCCTTATACAGTATTTTGTTTGATATAAACTTTTTGTAATCGCTATTTGAAGATAGCGAGGTACAGTTCCTTAGGCATTTTCTTTCAAATACTCTTATTTTTTCCATATAAGATAGAGATATGTTGTACCAAATTTGGCAACCATACGTAAGAATTATTAAGGACTGATGGGCAATTCCATATGTGACGGAATGACATTTTGAGTTGTAGAATTGAAGTTAAGGATATTCTACAAAGCTATTTTGAATTGAAAATTCATTCTACAGTTTGAAAATGATTGTTAATGATTAAGAGATTTAAAAAAAACTCAGAAACAATTTTTACACTATTTTATCCTTTTATTTTTGAGTAATTCCTCATTGTGTGACGGAATGACATTTTTGCTATTATGACTCTGTCCTGGTATTAAAAAATGGGAACTTTTGTAAATTAAGAAGCAAGTCAGATTTTAAACTAATGCATATTTTACATATGATATATAAGGAATATAAAATTATAATTTAGAGCAACTGGCCTGTAATAGTTTCGAATTTATTAACTGTCATTACAGTCATTCCGTCACGTCAAATGACAGTTAATAAATTCAAATGACAGTTAATAATTCGATTCGGAATGACTAAAGTTTTTTAAACATGTATTAAAAGAAAATTGAGTAAACAAATAAATTTTGTATTTTTTTTATTATTTAGAATGTTTGTAAGGAATTACATTATGTAACTTGGAACATATTTTAATATATTTTTAAACTTACTTCATATGAATGAAAAAATATTTTTTTTCATAAAAGTTGACATTTTTATGGAATTGCCCTGATACATAATTATTTTAACCCTTGCTTTGATAAATTTTGAAAAAAATAATCTTTTATATAAGAAAAATGCCTTTTGGGCTTTCATAAGCTGGATATTAATATGATCATTAAAATATAGAAATTTATCTAAATTAATACCTAGGTACTTAACAATTTGTTTGCTTGGGATAAGCGTATTATTAAGAGATTTAACACCAAAGGATTTCCAATTACGTTTTATGTTGTTGTTACATTTCCCCTACAGGGGGACGGAAAAGAATTGTTTCGCATTTATTTAGATTGATTTTCATTTGCCAGTCTATTGTATATTTTTCTATACAATAAAAGTACTTTTGTAATTTTTTGTTAATTTTTTCAATTTTATCATCGGAGTGATAGATAATAATGTAATAATGTTTTCAATTTTGTTTAAAAGATCATGTATATATATATTAAATAGAATTGGTGCATTTACGGTTCCTTGTTGCAATCCATTCACAATGAGAAATTTCTTGGAACTTAATCTCTTTCCATCCCAAACTTGAAAGCATTTATTATTTAGCATATTATGTATTAAAATAATTAAATATATTGGAAATCCATAATTCAATAACTTTGAAATTAATCCAGGGATCCAGATATTATCAAAGGCCTTTTCAAAATCCACTAAGCAAGCTCCAGGACCTAAGGACTTATTTAAGTTCCATTGTATATTTGAAACTAACAAATGTATCGCATGGACTGTAGAATGTTTGAACTTAAAACCGAATTGCCTGTCATTTATTAAATTCTTTTCTTTACACTGTTTTATTACATTATTATTGATGCAAACCGCAAAAACTTGGCTTATGTTTGGAAGTAAGCGGATTGCTCGCAAGTTACTTGGATTGCTGGAGTCTTTACCTTTCTTAGGTATGACAACCTCTTTACCTATTTTCCACGCATAAGGAAAGTATGAGTTATTTAACATATTGTTAGAAAGAGTACAATACTCCAAGATAATTTCGTCTGGCACATTTTTTAATACAATGTTAGGAATATTATCAACACCTGACGATAATTTCTTTCTTAAATTTTTGAATATATATATAATTTTATCCCTAGAAATAAAATAATTATTTATGAGAGCTTCCGTGAATTCATTGGCCTTTTTGCATGTTCTAAATGTGGTAATGGTTGATTTATTGTATTCATGATGATTTTTGTCTGCCAAAAATCTAGAGAAACAAGTATCAACTTCAACATGGAAGTAGTTATCTGCATCGATCTCCTTATGAGAGTGAACTGATTCTAAGAAGGTTCCAATAACATTTAAGTTTTGCTCCTCATCAATTATCAAAAAGTCGCCGCTATTAATATCCTTTTCTAACAAGTCAGAGTTTGTTCCTGCATGTTTTATCCACCTTTCATTTTCTTGAGGTACTCTAATAATGTTCGCATTAAACGGTTGTGTGGTTTTAAACTGTTTTTTAGTTTCACTAAACATGTTTGAAGGGTCTTTTTGGTCAATTTTCTTCAGTTTATCGTAATAATGTTTATTAACTGCCAGAGTCAAGTTATCATTTATAAGTTTTTTTATGAGTTTTAGTTGCGATTTAAATATATTTATTTCTGGTTGAGACAAATTTATTTCTAGTCTATTGTGTTTTTTAATTATAGTTACTATTTTGCTTATTTCATCTTGAAGTTTCTTTAATATTAGATTAGAAAATTTCTCAAAAGGATTGTGTTATTTTAATTTTGGCACTGCTTTTTGAATTGAATTATGAATAAATTGATCAATTCTACAAAGATAATAATCTATTTCCGCATTTGTTAAGTTTCGACTGATTGTCCTTCAATTCAGAACAGATATTATTTTTGAATTTCTTCCAATTAGCCTTGATATAATTAAATTTCAATATGGGTGTTTCTTTGAACAGAGTAAGTGGATGATCACTTTCCACTTTTAAGATTTGGATCTTGATAGCATTGTGATCGCTATCGTAATCAAGGGTTTCTAGACAATTTAAAGTATTATTAAGTTTATGAATAACTAATCGTGAGTCTGCTATACATAAATCTAGATATGATCCACATCGTGGGTCTGATGGAAGGCTAGAAGCGAGCAAAATACTTCTAAACATAATTTCATAACATGAAAACCATTCCTTTAATTTATTACCTTGGGGGTTACACGTATTGTTATAAAAGTGATTTAGATTTTCTAACTTTAAAGATTGAAAAAGTAACAATAATTTGGATTTGAGATGGTTGCAATTTTTTCCAGAGGGAAAATACGCTGATATTACAAATAAAAACTTATTTGATGCTAAAGGTATTTTTACAACACATGCTTCTAAAAATTTTAATTTATTAATACTAATGTTAGTAACACTATTACACTTAATACCATTTTTTTATCAGAATAGCAGTTCCACCGCCTCTTTTAGAGTCCTTTCTATCTTTACGTAATAAACAATAGTTTTCAAAATGTAGTTTATGTTTAGCGTTAAGTTTAGTTTCATTAAGTAATACTAAATCAGGATGGTATTTCTTTATAAATAGATTTAAATCGTATCTTCTACTTAATTTAATTATCGAATTAACATTTATGTGAATAATACTGAGTTTTTTTTTCAATTGTTTCAGCCATTGTACTAAATTAAGCTTCTAGCATAGAGAAAAAAATGTCTATTCTAGACGTTTGGATTTGTAATTGTTTATTAAAGTTTAATAATTGATTTGCCAAGCTTTGCATAGAGTTATTTAGTCGTTCAAGTACAGGGTTGCCCATATTCGACGGACCCATGTTTGTTTTAAAAAAATCAAAGAAAAAAATAAAAATTTGGCGGTTGGCAATCTTAATCATATAATTTGTTCCAAGTAGATTTGTTTACATCAATTTTTGAATATGATATCTCTCAAATGGCCGCCTCTGGCGTTGATGGCGTATTGTGCCCTTTTTGCAGCATTTTCCATCGTTTTCGCCAACATTTCGGCCGGAATAGCGGCTATTTCTTCACGAATGTTGTCCTTGAGCTCTTCTACGGTCCTTGGCTTGTTAACGTAAACCTTTGACTTCAAATATCCCCACAAGAAGAAGTCAGGCGGCGTCATATCGGGCGAACGCGGTGGCCAGTCCAAATCACCCCTTTTCGACATCAAACGGCCCGGAAACAAATTCTTCAGAAAATCGATTGTTATGCGACTTGTGTGCGGTGGAGCGCCGTCTTGTTGAAACCAGAACTGCCTCATACGCTTTCGACGAATAATTGGCATCACAAAATTGGTCATCATGTCGCGACAACGCTCTTGGTTGATGGTAACAGCAAGGCCATTTTCATTTTGGAAGAAAAACGGCCCAATGACCGTTTTCGCACTAACGCCGCACCAAACTGTGGCTTTTTCATCATGAAGAGGCACTTCTTGAATCTCCTGAGGATTTTCAGTGGCGTAAATACGGCAATTTTGCTT
This sequence comes from Cordilura impudica, assembly GCA_963682025.1. Taxonomy (NCBI): domain Eukaryota; kingdom Metazoa; phylum Arthropoda; class Insecta; order Diptera; family Scathophagidae; genus Cordilura; species Cordilura impudica. The sequence continues at coordinate 305,432,786 of OY821518.1, forward strand.
ATTTACGGACCCATTCAATGTGAAATGGGCTTCATCGGACATGATAATTTTGTTCCAAAATTGCTCGTCATCTTCGGCCATTCGATGACTCTTTGGGCCCATTCCAATCGACGAGGCTTATCCACAGGCAACAATGTTTGCGTCAATTGAATTTTGTACGGGAACAAATGCAAATCAACGCGAATAATCCGTTGTAAAGTGGACCGAGCCATGCCCAACTGCTGAGAACGGCGTTTTTGGGATGTTCTTGGAGACCTCTCAACACTGGCTCCTACGGCAGCGATATTCTCGGCCGATCGCCTTGGTCGACTTTTATTTGGCCTCTTCGGATTAGAAAGAGCCTCACCAGTCGAAAATTTTTCGTATAAACGCTTAATGGTGTTCTTAGAAGGCACATTTTTTAATATTTTAAAAGCACGTTGAGTTTTCATAATTGACTTGTTCTGTTGAATGTAAATTTCAACTATTTCAGAGCGCTCGCGTGGCGTGTATTGTTGCATGGTAAAAATCTGCTTGGACTGACGCTTCAAACGCGGTATGTCTTTAAGCGATCTGACATCTCTGTCAAAAGTTATGGCGTTGCCAGATGGGTCCGTCGAATATGGGCAACCCTGTACATTGTTAATTGAGTTGTTGATGTTTTCCATGTGTGGGTTGTTGTTTCTCACCACATTGGCGAAACTTATGTTGTCATTAATGTAAACAAATGGATTCTTTGTTCGTTTTTGTAAAAGAGTTTGTTTTTTAGCACGCAACCTTTGCTGAATTTCTTTATATCTTACGCATCTTTTGTAGGATGCTGGATGACCATATTTATTGCATAAAACACAAAATAGTTTTTCTCTCTCCATATCAGGGACTTCTATTAAGGTACATTTTCCAATGTCATGATTTTGATTACATTTACACATCGTCGGGGTAAAAAGCAATTAGCTGCGCTGTGGAAGAAACGTTGACAATTCCTACACTGTGATATTTCTGGCTTTCTAAGAGCTTCCCATCGTATGCACCGGTATAGAAGGCTTTTAATAGTTTTTAATTCATTTATTTTACTTTCTCCACTAATTTGAACCAAAAAAATTGGTAACTCTTGTCCACTGTTTAGTGATTTTTTAGTTGTAAATGTATTAACTTTTAGAAATTTAAGATTATCACTCTCGAATGTTTTTAATTCATCTAATATTTCTTTTGGGTCATTATTGGCACTTAGGCCCTTTAATAAGTAAGTCTTTGTCTTCATGTCTTTGGGTGTAAACGAAAAAAAATTTGTTTTTGTTTTTTATAAATATGCTTTAATTCTGTAGTAATCTTCAGCTGATGATGTATATAAAGATAATTTGTTATTGTTTAATTCTTTAATTTTGAATTCTGTTATGTTAAGGCCATCCTTAATAAACTCAATGAGTTTTTTCGATTCTACATTATATATATTTATTGGTGGGTTTTTTTTATTTTTGTTTTGATGGTTTTCAGTGTTTTCTTTGTTATTGTTGGTATCAATCATTGCAGTTCTATTTGCATAAATGTTTTTTATTGTAGTGGGTCTCTCTTTCTCTTTCACATGCTTTTCGAAATTTGTTAACACTTCTTGATTGCAGTTCTCGTCATTGTCAAGAACTGACCAGTAGTTATTTTTTAAGTGCTTCGCCATTGGGTCTATATTTAAGTCACTTTTTCTTTTTTATCATTTTCTTTAATAGGATTATTGTCGTTTAATACTGATTGATTTTGTTGTTATTTTTGTTATTGTCATTTTTTTTAATTTTGAGATCAGAGCATCATGCTCACTCATTTTTTAGTAATTTGTTTCGTTTAAACAGTCTATAGCTCTTGTTTTTAGTGAAAAATAAACACAATTTATACAGGAACAACGCGATTTAAAACTGCGTAAGAACATAAAGAATAAATGCACAGTGCGTACACGATTTAGAAAATCGATCACCGTTGTACGTCTGTCTATCATGACAGTCACGATTGAACTCAACACCTAATATCTGTTGAGTCCATACCGCCATATTGATAACCTATATCTTGTATTAAGTCCCAAGCTTTAGACTTTCAGCAAAAATTCGAAGTTACACACTTAATTTCACCATTGTGCAGAGCAAGAACCATTCACTTTCCAAAAACAATGCTGCACAGTGTTATTTAATACTGTCTGCCTTAATTCAGAAAATATAATATAATCCTTATTATTATTTGTATTATTTACCAAACATTCCACATATATATGCCTAAAGAAAGCCATAACAATAGCTTATTGTTTGTTGTTGATTGTTGTCTAAAAATTTTACCTTCGCTCAGAGCATTGTCTTTTGTTATCAACAAAACATTTAAAAAAATATATATTTTAACAAAATTATATCCTTCAATGTCATCACATTATTATGCAGTGCCTCGGGCCTCCTTTGTAATTTTTGTTTTCTATTCATCAGTTATTTTAATCAAATGCATTAACTAGTTTACTAGTGTATGGTTGCCATTGCCTCAGGGTTGAGGGTGGATGTGACATTAAATAAACAAGCTTAAACAGTACAATTAGTGCCAGTTAAAGACTTGACAAAGGGATTCATAATACAGAAAAATTTGTAACAAATCATGATAATCCCTGTGACAAAGGTAGTTAAAGGTAAATACCCCCCTGCTACATACTAGTTTAGTTATAAAATTAAATTTTAAGGAAAAAAAATCTATTTTCTAATAATTATATTTAGCAGTGTAAGCTTAAGAATAAACATTTTTTAATAACAGATAAAGCTTTAAGATAATGCAGTAAATAGAATTAATTTTATGCAAAATTATTAGGATAAAATAAAATCTAATATATAAAAATGGAGTTTTGTACGTATGTTTGTAGTTTATAAGAGGCTACACCACTGAACCGATCGTCCAGAAATTTGTACAATAGGTAACTGCCTATCCGGAAGGAAAAATAGTCTATATTTTACGGATTTTTATCGTGGCACCTTCCATAATTTGAACATCTATTATCTGGAGTACTACGACAGGGTGGCCGTTAATAAAAAAAAGTGTTCACACTGTCGCTCCCAACCCCTAGAAATATGCAAATAGCAAAAAAACTGAGAAATAAAAAGTTTTGGGCCAATCAAGTGTGTTTATACGGGGAAAATATGACTTTTTTTTCAGAATTTACGAAAATTTCTTTCTAAAGTTTAACTTATCTGCCAAGTTGTTATATAATTCGAGATTAATGTTACATTGTCTTCCCAAAAAGCTATAAAACTTAAAAATCGAATAAAAAGTCGCCAAGAAATAGCAAATGCCCCAGATCACTTATGTGCCAAAAAAAAAAACTATGTCATGAAATCTGATGGCATTTTTTTCAATTTTGAGAAATTAATTAAAGCCATAATTTTTTGTTGGTCTCTATACTTATAAGTACTCAGATATGAAGTATTGTTTTATTACCATGTTGTTAACCTATTGCGCATTGAGACCGAATATGGGAAATTTTTTTGATAAAATTTTGAAAACTCCTTTTTCAAGTTTTAAAAAATTTTCTTAAACAAAATTTTTAAAAGTGGATTTGCTACTTTAGGGTTTTGTTAAATATATGTCGGAGATTAACTGTGTGAATTTTCAGGTAAATCCCTATGCCAGAATTTTTTTGCCAAGTATTTTATTTTTGCGGATTTCGAGAAGAATGGGATTTTTGGGAAATAATCTGTTAATGTACTCTTTCTTAATACTTTGTATCAAAACTTCATAATTTTTCTACTTTTAAATGTTATATTTTATCTTCATAGCATAGGGTTTCGGAAAAAAAAACATGACTCCATTAACCCTTTTGGAATTGGGGTCACATATGACTCCAAGCTAATAATAAAAGACAATTTATTCAAAAAATTCAAATATTTTGTAAGTGCTGTCCAATTTTTAGATGCGACACTTAAAATATAATAACCAAATGTGTAGAAGTTTCCCTCCAAAAATTTGGGATAAATCCGAGAACGTTAACCCATTATTTACAAGGCCAGCTTTGGCTTTTAAGATATTTTTAAATAAAAATGACCTAAAACGAGTTATACTATTAAACTCGTTGATACCACTATTTAGAATTTAAGAAAAATAATTCGGTTAATTTTTATTTGTGTAACCATTCAGTGCTCCTGAGATCAAAATAATCCATTGTGATATATCTTTGGTGCAGTTATTTGCTTATTGCTCGCGAATATAAATTAAAACAACTTTTAACCAATTTTGTTATAAAATTACTTTTGTAATAAAGTAATAGTTGGATTCATTGCTGTCTCACCCACCAATTTGGTGGATATTGATAAAAAACGCCAAAAAAAATTTTTCAGGTCAATCGGTGAAGATGCCATTACTTATAATGGTTGACATTTTTTGATTTTATATAATCGGTCGCTTTATATTATCTTCAATGTCACCTACATGTTTTGAAACTTCTACCATTTTATTTCCCAGTTTTAATTAGTTTATTAAATAAAAGTAAATTTTAAATATAATAATATATATAAAAGGTAATATTAAATTAATACTACTCTTAATGGAATAAATTACAAAATTAAATCAAAGTGAATTTCAAAAAAACTTCCTATTTTTTAGACATATGACCTAAGTTGTTTTAATTTATATTCGCGAGCAATAAGCAGATAATTGCACAAGAGATATATCACAATGGATAATTTTGATCTCAGGAGCACTGAAGGGTAACATAAATTATTTTTCTTAAATTCTAAATAGTGGTATCAACGAGTTTATTAGAAAAACTCGTCTTAGGTCATTTTTATTTTAAAATATCTTAAAATCCAAAGCTGGCCTTGGCAAATAATGGGTTAACGTTCTCGGATTTATCCCAAATTTTTGGAGCGAAACTTCTACGCATTTGGTTATTATATTTTAAGTGTCGCATCTAAAAATTGGATAGCACTTACAAAATATTTGAACTTTTTACATAAATTGGCTTTTATTAGTTTGGGGTCATATGTGACTCCAATTCAAAAAGGGTTAAGGGAGTCATATTATTTTTTTTCCGAAATCCTAGGCTATTAAGATAAAATATAACATTTTGTTAATTTGATAATATTTGTCTCGAAAAAAATGGTTGAACAAAAGAAAACACAATCAGTTTATATTTGCTAAATCGTTATAATAATTTATTAAAAATAATTCGGGGGTTAATTTCTCCGTACGTACCGTAATCAGCTGGGGTATACAAGCGTATAAAAAAGCTTTTTTTTTTCCTTTTTTAATACATAAAAAGCACTTAGACGCCAAATAGAAAACAAAGGATAAGATAAAAAAAAAAGATAAAAGGCACGGAACAGTAACAGGCCCTTTTACACGATCTGCGCTTAAACACATTTACAGAATATTTCACAAAAATCCAATTTTTCTCGAAATGCGCAAAAATAAATTCCTTGTCAAAAAAATTCTGGCAGAGGGATTTACTTAAAAACTCACACAGTTAATCTGCAACATGTATTTAATAAAACCTTAAAGTGATAGATTCAGTTTTTTAAATTTTGTTTAAGAAAATTTTTTCAAACTTGAAAAAGGAGTTTTAAAAATTTTATCAAAAAAATTTCCAATTTTCGGTCAAACAATACTTCATATCTGAGTACTTGTTAGTATAGAGACCAAAAAAGAATGATGGCTTTAATCAATTTCTCAAAGTTGAAAAAATGCCAACAAATTTCATGACCTATTTTTTTTTTTTTTTTTGGCACAAAAGTGGTCTGGGGCATTTGCTATTTCTCGGCGAGGTTTTATTCGATTTTGAAGTTTTATAGCCCTTTGAAGGGATAATTTAATACTGATCCTGAATTGTATAACAGCTTGTCGGAAAAGTGAAACTATGGAACGAAATTATCGTAAAATCTGAAAAAAGCTATATTTTCCCCATATAAACACACTTGAAATTTTCAATGGCTTTCCGCCACGACTAAAAGTTTTTTGATTGGCCCAAAATTTTGTATTTCTCAGTTTTTGCTATTCGCATATTTCTAAGGAGTGAGACCGACAGTTTGAACACTTTTTTTTATTAAGGGCCACGCTACTCTCCAGTGTCTCAGTTTCATCTTTTGAAAGAATGTTATTATAATCTTGAATAAGTTTGACACTTTACATATTAAACTAATTTGAAGAATTGCGAAAAACTGGGTGGGATCGGACCAATGAGCGTGTCACGTGTCCGAGTTCATGTTATTACTGTAAGTAGTTTCCCAAATTATGAGCAGAATCAGACCAATGGGCGTGGCACCTTCTATACAAAAAATATGAAGTACCATGGAAATGACAGTCTTGAAACTTTTGACAAGTACATAAATTACCAATGTTATTAGTAATGGAAAATATGGGCGGAATCGTCAAAATCAAAAATCCCCAAAATCGAAAATCGCGAATAACAAAAATCGCCAAAATCAAAAATTGCCACAATCGAAAATTGAGAATCGAAATTGCAAAAAACAAAAACACCAAAAATCAGAAATCGAAAAAATCAAAAATGGCCAAAATTTTCTACAGTATGTTTTCCCAGTTTTTTGTGTCTTTACGATGGGTGTAGCGTAGCGCATCGAGTAACTGCTATTATATTACAAAACAAAATAAAATAAAACACAGTATTTTTTTTTTTTTTTTTTGAAATATGGTACCAAATATAAGTGTTTGCCGCTTCCCACACATATCTAAATATATTGCTTTCGGTTTCATTAGTCCCTTTGTTAGTCATTCATATAACAGGTAACGTCTGCTTAAACTGCCGGTCATCACTTGGAAAACGAAACGGAAACGGAAGTGCAAAACAACAGTGATAACAAATTCAGTCTTCAGTAAACATCACAGTTGACACAAGTAAAACATATTTATACGAACGAAGTCATGCACACTAATTGTGCATGTTATTTTTAGTTTGTATGTCATCAAGAATGGCTGATTTTTAATGTTTATCTATTTATATACAAGTATATAATAACTTCTGCTTACTATTTAATAGTGCAACGTTTATTTGAAATTCATCAGAGCCGATGGCGTTAGCAGCTAGTGCTTACTTAATATAATTTTGTAATAATTTATTATTACATAGTTATTAATATAAATAAATAAATAAATTAAATTCATCACTTCAAATTCAATAAATAGAGTCGGAAAATTTAATAGTTAATAAAAACAGAATGTTAATTAAAATGCTGTAATAAATCTGATTTAAATATTTTATATTAAAATATTCATTAACAAAAAAATCTTATTTGGAAATCTCCTCTAATGAAATGTTATAAGAAAATTTGATACCTTAACTACCATTCCGAGAGGCGATGAATTTCAAGTCAGGGTGAAAGTACTAGACCAGTATAGTAAAACCTCCAAAGGGTATGGCGCTCTAAGGTCAAACTTTTTTACGACGTTTTTTATTATTTCTTTACTTTAATGTTTGCATCTTTAGTTTTTCAGCTATAATACAAGAACCATTGATGATTGCTCACTTCATCATTCAGCTACTAGCTCCAGCAGATCAAGTTGGACTAATTTCATCGAATGAAATCCTTAAAAAATTTTAATTTTTCCCCTTTTAGTTACTTTTTTTGATAACAAAAAGTATAATTATTATTTACTAGCAGATCTCAGCCCTCGAAATTCGAGTGGAAATTCCAGGAAATTTTTTTTTTTCATTTAAATATTTTTTTTTATAAGATCCTAAAGGTATGCTAACCAATTTTAGCCAATTCACAATTCAACAGTTTTTGAATATCGATTGGGTTATTGAATTAAATTCAACACAATTATTATTGTGAATGGTTTATGTCCAAATTAATTTTCAATTCAACGCAATTATTATTGTGAATGAAGAAAACATACTCACAAACACATTAACAAATGTAATAAACATACACATAGCATTGTATAATTTTATGTATGTTTTAGTAGCAACTTTAAATGCATTTTACTCAAAAAAATTTTAAAATTTTAAAATCTGTAAAAAGAAACACTTTTCAAATAAGGCAGTTAGGTCAAAATCGGGAGAAAACTGTGGAACAAGAAATCGTCTTGGCTATTAAGGCCCATTTACACGATACCACTCAGTGGTATGATTTTTCGGGATAAAAATGCGATGAAATCCATCGGACTGCCATAAAGTCGTACCGATATTATTTCTGCATACTTAGGCCATTTACATCATCACACTCAGGTCTAATGAAAACAGCTGTTTGGAATAACAAGCAAATTTATTTTGAAATTTATATATTATTTCTACTTTCTTTGTTTTTGTTTATCTTTTTTTAATATTACCATAAAAATAACTCCGGTCCGATGAAAATGGCAAATGAAAACCAATGGACTTCGAAAATAAAATCCTACAGACTGTCAATTTCATAACATAAGATTTCTACATGATACGACTTTTTCATAATACTCGACTTTTTGGCAGGTCGTATTAAAAAGTGAGATAGTGTAAACTGGACGTTAATATTATAAATTAGCAAAGTAGTAAATATCTATACGTATAAGTGATATCTTTATTATTAATTAAAACATACATCAGTATCTCTTATTTCACTTTTAACGTGAATATATTAATAAAAATTATTTGTTTAAGTCTTAGCTGTGAATGAAGTGAGGAATCACCAATGATTCTTAAGCAAACAAATACCAAGAAAAGGGACAAATATAAAAGGCCTATGTACGCTAAACCCTTTGGAGGTTTTACTACACTAGCCTACACACAGAAAAAATATTGGTTGGAATTCGTTAAGTTAAAATTGTATCAAAATATAGTTGATCTTCTTCTATAACTATTGTATAAATACAATTCATTAAGAATGAAGGTATCTACAATAGTAGAATTAGTTCTGTTTACCAACGAAAGTCTTTTTACAAATTACCAATCAAATTTAGTTGAGGCAACCTAATTAAAACAACAATAACAAGTCCCAATCCTAAATATTGGTGACTACAACTACTAATTCTATTATAACAACATATTTCAAACCGAAAAATGTTAAACAGATATTGTAACAAATAATTGGTTAGAGTCCTAAACATATAATTATACCCTATACCACTATGTGGTTTGGGTATAATGACTTTGTGCTGCTGTTTGTAACAACCAAAAATATTTGACCTAGACCCATCTTTAATTATACCGATCGAATCAGAATCACTTTCTGAGTTGATTTAACAATGTCCGTCCGTCCGTCCGTCCGTCTGTGTGTCCATGTAAAGCTTGTAATCAAACTGCAGGTCGCAAATATGAATATATTTTGATGAAATTTGGTATATAAGCTTTTATCGGCCATGGGATGAACGCTATTGAAATTGGTGAGAATCGGTCCATGTTCAGACCTAGCCCCCATACAAATTACCCATATGAAATCGACATAAATTGCCATAAGATCCAAATTGTCATATAGATATTACTCAAATTGGGTTTGTATGCGTTCATTACATCCACTAATGAGTAGTCCAAAAATGATCCCTTTGACCCCATATAGAGCTGCTTCCCGATCTTCACTTAAATCTATTAAAAAACAAAAATATTGAACTGATTCTTCTCAAATTTTGTTTGTACATATTTTTGCAAAATACAAGAGACTTTACCAAACATGATCAGGATCGGTCCATTTTTGGACCTAGTCCCTTTATAGATATAGCATCCGATATGAATTTTTTTCATATCTGCAGCCAAAAAAATTAATAAAAATCCCACTCAAATTTGGTTTTTGCTTATTTTCAATGTCCAGTTAGTTGGGCCTAAGAGATAGGGTTTCTAAACGCATGGTATAGGGTATCATATAGTCGGTCTAGACCGACTATAATTTTCTTACTTGTTTTTATTTAGAATTATTTTTCGGTTATAATAAAAGAAACTCAAACTTTTAAACACTTTTGGTATATCTAACCGAAAGGATGTTGTGTGAATCAATTTCTGTTTTCGATACCAAATAATATAAAAACTAGCTGATTCCAGCGCTCGAAATTTGAGTGCAATTTCTAGGCAGCCTTATTTTTCAACTTAACCAATTCACAAACCAACACTTTTATGGTTTATTATTATTGTGAATGAAGATAACAAACTCATTAAGAAACACATTACATAGCATATGTATAATTTTATGCAATTTACTCAAAATAAAGAAAAAAATTTTAAAATCTGTAAAACTGCAAAACGGCAAAAAGTAAATACCTTTCAAATAATATACGTTTGGTCAAAATCGGGATAAAACGGTAGAACAAAACATCGGACACAAGAAATCGCCTAGCCTTTTAATATTATAGATATGTGTAGCCCGACAAAATTTTTTGATTTAATTGCAATTTTTAAAAAGAAAACAAAATATAACACAGAAAATTTTTAAAGATGTCTAATGTGATAATATATTTTATGTGAAAAAGTGCCAAATACTTTAAAAAAAATGGATGAACAAGAAATATCCATTAATCTAGATATCGAAGATATAATTGTTCCACATGGCATGAGTTTTTTCTTGGTGTGTTGGTGAAAGCATAGGAAATAATTGCGTCATACAAGAGCTCACTACCAATGCGACGAAGGTAGGTATGTAGAGATACTCAGAAGATATTCGGGTAAATGTAAAAGTGCTTAATTTTAGATTACAAGCAATACGAGCATATACTGGAAGCAATGTCTGTGAGGACGTACACAACCTGATAGTTGGTTCTCCCGTTGTCATCAGCACATCAAGATATGTGCAGATATTTATTAATTGCAGTGTCTACGAAAAATCTTTTTGTTGCAAGAGGCATATGAACAGCTCCAAGACGTATTCAATAAACAGACCAGATCTTCGATGTAATCAAGATGCTTACCACTACTTTTTTTCGGTTAGTACTCCACGCCATGTAATGGAAGCAATCATTGTTGCATGCGTGAACCTTTAATATTCTTATAAAGAAGAAAGTATTCAATCTGGAAGATAAAAAGCAGTTCTATGTGCATTTCAAACAAAAACTATTCTCTGTATATCAAGATGATAAATCGAAATTGACTTTGGGATGATTATGCGGTTGGGTAAGTAATGTGCTGATTTTTATACAACGAACAGTACTTGACCTGGACACACTTTTTAAATTCTTTCTTTTATAAATGTTTTCTGACAATATGTGCGGATGTGATGAAAGTTCAACTTTGTATCATATGGGATCATACAATGGAGCCAAGGATCCCTCTTTTGTTTATCATATAATATATTATATATATATATTATTATATATTATATTATCATATAATATATTATTATACCCTATATAGGGTCTCTAAACGCATGGTAGGTAAAATACACAAATGCAGTTACTTTTATCGATGTATATACTAATCGGAATCTGACGACCACTTTATTCGGCCTCGTAGGGGTAAGATTCATAGAGGCAGGACTAAACATGCACCAATTTTCACCAATTTGACCAGCGTTAGTTCTACGGTCGATAAACTCGTATCTTCTAAATTTCATTAAAAATATATTCATAGTTGCATAGTTGGGTTTACGTGAACACAAATTTGAGCAGACAAAAAGACAGACGTCCCGACGGACATCAATAAATCGAATCAAAAAGTGATTCTGAGTCAATCTAGTCGCTAGACGTGGAGGATAAGTTATTTTTTTTTTCTCATGCATTTATTTATTGGATCTTCACATAGAGAACTAACAGTTATTATTCAAATCTTAGAACTAATATTTAACTTATTAAATCCGGACAGTGCCAGAAAAAATTTAATGTTTCTACATAAATTCGAAATAAATTAATATTCATTGGCCCAGATAACCTCAAGCATTTATTATAAGATCTGCAGTCTCTCTCCTTCTTAGACGTTGGTGGATGGATTGTTGAGAAGGTCACATGCTAACAGATTCGGGTGAGTTTCTAGTTTTTTCAAGTAGCTTCAACAGTTTTTCATAATTTCGACTTAAACTAAGAGTACGTTTAATTCTCTAGCAATAGTGAGTTTCTAATATACCATGGGACGCGGGTAATCCACTTTAGGATCTTATTTTGGCATCTTTGTAGAAGCTGAAGCTGTTCCCCATAACTGCACACCGTAGCACCAAAAGGGTTTCACGATTGAATTATATATCAATAACTTGATTGCAAGTCTTAGCTTTGAATTTCTGCCAATTAGCCACGTAAGTTGAACTAATTTTAATTTGATTTGTGTTAATTTTGATTCTGTGTGTTTCTTCCAAGTAAGTTGGCGGTCAAAATGAAGTCCCAAATAATTTACATCAGAATGTTGCGGTATTTGCTGATTGTTAATTCGAATTTGAAGGAAATGTTTCTCTTCTGAGCGTAAAAGTAACGTGGATACATTTTTGTTCATTTATTTTTATTTTCCACCTGTGTAACCAGTACTCCAATTGAAAAACATGTCATTGTAAAAGTGTAGATGCTGTTGAGGGGCCCACATGAATACTCAAAATTATCATGTCATCTGCAAGGGTAATCGTGTTTTCATTAGTTGGCATTTCCGCTGTATAAAGGAGCAGCCCTGTGGAACACCAGCTTTTATATCCCGAGGGGGGCTTGTAAAGTTGCTCTCCTTTATTGAGAATTTCCTATTAATTATATAACTTTCCATTAGTTTGTCAACATTTGGGGGCAGCAGCGTTTTAATTTTATAGAGTAGAACCTCGTGCCAAGCCTTATCGAAAGAGAGCAGAGCAGTACTTTTTTTCTTCAAAGGCTTTTCTTATAGCGCTTACTAAGATATGGACTTGCTCAATGGTGCTGTGTCTTCGCCTAAATCCAAATTGATGTGCTGGGATGAAGTTATTTTGATCTACAGCTACAGTAAGCTTATTCATAGTATTTTCAAGAACAATTTTGACAGATTTGACAATAAACTTATTGGCCTGTACGAATCGACCTTTGTGTGATTTTTACCTGGCTTGAGTACCATGGTAACGATCGAAAACTTTCATTCTGAGGAATAATATTCAAAGCGTAATATAGCGTTAAATATAACAAGTAAGAAAATTATAATCGGTCTAGACCGACTATACGATATCCTATACCATTCGTTTAGAGACCCTATCTCTTAGACCCAACTAATTGGATATAGAATATAAGCATAAACCAAATTTGTGTGGCATTTTTATTAATTTTTCTGGCTACAGATATGAAAAAGTTTATATCGGATGATATATCTATATGGGCACTAGGCCTAAAATTGGACCGATCCTGATCATGTTTGGTAAAGTCTCTTGTATTTTGCAAAAATATATTCAAACAAAATTTTGTTTTTTGATAGATTTAAGTGCAGATCAGGAAGCAGCTCTACGTGGGGCCTATGAGTAATGGTTGTCCCATAGGGATAATTTTTATACTACTCATTAATGGATGTAATAAACGCATACAAACCCAATTTGAGTAAGATCTATATGATAATTTGGATCTTATGGCAATTTATGTCGATTTCATAGGGGTCATTGTATGGGGGCTAGGTCTGAACATGGACCGATTCTCACCAATTTCCATAGCGTCCATCCTATGGCCGATAAAAGCTTATATACCAAATTTCATCAAAACATATTCATATTTGCGACCTGTAGTTTGATTACAAGGTTTAGATTTACATGGACACACAGACGGACGGACGGACGGACGGACATTGTTAAATCAACTCAAAAAGTGAGTCTAATTCGATCGGTATAATCAAAGATGGGTCTAGGTCAAATATTTTTGGTAGCTACAAACAGCAGCACAAAGTCATTATACCCAATCCACATAGTGGTATAAGGTACCACCCATTCTGGGTAACTCTAAAAGCATTTTATTACTGATCCCATCGATGCTTTTTAAGGGTTAAGATCAGAAATGGCCGTTTCAACCTCTCTAATCTCAAATCGAAGTAACACTGCACTTTGCTGGTTTATTGCTGGTGGTAACTCGTTTATTGAACTAGTAGTTATATTCGGAGTAAAAACTTTTTCAAATGTTCTACAAATAGATTACCTTTTACTATATCATTTCTAGCCCAGCCTCCATTTTGCATTCTTAATGGTGGTTTACGTACAACGAGTCTTTTAAAATTGTTTGTAGCTCGTCATAACGAGTAACCAGTTCTTTAAGTCGGATCTAATTTTTCTATATATCTGTTTAATTTATTATGTCTCTGGGTTTCAAGCAACTTTCTTAAATTTGATGTACACGCTTTCAATTGTTGCTTAATTGTTAATTAATTATTAATTGTTGCTGTGCAGATCTCAGTTGCCACTCTCTTCGAATTATTCTTTTTTCATTTAATAGCCGCTCGACATCTACCGAACAAGTTCTATACCGCCCTCTGTGTCGGGGGGTTTCGCAGCAAGTTGAGAAGATATTTTGAGGTTTTGTTCAAAGTTAACAATAGCAAGGTCAACAGCAGCTGGTGTTCTTAGTGGTAACCTATCCGTACAATGGGTACTGAGAAACTTTCTATACTTTAATCAATCTATAATACTTGTTGGCGCTAAATCACCATTTGGGGGCACAATTTCTCGGGGGTTAGATATAGTAACAATAACTTGTGTGTGATCTGATGAGAGTTCCAATGAGGGTTCATCATTCATAAGTTCTCTCGCAATGTTCTTCGTTACTCCAAAACCGATTAGATCGGAAATCTTTTGTCTATCTGTCGGCCAGTATGTTGGTTCTCCGCTTGAGATAATATCTAGGCCCATTTAGACATTGTACCAAACAAAACACGGCCTTTCGGGGAGATTAAACATGGAGGATAAATTATGCTGATTAAAGTGACAAAATTAAATATTATGTTAAATATTATGTTAAATTATATTAAATTGACATCGTTTATATTATTTCTCTGTATTTCCCTATTTTCACAATAATATGCATGCATTATCATTTTTCTTTTGCACGTAATCAGAAAAGTGACTTTGATTTAAAAATAAATAAACATGTATAAACTTCCGTACATACGTACGTTTATTTTAGCTTTAGCATAAGCAAGAAGTAGAAGTAAAACTATTTATAGTTTGTAGCATTTATTTACTTTGTTTATGGCAAAATCAGTAAATTATGTGTCACAAATAAAATGTTTGCACGAGCATTAAACAACGTGCATATCTGAAGAGCATGCCACGACTTGCACACTCATTACAAATTCCTTCACTTTTTTTTGTTTATAAATATGAGTTAAACATAAAATGAAAGTTATAGAATTGGGCCCACTTGTATGAACATGACTGCGATATTTATATTGTCTTAGAGCTTGAGTAGCATTACAATATTACCTGTGCAGTCAGACAAACAAGCATAGCACATAAATAGATAGATTTTATTTCGCACTTGCTATCACATAATTTAAGTCCCTTAAAAAATTGCATTTATATAGCGCATATATGTACCAATGAATACAGTAGATTCTATTATAATTTGACAACTACTAATGAGTGGATTGTCCCAACTGCACTACGAAGAACCGGCGGAGGTCCTATGAGGAAAAAGTTCTTACCCATTCAGAGGAGCAAATAGTTGAAGCAGCAGGAATAAATGTGTCTGTTGAGGGTATGAAAGGAATTGAGAGCTACGGGTCTACGCCTCAAAGAAAAGAAGGAAATTCTAAAAGTTTCTTTAGAAGAAAAGGACGATAGCTTTTCATTTTTCATTGTTTGAATTTAGAAGATGAGGAAGAGGAAGAACCACTTCTAAAAAAAAGTAAAATTATCGCAAAAGCAACTGGCAACAACAAGCAAAGGACAAAGAGAAGCCAAAACAAGTTTATTAAAACAGAGGTTCTTAAGAAACTCGATAAAATACTAGAAATAAAGAACAAGTCTTTAAAAATTAAGAAGGAGAAAAACGATATAGATATGCAAATTAAAAGTATTGAGCTCCAAATAGATGCTAAGAAACTTGAAAAGCTAGAAAATTATTAATTTTTTCTTTACATTTTTTATAAAATGAAACTTCTTTTGTAGTGTTTTTCTTTGGTCTTATTTCATTTTAAAATGATTCGTTATTTCTTTTTATTCATAATGAATTTTTTTCTTTTTTTACAGGTGTGTTTAGAATAATAGGAGCAACGAAGAATTGCGTTTAGACCGCAATTTATGGTTCTTTAATATATTCGTTTCTGTCTTGAAGATATTTCTTTTTAAATTTTAATGTAAAAACACGTTTTATTTACTCCTATTAGTTCGAATACTGCTGTATGCGTAGAATAAATATTGTTAATTTAATTCACCAAATTTTTTTTTTTTTTTTGTTTTGTTTTGTTTAAATTAGTTTTTAAAATATTTTTCCACTTTGAAAATTTGTTCGTGGTTGTTGAAAAATTAAACATATGTTTTTTGTTTAGTCTTTTAGTCTTTTACATTTGTACAGTGTTGTATAACTTTTTTAGATTTTTCTTTTATGACACTGAAACATAAAATCGTTTCGATTCTTAACGAGTGCCATCCATCATCAGAAAATTTCGAACTATCGAAATTAATTCCGATATGAAATTATATCGATCACGACTGCGAGCATTAGAGCCTTTATCTCAATATTCACTCGAAATGTGAATTTATGTTCGGGTAAATATTCAAAGAAATCGTTTCAAAAAGTATTTTAAAATATTTGGAAAATTATATTCAAATTTTGGACCAATGTCAGACATAATCTGAGAAGCTTAAAAAATTGTTTTCATACTTCATGAAAGTGAGAAATAAATTTCAAAAAATATATTTAAAATTTTTTTTGTAAGGAAACGAATGGAAACACATTTTAAACAAGTATTTTCGAAACCCGCTTTTTGAAAATATTCGAATAACTGATCGCCCTAAAGTGAAGTGTAGCGTACGTTTTTTTATAACGTTGCTGTGTTTGATAAATCTACATGTCGTTTTTCATGCGCTTGATATTAATTTATCATATCACACGTGGTTTTCAATGTTTTCAAATTTCTCCTTTCATTTTACGCTTTACGAATTGCTATTTTCTTATGAAATCAGTTCTGTGTGTTTATAAGCACAACTTTCATCACAACTATTAATTCTTTAGCACGTAGTTTAATGTCTAAAAGTCATAATTTAATCATTAATTTTTTTGATATATTTAGAAATTCTTCTAATGGGCTTTTAAGGTCATAATCAATGTAAATAAAAGACTATTTAATTATTTCATCCTACGTTTCGTTGGGATTTTTTCCAACTTCTTCAGGGATATTATAATTTATTAGATATATAATCTTTTTGTCAATTTTTAACATTTAATATTAAAACATTTTTCCTTGTTTTTATACGACATAACGACATAAAACACATAATTGAATAATAATAATTGTAAAAATAATCAAAAAGTAAATTATACAATATAATTTTTTCTTTAAGTTTATATCACAGTTGAACAGTTTCTTTCTCTAAACTAAACTAATTAATTACTACATAGCTGTTTTATTTATCATAGATTTTTAAATATTAAAAATTTAATATATTAATGTTAGTATTAGAATGGTGAGATATAGTGACTATTCCAATTTTACTTCGGCGCTAGACGTATTCTAAATAAGAAAATATATAAATACTAAATGTGAAATTTAAGCCCAACTGAAATTCATGTTCTGGGCCAACCCCGCAGCCATTTAAAAACAAAAATTTCAAAAAATTTTAAATTTTAAAATTTTATAAAATAATAGTTTTTGATTCTTCTTGATTATCAATGTATTTTCCAAACCTCCAAATGTAATTTTCTGAGGCATACTGCCCTAATAATATATTGTTAAAAGCTTATTCTTATCTAATTTATCGATTTCATTTATTCAAATAATATGATTATAATGAATATAATTAAAAATATGCAATAGAGTGACTAAAAACATGCTAGTGTATATAACACAAATGAATGAATGAATATGCTTCTACACACATGAACATGTTTCTATTTTACTCACAACAAAAATGAGGTCGAACTTAAGTGCCACTAGAGACCGGTTCTAGAGTTATATAATAAGTTATTTTCTTTATTTAAATATAAATTGAATTAATGCTTCATATAATTACGAATATATTAAGGGGATCATCATATAAACAAATATCATTTCATAAATGTAAATCAACAATAATGACAAAATATAATAATAGTAATTATTAAAAAATGTTTTATAACAAAAACACTTAAACAAATATAAAAATTAATAATCAACTAAGATGTGCTATTATACGTTTTCAGGTAAACCTCTTGCAATAATCATTAAACCATACAGAAAATAGTAAAATAATGTGTATTCAAACACCTGAAAGTTTCAGGGTTCTCACTGGAAGTTGAAGAAAGTTCCGCTTCAAAAAAAAACAGAAAACAGAACTAACAAAATGCATATCAAAAGTCTTAAATAACGTGACGAAGATATAAAATAAATATTAAATAAAAATCAATTTTAAATATTTTAAGATAAGCATGGAAAAAATATATGGTAACTTTAGACTTAAGTCATGACAAAAAAAAATCAATAAGAACTTCTCTCAAGTAAGCAGTTTAAATTATAACAAGTAAGAGTATTAAATTTGGCTGTGCCAAATCTTTTATACCCTCCACATGGTTTTTACTATCACATTTAGATGTGGACTTATTGTACTATTTATAACAAAATGTAAACAAAATATTTGAAATAGTATACAATTTGATAAACTTAAGACTAATTTATTACAACAAACACACGGAATTTTTGGCATCTGTTAGACGTGTCTTTAAATTTTTGGACATATCTTGGCACAGTAATTCCTGATTTGCCTTATTTTCAATAGCAATCTGCTCGAAGTAATGACAAACTATATTGTTATAACCTGACCATTTTTGACTTTTGTCGAATATCGAATTGCTCTCGCAATATGATGTAGGGCATGGAAAACCATGAAGAACTGCATGTTTATTTTTTTTTTTTTTGAAATGGTAAAAAAACCTTCCCCGTAAAATCATTTACTTTTGCTAGAAATCACAAAAAATTTAAAATAAAAAAATCGGTTTCGAGCAAAAGTAAATGCATTTTACGGGGAAGGTTTTTTCACCATTTTCAAAAACTAAACATGCAGTTTTTCATAGTTTTCCCCGCCCTACCTCATACTGCGAGAGCACTCTTCGCAAAAAAAAGTGATTAACCCTACTGACCATATAAAAAGGTTGTTCTTATGAATGAGCGTGATTTCAGCTGACAGATGGACGAACATCGCTCTACCGCGTCGAGTTTCTATAAGGATGAAAAATATATATACTTTTTAAGGCGCAAATACATTTTTCGATGTATTAGAAACGAAATGACAAACTGATATATACCCTCTGCACAATTGTGTGCAGGATATAAAAGACAAAGTTAAAAATAATTTTTCAATTTAAAATTCAAAATTATCTGATAGTAAATGGTTTTTTATTTCAACTTTTTTATACCCTCCACTCCAGTGTGCAGAGGGTATATATAAGGTTGTCATTCCGTTTGTAATAATTAGAAAAAAAAAATTTTGGTCCCCATAAAATATATATATTTGTGATCCTTATAACAACCGGTGTTGATATAGCGATGTCCGTCTGTCCGTCTGTGGAAATCACGATGACGGCATCAATCGGGCAGCTAGGGTGCTCGTTGACATAAAAACTGATTCAATAACGTCCTGAGAAGTTTGGTATTTAATATAGTCCAAATCGGTTGATTAGAGCCTGAGATTTGAATGCAGAACTAAAAAAAGTCTTTAAAAAACATAATTTTCTATGTTGTTCTTGTCACGATCACGCCCTCAATAGGACACTTAGGGCCATCATTTTTAGTGAAAATGATTAATCAAATTCATGGGAAAATTTCTATTTCAAAAATCATTAAAATCGGTGGAACAGGTCCAGGGAAATCTCTGAAAAATTAAAAAAAAAATTAAAAACATGATGTTTCTGTATTGTTCTTGTTGTTATTCTAAATGTTGCATTAATGTCATAGCTGGACTTGTTGTTTTTGTGGTCGTTGTGGTAATAGTATATTAAAAACAAACCCTTTGTACATTTTTTTATCAACTCTGGTAGAAAAATTTAAAAGTTTCCATTGTTTTGGCATCACCATATCATCATCATTTATATCATTGCCGCGAGCCTACAAAATTTCAGATCGATTGGGTCACGGGATAGTGGTTAAAATCGATCCAAAATTTGTTCGACAAGCTGACACTACGAGTTAATATAAAGGGAGTAAAAATTCACCAACATCTAAGGCAAATATTGCTAAAATACCTAGTTGTTAATAAAAAAAAACAATGTAAATTTCGCAAAAAAAAAATTATGTATTAATTTACCTCTGGGGAACTGCGAGCAATTCGAATTTGGAAATATTACAGAGATTTCAATCTAAGTCACTGCGGACTATTCTGAACTCACCATGGTTTGTGAAAAATAATACAATTCATAATGATCTCAACATACCGAAAGTGAAGGATGAAATCAAAAGGTTTTTGGACAAATATTTAAATAGATTGAGTTATCACTCTAATAAATTAGCCATTTGTTTATTAGATGAAACCAATGAAACAAAAAGATTGAAGTGAATACATGTGTTAGATCTCCTATTTAGGGAATAAATTTGTAAATATATTGTATAATTGTATAAATTTCTGAAACTATCTTAATGTTATTTTGTATATAAATTATTATATAATAGTAGTGATATTACATAATGATGTAATATACCATATGTTTATTTTTATTATTGGATTGTATCAAATTTGCTTATTATCATATGATAGATTGCAAATTAATAAAGAGAAAAAAAAATTTATTTAAAGAGAAAAAAACACAAAAATAACGTTTGATGTTGTATTTTTTGTGTGTATATCCATAGTAACTGCATGTTAGAAATAAATCGGTATATTATTTTATTTACATAAAATTCTGCAATATTTTGTTGTGGGGAAAATACATTTCTTTTGCATTAACAGAGTGTCACTTCATTTTGCTCAGCGTGACTATTCCACAGTAGATGGCGCCATAATTTTTGTTCTAATTAGCTTTGCAATAGTTATTTCTATTTTAACATGAATATCAATATTTTCAACTAGATATCATACAGATCAATGTTAAGAGTATACACGGGCTGGTCTTTTATTTCATACGTATTTTCATTACTCTTTTACAAATATGAACATAAGTTTGGCATGTTAACTTTTTGTTGTCTTTACAAAATAGAGTTACCGAGTTCATCAATGAGTTTTTTGCTTTCAAAATAGTTCTACATAGTTATATAGAATTATTATTCTGCTTTACCTACAAAATATCTGATTGCGATTACATTTAATTTTTAAAAATTGTTTATAATTACTAAAGCAGTATTATTCACATAAATACAAAATTGCACTTTTTAAATTTTCCATTCAAATTTAAAAAAATATCAATTCTAAAAACTGGAATTAAAATTTCCAAATATCAATTAGAAAATATTAATTGAATTTCAGAAAATCATATCAAAACGTCGGAAATAAAAATTTTAAATTTAGAAGACATCAATTGCATTTTTAATATATAAATTTTATTCGTTAAACACAAATTGAAATTCCAAAAAAAAAAACTCCAAATATGTTTACATTTAAAAAATGTTTACATTAAAAAAAAAATATTGCCATTCAGGAGAAATTAATAACATTTCAGTACCGCGTCTCAGTAACTTCTTTTAACGATAGTCGAAGCGTTAGAAAAAGAAAATTGCAAAATTATCAGTAAAATTTTTAAACGATATTCGCTATCAGTCAGTTGTTGTTGTTATCTAAACGACAACAATATTTGTGTTGTTTATTCAATCGATAAAAACTTAAATTTTTAGGTTGAAGTATCGTCATACATAAATAAAAATCATAAAATAGTTAAAATATTTTGCTTTAATTAAAAAACTTTTTTATATAAATAAAAAAATTAAATAGCATATTCAATTCATTAGTTCATTTTCAAATAAATAAACAGAAATATTAGTAAAAAAAATAAAGATATTAAACATAAACAAAAAATCATTCTGTCAAAAACGAAGTAATTTGTTTTTTCTATTCTTCTTTGAGTTTTTCGCTTATTTTGACAGAGATGCCACTCGTTTACAATTTAAATAAATAGAAAAATAGATTTGTCGACTGTCGTTAAGATGTATTTTCTTAGTGAAACACTTAATTCTTAGTGCAAACAACAATAGCTGTCGATATATTTTGCGATTGTCGGACTACAGAAAACATATATTTAAATTCGATGAATTTTAGAAAACCTCAAATGATATTTAAGAATTGCGAACATAAAAATTGTTACATAAATAAATGCAATTTGATGAGAATGTTATTTATATATAAATTTTCATAATTTTTTTTGGATGAAAATTTGAAGTTTTCAGAAAATAAAGAGAACAAATTATTTTATTTAAAATGTTTGGGACATTTGGTTTTATGCGCTTGGCATCCCTAATTTAAATATTTATTATTATAAATTTATTCTCTATGTTTTCCAAATATGGCAATATTTTAATAAAAAAATTGAAAGAGTTTTTTTGGTTATTAATTTGTTACTCCATCCGACCTATATGGCGACAATGAAGAAATATTTGGCCAGTTAAATGAAACTATACAGCCATCTCCAATTAGCACGATTTAATGCATATAGCCACCCTACACAACCATTACCTTTGCAATGGAGGTTAGGGCGAGCTATTTAATTAGCAAAAACTAAATTAAACGAGAAGTTATGTCATATAACCGGAAACGCATGCATATAGGTATACAACTTAAATGCTTGGCGATTAGCAACCACGATGACCAAAAACCAAACACCGAAATAAATCGGATATAATAGAAAAGACAAAAACCAACCCAAAGAATTTTCTGAAATAATTTGGTATTAAGTTTAACAAATTGTTTACTTTTTCCAATATTTTGTTTACATTTATTATCAATACTCAAACCGAGGTGGAGGGTATCAAGGATTCGGCACATCCGAATTTAACACTCTTACTTGTTTAATTAGAGATTGATTAGTTTATTCGAATATTGAAAAACTAATGGAATTGGGCTTTCAAAATAACAAGATAGATAGTTATACTTCTGCTTTCTGATTTTCTATAATTCCAATATTTTTAATAAAAAATTGATTCGGTGGAAAATTAGCAGAGATACATCGATATTTGTAAAATAAGCAAAAGTTGAAAAATAAGCAAAAACGAAAGCTGCTACAACTATAACTGAAAAGTTTTACTCTTTTATGCTCAAGTTTGCTTCCATTTGTTTGGCCTAGTCATGAGCTAAGTTGCATACAAATGAGTGAACGACCTCAATGCTGCAATGTGAAGAAAAGGCTGTTAGAAAAGAATTACTTCCTACTTCGTTACTATCTACCGAGACTTATTGACATGTATGTTTACACAATCAATTTTTTCTACGAAGTTTGTATTTTATCATTTTTCATTAATTTTATATTATTTTATTTGCATGCTGACTGATATCCAATATTTTTTCTTTTTTCACTCGCTGCAAAAATTATCAAATTTTTCGGCTCTCCAACTTTGGAGCAAATATAATTTTTGCAAATTAAATCCATCAGCACTTAACGATTGGCCTTAAATGTTATTATATCATACGACAATTTTTACCTTAGCGATTTTTGATTATGGCAATATTCGATTTTGCTGATTTTCTGTTTTGAAGATTTTTGTTTTTGGGAGATTTTTGGTTTTTTACGATTTTCGGTTTGGGCGATTTTGGGTTTAGGCGCTTTTTAAATTGGCTGATTCCGCTCATATTTTCGACTGCTCACATTGTTTCTTAATGTACTTTCAAAAGTTACAAGATTGTCGCTTTCATAGTACGTCATAATTTTTTTGTATAAGAGGTGCCACGCCCACTAATCCTATCCCATCCATTTCTTTATCCGACTACTGGTATTAATATCTGATAGACTCGTTTCAAGTGTCCAGGTTTTACCATTTAAAGTGCTTCAGTTACATGATATAATATACTTACTGTGTATGGGCCATGGCACGCCCACTGCTGTGATCACTTCCATTTTTTGTTCTACTTATCACATGAATAAGCAAATCCCCCATGCTCTGACGATTACGGTACTCCAGATATATGACAATTAATATTTACTTTGAGTGGGCGTGCCACGCCCTTTGGGCCGATCCTTTCTATTTCTTGTCTGACTACTCACATTAATAATTGATGCATGAGGACTCAGAGTAGGTTTCATGCCCAGTAAAAATATCAAAAAAATTATAGCCTATATTTCCTGTCTGATAGACAATACGACTCTATAATAAATTCAGGAAGATCGGTCCAACGGCTCAGCCTCCTATAAGCTTCAAACAACCAAACAAACAAACATTTATAAGTTCGCAGTTCTACATATAGATAGAAGATAATTTTTTTTAAAAGTAGCCACGTGCTGATTGATTTATCTGATCGAAATTTACTTGGTACTAAAGAGCTCAAAAAATAAATGGAACTAAAAAATATTAAGAAACTTTGAAACTTAGCAATATAAATTAAGCGAAAATATAAAATTAGCTTTAAGAAGCCATAAATAAAATATTGCTTTTCTATACCAAAATGACAAACTACTTTGTTTCGAAATCAGAAGAAATTCACATGTTTCAATTAAGATGATAAATTTTAAACAATTTCTTTAAATTCATTCACATAAAATTTTAGTTAATTTATTAAAACAAAAACAACAAGAAAAATATGCAACAGAAAAACAAAGCGATAGAAGTACGAAATAAAATACAAAGCTCACTGAAATAAAAACCATTTTAACCCAAAAAACACAAGAGAGAAACAAATACTCCAAAAAAAACAAACATTTGACGCCAGTAAAAATGTGCTACAAGCAAAATGTCAAAATTGGACTAAAGAAAGAAAAGCTTCGTAAATAATAATAAAGAAAAAACTATAACAAAGATATATAAAAAAAACAAAAGAAATCTTAAAATAATATACAGAACAAGACTAAACAACAGAAAATAAACAAATCTATTTTATATTTTTAAAGAAGAATGTTTTACTTTCAGTCACAACAGTAAATTCTTACTTTAAGCATAAACTCTGAATTACTTAAATAGTATAATTTCTAAGTGTAACAGTTAAACTTTAATATGGCTATTTAGCCGATACCTAAAACTTTGGATTTAATATGTTATATGAACAAGAAACTAAATTACTTTTATTTATATTACACAAAATTAACTAGACTATTAAACACACTTTTGCTAGAAAATTGCCATCTAATATGGCACAACCAACAATATACATATTTCAATGGTAGCAACCACTGCACTGGATTGTGGTAAACCATCGTGAGCCTGCCACACTGAATGTTAGCGAAAATTGTAAAAAAAGGACTTAAATACAAAAACCACAATTCACGTTTTATTTTATAAATTGAAAACGCACATTTAACTAGGAAACTGATGTGGATATAGACCATGTTAGTTTTAATACTGGAATTCGCAGAACCCTATTAAAATTTTATAAAATATACCCATTAACTTTATCTTCACAGCGAAATTAAACACTATTGCCAATCGATTAACATTATTTTAACAACTACAATATTCGATTGAGAGAAAATAAATTCCCATAACAAAACAGAAGTTCAGCTGATATAAGGAAATAATAAATTTGTTGCAGCTGACTATTTATCACAAAAAAATCCATTTAATTTTTATTATCTCATTACGACACCTCTTAAAAATTTACAATCTTATTCAGTGTCAGTCACAACTGCCTGAAGTTGCGAAAATATCATGTTTTACAATATAAATAACTGTAAAGTACACCGTACGTATAAGTACTAAATATTTTTTAGCATTTCTATAACTCATACGTTTGGAGCGGAGCAAAAAAAAATTACATAAAGATGTTCATTCACGACGAACAACTTCATTATTGCACACCAAATATGTGTTTGTGGATCTCTATAAAAATTGTTCCTCTAAATAAATGTTCATTACATAATATTTTAATTAAAAAAAAAAAATAAAATAGTTTTTTTCACATATTCAATTATATCTAATTGTTGTATTGTATAGCAAATATTTTTAAAACAATTTTGCGTACGTATTATTATTTTAACTTTCGCTGTACTTGCTTAAACAGAACACAAAATCATACAACAAAGCATATGGAATATGATGCGGTAATGACCAGTGAGTACTTAATAATAAATAAATGCTGGGAAAACTACATTAACTACATTTTGGCCATATTTGGTGAATAGTCAAAACTTTAACATTTTCGTAGATGGAAAGCAAATAAATGCAACCCGTTTAACAAAATATTTCGCTGTAGTCCAAAAAAATAATTTATCGTGGGAAATGAATATCCAACATTTGAATTCGAAAACTTTATCTGCTACCGGTTTACTATATAAATTTAAAAATAAATTTAACACGGAAACAAAAATAATGATATACCAAGCATTAATTTACAGTCATTTAAATTATTTGACTATTCTAAACAGTTGGAATAGAAATAATGAGTGGAAATCTCAAAACAAGACATCAAAACAGTTTTCAATCTAGCTCTAACATTTTCGATAAATTCCTTATATAAAGATGTATATAAAACAGTCCTTACTGTATAGGGGTTGTATAAAATGCAATTTTTACTTTATGTCTTCAAATTCCTAAAAAGCATTGGTCATCATATTATTTAATTTTCAAGGAATCAAATGTGGGTAGTTTGGAATATAATAATCTTCTAGAAAATTTAAGAAACATTGGAAGAACTTCAATCTAAAAAAAAAAATTTTTAAAAACATATACTACAAAACTTAGAAATGCTTTTATTGTAAAATGATCTCATTGTTATAAATTATTAATATTAGTAATTACATTTTTTTTTATTAACATTAACATTTTTAAAAATGTATTTGTTGCATCATATTAAAAAAAAAAAATAAAATTTCAACAGATGCCTAAGAGAATATTTTTCCCATATTAGAAAAAAACAAATCTTAATAATAGAGCCTCGCCTCCACTAAAAGCCAAAATTAAAAATGTGTTAAAATAAGTTCTGGTTATTTATGTGCTGAAAAAACATAAATTTTTTTTTTATTTATCTATAATATTAATAGGCTAGGCGATTTCTTGTGACCGATATTTTATTCTACCGGCTTATCCCGATTTTTACCAAGCGTATATTATTTGAAAGGTATTTCTTTTTAGCCGTTTTGCAGATTTCAGATTTTTAAATTTTTTCCTTTCTTCTGAGTAAATTGCATATAAAATTATACATATGCTATATGTGTTTTATTAAATTTATTAATGTGTTTGTTAATGAGTTTGTTATCTTCATTCACAATAATAATAAACCATAAAAGTGTTGGTTTGTGAATTGGATAAGTTGGAAAATAAAGCTGCCTAGATTTTGCAATCGAATTTCGAGCGCTGGAATCTGCTAGTTTTAATTAAAACTTGTAATCATACGATGGTCGCAAAATATAAAGTTATTCGTAGGGAATTAGGAGTACGAGCTATTATCGGATAACAATAATCTTATTAAATTTGGTAACATTTTTCTGCTATCGCACGTAGAAATATATATTCTCATTTACGAAGGCGGCCCCAAAACAACCGGACTTGATAAAGAAAGCACACCAAACACAATATGTTTCTTTATTTCTCAACATAATCTGCTTTTAGCTCGATACACTTTTCCCAGCAATATTCAATAGCCTCCAATATACTGTTTATAGTAAGAACTATATAGTTCCTTAATATGGTAATCAAACGCAAACTCCATCTCTTCATTATTGGAAAATCTTTTACCACGGAACAAGGTGAATAAGGAGAGTGATGAAGCATGGATTTAGCGGATGTGTGAACTAATGCATTTTTCTTTGCCTTTTTTCCTTAATATCTTCACTTAAACGCTGCAATAAATTACTATGTCACTTAGCCGCTGATTGCTTTTCCTTTTTGAAAATAGTCAACTTCACCTTTTTTGGATTGTCCCATTACAGTCCACAGTCTTGACTTTTTCTTTGCTTCAGGATTTAAGTGGTGGACCCATGTGTCATCCACAGTTACGAATCAATGCAAAAACTCGTCTTTATTGCGATAAATCATCGCCAAAAACAATATTGAAATATATTCACGATGCCATTATTGTTCTACTGTGAGAAACACTGCACTCATCTTGCGGACAGCTTTCTTATCTCCAAATGAAATGCCTATCATTTCTGCTCATTTTGTGGATTTTCTAAATCCCTCCTGGCGTGACCAACCCAATTGGTCGACCACTATGGTGTTCATCTTAGCAGCTCGTATAACCTTGTTTAAACTCTGCCACGTAGAGTAGAATCTAGCTCGGTTTTCATATTGGTTGGACTGAAATCTTTAAAATGAAAGTATTGAATAACATACGGTGACCAATTTGTTCACGTTCTCAAATTCACTGAGATCCTTTAACTTAGATGGCTCCAAAAAAAATTCTAAACAACTTGGTGCCTTAAAATTTTAAACATAATTCTTATAAGTTCGCTACTTTTCACAAAAAAAAAAAGAACTACTGACGCTATCTACATGTCAGGTCGGATTGTTCTGGAACTGCGCCCGTATGTTTTAGTTAACAAAAAGTGATTTTGTATTACACAAAAAGTGTATTCTCATTATAACTTAAATGTATCTTTAGTTATTTGGTTAAGATAATTAAATTTTTAAGAAAAGGTATTTTTTAAATAAAAGGTACTTTTTAAGAAAGGACAATTTTTAGAAAATGTACTTCTTTAAAAATGGTACCTTTTTAAGGAAACTACGTTTTCAATAAAAGACACTTTTTTTAAGAAACGTAATTTTTTAATAAAAGGGGTTGTTTTATGAAAAGGTACTTTTTTAAGAAAATTTATTTTATTTATTAAGAAAACATAGTTCTTTTTTAAGAAAAGGTACGTTTTTAAGAAAAGGGATTTCTATGAAAATGTGCTTTTTTAAGAAAAGGTACTTTTTTACGAAGAGGGATTTTTTGAAAAGGTACTTTTTATGAAAACTTACTTTTATAAGAAAAGGTACGTTTTTATAACGAAAGATACTTTTTTAAGAAAAGGCACTTTTTTAAACAAGATGTTTTTTTAAGAAAAGGCAATTTTTAAGAAAATTTAATTTATTTTAAGAAATGGTGCTTCTTTAAGGAAACTAAGTTTTTTAAGAAAATTAACTGTTTTTAAAAAAAGGTGCATTTTTAAGACAACACACTTTTTAAGAAAAGGTATTTTTTTTAAGAAAAGGGATTGTATTTAATAAAAGGTACTTTTTTATGAAAAGCTAATTTTTCCGAAAAAGGTATTTTTTAACAAAAGATACTTTCTAAGAAAAGGTAATTTTTAAGAAAATGTAATTTATAATAGTAAGTACTTTTTAAGGAAATGTACTTTCTTGAGAAAATGTACTTTTTCATAAAAAGGTACCTTTTATTAATTTATAAATATTAATCTTACAGCAGTACAGAGTTAGTCAGTAAGCCAATAACGAGCATAAATATATTAAGTATTGGTCGTGCAGATAAATGCTCTTATACAGTAAAAAATCGGTAATGTACACATGATAAAATCATGAAAAAACCGGGATAAAAAAACTTAATACAGCTCAATAATATTTGTGAATATTTTAGTTAAATGAAAAAAGAACATGACTTGTGAACAGCCTAAGTTTCCTCACTTGCATAACATTTTTATTTTTGCAACAATGTAATTTTGCATTTACGTAGCTAAGGTACATATAGTTCCGGTAAATATTTCATTTCTTAAAAGTACTCATTTGTCTAGAATTGCGCAAAATTGTGTTTAAGGAACCACAATGTGAAATAGTTTCTTTTTAATAGTACTTTAAACTATTTAGCTCAACTAGCACTTTTGTGTGCAAATGTCTTTAAAAGAACTACCTACATAGAGTGTAACTGTAAATGAAAAGGGGATAACAATATTAATTTCGTAAAAATAAAAGTCTCCACATAAGTTAATTGTAGAAACGAAAAATAAAAATGGATAAAAAAAATTATGTATGTTAAAAATATCAGTTGGACTTATCATGCATTCCGATATAATGAAGTATTAATACCATTATGACCATACTATACCGATATTTTTTTTTCTCGTAGACAAAAAGGCACTTAAAACTCAAACTACATGCAGACATAAATGTTGAGGTACAACTGAAAGGAGATCATTATATGTTCACTATGAAACATATTTTTTGTTCAATACATGCAACCTAAATGTAGGTAAAATAATTATTTTTTATTTTTATGGAAAAACAGAGGAAAAGAGGCATATTTCTATACACACCCACACATACAAAAATAATATTATACCACACACTCGTATGTCTGCAGTATAAGAATTACCAAAACTTCAATGCATTAAATTTAAGAGGATAGAAGAACACATAAAAATATACCAATAAAATCAGCTCAATACTTTATTGAATTCTTGTAAACACTCGTTCTTGAATAACGACAATACTTGAGCACATAAACATCAACAATACAAATGCAAACGAATCATTGCACATACATTATGGGATGAACTTTATATAGGTATAACCATCATCATCATCATCATCATTATCATTCACAAGATGAGGACTAGTTCAAATAGAATCACAAAAAATGCTAACTTTATTATACGTATCCTTATTCTCGTACATATACTGTGGATCCTAGTAATGTGACTAACTTACAACAACTCATTTAATGCTGCTAGCCGCAAGTTGTTCCAGACCATTTGACTTTGGCTGGGCGATTGTGTTATCTAGTAGTTTGTAGTTGTTTGCTATGTGTGGTTTTAGTAATGTAATTTTTAGGAAATGAAACGAAAAACAAGACTTGGTGCAACAAGAAAAGTAAAATAAAAATCCAAATACTAAACTACTTTGGTCGGTATATTTCGACAATTTCAAATATAACAAATAATTTAAAAAATTTTCCTTTAGCAAGACTGATATTTAGTTTAGCCTTCTAAGTAAAAATTAAATATTTCAGCATACATTTTGCATTGTTGGCCCTTTAGAACTATTTTCAGATATATTTATAAGTTTGAACTCTTAAAGATCTACAGAACAGGTGTTGCAAATGCTGTGAAAATATTAAAACTTATATTTTATTTGTAAGTGCAATGTATAAAGGCAACACCAGATACAAATCTTATTTATAAAAGATGTAGAGAAAGTTTCTTTCACATACATACACCGAAATAAAATCCATGTGGTCAAGTGATGTAAAGTTGTCTGCTAAATCATTGGTTCATTGATTATAGAGTAGTATTTTACGAACAAACATAGAAAGTCGAAAATAACACAGCATGCCTGCTGGCGGACCATATACCCGTACATATAAATTTCAACCAATTCCATTTAACAACAAGTAAGAAAATTATAGTCGGTGTAGACCGACTATACGATACCCTATACCATGCGTTTAGAAACCCTATCTCTTATGCCCAACTGACTGGACATTGAAAATAAGCAAAAACCAAACTTGAGTGGGATTTTTATTAATTTTTTTTTGGCTGCAGATATGAAAAAGTTCATATCGGATGCTATATCTATATAGGGACTAGGTCCAAAAATGGACCGATCCTGATCATGTTTGGTAAAGTCTCTTGTATTTTGCAAAAATATGGACAAACAAAATTTGAGAAGAATCAGTGCAATATTTTTGTTTTTTAATAGATTTAAGTGAAGATCGGGAAGCAGCTCTATATGGGGTCAAAGGGATCATTTTTGGACTACTCATTAGTGGATGTAATGAACGCATACAAACCCAATTTGAGTAAGATCTATATGACAATTTGGATCTCATGGCAATTTATGTCGATTTCATATGGGTAATTTGTATGGGGGCTAGGTCTGAACATGGACCGATTCTCACCAATTTCAATAGCGTTCATCCCATGGCCGTTCATAGCGTTCATCAATAGCGTTCATCCCATAAAAGCTTATATATCCAATTTCATCAAAATATATTCATATTTGCGACCTGCAGTTTGATTACAAGCTTTACATGGACACACAGACGGACGGACGGACGGACGGACGGACGGACGGACGGACGGACATTGTTAAATCAACGCAGAAAGTGATTCTGATTCGATCGGTATAATTAAAGATGGGTCTAGGTCAAATATTTTTGGTTGTTACAAACAGCAGCACAAAGTCATTATACCCAAACCACATAGTGGTATAGGGTATAAAAATAAATTAATTATGGTTTTCAGCACATCGTTGGCTTACTTTTACGAAGTGAAACTAAATTAATCTCAAAAATGATAAATTTGCAAAACACACTTATTGTTGAAATGATACGAAATAAATTAAAATTGCAATATATTAGAAATTAGAAACAATTTTAGTAAGCAATTCCAAAAATATATATGTAAAATCAAAGAATTAAATAAAGAAAGAAGTGTAATTTTTTCAAATAACTTGTTTTTCAGAATCTAATTCTCTTCACTAGAAACAAGAAAATTAAAAATATAAGTCCCCATTCCCTATAAGATGATAATAATCGGTATTTTTCATAAAATTTGTACTTTTTTTTATATAGAAGGACTTTTTTATATGAAAGGTACTTTTTATAGGTGTCATTTCCATATAAAATGTACTTTTTTATACAAAAGGTAAATTTTGATTTAAAAGGTAAGTTTTTATGTAAAAGGAACTTTCATATGTAAAAGTTAGTTTTATAAAAGGTACTTTTTCATGTAAAATGTCAGTTTTTACATAAAAGGTACTTTATTAATTTAACATCTTTTAAAATGTACTTTTTTATGTAAAATCTACTTTTTTATATAAAAGGTACTTTTTCATATAAAAGGCATGTTTTTATATAAAAATAATTTCTTATACAAAAAGCACATTTTTATATAAAAAGTACTTTTTATACAAAAAAATGCTTTTATTATACGGAAGGTAGTTTTTTAAATAAAATGCACTTTTTTATATAAAAGCTACTTTTTATGTAAAAAGTACTTTTTCATATAAAAGGAACGTTTTTGTATAGAAGTAATTTTTTATACAAAAAATACTTTTTTATATAAAAAGTGCTGTATAAAAATTACTTTTTTTAAATAAAAGTCACTTTGTTATACGAAAGGTAATTTTTTTTTATTAAAGGGAGTTTTTCATACTTATAAAAAAATACATTTTTACATAAGAATTAATTTCTTATATAAAAGGTATTTATATAATAGCTACTTCTTGTATAATAGATACTTTCTAAACAAAAGGAGCTTTTTATAGAAAAGGCACTTCTTTATTTAAAAGATCCTTTTTTATATAAGATGTAGTTTTATATATAAAAGTCGCTTTTTTGTATAAAAGGTACGTTTTTAAATAAAAGATACTTTGTTATATAAAGTAAACTTTTTTATATAAAAGGTACTTATTTTATATAAAATGTACTTTCGTATGTAAAAGGTACTTTTTTATATAAAAGGTACTTTTTTATACAAAATTTACTTTTTTCCAAAAGGTACTTTTTTATATATAAGGAACTTTTTTTATACGAAAGGTACTTTTTATACAAAAGGTACTCTTTTATATAAAAGGTGCTTTTTATATAAAAGGTACTTTTCGTATAAAAAGTACTTTTTACATAAAAGGTACTTTTTATACAAAAGATACTTTTATATGTAAAATGTACTTCTTTATATAAAAGTTTTTTTATTATATAAAAGGTACTTTTTTATAAAAAATTAACTTCTTATATAAAAAATACTCTTAAATAAAATGTACTTTTTTATACAAATGGTACTTTATTACATAAAGGTACTTTTTTAAATAGTTTTTCTTTATACAAATGGTAATTTCCATATAAAAGGCACTTTATTCAATAAGAGGTCCTTTTATATATAAAATTTACTTTTTTAAAAATAACTTTTTTATATAAAAGCTATTTTTTATATAAAAGATATTTTTTCTATAAAAGCTACTTTTTTTATATAAAAGGCACTTTTGTTTAAAAAGGGTACTTTTTTACATAAATGGAACTTTCCTATTTAAACTTTTTTTTGTATGAAACCTACTTTTGTCAATTCACTTTTTTCTACAAAAGGTGGTCTTTTATTAAAACGAGATGTTTATTCAACACGTACTTCTTCAATTTTTAGGACCTTTTAAGTAGTTGAAATAATTTTTGTAACTATTTATTTAACCAGTATCCTTTTGTCACAATTTGATCGTTATCTTCAATAAGCGCACCTTAATATATTTACTTCAATAAGTTCATCTTGTGTTCCTTAAGATTCTATTTCCGATTATTGTCTGTTTGTCCTTCCTCAACAAACATATAAATATATATTATATTTTATTGTCATTTGTGGAAGAAAATTTTAGTTGAAAAACTAAACAGCCTTTTTCTTCTGACGCCACATTGACGCGTCGTAATGGCGGCGTTTTACATCCGTTTGGCGCAAGAATATCAATAATTCTTTAAGCCAACTAAATGATGTTCTCGTGGCTATACCCTATAACGAGTTAGTGCTGATGTTTGAAATTGCCAAAACATATTTGACCTTTTATTATACCGGTCTGAGTTGATTTAGTCCGTCTGTCCGTCTGTCGGTGTGTCGATGTAAACCCTGTATTTGAAATACAGGTCGCGAATTTGAATAAATAGTTATTAGGAGAATTTTATACATAAGCTTCTGTCGATCATAGCACGATCGCTACTGAAATTGGTGTATGTGCAAACCTAGCCCAAATAAAAATGACACCTATTTGTTCGATTTATATTTCCCTTAGATCAAAATTATCATATCCTGGTCAAATTTCATTTGTTTGATTCGCCCAATTCTTCCTGATCTTCACTTAAATCTATCAAAAAACAAAACTTTGTATAGATTTTTCTAAACTTGGGTTTGTATATGTTTTTGAAATAATAAATGACTTTACTAAGGATCGATCAATTTTGGCCTGTTCCTAATATTAATATCGTATCCGATATGAACTTTTTATATCTGCAGGCAAAAAAATTTAATAACAATACCACTCAAATGTAGTTTATGCTTATTTTCAATATTCAATTAGTTGAACATGAAACTCATTCTCCATACTCATGATACAGGCTATTGTACAGTCGGTCTAGACCAACTATTAATTTCTTACTTGTTTTATTTGGATATTCAAGGAAAGTGAAGAAATTATCTGAAAAACTTATACTTATTAAAACTTATTAAAAATACACGATAGCTCTGACAAGCATTTTATTAGACAATATGTTTGCTATAAATTTAATGAGATGCGAAGTTAAATTGAAATCGGAGAGAAAATAAAAAAGATTTCCAATTTAGTTTTTCAATACTTAAAATATATAATTATTTTTCAATTAATTGTAAATGGAAACAATAACTCGCACATAAAGTACGGTACATTTTTTTATTCAACATATGTATAATATTAATAGCCAAGGCGATTTCTTGTGACCGATGTTTTGTTCTACCGTTTTATCCCGATTTTGACCAAACGTATGTTATTTGAAAGATATTTCTTTTTAACCGTTTTGTAGATTTACAGATTTTTAAATTTTTTCCTTTATTTTGAGTAAATTGCATTTAAATTTGCTACTAACACATACATAAAATTATACTATGCTATATGTGTGTTTATTAAATTTGTTAATGTGTTTGTAATAAAAATGAGTTTGTTTTTTTGTGTTGATTTGTGAATTGTCTATAATTGATTAGCATACCTTTAGGGTCTTTATTTAATGAAAAAATAAAATTTCCTAGAGTTTGCACTCGAATTTCGAGGGCTGGACTCTGCTAGTTTTTATTATTTTTCTTAAAATGAACTTTAAATCGAAATCAAGGTTTAGTTTTGTTAATAGTTTTAGACTTGGTCATATTCAAATTATATGTAATTGTATGAGTATTTAGAAAAACATTAGATAACTTTAAATTTTGGCTGCTTTGAAGATGCTTTAATTATCTCTTATACTATTTTATTAAAAAAAAAAAAAAAGAAACGAAATCATCTTGCTTTAGCCTTAGTAAGTTAATGAACAAGAATACTTACTTAATATAAAATTATTCTTTCTGTAAATTCGCAGCGGTACTTCGTAAACCATCAAAGATATAAATCTAATATTTTCTCACTTAAGCTACTTTCACGAGCAAGGCAATTAGGAACAAAGACCCACAACGAACTATTTTCATTCGGTTTGTTTTGGTGATAGTCTTTTAGCAAATTTATACTATATATTTCCATTACTAAAACGAATAATTGACTAGAGAAAACTATTTGTAGTTGTTTCTGATTTTTTTTTCTTTAACACAAACTACTTATTTAATAGATTTGTTAAGTCAGTATAAAAAGTTCTAATAATAATGTTTAAAGAAAGAATAACAACAAAATTAAACAAACCAAAATAACACACAAATTTATTTCCTATACTAATTGAGTGGTATCCAAAACAAAAATGCTCCACTTCATTAGAAATTTTGCAGTTCAATCTTGTTGAATACTCGTAGCTACATAAAACGACCGACACAAACACCAACACATTACCGTACAATACAAGAGAGATATTACAAAACCTATCAAACCTGTTCATAGTTATAAAAGTCATTATCATCATCATTCACAGCAAGAGCAAGAACAACAAAAACAGCATATACAGTGGCATTTAAATTAAAAGCACTTCAATCCATTAGAAACACTGATTTGGATCTATACAAACACATACATACATATGTACATGTATCGTTAATTATTACTGAAGTTGTTGTTGTTTTTTTTTTTGCTGAATTATCAATCACTTTTTATGTGTTAGTGCAAAAGTAAAAGTATTTGCCCTCTACAAGGTGACATTTAAGTGATTTAAAGTTGTTTGCTTCAAGTACACATTTCTTGATTGCTAGAGCTTTCCAAGTTAAAATCTTATTTTCTAAATTGTCAGGTTGTTAGAATAAGATTAATTAGATTAATAAATAATTAAAAATAATTGATTGTCTCCATTCTTAAAAACAATGAATTTATCAGCCACTGAAATTATCATTCTGATACGAATTTATTTATTGTTTTGTGCAAGTATTTTGTTTTCATAGAAAGAGAGAGAGAGAGAGAATTAGAGATAAAAAACAACTAAAATCAAATACTAGCGAGAAAATCATAGTCGGCCTAGACCGGCTATACCATACCCCATACCATGTGGTTAGAGAAAGCATTTTTGGTCCAAATAATTGAATATAGAAAACAAGCA
This sequence comes from Cordilura impudica, assembly GCA_963682025.1. NCBI lineage: Eukaryota > Metazoa > Arthropoda > Insecta > Diptera > Scathophagidae > Cordilura > Cordilura impudica. The sequence continues at coordinate 305,469,952 of OY821518.1, forward strand.
TAAACCAAATTTGAGTGATATTGTTACTAGTTTTTTGCCGGCAGATATGAAAACGTTAATATTGGATGCTATGTTTATAATGGGGATTAGTTCGAAGACTAGACCGATCCTGACCGTATTTGCCAAAGTCACTTATTTTAAGCAAAAACATATATAGTACATACAACTAATATATAGGAAAAATCTGTAAAAAATTTTGTTTTTGATAGGTTTAAGTGAAGATCAGGATGCAGCCTTATATGGGTACTGTGAAAGCATACAGAAACCAAATCTGATCCGGATCTTCATTATAATTCGGATCTTATTGAAATTTAAGTCGACCTCATAGAGTCATTTGCATGGGGCCTAGGTCTGAACATGCACCGATTTTCACCAATTTCAATAGCGTTCGTCTTATGATCAAATGCCATCAAGATATATTCATATTTTCGACCGGTAGTTTTATTATAAGGTTTATATGGACACACAGACAGATGGACGGACATCGCTAAATCGACTCAGAAAATGATGAAAAGTCGATCGGTATAATGAAAGATGGATTTAAATCAAATATTTTTGATGGTTACAGGTATAACAAAGAATAATGTTAAACTAGTATGTGTCGAGTTTTTATACCCTCTATCATAGACGAAACCAAGGTAAGGAAAAAAAAATTAAGGTTGAAAAAAAAACCTTTTGACTATGTCATAAAAACTGACAACAAACTATGGCCACGACTGACATCTCGTAATTTTCTATTAATTACGTTGGCACTACATCTTATAAACTAACTAAAAATCCGGCTGTGAATAAAAAACTAATTAGCAACATGTTGGCAATTTCATTTTATATGTCAAATGTTGCCAGGGGTTGCAAGTGACAAGACACTACAAACCGTTTTCATACAACTGACAAAAATTGATAACAATTGACATTGAAAATGACATAGTGAAAACCAGGCATAAGGAAAAAAAATTTTAAGGTTGAAAAAAATTTCAAGAAAAACAATGTTTAGTTAAAAAAAATAAAATAAAAATTAATTTGATATGTTAAAAATTTTCACCACAAAATGGCATCCCAAACAGCTGACCTGAATACATTTGTGATCTCCAAAAACGGACGGAGTCTTTCAAGAATATATGTACACATTTTATGGTGGAAATTTGTATGGTGCCGAAAAATACATGAAGTAAAAAAATAATATAAACAGCAAAATACCAGGGCCGTGATTTTGTTAATGATTGACAGATTTTTGGACAAAAAAAATAATGGCACAACACAATTCCATAGCTCCAGATCAACACTTTGTCCAACGTTTCTCCTGTTGGTTTTTTCCCTTCCAGATAATAAGATTTCTTAAAGTTTTTAAAAAAGACATTTGCTTCATCAATAATTTCATCATTGGAAGCATATATCTTTCCGATAAGGTAGATAAGGTAGCAATTCGTATCCCAGCTCACGGAATTCGAACATGGTGACTGCACACATGCGTACCAGTGGATTGTCTTTAAGAAAATGCACTTTATTTGGTCAAACACGTTCGTTTTTTTTTTTAATTGTCGCTTAATCGATCCAAAAAGTTGTCCTGATATCTTCCAGAGATCTGCAATAAGTATTGAAAAAGCGAGTACAGTTGAATCATGATTCTTAATTTTTTGTACTTATACTTATTGAAATATTGTTGGATCTTATATCCGCTCTAAAGTTTGAAGTACTCGTGATACTCATACGTAACAACATTGTTCACGTTGTTGTGTAGACGATGAAAAATAATTATGATTAGAATAGCAACACTCAATTATCCATTGTGAGGTTGGGCGTTTGCTCTGTTGTGTTTCTATGGTAAATATGCATGTATACATGTATGAACATATATGTATTTGTACATGGATGAGTTGAATGAGTTGAATCAATTGTAAGTATTATAAGTACTTTCATAAAATTATAAATCAAACTGAAGTGATTTGAGAATCATGCAGATTTGGCATGAGTAAGATGTCGCCGTCGGGTTCATATTTATTGCTACTTTTACTTATCAATCAACATTGTTGTAAATATGAGTACATCAGATCCATGATCTCTACTACTCACTTATACTTAAAATTTCATAAGTGACTATGATTACCAAAAAAAAAAAAACGATTCATTTCTGATCTCAGATATATACGCTGTGTTGAAGATAATCGATGTTTGCCCTTTTAGGCGTTGGATCTCAAAAAAAAAAATAAAAATTGTTGGGGCTACTGCTTAGTCTCCCGTGTATAAAACGGCACAAAACTCATCCGTAGTGTAGCTCAACAGCATCAAGTACGATTGCTTTTTTGTGGTCAATATTGAGCAGACGCGGTTCCCATCTTGAGCGCAGCTTACTCATACCTAACTGATCATTTAAAATGAAAATCACAGAACCATATGATATAGCGATCGGCCTACACCATGTCCTGAATTTATTCGACATTTTCAGACCTCTTTACCCGCCTTCGTATATTTTTAGACCACGTAAGTAACGTCAGTGGTCTTGCTCGAGCTATTTTTGGACCCCGTTCTCATATAGTTATCGCATCCAATATGAAGTTTCTTCTATGAGAGTTTCCTTTATCAATTTCTGTAGAAGCAATATGATCTTACCAATCTGTAAGACTCCATAACCTTTGATCTAATATACCGAATTAATGTTAGTTATTTTAGCAGACAAAATAAAGAAGGCATTTTCTAGCTGTTTGAAATTGTAAGTAATTTTGGAAGCTCTATATATATATAAGTTTTTCAGAAGAAACAAATTTTAAGTGACCAAAGCAAGTTTGGGGATAACAAAAATTTATGTGTTGGCAAAACTTTTAAGAAACGTATATTATTTTCTCAACCGAGAAGACCAAGACCATGACGATTGTATTTGCTTGTGTCGGACCTTAATGCAAATGAAGTCTTAACTCGTTAACAAATTCTAATCCAGGTAAGGGAATTCGCCTTACTAATTATTACTTGCAGAAGCTAAGAATCAACAACCTCCATGCATTATGGGGCCTATCATGCGTTATAATTAATATATAAATTTTACAAAATCTCTCTCACATCTAGTGGCGGGGTACAACAAACAACGACCTGTACATCATTATCATTTTATAAGATAATGATGGCGTAGTTCTCGGATCTTCACGTTTCTCTTCGTCAATCCACTTGGAATGTGGTGGCTGATTACAAAAAGCATTATATGCAAAATATTATAAACATGAACTACTTTAGCACGATACGGGCGTAGGGCTGTCAAAGTCACGCATCTGCAGGATAAAGAACACTTTTGTTTGCAAGTTAAAATAAAACGTGACGATGCTCTGTTTGTTTGTCGGGTTCAAACTATATAAATAGAACCGAAAGTAAATTTTAGTTTACTTGTTTAACTTAGAGATACAGAAATATTAAAGGTAATTTTTTTTTTACAAAAAAGTGTGTCAGTAAGTAAGTTAGGCATTTATGGTTTCAGCTTTGTTACTTTTTTTCTTTGTACATATTTTTGAAGTTACTGACTACAAAAGCGAGGAGTAACTAATCTGAATATATTTTGTATGTTCGCAAATAAGAAAATGTTAAAAAAATTATATATTAATGCAACGTGCTTGGTAGAAAATATTGTCTTACTTCATTCTTGTCGGCAGAGACATTAAAATATTCAAATGTCTTGTTCGTGAAGTGAAAAAGGCAATTCGTTATAAATGAAATGTAAAATAAAAATTATTTTTATGATACAATTGAAATTTATTTCAAATATTAGGGAAAATTAAACTACGTAAAGATGAGCTAACTAGTATCACTAAGATATAGGCCGCCTTTTCAAAACTTTTGGATAAAATTACCTTTTCCCTAACCCAACACAAGAATATTCTGTTTTCTTTATTATATTTTTAAAGTAAATTAGAAACGAAATGTGTTTAAAAAATAATGTTAATTTTCATCTCAATGCAAATTTTTTTTTTCCTCTTCTCTAAGCAGAAAAAATAAAAATATTTCTGTTCATTTTGGTTAAAATATATTAATCATTCAAAGAATTTCTTTTTTCATAGTTAAAAAGTTTTAAAGAATTTTTATAGTAAAATGTTTCTTCAACTTCGTAAACTTTAACAAGAAGTAAATTATCAAAATAATAAGAACTTATTATTAGTTTTTAACCCACATTGAAACAAAGTATTTGCTTAAATAACCCCAATACTTAACCTCTTTAAAACAAAAACAAACAAAAACAAGTAAGAAAATTATAGTCGGTCTAGACCGACTATATGATACCCTATACCATGCGTTTAGAAACCCTATCTCTTAGGCCCAACTAACTGGACATAGAAAATAAGCAAAAACCAAATTTGAGTGGTATTTTTATTAATTTTTTTGGATGCAGATATGAAACAGTTCATATCGGATGCTATATCTATATGGGGACTAGGTCCAAAAATGGACCGATCCTGATCATGTTTGGTAAAGTCTCTTGTATTTTGCAAAAATATATACAAACAAAATTTGAGAAGAATCAGTGCAATATTTTTGTTTCTAATAGATTTAAGTGAAGATCGGGAAGCAGCTCTATATGGGGCCAAAGGGATCATTTTTGGAGTACTCATTAATGGATGTAATGAACGCATAGAAACCCAATTTGAGTTAGATCTATATGACAATTTGGATCTTATGGCAATTTATGTCGATTTCATAGGGGTAATTTGTATTGGGGCTTGGTCTGAACATGGACCGATTCCCACCAATTTCAATAGCGTTCATCTCATGGCCGATAAAAGCTTATATACCAAATTTCATCAAAATATATTCATATTTGCGACCTGCAGTTGGATTACAAGGTTTACATGGACACACAGACGGACGGACGGACGGACGGACATTGTTAAATCAACTCAAAAAGTGATTCTGATTCGATCGGTATAATTAAAGATGGGTCTAGGTCAAATATTTTTGGTTGTTACAAACAGCAGCACAAAGTCATTATACCCAAACCACATAGTGGTATAGGGTATAAAAATCATGTAAACTAATACAAAAGTTGAATGTAAAAGGCAAACTAAATTGTTCGTCACGTTTTCATAAACAAAAAGAAAATTAACGATTTTACTCACTGCATTTTAAAGAAAATACAATGAAGAGAATGATATATAAAATTCAAAAAGTTGGGTTGGGTTCAATTGCAATTTACTTTGTTAAAAAAAGTGTAAAACAGTGTAAATAGTATTCTCATAAAAACTCTTTTAACTCTTCATAGCACCTAAACATTAAAAAGCGATTTAATTTTTTTTTGGAGGAATGAGGAAAAACAATACTGAAATACTAACGTCCAAAGCCTCGTCAAATCTTTCACTTTAGGCATTCTTACATAATAAAACGTTCTTGTCTGAGTGCTTCTGGCAAAGGACATATTATGTCCGCATAATTATTTTCATCTTCAAACCAACTCACAATGAATTAAGACCGGCAGACTTTTTAAGTACGAACTATATATATGCGAGAACGCTCCAAGAACCAGCCTACCTGCCAAAGAAAACACAACAAATTTAAGAAAAATTTTCTTTTCTTCTGAATATAATCTCATTTTAGATCGATACGCTTTTCCCAGAGATATTCAATAGCCTCCCATACTCTGTTTATAGTAAGAACTATCTGACATCTTAAAATAATCATCAACTGCAGACTCCTCCTCTTCATTGTTGGCACATGTTTTGCCACCGCCCCATTTTTTTTAGTTTGGAAATAGAAAATTACCCAACGGAGCTAAATCTGGCGAACATGGTGCGTGATGAAGCAATTCGAACTTTAAGTAATGGACTTTGTCATCGGAATAGTGGATGTGTGAACTAGTGCACTGTCTTGATAAAATAACTTTTCCTTTTTCGCCAAATGCATCCGATTTCCTTAACTTCATCCCTTAAATGCTGTAATAAGTTAGCAAATACCCGCCGTTGATTGTTTTTCCTTTTTGAAGATAATCAATAAAAATTATCGCACACGCATCCAAAAAAAACAGACGCCATAATCTGTTCTGCTGGTGGAACTGTATTCGCCATATTTGGAGACAATACTCCCATTTCAGTCCACTGGTTTGCCTGTTTCTTTGCCTCACGTGTGAAGTGGTGGACCCTTGTCTAATCCATGGTTCAAATTGAAACAAAAACTAGGCTTTAATGCGGTGAAACGCTTTAATGTAATATCTTCACGACGCTGCTGTTGTTAATTTGTGAGCAAATGCAGCACCCATCTTGCGGACAGTTTTTTTTTAATAAACCAACACTATAGTAAGTCTTATTTATGTTTTTTTTCCTTTTTTCTTTTTTTTAATTCTTGACCAACACTCTAGTGATGCGCCTACAGATGCAGTGCATTGTGTTGATTTCAGGAAAATAGGTTATGGAAAGGAGGAGAGAGGGAGTAGTGTTTGTGGATATTTGACTTAAATTTTATTAGATTATAACTGTCAGGAAAGACCTCTGTGGGGAGTTTATTCCACATACGGCTAGTTCGACTGATAAACAAATTTTCTCTGTAATGCGTTGTGCGGTCAACTGTACAATAGACTACAAACGGATGTGATCTACTAGAGAAGCGGGTAGAGTGAACCGAAAATCGGGCACTTGGAATAAGTGCGCTAATCTCAGAAGAACATTTCCCATGGTAATATCTATAGAACAGTGCCACACAACCCACATTCCGACGATGTTCCAATGAATCAATAGAGTTGGATACCCTACTGTCATTGATGAGCGCCAACGCCCTCCTTTGCACATGGTTCAGTAGCTCCAAAATAGACTTTGAAGCTCCTGCCCATATATGGGAGTCGTATTCCATTTTCGGTCGGATGTAATTGGTATAGATTTTAAGGAGATCAGAAGGAGTGAAGTAATTTTTGTACCGTTTTAGAAAACCAAGACACTTGAATGATTCTTTCGACACATGAAAAACATGCTCGTTCCAACGAACATCACATTGAGTTCTCATGCCTAGAACATCAAGAGTATCCGACTCCTCAATACCTATACCACCCATATGTACAGATGACATTGTTGATTCCAGGGCCCTATGGGTCAACATACAACATTGGGTCTTCAGCGCATTAAAATCAACTCTATTCGCTTTACCCCACTCGGAGATTGTTAACAGGTCTTGATAGAGTGTGTCATTCATTGTTCGCCTTTTGCCCCAACCTGCGAGAGGCTTGGCCTACAATTAAGGAACGCAACGCAACGGAACCTTTGGGTACCCCTGAATTAAGCTGAGACTCATTAGATGAGACCCCATCAATAACAACACATATTGTTCGGTCTCTGAGAAAGCTCTAAAAAAGTAGAGCTAACAGGTCTCCCGTGGATCGATTTCTACAGAAGCCATACTGTCGATCATTAAGAAGTGAGTTGGCTTCTAGGTAGTTCACAAGATGAAAATTGATCATGCTCTCCATCATCAGCTTTCTCATCCCCAAATTTTTGAAATTCCTAGCTTATGCACGTGGATTTTCTTAACCATTTCTGGCGTCGCCACCTCAATTTGTCTACGTCTACCACTATGGTGTTCACCTTGGCAGCTCATACGGCCTCGTTTAAACTCTACCACCCAATACTTTGTAGGCATAAATGAAGGAACGGACTTCCTCAGAACAAAAACTAACTCGTTTTTTATATTGGTTGCACTGAGATCTTAGAAATTAGAGTATTTAATAACATAATGGCAACCAATTTTTTCCATGTTTACAAATTCACTGAGATCGTTTACTGCTGATGGCTCCAAAAATTCATATATTTCACAAGGTTGCCACTTTTACAAAAGTAATTTTTTCAAACTACTAGCGTCATCTATATGTCATCAAGTGTTCTATTATTCAGAACCCTAACGGAAATAGATACTCGTACGTTATAATAGCTGAAACTGTCAAGCATTGAAGTCTGAAAGATGCACCCCGGGCGGACCTGACGAGCCGCTGAAAAAAGTACTGCATAAAAAGGTAAAAAATCGATAAAGGAATTTTCAAGATAAGGCGATCCTGCGATTTTTCGCGAGGACTTAATGGAATTTTTAGCGATTTTTTGTGCCATTATTTTTTCCGCTTTTTGCCTTTTTTTGGATTTTTATTATTTCGTTAAAAAAAAAAGAAAGAGTAAAAAGAAAAATATTTTTGGATTTCGAATAATGGCCATATTATTTTTATACCATATAAGCTAGACCTATCTTTTATTATTCGACTCAGAGAGTGATTCTGAGTCGCTGCCAGTATATTTTTCGATCTAGTCCCCATATAAATAGGGTATCCGATATGAACTTTTTCGGATCTGCAGGCAAAAAAAAATTATAAAAATTCCACACAGATTTGATCCCAAGACCAATTCTGTTAACACATGGCATAGTGTATAATATAGTAGGTCTGGAACGACTATAATAGTTTTACTTGTTTTTAACTGTTTCTGTTTTAATTTATATTTTTCATTATATTATTTTTTATTTTTTATATAATATGCTTTATTTGTTCTTTTTCATATTAATTTTATATTTAAATTAATAATAAATAAATTATAAATTTAATTATATAAAATATTTAGCGAATTGTATTTACAAATAGCTCTTTTCAACATTTTGGCATAACGAGAATCACCGGCTCCCAAGAATATGATATTCAACACCGTGCAATTTCTTTTGATTTCTATGTGAGCAAACCACAAGCAATTCCTGAGCTCTAAGCCCAAAATCTGGTCAAGATGTCATCGAAATTCAAATTTAGATCCACGGGGACCATATGCCGGATATTTTATTCCATACATAATCGCAACATTTACATTCGATACATTTGAAAAAGAGCCGGGAGTAGGGAATTATTTTGGAGCTCTCGTCTCCATATAAACCTTCTAAATAATTTTTCTCTGCTTTGAAAAACATTTTAAACATAAATATGTATTTACACATTCTAAATGAATTTATTAACATTTAAAGTAATTATAATTAAACCTTTTAACAAAAGAAAGAAATATAGAAAATAATTCTTAATTAGGAAAAGAAAATGTTTGTCATTAGAACCCGGTTAAAACTCATTTCAATTAACTACACTTTGCGATTTTAAAACAGCAGTAGCAGTATTATGACGGCATATGGTTCAAAATAAAGAATAAAAAAACTTGCTAAATCTCTCCTACTACGATGAGTCGTTACCAGCAGACAAACTAACTATAGGGTTGCCAGATGAAATACAACTACCTTATGAAATCAGGGGGCTACAACTACAGAGATTTACAGCTGCATTACTTGGACACCCACCATTTATGTAGCCACTACATCATGCACCACGACGCATATTTAACCTTAATATAAAAGCGAATAATAATAACAATAAACAACAGTTTGTAAAGACAATAACAAACACAAACAAACCATTAACTTAAAAGTTTTCTATTGTATACAAATTTTAAAACTTTCAAACTGGTCTTTTATATTTAAAACAAAATAATTTATTAATATTAAAAAAAAAAACTTCTAAAAACAGAACAGAAGAAGTAAAACCGTTAAACGTTGGCAGCATTTAGCGTTGCCCGAAGGCATCACGCAGTTCCAGAAGAAGCTTAAGTGGTCTTATGTAACAACCAAAAATACAAAAAAAGAGTTTCCTGTATTGTTCTTTAAAAAAGCCAAAACAATACTTATTTATAAAGATAAAAGAATATAAAAAAAATTTGCTAGAAGCTTACATTGTTCTAAAGTGCGAGTATAAACATAACAGAGTAAAGTTTACAATAGAAGCTAGTCTGTATTTACATATACAATATATAACAGAAAAAACACACTCTCGAGGGCAATTCAAATTTATTTTATAAAACATGCAAAAGCCAAAAGAGCTTCTATTCATTTTAAGCTGGTTTTATAAAACACTTTTAAAAACTTATTTATTATGAAGTACTGCCACCAACTGCAGCATTAGCTGGGACATTCCATATGAAATCAAAAAAAAATAATTTTTTTATACCATTCACTGTATGTGACAGACAGGTACATATACAGCATAGAAATATGGCGATCATTACAACACTTCAAGGGATAAACGTCGATACGTTAACTATTTACAACCCATAAAACTTATGAATGAATATTTAAAGTGAAGTCTAGAATTTTCACGTTTAGGAAACCACAATTTTTTTTTTATCATTAAACTCATTGACTGATGACCGTAAAGACCGTAAAGATTATTATTTAATTTCAGTCATACGTCTAAGTTGAAAAAAAGCTAGCATCGCATAAATTTTATATGATCACATACATTTTCTTAAAAAAGTATATTTTCTTAAAAAAGCATATTTTCTTGTTTAAAAAGTACCTTTTCTTAAAAAAGTACACTTTCTTTAAAAAAAAAAATAACTTTTCTTAAAAAAGAATCTTTCTGAAAATAGCACATTTTCTTAAAAGAGTACCATTTCTTGAACAAGTAAATCTTCTTTAAAAAGTGCCCTTTCTTAAAAATCTACCTTTTCTTAGTATCTAATATTAAAAGAGTACATTTTTCTACACAGTACTTTTTATTAAAAGGTACATTTCCTTAAAAAAGTGTTTTCTTAAAAAACTGTATTTACATAAAAAATTTCCTTTTCTTAAAAACTACATTTCTTTTAAAAGTACTTTTTCTTAAAAAAATAACTTTTCTTAAAAAAGGACTTCTCTTAAAAAAGCACCGTTTCCTTAAAAAAGAATCTTTCTGAAAATTGCACCTTTCTTAAAATATTACCTTTTCTTAAAAAAGTAAATTTTCTTACAAAATTACCTTTTGTTAACAAGTACGTTTTCTTAGTACCTTTTCTTAAAAGAGTAAATTTTCTTAAAAAATTACATTTTGTTAATAAGTACGTTTTCTTAAAAAGCACCTTTTCTTTAACAAAAAAAGTGATTTCCTTAAAAAGTGTCCCTTCTCAAAAAATACCTTTTCTTAAAAAATTAACTTTCCTTAAAAAAGTACCTTCTTTTAAAGTATCCCTTCTCTTAAAAACCATCTTTTATTAAAGGAGTACCTTTTTATAAGCAATATTTTTTCGTAAAAAGTATCTTCTCTTAAAAAGTACTTTTTCTTAAAAAGTAACTTTTCTTTAAAAAGTATCTTTTCTTAAAAAGTACCTTTTTTAAGAAGTTCCTTTTCTAAAAAAAACTACCTTTTGTTAAAAATTACGTTTTCTTAAAAAGTACCTTTTCTTAAAAAAAAACACCTTTCAATAATAAGCGCCGCTTCCCAAAGAATTACCTCTTCTTAAAAAATGGACTATCCTTAAAAGTGCCTTCTTTTAAAAAACACCTTTTCTTAAAAACTATCTAATATTAAAAGAGTACATTTTTCTACACAGTACTTTTTCTTAAAAGGTACATTTCCTTAAAAAAGTGTTTTCTTAAAAAACTGTATTTACTTAAAAAATGTCCTTTTCTTAAAAGCTACCTTTCTTTAAAAAGTACTTTTTCTTAAAAAAATAACTTTTCTTAAAAAAGGACTTCTCTTAAAAAAGCACATTTTCCTTAAAAAAGAATCTTTCTGAAAATTGCTCCTTTCTTAAAATGTTACCTTTTCTTAAAAACGTAAATTTTCTTACAAAATTACCTTTTGTTACAAGTACGTTCTCTTAAAAAGTACCTTTTCTTTACAAAACAAGACCTTTCCTTAAAAAGTGGCTCTTCTCAAAAAATAACTCTTCTTAAAAAAATTAACACTCCATAAAAAAGTACCTTCCTTTAAAGTATCCCTTCTCTTAAAAACCTTCTTTTATTAAACGAGTACCTTTTTTAAATAGTACTTTTTCGTAAGAAGTATCTTTTCTTAAAAAGTAGTTTTTCTTAAAAAGTAATTTTTCTTAAAAATTAACTTTTCTTAAAAAGCACATTTTCTTAAAAAGTATCTTTTCTTAAAAAGTACCTTTATTTAAGAAGTACCTTTTCTAAAAAAAAATTACGCTTTGTAAAAATTACGTTTTCTTAAAAAGTAACTTTTCTTAAAAAAAAAACACCTTTCTATAAAAAATTAACTATTTTTAAAAGTGCCTTCGTTTAAAAAGCAAAAAACTATATTTTATTATAAGAGTACCTTTTTCTACACAGGACTTTTTCTTAAAAAGTACCTTTTCTTAAGTACCTTTTCTTAAAAAGGTACTTTTTCTTAAAAAAAAATAACTTTAAAAAAAAAGGACTTTTCTTAAAAAAGCACCATTTTCCTTAAAAAAGGATTTTTCTGAAAATAGCACCTTTTCTAAAAGTACCATTTCTTAAAAAAACAATCTTTCTTGAACAAGTAAATCTTCTTTAAATAGTGCCCTTTCTTAAAAATCTACCTTTTCTTAAAATTGTATCTTTTCTTAAAAAGGTAAATTTTCTTAAAAAATTAATAAATAGATTTTTCTTAAAAAGTACCCTTTCTTAAAAAAACACATTTCCATAAAATGTGCCTTTTCTCTAAAAGATACCTCTTCTTAAAAAATTAATACTCCTTAAAAAATTAATACTCCTTAATACTCCTTAAACTTTTTCGTAAGAGGCATCTATTCTTCAAAAGTACTTTTTCTTAAAAAGTAACTTTTCTTAAAAAGTACCTTTTTGTAAACAATATCTTTTCTTAAAAGGCACCTTTATTTAAGAAGTACTTTTCTTAAAAAAATTATTTCTTTAATTTAATTTATTTCATTATTTTCCATTACAACAAGATTTACAATCTTATAATTAAAGTAATGGATTTTTACAAAGTAATGATGAATAGGTGCATGCATAAATACACAGTATATAAATACACAGTATAACAAAAAAAATTAATTTAATAAATAAAACCCAAAAAGAAAAAAAATAATAAAAAACAAGTAAGAAAATTATAGTCGGTCTAGACCGACTATACGATACCCTATACCATGCGTTTAGAGACCCTATCTCTTAGGCCCAACTAACTGGACATAGAAAATAAGCAAAAACCAAATTTGAGTGGGATTTTTATTAATTTTTTTGGCTGCAGATATGAAAAAGTTCATATCGGATGCTATATCTATATGGGGACTAGGTCCAAAAATGGACCGATCCTGATCATGTTTGGTAAAGTCTCTTGTATTTTGCAAAAATATATACAAACAAAATTTGAGAAGAATCAGTGCAATATTTTTGTTTTTAATAGATTTAAGTGAAGACCGGGAAGCAGCTCTATAAGGGGTCAAAGGGATCATTTTTGGGCTACTCATTAATGGATGTAATGAACGCATACAAACCCAATTTGAGTAAGATCTATATGACAATTTGGATCTTATGGCAATTTATGTCGATTTCATATGGGTAATTTGTATGGGGGCTAGGTCTGAACATGGAACGATTCTCACCAATTTCAATAGCGTTCATCCCATGGCCGATAAAAGCTTATATACCAAATTTCATCAAAATATATTCATATTTGCGACCTGCAGTTTGATTACAAGGTTTACATGGACACACAGACGGACGGAGGGACGGACGGACGGACGGACGGACATTGTTAAATCAACTCAGAAAGTGATTCTGATTCGATTGGTATAATTAAAGATGGGTCTAGGTCAAATATTTTTGGTTGTTACAAACAGCAGCACAAAGTCATTATACCCAAACCACATAGTGGTATAGGGTATAAAAATGGCTAATACATATGAAGCATTAATAAAATTACCTTTTGTTAAAAATTACGTTTTCTTAAAAAGTACCTTTTCTCAAAAAAAAAATTCCTTTTCTTACAAACTACCTTTCTTTAAAAATTACTTTTTCTTAAAAAACACATTTTCTTAAAAAGTATCCTTTCTTAAGATAGTACATTTCTTTAAAATCAACCTTTCTTTAAAAAAGTAATTTTCTTATAAAATAAGTTTTCTTAAAAAATACCTTTTCTTAAAAAGTACCTCCGCTAAAAGAGTATATCTTCCTAAAAAGTACATTTCTTTAAAAAGTACCTTTTCCTAAAAAATAACTCTTCTAAAAAAGTACCTTTTCATAAAAATTTCACATTTAAAAAAAATTACCTTTTCTTTTAAAGTAACTTTTCTTAAAAATTATTTTTTCTTAAAAAAGTATATTTTTCTTTTTAAAGTAACTTGTCTTAAAAAGTACCTTTCTTTAAAGAATTCCTCTTCATAAATAAAGTATATTTTCTTATAAAGTAAATTTTCTTTAAAAAAGCACTCCTTTTAAGATATTCTCTGTAAAAATATCAATAATTTAACGCAAATTATATTGCACGAACGCAGATTATATTGAATATTAATAAAGCGCGTGTGTTTTAAATCTACAAAGTCTAATATATATTTTAAGGAAGTGAGTGTAGAAGAAGAAAAGGAATTAAAAAATGTAATGTCAATTAGTATGACAAATATCAATAGATAGAGAGAAGTAAAAAAAAATTGCAGGGTTGCATGTTTAGTTACATAGTTGATATTGCAACAAAATATTTTAGAATTTATCGCGCCAGATTATTTTTGGAGTAAAAAATATTGTGAGGGAAATTTTTTTTTAAGTAAAGAATATTTCAACCAGAAAACTTTTTGGGTCAACCGTTTTTTCACTCACAATATTTTTTACCTGAAAATGTTTTCTCTCAAAAAGAAAGTAGAAAAATGGAAATGTTGACATTTTTAATATATTGCAAGAATTAAGAATTTTAATTGACGAATAATACTCTATTATTTCATGTGCACCAAAAGAAATTAACTTCAAATAGAAAATAACAGGTTGCGTGGAATGCTAAAACCTCTAAAACCATCGAACGAAATTGATATTCAAAGAAAAATAAAAATATAAAATATCGCTTATTATTGAAACACATGATTGGGATCAAAGGTCTGCAAAGAACCATCCAAACACACTTGTTGTGTGTTGTTCATTTTTATTATATCTGCTTGTATCTGTTTCGCTCTCTTTGGATAAAGTGCGTATGGAATATTTCTCTTTTAGATAATGATGGAATAGCTATGTGAGAGTGAAAGTACCAAGTATCAGAAATACTTGTATGATTACATACACACCAAACAGATATATCGGTTTTCTTATTATCTGTGCTTGGAATATATGGAGAGCGTGGCGCTGCAAGAATAAAGAATAAAGAGCGAAATAAGCAATAAAAAGAAAACACTTTATATAAGTCCAATGCATTTAAATATTCAATTTATTAAAAAAAAAATAAACATAAAAGGATTTTTTTAAATAACTTAATAAAATTAAATATTAATTCACATATTAAAAAAGAAATAAAAAATTAATAAAATAAAAAAAAAAATAAATTACTTCCAAGTTAACATTTTTTTAGGTAAATATGTAGGTAGGATTTATATGTGGTCATGGCACAGCCTCACTGCTTTCAATATTGTTGGAACAACTTGCATTTTCCTTTTATAGTTTGCAAAATAAAATTATTATTTAAAACCACAATACATTATTGTGCAATGTACATATAATTATATTTTTATATCATACTTTATATTCTATGTTTACTTACCTCAGACATTTTTCTTTTCTTTTTTCTTGACGCTCTGAGTGGCAAAAATATTTTCCAATATCGCGATATTTATTCTTTGACAGCTAAATACTTATGACACACCTACAACGATCACAATTATGCATCAAACAAAACCAAAAAGATAACAGAAAAAAATTAAACACAAGCAATTATTAACTGTAAACAAATGAGTACGATCTGGAATATCCATATTATATGGATAAATCCATTTAAAAAAAGGTAAAATAGTTACTTCACTGAGTAGAACAGATAAAGATAAAAAACGTTTCCACTACAATGAGAGCCAGAGAATGAGATGATACGCTCTCTACTCAATCCAAAACGCATGAGGCACATGTTATTTTCTACTCTTTGTTGTATTTGTATCGATAATATCAGGTTCTTACTTGTTTTATCTGTTTGTACAAGTAAAATGAATGGAACGTTGCAGGCCTTTAATTGGGATCAGGTTTTGAGACCATAATATATAAAAACATCATTACTGATACGAGTATATCCAGTTGATGTAAACCATCATATTCCCAAAGTCTAAAAAAAGTTTAAAATGTTTAAAAATCTTAAGCACGCTAAATGTCTTTCAAATCTGTTTATACATAAAGCTCAATTATCATTGTGTTGAGGTATTATCCGTTCATATCCTATTGTATGATATTGACAACTGATACTTCGATAACAATTACTTAATATTGTTATTTAATGTTATTTAATATTATAATAATAACAATGCAACGACATCGTTGCTATCTTCCACTGATAAAGTGTTTGTGAACATTAGCTGACATCAGCTTCACAACTGTCGGTATTTCAAGTAGAAAAACGAAACTCTAAACATGTTTTCTTTTTAAAATAAAAAACAAAACAAACCAAAAAATGTACAACGATTCTTAAAAAAATCAGTCACTCAAAATATAAAGAAATAGAAGAACGGAAACAGGCTTTAAGTATTGTAAACCTTTTATTCTACTCATGTTTACCGTACGGTCGCAAGCGACAGTACTTCCAGCTTACTTATGTGATACTTTGTGGTTGTTGTTATAACAAATGTAGACGAAATACAGGAAATAAAAAATTGATTTAAATCTGCAAAATATTTATATCAAATGGTGTAATAAATCAAACTTTTAATCACAGCAAAACAAAGAAATTTTCTACAGAAATATGTTGTTTACTTGAAAAAAAAAAATACTTTTAATTTGAAGTAATATTAATATTTAAAAAAATTTAAAAGTAACAATAAATGGTTTATAAATCTATAACATTAATACGCTAGGCGGTTTCTTGTTTTGTTCTACCGTTTTATCCCGATTTTGACCAAACGTATATTATTTGAAAGGTTTTTCTTTTTAGCCGTTTTGAAGAGTTACAGATTTTTAAATTTTTAATTTATTTTAAGTATATTCCATTTAAATTGCACTCCAAATTCGAGCGCTGGAATCTGCTAGTATTTACGTAATGATTTAGCAATTGAAGATCTTAATAGATTTGTTTATTTTTTACTGAAGTTCTACTGGGCAGTTGATACCAATCTAAAGAGTCTACTTAGTAAATAGTTCAAAAGGCAAAATCTTATAAAAAAAAATTATGTTAAATTGTATAGTAGTTTTCAAAATTAACGACAAATAGCAATCCTATAATAATATCACTCATATGTCACAATTTATTTATAAAATATTTTGTCATTTACCATTTCATTTTTCGATAAATATATTTCTAGCCTGTTTTTCTTTCATGCTTAATATGCAAGAAATAAAAAAAAGTCCTTCCAAGGCCATCACAGTAGAATATGGATTTCAATATCTCAAAAACTATAAACGATTGATTTTTGAAGTCAGTTTAGTGTTGTTGCGGTACAACAAACATATCTATAATATTAATAGGCTAAGCGATTTCTTGTGACTGATGTTTTGTTCAACCGTTTTATCCCGATTTTGGCCAAACGTATATTATTTGAGAGGTATTTCTTTTTAGCTGTCCACCACATTTACAGATTTTTAAATTTTTTCATTTATTTTGATTAAATTGCGTTTAAAGTTGCTACTAACAGATACATAAAATTATACAATGCTATGTGTGTGTTTATTAAATTTGCTAATGTGTTTGTAATAAAAATGAGTTTGTAAAAACAAATAGTTCAAACAAATTTCAAACAAACAAAAAAATTGATACGTATATATGAAGAATTTTATTGCGGCAAATATCTTAAAGAACTGGGAACTTTTTTTAATTAGTCTTAAAATATTCCAAATCAAGTCCAATAAAAATCATATAAGGAACTCCGAGTCAATATTACCATTAGCAAGGCTAAATACAGAGGTAACAGCCAGCATGGTCCTCCTACTCTCAGGAGTTGGAACTCTGATAAGCCTTAGTCTATCAGTATATGAGGTTAGTATTCCTAACTCCAACCTAAACCACGTTGAAAGAATAGCAAAAAAATTTTCTGCACAGATAACAAGAATTTCATATTATTGATGCATATTATAAAATGGGTCTTACATGAGCCGTATACAGCAATTTAGTACCATATGGATCAGAAAACCCTTTATCCGAAACCAAGAGCAGATCTTGTCTTATGAACAATCATACTATAATGATCAATTAAGTCCAGTTTCCTATCCATAAGTACACCAATTTCCAGAAATGTTCGAACGGTGTCCCTTAATGCAATACTCATCTTAAATGATCCCTCTTCTGTAAAGTACCATATGTTTAGATTTCTTAGGACTCAATTCCACCAAATTCACATTACACCATTCAACTAATAAATCAAGTTCATGTTTACGATTTACGTCATTGAAACTGTAAAATACACAATATCATCTGCATATATAAGGATGTTGCAATTCGAAATTATAATCAGAAATATCTAACTGTATGCCTTGGGGAACACCAGAAGTAACACTTATAATATTAGATTCAATATTGCGAAACAAAAGTCTTTGAGTTCTAAATGTAAGGCAGGATTCAATCTACAAAATAATGGATTTAGGTATGCCAATGAGTCTTAGTTTGAGAAGTAAAATATTATTATCTTCCCATTCAAAAGCTTTACTAAAATCGGAGTATGTCTCATATGTCTGCTCGCTACGGAAATTCTAGAAGATTAATTACTGATGACCATTATTTCAAAAAGTCATATTGAATGGAAGACATAGTCGACCTAAGTTCATATGAGAGATCGTCATACTTCCACCTGATGATTATTTCCAAGAAGTAGAAAAATATGCAATCTGCAAAAGACTATTGACAATGCCCCTTATGGGTACATTTTAGCGCAATTCTGAAAATACAAGCAGGAACACCATCAAAAACCAATGCTCGAAAATATAAATAAATCGTCATTTTTTTTTTTTTAAATTAATTCCACAAACTTATTTTTTTTTCTAATTTACAATTTCAACCAATATTGGGCTTGATCCAAAAATATTTAAAATTTCACTACAACCATTTATGAAAACTATTCTTTCAAAGCATTGCAGGAAATATACACTTTTCTTAGCAAAGTTTTTTGAGAAAAAATAAAAGAATGAAAGCTATTTTTTGGTTAGAAAAAATTAAATTTTTAGCATCCGCTGCAAAACATTGAATTAAAGAATTTTTCCCACTAAAAGGGGAAAAATTGACCGTTATTTGCAGAAAACAAATAAATATTTCGTGACAAATTTTTAATTTTGAAAGCATAAACGATTACAATATAGTGTATGCAGGTTTCTTGTTAACCAGGGGCTAAATCACCGCATTCGATATCGAGTAAAACCAATCGAAATTCCATATTTTGGTTTATTATTTACAGAAGACGGACAAACGTCAGCCCTAGTTTCACTTTTGTTCTTAACTAGGGTCCATAATTCGTTAAATGTAACATAGTCAAGTTATTCTACGTATATTATTTTCGAAAATAAAAATATGATTTCGATCGAAAAATTTCGATAACGAATGCGGTGATTAAGCCCCAGTGTTGAATCAGGGCATCTCCGACCAATAGTTTAACATTTGTTTGTATATTGTCGCTACTTTTGTATGGAACCACTGAAAGACGTATTATAAATATTAAATTTCATTAAAATTATAACTCATACGTCTCACTATTAATATAATAATAACTCACATCTGTAGCGCGATTCAGTAACTTCTTTAAAAAATTAAACGATTTTGGTAGTCAGTAAAATTTTTAAACATTATTCGCTATTGTTAAAGTCAGCTGTTGTTGTCATCTAAATGACAATCATTTCTGTGTTGTTTGTTCAATCGATAAAAAGTTAAAAAGGTTGAAATGTTGTCATACATAAATAAAAATCATAAAATAGTGAAAATATTTTGTTTCTATTACAAAAAAATTTTATATAAATAATAAAATTAAATAGCATATTCAATTCATTATTCTATTTTCAGATTAATAAACAAAAATATTAATTTAAAAAATAAAGAAATCAAACATAAACATAAACAAATCATGTGAAACACGAAGAAATTTTTCTATTTTCTGTTCTTCTTCATGTTTTTCGCTTATTTTGAGATGCCACTCATTTACAATTTACATAAATAGAAAAATAGATTTGTCGATTGTCGTCAAGGTGTAGTTAGTGAATCACTTAATCGTTAATGCAAACAACAATAGCTGTCGATAAATTTTGCGATTGACGGATCGTTCAAAATTACCGAATCACACTACTGGACGGAATTGAGGAACTGCTGCAAAAATATTCCACAAAAAGTGAGTATAGCACTATATCACCGCTTTCAAAAAAAAAAAGAATTAAACATTAAGGGAATTTTCGGGATATGGCAATTTTGCAATTTTTTGCGAAAAATTAATAGAATTTTTTTCGCGAATTAGTTTTTTTTTAACATAATTGTTAAAGCGTTTTTTTTTCGATAACAAAACAAATCTGGGTTTAAAAATACTCAATAAACCCTATTGAAAGAAAAAAAGGAAAAAATGTTGGAGCGGGTTTTGGGTAACGGCCATTTTATTTTTTTATATTTTGTTTTTTGTTAGTTTTATGTTAATTTTCAATTGCTTCTTTTAATTAATTTTTTGCTTCTTTTAATTTGTTTTCTTTTTCTAATGCATTTTATAAATTAATTCAAAATAAAAATAAATTAATTATAAGTTTAATAAAACTAAATATGTATTCACATGTTGTATTCACAACAGCTCTTTTCAATGATTCCGTACCAGGTGTAATTTTAAATCTGATCCATGTTGTGTTGAAATTTGAGTGCAAAGATTGAGATGCCTGTGCAATCCACGGTCTGAAACTGGAATTGGTTCTAAAACAAAATTAAACTACATAATAAAAAACCTCATATACTTTTAGTGTAACCCTCAATGTATTTTTTCATAATGTTCAAAATTAGAGGTATTTTTTTCGTTACATTCATATTCAACTTTTCACCAAAACGAGAACTTTTAACAAGGTTGAAATTTTTGAAAATTTCAGAGAAAAATACATAAATATTTAAGAAGAATTATTTCCTTAACAAAACCAACATTTTCTATAAAAATAAAAAATTGTATTTTCGATCTTCATCATTTTAATGGTTGATTTTGAAATTATTCAGGCTCAAGATCAAATGTTTTTACTTTACAGATTTGTTTCAAAAATTGATCTATATTCTGCACAACAGGCTATACAGCTGTTTCGGGAAGAGTCACCAATCCTCAGCTGTAACCAAAAGCAGTAGATAGTTTGTTTGGTAAAAAGTTACATTCATATACATTTGCTGAAATTAACCTAATGAGAATCCTAGCATAGAGTTAGACTATTTAAGCTTTTTCCAATAATAACAAACTAAAATATAAAACAACTTTAAAACAAATATATTTGTATATGAGTACACATTGCGTACTACATCATACGTGTTTGTTTTTGTCTTGAAATAGCAAGAAAAACAATTTGTTCTTGCTAAACTTGCTTTATTTAAAGTAAAAACATTTCATCTTGAGCCTGAATAATTTCAAACTCAATCACTTAGACTTATCCAAGTCTAAAAAGATTTCGGGAAAAAACAAAACATAAAGAAAGAAAATGGCCGTTACTCGAAAATGGTTCCAACAATTGTTTTCCTGTTTTTCTTTCAATGCGGTTTATTGAGTACTTTCAAGTATAAAAATGGAAAAAAAAATAAAAGCAAGTAAAAAAAAAGTAGTTAAATTTATTTAAGTCTTCGTCAAAATCGTTGAAGTCGCCATATCTCGAAAATTTCCTTAGCGATTTTTCTAGAAAAAGTACCATTCCTTAAAAATCTATCTTTGCTAGAAAAATCAAATTTTTTTAGGAAAATACAAAGCACCTTCTCTAACAAGGGTACCTTTTCTTAAAAAAGTGTTTCTTCTAAAGTACCCTTTTTTAAAAAGTTCATTAAAAAAGTATTAAAAAATTACCTTTTCTTAAAAGGTACCTTTAAAAATAACGTTTAATAAAAAACCATTTTAAAAAAATAATTTTTTAAAAACACCTTTTATTAAAAAAGTTCTTTTTCTTACTTTTATTAAAAAAAAGACTTTTAATAAAAAAGTGCCTTTTTTAAAAAGTACCTTTTATTAAAAAGTACCTTTTATTAAAAAGTACCTTTTATTAAAAAGTACCTTTTATTAAAAAGTAACTTTTATTAAAAAGTACCTTTTATTAAAAAGTACCTTTTATTAAAAAGTACCTTTTATTAAACAGTACCTTTTATTAAAAAGTACCTCTTATAATAAAAAAATGCCTTTTAAAAAAAGAAATTTTTATTAATTTTTTCGGCTGCAGATATGAAAAAGTTCATATCGGATGCTATATCTATATGGGGACCAGGCCCAAAAATGGACCGATCCTGATCATGTTTGGTAAAGTCTCTTGTATTTTGCAAAAATATATACAAACAAAATTTGAGAAAAATAAATGCAATATTTTTGTTTTTTGATAGATTTAAGTGAAGATCGGGATGCAGCTCTATATGGGGCCTATGACTAAGAGTTGTCCAATAGGGGTCATTTTTGGACTACTGATTAATGGATGTAATATATACATACAAACCCAATTTGACTAAGATTTGTATGATAATTTGGATCTTATGGCAATTTAAGTCGATTTCATAGGGGTCATTTGTATGGGGGCTAGGTCTGAACATATACCGATTCTCATAAATTTCAACAGCGTTTATCCCATGGCCGATAAAAGCTTATATACCAAATTTCATCAAAATGTATTCATATTTGCGACCTGCAGTTTGATTACAAGCTTTACATGGACACACAGACGGACGGACGGACGGACGGAGGGACGGGCGGACGGACGGACGGACGGACATCGTTAAATCGAATCAGATAGTGATTCTGATTCGATCGGTATAATTAAAGATGGGTCTAGGTCAAATATTTTTGGTAGTTACAAACAGCAGCACAAAATCATTATACCCAAACCACATAGTGGTATAGGGTATAAAAAGACACAAACAAAGCAAAACAGTGCGTGTTTATACCCTATACCACTATCTGGTTTGGGTATAACAACCAAAAATATTTGACGTAGACCCATCTTTAATTATACCGATCGAATCAGAAGCACTTTCTGAGTTGATTTAACAATGTCCGTCCGTCCGTCCGTCCGTCCGTCCGTCCGTCTGTGTGTCCATGTAAACCTTGTAATCAAACTGCACATTTTGATGAAATTTGGTACATAAGCTTTTATCTGCCATGGGATGAACGCTATTGAAATTGGTGAGAATCGGTCCATGTTCAGACCTAGCCCCCATACAAATTACCCATATGAAATCGACATAAATTGCCATAAGATCCAAATTTTTATATAGATCTTACTCGAATTGGGTTTGTATGCGTTCATTACATCCATTAATGAGTAGTCCAAAAATGATCCCTTTGACTCCATATAGAGCTGCTTCCCGATCTTCACTTAAATCTATTAAAAAACAAAAATATTGCACTGATTCTTCTCAAATTTTGTTTGTATTTATTTTTGCAAAATACAAGAGACTTTACCAAACATGATCAGGATCGGTCCATTTTTGGACCTAGTCCCTATATAGATATAGCATCCGATATGAACTTTTTCATATCTGCAGCCAAAAAAATTAATAAAAATCCCACTCAAATTTGGTTTTTGCTTATTTTCTATGTTCAGTTAGTTGGGCCAATGGGGTAGGGTCTCTAAACGCATGGTATAGGGTATCCTATAGTCGGTCTAGACCGCCTATAATTTTCTTACTTGTTTTAACTGTGGTATGTTCCATTACATTGTCTGGCACTTGTCTTACAGTATTATACACGTCCCTTTGCAAAATTGTTATTTGCCCCAATGGACGCGAAGAAGCGTGTCAGTATTACTTTCAGTTTGCAATTGGAGTTTGTCATAAATGTTGATGAAAGTTTAATAAACTCAGACTTCGCACTACAGCTGATAGGATATGGCAAAAAAAAATGAAAAATTATGAAAATAAACTTCTTATTGTTGATGACGCTTTGGATTTTTGAGTAACGAATACGTATAGAAAGTAAAGAACTAGCAAATTTCGTAACCTTGAAAACCTTTTTTATTTTTCAAAGCACTTGTTATAATTTTTGCTCATGCTTATATGGAAGAGCATATTTCTATTAAGAATCATGTTGACAGGTAAACGTTAAGAGTGAAGAAAGATTGGATACGATTAGTAATATATTTAGTATAACATACTCGTATATACAAACAATTCTTATACTAATAAATAAAAGATGTTAGTCATCTTTTAAATATGACATCAAACGTCATTATTACACGCAACTATGTACACACTGAAAATAAATTTTGTTGTCGCCATCGAATCCAATGCCAATCGAGCCATTTACTGCAGACTACTTTAATGCATAATTTAATTCGGCTTAGAGAATAGAAATCTGAATTAGTGAATATTTGTTAAGCTGCGGTAACCACACAAACTTTTGAATGCAACACAATAATACGATTCCCAATGGATTCAAGAGCCACTAGAAGTTTGCTTTCCCAGTGTACGAACAAATCTTTAAATAAAGTTCTCTCTTACGCACAAAAAATAATTTGACAATGAAATAAGGAATTAATGTAATTAATGTTCACATCACGTCATTAAAACTTACAACTGTTTTACGAGATAGACAACATTATAAATAGAATAAGGATAAAACTACTAAACACTTTATCAATTTTCCTACACATCTTATTAAATAAAACAACCTTCAGAAACACATGCAAACATTTATTTCTCTAAGCCTGACAGATTTACAGTTCAATCTTTCCTAAGGGAAGAACAACGTACAGTTGCGAATTGAAAATACAGCAATCAGTATTCAAACACGACATGAGTATCAAAGATTTTGTTATGTAAATTTCTAGGTAGAATTATCTTTAAATCGGTTTTACCAACCGATATTATTATCATCAATTTTGTTGTTTAGAAACAGAAACATTCGCCCAGAAAATTTTCATGCAAAGGCACACTTTTTCATATAAAATATCTAGACGAAAAAAGATATAAGTAGCGCAATACTGAAAACTAAAAGTAGTTCAAAAACCAGATCTAACGACACCGGATTAGATACAAAATACTTTTTCCTTCAAAAAGTACCTATTCTTAAAAAAGTAAATTTTCTTAGAAAAGTCTTCATTAAAAAGTCTTCATTAAAATATTAGATTCTCTTAAAAAAGTACCTTGAATAACATAGGTACCTTTTCTTAAAAAAGTAAATTTTTTACAAAGGTAAATTTTTTTAACAAAATACTTTTTCTTAAAAACAATCTTTACTTAAAAAGTACCTTTTCTTACAAAAACATCTTTTGCTTAAATAGTACCTTTCTTTAAAAAGTACCATTTCTTAAAAAAGTACCTTTTCTTAAAAACAACCTTTCCTTAAAAAGTATCTTTTCTTACAAAAATATCTTTTTCTCAAATAGTACCTTATCTTAAAAAAGTACAATTTCTTAAAAAATTAACTTTTCTTAAAAAGTACATTTCCTTAGAAAGTTCCTTAGAGTAGTAAATTTTCAAAGTACCCTTTCTTTAAAAGTAGTTCCTTTTCTTAAAAAGTATTTTTTTTTTTAATAGCACCTTTACATAAAAAAGTACCCTCTCTTAAAAAGTGCATTTTATTAAAAAGGTATCTTTTTATATAAATGCTATTCCTTTAAAATTTTGCTTTCCTTCAAAAGTATTTTTTTCTCAAAAAAGTACCTTTTCCTGAAATGGTAAATTTTCTAAAAAAAAAATACCTTTTCTTACAAAGTCAAATTTTCTTAAAAATAATTACCTTTTCTTACAAAAAAATCCTTATTCTTAAATAGTAAAAGTATTTTTTCTTAAAAAAATGGAATTTTTTCTTTTAAAAAAATGACATCTTTTTAAAAAAGGATATTTTCTTTAAAAAAAGAAATCAACTTTTCTTAAAAAAATATTTCAACAATTTTTCAACGGGCGACTGAGGCCGAGGCCACGCAATGAGCGGCAAAGCGGTGAGTGGCGGATCGGCGGAGCGGTGAGCGGAAAATATTAAAACATATGAAATACTACTGAAGTGGCCACGCAATGAGCGGCATCTGAGCGGCATTTCTGATCGTCTAAGCGGCACCGCTCAGGAATAGAACTTGTTCTAATTTTTAGTTGTTTTCAAAGAATAAAAATGGCAAAGAATAAATATGGCAAAAAATGGCTTTTTTTTTGCTTTGTCAATCTGTAGCGCGATTCAGAAACTTCTTTTAACGATAATCGAATCGTTAAAAAAAAGAAAACAACAAAATTATCGATTTTGGTATTCAGTAAAAAATCTAAACGATATTCGCTATTCTTAAAGTCAGCTGTTGTTGTTATCTTAACGACAACCGTTTTTGTGTTGTTTTTCAATCGATAAAAAGTTAAAAAGGTGGAAATGTCGTCATACATAAATAAAAATCATAAAATAGTAAAAATATTTTGCTTTTATTATAAAAACTTTTTACATAAATAATAACATTAACAACAGCATTTTGACAACTAACAGCTCAGAAATGACGCTCAGTTATAAGCCACTTACCGCTCAAACTCGCCGCTCTGCCGCTCGCCGCTTTGCCGCTCTTTGCGTGGCCTCGGCCTTAGTCGACTTTTAAGTAACTTATAGTTAAATATTACTTAAAAGTTCATTCTTTTAATTATCTGTTGCATTCGTTTTTCATTGCTGTCTTTTCAATCAAGATGGTTCACATATGTAGTTTTTTTTTCATCGTTACTTCAACATGTTAAACAAAACAAAAATCATTGTGCTTCGTAATTGTTGACAGACCTTTTTAAAAACGGTATTCGCAGTCGTACATGAATTTGATTAGTGGTTTCTGGGTGAGAGGCATTATTTGAGTTGTTTTCAAAGAATATTTACGCCTTGACGTTGTTAACACGATTAAAATGTGAATTCAAAGGAATTGTTGAACGGATTAGTTGGAAATGTAAAAGTGTAAATATTGTTTTACTTAACCTAAAAATTATACACAAGGACAATATGGGTCAGATTTTGAAAGTTCAGGAGAACAGATTTTATGAGTGCCAAGTTTGGATTAATTTCATTGTGCGCAGCATATCCAATAGCTTAAATTTCAGGTTTATTAAAAGATTTATTTGTGTATCTAACCCATTTTGTACCTTGGTGATTCGTTGTGCGGTCGTTCCAGAGCAAATGAAGGGATTCGTTATAAAAACTATTTATTTCTAGTTATTTATTTAACAAAATTTCTAAATCAAACCCAATCAAGATAAATAATTAATTGTTTCTTCTTGCTCAACAAAACTATAATTTATTTTATTTTTACTTTTCTATTACTATACAAGCAAATAATTTATATTAAAAAAAAACACATCATACCATGACATTTCAAATCACGCACAATCTGGGATGTAAGACGGTTGGAAAAAATATATATTTATTAATGTTGATAATTTAGATTTTTGTTGACCTGTTATGTTGTTGAAGGGTGAATATAATTCGGCTTAAGGTCATCGGTTGTTAAAAGATTCTCTTTGTTATAAGAACATTTCGTTAGAAATAAATAAAAACAAGTTTTTTTATTTTTTTATTAATTTTTAAACAATATTTATAACAATATTCCTTTCCAATATATTTCTATCAACTTTGTTGATCATCATCAGGTATAATCTGATAAATAACAATAAAAATAAAATTAGAAACACAAATAATTTTGAATTGATCATTAACAAAAAACAATAAAAATCATTTAAAAATTATATCTACTTTAAAACAAATTTTTAATTTGTTTGAGTTGTAACCTTCCTTTACACAGTGTAATTGTCAACTAACTTTTGTTTTAATCGTTTGTGTTTGTCAACCGTATGTCAGTAGATCTTAGCGACGTTTTCGGTATCTCTCTTATAATTAAGAGCTTTGTCATTGGCAACATTCATTATATGAAGCATTTCCAACATAAACCTTTTCCTATAATTATTTTCCTCTTGTAAAATTTTTGTAGAATCAAAGTTTGGTTTATGTTTGTTTATTGAACAACGGGCAGCGAGTGCGGTTTTTTGCTCTATTGGTCTGTTAATAGCTTTTAAATCCGATCGATGTGAGGATAATCTAGTTTTTAATTTGGGTTTTGTTGTACAAATATAAACTTTGTTGCATATTTCTTTTTCATTGCCGTCACAACTAATTTCATATATAAGATTATATTTATCATCTTTATCTACTTTTGTTTTGGTTTTGCTAAATAATTTTCCAATTGTATTGTTTGTTTTAAATGCTAAATCGTATTTATCGCGATTGTAAATGTTGGTATTCTTTATTCTCTCAGACAACCCCGGTATATATGTTGTCGATTTATATATTTTTGTTGGTTTTGGTTCTCTGACAATCCTATTCTTAGATTTTACGTGTTCGATTAGATCTCAAATAGTTTTCTTGGGAAATTCGTTTTTGCGCAATATTTCTTCGATAATAATAATGTTCTCTTTATAAAATTTTTCATCACTTATGTCCAAAACCCTTTTTATAAAATTTGTTGCCGTATTTATTATAATCCTCCGAGGATGTTTCGAAAAGAAATTAATCAATCTTCCCGAAGCTGTAGTTTTCTGATGCCAATTTACCTTATTTATTAATTTCAATTATAAAGTTAAAAAATAAGAGAAGGATCCCCTACTTATAATAGTAAATATTAAAAAAATTGTAATCAGTTAATTTAAATTACATTATTTTAGACTAAATGTATTCAATCTTACCAGCAGATTCCAGCCCTCGAAATTCGAGTGCAAATTCTAGGAAATTTTATTTTTTCATTAAATAAAGACCCTAAAGGTATGCTAATCAATTATAGCCAATTCACAAATCAACACAAAAAAACAAACTCAGTTTTATTACAAACACATTAACAAATTTAATAAACACACACATAGCATTGTATAATTTTATGTTTGTGTTAGTAGCAACTTTAAATGCAATTTACTCAAAATAAAGGGAAGAAATTCAAAATCTGTAAATCTGGTGAACAGCTAAAAAGAAATACCTTTCAAATAATATACGTTTGGTCAAAATCGGGATAAAATGGTAGAACAAAACATCGGTCACAAGAAATCGCCTAGCCTATTAATATTATAGATCAATCTTATATACATACACAAATGGAGTTTTTTATGTTTGTTATGTTTGAAATTTTTTTGATATTTCAAGTGGGCGCGGTACGTCCCATATAAATTGAATTTGAACATCTAACTTTAACATATAATATCTGGAGTACTACGACAACAAGAGTTCTGAAACTATGTACATGTACATATAAAACTAATTTGAAGAGTCGCAAAAAAAATGGGCCGGATCGGACCAATGGGCGTAGCTCCCGCCTTGGGACTATGTGTGAGTTCATAACTTATCAATGTTAGTACCCGAAATAGAAATGGGCGGAATCAGATCAGTGGACGTGACACCTTCCATACAAAGTAAATATTTAATATCGTATATCTGGAATACTGTAGTTTCAAAACCCTTGGTACTTTGTGTGACTTCATAAGTTATTGATGGACCAATGGGGATGTCACCCCCATACAAAGTAAATATTTAATATCATATAACTGGACTATTATAATAGAAAAAAGGCGATAGCCTAAGTTGCTAGTGCTTTAACTTTAAGATTTATTATAATTTCAATTGTAATAAATATCTAATAAATAAATAATAAATAATAGAAAAAGCCTTGGGACTTTGTCTGAGTTCATAAGTTATTAATGTGAGCATGGCACCTCTTATAAACAAATATGAAATTCTATGAAAAGGACAGTCTTGAAACTTTTGACAAGTGTGAGACAATATGAGTTGTCATGGAAAATATGGGCGGTATCGCCAAAATCAAAAATCATCAAAATCAAAAATCGCCAATACCAAAAATCGTGAATAACAAAAATCGTCAAAAACAAAATTTGTCAGAACCGAAAATCGGGAATAACAACAATCGCAATAAACAAAAATTGCCAAAATCAAAAGTCGCCAAGACCGAATATCGCGAATAACAAAAATCGCCACAAGCAACAATCGCCAAAATCAAAAATCGCAAAAAACCAAAATTCGACTAAATACGCAATCGCCACAAATAAAATAGTTTTCCACAAAATATATTCTCAGTTGTTAATTTCGTTATGATGGGTGTAGCGAAGCGCATCGGGTTACAGCTGCTATAATATAAAGGGTCCGCCATCTAACGTTTATTTTTTCAACTAGTGATTATTTCGTGAATGGTAACACTTAGCTCATATCTGATTTGACAGATAATTAGTTTTATCCTTCCGCTGGACGAATATGGTTGTGTATACGCTTGAACACCGCTGGGAAATATTGCGACATTACTTTGAAAATCATGGTAATGTTGCAGAATGTGTGCGAAAATTGCGTACGGATTTTGGAAGAAGAGAAGCACCGTCAGCTCCGTATGTTCGTTATCTTGTGAAAAAAGTGAAAGAAACTGACATCCTCATCGATAAACCAAAGCGCAAAAAGCCAAAAACAGTGCGTACACCCGAGAATATTGCTGCTGTGGCAGAAAGTGTGCGTGAAGCGCCATCAACATCAATTCACCGTCGTTCTCAAGAATTGAACATTTCGGAGGCATCATTGAGACGAATTTTGCATAAAGACCTTGGTATGACGCCATACAAAGTCCAATTGGTTCAGGAGTTGAAGCCAACTGATCATCCAATGCGTTTTCGCTTCGCTAAGTGCGCCTGCGATCGACTTACAGAAGATGCCGATTTTGCCAAAAAAAAAAAAAAAAAATCATCTTTACAGATGAAGCTCATTTTGATTTTGGCGGGTATGTAAACAAGCAAAATTGTCGCATTTGGGGCACAGAAAACCCGCACGTATACATTGAAAAGCCGATACACCCAAAACGAGAACTGTTTGGTGCGGATTTTGGTCCAGAGGCATAATTGGGCCATTTTTCTTCGAAAATGAGCAAGGAGTGGCCGTGGCGATCGTTGATCGTTGAAGAGGAGGAATTGGCAACATTTGGTTTCAACAGGACGGCACTATGTGAAACACAGCCGAAGCTACACTCGATGTTTTGCGCCCTGTTTTTGAAGATCGCATTATCAGCCGCAGAACTGATGTCGTTTGGCCACCTCGGAGCTGCGATTTGACACCGTTGAACTATTATTTGTTGGGTGCCCTCAAAGATAAGTGTTACGCCAACAAGCCAGAGACAATTGACGCTTTAAAGGACAATATTCGTGAAGCCATTGGTAAAATACAGCTGCACACAATCGATAATGTGCTTAAAAATTGGACCGATCGTGTAGGCTACTGCATGGCCAGCCGAGGCAGCCATTTTAATGAAATTATATTCCATTATTAAAAGGAAGGATTGTGCTTTCAAATAAAAAAAGAAATTTGAGATAATATTCAGTAGTTTTTTTTTTATAGCATATTCAAAAAAAAAATTTATTTGGCGGACCCTTTATTTATTTTTTCACTATTTAAAAAAAATTATACAATTGCCAATGAATTTATTTTATTAACCCAATTCAAGCTTTACATGCAATATTTAAGAAAAAAAATTTATAATTTCCAAAAAAAAAAAAAAGAAAATATTTTAGCAAAATACAAATAATATATAAAATTATAATATATAAGTATTAAATAAAAATATGAGATAATATAAAATTTTTCTGTAGATTGCTAGTCTTTAGCGAAAATATTTTTGAGCAATTTCAAGATTTTTTTAAAATAATCTCAATAAATTTTTGTATTTTTTTTTTTTTTTTTTTTGGTAATCCTATTCTCCTATTTTTCTAAACATTTATTTCTCAAACCTTAAATATTGACTAAAATTATTTTATTCCTAATATTTTTGACTACAAATTGTTTTTCGTTAACTAATTTTTCGGAAAAAATTATTTCGCATCAACAAATTACTTATGTTTCTGTTGACACATATTTGGGAAAAAAAACATTCGCAAAATCATGATAAACCTATATGTATTTTGTTTTGATAAGATACAAGAAAATCTACCACTTTTCAGATAAAATTTATTTTAAAAATTCACTTACCTTTAAAATAAACATCAAAGTGTGACATTTGTAAATGAGATTTTTGCTTTTTTTTTTGTTTTAAATATCTTCTAGACTGTAAAGAAAGACAAGATAACAAAGAATGTAAGTATGTAAAATCATGGATGTCAGTTTAATTAATTTTACTAAGGAAAATAAAAAGCAAATTCATATTTATGTAAGCATACCTTTAAGTACAAAAGCTTTAGTTATTTAAATAACAAGAACAATTCTAAATAAATTCAGAAATTCCAAGAAGATGTAATATGTAATCTAAGGTTGGGATTTGTACGAACATATTTTGTGGAAAAAGAAAAATAAGATATAAAGGAGGGACATAACAGTTGAGGAATTAATTGATTCACACAGAAATTAAAGTACCTTTTCTTTAAAAGAAGCCTTTCTTGCAAAAATACCTTTTCAAATACAAGTTAATGTTCAAAACTACACTTTCTTAGAAGAATAAATTTTCTTAATAGTGCATCTTTTTTAAAACTTTTTTAAAAAAGTACTTTTCTAAAAAAGTATGTTTTCCAAATAAAGTAAGTTATTTTAAAAATTACCTTTTTCTTAGAAGATTGTCTTTTTCAAAAACGTACCGTTTCTTCAGAAGTACCTTTAGTTAAAAAAGTATACTTTCTTAAAAAAGTATATTTTCTGAAAAATTTACCTTTTCTTAAAAAAATTATATTTCCGCAAAAAATATCCTTTCTAAAAAAGGTGCCTTTCCTTAAAAGAAGAAACTTTCTTTAAAAATACCCTTTCTTAAAATAGTATCTCTCCTTAAAAAAACACCCTTTCCTAGAAAAGTATCTTTTCAAAAGAATGTACCTTTCCTTAATAAAGTATATTTTCTTAAATAAAGTATATTTTCTGAAAAATTTAACTTTTCTCAAAAAATATCCTTTCTAAAAAATACTTATCGTTTAAAAAAATGTATATTTCCCTAAAAAAGTTACCCTTTCTTAAAAGAAAGCTCCTTTTCTTAACAGTGCCTTTTCCTAAAAAAGGCCTTTTGTTAAAAACGCGCCTTTTCTTCAAAACGCACCTTTTCTTATATAAGTACCTTTCCTTAAAAGAAGAACCTTTCTTTAATTAATACCCTTCCTTAAAATAGTATTTCTCCTTAAAAAAGCAACCTTTCCTAAAAAAAGTACCTTTTTCTAAAGAATGTACCTTTCCTTAAAAAAAAATACCTTTCCTTAAAAAGGGTAATTTTCTTACAAAGGTACCTTTTGTTAAAAGGGCATTTTCTTAAAAAGTAAACATTTTTAAAAAGGTACATTACTTAAACATCTTTCTTAAAATAGCATATTTTCTTTAAAAAAATAACTGCTATTAAAAAGTACCTTTTTTTAAAAAAGTTAATTTTTTCTTTAAAAACTCAGTCTTCTTACAAAGATACCTTTTCTTACAAAAATACGTTTTCTTAAAAAATAGTACCTTTTCTTAAAAAAGTATGTATTTTTCCTAATTACCTTTTTTTTCAAAATTACTCCTGCTTAGAAAATTGCCTTTCTCAAAAAGCTCATTTCCGCAAAAAAGTCAATTTTCTTTACCTAAGAAGTTTACTTTTTTAAAAAGTACCTTTTCCTGAAAAAGTAAATTTTCTTAAGGTACATATTCTTGAAAAAGTACATTTTTTAAAAAAGAGTACCAAGCGCCCCAGTAGGTGAGTAGGTAGCGTGTTCACCTATCATGCGGGGGTCGTGGGTTCGATTCTCACCAGAGGCTTTGGTCTGTCGCTGCAAAAACCAACCAAATGGTCTTTGTCACCCGGCTTATCCCTGGAACCAAATTAGAATACAAATTTACTTTGCATTGTAATTAATATAAATAAAAAAAATAAAAAAAAAGTAAAAAAGTATATTTTCCAACAAATTTACCTCTCTTAAAAAATAAAGTATTTTTTCCTAAAAAAGTACCTTTTCTTAAAAAGCATATTTTCCTTAAAAAGTACCGTTTCTGAAAAAAGACAATTTTCTTAAAATATGTAGTACCTTTTCTTAAAATAGTAACTTTTCTTAAGAAAGAACCTTTTCTTGAAAAGCATTTCACCAACTTTCATATAAAGTCAACTATGTTCGCATTTACCTGTTGCATAATAACCTACCGCTGGAGACAACAATGAGATTTAGAAATAATCTAAAAACAACGCGTTGTACTTTTAAATATACACAAACATTACAATGTAATGCATAATATATTTATAGCACTATATCGTTTCAAATTTTAGAAATCATAATATAGTTGTCCACGCTAATATCTTTCCAAGCTCCCAGTCGTATAGTATTTAATAAAATGTTTAATATGTTTAAATATGCGTTAGTTGTTCTTAATATATATTTCAATTAAGGAATTCCCACATTCAAATATTGTTTTTATTTTAGTCACTTACTATTTATCTTCACAGACTCTAACATTTATACGTAAAAATTAATTAAGTAAACTCTTGTAAAATTTATATTGAAAAGTTAAATTTATCCCGGCCAATATTCAATAATTGGTCCTTAATCTCTTACTATCAAATTGTTTAAAACATTATTTCATAATTTTCATAATATTGTACAATATTTATGTTGTTTATTTATTAAACAATTTAAATCATTATAATTTGTCTCAGTATCAAATATGCCACATCACCATTTACATTTACATTTTTCTCATGCATCATTAATTGACCGCCAACAGTTTAACTTAAACGATAAATGTAATAGGTACCAATCAATCTCAATATAAACTTGCGCCAATTCAACCACCACATTATCCATTTAAACATCTGTTTATAAATATTTATTAATAATCACCATTCATCAATTGCGTGGGGAATGTATAAGTTTAACAAACAGCTTGTATTTCTGTAAGATACAGATCTAGGATTGCTTAAGCAATTTTGTTTTATTTAGCAACACAGAAATGTTCAGGATATTAAAAAATTTAAATCCTTTAATTCTAAAACTCTCTTTTAAACATACTTTCTAAAAATTTTCTTCGTTTTTTGTATTCAAAAGTCATCATACCTAAATATATACGTAGAGTATTTAAATATTCGACAAAGCCGAATTGAACTGTCCTTCTGTTCGAGCTCTATTTGCTTTAACAGTAGTTAGTAGTAGAGATGAAAAGAAGTACGGTGTTAACTGAAATTGCAGATGTTTGCTGACATAGGTTTTATATTAAAAATTAATCGCATTGAACTGGTGAGATTTTTAATGAAATAAAAAAATTTTTTAACATTCAAAACAGATATAAACTGTACCCAATAAGCAGAAATCTGGAAAATTCACATTTATTGGCTGTATTTTATTCGAAAGATTTTATTTTCATTGAAATTAAATGCTCTAGAATATATTCGTGTTCATTAATAGAAGTGTGATCGTTTGAACCACCCCCCGATCGTATTTTAAAGAACAGATCTTCAACCGCGTCCTAGTTAAATTTGTCGAACAAAATGAAATCGATTTCTTCATATTTTGTAAACAAATTTTTTTTTAAATTTAATTTTTATTTGCAATCTGTCCAAGGACATTAAGCAATATTGATAAATTAAGTTAATACATGACAGAAATTATGAAGTTCCATTGAGCTACATACATACATACATTTATAAAAAAAAAAATAACAAATCTTTGCCATTATTTATATACATACTTACATACATACATATTTACAATATGATTTTACTAGTTTCTGAATGGCAAATCTAGTACATGTATACGTTTTAATCTTCTTGTCTCATGAGTATCGTCTAAGAGCGAAATAGCCAGAGGATTTGTGTGATTACTTAATCTTTGAAGATACTTTTCGCTGAAAGTCCGGATTTCTTCTTTTACTGTGCATATTTTCAGATCTTTAAGAATAGTTTTGTTTGTGGTGAACAATGGAGCATTTGTAATTAGTCTTAAGATTTTAGACTGGAATCTTTCAAGAATTTCAACATAAAATTTACTTGAAGTACCCCACAACTGAATACCAAACTGGTTTCAATATGACCTTATAAATTCTTAATTTGTTTTCTAAGTTTAATTTTGATTTTGGCCCTATTCAATTTGCGTGTTTCCACCATTAGATGGTATTTTTTAGCTTTTATATAAGACGCCTTTCCATGTAAGACGCCTGTCTAACGTCATTCCTAGGTATTTTACGATGTCTGATTTAGGTATAACATCGCCGTTGGTCGTTATTGCAGGGCAGTCACCTCTTCTTAACGCAAATGTAACGTGTTGGGACTTATCAGTATTTACTTTTATGTTCCATTTAGAAAACCTTTTTTCAAGAAGATGCATTCCTGCTTGTACGATTAGTGAAGCTTCGTTTTTACACTGACTGCTTGCAACTATTGCAGTGTCATCTGCGTATGTAGCTACTGTGACATCGTTGGTGATTGGCATGTCTGCTGTAAAAATGGTGTAGAGAATTGGGCCTTGTGGTATTCCAGTGTTGATAAATATAAAAATATTTTTGTGAAAGATAGCTTCTAAAGAAATAGTAGAATGGGGCCGGTAATCTCTAAAAGTAATCCTTCATGCCATACTCTGTCGAACGCCTGTTGGATATCGAGGAAAACTGCAGAACAGAACCGTTTGTTTTCAAGACTATCAGTTACAATATTAACAATACGGTGACATTGTTCGGGAGTAGCATGTTTATGTTGAAACCCGAACTGGGATGATTTTTAGTTTTCTAATACTGGCAATAAACGTTTTAGAAATAATTTTTCAAATATTTTAAAGAATATTGTAAGTAAACTTATTGGTCTGTATGATGAGACTATCTTCTCGGGTTTTCTTGGTTTCAAAAACATGATTATTTCCGCACATTTCCGCTGTGATGGAAAATGGTCCAATCTTAACATTGAATTGTAAATTGTAGTTAAAAATATTATAGCTTTCCGAGGCAATTTGCTTACGACTTTAGCAGTAATTAAATCATATCCAGGTGATTTCTTTTTATTCAACTTTTTAATTTCTGATTGTACTTCATTCGGTGAGAAGTGCAATATCGGTAAGTCCATTTGACATGGTGCATCTAAAAACCTGATTATTTCATCGTTTCCTTCAATATTATGTTTTTGGAATGTAGTTTTAAAGTGGGCAGCAAATACTTCTGATGTGCTTTTATCGGACCTACACCATGTACCATTAGCACTTTTGATAAGCACATTTCGCTTCACTGGCCTTTTTAAATAAAGGGTCAGCCAAATA
The DNA here is from genome assembly GCA_963682025.1 of Cordilura impudica. Taxonomy (NCBI): domain Eukaryota; kingdom Metazoa; phylum Arthropoda; class Insecta; order Diptera; family Scathophagidae; genus Cordilura; species Cordilura impudica. Next base: position 305,507,159 of record OY821518.1, read on the forward strand.
ACTTTTTTTTTTTTTTTGAAAATGCTATAAAAAAAAACTACTGAATATTATCTCAAATTTCTTTTTTTATTTGAAAGTACAATCCTTCCGGTTAATAATGGAAAATAATTTCATTCAAATGGCTGTCTCGGGTGGCCATGCAGTAGCCTACACGATCGGTCCAATTTTTAAGCACATTATCGATTGTGTGCAGCTGTATTTCACCAATGGCTTCACGAATATTGTCCTTTAAAGTCAATTGTGTCTGGCTTGTTGGCGTAACACTTATCTTTGAGGGCAGCCCACAAATAATAGTCCAACGGTGTCAAATCGCAGCTCCGAGGTGGCCAAACGACATCAGCTCTGCGGCTGATAATGCGATCTTCAAAAACAGGGCGCAAAACATCGAGTGTAGCTTCGGCTGTGTGGCACGTAGCGCCGTCCTGTTGAAACCAAATGTTGCCAATATCCTCCTCTTCAATTTTTGTGAACAAAAATTCGTTCTACATGGCCCGATAACGATCGCCAGTGACTGTAACGGCCACTCCTTGCTCATTTTTGAAGAAAAATGGCCCAATTATGCCTCTGGACCAAAATCCGCACCAAACAGTGACTCGTTTTGGGTGTATCGGCTTTTCAATGTATGCGTGCGGGTTTTCTGTGCCCCAAATGCGACAATTTTGCTTATTTACATACCCGCCAAGATCAAAATGAGCTTCATCTGAAAAGATGCTTTTTTTTGGCAAAATCGGCATCTTCTGTAAGTCGATCGCAGGCCCACTTAGCGAAGCGAAAACGCACTGGATGGTCAGTTGGCTTCAACTCCTGAACCAATTGGACTTTGTATGGCGTCATACCAAGGTCTTTATGCAAAATTCGTCTCAATTATGCCTCCGAAATGTTCAGTTCTTGAGAACGACGGTGAATTGATGTTGATGGCGCTTCACGCACACTTTCTGCCACAGCAGCAATATTCTCGGGTGTACGCACTGTTTTTGGCTTTTCACGCTTTGGTTTATCGATGATGATGCCAGGTTCCTTCACTTTTTTTTTTTCACAAGATAACGAACATACGGAGCTGACGGTGCTTCTCTTCTTCCAAAATCCGTACGCAATTTTCGCTCACATTCTGCAACATTACCATGATTTTGTTCAAGCGTATACACAACCATATTCGTTCAGCGGAAGGATAAAACTAATTATCTGTCAAATCAGACATGAGCTAAGTGTTACCATTCACGAAATAAGCACTAGTTAAAAAAAAAAAACGTTAGATGGCGTACCCTTTATTTGGTAGACTTCCATAAAAGGTGTTCGTCATATTTGGAGTTATTTATTGTTTCAATAAAATCGGCAGTAGCTTTGTTTTTATATTTATATAGTAAATTTTTAAGGCCTTTACAAGACTTTTTAAATAACCATTTATCTATGGGGTTCCTACTGAGCTGCCATTTTCTTCTAAGCCTTCTTTTTTCGTTGATAACTTGCCTTATCTCTGTTGAAACTTGTAGCAAACATGGCTGTGTATTTGTATTTCTTGAAGTTGAAATTTAAGCTGCTTCATGAATGTTATTTGTTAATTGTTCAACAGCATTTGTTTTTCTTTTATCTGGCAAATATAAACGATTCAAGATATTCAATATATTCCAGATAATAGTTCCTCTACTCGCTTTTATTCCTGGTCCCTTGTTGGAATTTCTGTGGCGAATGTTTTTCGCATTAATTGCTGAACAAGGAATAGCCAATAAAGGTTCGATGAAGAATCCAGCATCCGCTTTAGTCTTAATTGCTGCAGTCATGCTGTGACTCAGTAGTAGAGCAGCTCTCGAAACGTTCATCCTTTCGAGTCTAGTGATACAAGTAACAAAAGTACCTGTCTGCTTTATAATTCAATAAAAAAAAGAACAAAGAACAATCTTTTTTTCTGTTTAATTCAAATCTGGAAGAGATTTTATTTATACCATTTTTAGTTTAGCAGAACTTACCTTACAAATTATTTTAAAATTTTTAATATATTTTTTGAAATTAACTTAAGGGTAAAATTATTTTGACTTAGAAAAAAATTATAAAAAATATTTTTTATACCAGACATTTTATATAATGATATCCTTCTTCCAATCAAAATTTTATTGGCATAATATTTGTCGTTATTCTTTATAATGTCGTTCGTCATTATCATCAACCGTATTCAAAATGGCAACTACATTCATTTATAATATTATTTCATATTTCAGTGATTACTTATATGTGTTTATTTTCCTGTCTGTGCTTAATTATACTTTCCGCATAAAAAATTTCATGAAAATATATTGATTGTTGTTCTAAATATGGTTTGAGCAAAAAGACAATACAGTCACTCACTCATCGTAGTTTTATTTAAACTAGCAGATTCTAGCGCTCGAAATTCGAGTGCAATTTCTAGGAAGCTTTTTTTTCACTTTTATGGTTTATTATTATTGTGAATGAAGATAACAAACCCATTAACAAATACATTAACAAATTTAATAAAACACACATAGCATATGTGTAATTTTATGTATATGTAGCAACTTTAAATGCAATTTACTCAAAACAAAGGAAAAAATTTAAGAATCTGTAAATCTGCAAAACGGCTAAAAAGAAATACCTTTCAAATAATATACGTTTGATCAAAATCGGGATAAAATGGTAGAACAAAACATCGGTCACAAGAAATCGCCTAGCCTATTAATATTATAGATATTCATTCATATTTTTTTGCCTCTACCAATTAACAATAATTGCATAGATTTTCAAACATATGTATATTCACACATACTAACGTGTGAGGCACGGCAAAAAACCATTTATATAATTATATAAATATATATTTGATTTAAAAAAATAAATAAAAATACTAATTCTGTAATATTATCAATTCCAACATTATATTAATTTCAGTAAATGTGTTGAATTGATCTGATATTTAACAATGAAGTAAATAATTTATGATGATGTTAAATGTTGATTTTGTTATTTAATTTCCAAAATCAATTCATTGCTCATACAAAGCAATCACATTAGAGTGGAATATTTGCATAGTTTTAGAGTAAATTATATTTAGTTTTGTATTTGTACAGTAAAGACAAAAATAACTTTTTATTTTCTTTAAACAAAAGTTATGAATTTCGTTTGATTTTGTAAAAATATCCAATAAGGATGAGATCCTGTATGATGGTCGTCTCGGAATGGGCTCCAATATGGTGATAGAGGAGACAAAACTAACGAACTCTTTTTTTTTTTTTTTTTGAGAGGGAAAAAAAGGTTTTTTTGTTTTTTCACGTTTTTTTTTAATTTGTTGCAAAGCTTTGATATACGGGTAATTCCATGCGAAGGTCAACCTTGGGTACAATTTTAAAATTTTAACTTAAATAAATTTTATTGATACCATTCCAAATAAAGGGTATGAAAATAAAACAATAGTTTGTTATATGTATTTTTATAACCCCCAATGATTAATAACAATAATGCTTTCTCACTTTTTCTAATGGTTCACGGCAGAAGGTTTAAAGTTGCGATTAATAATGAAACATCATTTCCAAAAACCATTACCGCAGGGTTACCTCAAGGATCAGTCTTGTCGCCATTGCTTTATTCGATATATAGATCCGATTTCAAAGTCCCAAAATATATGAAAATTGCTTATTACGCAGATGATACTGCGTTAATTTCTTCAAACAAACTTACAAGTGCACTCGTGAAGAAAATGGAAGAGGGACTTGTAAATTGCAGTAAATATTTTCACAAATGGAAAATCAAAATTAATCCAAACAAGACCGAAGCAATAATTTTTCCATTCAACAAATCTCCCAAAAGATTTCAAGACGTCATCTTCTTATTGAAAATAATACCATATATGTACTTAACGAGTTCAAATATCTAGGAGTTGAATTGGACAAAAGTTTGCATTTAAACATCATATTATGGCTACGTGCCAAAAAGGAAAAAAGTCATTTAAAGCATTAAGGCCACTACTAAATAGAAGGTTATTTCTAAACCCCAAAAATAAAAATCTACTCTTCAAAAGTGTTATAAGGCCGATATTAACATTCGCGTGTCCTATTTGGAGTGACGCTGCCAACTGCCACCTAAAACGCTTACAAATTATACAAAACAAATTAAAATTATAGTCGGTCTAGACCGACTATACGATACCCTATACCATGCGTTTAGAGACCCTATCTCTCAGGCCCAACTAACTGGATATAGAAAATAATCATAAACCAAATTTGAGTGGGATTTTTATTAATTTTTTCGGCTGCAGATATGAAAAAGTTCATATCGGATGCTATATCTATAAGGGAACTAGGCCCAAAAATGGACCGATCCTGACCGTGTCTTGTATTTTACAAAAATATATACAAACAAAATTTAAGAAGAATCAGTGCAATATTTTTGTTTTTTGATAGATTTAAGTGAAGATCGGGAAGCAGCTCTATATGGGGCCTATGACTAAGAGTTGTCCAATAGGGATCATTTTTGGGCCACTGATTAATGGATGTAATATATACAAACAAACCCAATTTAACTAAGATTTGTATGATAATTTGGATCTTATGGCAATTTATGTCGATTTCATATGGGTAATTTGTATGGGGGCTAGGTCTGAACATGGACCGATTCTCACCAATTTCAATAGCGTTCATCCCATGGCCGATGAAAGCTTACATACCAAATTTCATCAAAATATATTCATATTTGCGACCTGCAGTTTGATTACAAGCTTTACATGGACACACAGACGGACGGACGGACGGACATTGTTAAATCAACTCAGAAAGTGATTCTGATTCGATCGGTATAATTAAAGATGGGTCTAGGTCAAATATTTTTGTTTGTTACAAACAGCAGCACAAAGTCATTATACCCAAACCACATAGTGGTATAGGGTATAAAAATCTACTCTTCAAAAGTGTTATAAGGCCAATATTAAATACGCGTGCCCTATTTGGAGTGACGCTGTCAACTGCCACCTAAAACGCTTACAAATTATACAAAACAAATTAAAATTATAGTCGGTCTAGACCGACTATACGATACCCTATACCATGCGTTTAGAGACTCTATCTCTCAGGCCCAACTAAGTGGATATAGAAAATAAGCATAAACCAAATTTGAGTGGGATTTTTATTAATTTTTTCGGCTGCAGATATGAAAAAGTTCATATCGGATGCTATATCTATAAGGGGACTAGTCCCAAAAATCGACCGATCCTGACCGTGCTTGGTAAAGTCTCTTGTATTTTACAAAAATATATACAAACAAAATTTGAGAAGAATCAGTACAATATTTTTGTTTTTTGATAGATTTAAGTGAAGATCGGGAAGCAGCTCTATATGGGGCCTATGACTAAGAGTTGTCCAATAGGGATCGTTTTTGGGCCACTGATTTATGGATGTAATATATACATACAAACCCAATTTAACGAAGATTTGTATGATAATTTGGATCTTATGGCAACTTATGTTGATTTCATAGGGGTCATTTGTATGGGGGCTAGGACTGAACATGGGCCGATTCTCACCAATTTCAACGGCGTTTATCCCATGGCCGATAAAAGCTCATATACCAAATTTCATCAAAATATATTCATACTTGCGACCTGCAGTTTGATTACAAGCTTTACATGGACACACAGACGGACGGACGGACAGACGGACGGACATCGTTAAATCGAATCAGATACTGATTCTGATTCGATTGTACGGACGGACAGACATCGTTAAATCGAATCAGATAGTGATCAGATAGTGATTCTGATTCGATTGGTATAATAAAAGATGGGTCTAGGTCAAATATTTTTGGTAGTTAAAAACAGCAGCACAAAGTCATTATACCCAAACCACAAAGTGGTATAGGGTATAAAAAGCCCTGGAGGTATCCTACAAATCTTCTTCATGAAGAAACAGAAAATTATCGATTTCATAACAAGGATTAATAACAATTATGTTGCCAAAATTGAAAATTCCTCTTACCCACTGATAAGAGAATGTAGAGAAATAATGTAAAATTGAAAATTATGTGCTTATAGAGGTAGGTCTATTTTTTCAAATCAACCTCCTATAAGTACATAAATATTTTCAGATAGTATTTGAATTTATTAAATCATATAAAGGTTTTTTCCCTCCCATTTTCCTTTAAAAATCATTAAAAATAAAATAAAAACTATTTGATATCTTTAGATCCTATATATTATTTGTTGCAATATCTATATGTAAAGATAAGATCTCATATGTGAATATCAAATTTGTTAAATTATGTAAATAAAGGAAGAATATATAATTGGAAAAAAAAAACTTTTTCTAATGGTAAGTATGTTGACCTGGTCCGTCTGCATAATTTTGTATATTTTCATGAACAATGAAAAACTTTTATAATTGGATTAGAAAGACCACTGAATGTCATGTCTGTCACCATATAATAAACCATACGTTTGCAGTTATAAATATTTTTTTAAATTTTATTCGGTACGATGATGGCCTTTTATCATAGAATATTTTTTAGAATCGAAATTTTAATAATTTAAAGCACATTAATTTTCCATATAATTTTATATTCTAATATTTGGTTTTCCATAACTTTTCTGAAAGCTTTTTTCAATGTGCGTGTTTATAACTATGAATGTATGAGCCTGTGTAAAAAAGTGTTTTTATTTCATGCTCCTTTTATTCATAAGAAAAAGGTTCTGCATTTCATTTTTATTTTTAAGCTGTTTATAACACGGTGCTACAGTGAAAAAGAACTTGGAAAACGACCTAGCGTGGGTTATAGGTCTGGTTGAGTAGATTACAAATTGTGTCAAAAAATTAAAGAAACACCCTCAAATTCAGAAGTTATTCTAAAAAAAACCGTTTTCAGTGATGTCCATCAACTTATCGACATGTAACTCAGTCAGTTTTTGTCCCATTTTAATTTTCTTTAGCGGTTTTGGAAAGAAAGCTGATTTCGCTTTATAATGACATGCATTTTTTGATGCATTTGCAGGTTATGAGTATCGTTTTTGTTAAGAATATCTAAAAAAAAAAAAGCTAAATTTATCAACTTTTTGGATTTTAGTAGTTTTCATCGCTTATGTTGATATGAAAGCTTACAAAAATGTATACCTATGTATAAAGGAAATTTAGTTCTTAACTAAACATGGTTCCCGTTTTTTAAATTGGATGTAAATTGTGAAAGTTATTCAACTTTTCATTAACTAACACCTTTTTAGCATTTTTTCCCCCAAAACAAAAAAAAAGAATTTGAAAAAACACAACCAACTAAACAAACAAATTGATCAACTTAATTCTGTGGTTTTCTGGAATAACCGCGTATATCCATTTTTGTCATTTTTGAGTTAACGATGCCAAATATATTAATTTTTAACGCTCTTTACATGTGTTCAATTTTTTTTAAAAAAATATTGACCATTTCTGAGTTTTTTCTTTAAATAACGACGTAACTTAAATGTTTATTAAATTAATTTTCAGCACTAACGACGTATGTCAACCTACGTTTGATCGCTGACAAGTTATTTTCTCAGAAAACGACACATAGCGACATACGTTGTTATTAATGAAAAAATATGCAAAATAATTTTGGATTATTTTTCAGTTTATAACCACTTATAAGAACTTGTGTGTTTATTTCTGTTATTTTTTATCACTATTATTCTTGATACGTTGTTATATTCTCATCCTAAGTCCCGTTAAGTTTTTGTTGACGAACAAAAAAATCCATTTTTCAAGCAACAAAAACTTATGTCTACATGGGTATTTGCATAGGTAGTATTCTTTTTCAAAGAAAACGACGTTTGTCGACATAAGTTTTGTTATCTGCACACACTTTAAGTGTAATTTACATATTGTTTTTTCGTCCTTCTCTAGGATCTATTCCTCTGAAGATTTTTGAATCAAAATTTTATATAAAGTATTTATTGCCCAAATCTACAGGATTGTTAAATAAAAAGCTCCAAAAACTTTATATCGAGCCCATAATTTCAAATATTACGTTTTTTGGCTCCCCTGAACATTTTGATTTTATGACATACGCGGTTATTCTAGAAAACCACAGAATTACGCAGTGTTTTGTTTGATGTAATTTTGCACTTACTTTTGGTATTTACTTTATAAGTGGTTATATTATTCGGTAATGCAGAATTAAATGTACACTTCTTTACTGTCAATCTGTCTTTATTTAGAAAATCATGCTGGAAGATAATACAGATGAATGGGGTTTATTATGATATAAACCAAATTAAGTCCGAAAAGTTTATAATTCAGCCAATGATTTGGCATCATCATATATTCCATGTACCAGAAGACTGTTATTTTGGTCAAACAAACATCACTGGTTATCAATATACATATCGTGACAAGATTCAGTATGCTAATGTGTTAAATGTTACTAAGCCAACATTAAGTGCAATTAAATGTAATGAATCTTCACCTAAACTAACTTATGATAAATCTAAAAACAAGGAACCTGACAAGGAATATTTACCAAAATCGGCTGAAACAAATTTTGTGACAAATGGAGAATTTTGCGATCTTGTTCGAGCTTTGAAACTTTCGTGGAGACAAACGGAGGTTTTAGGGTCGTGACTAAAACAATGGAATACCACACAGAGTGAGATAATCTCAATCGTATTTTGAGGAAATTTTCAAAGTGATGACCTTCAAATACAGAAGAGTTGTTTTGTTACCTTAACCACCGACATAAAGCGAATGATTGGAGGTTGTTTATGGATGGTGTAAAAGTAGGTATTAATGATTATTTAATTTACAACCAATTTACTTACTTTAAAGGCCTAAAGGCAGTGTTATTGCACAATAAAAATGAATTACCATCAGTGCCGATATCTGACGCAACAAAAATGAAGGAGTCATATGCTACAATGGAAAAAATATTCTACTGAATATATATTTAAAAAAATATCTGTGGCAAATTGTTGCAGATTTAAAAGTATACTATATTAATTTTTATAATATAATACCAAAATTTGCCAGGAGAATTTAACGTACAGTAATGCCAAAATATGCCAAGAGAAGTTAACGTACAGTAAAAGTAAAGTTGATTCTCCACGCATAACTTTCCTCAAACCCAACGAATTTGCCAAGAGAAGTTAACGTACAGTAATGCCAAAATATGCCAAGATAAACGTACAGTAAAAGTAAAGTTGATTCTCCACGCATAACTTTTCTCAAACTCAACGAATTTAAGCAGTTAATAGCTCAAAAGAAGGAGCTTGATCCACTGAGTGTTCTTAGACCTACGTCAACAGCCTACGTTAATAAGAACTCTATTTAAAGAGGTTTAAGAGAAGAAAAATATTGAAAAAATCTTGAATGCAAAGTTTATTCATAAATTCTTTTAATGTATAAGACTGTTTGGAATGCAAGGAGGAAATACTAAATTCCCTTGCTATCTCTGCGAGTGGGACAGTCGTATCGGTAACCAATACAGACGTAAAAACTGGCCTGTAAGGACATCTTTTAAAATAGGCAAGACAAATGTTCAGAATATTTCTCTTGTGCATTCAGATAAAATCATTTTACCTCCACTGCATCTCAAGTTGGACTAAATGAAATAGTTTGTAAAGCGGATGTAGAAAGTGATGCTTTTATGTATTTGAAATCTGTTTTCGCACAAATAATTGAAGGCAAAATAAAAGAAAGTACTTAACATTTCTTTCTGAGATGCTGTTATATTAACTTGATCTTATTGGTATTTTTATTGGACTGCAAATTCGAAAAATTATGTTTGCTGAACATTTGTCTAAGACGCCGAATGAAATAGAAAAGAAAGCATCGAATAGTTTTGTTTCCTTATGTCAAAACTTTTTGGGAAATAAAAAAAGTCCTAACTACGTTGAAGTGGTAAATGAATTCCTTGAATGTTATGCTGAAATGGCACATCGAATGTCAATAAAAATTTATTTTCTGCATGCACATTTAGAATTTTTTTTCCGAAAACCTTGGTGAATTCAGTGACGAGCAGGAAGAACGGTTTCGCAAAAAAAAATTTTACAAATGGAAAAGCGTTTCGATGGAAAGAGCCACATAAGAATGATGGCAAATTATTGCTGGTCTCTCAAACGAAAAACAGATGGTTCGTGAACAAGCGTATGAGGGCTAATAATAATTTTTATTAAATATAACATGTTAACTTTTGTTAACATGCTATTTGTACAGTTTTTAATTTTTAAGTGGTTTACCAAAATAAAAGTCAGCAATCGCAAAATTTATCCTTTGGAAAAAGTTTAATGACTTTTACAAATACAAACCAATGTTAAAAACTAATCTCTCGTTTTTTTCTATATAAAATTGTCTTTGAAACACTGTGCAACAAAAGATAGGTTTTCACAGAAAAAAAATTAAAATAACTATTGTTGAATTTGAAAAATTACGAAAAAAATAAATCAAAACTTTTGATAAAATACGTACCAAATTTCTTCGACTATACATCCTATGCATACATTTTATGAAACCTCGATTCTTGCCCTTCCGAAACTGTTTAAAATTTTGAAATCGGTATAAAAATGTGTGAGTTAGAGGTGCTAACTCTGCTAGAGTACTACGACCTACCCTAAAACAGTTTTTTCAAAATAACTCAAAATTTTGAGGGTGTTTCAAAATCTTTGAAAACGGTTTTTGTATGTCCTTACCTAAGCCTTCAACACCCACTTTGTCGCTTTTCAAGTTCTGGCAAAAAGTGTCTTTTTGTAGCAGTGTGTAATTAGGATTTTCCCATTTAGTTTTTATACATTTTTTTCTCGCTTCTTTAAGAAGTATACCATAAAAAAAAAAGTTTCTATAATAGAGACAGATAAGTAAAAGACTGTTTGTAGTTGGTAAAATTTATATTTGATAAATATGGTGCAATTCATCCACTAAAATATTCGCGTTTGTAATGCTGCCTGCGTCAGTTTATGTTGAAGAGTTAGACATGAGCTATATGAATGGAAAATTTATGGGAAAATGTTTAAAATAGAAAAAATAATGAAGTACGGAGTATATATAATGAACTATGTTACATGTTCTTTCTTTAAGATTGCTTTTTTCTTTTTCTCATAATTTCCAGCTTATTAACAATGTAAATAAATTAATTATACAGAACGAACTTAAAGACTTTCCACAGAGCTATCACCAAAGAACTTTGAAAGGTGAAACTCTTTTGTTTCAAAATTAATTCAATTTGGTATATTGTGATAAAGATCATATTCATTTTTTTTTTTTTTTATTATTAAAATTTCTACAAGGAAAATGATAAAATGCAAAAAAGAAAATTAAAATGACACTAATTGAGGGGCGCTATAAACTAGTTGAGTGTTTAAATAAATGATGGTGTATTTAATTTTATCTTTTTTGTAGTTGAAAACATTACTACAAGCCTTGGTGTTTGTTATAAATACATTTAGTACATTTTTATTCGGCCGATTATGCTTATTTTTAATAGCAAACATCTCAAAAAGAACAATTATTTTAATTAAAAAACAATAAAACTGCAGAAAAGTGGATGGTAATTGCTATATAGATTCCGTGTATGTACTGTGGGATTCTAAGCCAATACTTCGATAAGTTACAAACATGACGTGAGTGTGGCATTCGTTAACATATGAAGTTTATATAATCACCAGAAAATCCCTTTCCAAAGACAAAAACTACTAGAAAGTACATCATGTTGGATGCAGTTTATATTCTTCAAGTTGCAATTGGTTTTATTGCCTTTAAATATTCTACAGGGAATCTACATATGAGTAAAATGCGGGGTAATAAAATTTTATTTCGTTTTTTTAAATAGCATTAGCGGAATAAAGCTCTTCTTCTAAGTACCACCAAAAGTAGTTGTTTGTGGTACTATTTAACAGCAACTACAACAAATTGTTAAAGACATTGTTTATGGGTTTGTAATAGTTTTGGTTAAAAACTAATGTTAATACATGAAACCAAGTTTTTTTCTGGATATTGTTTAAAACTTCTATATATTTCTTAAAGTAAATGACAAGTTGAAAGAAGATTTCTACTCGAAATTATATTACATAAAATAAAGTATCCCGGAAGATGATTAGGGAGGCTAAACATAATATCAGAAGGCATAAGAAAATTATTTAAAAACCAAATTTAATTTTATTGAGTTTTTATTAGATGACCAAAAGCCAACCAAAATAATCACAGTAAATTACAATATTTCTAATACTTATCAAAAACAATTTTATATTTAAAATAATTTCACCGCGTTAAACGAAACACATGTTATATCGCTTAACATCATTAAAAAACTAACATTTATTACTCACGCACATTCATACAAAGCTTTCATTCAATATATAAAAAGAGAGAGAGAATGAGTGAGAGAGAGCGGATGGAAGGGAGAAAACTGAACACAACTACATCAGCACACAAAAATATGTAACATTATTTATACTCTCTGCTATAGTTGAGTATTATAAAGAGGATATTGTGGCAAGTATAAGTCTGTAACATTAAACTGCCTTAATTGCAATTTCTGTATTATTACAAAGAAAATTTAGTTTGTAAAACTTTTGTTGCAAATAACGGCATTATAATTACTGACTTAACCAGTTGTGTGTAAGTAAAAAATTGTCATTATGCCGCTTTGTTGAGAAGCGCACATATAGGAAATTTTGTTTTTTGCAACATGTTGCTGGTATGAATAATGTTCTCAGAGAACAGAAAAATTTAATCAGACTAACAGAAGAAATTGGCTGAGCCATTTGGTTGCAACAACATATAATAGATTGCTTCAACACGAATTCAGTTGCTGCACAACTGAAGTCATTAATAATTTTGTTACAGCAACCGAATTCAAGAAAATATGTATTTTATATATACAACCGAATATATATGTGATTGAGTTACCACAAATTAAATTAATTCAATTATGTTGCCACATGTTAATATATATACAACTCGGTTGTGATTTGAATAAATAATAATAATGTTGGCACATATTTAAAAAATACATATCGGTTTTCCTTTCAAATTGCATTAACATTCTTTGTCATTGAAATGTAGATAAACAAAAATTAATTAAAATTTTAAAGTTTTGAATATATTTTTGGTTTTCTAACAACTTATCAACATTATTTTAACATCAAAATTCATTTCAATTCTAAGTTATTTTTTTTTATAAGAATATTTTTGCTTTTTCAATAATTTTTGATGCTCTTTTATAAAATAAATTCCGCATTCTGATTCCAGTCAATAAACGACTGAGTTAAAAGACAAAATTTTTTAATATTCTATCAACACATCATCACAATTTAATTTTAAAATTTGAAATCATAGATTTTTTTGGAGAATTTTATTTTATATTAAAAATTTGAATAGACTGTCAATTAGCATACAAATAAACACATAGTTTTGCTGTAATAATACATTTAAATATCTAATTGATCCGTATCAATGAAAATCATGTTTTATCATTGCCTAACAGTCGAACTCGTACACGTTTATTGTACATTACATTTTTTTTCCATCTAATAAACAGAAATATTTTCAAGTGGAACAATCTGGCTGCCATAATCCTATATGTCAATGTATGTATGTATTATTTATATTTAAATATTCTTATTAAATATTCGCAATGTCGAACAATTAGCTATATTCGATAAAACTCATTTGATAGAAAACACTATACGGAATGAAAACAAGTCCATGCAAAATGTATTTAAGAGTAATTCCATGCACAAGTCCAATTTTAAAATTTTAATTTAAAAAATTTTTTATTGATACCATTTCAAAGAAGATGTAATTTTATTAGCCCTATTTTTCCAGGAAGAAAAGAAAAGTTTAGTTAAGAAATTTTGAAACTAAAAGCAGTGTCATGTCTGTCACTTTACAAAATACTTTTTTTTACTAAAATTTATTTTAGAATTCAATACTTTTTATATGCCTTATTAATAAACTAGCTATTATATTAACTATAACTTCAGAGCTTTTCTGTGTTTTACACACATACACTAAAATGATGTCTATTTGTTGTCATGTCTGTGATGACTGCTTTTACCCCGCAATTATTAATAACAATAATAGTTTCTCACTTGTTCTAATGGTAAATATATTGGTCAGGTCGGTCTGCATAATTTTGTATATTTTTATGAACACGGAAAAACTTTTAGTGTCTAATATTGGATTAGAAAGATCCCTGGATGTCATGTCTGTCACTATAGAATTAGCCTTAAAACAAATATATGAAATAAAAATGAGCAACCGAATAGATCTAAATAAAAGGAATATTAACAATACAAACATTAATATCATCACAACAATACAGATAAACACATACATGCTTGCCCAAGCAACCCAATAAACTATTTTTTATTTTTTTTTTATTTATTTATTTATTTATTTATTTATTTATTTATTTATTTATTTAATTCCATTTCCTGTACAACAAGATAGAGTCTCATATTTAAAGTACAGGAACGTATTGCGTTACAAAGAAAACATTTTACAATATAATTAATTATTAACATAACATTTTTAGTATAATATAACAATGTTGATAAAAAATAGACTATTTAAAAAAGTCAAATAAAAAAGTTTTGAAACTTTTAGCATTGCTGTTTTATTGTTGACTTAGTGGAAGATTGTTCCAAAGACGAGGGCATGTACATAGAACTGCCATTCAGACACTAGGCATTAATGCCTTGGAATTAAAATATTTCGGTTTCTTGGCGATTGGAAAAAACGGATTTTGTCAAATATATATTTGCGTGTTTGTCTGTTTATTATTTTATGCAAAAATATAAGATTGCGAATTTTCAACAGATTATCAAGAGAGACCCCGTAAAGATTACTGGAAACAGAGGAAACATAATCAAATCTTCTCAATCCATACACATATCTTATAACAGTATTAAACAAGACATTTACTTTCCTATTATTAACTGCATCACAGCTTCCAAATAGCTCACACCCATACAACAGGGATGGAATCAGATACGTCTTGGCAAGTAAGGCCCTTATTCTTAAAGGGGTGAAATTCTGTGTGGACCAGACAGCTCGTAGTTTTGCATAAGTTTGAGCAACCAGTGAATTTATATGATCAGTCCATGTCAAATTGCTATTGAAAGTTATCCCTAGATTTTTCGACGTATTAACAATTTCAATTTTCTGGCCATTTAAAGCAATGTCTTCAGAAATGCTGGGATTTAAACTTTTTTTTTCATATAACAATGCATTTAGATTTCTGTGGATTCAAACAGAGTCCGTTAGCATTAGCCGAAAAGTAGATTCTGTTTAAGTCGTCATTTAGAAGGGTTATGCCTGAAGCAATATTCTGAACTGGGCTACTTAAAGTGAGTTGCACGTCATCTGCGTATAAATGTATCTTACAATTGGAGAGTTGTTTTGGCAAATCATTTGCGAATAAGGAAAATAAAATTGGACCTAAAATAGAGCCCTGAGGCACTACCCTAGTAAGGGATAATCTATCTGACCATACACCGTTTATAAATACTGATTGTGTGCGGTTCGAAAGATATGATGATATAAGTTTGGTTGCTGTGTCCGTAAATCTAAAAAAGTGTTTCAGTTTTCTAAGGAGTATATCATGGTCTACAGTATCGAAGGCCTTAGAATGGTCTAGAAGCACTAAAAAGTTTATATATCCATTTTCCAATCCTTGGCTTATGTTCTCACTAACTTCCACAAGAGCCGTAACGCAGCTATGGCTCTGACGAAAACCAGATTGCGTACTGCAAAGCAAATTATGTGTATTGACATATGAAATCATTTGTTTATACAACAGTTTTTCCAAGACTTTCGATAGAAAACACAATATGGCTATAGGTCTGAATTCTCCATTTGACTTAGGTAAGGGCACAATTTTTGCATGTTTCCAGTTTAGCGGGTACATACAAGACACTATAATAGTATTAAACAGATGAGTAGCATACGGCAAAATCAGGGGTAGAAGTAATCTTATAAATTTTGGGTGTAAGTTATCACTGCCCATTGCATTTGATTTTATTAAAGAGCACATTGAAATAACGTCATTTTGAGTTACGCAAGAAAATTTAAAATGTTCGCTGATTAACCTGTTATCTGTATTTAAGGTGTCTGAGGAAAAATTATAAAAATTGGAATTTGCTTTAATTACAGGTGCGTTGGTATACGTTCTGTTAAGCATATTTGCATCTACTTGTCAAGAAATGTTGTTGTTCGCATTACCAATTCCTATTTCGCGAATATCATTCGAAGTCTGTCGAGAACTGATCGCAGTGCTAAACTGTTTGGAATAATATTCGGTTTTAGCATATCTGATATGTCTATTAACATTTTTCCTGGCAATGGAATATTGTATTTTAAGCTCAGATGTTTTAAATTTCCTCCACCTGGCATATGCAAAATCCCTTTGGTGTATAGCATTCCTAACAGCATTTGAAAACCAGGGTTTTTGTCTATATATCGTTCTCTTGTGTTTCAGTGGTACAGTTAAATCAAAAAGGTGTTGAATATTGTGCTCCAAGAAGACATAAAATAGATGTCACTCCAAGCAATGTGAGATGAATATTCATATAAATGATTCAAATCTAAGTGTTTAAAGTCACGATAACTGAAAAACTGATTAACTTGTTGAACTTGAAAGTTAATTGATAATTGATATTAATTTACATCACACAGAAAACAGATTCATTGTGGCTACCGAATTTATTACCAACCGAATTGCGATAATGCTAATAACCGATTTTCGGGTTCACGATGATTACAATTCTATTGCCTTAACAATAAATATTTTATCATAATAGAAAATTTGCAGATGATATTAAATTTCTGTTGATACGATCGAAAATACAGTTGTTCCACTTAAGACCAATTCGGTTGGCAAATATTTTTTCTCTGTGATGGAGCTGATATCTGATCATACAGAATTATATTCGCGGTGTTAGACACAAAGAAAAGGTCAATCAGCGTGCTTGATGTAGATGTATGGTGTGTTGGACTTTTCATATTTACTGGAAAAAGACCAAGCGATAACATATTATCAGGGAGGATCGTCTCCATTAAGATATATGAAAAAAAATACCAGTAATGACTATATCATCATACTCTGAGGCGAGATTCTCAAGCGTAGAATACAAAACGGTCAAAGGTATTCTCTTATTTGGCCTATAAACACAACCCATTAATAACTTTTTGCCAAATGATAAAATTTCAATGAAAATAAACTCAACAACTTGCCCAATTGAACTATTTGATGATTTACAGCAAATTTTGCAGGAAGTACTATTTTTCACAAATATCGCAACACCACCACCATGACTTCCTCTATCAGATCTAAAAATCTTGTAACCAGAAGAACATATAACACTATCAGGGGTTGATGGTACTAGCCATGTTTCCGAAACACAAATAACATTAATGTCGGAGTTCACAAAAACTAATTTAAATTCATCTTCTTTATTGTTCAAGCTTTGAGTATTTATGTGTTCGATTTTAAAAACTTTTTTGTGCTTAGCCAAGATTCTGACCATATGCATTGTCAAGTCTTTGGTTTTTCCTCGTTCATCACTGTTAAAAACCATGAAAGCGTATATTCAAATGTGCAATGCTAAAAGAAACAAAATTTATACAAAAGTCAACTAAATATAAGATAACATTCAGAAAATTAAAAAATTTAAAAAAATAACTAATATTGGATATCAGATGAAATATTAAGGTCATATAATTGTTTAATAATGACAAAGCAATTGAAAAAATATTGAATAGAGAGACAAACATGCAAAAAATTATTATATAATAAACAATGTAAAATTTATGGAGTAGAACGAAAAAACTGCTTCAGTTGATCTGGAGAAATAATATTAATAGGTTCTTCATTTTCATTTTGCTTAACGTAAACAATACCTCGTAGAGTGTACACTGTCCTCAAAAGCATATCCTTCTTTATTAGGCGAAGAGCTTTTTTAAAAATGCTATAATTGTGCGGCGTAAGATTTTCATTTATGTAAAAAAAGGCATCACTTTGAAAACCAGCATTAGATAAACGTAACGGTGATTTCAATTTGCGACGATGGCCTGCAACAATTTTTAGAAAATAGTTTTTTTCATACGGTGTGTTAAACTTAATTACAATGGGTGGATCATCAACATTACGATAGTTCTTTTAGTTTTTTACACGAAAAATAGATTTAAATGATGATAACATTCCATATGCGAAATGTAACTGAACTGGAGAATAAGCTTACCATAATAAAATTTTTACAAGTTTTGATAAGCATTGCAAGTAAGTAAACCTATCACAAGTTTACAGCATTTACAATAACACTGGATATGCACATAGTCTGAATAACAGTTTGGCATATATGTTTTCAAACGATTTATCATCGCTATAGTTTTATCAATGTTTTTGCATATGATGTGCCGTTATTTTAACGCGAGTCTTTTCACAGTTTTTTTTTTTTTTTGTTTGAGTTCAGTGATTTTTTAATATATCTAATATATAATTAATAATAATAATACATATGCTAACGGCAGTAAAGTCTCCTAACTTCATCAAAAACTGTTTGCAAAAATTACTAGTGGACAATCTGGCAGAAAAGCTTTGCTGGAAAGGCACAGAGGACAAAAAGAGTTTGAGCAGCCTGAGTGCAGCAAAAGTCATAAGAAGTAAATTTTTCATATATTATTTCTATTGACAGATACATTCACTTTTTAAATTCAATAGATGATGCAATTTCTATTGGACTGCCCGAGGATGAGTACATAAAAAAAAGAACAAAATCATTCTTCCAATTTGCTTCGCTACACTCGCCCCCTTCCCTCCCCCCCACGAATCGTTATGAGAGGGCTCACGCCAAGTCCCAAGGCTCTCACTAATACAGTAATTCAGATATATCACATTTAATATTAAGTTTGTGTAGGGGTGCCACGCGCATTTGTCCAATCCCGCCCATTTTTTGTCTGACTACTCACGTTAATAATAGATGACCTGAGACAAATTTGCAAAGCTTTCTCTATCATATTAATATATATGATATTAAAAATTTACTTTGTGTGGGAGCTGCCACGATATATATATAGATATATATATATATATATATATATTCTATATATATAATTTCAGAAAATAAGTCCAGAATATTATTTTTTAGAATTATTAATATATTATCAACAAGTTTTATCGAAATCCTTCCACAAATATGTATTATTTCAAAATTTTCTTGCAAAAAAAAAATTTAAATCCCCTTAAATTTGACCTTTGACCTTAAAGAGGGACAGTTCAATTTAACCTTACTTTACAAGATTAATAACATATATCAATTAGTGTAATATTTTGACAAAAGATATTTGAAATATGAAAACACCAAAAAGAAGTCGCCTAAAAGTTGCAAAAGTACGAAAAATCACATTTAGCTTCAAATCCGCTGAAATAAAATCGCTGCCCTCGCCAAATTAAGAAAAGGATAGCTACAATATTTGGCATATTTAGTAACATATATTTTGTTCCAATCGTTGATTTCGGAAAATTTCTTGAACAAAATTTTTGAAAAAGTAAAATTTAAAATTTTGAAATAGTGCTAAAAAATACGTATCTTTTTGACATTAATTTATAACGACATAACAATATATGAGATGCAAAAGACTTTACATAACATCATGTTGGGATCAGGGGAATGGAAAAATGTTATTGTTGTAAATTATTTCAATGTCTTTAAAAATATGAGCTTGATTTTCTTAATCAAGTGGTCTGCAGCGCATTTATTGCCTGGGGAAGTTGATATAACTTGGCTGTTTTTCAACCGATAATAAATTTTGTTGTTTTATTAGAAAGATAATGTACTCTTGATTATGGTTTATTAAATAATTTAATTGAAACCCGATTATTAATATCAAAATATTTGAGAAAAATGTTTTTTTTTTGATAATATATATAAATGCATATTTGAATTTTGCGCTTCAAGAAGGCATTGTCCGATTCGGCTGAAATTTTGCGCACTAATCACAATAATCCGACCCGCACGTCTTAAAATTCCAAAAAAAAAAAAAATTTGGCTGTCACCCTCCTAATATGCATATATGAGAGACTTTAAGGCATTATTTTCAAACCAATGACCAGATAAAACTAAATTTTTTTAATGCATGTAAATGCATTTGTTGCTATTGCTAGTCAAAATAAACCAGTTGAAAGAAAATGGCCAAATAGTTGAAATTGTGCATTTAACTGTTCATTTTACCCTTACCACCGACTCACTGGCTCTGTAATGCTGTGATTAACTGGCATAGCATAAATGTTAATATTCTTTGTAAAGTACTTTTTGTTAAAAAAAAATAATTCTTTCTTAAAAAAGTAACTATCCTTCAAAAATACCTATCAACGAGGAATAACAACCCCACATAAAGTTGACTTTGTACGCACTTTTCCTAAAAATATAACACAATTTCTTTAAAAAGCCCATTTGGTTAGAAAAGATCTTTTCGTAAAAAGAAAATTTTGTTAAAAAGTGCCTTTTGCTAAAAAGTACCTTTTTTGAAAATATGATACATTTTCTTAAAAAGTTCCTTTTTATCTAAAATTAAATTTTCTCAAAACAGTACCTTTTCTGGACAAAAAACCTTTTCTAACATCATCTTTTCTTAACAAAACAATTTCTTAAAAACTTTTATGCATTTTCTTCAAAAAGTACTTTTTTTAAGTACCTTTTCTTATAATGCACATTTTCTTAATACAGTATATTACCTATAAAAGTACCTTTTCATGAAAAATATCTTTTGTTAAAAGGTACCTTTTCTTAAAAAATTCATTTTCTCAAATTTTTTGATAAAGTACCTTTTCTTAAAATCAGCTCTTCCTAGAAAAACGCTCTTTTTGAAAAAAAATTTTATACATTTTCTTTAAGAGAACTTTTTCTTAAAAACAACCTTTTCTGAAAAAGTACCTTTTCATAAGAAGTATCTTTTGTTAAAAAGTACCTTTTCTTTAAAATATAATTACATCTAAAAGTTAATTTTCATTTTCGTTAAAAAGTAAATTTTTTATAATGTTCCTTTTCTTTAAAAAGTACTTTTTCTTTAAAAACTAACTTTTCTTTATAAAGTATTCTTTCTTAAAAAATAATTTTTTCCTTAAAAGTTATTTTCTTAGAGAAGTAAGTTTTTTTAAATAGTTCCTTTTATTAACAAGAAATATGCTTAGAAATGTATATACATTTTCTTAAAAAGTTCCTTTTACAAAATGCACATTTTCTTAAAAAAGTACCTTTTATTAAAAAAATTATTTTTTAAAAAAATTTTTCACCACTTTTTAACGGACAACTTAGAACTAGGTTAGGTTGAAAAAGAGGAGTCATGTACACATAGCTCATATCCGTTGTACCCGTATATACACTTAAGCCAGAAAGTTGGCTCTACATCCCCGTGCTCATCCGGTTATCTACCCCTACATTAACTTAGAAATTCAGTCTCGTCAACGAATTTCCTGAGTGTTTTCCAGCGTATCCCCCCAAGAGCCCCGGTAGGTGAGTAGGTAGCGTGCTCGCCTATCATGCAAGGGGTCGTGGGTTCTATTCCCACCAGAGGCTTTGGTCTGTCGCTGCAAAAAAAAAAAAAAAAAATGAACACACTACTCCCTCTTTCCTCCTTAACCTATTTTCCTGAGATCAATACAATGCACTGCATCTGTAGGGGGCATCCCTTAGTGTTGATTAATTCAAAAAAAAAAAGAGCCGCTAGGCCTGGTATGATGTCGTTGGATAAATGTCTGACCCTTGTTCCCGCAAATGCAGGAGAGTAACAAAGGTTGTGTTCTAGGGTCTAATCATCCTCTCCACAAGCTCTGAATGTGGCCAATTCCGCCCGTCCTATAAGGTATAGAAGAGCCCTCAGTCCAGAGTGCCCAGTGAGAATGCCAATAATCCTACTCAGTTCTCTTCTATTCAGATTAAGGATTTCCCTAGTCTTCGAAGTGTTGGATGTGCCCCACAATATCTTCGTAACCTTAGCCACCTCAGTTTCCTCCCAAATTGAAGTATGTGAACTGCTCGCCCAGTCCGAGAGTTTCAATTTGAGAGACTGGAAGGTATAGGATTTTCCAAATTGACTCTTGACTCCCTCCTGGAAAGAACCTTTGCTGGCCAGTTCGTCTGCAATATCGTTTCCCATTATACCACTGTGTTCTGGGATCCAAACGATTTCAAGTAGTGAAGTCTACAATATCCTCCTTACATCTAGGGACAGTCCTTGATCTAGTTTTGTCCGAGGCTATCGCCCTGATAGCCGCTAGACTATCCGAAAATATTTTCACATCTCCAGGGCTTGGGATTTTCTGTGCGTCAATAGATCTAATGCATTGCGTTATCGCGACTTAGAACTAACTAGTTATGTATATTTTACGAAAATATTATTAAATAAAAAATTCCTTAAAATTTTCCATAATTCATTCAGTAATAAAATGGACAAGTACAAATTTTCCACAAAGTCAGTCCGATATGCCAAATAGTACTAACGTCGAACATTTTCTAGATAAAAATCATTAATAAAAAAAATTAAAACGCAATCTGCACTATGTTTTCGGGTAGAATACATACATATACATTTCACTTTATCGCATTCAATTTCATACACAGATACACGAATTGTACAAATATTCACAAGTAGTACATATAAGATAGACTTCCTTCACAATACTCTACAGTAGAATTAATATATATTTACAAATTATATGAATAGATATTAATACCATAGAAGATGTGATGCTTGCCTGCATCGCATTGGATTTATTCGACTGTCAAATTGTGTCAACTAATTAATAATGCGTTAAATTCTTGTTTGGTATGCAATCTTGAGTTTTCGATTAAAATAGATATTATAATACAAATTCAAATTCAAATTCAATGCCAAATTAACGAATAGGAATTTTTATACCCTATACCACTATGTGGTTTGGGTATAATGACTTTGTGCTGCTGTTTGTAACAACCAAAAATATTTGACCTAGACCCATCTTTAATTATTCCGATCGAATCAGAATCACTTTCTGAGTTGATTTAACAATGTCCGTCCGTCCGTCTGTGTGTCCATGTAAAGCTTGTAATCAAACTGCAGGTCGCAAATATGAATATATTTTGACGAAATTTGGTATATAAGCTTTTATCGGCCATGGGATGAACGCTATTGAAATCGGTGAGAATCGGTCCATGTTCAGACCTAGCCCCCATACAAATAACCCATAAGAAATCGACATAAATTGCCATAAGATCCAAATTGTCATATAGATCTTAATCAAATTGGGTTTGTATGCGTTCATTACATCCACTAATGAGTAGTCCAAAAATGATCCCTTTGACCCCATTTAGAGCTGCTTCCCGATCTTCACTTAAATCTATTAAAGAACAAAAATATTGCACTGATTCTTCTCAAATTTTGTTTGTACATATTTTTGCAAAATACAAGAGACTTTACCAAACATGATCAGGATCGGTCCATTTTTGGACCTAGTCCCTTTATAGATATAGCATTCGATATGAACTTTTTCATATCTGCAGCCAAAAAAATTAATAAAAATCCCACTCAAATTTGGTTTTTGCTTATTTTCAATGTCCAGTTAGTTGGGCCTAAGAGATAGGGTTTCTAAACGCATGGTATAGGGTATCGTATAGTCGGTCTAGACCGACTATAATTTTCTTACTTGTTCTTATTGAAACAATTTATTTTTCTAAAATTTTTAATCGTAATTTTTTTGCCTCAAAATATTATTTTAACGTTAAAATGTTAAATACCCCAATAATTTACTTTTACTAAAAATTTATTTGTTCGTCAAAATTTTTTTTCACCTTCAAAAAATGTCCTCACAAATTTGGTTACACCGAAAAAGATAATCCTGGCAACGAAATTATATTTAATGTATGGATTATCCATACAATATGACTTTCAATATGTGTATACGCGCAGTTGACATTCAGTGAAAGCAGCGAATTTACATGCATCCATAAGTATGCAGATAAATAACCGGATTGGCATGATAATAAGAATGTGTTTGTATTACGAGTACACGAACAAACAATTATAAAGAGTTTGCAGTACAACTATTAAAAAGCAGCAATGTTGTGACAAAAATAAAAATAGTAACAGAAATGAAAGTACCACCAGTATTTTAATAATGTATAACAAGCAGGGCCAAACTCAGACTCAATACGAAAAAATACATATAGCTTTAAAGTTCGTTTCTAAAACATATTTTTATACAAAATATAATTTAGAAAACAACAGTGATCGCCATCGTCTTTCGCTACGACAAGAATAACTTATGGACTCACTCAATATTCCAAAAATCGCACTAACATAGTGCATAATTCAGACTTTCTAAAATTATAAAAACAATTTCTGTGATAACTGTGTAAAATTTAAGAGATAATTAAATTAATTTTAGAGAAAAATTGTGTTATAATATTTTGTTAGTGTTTCATAACTATAATATAATAGGCTAGGCGATTTTTTGTTACCGATCTTTTATTCTACCGTTTTATCCCGATTTTGACCAGGCGTATATTACTTGAAAGGTATTTGTTTTTAGCTGTTCAGCAGATTTATAGATTTTAAATTTGTTCGTTTATTTTGAGTAAATTGCATTTAAAGTCACCGCCATGAGCGGGATTGGAGAAGTGGGTAATAATTATTCGATACCAAATATCTCAAGTACTATGACAGAGACAACTTTGCAAATTTTTCTGAAGTCATCTATTATTAATGTGAAAACTCGGAAAAAAAAGGCGGGATTATAGCAATGGGCGTGGCACCTCACATACAAAGTAAATATTAAATGCCACTTATCTAAAGTACTGTAATAGTGAGAGCCTTGCGCTGGCCTATAAGTTATTCATGTGATCGGAGCAGTTTGCGTAGCACCGCCCACACAAAGGAAATATATAATGTCACAAAATGTGAGTCAGATAAAAAATGGGCATGGCACTTGCCACACAAAAAAGATAAGAAGTACTATGAAAAAGACAGTCTTGCAACTTTTGCCAAGTACATTATTACCAGTGTGAGTATACGTGGAAAATAGGGACGGAATCCTCAAATTTAAAAATCGCGAAAACTGAAAATTGCGAAAAACTAAAATCGCTAAAAAAAACAAAAATCTGCGAAAATTGTGAAAAAACTAAAATCGCCAAAATCAAACGTTACCAAAGCTGAAAATTACGAAAAACTGAAATCGTCCAGAAACAAAAATCTTTAAAATCAAAAATCGGCAAAAAAAAAAAAAAAAAAAATTCCAAATATATTTAAAATTTTGGAAAATCCAGGTTTTTCTAATGGGCAGCTATATGTAGCTTGCTCCAGAGTAGGAACGCCGAAAAATTTGATAATTTTCACATCGAAAAAAAACAAAAAATATAGTATATTCGCAAGCATTGAAATAATAAAAAAATAAAAAAAAAATAAAACGAAATGTTTTAATTTACAATTTACCTTCGTAGTAAAAATTGGTTATGAAAACATACATGTCAATAAGTCTCGATAAAGGACATTTTACACTATCACACTTTGCAACAGCACCTGTCAAAAATTCGAGTATAATGAAAAAGTCGTATCATGTAAAAAGCTTATGTTATGAAATAGACAGTCTGCATGATTTCATTTTTAGAAACATTTCTAGAAACTTGTCATTTTCATCGGACCAGAGTTGTTTTTTTTTAATATTAAATAAAAGGTAAACATAAACAAAGAAAGTGGAATTAAAATATAAATTTCAAAATATTTGTTTGTTATTTTAAACAACTGTTTTCATAAGATTTGAGTGCGATAGTGTAAATGGCCTAAGTATGCAGAAATAATGTCGGTACGACTTTATGACAGTCCGATGAATTTCATCGGATTTTTATGTCGAAAAATCATACGACTGAGTGGTATCATGTAAATTGGCCTTAAGTCGTAGCGAAGCACGACAGGGCATATATTTTAACAAAAAAATTGTGGCTTTTTTTCTTGTTTTCTTTGATTATTAAATATCTATAATATTAATAGGCAAGGCGATTTCTTGTGACCAATGATTTGTTTAACAGTTTCCTCCCGATTTTGACCAAACATATCTTATTAGTAAGATATTACTTTTTAGCTGTCCACCTGACTTAAAGATTTTTAAATTTCTAAATTTTTTTGGAGTTATGTTCATTTAAAGTTGCTAAAAAAAAGTTAGTTTTTTTTTTCATTTAAAATAATAACTGTGTTGAATTGAGAAAAGTGTTGAATTATGAATTGTCTAAAATTGATTAGCGTACCTTTAGGGTCAGTGGTTTATTAAACGAAAAAATAAAATTTTCCAGAATTTGAAATTTGCTAGTAGAAATATTTAAATGTATCAAGTGGTTTGTGTGAGAAATTCGTATCGAGCAATTTTGGCGATATTGACTGGAAAACTGGTTTGATACGCCCTTAAAGCATGAAGCCCTCAAGATATTAAAAAAAAAAAATTTCTCTTTTGAAAGCAAAAATATTAATTTAGAAAAATAGTTCTTAGAAAAGCTTTAAAATGCGAACTTTTAGCAATATTTTCTCCTCAAAAAAAATAAGAAGTCAGAAGAACATCATAGCACGAGTTTACAAGAACAGCAACGTTAGATGAGGCAAATATCATTAAAAATCTCTCTGCCGAAAAATTTTGATTTTGGCACTTACGCTATTTTTCCGGTCATGGCACGATATTTTTTTTTTTCATCAATCATAACAGCCAAACTTATGGCAGCAAAATTCATACGTTGCTCTGTATGGCGGCACCTTGCACAAAAAATATTTTTTAGCAAAACAAAGTAAAAATTTGAGAAAAAAAGAAAGCCGATGTAGGTCACCGCAAGATATAACAGTTGTGTGTAAGCCACCGGTAGTACACGCCGTCCTTAACGTATTAATAACTAACCAACAGTTATAACAAATAATGTAAATTATATACATAAGACTACAACAAGGGGTAGGAAATATAAAACTGCAAATGAGAAGACAAAACATATTTGGTTAAAAAGTTGTTACTTTACTTTACTGACAAACATATTAAAACTTCCTTAAGTTTATTTAGTCACAATGACTAAGCCACACGGAAAGAAAACCAATGTATGAATTTGCAATATTTTGGTTTGAGAGTTTATTTCATAAAAGCCACCCATTAACTATTTTTAAAGAAATTTTAAGTGTGTGCATGTGAGTACGTGTGTACGTGTGTTTAAAGAGGGTTTTCCTTATTTTCTATGGCAAATAATCAATTGTCATCTTTTGCACAATTTTACTCTGAAAATAGCCGTAAGACAATCTAAAGTTTGTCGTACTCTATCCAAAACAAATTAAGTTACCATTTGTTATTGATATTCGTACCATCCACATTCTTAGAAATTACATACGTGTACTTTTTAAATTGAATTTACTTTACTACATCATCGAAGGGAATTTTATACAAATATAACAACAACAAAAAAAACAAACTGAAATCAATTAGAAACTTTGAAAAAACTTGTTTAAAACAAAAAAACAGCTGGAGGTAGTAAAATGAGGTATTCCTGCCAGAAGACAAAAACTAATACCAAGTAATTATCATTTTTAATGTTGTATAATACACTTACTTATACTGTATGCCCATAATTATGAAAATGGTCTGTTAAAATATTTTGGTGTTCTATTTTAGTCAGAGTTCAGAAAAAAACACACACTGAATAAAAAACTCGTACATATATGTAAACAAACATAACTAAGACCAACACACACATATTTTTATTTTCATACCAATTATGTTTGTTTTTAAATTTTCTTCGGTGCCCAACACAACCATGACTGTGTTCGTTTTAATATTTCGTTATTTACACGAACATTTTTGTATCACATACTTTTTGTTTCAATCAACATAAAGCACACATTTTTGAGTGTTGCTTTATTTGAAGTTCATTTTCTGGTACGTGTAGTGAAAAAAAACACAGAACATGTACAATAAACAGGTTCGAGTTCAGTTATATTTTAAGTCATGTTGTGGCTCGTGTAGTAAGAAAAAACACCACATGTACAATAAACAGGTTCGAGTTCAGTTATATTTTAAACACGACTTAAAATATAACTGAACTCGAACCTGTTTATTGTACATGTTGTGTTTTTTCTTACTACACGAGCCACAACACGAATTAAAATATAACTGAACTCGAACCTGTTTATTGTACATGTTCTGTGTGTTTTTTCACTACACGTACCAGAACAAGAACTTCAAATAAAGCAACACTCAAAAATGTGTGCTTTATGTGTGATTGAAACAAAAAGTATGTGATACAAAAATGTTCGTGTAAATAACGAAATATTAAAACGAACACAGTCATGGTTGTGTTGGGCACCGTAGAAAATTTAGAAACGCACATAATTGATATGAAAATAAAGATATGTGTTGGCTGCTTTTGAACAGAACATTGTGTGTTTCATGTGTGTATTTTCTGAACCTTGATTTTATTACATTTCTGGTAGACTGATCCTGTTTTTTTTTTTGGTTTCACAACCTTTGGATTTCACCCCCACTTCAAAAATTATTTTTTTTTTCTGTTTCACTTTAAAAGGGAAGTAAATAATCAGAAAAGTGCATTCATAATAAGATAATTGATTTCAAATAACTTTTCTTTATGTTTTCAAATAATAATGCATCTGAACTTATTTTATTTATGCAATCTGTCAGACAAACTTATGTCTAACTGAATTTATATGTATTCCTTAAACACAGCTATCGTTTTAAGCAACTAAAGCAAACTTTGCTTTAATTTCTTTGCCTGTCAAGTGATGTATCTTATGAACTTTATAAAGGGTGCCCAAGAAAAACAGTTAAGATTTAAATATTTTTACTTTTTGAAGCACTAGAAGCCCTATGACCATGAATATATCTTAAGTGACTTAAGTGATGAAAATCGATAAATCAAAATTTGTGACGAATTGTACAGTGGAAGCAATTTTGACAATGACGCACATTGTTAATATGATAACATACTTAAGACATAATAAGGTTTTCTTTTTGAACACTTAAGCTATTTCCGCAGTCATGGCTACAGCAGTAACACAGAATTTTATGAATTTTTTTTAAATTTCTTGATAATTTGCTCATTTTTTAAATAGGAGTATTAATGCGCTTAAATAAAATAAATGCCTTTATTAAATTCATGTTGTAAATATTGTCCTTCGATGAAAATCCAAAAAAAAAAATCTTAAAGATTTCTATGTCTTACGAATATTTTATAAAAAAAAATATGGTCAGTCTGTATTTTTGTAGATAGGTTGCTTTGATAATGTAATAGCAAATGTAATAGTCGTATGCCTTTAAATCCTTATGGAATATCTATATACATATATATATCTATATATATAGTATATATAAGCGTAAGTATTATATACTTAGATGCTTTAAGTAGATATGCAAATCTTCCATTTAATACAAATGCAAACTTAACAAAAAGTAGAGTACTTGGGGAGCGAAAATTAGATGGATTGATTTAACTTTGATTTACAATGCAAATCAAAATGATTACATTAAGACATTTTCTGAAAATAGCACACTATTGCACGCTGAATGCAAACAACTGAACTTTTTGTTAAATTTTTTTTTTTTTTTTTTTTTGATTTTATAATATAAAGCAAGAATTCTATAATTTTCTTGAAGAAATCTGCAGCTACAAAAATATCAGAATAAGTAGTAGAAGATTTTCCATTTAGAAATCCTGTCTTTAGTATTTTTTTTTCCTTTTTTTTCTCACGTTGAACCTATACATGTAAAACAATATGGCTGGGTCGATTTTAATCATTTTCGAATAGTAGAATAACTATTAAAATACCTGAAAAATTTACGGAAAAAATAATAGGGCATGCCATATATATATAGTGAATTTTCAATATCTTAAATATCGAGTTCTATGATTGGGAGAGCTCTGCAAATTTGTGTGTGGTCATCTGTTCTTAGATAGAACTTAAGAAAGGATTAGCTGTCAAACGAACTGTCACATTGCGCTCACTTTTTGGCATTTATGATCAGTATACTCTGGCAAATCATCGTGAATAGATAGAATAGATGCATGCTTGAACAACGCTACCAAATTATCCAAATTTAATCGTGCGTACAGAGAATATCGCTGCTATAAATGAAAGTGTGTAAAAAGATCAAAATTTATCGATTCGCCGTCGGTTGCAAGAATTGGGGCTCTGTCCGTCCACTACGTGGAAATTTTTGAGCAAAGATTTTCGCCTACACCCGCATATGATCCAGCTGATGCAGAAATTAAAGCCACGAGACCATCATATGCATCGTTCTTTCACCGATTGGGCTCTACAGCTGTTGGAATCTGACCCGATGTTTTATCGCAAAATTGTGCTCAGCGATGAGAATCATTTTTGTCTTGAGGGGTTTGTTAATAGACAAAATTGCCGCATATAGAGTGAATCAATCCAGAACACACCCTACGGGCTACATTGCATCCAGAAAAAGGCACCGTTTTCCTCAAAAATGAAGCCGTAGCTTGCGTGACGGTCAATGGAGATCGCTACCGCAGCAGCATCAATAGCATGGCGCTACGTGGCATAGAGTGACCGCATTCATCTGTAAATTAAAAATTTGGTGATAAGTTGATTTCGAGAAATGGTCTCTCGATTATTTCTTGTCGGGCTACATGAAGCTAGTGGTTTATGCGGCTAATCCAGCAAAAATTGACACTTTGGATGCCAACATTGTTCATGTTCTTCTTGACATATGACCAGCAATGCTCGAAAAAGTGGCCAAAAATGGGATGCCCAGAATGAATTTCGTCAAGAACAGTCGCAGTAGCCACATGCCCGAAATCATTTTCAAATGTTAATGCTTAAAATTTAATTTTTTGAGTTATTTTTATAATTTCAAATTAAAAAGAATTTCCTTTGCTATAAGTAGCCGTGAAATGGGTGGAATCCAATAAGTGGGCGTGTCACCCCACATGCAAAGTAAATTTTCAATATCCTATATCTAGAGCAATATAAAATGAAAAGCAACGATACTTGGTGTGATTTCACAGGTTATTAGCGTTATCGGATCAGTAGGCGTGGGACCTCCTATGCAAAGTAATTATTCAATATCACATAGCTCGAATACAATAATAGGGAAAGCTTTGCAAATTTGTGTGACGTCCTCTGTTATTATAGAAGAAGATGAAGGAGTGAATTTCAAATTGGCTTGATTTGCTACGTCTACCACCACTTAATTTACTTCTGAAAGTTGGATCACCAATTATACTGCTTCGAAACGTAAATGCACCAAAATTCTATAAGGGAACGATTTCAAATTTCATTTAAAATCTTACAATTCCCACTGCGTCTGACATATGCAATTCCAATCAACAAATCTCATTACCAGAAAATTCAAATCTGTCGCTTGATTTGCAAAATTCATGCTCCGGCATGGTCAATTATATGTTGCCTGCTGTTGAGTTGGTAAGCCAAACGATCCGTTTGTAGAAGCCATAAACGGAGAAACAGAAAATATTATCTACAATTAAAAAAAAACCCCCCTTCCATAATTGAAATACATATCAAAACAAATCTGTGGATAAAATATTTTTTTCACGCAGAACAACATCTGACTATGACTTCTAAATTGATGACTAGGCCTCCAATAAACAGCAACTACGGTAAATTTTCCAAAATTAAAATTAAGTTTAAGTCCACATCGAACAAGATTCTAATATTGAAACTAACTATCATAAATATTGCATGAGAATAATGAGAACTGAAAAATGTTCAATCATTATAAAATTTTAGTGAATTATTTAAAGGCGAAGTTTAAAGAAGACCTTTTGGCCTTTACAGGCATAAAATTTAACTGATAACAAGGAAAAATGGCTAATAGCTTTAAAGTAAAAATACAAAGAATTCTTCAGGAATATCAGGATAAAAACGTCGTTTCAATTTATTTATGATTTCTATTATGGCTTTTTGTTTGTTGATATATCTTCATATTTACTTATGTATGAACACAGAAATATTGTTGATATTATGAAAAATTTAAGTAAATATAAACTAACCTGAGAAATATTCCCTCTATTTTTCTGAAATAAATCACAAAATATAAGACAATTTCATGTAAGAGATAATCAATATTTATCTGCTTGAATGCTTCATTAAGTTGGAAACACAACTGGATGAACGACGAATTTCGCACAGATCGACGAATTTGTCGGCAACAATTCGTTGTGTAAATTCGTTGAATGAAATACAATTACGACGAATTCATATAAATAAATATTGGAAAAATATGAATATAAGATTTTCTAACTTTATACGAGTTATTACAATTGTAAATACCATGTTCACGATGGTAAAAGCCTTTATTTTTCATTAATAAATTAATTTTATGTTTATTTTTGCTTCATGTTTCAGCTGATAGTGTGACCATAGTTTAAAAAAAAGGAGCACTAAACGAAAAAGGGTAAATATTTAAGAAAAACTATGTAAAAGAAAATTATATAATTAAAAACAGATTTTATTTAACTTAATATTAAATAAAATATAAAACAATTCTTAAAGACAAAAATAACTTTATTTACTAAAACATTTCAAAAAGCAAAATAAAATATGGCCACTCTACACCAATTTATCGGTCGTTCGTCGGCGTAAGAAATAGAAACAAAACTATCGCAGAGTTCGTTACGCACTACGTATTTCGTTCGACGCACTGATTGTGTGCATTTTCATATACACAAATGTGTTTTAATTCTGACGACGAATATTCGGAACGAAAAATTCGTCGTTCATCCCAGTTGTGTTTCCAACTTTAAACTGGAAACTTTACGAATACATACTTAGTGGGATAGATCCACCAAACAGACATACACATACCACATACATGGCAGAAAACTTAACTTTTTATGATTGAAAGGTTACGAGGTTATAATTAAAGGTTATAATTTTGGTTTGAAGGCAACAACACGATACTGAAAGGCAACATCACAATTATGAAGTATGTCATTCCCGCTCAAAAAGGGATGGTTTTTGTCTTTATTTGTTAGATGTTTTATCAAATTAACACAAACTGTATAACTGTATATCTATAATGTTAATAGGCTATGCGATTTCTTGTGACTGAGTTTTTGTTCTACCGTTTTATTCCGATTTTGACCAAACGTATATTATTTGAAAGGTATTTCTTTTTAGCCGTTTTGCAGATTTACAGATTAATTTAAGAGTCATAAATATTAGCTAGACCTAACCCAATAGCTAGATAAAAAACAATTACAGCGAGTAAGGCGTAAAAGGATGTTTACAGCAACTAAGCATAATAAAAGATCTCATTTTATACATCCAAATTTAATAACTTATATTCAATACGTATTCTGTTTAGTTTTAATAAGTCAATTAATGCCTGAAATTTGGAATTGACTGATACATATCTAAGGAAGATAAAACTTTATCAAAAAACAAAAAATCATTTATCATAAACCACAAAACCATGCATTCCCTTAACATAAACATATATTAAAAAATAAGATTGTTAATCAACCTGAAATTCTGTAATTTAAACACAATTCGGTAGCAACAATGAATAAATTTTTTGTGTGTATTATTTTGCTAAAACATCAATATTTTAAAAGTACAACCCTTTTAACTTGATCTATTAGGATTTAGAGAACAAAATATTAATGAAAAAATTTAATATTTTTAAATTATTTGATAATATGCGAATGGGTAATAATACAAAAATTAAAAAAAAACAATATCGCTTATATTAGTGAAAATTTATTTACTTATTTACGGGCGGGCATGCACCAACGTAGTTTTCACTAATTATTTTTTTATGATTTTTTGTGTGCTCATAGAACGCTTCGTGCATCAACGTAACCATAATAAAAAACAAAGTTAAATTTAGTTGTTTTATAAAGAGAACTTTGGACTATATATTGCACTAGCTGTATTAAGTATTAACTTAGACTATAATTACATTACTAACTGTAAACTAAAGTTAGTTGCAAGACGACTAAATCGCACGCTGAAAAATGATGAGTCACTTTTTTAAGAAAGTTTATTTTTTAGTAAAAGGTATTTTTTCAATAAAACGTACTTTTGTAGGATACAGTACTTTTTTAATAAAAGGTACTTTTTTACCAAAACGCACCTTTTTATTATAAGGTACTTTAAAAAAAAGTTCATTATTAAATAAAATTTATTTTTTGAATGAAAACTACTTTTCAATAAAAGGAAATTTTTTAAAAAAAAGTTCTAATGGTACTTTTTTAATAAAAGTACTTTTTTAATAAAAGGTAATTTCTTAATAAAACGTTCTTTATTACTAAAAATAAAAAGTACTTTTCAAAATAAGACACTTTCTTATAAAAAGTGTACTTTTTTAAAGAAGCCACTTTTTAAAAATGTACCTTTTTAATAAAACGCACTTTTCGTAATAAAAAGTTTTTTTAATAAAACGTACTTTTTTAGTAAAAGGTACCATCTTAATAAAATGTACTTTTTAATAAATGCCACCTTTTAATAAACCGTACTTCTTAGTAAAAGGTACTTTTTTAAATAAATGATACTTTTTTAATAAACGCCACTTTTTTCACAAAAAGTACGTTTTGAATAAAAGGTACTTTTCTATAAAAGGTATTTTCTTAATAAAAATTGTACTTTTTTAAAGAAATTACTTGTAAAACGTACCTTTTAAATAAAACATACTTTTTACCTAAAAAAAGCTTTTTTAATATAAGCTGCTTTTAATAAAAGTAGCTGTTTATTAAAGGTATTTTAAGTAATTTTTTAATAAAAGGTACTATTTTAATACAAGGTACTTTTAAAAGCAAGAAACATTTTCAACAAAATGTTAAAGCTTTTTACTAAAAAATTCTTTTTTACTTTTTTAAAAAAAAATTAATTTTTTAATAAAAAGTACCTTTTAAATACAAAGGAACCATTCTAAAAGACTACTTTTGTAATAAAAGGTACTTTTTTAGGAAAATTTACATATTTAATTAAAATTATTCTTTTAATAAAACAAACATTTTTAATAAAAGGTACTTGTTTAATAAAGGGTACTTGTTAAATAAAAAGTACTTTTTTAATAAAAGGTACATATTTATAAAAAGCATTTTTTTTAATAAAATGCACTTTCTTAATGAAAAGTTGTTTTTAAAAAAAGATATTTTTTAATAAAGTGTACTTTTTTAAATAAATTAATTTTAATAAAAGGTACTTTTTCATACAAACGTACTTTTTTTAATTAAATGTACTTTATAAAAAAATACTTTTTTTATATAACGCGTAAGGCACTTTTTTAATAAAAGGTACTCTAAAGGTAAAAAGAATTTTTTTAATAAATGGTACATTTGTAATACAAGCTACTTTTTAAAAATTTTCTTTTTAATAAAAAGTATTTTTTAATAAAAGACACTTTTTTAAGAAAATTTACAATATTAATGACGGATAGTTTTTAAGGATACTTGTTAAATAAAAACTACTTTTTTAATAAAAGGTACATATTTATAAAAAGCATTTTTTTTAATAAAATGCACTTTCTTAATGAAAAGTAGTTTTTAAACAAAGATATTTTTTAATAAAGTGTAATTTTTTAAATAAATTAACTTAAAAAATTTTAATTTTTAATAAAAGGTACTTTTTCATACAAACGTACTTTTTTCAAAAAAATGCTTTTTTAATTAAATGTACTTTATAAAAAAAATACTTTTTTAATATAACGCGTAAGGCACTTTTTTAATAAAAGGTACTCTAAAGGTAAAAAGAATTTTTTTAATAAATGTTACATTTTTAATACAAGCTATTTTTTAAAAATTTTCTTTTTAATAAAAAGTATTTTTTAGTAAAAGATATTTTTTTAAGAAAATGTACTTATTAATGACGGATAGTTTTTAAGCCCTCCACACCACAGTGTAAAGGGTATATCTCAGATTGTCAATCCATTTGTAATTCGTCGAAATAATGTCTGTTTGTCTGTTAAAGCATTCTCCGCATTCTCCTCTTAATCTACAAGAGCTTAGTATTGAAGTTGGATTATCTAGACCGAACAGGTGAGTAATGACATATGAAAATCTAAAGACATTGCGATAAAATTTCATGTAAAAAACTAAAAATAATGAAAAATCTAAGAAAAATATAAGCGATGCATACACATTTTTGTTTGCTTGTTGTTTTTGTTGTTTTTTTGTGCATATGAACAGCAAGAAGCAAAAAATTATTTTTTAGTAGGCACTTTATTAATAAAAGTACGTTTTTAATGAAATTTTTTTTTTAATAAAGATGCTTTTTCATAAAAGATACTTTTTTAAGAAAATACACTTTTTTTAAAAAAATCTACTTGTTGCAAAAAATTCACTTTTTTAAGAAAATACACATTTAAAGAAAACTTACTTTCTTTAAATTTACTTTTTTAAGTTAAGGAATGTTTGCATAAGAAATTTATACGATGTTAATTATTATTACTCTGTTAATTGTTAGAGGTATGAGAGATAACTTTATGAAGTAAAATATTAATCAAGCGCCGTCACAGAGTCAATGAAGATAGTTACGCACAACATTAAGATTTCTGAATAAAATATACAATAATACAGAAAAAGTTAAAGAAAAGTTATATGTGTCACCACTGCACAAAACTTTGCCTTCTGGAACAAGAATAACGTTCTGGAACATGAATATAGTGTTTTTGGTAATAAGTGCCTAATTTACGAATGCTTTAAAATGTAATTGACAAGATCTAAAAAGTTTAGAAGTATAAACAATATTAGTTATTCAAAGCAACCACATTTTATGCCCAAAGAATCCATAACGAATAGCAAACATTCAAGGAGTGGTGTCAATGGCAGAAGAGGTAGATAGAGTTTATAATAACTACTGGCAACTAAATAAGTTAAAACAAAGGAGGTATTACAAGGAAAGGGCAATACCAGAAAGATATAAGATGTATATAAAATTAGTATTGTCAGAATTCTTGTCTATTGAACACACACACACATATTTCAAAATAATAATGAGACTTAACATAGATTATGAAATACAGCGGGTTTAACAATATAACAAATACTTTATTATATTATAGTATATTCATGTTTTAATCTTAGTTTTTTTATATTTTATATATTTGTATATTTGTAAATATGACTGTTCGTTTTCCAGCTTTAGTTAAATATATTACAAAACAAAAAACAAAAAAAAATTATTTTGAATTTATCAGCTAGTTGGAAAAAGCTAGAATATCCTGTTACGAGTTTACCCTTTTCTCTTTAACAAAAAAAAAATACCAAATATTTACCAAAATTTAAATATTTAATAATATATCACGCCGCATTAATAAATGTGCACGCATTGAAAATAAAATAATGCGCTCACAAGTTACAAAACACTCTTGAAAGTCTTGTTTTAATATTCAACAATGATTGTAAAACAATTTAAACAAAAATAAATAAACTTTACCGAGTATGTTGCATCGAATGAATGAACGAGCGAGCAGCATAACAGGAAGCACACACACACATTACACAACAATAACTGTAATGATGTGCATGAGTTAATACACCATATAAATGTATGTAGGATTTGCATATGCACATGCACATGCACATTAATTTCCGGTACATGAGACACGGATGGGAAATATTTGCCCCCGAATCGACAATTTAAATTTTTATAATTTTTAAGTTTAAATTAATACAAATTTGATTGTGTGTATAAGTTATAAAAAAATCTCTTTTACTAAAAGGAGATGTTTTATTTCATCACTTCCATGGAGCGCATGGAAATGAAAATTATAACACTAATTTATTCACATACAAAAGCAACTCTCATTTAAAGTCACTCGAATTTAGTCGAATTTAGTCAATCAAATCGGCCTATATCTACGATTATACTACAAGCTTTAAGAAAATGTATTCAAAAATTATTTCAGAGTCGAGCGATATAATAAAAGTGAAAGTGAGAAATATTTTAAAGGCAAATGAAAATCGGTAAGTCAACGTAGTACCTTCAATATAAAAACAAAGAAGAAATTTATAGTCCAACTCGACCGACTATTCAATACCATATACCATGAGTTTCAAGACCAGATCTTAGATCCATTCTCGTCGGGTGTGCTCATTAATGGACATAAAAATTAATCACAAACCAAATTTAAGGGAGATTGTCATTAATTTGTTCTCTGTGCATATAGTTCATAATGGATATGACTAGGGACTAGAGACTAGTCCAAAAATGGCGCGATTGCTGGCATATTTTGAGAGGTCTCTTGTGCCAAATTTATATTACAAGACATGAGCACAGACAAATGGACTGACATCTCAAAATATACTCAGAATTTTATTTTAAGTCGTACATTTTAACAGAAGGTGGGTTTAGCTCAAGTTTTTTGGGAGTTACAAACATCAACTCAAATTCATTATGCCCCGATCACAGATGGTATATGGTCTAGTGTATAAACTAGATGTGATATTTTTTTAGAAATTTTGTATGAAAAAAAGTTTTATACGCAGCGAAAATATAAAAAAGATATAAAGGTTATTCATCTCGTGAAACATCGTGACAGAACTTTATAGATGCAGATGGAGCCCCTGAACTACCCGAAACACACAAACAATGAAAACACACAAAAATTTTAAAAAATAATATTTTTATTTTCCACCACAGTCTCCTTTTAGCTCGATACAAATCAAATCGTTACCCTACTTATACCCTATTTATATAGATTCATTGTAGCTGCCGAATTTTTTCTCAACCGAATTTTAACATTTTAACAATTCGGTTGGTGAATTTTTTCCTGCAGTTAAAACTATCGTCTACTGATTCCACTTTTCTGTTTTACCATCGATCCAACTATGTATAGAGAAAATAATCTAAGGACCTTAATCAAACAACGGACAGATTCATTTTATGACATTTTAAAGTTTCCATTTCTTCGACCAAGAAATAGGATGAAAAACAAATCTAATTTTTGTGTTTGGATGTCTCTCCTATGAGGACAATTTTTGATGTGTAGACATCTATGCGCTCAGAGGGGCCAACATCCAATTTCACAATACAGTCACAAAAATAGCGTAAGGGAAAATCGGTGTGGGGTATATGTAAGTGTATTGGTGTAGCTAGTAAGCAGAACCGCCGAATTCGCTGTCTGTTTATCAAAATCACAAACCTTTTTCGTTAATTTAAAATGTTCAAGTGTATATTTGCTATTGACCGCTAGGTGATCTGTGAGTTTAACATGTTCACGAACTTACAAAGTTTTTTGTTAATATTCAAGTATATATTTGCTATGTATTTCAGCAA
Source organism: Cordilura impudica (assembly GCA_963682025.1). NCBI lineage: Eukaryota > Metazoa > Arthropoda > Insecta > Diptera > Scathophagidae > Cordilura > Cordilura impudica. The sequence continues at coordinate 305,546,383 of OY821518.1, forward strand.
TTATCAAATGTGTTTCAGAAAATATCAACTGTATTTCAGAAAACATAAATGTATTTCAAAAATTACCAAATGTATTTCAGAAACCATCAAATGTATTTCATAAATTTTAAATGTATTTCAGAAAACATCAAATGTATTTCAGCAATTATCTAATGGTTTCAGAAACCATCGAATGTATTTCAGAAAACAAGACGCTGTCTTTATTTCATTGTGACCAAATGCGACATCCGTCTTGCACACAGCTTGCAGCTGTTGAAATTTCCAGCTTCAAATTTTCAGTTTTTGGTCATTTTTATGTTAATGAACTCATTTTTATGTTAATGAAAAATCGTTTGATTCCAAAAATTATAATGATATAACGTACTTCGCTCAATTTCATCAGAAGTACAAAAACTAAATTTGGCATTCGAAGCCCAAAATTGTTCCTAAATTTAATTATTTGGAGAATGAGATCGGTCCTGTACTTATTGAAATTTTCTATTTAGGTGATAGTGTTGAAAACGTCTGTTTTGAAGAATCCAACAATTTTTTAAATTAAACAAAAGTAATTGAGTTCACAAAATATCTTATTTACAAGCTAAGACCTGAATTATCATCTTATTTTAAAATATTAAAAAAAAAAATTTCGTACTCAGCGTGGACGACTTTTTTCATAACAAAAAACCTCTCAGGCGTTACAAATTTTATAAATGAATTTGAAAATTTTAAAATAGAGACAAAACTGATTCATTTTGGATTGAATATAAACTTCAAGAGCTCAGTAAATTAATTTTCGTTTTCTTAATTACCAAGTTTCGTTGTAGCTATATTGACTTTTCAGTACTGAGACGCAAAGTATGGATTAGAATGTCTATAAATAATGTGAACTCTTAAACACTCATTAAAAATGTTACATATTCTTAAATTTCAAGAAATATTTTTAATAAAATTAATTCTCTTCAAAGATATAAAAACTCAAAATTTTATATTAAAATAATACTATGGCCTGAAGATGAGGAAGAAAGTTACACGTTTTATTTTAAAACAAGTAAGAGAATTATAGTCTAAACCAATGGTGCCCAAGCTCTATGCACTCAATGCACTTTTGTTTTTGTAAAACACTTAGGGATAGGCAGTGTATTCTCATACACACACACAGCGCTCAGCACCAAGCAATGCAAAATACATGAACAATTTTGTCTTTTTCGTTTTTTGTTGTTTTTTTCTTGGTTACGCCAAAGCGCAAAGCAACAACACTTTCGCATGCTTTGTTGGTACACATTAACGACCGAGATATTCAATGTAGATTTTTTTGTTGTCTAACGTATGATTCCGTTTAAAAAATGGTTTGCAACTGTGAATTAATACTTGGAAAAATCGGTGTAAGTCTAAATTTTAAAATTCAAATAATTTCATTACAAAATGAGCAACATGCATTCAGAGGAGAAGTGGGAAAGGGATTGTTTTTCACTTATAACTTTAAGGCTGAATAAGAAATTTTTGATATACTTTCAAATTATTCAGACTAATACAAAATATCATATTGAAAAGCATTTTAAGACATTTCCTTTCAGAATAGGGGATAAAATTATGAAAAAGGAATTTGTTTTCTTTATATGTATTAGTGTTTGCATGCCTGTTATAACCCAAATTTGAGTGGCATTGGTATTAATTTTTTTACCTGAAGATATGAAAAGGATCATATTTAAGTGGGGACTAGGTCCACAATGGACCGATTCTGACCATATTTGGTTAAGTCACTTAGTTTTCTCAAAAACACGTACACACTAAATATAAGCAAAATCTGTGCAATAACTTAGTTTTTTGATAGATTTAAGCGAAGATCGTAAAACAGCTTTATATGCGGGCCAGAACTAACAATGTCACTAAAGAAAAAAGACGTTAGTTACACAAAAAATGGCCGAGAAAGGGCGGAGTTGTTATTAAAGACACATTTTCCAGTAAGTGTGGCAGTAGGCAACGAACGGTCGAGTAACAGTCCAAGAAACCCTAGTCGAGAGAATAGGCAAATAGCAACCGAAATTTGTTCAAGGGAAAGACTAGAATGGGCTTTAGGCATCTTTTAACCCTACAAGTCCCCCGGAACGGATAATATTTTTCCTGCCCTATTACAAAATGGCTTAGCAGCTAGGCCTTGGGGTATATACCAGAGGCATGGAGGAGGGCAAAAGTGGTATTCATACTCAAAGTGAGAAAGAAAAACATTGCACATCCAAAATCCTTCAGACCAAAAAGCCTAACATACTTCATGTTGAAAACATTTGAAAAAGCCATGGACAACATGTGTATCCTCTGCGGAAAATTTCCCGAAAACAATTTCCCGAGAACAATTTCCCAAATACAATTTCCCGAAAATAATTGCTCGAAAAAACAATTCCCCGAAAACAATTTCCCGAAATTACCATTTCCCTATTTTTAGTTTACAACTTCCCATATATTCTTGATTTCCCCCATAAAAAAAATAAAAATTTCCCGAAAATACAACTTGCTGCATACGATTTCTCTAAAAAACAATTCCCGAGTATACGACTTCTCAAAAAAACAATTCCCCCACCCCGCACTGCGCCCTTCCTCTTCCATCCTCCCTCGTCATCCGGACCTATTTATTGGAGTGTCGTACGCTTATTTTTTCATTGTGACTTTGAACACTTCGGTATTCAGACCTCCCGACGGATAACGCTCATCCATTTCCATCACATCCTGCCCATGCAGTAGCTGCTACGGAATCGTAACCACCTTGTATAGCGAATTTATTTAGTTATTTGGGTTGTAATACACAGTTACTATGCCACTCAAATTCGTGGATAGCGAAAAAGGTAAACCGAGGTTGCTTTTGAATGGTTTCTTGTATCATGACGATGGTTGATAGCGTTTATTGGCGTTGCATCCATTATCGAGGAAAACATTGTACCGGTAGGGTCATAACTTACAACGATACTATAAAAAAAGACTTCACAATCACAGTGCCGAAGCGGCTTACGTTGCTAAAGAAAAAAATCGATAATGAGCTGAAAGATCTTGCCCGGACCGCTACATCAAGTAGTCATGAACTGATTGCTCGCGCTTCGGCCGGAATTTCTGATGGAATTGTTTCGGAAATGCCATCAACAAGCTCTTTACAGAAATAGTAATTTCGGAAAATTTTAATTTCGGGAAATTGTGTTCGGGAAATTGTAGTTTCGGGAAATTGTAATTTGGGAAATTGTGTTCGGAAATTCTTTTCGGGAAATTGTTTCGGAAAATTTTCCGCAAATCCATGCGTATAGAGCAGGCAGATCAGCAGAGACCGCTCTTAACAGCCTAGTGGGAACTATTCAAAAATCAATAGATGAGAAGGAAATGGACGTTTGTGCCTTCCTAGATATAGAAGGAACCTTTGATAATACTTCACATGATGTAATAGAAAGGGCATTAAACCGAAGAGGAGTAGATTCAGTGACATCAAGATGGATGGTAGAAAATCTCAACACGATATCAGCAGAAACATCAGCAGAAGGAGAAACCATAGCCGTCAACACAACCAGAAGATGTCCACAGGAGGGGTTCTTTCGTCCTTAATGTGGAGTCTGATTATTGACGAACTATTAATGGAAGCAGATATAGAATGTCAAGGCTACGCAGACATATAGCAAGAGGCAAATTCGAGGAAACCCTTTGTGACATTGTGCAAAGAGGGCTGAGAATTATCAGTCAATGGTGTAGGGCAACAGGACTGAATGTCAATCCGACAAAGACCACCATTGTACCATTCACCTGGAGAAGGAAACTTCCAAGATAGAGGGCAATTCAAATTCTAGGAGAAGTCATGGAACCAAAGACAGAGGTGAAATATCTGGGCATAGTACATAGTACAAGCGTGCTACAATGATATGTAGAAGGGTAGCGGATAGAACCTGGAGATGTAAACCCAGCATCCTAATCTGGATGTACTCCATGATGGTCCGTCCAATCGTGACCTATGGAGCTATTGCGTGGGCCAAAAGGACAGTTAAAATCAACTCAAATGGAGTTAAGTAGGATACAAAGCTAGCGTGTATTGGGATAACGGGTGCAATGAAGATGTGCCCAACGGCATCACTGGAAGTACTCTTGGACCAAAGCCCACTACATATAGTGGTGCAAAAGAAAGCCCTGGCAACGGCAATCAGGATAAAGGGGGATAAACCTATAATCAGGCCTTATAATGGGCAATGGAACCGAATAAGTCAAGTTAAAGATTACTCCCTCCTAGATTGTCCAATGGATTGGACTGAGAAGAAATACGATGTCAACAAAACTTAGTAATAAGAAGGAATGGAGTAGTATGAGCACAGCATATTCTCTAAAGGAGGTTACGATCAAATGGTATACGGACGGGTCAAAGACCGGAAATGGAACAGGGGCGGGACTCTTTGGGCCTAGAATACTACGAATCAATGGGAATACAGGCAAGTATTTTCCGGGCGGAAATTTATGCCATCGATCGACGTGCACAGATTAACTTAAATAGAAAGTTCAAAAGACGGGACATAATCATTTTATCAGATAGTTTAGCTGCTATTCGACCACTAGGCTCCAATGAAGTAAAATCTAAGTTAGTATGGGACTGTCTGCAGAGACTGTGAGCAGACACCAGGCAGATACAATAAAATCAGCCTTTGTTGGGCCCCGGGACACTTTGGGATTCAAGGAAATGAACAAGCAGATGAGCTTACAAGAAGTGGAGCTTCCACGAAGCTAATGGGGCCGGAACCGTTTTGTGGAATAGGAAAAGGAAGGAAGGCGTACTCAGAGAATATGAGAATCATATCGGACATGAGCTTTTCTTGAGCCACTTCGGTTTAAGGAAAACTCTTGTTAGGTAACTACAACAGTAAGAGATTTGAGTCATGTATCGGATTATCAAAGAATGGATTGAGAATACTAACCAAGATTTTAAGTGGTCACTGTAGGCTTAGGGAGCATCTGAGCAAGTTAGGAATTGAAGGGAACCCCATGTGCAGATTCTGCGATGAGAAGGCAGGATCACCGGAGCACATACTGGGGGATTGTGGAGCTTTAATGCATAAAAGGAAAAAGCGTCCGGATTCTTTCCAAATACTAGGGAGCAAAATAAAATCACTGAAACCAACCAACATCGTCGAATTTCTGAGGACTTAGGGGTTGGGTGAGATTTTATAGGGACAAACAATTAGCAGAGGGCAGTACAATAGATCATTTGGCCGCAGTACTTTCGACACCTCTTTATACAATACAATACAAATATAAACAAACCAAATTGGACCAAGATAATTTGGGTCTTACGGCAATTTAAGTCGATCTCATAGGGGTCATTTGTATGGGGACTAGGTCTGAACATGCACCGATTTTTACCAACCTCAGTAGCGTTCGTCCTATGGCCGATAAAAACCTATATACTAATTTCATCAAAATATATTCATATTTACGACCTGTAATTTGATTACAATGTTTACAAGGACATACAGGCGGATGCACGGACATCGCTTGAATCTTCTCAGAAATTAATTCTGAGTCGATAGTTATAATAACAAATTGGTCTAGGAAAGACCACAATGACCACATAGTATTACAGGGTATAATGAACAGGTATAAGAGAAGTTTTTAACATGTTTAATTTTTTTTTTTATTGATATGCACTTCCAAACTTTTTATTAAATATTAAATGATCTGATATATACAAATAATATAGAAGTTATATGAAAATTAACAAAAATAATTTTATTGTTTTAAAATTATAAAAATAGCGCTTTTTACAGCTTGTATAATTTATTATTATTATTATTTTGGGGTACGTTTTGCGTTTTTTTTTTTTCTTTGAAAAGTTACCATCTTTGGTCAATTAGCCATGTACAGCACATTTGAAAATAACATTTTGTCATATATCTTCATCCCATTTCAAGCTAGTCTACCTTGACACACTTAAAACAATATCCAATCTAGCGATCAATTAAACTTTACCCTTTTTGAAATTAATTGCTCGGTAATGAACATCAATTAAATTTCGTGAGTCAGTTAAACGACTTTTGATAGAGACACAAAGTCAGCAGATTCGTTTATGTGTAACACTGAAGTCAATATAATCCAGTGGAATATATTTCATTATTATTCATTGTTCCTACCTTATGATAATGTAACATACACACTAATGAATGAAATGGTTGGCTGTATTTAGACATTCATACATATAAAACGAACCAACTAAACTAAACATATGACGTTTTTGTTTATTGGCTTCAGGCGATACAGTGAGCAAGCAATCAACAACTCAAATTCAACAAAGCATTACACAATAAAATATGTTGATACAAAAAAAAAATCAGAGGAAGAAGAAGAATATCAATAAAAAGAGAAACTGAAACGACAAGGCAAAATATTATGCGAGTAAAACTGTCGTGATTAGAAGAACAACACAAATAACAACAACAGCAGCTGGTAGGACGAAACAAATAAACACAAAAATCTTGACATTTTGTTGAGTGCAATAGCAGCATCAAAAGTTATTATTGAAGCAATAATATTTAAAAAAAACATACATACACACACATAGAGTAAAACCAATTAAATGTTTACGTAACTGACTCAAATGAGCACAAATAACAAAAATACAAGAAAGGACGTAGGTATTAAACAAATATAAAAACTAGAGCATAAACAATCAAATCTGGACCTCGTCCGTTAAATGAGGAGAAAATAAAAACTAAACATGTTGCAGTTATCAAGTGGCCAGCATCTTAAAACAAAGTCCTTCGACAAATGCTAGAAACAAAAAAAAACATTTTCATTCATATTCACCTACAAGTCAATATTTGTAACTCCCGCAGCCTTAACGAATCATCTGTTTATTGCAGAGAAACATGATACGTATGCAATATTTGTTGCTGCTTTTGTATGGTTATATAAATATCCTAATGTTGGCATTTCGACAAATATCCCTCATTCTCTAAACAGACTTGTCGACATTAGTTTCTTTATACTCATGTCCTTACCCTCATCATCAGAATGATATAAATGCATTTTGTTTAGTTTTTTTTTTTGTTTTTGTATGCCTCCTTAAGAATTCTACGGTCATACTAACAGATTCACAGTTGAGACATGTGTTTGTTTTTAGATTTTTCAAATTAATTCCCTTAACTTTTAAGCAATATTTTGTACGCCTTGGTTTGAATTTAGTTTTAGTTAACATATACGAGTATTAGAATGATCGACAGGAAAACTTGAGATATTTTAATCAAAAGAATTGTATATTTTATTCATAATTTTCTAAAATCATTGCCAAACGATTTCAAATCATTGAAGCATTACAACCACTGTCATGTTTACACACACTTAAATGCCAATCACAGTATTGTGCTTTTACATTCAAATCTAATATACACTGTGGAAGAGTTTCATTTACTTAATACCAGACTCGTGCCGTTCTCAACAACAGATAAAACAGCAGGAAAAAAAGAAGGAGCAAAATAAACTGAGAAGAACTATCGCTGTCATATCACAAAAGCCAACAAAGTGAAATGAATGAATTCTAAATCTAAAAATAAATGTCACGTAAACCAGTGATCAGTGCTACACGACCGAAAAAAATCAATTGTTATTATTATGGTGGATGTGGAAAAAACAAACAATTTAACAAGCAGTTCTAGATGGTAGGTAGCAAGGATACAACAATTTTTGTCTGGATTTGGTGAACGCAAATTCAAGTTTATTAAATATTTGAGAGTTTATTGAAATTCAAGTTATTTTTTTAAGAAAATGTATTTTTTTTTTAAAAAGTAATAAGTCCACCTAGATTGACTATATCATGATTTTAATTCAGGGCAAACCAAATTTGGATGCATACTTATGAATTTGTGACAAAGTTCATATATGATGTTTTCCTATATATGGACTAGTTAAAAAAATATACATACATATATACATAAGTCAAATTAAAAAAAGAAGATCTGAAGATTGAACTACCATCTTACACCAGTCACCGTTCTTAGAGAAGCTATCTAAACAGATTTGGATACGATGATTCTGCCTGACCACAGAGTGGTGTTGGGTATAAATCAGAGCCTACGGTCAAGCTCGAGTAGTAAAAATTAACATTTTTCATGTTTAAAACCACGTAAAACTATAAATATAAGTATTTAGTATACAAATGTATACTTTTTGGGATCGTACAAGTACCCAGAATATCATCCTTAAACAGAGGTAATTGAAAGTTTCAATGCTATTAAATCAAATGCAGTGGGGCTTGATATATACACCCAGATTTATAAAAATGATTTTACCATGGATTGTCCGTTTCATAATGTACTTGTTTAACTCCATAATCACTACTAGCATCTTTCCAATGGAGTGGAAACATGCCAAAATTATACCAATACCAAAAACGGGTAACGAATACCGCCCGATTGCAATTCTTCCATATCTCTCAAAAGTTTTCGAGCACCTTTTACACAGACAAATCTTTAGGTATTTAAACGACAACAACTTACTTACAGAGCGTCAATCTGGTTTCAGGTCACAACATAGCTGTATAACAGCTATATCTGATGTAGTTGAGGAGTTAAGAAGTAACATGGATGATGGAAAAATATCTTTTTTGGTTTTATTGGATAACTCAAAGGCATTTGACACGGTGCACCACTAAATTTTATGCCTCAAACTGAAGAGGTTTTTTAACTTTTCTACATTAGCAGTTAGACTCATGTTTTCATATCTGACAAACAGATCCCAATCTGTTGCTAATGGTAGCTCCATCTCAAACTCACTGCAAGTTATAAGAGGGGTACCACAGGGTTCAATCCTTGGACCACTACTTTATTCGATATATGCCAATGATCTTCCACAACAAATTAAATTCTCTAAGGTTCAGATGTACGCTGATGACATCCAGCTATATTTAAGTAGTACCAAGGATTCAATTATTTCCAAAACTCAAGAACTAAATTATGATCTCAAACGTATTCTAAATTGGGCAACGGCAGGCAAATGGTCTACGACTTAATCCAAATAAATCTAAGTGTATTATAATAAAGAAGAAAGTGATGCATTTGGAGAATGAGATTTATGTCTTCCTTGGGGGCTCTAAAATTGACATCGTGAACTCTGTACGAAATCTCGGAGTTGTGTTTAATGGAACTCTGACTTAGTCAGATCATATTAATCAATCCTGTGGCAGAATTAGAAGTTTATGGTTAACACAACACTTTACTCCACTGAAAATAAGATTGCTACTTGCTAAAACATATCTTTTACCAACATTACTATATTCATCTGAGGTTTTCACAGGTTGCAACTCTAGGGATAACAGAAAACTTACTGTAACTTTCAACAACATTATTCGCTATATCTTTGGATTAAGAAAATTTGATCATGTATCCCAATACTCGTGTCATGTCTTACACATATCATTTGACAACTATATTAAATTCAAGAACATTATATTCCTACATAAAATTATTATAACAAAGGCTCCAAAATATCTTTTTGAATGATTAAAGTTCGCAAGATCTTCCAGAGGGAATCGAATAATTCAATTTAAATACCGGGACCATGCCTCTGAATGTCAGTTTTTTATTCTTACTATTCGTCTCCGGAATCAGCTTCCTAATGTCATGCAAAATACAAGCAACGCAATAGGGTTTAGAAAATTACTATACCAATACTTTAATTGATTTTATTTGATTTTTTTTTTAATGTTTGTTAATTGTAATTTATAATATTTTAAATTTAGGTTAAGAGTTACTGATACTAAATATATAGTGAATAACTTATCTGATTCCATTACTGTAATTTATAAGATACTGTGTCTTGTTGTAATGGAAAATCGCATTTAATAAACAAATACAAATACAAATTTCACTTGAATCGGACTATCCTACTGGCATGGGCAAACTACTACTCGAAAAATATCATCCGCTTTCCCCTCAAATGCATGAAAATATGATCTTCGTATATTTTTGATGCCTATTTACAAAAAATGTTTGAAGAACACTTGGAAAAAGCTCTTAGTATTTTAATCTGAATATATGTAGAGAATATGATTTCAAAATTTTAAAGCATTTCGGTAAAAATGTTGGCGTGTGGGAACAACTACTCGGAAAAGATCGGAAATTTTGTAAAAAGTGTAAAAAAAATATAAAAAGAAAATATTTTTAATTTTTTCACTGTCTGTAATTGACTATATTCATAGATTACTCATAAAAAATTATAAACTATTCCGACCAAAACTGTGGCATCGGTATAGCACTACTAGACTGATATTGCCCACTTTCTATACAAATGTGTGAAAATATGTATGCTCTTATTTGAAGTTTGATGATAATTTCCAGAATATTTGCCACAATGACGTAATTTAACATTATATTCATTAGAGCTGTGTATATAAAGAGAAGACTGCCTTCAAGTTTCAAAGCAGTTCGCCAAAAATTTTAGCCTGGAGGAACTCCGGCCAACCAGAAAATGTGATGACAACTTTTTGTCAACATATTGTCATCAAAAAGGTGTATACATTTTGTCAATGAAATTTTACCAACAAATTGTCACAATAATTTGTTGAAAAATTGTGATTGCTGTCCTAAACGACATAGCACAAAGCGGGGGTTCACAATATTTTGACAAAAGTATGTAATTCATTTTGCTGACAATTTTGGTTGACAATTTGTGGACATATATTTGTTGATGGTAACTTCGTGTTGTGAAGTTTCATTGTTTATACATATTTTACAGTTAATTCTCGAGAATCTATTAGTGTTTTTATTACTGTGTGCACAATACGATGCGTAATATTATTTGATAGAAAAGGTATAATTTAAATAATTTTATTTAAAATATATAAATTAATAATATATAATTAATAATCAGTGACTTTATAAATTCAAATAAAGAAAAAGAATACATTGGGATTGATGAAATGCTGCCAATCAAAAATGTTGACGAATATAATGCCCTAATTTCAAGGTGTGAAATAAATTTAGAATTTAAGAAATCATTGGTGTGTATAAAAATTTTTTAAAGATATATATTTAATAAAATTATTTAATCTTGACATTTATCATTTCAGATACAACATATTAGTACCGTTGGTGGATCCAGTATTGGACATAATGTACGAAAAATTATAAATAAATTTTTCACGGCAGATTTTCAAACCAAAATCAATTTTTCTGGTAAGAACAATAAAACTAAGCTGGATGGATCAGTTGTGCTCGCAGTTATATTGGGTAATATTTTGGTGTATAACATCCTGTTATGTTTTCCAACCTCTTTTTTTATAATTTTTAGATGCCGCGAAAAGCAATAGATTTAAGAACTTCGACGAGGAGGTGGCACTCAATGCAGTCAAATTTTATTTCCAAAGAGCAGGGGAAAGGTTCTCTAAATTAAAGAGCAAAAAATCTTTTAGTGCAGAATTAAAATAAGATTTTTATTTTTTTTTTAATATATAACTCGGTAATCAATAATAAAAGAAATTGCCTTTAAAAAAAATAGTTTAAATTTAGATTTGGATAAATTTTGCATAAATTTACTGAAAAATTTGTTGACAAATTTGTTGACAAAATATTTGTGGACGAAATGTTGACAAGTTTGTTGACAAAATATTTGTTGACAAAATGTTGACAAATTTGTTGACAAAATGTTGACAAATTTGTTGAAAAAATGTTGACAAATTTGTTGACAAAACGTTGACAAAATCGTCGACAAAATGTATATAAAAATGTAGACAAAACGTGTCAACCCTGCCGTCCTTTTTTCAACAAAAATTGTCACAAATAAATGTCGACCATCCACATCTTTTTGTCAACATTTTGTCAACCTTTTGTGACAGTTTGGCTGGCCAGGACTACTACTCGACAACAGAAACTAAAAAAAATTTTTAAAAAATATATATATTTTTTTTCACTGCTCGTAATTCCCCTTATTCACAGATGACTCATATAAAAAATTAAGTCATTCCGATTAAAATTGTGCTCTGGGAGAACAACTAATCGAAAAAGATCAGCCATTTTCTATACATATGTGTGAAAATTTGCTCTTATTTTCAATGTGATGTAACTTCAAAAAAAATCCATCACGACTTGTTAAAATTTTCTACAATTTTTAGTTCCAAATATATGGAGGTAAACCTCTTAAAATTTCAAAGTATTCCAACGATAATTGTGCTGTTGACGAATTACTACTCTAAAAAGATCAGCCTGTTTCCATACAAATATAGGAAAAAATGTCCTCCAACCAAGTTTGATATCCATGTACAAAAAATATTCTAGGAACACATGGTATATATTTATACATTCTAACATTTGAAATACAAGGACATTACGTCCTTAAAATGTCAGAGCATTCCGACAATAATTGAGCTGTTGGCGAACTACCACTTGATAAAGATCAAACACTTTCTATACAAATGTGTGAAAATTTGCTCTTATTTTAAGTTTGATGTAAATTTACTGCAAATTTTCCTTCACTAATTTTTGAAAATTCATATGTTTTGATGTTATAGATTTCAGGACATTATATCCTTAGAATTTCAAATTTTTTTCAATTAACTAGCTTAGAAGCAGTACCTGTGTAAGTTGAACATTATCTATATTATTTTCTGATTTCTTTTTAGGTATATTCTTAATTTTAAAAATATTAAAAACCCAAAAACCCCGGATCCTGGTACTTGTGCGATTCCGAAAAGTATACATTTGTTTTACTACATACTTACATTTATCTTTTTACATGCTTTCAAACATGAAAAATGTTAATTTTTACTACTACTACTCGCTGACCTCGAGTAGATCGAAGCTCGAGTAATGGGGGGCTCTGGTATAAATACTATTTTAAGAAAAGATATCTTTTAATAAGTTACATTTTTAAGAAAATGTTAATAGTATTACTATTTAGAAAAAAAAAATGCTCTACAAAAAGTATATAATTTACAAACGTCTGTAGTCAATATAATTTATAGAGTATTAAATAATAAACAGTTAAATAATCATAGTAATCATTGAAATTATTTTTTTTTTTTTTTTTTTTTGTTGTTATAAATATTGTTTAGAATTCATTTAATATGAAATATAATTCTCTGATTAACAATTAGTCTATTTGCTAATTAATAAATACAGTATAACCAAAATATCACGACTAAGCAATATGTGTGATGATTGCATCAAAAAATAAATAAATTCAAAAATACTATAAATTAAACTCCCAAAAGAAATTGATTGATTTTAGTGGACAGTACTTGAAGCACTATAGTTATTTCTAAAATCATCTGGGCAGTCTATGTGGCAATTAATTTGATGCATCAGCAAACTTTAGACGGCAAAATTTATGAAAAATTTAAAAACATCAAACAAAATTTGAAAAATACAAACATGTACTCGTATAGTAAACAACACAAAAAACCAACATGGATACTGTCATACTAATGTCGGTCGTCATTATTATCATCACAACAGCACCACGTAGGCATCATCAATAAGTGTAATTAATGTAAGAGTTGAGTATGGGAGTTCAACTATAAAACGGTGTATGTGACAGAATAGAGCGATAAAATAATTTTTAAAAAAATGTGTAAACAAATCAAGATATAAAGAGAAAGTGGAAAACTTTCATCACTACTACACATGCAAACGAATTCATGGAATTGTGATACACGCAATAAAGTAATGAAAATTTTTAAGCACAAAGGAAACTGCACTGTCTGCTGGACATCTCGTTGCTTTGAATGAGAAATATTTGTTTAGTTTCAAATGAAAAATTTCGTATATTCAACATTTAAACTGACAGTTTGATAACGGGACTAAAACTTAGTCGCGTTCGCATACTGACTTGCCTAAGACACAGGTCCAGCATATAATTCTATATGATGAGTTCGACAAGAAAAACAATATTGCAACCGATTTAAAAGTTCGATATAAATAAACTTCTAAATAAATTTATTTTTACTTATGAATTGTATGGAGAAGAAAAAGTAGTTTACTGAATTAATCATCACTGGCTTTTGTCAATGAGATGTAATATATTTAAACTTTGCTTGAATTGTTTGTTTGTGATGCTATTTATTCAAGACAGAAATCTAAGAGATATTTTTTTCATTATAAATGGGTCATCAACAGAGAAGGCAAAAGTGCTTCTTTTTAGCTATTTTCAAGTTTTTGTTTTTATTATTTAATTTATTTAATTGATTTTTGTTACAATATTTATATTTTTTTTTTTTTAATAATTTTTTTTTCAAAAATTTTTTCATTTTTTTTTTTAATAATTTGTTTTATCGCCTGTAATTGACCATATTCATAAGCCATTCCGATTAAAATTGAGCTTTGGGAGCAACTACTCGAAACAGATCAGCCACTTTCTATACAAATATGTAAAAAATGTACTCAATTCTAGTTTGTCATCGATTTACGAACTTTCTAAAAACGGAAATACGAGGCGATTATATACGATTCCAAAAAACGTATACTTATCTTTTTATGTGTAAAAAAAATGCGCTATTCTCAAACCCTAAGCATGGTACAGCAAAAGGGCTTTACATTGGGATCGAATAGCGCAAGCCGAATATTTTTTTTTTTTCGAAAACTAAACAATACGATAAAAAGACTTCAATTTGAAATCATAAAATTTTCCACCAAAAATTTTCATTTTCATGAAAAATTGAAAAAAAAAATTATAAAAAATGTTTTGACCAACAAATTTTGAATAAAAATCGTTGGTCACAAAGACAAAGTCAAAAAATTCAGAAAATTTCGTTTTTCTCGCAAAATAAGCAATATACAGCTAAAAGGGCTTTAATCACCAGAACTCCATTTTGAAAGCTACATACAGCGAAAAGAGATTTAATTTTGGATCACATACATTTACGTTAAAAATAATCTAACCCATAAAAACAATGTTTTTATTAAAACTCTTTCTTTCCTTATGCATATGAGTCCTGAATCTCTCCGCGACTGCGTGACTTTGCGTGACTATTTTAAAAATAATCTGTGGCCAAAGCAAGTCTATGGACCAAGTTTCAGATTGATTGGATGAGGGGAAATGGGGTTTAAATCACTCCGTGACTGTGCGTGACTAAGCGTGATTGTGCGTAACTATGTCAAAGTTAATCTTTTTTCACAGCAAGTCTATCAACCAAGTTTCAGATTGATCGGATAAGTGGAAATGTGTTTTAAATCACTCCGTGTCTGTGCGTGACTGTGCGTGACTAAGTCAAAGTTAATCTTTTTTTACAGCAAGTGTATGGACCAAGTTTCAGATGGATTGGATGAGGAAATGACATTTAGATCACTCCGTGACTGTGCGTGACTATGCGTGACTGTGCGTGACTACTCCAAAATTAATCTACAGTCACAACAAGACTATGGACCAAGTTTCAGATCGATCGGATGAAGGAAAATGACTTTTACATCACTTCGTGACTGTGCGTGACTATGCGTGACTGTGCGTGACTATGTCAAAGTTAATCTTTTTTCACAGCAAGTCTATCGACCTAGCTTCAGATCGATCGGATAAGGGGAAATGGGTTTTAGATCAATACGTGACTGTACGTGACTATGCGTGACTGTGCGTGACTAAGTCGGACTTAATATTTTTTCACCAAGTTTCAGATAGTTTGGGTGAGGGAAATGGGTTTTACATCAGTACGTGACTGCGCGTGACCATGCGTGACTAAGAGTAACTAAGTCAAAGTTAATCTTTTTTCACAGCAAGTATATGGACTAAGTTTCAGATCGATAGGATGTGGGGAAAAGACATTTATATCACCCCGTGACTGCGCGTGACTATGCGTGACTGTACCAAAATGACTGCACCAAAAATAATCTTTAGTCACAAAAAGACTATGGGCCAAGTTTCAGATCAATTAGATGAGGGGGAATGGGGTCCACCCACGACAGACAGACAGAGAGTATGAGTTAAAAGAGAGTTTAAAAATCATAAAAAAACGTTTTTCTCAAAAACTAAGCAGGATGCAGTGTGATCTAATTGTTAAACAAGCATAAACAAACTGTGTTATTTTATTTTATTTTATTTGATTTTATATTTTACATTTTATATTTTACATTTTACATTTTACATTTTACATTTTACATTTTACATTTTACATTTTACATTTTATATTTTACATTTTACATTTTACATTTTACATTTTACATTTTACATTTTACATTTTACGTTTTACTTTTTACATTTTACATTTTACAATTTACATTTTACTTTTTACTTTTTACTTTTTACTTTTTACATTTTACATTTTACATTTTACATTTTACATTTTACATTTTACATTTTACATTTTACATTTTACATTTTACATTTTACATTTTACATTTTACATTTTACATTTTACATTTTACATTTTACATTTTACATTTTACATTTTACATTTTACATTTTACATTTTACATTTTACATTTTACATTTTACATTTTACATTTTACATTTTACATTTTACATTTTACATTTTACATTTTACATTTTACATTTTACATTTTACATTTTACATTTTACATTTTACATTTTACATTTTACATTTTACATTTTACATTTTACATTTTACATTTTACATTTTACATTTTACATTTTACATTTTACATTTTACATTTTACATTTTACATTTTACATTTTACATTTTACATTTTACATTTTACATTTTACATTTTACATTTTACATTTTACATTTTACATATTACATTTTACATTTTACATTTTCCATTTTCCATTTTGCATTTTCTGTTTTCATTTTCCATTTTCCATTCTCCATTTTCCATTTTCCATTTTCATTTTCCATTTTTCATTTTCCATTTTTCATTTTTCGTTTTAATTTTTTCTTTCATATTGTCGATTTTTTTTATTATAACGTGATAACGATAAAAAAAATATGTGGCAATACTACTAACATGAGCTATGTTATTGTGATATTGGTTATTATTTATTTGTTGCATTTTTTTATGTTGTTGTACAATTATAATGTTCAAACACTAAACTGTTACAACAAACACACTGGGTTTTATGTTTTTTTTAGAGGTATCTACATATTTTTGCTCGTATATTATCACGATGATGCCCGGCTTACCCAATTTTCAATACCAACCTGCTGGGAATTATGGCAAATGATATTATTGTAGCCTTATCCAGTAGGATTGCTTTTTTGTGAATGAGCGTGATTTCAACAGACAGACGGACAGACGGACATCGCTATATCGACTCGAGCTGTGATAAGGATCAAGAATATATATACTTTATGGGGTCTGAAATTAGTTTTTCGATGCGTTACAAACAGAATGACAAACCTATATATACCCTCTGCCATTGACGTGTGGAGGGTATAAAAACAAACAATGAAAATTTTAATTTTTTGCTACTCATTTACTACTCGAGTCGCTCAAGTACGAGCTTGACCGTAGGCTCCAGGTGAAAGTATGAAAAAGAGAAATTTCAAAATAATTGTGGCCATCTTTATATACTTGTGAACTTGTGTTATATTTAAATAAAATAAAGTGATCTTATAATTATGAAACGCTGAATAGTAAATTATGTTAAAAAAACACAACAACAACTAGTATAGCCCAAAAGCGAAATTCGAATGCAAATTGTTGGAAATATTATTTTTTAATAAATTTTTTTCTTTCAGTGTTTTTATCTATATATATATATAAAAAAATAAGCCTAAAGCTACGCTAGTTAATTTCAGCAATTCGCAATTCAACACAGGGTGTATATCACATCACATTAAATCATTCACATTAACTGAGTGTAACGAATTATTATAAATATTTATTTTTTTATTTAATTTAATATATTTTTAAAACATAGTATACATAAATTTTATTATTCTCCATTTCTCCTCCATATGAACTATAACTCTGCCAAATTTCACACTCCTCCGCGCCCGCATTTTGCTCAAAAAGGGAATAAAAAATTTTCCTTCACGTATTAATATATAGATGGTGCACTAATTAACAGAACATGCAAAGACGAATTACTCTTTGTAAGAGTACAAAACGATCGGAGCAATAGTTCAAGAAAAAGTTTATGAGATATACTATAGGGCAGCCTGTCCAGCGGCCTCGACCGACAATAATTTTCTTCTTATTATTTATCTTCCCCCCTTAAATCGTGTGTTTTGCAATTATCATTAAGGTATAATTAATAGCAAACATTTCTCAAGATTATTTTGATGTTTTCCTTTATATCTTTGCATTCGTTTTGCTTATTACGATAAATTTGGCTCAGAAATCATTAAGCGTACAAATGAAAACAAATTGCTGTAGATGTACTCGTAGTAGTTTATCGATTGCTTTTACTTAGCATGAACTAAACTTATGTAACCTCTCAATTTCTCGAAATACGCCATAAGTGCTTTTTCTTTTTATAATGCTTAACTTTCATATGTCTTTGTCTCTTCGTCTTACTTACTCTGACCATCATTATCATGAAAGCATCAGCCACAAGTTTCTATGGAATTCAGTTCAGATATCAGTTTAAGTATTTGCTCGTAAATCAAAATATAATGATGACGAATCGAATACGGTGCAATGAAATTTATAAGTCAATATGAATGAATGTTATAGAAATGTACGAAAATTAAGTTGTGTCAGAAGAAACTTTAACGTAAAAGAAAGAAAAATTCTATAAAGTTTTGACAGGGGGTTCATTTGTTTTGACATATTTGAATGCTTAAATATGGCAGATATCTTAAATGAAATTACGCAAAAAAAATTCTTTATCAATCAGTATGAAACAGGTATGCAAACCAATCATTATAATTTTCCTCTGTAGCCTTGAACTAAAAATAATAACGCAACATTGAAGGCAGTCATAAAAAAAAGAGAAAATTAAAAGCTTAACTTCTTATCTTATATTTTGTAAATATAAAGGTTGGGGTTTTCGCGTTACCATAAGGCATTAACATGTTCAGTATCTAGGTCCTTATCGAAATCGAAGCTGGTCGAAACATTATAGTTTTCTCACCACCACCAAACATCTGACAAAGATCTCATAGGACTGTAATATTTTTAGAAGTACTAATATCATCCTTCAACAACAGGGTTCTCTTGTTTAATATTAATTTCACGAAACACAAATATTGCCCAAGGTGGTGAAATACTTCTCACAAAAACCAAACGATAACACTTATCGTTAATACAGCAGTTTTCACAGCGAATTGTTTTATCAGCATTAAATTGACATTCGAAACTTTAGTTATAGAATTCCATTTTACACTAACGATTCCACGCTAAAGCAGTCTTCGGCAGAGAACGTCTTCTACTGTCTCTTATGTTTAGGATTTTAAGCCCATCCTTTTTTCATGAAATCCGAAAAAGCAATAACCATCCCCTCAAGTGAGTGACAGTAGACTGCTTGTCATCTTAATGTCGTAGCGAGGCTAAAACTTACTGGTGAGAATGATGTGTCCCGGTTCCCAGATAAGTATGACGGTATTATTGCCACTTAGTATCTATAAATTCTCATAGCATTTGCGAACTTCTATCGACTTAATCTCATGGCTCTTAAGAGCCTTTATGGAGTTTGACCACAAAAATGATAATATTTTTCCCAGTTACTTCCGAAAACTTTTCGTCAGCTTTACTGGAGTTCTTCGGCAAGGTGAATGACTCCTAAACTTCTCACCAATTTATAGTATAACCAGCTGGCGCACCGGTTAAATATTTAGAGTTACCTTTTAAAATATTAAGATTGTTCATAAATGCCATTTAGCCATTTCGATCGAAATGGAAATGGATGGAGAAAAATGAATTGGGCACTACATAATCAAAAGCAATATTAAATTGTCCAAGCAAGAGTGTGCATATAATATTGACAACCCTAAAGATTATTACTTGCGCTGTGGTCGGTCGATTGGAATGAAATACAATTTTGAAACAATCGCTTGGTATGAATACTTATACTACCTACAGTTGTGTGAAAAATAACAGAGACAGTGCTGTGCAAGATCAAAATAAGCAGAAAAATTAGTAAAATGAGATAATTGGCGACAAGTAAAGGAATTAACTTTCTTATTGTAAATTACAAAAACAAATTCCGTTAATCCCTTTAGCTCTTCCAAACAGACAAGAAACGACTTAAATATTGATGTTGATGCATCAATAATCCGCATAATACTTATTTCTGAGAGCCATAAAAGTCTTTGAAAGAAAAATGGCGTAATATTCTTTGGTCCAATGAAACCAAAATTAATTTGTTTAATCAGATCGAGGTATTCATCACGCAAGAAGACATACTAACACAGCGTACAACCCCAAGATCACTGTAAAAACAAAAACAATTAAACATGATGGTGGTAATATCATGATATGGAGACTGTCGAAGTCTCCGTCGAGGAACCAGAAGATGGTCTCGACGAAGACTTCGACGACTTCGATATGGACTCCCTCCTTTAAAAAGATTCGGCAGCTGCTGTCAACTATGGTGAATGGGCGACAAAGGACGGTTAACAGGACAACATTTTATGCTATCTGTCAACCGCCCTTTTTCCGGTCAGTCTGAAGACTATTAGTGACAGCAGCAGCACCAGCTTTTTTTACCCCTCAACAATACACAGCAAACAACCATCGCCAATAAAAATTTATAAGTTCGTGACTTCATAACGTTGAATCGAAAACCACCCCGTCTTTCTTTCAGCACGAATCAGTAACGTAAGTAAAGTGAAGCTTTAACTTACACATGTACCTACTAACCACACAAATTAACACACACACACACACACACACACCCGTGCATCCCTTAATTTATTAAGGAATTTGTTTATGGTCTTTCTGCACCTTAATTTGAACGGTGACAAAATTTTTTCATTTAATAAAATAAAACAAACATAAGTATGTACTAATTATTTTCCGATTAGTTGTGTGAAAATTGTCAAAGTTAATTCAAATCAAATTAGACTTTTTCATACATCACTGTGTGTTAAAGTCTCCAAAAAAAACCATACTTAGTGGCAATATCGTTTTTGGTTCTTTTTGACAATTCCGACTTGTTTGTTTACAATTTATAAACCAATTTACATGCCTATAAGCATACAGTGTGTGTGTTTTATTTATTGTGTTATTAAAATATATTAACATATATATAGAGTAAGAAAAAAAAGTGTGCTGTGTTCTATATAAATTTGAAGAAGATTTTATAAAGTGGAAGTGGTGTTGGAGTGGAAGTCTTTCGAAGACGATTGGAAGTCATTAAAGTCATCATACGATGCGATGTTTAACGTAAATGATACGATAATATCCACCGAATTGAAAGATTTGGCCAGAAGCAAGTTTCGGGAATGTAAGGGGAAATACCTTAAAACAAAGGGTAGTATGATGGATATGTTGAAAGAGGCAAAGGCTCAGGCTGGTAACGGTCAAAGTGGACCTACTCATTCCTCAGGTTTCAATACGTCAGCGTATTACAATATGAATGCCACCTTTGACAAGGTTCAAGGTTCCGCTGTGCGATACTCAGGAATTTCATGGTAGTTATGAGGAATGGCCGGCATTCAGGGATATGTTTACGGCCGTCTATGGCAATCATCCTCGGTTGACCCAGGCGCAGAAATTATTTCATTTGAAAAGTAAGACCAAGGGCGAAGCAGGGAGAATTATCGGCAAGTGTCCTATGCTGTGGGACCGATAAATCGTATATAGGGTACCATGAAAATTAGTGGAATGTAGTAAACACATCGATTAGAGGAGATGAGCTTTGGTAACTTATTATGAAGCGATACGGGTATCAGTCTGTCAAAACTTGGTTGACTCAATTACTAGACGATGCCGAAAAGTCTTGGGTAACAAAAGATCCTCTATAACAGTGCTTCTCAAACTTTTTCATATTGCGGCTCCCTAAATTCCGTAACAAAAGTTTCTTGCTGTCGCCTTATCCAAAATTCTGTACAACTTTTTTCGTTAAACTCTAATTCAAAAGAATTATCTGATCTAATTTCAATCAATTCTTCTTGAGCTACCCAAGAAATATGATCATATTTCAATGTTTTAGCAAATGGCATCCTTATTCAGTCGTATTTTCGTTCCTCGTTCATATTTGGGAAATATTTTGCAAAAAATCTTTTAGATTCATCAAAATGATTCAGTATTGTTTTTTTAATTGAATTTGATATTGATATTTCATTGGTGCAAACAAACTCATTTAGACATGGGAACATTTCCATATTTCCTTCGTTAATAGAGTTTGACCATGAACAAAGTTTTTGTTGAAAAGCAATAAGTTTTGTATTCAAAACTAAAATATTGGTTTCTTTTCCCTGCAGAGAAAAATTTGATTCATTTATTTTAGCAAAAAAATCTGCTAAATATGATGCTAAACACATCCAACTTTCATCACTAAAGTGCGTAGCATGATCTGGTTTTTTATCTAAAAGAAATAATCGTAACTCATCTTTAAGTTCTAAAATTCTATTTAAAACTTCTCCACGTGAAAGCCACCTTACTTCAGTATGATATAACAAAACCTCATGCACTGATCCCATCTCCTTACATAAAATATTAAACAATCTCGAGTTTACAGCACGATTTTTTTACAAAATTAACAATAGTTGTAATGTCACTCAAAATTTCACTGAGTTCGGAACACATTCGTCGAAAAACTGTGTATTACGCAGTGAATATGTTGCGCATCTGGTGACACTTTTTTTACTTCAGCTTTGAATCCAGAAATTCTCCCAGTCATCGCTGCTGCACCATCTGTACACACTCCTACACATTTTGACCATTCAAGTTTATTCTCTGAAAAGAACTCATCTACTTTTACAAAAATATCAATACCTCTTGTTGAAGTTAATAGCTCCCGACAAAAAAGTAAATCGTCATGAATTTGGAAGTTATACTGATATCTTACAAAAACCATTAACTGCGCGTAATTTGTTATATCAGTAGATTCATCAATTTGTATCGCGAAGAAGTTGCTCTGTTTAATACGAGATATTAATTGGGTTTAATATTATATCCCATGCTATCAATTCTTCTTTTCATAGTATAGAGATAGGAATAGACTTCAAAGGATTAGCAATTTTTTCACTGTATATAGTTTCACAAATTTTAATTGCTGCTGGCAATATAAGATCTTCTCCTATCGTATAAGGTTTTTTGTTTTTTGCAATTAATAGGGCAACTTCGAAAGATGCTTTTAGCAGGTCATCATTAACTTTTGTATATTTTGTAAGAGAACCTGTTTGTTCCTTTTTATCTGCTGCCTTTCTTTGAAAAAATACGAGTGGCTTACTTTGATATTATGGGTGCAGAGTAGTTAAATGACGCAGTAGTTTTCCTGGCCTCATACTATCGTTTGTTAGTTGGGTGAAACAAATTACACACATAGGTCTTTCTTGATTATTAAATGTTGACGAAATAAATCCATATTTCAAATAATCAGTATTATATTTACGATTTTACAATTGAGGTGTATTATCTGCGGCGACTTTTCTCTTATTACCAGTTGTTAATCTCGATGTTGAAGTAGAAGTTCCAGGTAAAGATGAATATTCTACTGGTTCTTGTAGATGTTCAGATATAAGTTCTATTAATTCATGTACACTTTCATAATTTTCTCGCTCTTTAGGTATTTTTATTAGCCACTTATCCATTTTTAAACCCGTACCAAAATCGTTAAAATTTTAAGAAAATAATAGTTAAATTTATCACCTAATTAAAAGAAATAATAATAATTACCTTGAATATAGAAAGAAATATAATTATTTTATAATATTTAATTATACTTTTTTTTGCTTTAATATATTCACTTTTTTAACTTTTTTAATATTACATAAAAAAAAATCTACAAAAATCATCAATGTTGAAAGCACATCACTAAATGAAGATAAAATTTAAAAATGTGCTTCTTTTTGCAAACTAACTAAGCCTACTGCGGAAATAAATTTTTCAATTTAATAAAATTCTAGGAAGTTAAAAAATATGCTTCTGTGTAGCTAAGCCTACTACGAAATCTAATTTTATAAAATTTAACAAAGTTTAAAAATATGCTTCTGTGTAACTAAGCCTACTGTGAAATTTAATTTGAACAAATTTTACGATTTTAAATTTAGGAATACACCATTTTCAAAGAAATTTATGAAATAAAAAAAAATATTTTAAAGACTAAATACATAAATAAAAAAAAAATACTTAAATGTTTTGCGGCTCCTTTAAAAAAGTTATACGGCCCCCTAGGGGGCCGCGGCTCACAGTTTGAGAAACACTGCTCTATAAAGTATTACATAAACTATAAACGTATTGAAATATTTAGCAACTATTGAAAATCTACTTTGTTTTGTCTTATTTTATTTTTATTGTTTCCGAAAACCAGAAGTGTTTTTACTTTTTTTTTTCACGTGAAAAATATATATTTTCCATATAAAATATTGAATAATATATAACGACTTCTCAATGTGGGTAAAATTTTAATTGTATTCGTTTTTGTATCGGAAATACAAAACCGCTTCTCAACATTTAGGCGCAAAAGTGTAGCCAATTTGGGATTGTATTGCATAATTTTGCAAAAATAATATTTCACTGAAATTTCTTTCGATCTATTTCTATTATTATTTTAATATATATGTTTATGTTTAAAACGGATTTTATTGTACAATATTGCCCACTGGGTTCTGCCTTGGAACTTTGTCGTAAAAAAAGTTACACCCGTAATGAATACAATGAGACAATATTATGTCTCATTATCACTTCTAATACAAAATTAACTTATTTTGCGTCCTCAAACAGGTATTTGTCTAATGATGATAAAAGAGTTAGTATCTGTTATTAATAATTGTTTAGTTCTGTATGTCTAAAAGAATTAATTCATAAAAATTCACATCAGCCTCCAAAAGTATTAATTTACCACTGCAGATTCCAGCCCTCGAAATTCGAGTGCAAATTCTAGGAAATTTTATTTTTTCATTAAATAAAGACCCTAAAAGTATGCTTATCAATTATAGACAATTCACCAATCAACACAAAAAACAAACTCGTTTTTATTACAAAAACATTAACCAATTTAATAAACACACACATAGCATTGTATAGTTTTATGTATGTGTTAGTAGCAATTTTAAATGCAATTTACTCAAAATAAAGAAAAAAAATTTAAAATCTGTAAATCTGCAAAACGGCTAAAAAGAAATATCTTTCCGATAATACACGTTTGGTCAAAATCGGGATAAAACGGTGGAACAAAACATCGGTCACAAGAAATAGCCTAGCCTATTAATATTATAGATTCCCATTCAAAAAACTTTTAATCGAACAATTTGTCCATATAATGACTAAAATTTTCGTTATTTAATATTTAATAATTTTAAAAACGTTTCCGATTCAGAACATAACCGAACCGTACTACAAATGTCATATACTGCAGATAGAGCATGCATATGTAATAGATCTATTCTAGTATGAATTTCGAAAGTAATTCTGCCAACTTTGTTAAAAATAATTGTTGTTTTTCAAGTATTAGTTGCTTCAACTATCATTGGTATCATGTCGCTATCAATAAAATTTTTTGAGTGTACGCAAATTCATTTTTGAAATTTTTGCAAATTGAAATGTTGTTGCCACATTTTTTTTATGAATACCATCATAACACATTTATAAAGAAAGAAAAAAATTCAGTAAAAATAAAAACACGTATGGCGTAACCCAACACATTCATGCAAAATAGTGTCATTTCCTGTCTCTGAAAGCAAAATATATACATATATACTACTGCTGTCTTTAGATAAACTGAAGCAAATATATTTATTTTTTTATACTTTTGCTTGTTCTGTCATAATGATGCTTTTGTTCGCCAACTGATCTCATAATCATCTCATAATATTTTACATATCTTAGAATGTGCATAGACATATATACACTCACAATCACACACACACATATGTTTACATAGAATTTGTAATTTAGCAAAGACAGCATAACCTAAGTATTACATATCAGATGATATATAGCAACAACAACACGAAACGGGCCAGACCCAGTAAACTAAATTATACATACACTCCGTTTCACTTGAATAGCACACACCAATTTTTTGTTTCTAATTGATTATCTGCTAATATTTATTGACTGAACTGTACTTCTTTTGTACCATTTTGTTCATCTTCCTATCCACATTCTCTGCGACAAAATTGAAGCTCTGAGAATTTACCGATACATTTTTCTGTTCATTTCATTTTCGTTTGCTTGAAATTCTAATGCATTTTCTGTTTCACTTGAATAGCACATTTGCGTTTAAGTTTGATTTACGTCGTGCAGATCATGACAAGATAAAGTAAACCATTATTTTGAATATTTAAAATAAATTTTAATAATATTCAATAATAATGGGTTGTGGGTCAGCCTTACCGAACGAGGAACAAATTAAAATAAAAACTTATCAGGAATGTGACCTCTCTGTGTCTGAAATGGCAAAAAAATTGGAAGAAGTAGAAAAGTCGTATATTATTTTATTCAGAACAAAATTATGGAAAAAATATGAAAGGTCGTGTAAATAGTGTACTCTCCAATGCAGATAAGCGATCTGCGCGAGGATTCCAATTCGCGTGACTCTGTTGACAAAATAAGAGCATAAGCTGGAGTAAAACTACTGTGCGGTGGGTGATTTCTAAACCAGAACATCTGAAGGACCTAAAATCAAAGAAAAAACCACCACTTACCCCTCTACGTAAAGAAGCTCGGCTTAGTTTCTGTATGAACTAAAGGGTCCGCCATCTAACGTTTTTTTTTCAACTAGTGCTTATTTCGTAAATGGTAACACTTAGCTCATGTCTGATTTGACACATAATTAGTTTTATTCTTCCGCTGAACGAATATGGTTGTGTATACGCTTGAACAACGCTGGGAAATATTGCGACATTACTTTGAAAATCATGGTAATGTTGCAGAATGTGTGCGAAAATTGCGTACGGATTTTGGAAGAAGAGAAGCACCGTCAGCTCCGTATGTTCGTTATCTTGTGAAAAAAGTGAAAGAAACTGGCATCCTCATCGATAAACCAAAGCGTGAAAAGCCAAAAACAGTGCGTACACCCGAGAATATTGCTGCTGTGGCAGAAAGTGTGCGTGAAGAGCCAACAACATCAATTCACCGTCGTTCTCAAGAATTGAACATTTCGGAGGCATCATTGAGACGAATTTTGCATAAAGACCTTGGTATGTCGCCATACAAAGTCCAATTGGGTCAGGAGTTGAAGCCAACTGACCATCCAATGCGTTTTCGGTTCGCTAAGTGGGCCTGCGATCGACTTCCAGAAGATGCCGATTTTGCCAAAAAAAAAAATTATCTTTTCAGATGAAGCTCATTTTGATCTTGGCGGGTATGTAAACAAGCAAAATTGTCGCATTTGGGGCACAGAAAACCCGCACGCATACATTGAAAAGCCGATACACCCAAAACGAGTCACCGTTTGGTGCGGATTTTGATCCAGAGGCATAATTGGGCCATTTTTCTTCGAAAACGAGCAAGGAGTGGCCGTTACAGTCAATGGCGATCGTTATCGGGCCATGTTGAACGAATTTTTGTTCACAAAAATTTAAGAGGATGATATTGGCAACATTTGGGTTCAACAGGACGGCGCTACGTGCCACACAGCCGAAGCTACACTCGATGTTTTGCGCCCTGCTTTTGAAGATCGCATTATCAGCCGCAGAGCTGATGTCGTTTGGCCACCTCAGAGCTGCGATTTGACACCGTTGGACTATTATTTGTGGGGTGCCCTCAAAGATAAGTGTTACGCCAACAAGCCAGAGACAATTGACGCTTTAAAGGACAATATTCGTGAAGCCATTGGTGAAATACAGCTGCACACAATCCATAATGTGCTTAAAAATTGGACCGATCGTGTAGGCTATTGCATGGCTAGCCGAGGCAGCCATTTGAATGAAATTCTTTTCCATTATTAACGGGAAGGATTGTACTTTCAAATAAAAAAAGAAATTTGAGATAATTTTCAGTAGTTTTTTTTTATAGCATTTTCCAAAAAAATGTTATTTGGCGGACCCTTTATATGTCATGGAAGACAGTGGCGGCGCGTTGTATTCTCTGATGAAAAAAAATTTAATTTAAGAAAGGAGACCCATCAATTGGAGCGTCTTCACAGCAAATTTGGAGGGGTTATGGTCTGGGGAGCCATATCCTATTTTGGTACACGCGAGCTTCAATTTTTGACTCCCAAGATGAAAGCGCAATCGTAAAAAGGAGTTTTGGAAAAGGTTTTTTCCCCACTAGAATGTCTTTTTGGGATTTTGTCATGGACTCTCCAACAAAACAATGCTCCAATTCATATAGCCCGTGTTGTCAAATCATGGATCGAGTCAAAAATGTCAATCCCTTAAAAAGGCCTCCATATTGGCCGGACCTTAACATTATCGAAAATGTTTGGGGGTGGTTGGCCAGAAAAGTTTATGAGTCAGGGAGACAGTGTTCTACCAAAGCTGAGTTAATTCGGGATGTTCGGGAAGCATGGGCTTTAATTTCCCTTGACTATATTAAAAAGCTTTATGATTCCTTACGAAATAGTATTTATGAAATTATTCTAAACAAAGGATGTTCTACCCATTATTAAATTAGATTTATAAATTAAAAATTTATATAAATAAACCCAAAACAACTTGTTTAAAATAATTTAATAATATTTAATATAGTTTAAAACAAAGTGTGCTATTCAAATGTAACAAAATGTACGCGCTTTTTTTAGGTTATTTAACTTTATTTAAGCCCTGTAACTTGAAAAATAGTCAAGAAATTTTGGTTTTGTTTATTGCTAATACAAGCTAAATACTTTAGCTATAAATTCAAGCCAAGAATTATTCTTAACTTGCATTTGTTTAAAAGCTATCGTGAAATTAAATGCACATTGCCAAGTGTGCTATTCAAGTGAAACGGAGTGTATGTATGTATGTATGTACAATGTCTATGTCAGGCACAAAGTTGTCATTTTAACTCAAACCCACAACACCACACCCACTGTCAATTGTCTCCCATTATTACGGCATAAAGCCAAGCTAACGTAAACAACAACATTTATAAATTGCTGCTTTTTTATTACTGATACTGCTGCTGCTGTTGCATAAAGCTTATGAATGAATAAAAAATGCCATATTCAGAACATGAGTTAAATTTGCGGAAGTTATACGAAGCACAGTGGTTGATTTGAAGCGAAAGTTAAACAAGGTAAAATTTTTTTTTGAAGTTATTCTCATGGATTCGAATAATTCAATAATTTCTTGAAATTTTTAAAAGGTGTCTAATATTATTTTATAGAATTTGTGAAACTTCAAAAGAGAGTTGTTCTGTAATGCAATTTTTTCTCAATTTACATGTTCATTAGATATTTTGTTACTTTCGCCTCCTCCCCCCCACCCCTTTCCAGGCAATGTTTAATATTGGCACTCAAATTGCTTGTAGATAGCTGCGGATGACCAAGTTATAGTCTTCATCATTTTGCTCTGAAACAATAAATATGTTAATCGGCTCACTCGAGGAGTGAATCTGATATTTCAGACACGGCCCAAATTTCTTGGAATATTTATCTACATCTAAGTAATAAACCCGTATCTAGAATATTCTTTTGTTAATAAAATTTTTCATTTAAATGAAATTTAGTTTTTTTATATCACTTCTTTTTACTTTCGTGGCTAATTCAACAAAGTGCGAAAGAATATGCGATTTAAGGATAGAATATATTGTAAAATAATTTTGGCCGCCTAAATCCTTTAAATCAATCACTATAAAACTTTGTGGCCAAATATGAAATTAGAAACCTTAAACGGAATAAAAAGGATTCCACATTTAAGTCTGGCTAGTAAGAATACTTAATTTTCAAAACATATGAATGGTGATGAGTTTTAAAATGATTTTTACTTTAAAAAAGTAATAGTAAAAATAAATATCTGTAATCACAAGCATTAAGCATAGGTCGGTATGTTTTCATTAATAACTTTTTAAAAAATAGTGTTAGAGAAATGGGGATTTCAGGTAAATATAAAGCGTCCTTAGTAGAATATGATAGCATACATAACTCAAATCGTTCTTACGTCCAAATCTGAAGTCACTATAAAGCATTAAAGAAATTTTCAAAAATCTAACAAGCTAAGAATTCCAACTTGACGTAACTACAATTATTCAGTAAATTCAATGCAAGAGCGACGTTTTAATTCATCGTCAGCACTTTCTTATGTAAGAGTGTTAATTGAATTTTGCCGAATCTCCAATAGCCTCCACTTACTTTTACACAATAACGTGCGTTAATTTTTTAAGGCAACAAAGTGTATTTTAGGAGAAATCCAACAAAATTTTTAATTTTTTGTACTGATATTTTGAGGTTAATTTCATTCTTTGGCATACTCGTAAGCCGAAAACATTATGACCTTTATTATGACCGCGTTCTAATAAAAATTTCAACGGTCTCTTAACATAGTTTTTGAGCCAATAGTATGAATTCGCTCTTGTGTGTGTTGTCAAAGCTTCAACAAACTAGAGGAAATACGAAAATCGCTAGAATAACTCCAAGCAGCATAATGTACTTATTTTAGCCTCCTGTGGCACCAGTGCGCCGGATATAAAATGAAGTAAGTAAACGGTTTAAATGAAGGCAAACATTGTTGTCATTTGTTGTGTTGTTGCTGATGATGTTGGTGTTATTAGTCGGTTGGTTTTTGTTTTTCATAAATAACAAACGTTACAAAGTGAGCTTAAGTAACACATATATTCAGACATATACACATCCATATATAACGAGATGAAGTTTCTAAGTGAAAGAAACAAAATTAACACCTAACCAACAATAGAACTGAGAAAATATATTTTTTAAAGAATAAAGACGAAATCCTTAATTACAAAATATATCATATTTTTTTTAATCTTGTGCCTATTAATCAACAATATTGTTTTTATTCTCCTATTCAAAGTCAAGAAAATAAGCTAAGAACAATCGCTGTGGATTTAATATGTGCTCTTCTTTCTAAAAATGGTCAAATTCAAACTGTCAGTCATTCTTATTCAATAAAAGTGTAAGACACATAAAAATTTAATAACATTTACATTGGATGTAGTTTTAAACAATTTGAAAAGATGTCAATATAAAGTTATTACGAAACACTTTCAAAACATCACAAAATCAAATATAAATGGAGATTATCAAATTAAGGAGTGAGATCGAAAAATCTTTTTTCGCAAGCATAATTTGTGTTTTTGTTTATCTTTAAAAAATATGTCTTTGATTAAAATGAGTGATGTGCTAAAATTATTAAATATTTTGAAAAAAAATCCAAATTGGTTCCACGAAAAGTTGGCCAAAGCATAAAAAATCTACCATCAAAATATTTCCAATAATATTATAAGGTATCGGAAGAATTTTACCATTGAAAGGAAGCATGGTTCGGGAGGAAAGAAAAGTCTACATGATGTCTGATGAGGACATGAAAATGAAAAGCATATAGAAAAGTGCTTCCAACTGTTCCAGTAGAAAATCAGCGAAAGTTAAAATCAATGCTGGTTAGAAAATACACAAAGTCTAGAAAGTTCTAGTTAGGAATGCTGCAAAAATTTTGAGTCCAAAACAAAGCACTACACGAAAAGTATATAGTAGCAGATTTGTGGCAGCTTCCGGGTAAAAATTTGTATGTTTCCAATGCTCGAGGAAATGTTGAATATATGATATGGAGCCAAAGCAGGCGAAATTTCCAAAAAAAAAAAATGTTTCCGATATGGCAAGCAATATGCAGTTGCGACAAAATAAACAAGTCACTTGATACAACAGGCTCTACAAATACTGAAATTTATATTAAGGAATGTTTCCAAAAAAGACTCTTTCGTTTCGTAAGCCATTACAATGTGTCCACATATTTTCGGTCCGATTTGACATCCTGTTAGTACGGTAAGAATGCTCTTGAGTGGTACAAATCCTCCAAACTGTACGGAGCTTAAACCAATGGAGGGATATTGGGCTCCTATAAAAAAGCAGTTGAAAAACACAAAAAGGTGTCCCATAATGTATCAGGTATTAAACGGAGATGGACTACCTGGTCCAAAAAAGTGACAGCAACCACCATTAAATCTCTAATGGAAGGGTTTTCGAAAAACGTCCAAAAAGTATCTTTTTTGTAAGCTTTAATACAAATTTAATTAAATAAAGATATCAAAACTCTAGGTTCAGTCGTTTCCTTATTATTAACTTTTTTTATTTTAAGAT
Organism: Cordilura impudica; assembly: GCA_963682025.1. Classification (NCBI taxonomy): domain Eukaryota; kingdom Metazoa; phylum Arthropoda; class Insecta; order Diptera; family Scathophagidae; genus Cordilura; species Cordilura impudica. The sequence goes on from OY821518.1 coordinate 305,578,543, forward strand.
TTTTTCAATCTCACAATATGTTTTATGTTAATATTTTTTTACTGTGATGCGATAATAATTTTATTTTTACGAAACCCAAATTGACGAAACGTCGGGTAAATGTAATAAATTGTTTTTATTTACATCTGAAACACTAGGCCATATTAGCTTAAATGAAATAAATAAACTCACTCATTATTATTGGAAGTTCAAAATTGGTAACAAGAAATTTAAAAATTTATAAAATTAATGCAATTAATAAAGTTATATACAAAATTGTCAGTGTCACTGCTGCTCAGGTTCAAATCGCGATAATTCTTTTTACTTAGTATTATTCGTTCAGGGGGTAAAAATCTATTTCAAAATACAATCACAAAAACAGAGTAAGACAAAACCGATGTGAGGTATGAGTGTATTGGTGTAAAGATGATTGTACCTAATTCAATAACCCTCAAGTATAAAAACGTTAAAAACTTCACAATATAAACTAACTCAACAACCAAAAAGAATAAAACAAACACAAATATAACAATATAGAAGTATAACAGCTAATTAAACTAGGCTAAATGTATAAATGTATAATATCTTAGGTCTAAGAACACTCAGTGGATCAAGCTCCTTCTTTTGAGCTATGAACTGCTTAAATTCGTTGGGCTTGAGGAAATTTATGCGTGGAGAATCAACTTTACTTTTACTGTACGTTAACTTATCTTGGCATATTTTGGCATTACTGTACGTTAACTTCTCTTGGCAAATTCGTTGGGTTTGAGGAAAGTTATGCGTGGACAATCAACTTTACTTTTACTTTTAATTTTTAATTTTTAATTTTTAATTTTTAATTTTTAATTCTTAATTTTTAATTCTTAATTTTTAATTTTTAATTTTTAATTTTTAATTTTTAATTTTTAATTTTTAATTTTTAATTTTTAATTTTTAATTTTTAATTTTTAATTTTTAATTTTTAATTTTTAATTTTTAATTATTAATTTTTAATTTTTAATTTTTAATTTTTAATTTTTAATTTTTAATTTTTAATTTTTAATTTTTAATTTTTAATTTTTAATTTTTAATTTTTAATTTTTAATTTTTAATTTTTAATTTTTAATTTTTAATTTTTAATTTTTAATTTTTAATTTTTAATTTTTAATTTTTAATTTTTAATTTTTAATTTTTAATTTTTAATTTTTAATTTTTAATTTTTAATTTTTAATTTTTAATTTTTAATTTTTAATTTTTAATTTTTAATTTTTAATTTTTAATTTTTAATTTTTAATTTTTAATTTTTAATTTTTAATTTTTAATTTTTAATTTTTAATTTTTAATTTTTAATTTTTAATTTTTAATTTTTAATTTTTAATTTTTAATTTTTAATTTTTAATTTTTAATTTTTAATTTTTAATTTTTAATTTTTAATTTTTAATTTTTAATTTTTAATTTTTAATTTTTAATTTTTAATTTTTAATTTTTAATTTTTAATTTTTAATTTTTAATTTTTAATTTTTAATTTTTAATTTTTAATTTTTAATTTTTAATTTTTAATTTTTAATTTTTAATTTTTAATTTTTAATTTTTAATTTTTAATTTTTAATTTTTAATTTTTAATTTTTAATTTTTAATTTTTAATTTTTAATTTTTAATTTTTAATTTTTAATTTTTAATTTTTAATTTTTAATTTTTAATTTTTAATTTTTAATTTTTAATTTTTAATTTTTAATTTTTAATTTTTAATTTTTAATTTTTAATTTTTAATTTTTAATTTTTAATTTTTAATTTTTAATTTTTAATTTTTAATTTTTAATTTTTAATTTTTAATTTTTAATTTTTAATTTTTAATTTTTAATTTTTAATTTTTAATTTTTAATTTTTAATTTTTAATTTTTAATTTTTAATTTTTAATTTTTAATTTTTAATTTTTAATTTTTAATTTTTAATTTTTAATTTTTAATTTTTAATTTTTAATTTTTAATTTTTAATTTTTAATTTTTAATTTTTAATTTTTAATTTTTAATTTTTAATTTTTAATTTTTAATTTTTAATTTTTAATTTTTAATTTTTAATTTTTAATTTTTAATTTTTAATTTTTAATTTTTAATTTTTAATTTTTAATTTTTAATTTTTAATTTTTAATTTTTAATTTTTAATTTTTAATTTTTAATTTTTAATTTTTAATTTTTAATTTTTAATTTTTAATTTTTAATTTTTAATTTTTAATTTTTAATTTTTAATTTTTAATTTTTAATTTTTAATTTTTAATTTTTAATTTTTAATTTTTAATTTTTAATTTTTAATTTTTAATTTTTAATTTTTAATTTTTAATTTTTAATTTTTAATTTTTAATTTTTAATTTTTAATTTTTAATTTTTAATTTTTAATTTTTAATTTTTAATTTTTAATTTTTAATTTTTAATTTTTAATTTTTAATTTTTAATTTTTAATTTTTAATTTTTAATTTTTAATTTTTAATTTTTAATTTTTAATTTTTAATTTTTAATTTTTAATTTTTAATTTTTAATTTTTAATTTTTAATTTTTAATTTTTAATTTTTAATTTTTAATTTTTAATTTTTAATTTTTAATTTTTAATTTTTAATTTTTAATTTTTAATTTTAATTTTTAATTTTTAATTTTTAATTTTTAATTTTTAATTTTTAATTTTTAATTTTTAATTTTTAATTTTTAATTTTTAATTTTTAATTTTTAATTTTTAATTTTTAATTTTTAATTTTTAATTTTTAATTTTTAATTTTTAATTTTTAATTTTTAATTTTTAATTTTTAATTTTTAATTTTTAATTTTTAATTTTTAATTTTTAATTTTTAATTTTTAATTTTTAATTTTTAATTTTTAATTTTTAATTTTTAATTTTTAATTTTTAATTTTTAATTTTTAATTTTTAATTTTTAATTTTTAATTTTTAATTTTTAATTTTTAATTTTTAATTTTTAATTTTTAATTTTTAATTTTTAATTTTTAATTTTTAATTTTTAATTTTTAATTTTTAATTTTTAATTTTTAATTTTTAATTTTTAATTTTTAATTTTTAATTTTTAATTTTTAATTTTTAATTTTTAATTTTTAATTTTTAATTTTTAATTTTTAATTTTTAATTTTTAATTTTTAATTTTTAATTTTTAATTTTTAATTTTTAATTTTTAATTTTTAATTTTTAATTTTTAATTTTTAATTTTTAATTTTTAATTTTTAATTTTTAATTTTTAATTTTTAATTTTTAATTTTTAATTTTTAATTTTTAATTTTTAATTTTTAATTTTTAATTTTTAATTTTTAATTTTTAATTTTTAATTTTTAATTTTTAATTTTTAATTTTTAATTTTTAATTTTTAATTTTTAATTTTTAATTTTTAATTTTTAATTTTTAATTTTTAATTTTTAATTTTTAATTTTTAATTTTTAATTTTTAATTTTTAATTTTTAATTTTTAATTTTTAATTTTTAATTTTTAATTTTTAATTTTTAATATTTAATTTTTAATTTTTAATTTTTAGTTTTTAATTTTTAATTTTTAATTTTTAATTTTTAATTTTTAATTTTTAATTTTAATTTTTAATTTTTAATTTTTAATTTTTAATTTTTAATTTTTAATTTTTAATTTTTAATTTTTAATTTTTAATCTTTCAATTTTAATTTTTCAGTTTTTCATTTTTTATTTTTCATTATTCATTATTACTTTTTCATTTTCCATTTTTTATTTTTCAGTTTTCAATTTTCATTTTCCATTTTTCATTTTACAATTTTCATGTTTCATTTTCCATCTTCCATTTTATATTTTTCATTACATTTTCATAACAATGGTACCTCGAGAAATTATCTATTCTTCAAAAAGTACCATTTCTTCAAAAAGTTCCTATTCTTCAAAAAATACTTATCCTTAAAATAGTACCTTTACTCAAAAAAATACATTTTCTTAAAAAAGTAAATTTTCTTAAATTAAATTAACTTTCCATAAAAAATTAAGAATAGCTTTTCTTAAAAAGTTGTTACTTTAAAAAAAGTAAAGTATCTCTTAATAAAAAAGTACAACAACAAATACACAAAATACACTCACTTAAATGGCTTATGATTGGGGAGTGACTATTTGCGGTTGTGATTGCCTTTCCCGAAATTCTTGGGTTAGCTTAAGGTCGGCAGCACGACTGAAACATTTTTACTTGCTTTAATAGATCTAAAATAGATCTAAAAGTTTTTTTATAGTATAGATGTAATATCTTAAGTCTTTGAAAAAATAAAATTAAATCTTTTCGGTTCCGTTCATAAATTGTCTGCAATTCATCTCGGAAATTGATGTCTAAAAAATGAATTTTCATATAAGCAATAAAGAAAATATAAATTCTCAATACAAATGCCATAAAAAATGGCGGAAGGAAAAATTTAAAATGAAAAAAGAATTGATTGCCAACAATTTGTCAACAATTCATATCAGATACAATTTTGATTGAAATTCTTCAAAGAAACTCATCGTGATATTGATGCGCTTTTGTTACACTAAGCAACCACAACAAACTGAACTTCAGACTCAAAATGAAAACGATAGAATGAACAAATTGCAAATATTTAGAATTGCAATTGAATATGATTGATAATGGAATCCAGTGAATAACTTACTTCTATTCTTTATTCTTATCTGTGTTGCTTTTGATCAACCTTAAAGTTCTGAGTACCTTATAGCATCATAATCAATCATTTGTTAAAACAAAAAACAATTAAAAAGAAAAACAGACAACTAAATTTAGCTAAGCTGCAATTTTTAGGTTGTCTCTTACAGTAGAATTTGTTATTAAATTTATGATTTCGTCCATTGGTCTCTAAGTTAATGGAGGAGCAATTTAAAGAGAAGACGTTCCAAATCATATTGTCCTACATAAAATGTTATTACCGTAGTGTAAAAAGATATTTAAAATCTTAACAGTAACACTAAAAGAATTTCCATAGACAATACGGCTGTAATAGGTAACAGACGCAAATTACAAAAAACATTAACGAAACATACTTTATATTCCCTTAAATTTGTCGTATTAATTAATTTGTTTTTTTTTTTTTCTTTTGCACTTCTACTTTACCTTTTATGTTCGCTGAGAGAGTGGAATTTTATAAATTGCTATAAAGGATAAATTTAAAAACCAAAATTAGTTCCTTATTCAATTTTCTGTACTCAAAATAGCAGGATGTGTTATTGGACAAGTATTAAATTTGCAAAAAAAAAAACAAAGTAAGGCAACTCACAGAATTTCATGAAGACAACGGAATGTCTTTCAAGCAATGAAGTTAATGTAAGCCAGACAATGATATTGCAAGCTGCATAATGGTGGTAAATTGAAGATAATTGACAGTTATTTGACATCAGGACAGTGCTGCTACGTTAGCTGTTTAAAGATTTTTATAAGTGATTTTGATAAACTATAAAAATTTATTTTCTTTTACAGAAATAGAGTTGATCATGGTAAATACCAATGAACCGTTTTACCCATAAACATACAAACAAACAAACAGCAAACAGCACACGATAGAAAACATTATTGATAATTTTAACATTATTTATTGTTTCGTCTATCCTTTTTTTACATAAATAAATCCTTAAATTCAAAATAAATCTAAATGAGACTACAAACAATTATGCTTTTTATACTGTCTAATATGCTTAATTAATAATCTAGAGATTTTTTTTTACAATTTTCTGGTTTATTAACAAATCCCAATAAAGGGAATCTAAAATATGATGCGGTTCATCCAACTTATAATTATTTTCTATAATAATCAAATTAACATAAAAAACAAATATAAATTCACATTACTCAACTCCACAACCTCACAAATGAGACCACACACACACACTATTAAGAAATATTTGTCTATTATATATTTATGCATTCTGATGATTCCACTGCCTGTCTTCTTTCGAAAGCCAGACAACAAAACAGACAGTTAGACTGACTGGTGGTTTTTATTTAGTATTTATTTGTTGGTTTACAGGGCGTTTACAAGCCATTGATGAACCAGTTGGAAGTTTTTGGTTTCTTTTGTATTATTTACCAAAACATTTTAATATTATTTTGTGTTAAGAAAGATATTTTTTCTTGTGGAAGGATTGTAATCAAACAATTTGATGGTTGAAATGAAGTTCATAAATTGTGGAATATTTAAATAATTTCCTTTTCCTTAGATGTTCTTGAGAAATTTTAACATAACTAAAGGATTCAACTTTAAACTTAGTTCATCCGTACAAATATTTTGACAAATAATCATAAAATTAAACACACGAAATTATTTTTATAACCTTAAGTAACCTTAGTAAAAATTAGGTTCTCAAATATGTATTCAATATTTGGCAATATGTGGATAGATTTTTTTATTTTTGAAAAAAATATAAGCAAAATTTTCCACCTATTAAAAAATTATAAAGAGTCCTTACAAAGTGCTTTCTTAAACAAATAACTAGTAAATATACAGTAGTTCCTTTAAAAAAAAGTGCCTTCACTAACAAAGTTCGAATATAATGCACCGATTCAACGACGATTTAAAAAAAAAACGATTGCAATTGATCAAAAACAAAGACGATCAACAGGTACACACATGTTTAGTTTCATAAATTCAAGTTAGTTCAAAAAATTTAAAATTATGATTAAATCTTTAAAAGTCCAATCTAAGTTCTTCTCAAGAACAATAAAGGACTGTTTCTTACTGCAACATAATATTATAGTTGACGAGGTGAATGTTCAGTGGGAAACAAAGGTTAAAAGGTTAAAAATGTTTTTTAATGAACATAAACAAAATTCACAAAATTTACTAATCTGCATACTGAAAAAAATTATTAATTTCAAAAGTTATATTTAATGCAAGTTTATTTTATGGTACTCCTGCTTCGCATTATACATCAGAGAGACTGTCATTTGAAACGTTTACAAGTTAGCCAGAATAAATTCTGAAAAATTATTTATAATTTACAATCACATTATTCAACATCACCTTTTCACACACTTTATAAAATCCTGCTCGTTAAGAATCAAATTCTTTATATCAACATATAAATTGTTTATGTCATTAACCAATTTACTTTAATCATCAACTTTCCCGTTTTTATTTAACTTTTTTTTCTCATTATAAAATTTTACCTAAATTATATATAAAATTTATAATATTAATTATCATACTACTCGATGTATATATTTAAGTTGAAAAATCAAAATTAACTGAACTCTTTATTATATTATTGCGTATTTCTATTTACTAGCAGAGCCCAGCCCTCGAAATTCGAGTGCAAATTCTAGGAAATTTTATTTTTTCATTTAATAAATAACTTTATAAGTGCCTCAAGTTATGCTAATCAATTTTAACCAATTCACAATTCAACACAGGGCTTTTGATATATATAATAAACACATACACAGTACGTGTTAGTAGCCACTTTAAATTATTACTCAAAAAAAAAACGTTGCAATGGTGCAAATCTGTAAATCTGGTGGACAGCTAAAAAGAAACACCTTTCTAATAAGTTATGTTTGGTTAAAATCGGTTATTAACTACAGTTTTTATATCGGTCACAAGAAATATTCTTGCCTATTAACATTGTACACGTGCGGGTTTTCTGTGCCCCAAATGCGACAATTTTGCTTGTTTACATACCCGCTAAGATCAAAATGAGCTTCATCTGAAAAGATGATTTTTTTGGCAAAATCGGCATCTTCTGTAAGTCGATCGCAGGCCCACTTAGCGAAGCGAAAACGCATTGGATGGTCAGTCGGCTTCAACTCCTGAACCAATTGGACTTTGTATGGCGTCATACCAAGGTCTTTATTCATAATTCGTCTCAATGATGCCTCCGAAATGATCAATTCTTGAGAACGACGGTGAATTGATGTTGATGGCTCTTCACGCACACTTTCTGCCACAGCAGCAATATTCTGGGGTGTACGCACCGTTTTTGGCTTTTTACGCTTTGGTTTATCAATGAGGATGCCAGTTTCTTTCACTTTTTTTCACAAGATAACGAACATACGGAGCTGACGGTGCTTCTCTTCTTCCAAAATCCGTACGCAATTTTCGCACACATTCTGCAACATTACCATGATTTTCAAAGTAATGTCGCAATATTTCCCAGCGTTGTTCAAGCGTATACACAACCATATTTGTTCAGCGGAAGGATAAAACTAATTATCTGTCAAATCAGACATGAGCTAAGTGTTACCATTCACGAAATAAGCACTAGTTGAAAAAAAAAACATTAGATGGCGGACCGTTTATAAATTAAATTGACCATATTCATTGGATTTAGCCTTCAGTGACTATTTTTTATGCCCAGACCTACAAAAAATTGCTTAGCGGTAAATCATTGAACACACAAATGCCTATTTTGAAAACTTTAAGAAATTCTGTTATCTGAAAGGGATAAAAAAAAATTGGAGAAACGGTCAACAAAATATGTTGGGAAGAAACATTCATTAAAAAAGTCATGGAGTCCAGCGCTCGAAATTCGAGTGCAATTTCTAGGCAGCTTTATTTTTCAACCTAGCCAATTCAAAAACCAATACTTTTATGGTTTATTGTTATTGTGAATGAAGATAACACATAGCATATGAATAATTTTTAGTATGTGTTAGTAGCAACTTTAAATGCAATTTACTCAAAATAAAGGAAAAAATTAAAAAATATGTAAATCTGCCGAACGGCTAAGAAGAATTACCTTTCAATAATATAGGTTTGGTCAATATCAGGATAAAACAGTAGAACAAAACATCGGTCACAAGAAATCGCCTAGCCTATTAATATTATAGATTATGTTATATTGGCGTTAAGATTAATTTATGATATCTGTGTACTGAGTTGTCATCATTTATTTATTTAAATTATTTATTTATATTTTCTGTGTCGTGAAGTCCAGTTTTTTTTTTAGATAAATAAGTGATTACAATTAAAAAGATGTAATATAAAAATACACACTTCTGAAGAAGTCTGAAAAGAGCCGACCTTAAAAGCCTGATTTATAGAACTCTAAAGAAACAAATTAAAATATAAAATAGAAAAAGGTCGATAAATATACAACGAAATCAAATAAGAAGCGACGAAACGTTTGATGAAAAATGAAAATAAATTGATGTTTTTATTTACACCAAATTTGACCATCATTAGCCCGTAAGGAAACTCCTTTTACAATAATAATTCTACATTTAATGGTCACAAAAGAAAAATTTCATATTACTAATCTTTCGTTCATAAAAAATATTATTCTTATATAAAAAAAATGCCTTTAAACTACGTTAAATGAATAAAGTTCCTAACTTGCTTTCTTAAAACAATCCTTTTTTCCCTTTTCTCAATAAGTGGCACATTTACAAAAAAAAATAGGTTTTATAAAAAAGCATTAACTTTCTTAAAAAATATCGCTTCATAGCAAAAGTAACCTCTTATTTACAAAAATAATATTTTCCAAAAAATATCTAAAAGTACCTGGTCTCACGTAATACCTTAGATAATAACAAAAAATTTATGAACAAGTAACTTTAGTTTTATATTTTTTTAAAAGCTTTTATCATATAAACAGGAGAACCCACATTCACCACCAAACATTTTGTTGATGTACAGAAAAATTTTACTAAAATAAGGTAAAATAAAAAATTATGTAAATTTTAATGAATGGCTAACATACAAACGTATACTTTCTTACAAGTGTTAATTAATTTATGTGGTAAATACACATACATACATATATTTTCGAAATGTAAAATATTAACAAAACCATGGAAATGTGATATGTGGAATGAATTGTGCTTGACTGTATTGAAAGAAGTAATTCGTATAGTACACATCATGGCGCTAAAAACTCACTAAGCAACGCAATCTAATTTGTGAATTTTTATACATTATTTTTAATTTGGGATCCCAAGTGAACAAAATCATGATTTGAAGACGTCTGTAGTAGCAAAAAATGCTAAAATATCTATTATTAGGAAAATATGCAACAAATTAATTCCATATTAATACAAATTCTTTGATGTGGGAAAGTATGTATCAAAATTGATTTTGGGCTACTGACTGCAAACATGTATTTACATAATACTATTTTCTGATGAGTAAAGCTATTTAGAAATTCCATCTTTAACACTTTAAAACAAGTAAGAAATTACAGTCGGTCTAGACCGAATATACGATACCCTATACCATGGTTTAGAGACCCTATTTATTCGGTTATTGTTATTAAAATTTTTGGCTACAAATATGAAAAAATTCGTATCGGATGCTATATTTACATTTATATAAAGTCACTTATATTTTGAAAAAATATATACAAACCAAATTCGAGAAAAATTTGTGAAATATTTTTGTTTTTTTATAGATTTAAGTGAAGATCGGGAAGCAGCTCTATATGGGGCCTATGAATAAGAGTTGTCCCATAGGTATTATTTTTGAACTACTGATTAATGGATATAATAAACACATACAAACCCAATTTGAATGAGATCTGTATGATAATTTGCATCTTATGGCAATTTATGTCGATTTCATAGGGGTATTTTGTATGGGGACTAGGTGTGCACATGAACCGTATTTCACCAATTTCAATAGCGTTCATTATATGGCCGGTAAAAGCTTATATACTAAATTTCATAAAAATATATTCACATTTGCGACCTGTAGTTTGATAACATTGCTAAATTGACTCAGAAAGTGATTCTAAGTCGATCGGTGTAATAAAAGATGGGTCTAGGTCAAATATTTTTGGTAGTTACAAACAGCAGCACAAAGTCATTATACCCAAACCACATAGTGGTATGGTGTATAAATATATGACTTAAATTTATTTTGAAATACGAAACGAAGTCCATTTTCACATAAATATTTAAAGAAAATAGTTAAATTTACTGAGCTTCAAAAATTTTGTTGTGTTGATTGGCATTATTTACTGTTTATGGGAACGTATAGGCTGTGCTGTTCTGTCGTGTTCTGACCTGCTCTGTTATTTGAATGATTACTCAAACCTTGCACTTTACTCGTGTCATACGTTCATGCAGTTTGTTTTGTTTTAATTTTACACAACCACAAATATTTATTTCATATCTTAACGGTAATAAAGTTTAGTTTCTAATTAAAAATAAGTTGAATGAATACAAAAAGATTAACAATTTTAGAAAGCAGAAGGTAAATCATAAATTAAATTTAAAAAATATATATAAATACATATTATATTTGATTTTGTGGTGAAAAATTTTACTTGTTACTTTCTAAATTATTTAGCAGATATTTTTAGGAAGTTTTTTAGATGAAGTTTTAACATTTTAAAATAAAACAAACCACGTTACTAAATAAATTTCTGCCAAACTCATTATAAAACAACAATTTCGATTAGTTATGTACTACATATTTGCAGATTGGCGTCTAAACATTTGCTTAGAAAATGTTCTGGAATAACTTCATCTGCTCATACTTAAGTATTCATTTACTCAGTAATGGAGTATGTGAAGGAATTTTAGTAAAATATTTATCTCTTGTTGGATATCAACTCCACAATTTAAATTACATACATCTATCCGGCGTACTATTGTAGGCATCGTGCCTGATGTTTTATACTAGGAAGTATTATGGCTATAGCCGGCTCATAAAAAATGCACTCAACACAGTTTTAGGTATCAATTTAATTTCAAGCACATTTTCACTTCATAAACAAAGATTTTTTTCTGTTTACTCTTATATTTCTTAAGTTACTTGTGCGTTTTCTTTTTCATTTTAAATTGGAGCTGTTGTAGACACAAGCCAACAAATTGTTGCATTTTTTCTTAATTTTTTTTTATTTGCCAAATTTAGAAAATTTCAACACAACATGCACAAGCATCATCGTCGAGAGAGAAATAAGTGTAACTAAAAGGAAACGTTACTAAGCAATGACTACAATTCTTAGAAATAATAAGAAAACAATAAAAACAACTATAAGTAAGAAATAAAAATAAAAATAAAAATAAAAATAAAAATAAAAATAAAAATAACTAATCTGTCATTCCCATCATAAATTTAATATGAGAATTTTAAGCACGTTGTTTTAATATCTAACTAAACGTACACATAATAAATAATACACTAACACTTTTTAAGAAAAGGTACTTTTTAAAGAAAATATACCTTTTTTAAAAAAAGGCACTTTTATAAAAAAAGGTACTTTTTTAACAAAAAGTTTTTTTCAAAAAAGGTACTTTTTTAAATAAGGTATTTTTTTAATAAAAGGTACTTATTTTTAACAAAAGGTACTTTTTATCACAAAAGGTACATTTTTGAGCAAATTATTTTTAAACAAAAGGGGCTTGTATAAAAAATGGTACTTTTTAAGAAAAAGTACTTTTTTAATAAAAACAAAAACCCAATCAGAGGGACAACAAGTATAAAAAGAAAAAAATTTTGTGTTATTTTATAATTTTTAAATACCCCCGAAGATGATTAGCGACGCTAATTGAAATATTGGGAAGAATAAAAATATTTAAATAAAAATCAAAAGTTTTTTATTTATTCAACGACCTACAGCCAAACAAAAACAACAAAATAATAAAAAATAATTTTTTTGGGAAAATGTACTTTTTAACAAAAGCTACATTTTTAAGAAGATACTTTTCTAACAAAAGGTACTTTTTAAGAAAAAGTAGTTTTTAAGAAAAGGTACTTTTTTAAAAGAATGTTTTTTTTTTTGAAAAGGTACTTTTTTAAGAAAATGTATTTTTTAAGAAAAGGTACTTTTAAACAAAAATTACTTTTTTTAAAAAGTTACTTTTTTAAAAAGTTACTTTTTTAAAAAAGGTACTTTTTAATGAAAGTTATTTTTTACGAAAATTTTACTTTTTTAACGAAAATTGACCTTATTAAGAAAATGTATTTTTTAAAAATGTACTTTTAAGAAATGATATTTTTTAAGAAAAGATACTTTTTTAACAAAAAAAAAATTGTTTATAGGTAAAGTAGTTTTTGAGAAAATGTACGTTTTTAACAAAAAAAATAGCAACTTTTTTACGAAAATTTACTTTGTTATCAAAAGGAACTTTTTAAGAAAAATAATTTTTTAAGAAAAGGTACTATTTCTACTTGTTATGTTAAACTTAGACGTAAGGGTGTTAGGACTGTGGAACATTTTCGAGGTCATTGTTCCAGGTCAGGGTGAAATAATAAGCCAGTGTGGAAAAATCTTGAAAGTGGTTTCACTGGTTAACACCAATGAAAACCTTCGGTTCCAATCGCGTATAGTACAGAAATGAAAGAAACATATGATATACTAGGAAATATTGAAAAAAAAAACTATTGAAACGTTATTTTGCAAAGAGAAATTGTTTTTTTTTTTGCGTGAGTGAGTGCAAATTCTAGGAATTTTTTTATACCCTATACCACTATGTGGTTTAGGTATAATGACTTTGTGCTGCTGTTTGTAACAACCAAAAATATTTGACCTACACCCATCTTTAATTATAACGATCGAATCAGAATCACTATCTGATTCGATTTAACGATGTCCGTCCGTCCGTCCGTCCGTCCGTCTGTGTGTCCATGTAAAGCTTGTAATCAAACTGCAGCTCGTAACTATGAACATATTTTGATGAAATTTGGTATTTGGTCTTTTATCGGCCATGGGATGAACGCTATTGAAATTGGTGAGAATCGGTCCATGTTCAGACCTAGGCCCCATACAAATGACCCCTATGAAATCAACATATATTGCCATAAGATCCAAATTATCATACAAATCTTAGTCAAATTGGGTTTGCATGTATATATTATATCCATTAATCAGTAGTCCAAAAATGATCCCTATTGGATAAATCTTAGTCATAGGCCCCATATAGAGCTGCTTCCCGATCTTCACTTAAATCTATCAAAAAACAAAAAAATTGCACTTATGCTTCTCAAATTTTGTTTGTATATATTTTTGCAGAATACAAGAGACTTTACCAAACATGGTCAGGATCGGTCCATTTTTGGGCCTAGTCCCCATATAGATATAGCATCCGATATGAACTTTTTCATATCTGCAGCCGAAAAAAATTAATAAAAATCCCACTCAAATTTGGCTTATGCTTATTTTCTATATCCAGTTAGTTGGGCCTGAGAGATAGGGTCTCTAAACGCATGGTATAGGGTATCGAATAGTCGGTCTAGACCGACTATAATTTTCTTACTTGTTTTTTATTCAATAAATTATTTTATAAAACCCTAAAGGTATGCAAAAAATATTAGCCAATTCACAATTCAACAGTTTTTAAATATCGATTGCGTTATTGGTTTAAATTCAAAACAATTATTACTGTGAATGGTTTATGTCCAAAATTATTTTTCAATTCAACACAATTATTATTTTGAATGAAGAAAACAAACTCACAAACATATTAAAAATTTAATAATCACACACATAGCATTGTACAATTTTATGTATGTGTTAGTAGCAGCTTTAAATGCATTTTACCCAAGAAAAATTAAAAAATTAAAAATCTGTAAATCTTGGTGAATATCGGGACAAAACTGTGGAACAAATCATTGGTCTCAAAAAATGGCCTTACCTATTAATATTATAGATTACGTATTGTATTACTACGTGCTTAAATATACTTTGAGTTGTCTTTGACAGAAATTTATTAGAAAGAGGGGATGAAATGACAATTTTTTTTAGATTTAATTCGATCAAATTAGTCCAACTTAACTTTTTACATCTATATTTATAAAAATTAATAATCTAAACTTTAGCCACAATTTTGCTGACAAAGAAAATGAGAAATCATCAACAGTTCTTGAGTTATAGCTGAACAACTAAATAAATATAAGAGGTAAAAAAAAGGTTGGCCTGAAAACGCCAAACCTTTTGAAAGTTTTACTTATTGTCTTAGTACTTTCACCCTGACTTGGAATTTCTCTCCTACCTAACGCAAGTGAATACAATCTGTATTTAACCAATGCGAGTACGAGATATATCAAGTTGTATAAATATTTGCGTTTACATGAATAAAACACTACGAGCAAAAAAATGACGTTATATGAATACACTATTAAATTTTTTAAAACCAATTTTATTTGAAACAGTTCGAATACAGGCTCATTAATAAATTAATCTATCACAAACATATAACTAATCAGAAATATCTTAAAATTCTTCATTCATTGTTAACTGAAAAGTGCTTATAGCAGCAAAAAGGATCGAACAACACGTATACATATTTTTCCCATACATTTCTGAAGTCTTTTAGAATACTATTTAGCAAAAACAAAATAAACGCTAAGTAATTCTTAAATTCATATAGCAAGAGAATCCTTACATAGCCATGCTTTTGGAACAGAGTGCAAATATGTTTAACTATGTGCATATTGCATGTATTTGTAGCTTAGGGAGTTCATAATTTTTTATTACCTCGTAAACATGCAATGCCAATTCACGTGTATGATGAACAAGGCTAAGAACATAAGAACATTGCTGTATCAAATTTAAGGTTTAGAATTTTGTTTAAAGAATATTGAGGCAAGCAGCAATCATCTTACCTGATGAAATACATGAACAATATTAAATTATATACTTAAACTTAGAATTTAGTTAAACTTAAAAAAGGCAGATCCATAGATGTACGAGCTTTCAAATGTAAAACAGTCTACTTGGTTTATACTCGTATGTTTAACAATAAAAGGTAATGGTTAGCTATACTAAATCACTTGCATAGCAAAAGGCAGGCAGGCAAAGCTGGTGTAAAGCTGCCTAGCGTATGCAAAGTTTCAACATGTTTGTACCAATACAACTAAGTATTGCAGAAAGTGGAAGAAAACATATCCAACAGAGTGTGAACTCTGGCAGTTTCAAACTCACTTCAATGTAGGATAGAAATTCTACTAAATGCCATCGCTAAAGCAGCCTTCCTGCCTGCCATATACTCGTATGTGAACACAGGTAAAACTTTTCATTCTGCCTTTAACTATTCGTTGAGGTGCAACGGGTGGATCACGTCAATTCGGTTGCAGTTCCGCTTTAACAAAGTGTGTTTATTTCAATTTAAATTAAAGTTTGAATCACATTTACTCAATGGAAACTAATACCATGCACAAATTCAAGGAGCAACTTTTTATCGTGCAGTAAAGAAGAGAAAAATACCACGAATACGAATTGCTGCGAGTACGTTCACCATTTGTATTTTCACGTCAGATGCGGTATGATGCGATACGACGCAGCTCAAGAAGGCTTAATAAAACATGCATACAAACGTATATAACTTATATATAAAAATGGAGTTGTGTATGTTTGTTTATTTGTCTATTTGTTTGTTTGTTTGTGGTTTATGTTTTGCAGTAGGTAACTGCCTATCCGGAACGAAAAATAGGCTATATTTTTTGATTTTTCAAGTGGGCGTGTCACCTCCCATACAAAGTGAATTTTTAACATCTAATTTTAACATATAATATCTGGAGTACTACGACAGCAAGAGCTCTGAAACTATGTACATGTACATATTAAATAATTCGAAGAGTTGCGGAAAAATGGGCGGGATCGGACCAATGGGCGTGGTACCCAAAGTAAATATTAAATGTCATATATCTAGAGTACTGTAATAGGTAAAGTCTTGAGACTTTCTTGTGTGAGTTCGTAAGGTATCAACGTTAGTACTCGAAAAAAAATGGGCGGAATACGATCAGTGGGCGTGGTACCTCCCATACAAAGTAAATATATAATGTCATATATCTGAAGTACTGTAATAGTGAAAGCCTTGGAAATTTGTCTGAGTTCACGAGTTACTAATGTGAGTAGTCCCATAGAAAAATGGGCGAGATTGGACCAGTGGGCGTGGTGCCCCCCATACAAAGTATTTAAAGTCTTGCGACTTTGTTTGAGTTCATAAGTTATTAATGTGAGTAGTTGCCCAAAAAATAGGAGGGATCAAACTTATGGGCGTGACACCTCCTATACAATAAAATAGAGTTCCACAAAACGTATTCTCTGCTTTTTATTTCATTACGAGGGGTGTAGCGAAGCGCATCGGGTTGCTGCTAGTATATTATATGAATCTGTGTTAGTGATATTGGGTTAAGAAACAGTAAATTTATTATTTAGAAACTTTTCTAAATTTTTTTTTTTTCTAGACTTATTGTTGTAGCTGAAATATTTAAGTGTTCATGTGTTAAGGAAATAAAATTAAAAACGAAAATAACTTTAACCATAAATATGCATTTCACAATTTCTTTAAACTGGCTGCAAACTGATACTTTAGTTTAAAGGTCTCATGTTGAAGATGCACATAAAATATTGAAATATTTCAAGTGGAATAGGATTTCGTCCAGTAACATTTCAAGCATAAAAAAATAAAACAACTAATATCCAAAAGCTTAGGCCAAACTTCGATAATTTTGAGAAATTATTGGTTTTCATTTTTGAACCAACCTTTCATTCACTATACTCGCGACTAAGCATGTAACTATATTGTAGTTTGTATAGATACTTCTCTTGAATAAGTATTATCAATACTCGTCTACTGTTTGTAGTTCTGAGCAAGTAGGCTGTAGAACATTTTCGCGGTTATTGTCTGGGGGGTGAGAAGTTCCAAGTCAGGGTGAAAGTATTAGGCCAGGATAGAAAAACCTACAAAGGGAGAGCTGCACAAATTTGTGTGAGGTCACCTGTTATTAATGTTGGTAGACATATCAAAAATGGGAGGGATTGGATAAGTGGGCGTGGCAGCTCCCATACAAAGTAATTATTCAATATCATATATCTCGGGTATTGTGACAGAGACAGCTTTGCACCATATAAAGTAAATATTAAATGTCATATATCTGGAGTACTGTAACAGTGAGAGCCTTGAGACTTGGCGTGAGCCAATAAGTTATTCATCTGAGTAGTCAAAAAATTGTGGCGTGTTTGGAGCAGTGGGCGTGGCACCGCCCATACAATGTAAATACATAATATCATAAGGCTGGAGAACTATATAAGGGAAAGCCTTGACACATTTTACGAGCCAATCAGATATTCATGTTTGTAGTCAGATAAAACAAGTAAGAAAATTATAGTCGGTCTAGACCGACCATACGATAATCTATACCATGGTTTAGAAACGCTATCTCTTCGGTCTAACTAACTGGATATATAAAATATGCGAAAACCAATTTTTAGTGGCATTGTTATTAATTTTTTGGCTGCAGATATGAAAAAGTTCATATCGGGTGCTATATTTATATGTGGACTAGGTCAAAAAATGGACCGATCCTGACCATATTCGGTAAAGTCACTTATATTTTGAAAAACAAACCAAATTTGAGAAAAATCTGTGCAATATTTTTGTTTTTTTGATAGATTTAAGTGAAGATCGGGAAGCAGCTCTATATGGGGACTATGACTAAGAATTGTCCAATAGGGATTATTTTTGGTCTACTGATTAATGGATACAATAAACACATACAAACTCAATTTTACTAAGATCTATATGATAATTTGGATCTTATGGCAATTTATGTCGATTTCATAGGGGGTCATTTGTATGGGGACTAGGTCTGAACATGGACCGATTTTCACCAATTTCAACGGCGTTCATCCTATGGCCGATAAAAGCTTATACACCAAATTTCATCAAAATATATTCAAATTTGCGACCTATAGTTTAATTCAAGGTACACATGGACACACAGGCGGACGGACGGACGGACATCGCTAAAGCGACGCAGAACGTGATTCTGAGCCGATCGGTATAATTAAAGATGGGTCTATGTCAAATATTTTTGGTAGTTACAAATAGCAGCACAAAGTCATTATATCCAAACCACATATTGGTATAGGGTATAAAAAGGGCGTGATACGATTAGTGAGTGTGGCACTAATCGTATGTACTATGAAAGCGACAGTCTTGAAACTTTGCACAAGTACATTAATTACCAATGTGAGTAGTCGTGGAAAATATGGGCGGAATCGCCAAATTCAATAATAGCCAAAACCGAAAATCGCGAAAAACTAAAAATCGCCAAAACAAAAATCGCCAAAAACAAAAATCGCCAAAATCAAAAATCTCTAAAAAATAGAAAATTGCCAAACGATATTCAAAATTCAAGACCAATTGTTAATTATTGGCGGATTTAGTTTGGAAAATCCCTGTTCTCTCATGGGTTGCCTCCCCAAAATATTGTATATCGGCTAGCTTTGAAATAAAAAAAATAAAATAATTAAAATAAAATGTTTTAATTATACAATACAAACTTCGTAGGAGAAATTAATTATGGCAATACACATGTCAATAAGTTTCGGTTATTCGTAACGAACCACAACGGGGCATAGTAGTTAAATGATTTAATAAGTATCTTTAATATTAAGGCTAGGCGATTTCTTGTGACCGATGTTTTGTTCTACCGTTTTATCTCGATTTTGACTAAACGTATATTATTTGAAAGATATTTCTTTTTAGTCGTTTTGCAGATTTACAGATTTTTAAATTTTTTCCTTTATTTTGAGTAAATTGCATTTAAATTTGGTACTAACACATACTTAAAATTATACAATTATACAATAATAAAATTGGCTATAGCAAAACTAAAAATTTATTACATATTGTTTAGATATATCGCTTTTGATCAAATCTGAACTTTTTTTGAAAGTCAATGATATTATAAAGTAGATTAAATTCGACATAGACTCGACGAAAAAAATCCGAGTTAGCATAATTTGTGCGAAAATATTTAGCAATCAGGAACTAGAAATACCGTGATGTGCGCTGTGAATTATTTATATTCATTCTGCTGAGGAGAAATTGAGAGTTTAAATTACCATTGAACAGAAAGGTTACATTTAACATTGTGCTTCGACTTTTAAGCGTAGGAAGCTAAATAAGAGCAAGACGGCTTCTATAAGAGGGTAATTGCATATTTCGATCCCAGTCAAGTCAGCGAAGGCAAAATATTAAGAATTGTTTTTGAACGGATTCAATTGAGTTAGAATGTAAAGTGTAAAAAGGGCCCCAAACTACAGATGAAAAGTTGTTTTGTTATGTATGGATCAGAAAACTCTTTCGCCCAACGCTTGATAAATCCAAATACCCCAGATGCCTCGTTAATTGTTATTGAGATATGTTTTCGGAAATCCAGAAGTTTATCCAATAAAATACTAAGTTCATTAAATGTTTGGATCATTTTTAGTTGTTCGTTTTCAACATATACAAGCCGTTAACGAGAAAAAAACACCATATATTTATATTTTTTTAGATTAAGATTTATTAAGTTTATTTTACATCATGTTGTGAAATTATTTATATCTAACTGTAAACGAGATTGTTCGTCAATATTGTTAAATGAATTGAATATTTTAACATCATCCGCATACATCAGACATTTTGAGAATTCAATAGCTCAAGGAAGATCATTGATAAATAGTGTAAATAAAAGCGAACCAAAATTACTTCCTTGAGACCATCAATGGGTTTTGATTCAACATTAAGAAATTTAACACATTGATTTCGGTTATATCTATAATATTAACAGGCTAGGCGATTTCTTGTGACCGATGTTTTCTTCTGCCGTTTTATCTCGATTTGGACCAAACGTATATTATTTGCTAATTTGTTAATGTGTTTGTAAAAAAAATGAGTTTGTTTTTGGTGTTGATTTGTGAATCGACTATAATTGATTAGCATACCTTTAGGGTCTTTATTTAATGAAAACTTAAAGTTTCCCAGAACTTGCACTCGAATTTCGAGGGCTGGATTCTGCTAGTAGGAATTAATACTTTATATAAGCGTAGTACTGAAATTCATATGATCTAGTTTAAAGAGTAGAAGATCATGGGGTACCCTGTCAAACGCTTTACTCAGTTTGTTGTTTTTTTTTTTTTTTTTAATTAATCAACACTCAGGGGATGCCCCCTTCATTTGCAGTGCATTGTGTTGATCTCAGGAAAATAGGTTAAGGAGGAAAGAGGGAATAGTGTTTTAAATTTTTTTTTTTTTTTTTTTTTTGCAGCGACAGACCAAAGCCTCTGGTGCGAATCGAACCCACGACCCCTCGCATGATAGGCGAGCACGCTACCTACTCACCTACCTGTTTGTTTTCAAAAGCTTCATTCACAATCGTTATAAGTTCAAGTTGAGCAGGATTTACGGAAACCATGTTGTTCAGGAGCAAGAATTGAAGATGCTTAGTATGACAATGTATCTCTGTAAATTGAGATATCGAATTTATTGCCAGATTTAAATTATGGATTAATAAATAATTTTTTCCAATACTCTTGAAAATAAAGAAACGTTAACGAAATATATAGAAGGTTTGCACGTCGTTTTAAAACACAATTTGGGATACCATCAGGACCAGGAGCATATGATAAATTCAGTTTTATTAAATTTTTCAAAACGGCTTGTTCTTGTATAAATTACTTAGAAGAAATAATTCACGAATCAAGTATGGATATTCAGAAGTACTATCAAAAACTGATGAAGAGTATGTTGACGCAAAAAATCTTCAAACATTTCACTTGAAATATTGAAATATCGTTGGGAAATCGAATGATCTCTTTTTAGAATTTACAAATTTTTAAAAGGATTTGGGGTTGTTTTTTTAAGTTATTTTTAATTTTTATCACATAATTATTATATGCAGAACGATTCGCCAAATCCAGATCCACGTTCATTATATTTTTTAAACATTTTGTTTTTCTTATTTTTAAGGCGAGAAAGAAATTTCGTTGCGCCAGTTGATTTCGATGGATACGATTTAGGCATGGATCTTAAAAAACTCACTTCTAGTAACTGATAGAATGACTTTACCATCAGATCTAAGTTATCATTGTGACGACCAAAAATATCAGTTCTCTTAAAACAAAATATTTTATCTTGAGTATGAACTTTACTGCAGACTGGATTCGAAAAATAATAATTGATTAATTGTTAGATGATATCGATCTTCTGGATTTGTGATAGGCGTTGTTAGTCAGTTGGTTCACTAACAAAAATTAAATCCAATGAATTACCGAAGGTATTAACGACATTGTTTATTAGAAGACAATCCATTGATGAAATCAGCATTTAATTCTGATGAAAATACTGGAACTTAATGATTGATGTCAGGTTCAGACTGCCAAGATATTGAAGGAATGTTGAAATCACCAAATAAAATGAAAGTATGTATTAATACAATTTTGCGGAAGAACGATATGAGAAATCATCAATGGTTCTTGAATTATAGATGAAAAATTAAGCAACCAAACATCAAGATAAAGAACAAATATAAAAGGTCAAAAGAAGACTTGTCTCAGAACGCCAAACTTTTTAAAGGTTTTACTATACCGGCCTAGTACTTTCACCCTAACTTTGCTTTTGAATTAATCTTAATTTTTCCCATAATATTACTTGGTAAGTACAGTGACAATAACAAAAACTTCTCGCAATTTACATAAGCAACAAAAACAAGTTAAGCCAATAAAATTATACAATGTGAAGAAGATGAATGTTGGGTATGTTAAACCAATGGCAGCTTGGTTGGGATGACATCTTGGTTGTTGGGTTTTCTAGTTTTATTGTGAGTTTAAGTTTTTTTATTATTTTCTTTTTTTTTTTCTTTTTGCAGAGTTTGTTAAAATAAAGCAAGGTGTTGCACGTGAGGTGCTTTCAATAAAAAGACAACAAAACTTTTAATGTTTTTTTAAAATGGCAAAAAACGACAAAAAAAAAACAACGAAACAAACCCATAAACAAAGAAATAATACGAAGGGTTGCCAAATAAAATAATAGATATAGAAATTAAATGTTCTTTGCAAATATGAAAATACAACAAATTAAAAAAGTGATAAGTGTTATTTATTCAGAACAATTCTAATTCACAGAAGTTAAGACAAGGATTCTCTTATTCGCAGAAATAAGAAAATTCACAAAACCAAAACGATGCTGGAAACCCTATTATGCCGGTTTGTATGATGAGTGAGCATAAAGTTAAAGTTTTTGAAGACTTGTGCGTGATCGATTTATGCAATGAGCCAATTGAGATGCAATTGAGCAAACAAAGTTTGGTCATTCTTTTTTTTTTTTTTATTTCCCAAAATGAAATCCTTAATATTTATGAAAACATCAACATAATAGGAGGGAGATAGCTCAAAAATGTAATACTCCTTTTAAAATAAGCTTTAATAATATTATCAGAAGAAAAAAGAAAACACGATATCAAAAAACATTGACTTTTCAAACTGAAGCTGAAACTGAATCTTAATTAATAACGCACAACTATGTACGACGCAATGTGGTTGAAATTTTGATGTCATTTACCAAAAGTCAAATTTTTTTCTGTCACCGATTTTTAAAATTTTAACGCCATTTTGTAGCTAATATATCCAGATTAAGGTAGTCAAAAAAATTAGTTTAACTATTGCCAATTATGGGCGTGGTATGCTCTCAAACTCAACTGTTTTTGAAGTCTCAGAAAAAAGTGATTTTTTTTTTGTTTTTATAAAAAATATATGGTTACTTTTCGCAAGTTATAATCGGTAATGACCTGTGGTCTTAGTAGGATTGTAGTCTTTAGTTGTTGTAAGTGATCACAGCCCTACAATTTAATATTAGGTACGTTATGAAATATTTATTAAACTACTATCTTTTTGTCAAATTTCAACTTTGGTGGAATAGAACTTCTAGGGAGCACGAAAAGTATACCACCTGGAGAAAGGTGAAAGTGTCCTCTTTACCCCTATACATATATACTTTTGCACCCGTGACGATCCGTTGGTAGAACACTTTTTTCATTTTAATGAAATTACTAAAAAAAAAATTCAAATTACGGTAATTTAAACAGCCCTATATTTTATTTATTTATTAATTTACATATTATACTTATAATAAATTATTAGTATAATGTTAAGGAAAAAGCTATAACAACGATGGTCTTAAGCTTATTGTAGTTTTTAGTTTAAATATGGTTATATAGGTTACAATCTTTCAAAAAAGAAATAATAATTTTAATTTTATCGCTGCTCATATCAGAGAGAGTCTAATATTTGGAAAAAGTTAATATTGATCGATTCGTCGCCGTTCGCAGCAATTGGGCCTCAGTTACTCAACAACTTGGAAAATTTTGCGGAAGGATTTAGGTGTGAAGCCTTTCCAAAATACAGCTGGTGCAAGAATTGAAGCCGAACGACCTACCGCAACGTAGAATTTTTGGTAAATGGGCTCTTGGAAAGTTGGCCGAAGATCCACTTTTTTACCGAAAAATTGTGTTCAGCGACGAGCTCATTTTTGGCTCAATGGGTACGTAAGAATTGTCGATTTTGGAGTGAATATCAGCCAGAAGCATTGGAAGAGCTACCAATGCATCCAGAAAAAGTCACAGTTTGGTGCGGTTTATGGGCTGGTGGCATCATTGGACCGTACTTCTTCAAAGATGATGCGAATCGTAACGTAACTGTGAATGGTGAGCGCTACCGAGAGATGATATCCAACTTTTTTTTGCCCAAAATGCAAGAGCTTGACTTGCATGACATGTGGATCCAACAAGACGGTGCCACATGCCACACAGCACGCGCAACAATGGACTTATTGAGCGGCGAGTTCGGTGAACATTTTATTTCACGTTCGGGACCGGTCAATTGGCCGCCTAGATCGTGCGATTTAACGCCTTTAGACTATTTTTTGTGAGGCTATGTTAAAGCTCATGTTTATACGGACAATCCCGCTTCAATTGACACATTGGAAGACAACATTGAAGCATTTATTCGTGAGATACCGGCCGAAATGTTGGAAAGAGTATGCCAAAATTGGACTAAACGGATGGACCATTTGAGGCGCAGTCACGGTCAACATTTGCATGAAATAATCTTCAAACATTAAATTATATGGACCGTACTATCGATTCAAATAAAGATTTCATGCATTTTTCTGAATTTTATGTGTTTTTTTTTTGGAAAACTTTCCTATAGCTCTTAAAAAATCTCCCTTTATTACGACTAATTGCACTATAAGCAAAGGAGAAGTCAATATGACGATATCCGTCTGTCTGTCTGTTGAAAACATTCTCCTGTTCGCAATAGGTCGAGTGGGTCGCACTACTTAGGTTTAAAATGTTCATCATAATCTGCAGCAGTTTGGTATTTAATTTAGATTCTCTAGACCAAATAGGTGAGCAATTACATATAAAATGTAAACATACTCCTATCAAATTGATTTTGGGGACGCTCACATGTACAAAAAAAGCAACAACAATCAAAACAAAATTTGTATGCATTGCTAATAAACAAACAAACAAAAATGTAATTGTATGTGTTTATACTTATACTCATTACATTTAGTAATTGCTTTTTCATTAAAAAATTTCGAAAATGCCTAAAATTTTAGTTAATTTGTAACGAGTGTTTTGTCTTGCGGCTGGGGTAGCTAGTCGTGTCCAGGGTCTATTAAAGGACCCTCAAAACCTTAAATAATAAGACAGTTGTTTTTATTTCTCTAGGATTGAATATAACAAACTAAATTTTGTTGTGTAATTGATATATGTACATATATATCGTAAATAATGACACACTGGCGAATGGCTCTTCGTCTCTTATTCGGACCCTCTAGGCTTAGATCGGCTGCTGGTAACAATCGGTTGTAGTTGTGAATCGGTTATTTAATCAGCACAGATCGGCTGCATCGGTAGGTCGACTACTTAATCGGTGGTAGTCGGTTGTATTGCTAATTCGGTTATTCAATCGGTACACATCGGTTGTATCGGTAGATCGGATGTTGTGAGTCGGTTATATAATCGGTAGCCGTCGGTTGTATCGGTAGATCGGCTACTTAGCTGGTAGCAATCGGTTGTAGTGGTGATTCGGTTATTTAATCAGCGCAGATCGGCTGCATCGGTAGGTCGACTACTTAATCGGTGGTATTCGGGGTTATCGGTAGATCGGATGTTTCGTGTAGTTTTCGGCTGGTTTAGCTGCTCGATCGTCAGTACAAAAATATGTCCTCGGATATATCTACGTGGTGGCAGATTGTTCCGAGACAAGGTTTTGTCATTAATTAGACTTAACCCAGAGTCTTGTCATTAACTCGACTTGACTGCCTCTGCCTATACCAACCTTGCTTACTTATCTTAATTAATATATTTACTGAATGAGAATCAATAAAAGATGGTATATGCATGTAATCTGGTTGGTATAGGTTCAGTCAGTGTTCGTGTTGTTAATGTGTATAGTGATGTCATGTACGTTAAGTATGGGTGGTCGTAGTAGTTAGTGTCGTGTATGTTATGTTATATCGTGTCAGTTAGTATATCGTGCCGTGTATATCGTGTCTTGTATATCGTGTTAGTTATGTACGTTGTGTTTTGCAACGTTACAAATTATCTTATTAATTTTAAATATCCTTGTAAAACATTTAGCCATTTTAAGTTGAAATCTAGCCATATTTAATATATTTTTTAAATCATTCCTTGAAAATCTCTTTCATTTATATTACAATTAAACAAATTAACTTTTAAACAAGGAAAATGAATTCCAACAATAAGTACCATTATCGATTGAATTCCCAGTACAGTGAATGAATGAATGAAGGTTCGTTTGTTTGTATATGAAAACCATCTTAAATGAAAGCCATAGAAACGGAAACGACTGATGACGTTAATGCATCGTTATTTATTTAATTCAATAATTGCGAAACATTACAATTTGCAAGTAGAAATACAAACTGAAATAAGCAATAGCAATTGCTTTCTAATTAAGAAAATGACTCAGTGTGCTTACAACATAAACATAGAAGTAAACAAAACAACAAAGACGTCATAACAATTCTCTGCTTCTAAAGGAGCCAGCCAGCAAAACAAAATATGAAGACGGTTAAACTATCTACTTTTAAAGCAACTGGGTAAGCAATAAACTGCATTTTAACCGATTTTGTTTTACCCTTAACCATGACATCCGAAATTATTATTAATGGCTATCAAACAGTTTTCAACTAAATATAAAACAAGAACATGTTAAAAATATGGGGTTCAAATGAAAACATTTTTCATTTGTATAATTGCGAAGGATACACAAATGCGTTTATGTAGTAAACATTTGCAAGTAGCGACAGCAAAAGTCTCATTAGCTGTAAGAACAATATTTAACATCCGGCAAAAGGATGCATTTATTTTTGTTAGCTGTTTTGTTTTTTTTTTTTTTTGCCTTTTTAGGAAAATATGTATATTATGATAGCCCAAGTAAAAATGTAGAACTAAATACAATTATATCTGGTTATATGATGTTTATAAAAATATATTTATACAAAATTATACAAAATTGTAACAAACTATATAAATTCAATTGGTTTGCATATCAAAGATTTAGATAAAATCACACTATGAATTACTAAACATTTTTATTTACTTGGTGTCGGACTTAAAAGTCTACGAGTGCAATATGAAGTTGTATGTAAATGTGACAGAAATGTAGAAGTTGGTTGGTACCTACAAGTACTTCTAAAGTAAACAACACTACAAAACATTGCAACTTAGCACAAGTGTGCAATTTAGCAACAGCATAGTGAAATTAACTCTGGGAATTGAGCAACAAATGCTTAAGCATTCACCCACTCAACTAGCCTTTTTGTAATGGCATACATTCATGGCACAGCACTGGAGAGGTGGAAGGGAAATGAAGACTAGTGAGAGAGAAAAATATACTCATATCGACATAGCCATATGTTAAGTTTTACAAATTGAAGTCAAGCATCAATAATCACACATACACGCACATATATGCACACACTTACTATCTACATTAGTTACTACCAAGTCAATATTTAGAAGATCGTTGTAACAAAAATCACCTTACTGAGTCTTCTTCATGCACTTTTGATGATTAAAATCTGATTAATCTCATGCGAGATTAAAAAAGGCTCAAAGGTGATTCGCGCTTACGCCTAAAAACTGATTTATTGCAAGTACAATCAAGAATCATATATAGATGAGGATGTGCAAACTGCAATTGGATCATGAAAGCAAGAGTGGCTGATCTCAGAATATTAAAAAATGTATGATCATGCTTGTACGATATAAAAATTTGTATAAAGAATTTTAAGATCCAAGTTTTTATTTTGCACAACACACACCCATACACATTGGTAAGCAAAATATGTTCAGATTGCTAATAAGCAAGATCATTCGAAAAAAAAACATATTCTTTACTTGACAAAACGCACACATTGTTATGAAGCAAGAACATAAAAACCCAGTTAGCATTTAATGAAATTATGACACGGTTTTATGACTCGATCTTGAAATGAGATTGTTAAAACAAGCTTTCAAATGCTGACTGGGTATACACATATTGGCACACAGTAAGAAACAACAAACACACACACATAGTTAATACTTATAAGAAAACAAAACAAATTCTAAAACCCAAAAAGCTGAAAAGTTTCAATTTTTGAACAGTTTCAATTTTATCAAGTTAATTTGAAAAATTTCATAAGACATTTGTTTTATGTGAAATGAAATTTGTCAAACATGGTTGAAAAAACATGTGAAATTGAAAACAAATTTGAAGTCCAAATAAGGAAACAGAAATGTAAAATTTTTTTAAAAATTTTATTTTATAAGTAAATTTAAAATATATACAAAAATCGATTGGATAAGGGGAAATGGAATTTAAATCACTCTGTGACTGTGCGTGACCATGCGTAACTATGCGTGACTACCCCAAAATTAATCTGTAGTCACAACAAGACTATGGGCCAAGTTTCAGATAAATTGGATAAGTGGGAATGGGGTTGCCCCACGACAGACAGACAGAGAGTATGAGTTAAAAGAAAGAGTTTAAAAAATTTAGTAAAAAAGTAACTTTTATTAAAAAAAACATATTTTTAAAGTACATTTTTGGTAAAAAATAACTTTTTCTTAAAAAAGTGCCTTCTCTTTAAAAAGTAAATTTTGAAAAAAGTACCTTTTTTATTAAGGGATATTTTCTTAAAAAAGTACCTTTTATTAAAAAAGTACCTTTTCTTAAAGTGCATTTAATTAAAAAGTATATTTTCTTAAACTAAGTATATATTCTTAAAATATATATTTTTTCTTAAAACGTAACTTTTTAAAGTACCTTTTCTTAAAAAATTACCTTTTCTTATAAAAAAGTACTTTTTCTTTAAAAAAAAAAAAATACAGTTTCTGAAAAAGCATATTAAAAAAAATAGCTTTTCTTAAAAAAGTATATTTTCTTAAAAAAAGTATATTTTGTTAAAAGAAAAAGTAGCTGTTCTTAAAAAAATATATTTTATTAGAAAAGTACCTTTTGATAAGAAAGTATCTTTTCTTAAAAAGTAAATTATATAGTGCTTTTTTTAATAAGTATCTTTTTTAAAAAAAGTTCGTTTTTAAAACATGGAACCTTTTCTTAAAAAGTACCTTTTCTTTAAAAATGTGATTTTCTTAAAAACACCTTTTCTTAAAAAATATATTTTCGAAAAAAAGTATTTTTATACCCTCCACTCCAGTGTGCAGAGAGTATATATAAGTTTGTCATTCCGTTTGTAATAATTAGAAAAAATTTTTTGAACCCCATAAAATATATATATTTGTGATCCTTATAACAACCGGAGTTGATATAGCGATGTCCGTCTGTCCGTCTGTGGAAATCACCATGACGGCATCAATCGGGCAGCTAGGGTGCTCGTTGACATAAAAAATGATTCACTAACATCCTGAAAAGTTTGCTATTTAAAATCGTCCAAATCGGTCAATTAGCGCCCTAGATTTGAATAAAGAACTAAAAAAGTCTTGATCTTGTCACGATCACGCCCTCAATAGTGCAGCTACAGTGATCATTTTTAATGAGAATGATTCACCAAATTCATGGGAAGATTTCTGTTTCAAAAATCATTAAAATCGGTTGAACAGGTCCAGGGAAATATCTGAAAAATTAAAAAAAAAAATGAAAAATATGATGTTTCTATATTGTTCTTGTTGTTATTCTAAATGTTGTCTTGTTGTCATAGCTGGACTTGTTGTTTTTGTGGTCGTTGTGGTAATAATATAATAAAAACTAAACTTTTGTACATTTTTTTATTAACTCTTATAGAAAAATTTAAAAGTTTCCATTGTTTTGGTATCACTAAAAAAATTTGTTAGATCATTTCTGTTATTACCACGAGCCTGCCTGCAAAATTTCAGATCGAATGGGTCACGGGAAAGGGGTTAAAATCGATCCAAAATTTTTTCGACAAGCAGACACTACAAGTTAATATATATAAAGGGAGTAAAAATTCACCAGCATCTAAAGCAAATAATGCTAAAATACCTAGTTGTTAATAAAAAAAAAACAATGTAAATTTAGCAAAAAAAAAAATTTATGTATAAATTTATTTAAAGAGAAAAACACAAAAATAACGATTGATGTTGTATTTTTTGTGTGTAATATTTACAAATACATACATACACATATTAAATAATACAAATAATAATATATATATTCTATATATGTATGTATATCCATGATAACTGCATGTTAGAAATAAATCGGTATATTATTTTTTTACATAAAATTCTGCAATATTTTGTTGTGGGGAAAATACATTTCTTTTGCCACTTCATTTTGCTCGGCGTGACTATGCCACAGTAGATGGCGCCACAATTTTTGTTTGTTCTAATTTGCTTTGCAATAGTTATTTCTATTTTAACATGAATGTTAATATTTTCAACTAGATATCATACAGAACAATGTTAAGAGTATACACGGGCTGGTCTTTTATTTCATACGTTTTTTCATTATTCTTTTACAAATATGAACATAAGTTTGGCATATTAACTTTTTGTTGTCTTTACAAAATAGAGTTACCGAGTTCATCAATGAGTTTTTTGCTTTCAAAACAGTTCTACATAGTTATATAGAATTATTATTCTACTTTACCTACAAAATATCTGATAAATACAAAATTGCACTTTTTAAATTTTCCATTCAAGTTTAAGAAAATATCAATTCTAAAAACTAGAATTACAAATTTCCAATTATAAATTACAATTAATTGAATTTCAGAAAATCATATCAAAATGTAGGAAATAATACTTTTAAATTTAGAAGACATCAATTGCATCTTTAATATATAAATATTATTCGTTAAACACAAATTGATTTTCCAAATAAAAAAACACCAAATACCTGTGTTTACATTTAAAAAATTTTTACTTTTAAAAAAATATTGACATTCTGAAGAAGCTTTTCAGTACCGCGATTCAGTAACTTCTTTTAACGATAGTCGAATCGTTAAAAAAAAGAAAATAGCAAAATTATCAGTAAAATTTTGAAACGATATTCGCCATTGTTAAAGTCAGCTGTTGTTGTTATCTAAACGACAATCATTTTTGTGTTGTTTATTCAATCGATAAAAACTTAAATTTTTAGGTTGAAATGTCGTCATACATAAATAAAAATCATAAAATAGTGAAAATATTTTGCTTTAATTAAAAACTTTTTTATATAAATAAAAAAAT
Organism: Cordilura impudica; assembly: GCA_963682025.1. NCBI lineage: Eukaryota > Metazoa > Arthropoda > Insecta > Diptera > Scathophagidae > Cordilura > Cordilura impudica. The sequence continues at coordinate 305,609,922 of OY821518.1, forward strand.
TAAATAGCATATTCAATTCATTATTTCATTTTCAAATAAACACACAGAAATATTAGCAAAGAAATAAAGATATTAAACATCAACATAAAATCATCCTGTCAAACACGAAGTAATTTTTTTCTATTCTTCTTTGTGTTTTTCGCTTATTTTGACAGAGATGCCACTCGTTTACAAATTAAATAAATAGAAAAATAGATTTGTCGACTGTCGTTAAGATGTATGTACTTAGTGAATCACTTAATCTTTAGTGCAAACCACAATAGCTGTCGATATATTTTGCGATTGTCGGATCGTTGAAATTTACAGAATCACACTACAGAAAACATTAATTTAAATTCAATGAATTTTAGAAAACGTCAAATGATATTTAAGAATTGCGAACATAAAAACTGTTACATAAATAAACGCAATTTGATGAGAATGTTATTTATATAGAAATTTTCACAATTTTTTTTGGATAAAAATTTGAAGTTTTTCAGAAAATAAAGATAACAAATTATTTTATTTAAAATGTTTGGGACATTTGGTTTTTTGCGTTTGGCATCCCTAATTTGAATATTTATTATTATAAATTAATTCTCTATGTTTTCCAAATATGGCAATGTTTTAATAAAAAAGTTGAGAGAGCTTTTTTTTTTTTTTGGTTATTATTTGTTACTCCATCCGACCTATGTACATGACCGCAATGAAAAAATATTTCGCCAGTTAAAAGAAACTATACAGCCATCTCCAATTAGCACGATTTAATGCATATAGCCACCCTACACAACCATTACCTTTGCAATGGAGGTTAGGGCGAGCTATTTAATTAGCAAAAACTAAATTAAAAGAGAAGTTATGTCATATAACCGGAAACGCATGCATATAGGTATATAACCAAAATGCATGCCGATCAGCAACCACGATAACCAAAAAGCAAACACCGAAATAAATCCGAAATAATAGAAAAGACGAAAACCAAGCCAAAAATTTGCCGAAATAATTTGGTATTAAGTTTAACAAATAGTTTACTTTTTCATTTACATTTATTATCAAGACTCAAACCGAGGTGGAGGGTATCAAAGATTCGGCACAGCCGAATTTAACACTCTTAGTTGTTTTTTTTTTTTTTAATAAAATAAAGGCAATGAATGATTATGATGATGAATTAATTTAAAAGCAAAAAGTTCCTAAATATAAATAAAAAAATTTGTGTACTCTTTAATTTTTTATTCCATAATATAATATATAATATACTGCTTTTTTAAACAATTCCAGTTTCATATTTTCTCCTAAAAAAATTTTTCGATATTACGTTTTTAAACCCTTTTTAGTAAATATTTGTCAAACTGAAAATGGCTTATTTTCGTAACTTCTTCTTCATAACTGTGATCCATGTTCAATGCTATGCCAACTGAACATTCTGATATCTGCCACTCTTGTTCATAAATGTGATCCAAATTGAAATGAACATTCTGAGATCTGCCACTCTTGCATTATCAATTTCATGATGACCAAATTGCAGTTTGCACATCCTCATCTATATATGATTCTTGCAATCTTGCAATGGTGCCAGCATGCTGGTGTCGTGTATGGCCCTATAAACAGAATGTCAACTAACAAAACGTAACAAAAAAAATTTGGCTTGTGCCATAATTTGAAATTGAAAAGATGCTAAATTGCAAAAAAAAAAGATGCTAAAACGTACTGGAGTCGAAATAAAAGATGCTAAATTTTTTTTTTTTTTTAATTTCATTACCTTTTGATTGAAAAATTAAATACTTATTAATAAATTATTTGCTTTTTAAATGGAAAAATTAAAATCTAAATAAAATTATTTTAAATTTCATCTGTAATTTTTCTAAATATCAAATTGAGTTTTTTTAATTTTAAATTAAATATTTCTAATTTTTGAGAATTTTTTTTTTTTAATTTCAAATATAACAGAATTTACATTATCAAAAGATACGAGTATATTACAATAATTGGTTTATGGAAACTAATATTTCTGTGATGTCTTCATCTTCAAGTTCTTCTTGGCACTGATATTTTTCTGACGATCGACATTTATCAACGACATCGCTCGGTATATTCTAAGTGTAACAGCACCCATTTTTCAATTTCAAACCTTCTTTTATACGTATTACAGAACATAACAACTCGGATTTTATTCTATTGCAAAGTTTGCTTTTAACTAAAGCCATTACACTAAACGAACGAACGTTCAACTCCGGCTTTTGAGAAAGACAAAACTAATAAAGACAATACAAATGTGGATAACTCTTTAAGTGGACTTTCGCCAATAGAATTTTTGTTAACTTCAAACCATAAAGAGGTTGTATTCAGTGCTGTATCCCAATATTGTTCTGTGATATAACTCAATTGGATTTGAATATTTTCTGTTTCTGATGATCTATATTTCTTCTAATATATTGGTTATCGGTTTTTTGCCCGGTTTAATGTGTTTTGTATTGAAAATTTTGGCATTTTTTTAATGCAATTATATTTTTTGGCAATCGATCTTTTAAATCATTAAAAACTGTTGTTGCTGTTTAAATTCTCCTATTTCAAAATCCCTACAAGAAATGAATGACTGAAACTAACTCATAAAAAATTTTTGTACTAACACACTTGCAGTTTTTTTGTATTTATAAAACATATGACTGTCATTGTTGCTGTTGTAGAGTTGTTTTTGTTTAGGTTTAGGAAAGGTAAGTAATTAATTAAATTAAAAAGTACAAGTTAATTTTTGGTGTTTCTTAAGGATTCTTCAAAATATGTCCGTGAATTCGTTAGTGCCATTCTCAATTGTGGTGGCACGTCCCTCCATTATACCCTTCCACAATTTTTTTTGTCCGCTTCTTGTGGCCTATTCCTGTTGGATCGTTAACTTAAAGATATTGCTGTAGAATCTTCACAAACTTTCAATCTAGAACTTTTATACCTCTTATGAAACGCATTTGTGCGACAATGTGTTATATCCTGGATTTCGATTGTGAATGCTGTACCAGAAAATAATATGGTTATCTATTTGATATTATTGATGGATTTTTTATGATGTTGTAAGATAATACACAAGAAATATAATTGTGTGAAACAACGCTGACACAGTTTATTAAATCGATTCGTAAAGATTCCAGTTAAGTGCGCATGGAAGACACTAAATATATTGTTAATACATGCGCAATCACCAAATTAACTTATTAAGGTAATGCACTGACATTTTAATAAAAATTGTAGCTAGAAACAAAGTAAATCTTCCTTGCAGCATTTTACACTAATCCTTATATCTATCTTTCAGTCTGTTACCATAACATGGATATGGGAGTTTGATTTAATATTTGAATGTTTTAATTTATGCCATTCTGGAATATAGTGTCTGGAATATGATGTTGATAATATGAAATGAAATTAGTTTCTTCAAAAGAACAAAGATCTCAGAATATTGAACAAATTGATTTATGGAGGTATTATCACAATATCTCACACACCGTTCTGTACAAACAAAGGTAGCAGTATTTGAATGGATACATCATTTAGTCATCAATTTTCCAAATGAATTGTATCAGGTTTGGCCGAAATTGTGAATTCACAACACTCAAAAGGTAAGCTTTAATATAAATTGTTGATATCTATGTAAGTGTTATAATAAATTGTTTTCTTTAAGAAACTACTGATTGCACTAAGGCCCATTACCGGAAATTTCTATTGTGTTTAGGGATGTTTCGAGTGAAAAGTCAGCAAAGTTGTCCTGTTTCAACATTGTCTCAAAGTTATCACCACGTTTCGGAATTAGTGATATTGTTGTGTTTTTAATACTTAATGTTTATTTTTAATTTTGAATTTGATTTTTAATACAATAAATAAATAAATAAAAAGTAATAAGTCGTGTTTCATTATAATCAAGCGTGACCGGTCAATGATGATGTATAATCCATCAAGTGTGACCGGTCAGCGATGATGGATATATCCATGACCGGTCACGCTTGATTATAATGAAACACGACTTATTATTTTTTATTTATTTATTTATTGTATTAAAAATCAAATTCAAAATTAAAAATAAACATTAAATATTAAAAACAGCGGTAGAGTGAGCAGTTCAGATATATATTCTATGGTTTACATACTTTCGTAGGTTAGAGTAAGATGCAAAATCACATGTACACAAAAGATTCGGTCATTTTTGTCATATTGGCGTTAATAAAATGATAGAAACTTTGTTCTACGCGATGACCGTAACTTCAGTCAGTAGTGACCGTCATATCACCGGTCAAATGACCGTCACTGTTCTTGTAGGGATGTTTCGTTATATTTGTTGAAAGAAACGAGCAGAGTGGTAAAAAGAGTAGTACACAAATTCCTCGTATTACACTTTGAGAAATTAAATCATATCAATACTTTTAAGATTAAGTTCATATGTTCAAAAATAATGAAAAAAAATAAAAAAAAGATGCTAAAAGCAACTTTTTAGTAATAAAAGATGCTAAGTTAGCATCTAGCATCTTTTTAAGTTAGCATCTAGCATCTTTTCATAAATTTTGGATGGTAAGCGACAAAAAAAAGTTGATAAATCTAGCAACTAAAATGCTAAAATGGTAGCACTGAAGAAATGTGAGTTGGTAACAGGGCTGCATTAAATGTAGTATATATTTCATATTAGTCCGAGTTCACACTAGGCAACTTTTGTTGCGCAATTCTTGAGTTTGTTGGAGAGAGGGGAAAGAAGAGTGGTAATTGGTACGGAGTTGCTTGTACTCGGCAACTCGTTTTGTTCTGCAATTCGTAATTATAAACACGAAGTTATTATTTGACATTTCTTTTTATTCTTTTCTTCGCTGTGAAAAATTATTATTATTATTTCATTTATTTTATTATTTTTTTTATTATTTCATTTTTCTTTGACTTCCATTTTTTCAAACAAAAATGATTTTTCACATTGAACCAATAATAAATTCTTTTTACACAAACTAAATAAAAGAAACTGTCAAAAATGTAAGAATTTGAAAGCAAAAGAAAACAAAAAGTTGCGGCAACAAATTTCTCTGTGTGAACATTAAGGCAACTTTAAAAGAGAATGGCAAAAAATTGCCGCAACAAAAATTGCCTTGTCTGAACCCAGACTTAGCATTGTTATTGCTTTACATTACTATTAGAGGTGTTTACTTCACTCCAGTGTTATTTCATTCCAGGTTTATGTAGTTGCTACATTCTAATTAAATAACTATGTGCACCACCTAACGTTTTTTTAGTTCTGTACATCATGCTTGGGAATTATTCATTAGCATTGAAATTTTGGTTGCTATTAATTACTATATTTAAGAATTATGATTTCTTTTTAATTGACATTGTTACAAATAATTGTAATAAAATGAATGAACTACATAAAAAACTACTTTGAAGAAAAAAAATTATGTTAAATAAAAATTCTTCTTATAAGCCCAATTCCAAAATTTTGATTACAATTAGGCTAAAACCAGCAGCTAAATCAATGTTACTATATCAAAGCTCCATAAATACGTTTTTCAATTCCATAATACGATGGAATATGCAAAAACCACGTTTCGATATAGTTATTATGTTTCATAAATTATTAGTTTATTAAAAATAATTATCCATTTTAAAATTAGTGATAATGACCAAAACTGGAATTGACATCAATTAAATTTCAGTAAACTCTTCAATTAATTAGTCCACCTAATGAATTATTCCCAAATATAATCTCTAGATATGTTTAAGTACATATTGAACGTGAATATTATATCGAGACAAGGACCGAAAATGGTACGATTCTAAACATATTTTCTGGCGTCACTTATTTCAACTAAATTCAATGGCGATCGTCCTTGATTCGATTGAAGCTTACCGAATTTCATCCAAATATCTTCACAATATTTTTCGCAGTTAAAAAATTGCAGCAATTGTACGAGTATAATAAAATAAATTTTAGAAAAATGCCAAATTTATAAATTTAAACGGTAAAAAGAATATTTACTAGCATGAAAAAATGGCTTATCTTATGTCTAAATCAAAAATCATTAGATCTGGTCAGAAAATGGCTAAATTTACAACCTTGGAAAAATACCTTTACTCCAAATTATCTTCTCCTCTCCTTGAAACCAATCAAAAGTCTCAAAAGATTATTTATGATAAGTTACGAGTATTAATTTTGTGACATTATTTTCTTTATTGCACTTTAACATTCATTTTATAATTTAGTCATATTTTTATATTTTTAACCAATTTATTATTGCAAAACAAAATATATAAGCACAAATAAAAAATATTTTGCGAATTTAAGTTAAAATTTTTTATGTTAGAGTTATAAAATTGTTTATTCGAGCAAGCACGTGTGTCTTTAAATACTCTTACGAATACATTTAAGCTCAGATTGAAACACTTAATAAAACAACAAATTTCATGTTAAACACGGGAAGTTTACAAAATAAAGTTTAATATTTTTTAATTCTTAACATGAATACCCTATTTCAATGACTTACGAAAACTAAACAGAATGTCATGTAACAAAACGAAAAACATAAATTTTCTGGTTTGTGACGAAGATAAGTAAGTGTATACTTAGTTACAGGGTTGTTTATTTAATTCCTGTATGCGTGTACATACAAAGTTAGAAATTTTTCTAGTCAACAAAGCCCCAAAGCAAAATTTTGTAGACAATATTGTACTGCTAATAAAAACCGTTTTTTTCGTCAATTTGAAAAAAAAAACACGCAACAATATCGATATCTAAAATATTTTTTTTTTAAGTAAAACACTTTGTTTAAATATTAAATTTTTTCTGCATAAATATGTTCATGTATTAATAATTGCATTTAAATAAATTAAGTTTTGTTACAAAGAATACAATTTAAAAAAATAGATAAACAAAACAAGTATTTTTTTGTGATGCAAAAACAATGAAAACTTTTCTGTACCAGAGTTGATTAAAACAAAAGAAAATGTATAAAATCTTAACCGTTATTTAAATATCTATAGTTTCTGACGTTTTCTTTCAACTGTTTTTTTTTTTTTAATACAATTGTATTTTTTAATTTATTTTTTTTAATCTCATAATTAAGTATTATAAAATATGGCAAGAATAATGTTTCATGAAAAGTTAAAAACCAGAATAATAGATGATTTTACTGCCTGTCTTAAACAAAAGAACATTTTGAGAAATATTCTAAGAATAGATCCATAATTTCAAAATTATCAATAAATATCGTGAAAGAAATACGGTAACGACGCAACAATTTTGCAGCAGGCCCCGTAAAATGAGTCAAAGAGAGGATAATTTAATAGCAAGAGAGCTTAAAAATGTCAAAAAATGTCGTTAACAATTTTAAACTAAAAAAAATATGTACGAGAACTCTTTCCCGACCAGTAATTGAGGCTGATCTTGGTGTTATCGTCCTGTAAAAAACCACTTACAACAGAGATAAATCGTCTGGCTCGCATAAATTTTGCTAAAGAACACATGAACTTGTGAAGACGGGACTGACATACTGTATTCTTTTCATATAAGTCCAAGTGTAATTTAAGAGGCCATGTTGGAAGAACGTTTTTACGACGTCCAAAGGGAAAAAAACTAGACTCGAAATATACAAATAAAAATGTTAAGTTTGGCGGTAGCAACACTCTGGTTTGGGTTTGGTTTTCGGGCCAAGGAATGGATCCAATTCATGTATCCATACTCGAGGAAAATACGCCCCTGGTCTGGAAGTTCCAACACGACATTGACCCAAAATACACTTAAAATTTTCTAACCGAATGACTACAATCAAATGCAGTTAGTGTTTTGGAATTGCTAGCCCAATTTCCAGATTTTAATCGCATAGAAAATCTATGGGAAATTACAGATCGAAAAATACGAACACGAAATTATACAAACAAGACAGATCTCATTAAGGCAGTTAATTCATCAACAAATTAACTGACTCCATGCCTCGGATGGAAAGTTTTCAATTATTGTTTAGTAAAGGTTTCCACTATTTTGTCACCACCACAAAAATGAATAATTTTAAGTTTTGTTCTTTTTTTCTGAAGTTAAGCCATTTTATATTAGTATTTTTCCCTTTTTAAATAAAAAAAAACATAAAAAATTTCATATTAATAAAAAAGTTTTTAAATTTTCTGATCCAATTTTTTGGTACTGACCTTCAAAACGTCAAAAATATATTTTGTTAAAAGTTTCCATAGAATTGTCACTCACTGCATATTAACTTTTTGCAATAGGCGAAAAAACAATATATAAATTAGTTGATTTTTCAAATATAGAAAACTGTAATTTTACTAAATTGCATTTACGCAAAGTTGTTTTTAGACTAATGAATGTAAATGTTTTAAGAAAAGAAAATTAATTATTTTTTCCTAATTGCAATTTTTTTTTTATTTATTCCATTTCATAAGAATTGCTTCAAGCCCTGCCAATTAAATTGAAATGAAATGTTTTGGCATTACCAATAGTTACATCTAATGCTAATTTAATTTTAATAATGCCAATGAAAATTTTTCATGCATGGCTTTAGTACAGTATTGAATATTACATTAAACATATCTGATGCAAATTTAGTTAATAATCTAACCCATAAAAACAATGTTTTTATTAAAACTCTTTCTTTCCTTATGCATATGAGTTTTGAATCTCTCCGTGACTGTGCGTGACTTTGCGTGACTATTTCAAAATTAATCTTTGGGCACAACAAGTCTATGGACAAAGTTTCAGATCGATCGGATGAGGGAAAGTGAGGTTTTAATCTTTCCGTGACTGTGCGTGACTATGCGTGACTATGTCGAAGTTAATCTTTTTTGCACAGCAAGTGTATGGACCAAGTTTCAGATCGATCGGATAAGGGGAAATGACATTTAGATCACTCCGTGACTGTGCGTGACTACCCCAAAATTAATCTGTAGTCACAACAAGGCTATGGGCCAAGTTTCAGATCAATTGGATAAGGGGGAATGGGGTTGAACCACGTCAGACAGACAGACAGAAAGAGTTAAAATAAAGAGTTAAAAAAGGAAAATAAGCTGTCTCTTACCTTACTCTTAATTATTCTCTCCTCTCAGAAAGAACTGGAAGCAAACCGATTTCAATTTACGAATATAATTTTTGCAGCAGTATTTTCTTAATTGCACTTTTACCGACTTTTTTATCACTATTTTTAATTTTTTTTAACAATTTAATTTTTAACAATTTAATTTTTAACAATTTAATTTATGAATTTGAGTTAAGAAGAATGTTACAACTTTTTTCATTTGAGCAACAACTATGCGTTCCCAAATGTGCGTGGTATTAAATATTATTTAAGTGTTTAAAATGTATACTATTAAATTTAAACTGTGATTGAAACACTTAATTAAACAACAAAATCCATGTAAACAACGAGTATTCTACATATTTAAATTTATTTATTAATTCTTTTCACTGCAAAACACAAATGCACCGGTATATGTACTTGTGAAAACTAAACAGAATGGCATGCTATGCTATGGTTGAAGTTATTCACGGGTTTTACTTAGCTGCGATACAATTTGATGCATTTGATTTTTTTATATGCTTTTATTTAATTCTCTTACTCTCTTTCTCTCATTGTCTCTTTGCTTGTTCGATTTGTTTTTGTTTGAGGCGGATTTTTGTAATGTGAGTTTTCACAAACTTCCCGACAAGCTAGAGACTTTAGTTAATACTTTTTTTCAAAATTTTTATCACTATTTTTAACCAATTTAATTCTGCATTTTTACAAGACAATAGCACACATTAAAATTATTTTGTGTATATGAGTTAAAAAGGTTGACGTTGAAGGGAATGTTATACCTTTTTTATTTGAGCATGCACTGCGCGGCCACAAATATAGGCCGGTCTTAAATGTTCTTTAATTTTTGTAAATTTCAACGAATAAATTTAAACTCAGATTGAAACACTTCATTAAGAACAAATTTCAATTTACGAGTACACTACATAATTAAGTTAATTTGTTTAATTCCTTTCACCGCAAAAACACGAATGCACTGATCCAGTAACTTACGTAAAAAAGAATGTCATATACAAAACGAAAAACACAAAAATTCTGGTTTGTGGCAAAGATAAATGAGTTAGAGTGTTGTATTAAAAATTAGTAAGGTTTATAATCTTTTCCAATAATGGTGGTGTTTATTTAGTTTCAGTGTGTAGATGTTTAAAACCATATGTAAAAATAACTATTTTTATCAGTTGGCCTTAACTAAATATTTATATTTATATTTCTCTAATAATGCTTCATTATATTGAAATACAAATTTTATCTCGCAAATGATTAATTAATATCAAATAAATTGTGAAGTTTTTCTTTCATATTTAAAAGATTAAAAGAAATAGTATTCTTCATAAACCTAAATGTTTAACAGAACAAATTATCCACATTATTCCATAATATATACTACACATTTTTTTGCCGAATCGATACTATTTTTGTCAAGGTTGCCAATATCGATAAAGGTGCTTTTACACGATGTGTTTTTTACATATGTATGTACTGTCACTTTTTTTATCCATATGAAATTCCTCATGTCTGTCAAAATTGTCTTTTACATACGATTCATAATTTTTGCTATCACACGTGCATATGTATTTCCGTATGACATAACCTCTAAATGTAAACAACAGCTGATTTAATTTGTGAATTTACAAAAATTTATTGTTAAAAAAAGTTATATATTTTTTAATTGTTAATTAATATTAAACAATTTATTTTTGTTTCAATATTAATCATGTCGAAATAGATCATGTTCTAATTAAAAAATGTACATGTGACTTTCCTCATGTATTGTACATAAACAATGTTTCATATGTATCATACGATGTGTACAACTTTTGTTGTGGGAAAATTTGACAGTACATATGTAAAAAAACACATCATGTAATAGCACCTTTATATGTATATAATTGGAACTAATGGAAATTTAACTGTTTTTTTTTATTTAAATGATAAATAGTTTGTTTAGGATTCAATTTGGGAGTTACGTGTTTTTTAAATTTGTTGGACAGAACTGTAAGTTAAATATTTTAAAATTGAATCCGGTTATTGATAAACAAATTCTTAATTAAATAAATTCGTAATTTTACTACTAATAGCACCTTTACACTATGAGTATTTTCCATATGTAAATTCAGTTTTACGATCCATACGTAATTCCGTGTGTGTGTCAAAATTAGCGTTTTACATACGATTCATAATTTTTGCGTTCAAACGTACATATGTATTTCAGTATGACATAACCTCTAAATGTAAACAACAGCTGATTTAATTTGTGAATTTACAAAAATTTATTGTTAAAAATAAAGTTATATATTTATATATATTTTTAAATTGTTAATTAACAATTAACAATTTATTTTTCTTTCAATATTAATCTTTATAATTTACTCTTTTTTTTGTTTCGCCACAAGCAGTGTTGTATTTTCATATGTTTGTCTTGCCAAAATAGAACCTGCTCTAATTGAAAAATTTACATATGTCTTGCAAAATGTGTTGTACATAAACAATGTTTGAAAGGGTTCACACTATGTGTACAAATTACACGTGCTAAAAAACTAAGAAAAACACAACCAAAACACGTAGTGTGAACGCAGCTTAAGTAGTGTTTTACACTCTCACTCACGAACGTAAAGGTTTTAACATGATACATATATGTACATTCAAGTAAATAACATATTAACATTTAGTTGTTGTTTGCGTTGTAGATAATTTGTTTTATTAGGATTACAATTTTCATTAATGTAATAGATTTACTAAAAATATAGATTAAAAGCATTGCATTTTGCGGTTTATCTTTAATGTAAGACGTTGTAAGTTCACTGCTAAAAATTGAACATGTCCCAATAAAATGTCGCAAGAGATCATATTTAACACTCCCTTCTATCTGCTAGAATTCTGTTTGCCACTATTTCTTTGTTTGAATTCAATAACAACAGCATTCTGTGAACATTTTTGTGCAAAAAAAAATTTAATGTTCATTTTGTAACCAGATATAATTGACTTTAATGTTTAACCTTATGTACTGCCCCAACAACACTCGAAAGTTTTATTTTATAAAAAAAAGTTTTATTTTTTTATATATATATGTAAATTTATTTAAAAATGAATTTCTAAGTACTTCCATTATAACGTGTTTTAAAAAGATTTCGCTAATAAATGTCTTATTATTATCGACAAAATTGACCCTCAAAAAGAACAACAAATAATGATATTTATTAAAAAAAAAAAAATTTTAAATATTTTTCTAACCTATATTGTATGTAAGTGTGAAAAGAGTTAAAAGTTGCTCCTTTTAAATGGAGTTTATGATTTTCATAATACTTGGTGCTCAATTAAAAAGTTGTGAATAGAAGAAAAGTCTTACTAATTATTATAAACCATCACAGCACTATTCCAGAATAGTATTTTAGCTTAACATAGATAAATACTTAAGAGACAAAACATAAGCTTAGGACATAAACCCTGTCTTATTCATATTTTTTTAAAACTAAATAAATCCAAACACTATAAAACAGCACACAGTATCAAAATTCGATTAGTTCTATGTAAAACCACTAAGATTATGATGTGTTTTTAAACATTCATGGTAATAAAATTCTGTTTGAATTCTAAAAATTCCTTAATCCTGGTTATGGCATAATCCTGCATTGAGAAGAAATATTTACATTAATGTTAAAATCTGCCGGCCTATGCATTCGACTTACCCAATAACCAAATTCTATGTTCGAAGTAACATTTACCACAGACCACAAACTCCAGAAGAGATGAGAAAACATTTTAAATAGTCGTATTTCGTTTTCAACGTCTTCGATTTCTTTGTCGGTGGCCTTCCAGTCGTCTTCATTTTCATTTAATTTTTTCAAATACGCTTTTATAAACTGTCGCCTTTGCTCGGATGAAGGATAGTTTTGTTTACGATGATGATAGAATGGAAATTCGGGATTACTATAATCAAACGTCCATTCCAGAAAATGATTGGCCAAATCAAAGCCACGATAGTTATAGGCACAATATTCAAAATCAATGATCATTAGATCTGGTGCTGACGATTCATTTGAACATAAAATCGAATCCACCGACAAATCCAGATCGGATGTTTTGAAACGTTTCCTACAATAAAATAAACAAGTGATTTTGTAATTTTAAACAAAATAAACTTTAATAACTTAAAATATATGTTTTATTTACAATTTTAAAATGATTTCGTCGGAAAATTTTCTAATATGATTTGTTGTAACTAATAACAATCTATAAGGGCTAATTGCCGCATTCGATATCGAGTAAAACAATCGAAATTTCATACTTTGATTTATTATTTAAAGAAAACGGTTTATTATTTTTAGCCAGGGACTATAATTTGTTATCTGAAAACTAGTAAAAATATTCTTAGTATTTTATTTTGAAAAAAAAAAAACTTTCGATCGAAAAATTTCGATAACGAATGCGACGATTAGACCCCTGATGTGTATTATCGAAGATAATCTATCGGATTCCCATATTTTGATAAATAATTAAAAGAAGACGGACAATGGTCAGATTTCTTTTAAAGTTTATTTTAAATCAGGGACAATATATGAAGTAAAAGAATTTTAGTTTGGTAAATAAAAAAATAATTTCGATAATGAGTGATATATATAGTGATATAATTGAAATAATTTCGTATCGTAATTAATTACATTTCCTAATATTTTTATGATGGAGGAGGTCGTTAAGTACCGATTAGGGCTTTTTTAAAAAATTTTAAAAATGAATTTCGCTCAAGACTGCCCTGATTTGCTCTCTGAGGTAAAATATTGCAACAAACTATCATTAAATACTCATAACAAGATTTTATCTAATCAGAGAATGTTCTCTGGAGATAAACTTCTTAAGCGATATTATCTTCTTATTTTTGGATATTTTCCGATTGTTATTCATTCATTTGTTTTCTTACAGTATTTACTTACTTATTTAAAATATCATCATCATTATCAGCATCTCCGTCATGCGGTAGTGTATTCTCCAATGCAGAATCATCCGAATTGTATCTTTAATATGAAAACAATCAAATGTAAATAAATAAACTTTTTAATATGTTCTCACAAAATTTTCTTACTCTATATCAACGGGACTGCTCCGTAACAAGATATTACCCTCTTGCAAGTCATTGTGACAAAACATAGATGGATATTGGCCCTGGCCAATAAGCGATTTCAACCATTTGGCTTCTTCGGAAAAATTAAAAGCACGCACAAATTCTGCATGCAATTGATTTTTCTGCCAATCATTTCTAGACAAAATGGCGGGCAATAGACGTTGCCAGCGATTCATGCAATTCCAAACCCAATCTGGTTCCTTAGACATGGGTATATTTAGACTGTGTATTTCACCCATTTTCTCAGCAATTTTCAAAGAAATCTTTGGATCCGCCAATTCGGCCGTTTTAAGAGCTCTAGCGGGTATATATTGTTCTATGCGACCACCAGGGAAAATACCATGTAGCTTAGGTCCGAAATGGCGTTCACTTAAAAGGGCGAATACCACAGATTCTGTAATCATCGCTTCTAAAGCATCTTCACCGTGGGATTGTCCATATATACGTAACAGAACCTGAAGTAAATCGAATACGTCAACCAATTACAACTGATCTTTAAGTTTAACTTTTAACTACTCCTACCTCTTTAGGTTCCTTTGATTTTATGGAAGACGACATCGATGATGAACTATCATATCTTTTACGTTTGCTATTGCCATTCAAATCACCAACAGCACTAAGTATATCATTGTAATGGGGCTCATTTCTATTCTCATCATCAGTGTGCACCGATGTTGACGATGGGGTTGCTGTTCTTACTAATGGCGATGATTCATCTGCTTTAGTATTCTGCTCGTCTGAATCTTGCGGCAAACTTACATAATACAAGAAATTAGACAGACCTCCACTAGATTGCGGGAAAAAGAAGTGTTAATAACTGTTTCGTAAATACATATGTAGCTATGCTGTGCTATGATGTCATTTACAAACCTGATTCTTTTTACCACTAATTGCTCAGCTGGCACCTCCTTCCAACGTCCATTTAAATAATCACGACATATGCGTGAAGCCGCTTGTCGAATTTCCTCTAAAGTTGCCTAAAACAATTACAAGAACAAAAAAACATGAAAAGATAAGTTAATATTTATTGAAATATGCTTAGAATATTATCCTACTTGAGGTCCAAACAATTGGCACAACCTTTCATGTGATATTGGTTTTTTACCCACTTTACGAGCGATGTTTTGTATCATGTTATGAAGAATTATTGGAAGATTTCAATTTGTTTATATATATATATATTATTTTTTTCAAATATCACTTTTGAAATTGCTATTTTAGGGATGACGACACAATTCTGTTAATAATCAGTTTTTAAATTGAAAATAAATATAAAAAAATAAGGCACTTTTGTGTACTATTTTTCCTATGTTACGTGTTTCTAAAGTGAATTACTACAAATCTTTTATCGAGTTGACTGACATGCACACACAAGACCGACCGACCTCAAATATTTATTCATTCATATGTTTTGTTATTGTTGCAACTATTACGTTCATTGTTTTTTGTTTTTTTTTTTTTTTTTGTTATTAGTTACGTTTCCAAGGTAGAAATTGGCACGCGATTAAAACGAAGATTGCACAATATACTAAAATAATTTTTTTCAAAAAAACCAATTTGTTATTAACTGGAGTAGGAGTATAAATTTTCACTGCAATTAAATTGTTTACTAAAAGAATCTGTTTTGCACTTTCCCAAGACTATATGTTTTTGTCTGAATGGTACTTGTCGAAATCTAATAGAATTCTCCTACTACGAGTACGTGCCGGTATTTTAATTGTCTCTTGCATTGTACTCGTACTTTTCAATTTCTTAGCGCATGCTCATTCATGCTCATAAATACGGTTGAAAACACCTATGTTACTCAAAAAAAGAAAAAAAAACGCCCAAAATATGTAGCAAATTATGTTTTTGGTTGTAGTTTTGAACATAATACGTATTAAGATGCGTTAGTTTCCTGCGAACACCCTACATACGAGTGCTTAAGGCACACCAAGCAAATATGTATACAATTACTAATAAGATTATTATGCTTTAGTTAAATTTGGGAATAATTTGTCATAAACTGAATTCCATTCAAACTATTCTTTAATGTGCTAAATGTGCTAAATGCTTGAATAAAAAATAAATTTTGAGTTCAGTCCAACCCGAATGAAATTGCACTTGAATGATTGATTAGTACTTACGTTAAATGAAATCTATTACGATTCCGATAGAGTTTTTTGAATGTCATTATGTCACGTTTAAATCAAATACTTTAATAGTTATAAGTGTTTGAAAAAATAGAGTTTAAATGATATCACAAAAACTCGGCTCAAATTGGAAACCGATACTGTCAACGAGTTAAACTTAGTTTTGTTAAACTGTGTTTTGTGAACACTTATAACTTTCTAAATATTTGACTTAACTAAGTTTAATTGGCATCGGTCTTATAGCTTAAAACTACTTGCCTTAATCAAACTAACTATGTTTAACTGACACCCATTACTCGGTTTAGAGGAGAATTAAAGAATTAGTGCTTGCCACTCCCTATAGTAAGTCTTATTTATGTTTTTAATTATTGACCAACACTCTGGGGATGCCTAAAGTGACCATACGTCCCGGATTATGCGGGACTTTCCCGGATTTAAATCGTATGTCCTGCAATGAAAATTGTCCCGTAAAGTGTCCCGTATTGTACATCTTACCTTATTATTGCTATCTATTTGTAAAGTTACTTTTTCAATTAAATAACACTGCTTTGGTTCCACTGGTAACAATTATTTAAATTCAAAATTCAACTGTTGCAATTAAAGTATGTCATGAATTTTTAGCGAAATCACATTGCTTAAGTATTTAAAAAAAAATCTATTTCTATAATTGCTATTTCAGTTTAAAAAGTTGAAATGTGCAAAACAAAAGTGAAAAGTTTAAAGTTTTTTTTATAATTGTGTCCACAAAAAGGTTTGTATTTATATTTTCATTAATTTTTAATATGTATATTACTTCTAATATAAATATTCTATTAAATTGTTATTGTCGAAAAGTAGAATTTGGTTCGAAAGAAAAGGAATTAGCTAGCGCCGAAGCAGTTTTTGCATATCAAAATATAATGCATAATCAAACATTCCGATCAATGGACTGTACATCTAAGCTGATTCGTACATTATTCGAGCCAAAGTTTACTTGCGCTCGCACAAAAACTGAAGCGATTATAAAAAATGTATTTGTACCTTATACAATTCAGGAACTTATGAAAACTTTGGAAAATATTGATTTCATTACAATATTTACAGATGCGTCAAATTATAAAGAAACTAAATTATTTCCGTCATTAATTCGTTTTTTTGATTACAAACAAGGTGTACAAATTAAACTTTTAGATTTTGTATCTCTTCCAGGTGAAAATTCGGAAATAATAGCTAACTCAATTATAGAAAGATTGAAGAAATTTCGTTTAGAAAATAAAATTGTAGCTGTTTGCGCAGATAATGCAAATACAAACTTTGGTAGTCTACTTAGAAATGGAACAAATAATGTATATAGTAAACTTAAGAACCATATTCAGAAGCCAATTATTGGTGTAGGATGTGCTGCACATATAGTGCACAATACTATTCAGTCAGCAGCAGATCAACTTCCTATTGATATTGAAGGAATCATAATTAAAGTTTACAGTCACTTTTATATATATACAGTAAGGGTTGAATTATTAAAAGAGTTCTGTGAAGATGCAGAGGTGGAATACATGCGCTTGCTAGGCTACAGTAAGACCAGGTGGTTAGCTATGATGCCCGCCATTGAACGAATTTTAAAATTATATGCTCCCTTAAAATCATATTTCCTATCCATCGACAACTGTCCAATAGTTCTGCATAAATTTTTCGAAGAAGATAGCTCAGAATTGTGATTATATTTTATGCATAGTCAGGCAGCAATATTTCACAATACATTGAAGAGTATCGAAGGTGATAAAATTACAATTATGGAAGTTTTTACAGAAATAGACAACTTAAAATTGAGGTTAAAAGAAATAATGGATATACAGTATCTACCTCTAAATGTCCGTAGTCAGCTAAGAAATTTAGAATAAAATGGTTGGTCAAAAAAAAATTCCTTCAAAACCAATACGAATAATTTTTATAAAAAATGTATTCAATATTTAGAAGTTCGTGTATCACAATTTGAACATTATTATTGTTTTAAATGGATTAATCTAAAAAGCAAAATGTACAAGAAAGAAAGTTTTGAATTTATTTCAAAATTTAATCATAATTTGGAAATGTTCGATGCTGATAAAGAAGAAAGAGAACTTTTTGATGAGATTACATATGTAAAACAAGTAAGAAAATTATAGTCGGTCCATGCCCTATCTCTTGGGCCCAACTAACTGGACATAGAAAATAAGCAAAAACCAAATTTGAGTCTGATTTTTATTAATTTTTTTGGCTGAAGATATGAAAAAGTTCATATCGGATGCTATATCTATATGGGGACTAGGTCCAAAAATGGATCGATCTTGATTATGTTTGCTAAAGTCTCTTGTATTTTGCAAAAATATATACAAACAAATTCTGAGAAGAATCAGTGCAATATTTTTGTTTTTTAATAGATTTAAGTGAAGATCGGGAAGCAGCTCTATATGGGGCCAAAGGGATCATTTCTTGACTACTCATTAATGGACGTAATGAACGCATACAAAACCCAATTTGAGTAAGATCTATATGACAATTTGGATCTTATGGCAATTTATGTCGATTTCATAGGGGTAATTTGTATGGGGGCTAGGTCTGAACATGGACCGATTCTCACCAATTTCAATAGCGTTCATCCTATGGCAGATAAAAGCTTATATACCAAATTTCATCAAAATATATTCATATTTGCGACCAGCAGTTTGATTACAAGCTTTACATGGACACACAGACGGACGGACGGACGGACATTGTTAAATCAACTCAGAAAGTGATTCTGATTTGATCGGTATAATTAAAGATGGGTCTAGGTCAAATATTTTTGGTTGTTACAAACAGCAGCACAAAGTCATTATACCCAAACCACATAGTGGTATAGGGTATAAAAATATGTTGATACAGCAAAAGTAAATGCTTGGAATGATGAAAAAATTCCAACCGATGTAAGGTGGTTAGAAATATTTAATCACTTTCATACAAATAATATACCGTTCAAAAATATTAACAAAATAGTTGGTTTTGCATTATGCTTACCAGGCACTAATGCTACCACCGAACGAGTATTTGCAGTGGTGAATAAGTATTGGACCACTGAAAAAACGCAGTTAAGCGTGGATACATTAAAAGCGATACTGCAAGTGAAATGTAATTTCTCCTATTCATGTGAAGTTTATTTCTAGTAATGAAGATTTACTAAAAAAAATTCACTCAGCAGAAAAATACGCTTAATTAACGTGTACTTTAAATATTTACATTATTTATGAAATATTGTTATTAGTTTATTTTTATTAAGTATATTTCTTGTAATAAAAAATTAAAAGAATAATAATTTTATTTTATTGTTAATTTTTTGTTTTTTTTTTTATATTAATTAAATGAATAAAATATTTTAATTCGAACAATTAAATAAACTATGAAAATTATGTCCTGAGGAATGCGTTAAGCTTTTTTTATATTTATTTGAACTGGTCCCGGATTTCAGCATAAAATATATGGTCACTTTAGGGATGCCCCTACAGATGCAGTGCGTTGTGTTGATCTCAGGAAAATAGATTATGGGAAGGAGGAAAGTGGGAGTAGTGTTTGCGGATATTTGACTTAAATTTTATTAGATTATAAGTGTCAGGAAAGACCTGAGCGGGGAGTTTATTCCACATACGGCTAGTTCGACTGATAAACGAATTCTCTCTGTAATGCGTTGTACGGTCAACTGGACAATAGACTACAAACGTATGTGATCCACTAGAGAAGCGGATAGAGTGAACTGAAATTCGGGTACTTGGAATAAGTTCACTAATTTCAGAAGAATATTTCCCATGGTAGTAAACCCACATTCCGACGATGTGCTAATGAGTCAATAGAGTTGGATACCCTACTGTCATTAATAAGCATCAACGCCCTCCTTTGAACATGGTCCAGGAACTCCAAAATAGACTTTGAAGCTCCTAGCCATATATATATGGGAATTGTATTCCATTTTCGGTCAACATAATGGAAACTCAGTTCCTGTTGCTAATAACCGAGTAATAAATGTTGAAATAAAAAATAAAACAAAAATAGAGTTTTCAAAATTTACTTCAACCTTTATATGTTCTTGACGAAATCTCATGGGCTGCGTTTGGTCTCACCTGACCAAAAACAACCGATACCAATCAGATGGAAAATTTTGGTATTGGGCCAAACCTTAGACCACACCATACCCAGCCTTTGTAATTCACACTATAAAGCACGGATGCAGTTCTCTTATCGTATAGGAATATATAACACCAGATGGTGTGGGTCCATTTATATGGATCGATGGCATAATGAGAAAGAAAGACTATCTTCGCAATTTGCAAGAGAATTCGCCTTTAGCATCATCAAGGAATGGTTTAGTTCACATGTATTTGGGGTCATGGATTGGCCAGCGCAGAACCCCGATCTCAACCCGATCCAAAATATGTGGGCTTATTTAAAACATCATGATAAAGCACTAGTAACACAGTTATAAAGTTTATTCCAACCATCATATATTTCTCCATTTAATACTTTTATTAGCACCCTGTTATCCATGGTCGTTTTTTTAAATTTCTGAGTCTGAACTCTCTTAATACTGGACATTTTGCCATAAAAGGATATAGTGTTTTCTCTTCGCTCAGATTACATAAAGTATATGCTCTATTATCGTTATTTCCGAAATAATTTGCATTCAGAGGTAATACATCGCATCTGGTTTAAAACATGAATGAAATTTTGTTTTGGCTCCAAATATCTCTGATATATGCTTCGCCAAATCCATGATTTAAATATCTGTAGAAACGCGTATTACTAGCCAATGCCTTCTCTTTATTTTCTTGAATGCTGTTGTTCTTTTGTTCTTTTCTTATCCAACATTTCAGATTTTTCTAAGTTGATCTCCATGTTCCATTGATTGCAATAACTTTCCAAATAATCTATCATTATTTGCATAATAATTATATTATCCGATATCAGCACTATATCATCAGCATAAAGCAGTAGGCGCACATTTATCCCACAAAACGCGATCCAAATAAACGTGTAAATCATTTAGATACGGCGTAAATAGTAGAGGGGATATAACACATCCTTGTCTCACACACGAATAAGTACTAAATTTTTCCGATATTCCATTTCCTGTCCATAATGTTACTTTAGTGTCATTGTAAATGTTTTTAATTAAATTTACCAGTTTTGTTGACAAACCCAACATATGCAATTTGTAAATCAGTAATTTCCTTGGGACTTTGTCAAACGCCGCTTTAAAATCCACAAAAAATGCATACACCTTCTTCTTTTCTTCATATTTTAAATGGACAATCGAAGCTAAATTATAAATATTATCTATAGTTGAGTAGTTTGGTCTAAATCCAGCTTGAAATTCTGTGAGAATGTTATGACTTTCTACATATTGTTGTATTCTTTCGTTAAGTATGCCCATGAATACTTTAGCCACCGAGTTCATAAATGAAATGCATGGCAGTTCAGCATTGCCCTTTTTAAATATTAGGAAAATTTCCACTTCGTTGAACGTTTCATCTATTCTCCCAGTTTCATAAATATTGTTATTAATGTTTTTTAACTTTATGTAGAATTCTGGCGATGCGTTCTTCAGAAATTCGTATGGGACTCTATCAATACCTGGAGTCTTATTTGATTTTGTGTTATTTAAGATTTTGTATATTGTAACGACGAGTTTCCTCCGGTTGCTGGGGTAAGCTCGCGGGGTAGGGATCGTCACAGAAATTTGTTTCTGCCAGTGACCGAGAGTAAAAGGCGGTTTCTAAATGTTTTAAAATTAAGTTTTATTTTTGGCTTACTCTAATGAATAATATAATATTTTGGAACTAACGACCGGGGACGGCGTGTTGCTCCTGTGTGTTGATGTCAACGGCCGACGGTGGCACACTGAGCTTGCCGTCGAGGTTAGCGACCTGGGACGGCACGCTACTACTGCGGTTGACTAGCGACCGGGGACGGCACGCTGATCCTGCCGTTGACTGGTGACCGCGGCGGCGCGTTATAACTGTGGTCGACGCTTACCTGTTGTTGATGCCGGCGACCGGGGACGGCACGCTGATCTTCTTGTTCTTGTCAGCGACCGGGGGCGGCACGCTGATCCCGCTGCTGATGACTAGTGATCGGGGACGGCACGCTAGTCCTGTTGTTGACGTCAGCGACCGGGGACGGCACGCTGATCCTGTTATTGATGTCAGCGACCGGGGACGGCACGCTGATCCTGTTGTTGATGTCAGTGACCGGGGACGGCACACTGATTCTGCTGTTGGTGGTAGCGACCGGGGACGGCACGCTGGTCCTGCTGCTGACTAGTGACCGGGGACGGCACGCTAGTCCTGTCGTTGATGTCAGCGACCGGGGACGGCACGCTGATCCTGCTGTTGATGTTAGCGACCGGGGGTGGCACGCTGATTCTGCTGTTGGTGGTAGCGACCGGGGACGGCACGCTGGTCCTGCTGCTGACTAGTGACCGGGGACGGCACGCTAGTCCTGTCGTTGATGTCAGCGACCGGGGACGGCACGCTGATCCTGCTGTTGATGTTAGCGACCGGGGGCGGCACGCTGATTCTGCTGTTGGTGGTAGCGACCGGGGACGGCACGCTGGTCCTGCTGCTGACTAGTGACCGGGGACGGCACGCTAGTCCTGTCGTTGATGTCAGCGACCGGGGACGGCACGCTGGTCCTGCTGCTGACTAGTGACCGGGGACGGCACGCTAGTCCTGTCGTTGATGTCAGCGACCGGGGACGGCACGCTGATCCTGCTGTTGCTGTTAGCGACCGGGGACGGCACGCTAATCCTGTCGTTGACGTTAGCGACCGGGGACGGCACGCTGTGATCCTGCTGTTGATGTTAGCGACCGGGGACGGCACGCTGGTCCTGCTGCTGACTAGTGACCGGGGATGGCACGCTAGTCCTGTCGTCGATGTCAGCGACCGGGGACGGCACGCTGATCCTGCTGTTGATGTTAGCGACCGGGGACGGCACGCTAATCCTGTCGTTGATGTTAGCGACCGGGGACGGCACGCTAATCCTGTCGTTGATGTTAGCGACCGGGGACGGCACGCTGTTCCTGCTGCTGACTAGTGACCGGGGACGGCACGCTGGTCCTGCTGCTGACTAGTGACCGGGGATGGCACGCTAGTCCTATCGTCGATGTCAGCGACCGGGGACGGCACGCTGATCCTGCTGTTGATGTTAGCGACCGGGGACGGCACGCTAATCCTGTCGTTGATGTTAGCGACCGGGGACGGCACGCTAATCCTGTCGTTGATGTTAGCGACCGGGGACGGCACGCTGATGGACCTTACAGGGTATCCGCAATGACCTTTCAGGATATCTGTCAGGATGTCCGGATATCTCCCAGGACCTCCAAGTATATTAGCCGGGCCTAGGACTCTCAAGGATGTTGAAGGACCTTCCGAGGACCTTCAAGGATGCGTTAAAGGACCTTCTAAGGATGTTGAAGGACCTCCCAAGGATGTTGAAGGACCTTCCAAGGATGTTGAAGGACCTTCCAAGGATGTTGAAGGACCTTCCAAGGATGTTGAAGGACCTCCCAAGGATGTTGAAGGACCTTCCAAGGATGTTGAAGGACCTTCCAAGGATGTTGAAGGACCTTCCAAGGATGTTGAAGGACCTTCCAAGGATGTTGAAGGACCTTCCGAGGATATTAGGAAGTCCTTTAAGGATATTCGCAGGATATTTAAGGACTCACGGGTCCTTCAAAGGATATGAAAAAGGGCGTGTAAGGATACTTACCGACCTTTCTAGGACGTCTGGGGTGTTTGCGAGCACTACTCTTTAACTTTACACTTTTCACTTCACTGCACGACTGTAGCCAACTGATCATGATTTTCCTGTCGTTACGCCTTATATAGTCATAGGTACAATGGAATATTGGAAAGAGAGTAATAGCTTTCTCCCATCTGTAAATTCCCGTATACTCTCTCATAACGGGATATTAATTAATTCCAGAATTCAATAAGTCATAGTTTTAAGGGTTTTAACAAAAGTATAATTCAAAAAATAAGGCATATTAAGTAACAAAAAATAAAGAAAATTCATTTAAATAGGTGTTGGCAGAAACGAGGGACGACTTCTGCCATTACACATGGTCCCCCCCTGGGGTGCGATCAGATGTTGCCATTTCACTTCCGGGGGTCACGACGTCGGGGTACGAACCTCTCCTGGTTGTTGCTTAGCTTGTTCAGCCGTTTCACCACGGCGGCGTGTTGCCGCGTTATATGGATCCGGTATCGGTATCCATCAACCTTGAAGGCTTGATTACCCCGTTTTCCTGGGGCATAGTGACACAGCATGTAGTGGATGTGGGGTCGTAGCAGACCCCGGACCCTTTCCGACAAGTAGTCTTCTGCTATGATGGGGTGATACGGGATTCTTGGTGGTGGTGTCTTTGGCGGCGAATGCCGTGGACTGCCAGGGGGCGTGCCGAGAGGAGTATATGGTCGTCGTGGTGGTGAATAACGTCTAATGCCAGGAGGTGTGCCGGGAGGTGTATACGTTGGCGACTGTTGTGGTGGGGTGGCTTTTCGGGTGTTTGTCAGTCTCGGATTGACCCGTGCCTCCTTTTTTTGAACCGGTTGGTACCTCCTTGACGCTCTCTACTTCCGGGGGAAAAATCGGGGTTGGCCTCGACGTGGCTGACGAGGATGATGTATCCGAGGAGGATGAAGAGGTGGATGAGGATGATGTGTTTGATGAAGATGACGTAGTGGATGATGCCGGTGATGGCGGGCACAATGTGGTGGTTGGTCTTCCCGATGATGAGTGCGACGTCTGGGACGACGAGATCTCGTGGCTTTGGACCGGGGAATCGCTGGTCAGCCCCCCCTCTAGATGGGGTGTCTCTTCCCGATCGTACCTCAGTTGCTTCGGTATGCGCCATGGGGAGACCTGGGGGGATGGCTGAGGTGTCGGTGCCTCGTCGCTAGAGATGTAGATGATATCCCCTTCGTCCTCCGACATGGTCTTCGTGGGAGCGGGCGTGTATCGTTCCCCAATCGCGCGGCGAATCTCCTCCGTGGTTAAACGTTTTACCGTGACGACACAACGTGGCCATGGTTGATCGGCGACTTCTCTGGGTCGACTCGGTCCGGCGGGCCTCAACTCTATATGTGTGTTCCACCACGGTTGCAACGCATCCTGGACAATGTGGCATAGGCGTTCGCCATTCGTCGGCCTAAGGCCGACCCCTGCCTCTCGATCTAAGCGGTTCGCAAGTGAGTTGTCCTTTCTTCTTTGGTCCATTGAAGTCTTCAAAAATTCGTTTCGGGTATCTATGGGGTTGGGGTGTGATGTATTGTAGTGTGGATGATCGGATGCGGTTAGTGTTAATGAATGATCTGTAGAAGATAGATGAG
This sequence comes from Cordilura impudica, assembly GCA_963682025.1. Taxonomy (NCBI): domain Eukaryota; kingdom Metazoa; phylum Arthropoda; class Insecta; order Diptera; family Scathophagidae; genus Cordilura; species Cordilura impudica. Next base: position 305,635,562 of record OY821518.1, read on the forward strand.
AGTGTACATGTAGTGTGTGGAACGGCGGAAGGATTCAGACTATTAATGACAGTATATAGATGTTAATGAATGATTGGTGGAAAATAAATGAGGATGAGTATGGGGTATGGTGGAGGTGTGTATGTGAATGAGTGGTAATGATTGATCTGAGGTAAATGAAGATGTGTATGTGGTGCGTGGCATGACTGAAATATCTAGAGCTTTGATGACGTATATGTAAAGGAGCGGCATTAGGCGTTACATGTTATATCCCCGCATGTCTGTGGTGAGTCCGCGAAGAAGGGTTTAATTTCGCTTAAATGTGCGGTCCTTATGTCGTTGGCCTCTTGGCCTCTGAGCTGGACTATTACTGGTGACGGAAAATTCACTACTTCATAGGGGCCGGCAAACTTTGGGGCTAGCTTGGCGGCAAAATTTTCCGTTGCTTTTGATAATGGATGCTGGCGAACCAGGACCAAGTCACCTATCTTTGGGGTCCAAGGTCGCCGGCGTAGGTTATAATGCCTCCGCTGATCCTGGGCGGACCTACCGAGTTGATGTCGAACAATTTTGAATATCTCGACTAGTTCATTCGCTTTCTCCTCGGGGTTTCGTCGTTGGGCACCCGTACCGGTTACCATCTCATCATACAAGGCCTTGGGTAGTCGCGGTTCTCTTCCCTGTACCAGATATGCTGGACTGTATCCCGTCGACTCCGAGCGGCTCGTATTAATAGCTAATGTGATTTCCGGCAATTGATCATCCCACTGAGTATGGTTGTTTCGGACCAATTGAGCGATCATGGTCTTCACCGTGCGATTTGCTCTCTCCGTGGGGTTTTCCTGTGGGCAGTAAGGTGCTGTGAACTGTTGCCGGACGCCAATTTCCTGGAGGTACTTCTGTAGTTCGCGGCTGATGAATTGGCTGCCATTATCCGTGATCAAAACCTTCGGGGTACCAAACCTAGCCAGAATTCTTTCCCGGAAGGCTTTAACGACGCCTTGGGCCGTAGCCTTGCGGAGTGGTACGAGTTCGACCCATTTGGAGAACCGATCAAAGAAGACCAGGAGCATGTTGTTGCCATGTTTGGTTCGAGGTAGTGGTCCAACGAAATCCGTGCAAACTGTGGCCCACGGTTCCTCGGGAATTGTTATTAACATTTCGCCAGCTGGTGCCGCTTGACTTGGCTTGTATCTTTGGCAGGACTCGCAACTCCGGACAAATCGAGCCACATCCCGAAACATTCCTGGCCAGTAGTACCGGTCACTTACCCGATGGATAGTCTTTCGTACACCTAAGTGTCCAGCGGCAGGTTGGCTGTGGTTCTCCTGGAGCACTCGTTGCCGCAACGGGGTGGCGACACACAACTTCCAAGGGGTGCTATCGTCGTCGTTGGGATGTGTGGGTATATGCCGGAATAGTTGGTTACCCACGATCGAATAGTCTGAGTACTTTTCGGGTTGTCGCTGAACCTCTTCTCTCTTGCGTCGGAGCCAATTACAATCCGCGGGGCTGCTGTTGGGTTCGTCCACAACTCGTTGTAGCATCTCTACTGGCTGTCGGGACAAAGCATCTGCGACTACGTTATTCTTGCCTTTGCGATACTGGACAGTGAAATTGAATTGTTGTAACTCCAGAGCCCATCGCGCCAACCGTCCCGTGGGGTTGTCGATAGAATTTAGCCATTTTAACGACAGATGATCGGTGATGACATGAAAGCGGTACCCCTCTAGATACGGCCTCATCTTCCTGATTTCCCAGATTATGGCGAGACACTCTTTCTCGGTGGCGGTGTAATTCCGTTCTGCACTATTAAGGCTCCGACTAGCATATGCAATAACACGTTCCCTTTCTTCCAGATCCTGTGTCAAAACGGCCCCTAGCCCGTAGTCGCTAGCATCTGTCTGTAGTTTGAAGGTTTGGGAAAAATCCGGACAGGCCAATACGGGTGCTTCGGTCAGCTTCGCCTTTAAAAGCTCGAATGCTGTCTGTTGTTCCTCTGTCCACCTCCAATGCTTGCCCTTCTTAAGAAGTGTAGTGAGGGGTTGTGCAATAGCAGCGAAATCGGGGACAAAGCGTCGGTACCAGGAGGCTACCCCCAAGAATCTTCTGGTTTCTCGTATATTTTTCGGTGCCGACATCTCTCTGATAGCAGCAACCTTGTCGGGATCGGTCTGTATGCCTGCTCCACTGACCACATGGCCGAGGTATTTCGTCTCTCTCTTAAAGAATTCGCACTTGTCGGGGTTAATCTTAAGGTTGGCGGCACGGAGGCGTCGAAATACCTCTCTCAAGTTGGCCAGATGGTCGTCTAGTGTTTTCCCCGTGACAATGATGTCATCTAAGTAGGCGAATGCGAATGGTTCTAGGTCTGGTCCGATGACACTGTCGAGTGCTCTCTGGAACGTAGCCGGTGCGGAGTGTAGTCCGAATGGCATCACCCGCCATTGGTATAACCCCCGGCCAGCGACGGTGAAAGCGGTGTATTTCTTGCTGTCTTCCTCCAAAGGGATTTGCCAGTATCCATCCTTCAAGTCGAGACTGCTGACGTATCGGGCATCCCTCAACCGATCCAAGATGGTCGCGATTCGTGGGAGTGGGTATGCGTCGGGATCAGATTTGCTGTTGAGGTGGCGGAAATCGATACACAATCTCCAGGTACCATTTTTCTTTGGTGCTAGCGTGATAGGGGAGCTGTACGCGCTTCTAGATGGTTCGATGCACCCATTCGCCAGTAGTTCGTTCACCTTGGTGTCGATTATAGCCTGCATGGCTGGATTGCGTGGAGCGTACCTAATCTTAAAGGGGCGATCATCTGTCATTACGATTCGGTGTCGTGCTGCGGTGGATAACCCATGCAACTCCCGGAACTTTTGTAGCTCCTTTTCTATGAAAGTTAGTATTTTCTTTTGGTCCTCTGGACTATGTTCACTTACCGGTAAATGTCCGTTGGCGGTCTCTGTTGCTTCACCTAGGTTTGGCCCCTCGTCTCGGGATGGAACCTTCTCGGGGACAGCTGAGCTTACCGGGGTGGGCGGTGACGTCAGGTGACGGTTTATCTCGCCGCCTTCCGGCGAAGAATTGGCTTGAGAAGTTCGTTGAAACTTGCAGGTGAGTCCGGCGCATATAACTTTGGTCGCGCACTTCTCCAAGAAATCCAATCCGAGGATGAGGTCTTCCGTGGTATCGCGCATGACTAAGACCTCGGTGTTTATACGTCGGTGTCCCAGGGTGATGTCGAGATCGAGCGCATGGTTGATCCGTTTTCGGGATCCGTCGGCTAGGGTCACCTCCGATTCGTATGGTCGTAAGTTGGCGGCATTTGGTAGAGTGTTGGCCACGCCTTGGCTGATGAAACATCTGGTGGCCCCTGTATCGATGGTGGCACCAATCACCCGGGTCCCTATCCGGACGTTGGCCACCAGCTTAGTAGACATATATTTGAGGGACGTTCTTAATTTTGAGGGTAGTCGTTCTGCGGACCCGTACCCCCTCGTTCGATACGGCCCCGGCGATCGTTTCCCGGTTGTCGGCAACACTGGATGGTTCGCACGTCTAGTGTACCGCATTCCCAACAAAATATGACCCGTGGGTTTTTGCACCGTGTGGAGAAGTGGCCCGCTTGGCCGCAATTGCGGCAGGCATTCTGGGGGTTGGTGATATTCTCCCGTCGACCCTGGATGTTTTCCTCTGGGGTTATTAGTCGGTGTTGTTCCCGGGGATGTTGAGGTGTTGGGGAGATACATTCAAGATCCGCCGCCATTTCTAAGAGCTCGTCCAAGTTGTTGAAATCCTTACGTCGGATGTACCAAAGATATTCGGGAAGCGCGTTCCGGAATATTCGTTCCAGCTTTTCTCTTTCTGAGTAGCCAGTGTGCCTCATCAAATTTTGCATATCGAGCGTATAATGCCCGAAAGGTTCACGAGGTCGCTGGTGCCGTTTCCTGACCTCATCTTCCAGCCGTTCGAAATACCGCGGGGGTAAAAAGAACCTGAGGAAGTCCTTTTTGAACCGTTCCCACTCTTGCCACTGTCGGTTGTTGTTCCGAAACCAGATTAATGCCCTGCCTGTAAGGACTTCGGGCATCATGTTTGGTAGAAGGTCGAGGTCGACAGCGTACATCTTTGCGAGTTCCTCGATCCTTTCTGTGAATTCCAAAGGCGCACCTTCCCCATTAAATTTAACTCCCCATTTTCTGACCTGATCCGCAGCTGCTTTAAGGTCGGGGGTGTCCCGCGGCGCGGTTGACGGACTGGGGTTGACGTTGTGTCCCAAAGTGTCCTCCGGTGGGGTAAGTTGGGGCTCGGTGGGTATACTGACCGGCTGCATTGTCCTTGGGGTAACAGGCCTGCCCTCGGCGCCGGTAGCGGATGATTCGTGCTTGGTTTGTAGCTGTAAGAGTCTCTGTACTATCTCCGGTTTATTTTCTCCGCCAATAAATTGACTCAATCGTTTCCGCAGTTCCTCCACGTTGCCAGCGCTTGTAAGGCCAAACTCGTTGAGGTATGCCGTCAGCTCCTCCTTCCGTAAGGAGTACACCCAGGATGAACGCAACATGATTCGTTCTGATGAGGATGGTGCCTTCTGCACCAGACCTGTAAAACCTTTCTCTCCTGTTTATGGATCGTATGAAGCATTAACTCTCGGTCCCTGCTCGGGCGCCACTGTAACGACGAGTTTCCTCCGGTTGCTGGGGTAAGCTCGCGGGGTAGGGATCGTCACAGAAATTTGTTTCTGCCAGTGACCGAGAGTAAAAGGCGGTTTCTAAATGTTTTAAAATTAAGTTTTATTTTTGGCTTACTCTAATGAATAATATAATATTTTGGAACTAACGACCGGGGACGGCGTGTTGCTCCTGTGTGTTGATGTCAACGGCCGACGGTGGCACACTGAGCTTGCCGTCGAGGTTAGCGACCTGGGACGGCACGCTACTACTGCGGTTGACTAGCGACCGGGGACGGCACGCTGATCCTGCCGTTGACTGGTGACCGCGGCGGCGCGTTATAACTGTGGTCGACGCTTACCTGTTGTTGATGCCGGCGACCGGGGACGGCACGCTGATCTTCTTGTTCTTGTCAGCGACCGGGGGCGGCACGCTGATCCCGCTGCTGATGACTAGTGATCGGGGACGGCACGCTAGTCCTGTTGTTGACGTCAGCGACCGGGGACGGCACGCTGATCCTGTTATTGATGTCAGCGACCGGGGACGGCACGCTGATCCTGTTGTTGATGTCAGTGACCGGGGACGGCACACTGATTCTGCTGTTGGTGGTAGCGACCGGGGACGGCACGCTGGTCCTGCTGCTGACTAGTGACCGGGGACGGCACGCTAGTCCTGTCGTTGATGTCAGCGACCGGGGACGGCACGCTGATCCTGCTGTTGATGTTAGCGACCGGGGGTGGCACGCTGATTCTGCTGTTGGTGGTAGCGACCGGGGACGGCACGCTGGTCCTGCTGCTGACTAGTGACCGGGGACGGCACGCTAGTCCTGTCGTTGATGTCAGCGACCGGGGACGGCACGCTGATCCTGCTGTTGATGTTAGCGACCGGGGGCGGCACGCTGATTCTGCTGTTGGTGGTAGCGACCGGGGACGGCACGCTGGTCCTGCTGCTGACTAGTGACCGGGGACGGCACGCTAGTCCTGTCGTTGATGTCAGCGACCGGGGACGGCACGCTGGTCCTGCTGCTGACTAGTGACCGGGGACGGCACGCTAGTCCTGTCGTTGATGTCAGCGACCGGGGACGGCACGCTGATCCTGCTGTTGCTGTTAGCGACCGGGGACGGCACGCTAATCCTGTCGTTGACGTTAGCGACCGGGGACGGCACGCTGTGATCCTGCTGTTGATGTTAGCGACCGGGGACGGCACGCTGGTCCTGCTGCTGACTAGTGACCGGGGATGGCACGCTAGTCCTGTCGTCGATGTCAGCGACCGGGGACGGCACGCTGATCCTGCTGTTGATGTTAGCGACCGGGGACGGCACGCTAATCCTGTCGTTGATGTTAGCGACCGGGGACGGCACGCTAATCCTGTCGTTGATGTTAGCGACCGGGGACGGCACGCTGTTCCTGCTGCTGACTAGTGACCGGGGACGGCACGCTGGTCCTGCTGCTGACTAGTGACCGGGGATGGCACGCTAGTCCTATCGTCGATGTCAGCGACCGGGGACGGCACGCTGATCCTGCTGTTGATGTTAGCGACCGGGGACGGCACGCTAATCCTGTCGTTGATGTTAGCGACCGGGGACGGCACGCTAATCCTGTCGTTGATGTTAGCGACCGGGGACGGCACGCTGATGGACCTTACAGGGTATCCGCAATGACCTTTCAGGATATCTGTCAGGATGTCCGGATATCTCCCAGGACCTCCAAGTATATTAGCCGGGCCTAGGACTCTCAAGGATGTTGAAGGACCTTCCGAGGACCTTCAAGGATGCGTTAAAGGACCTTCTAAGGATGTTGAAGGACCTCCCAAGGATGTTGAAGGACCTTCCAAGGATGTTGAAGGACCTTCCAAGGATGTTGAAGGACCTTCCAAGGATGTTGAAGGACCTCCCAAGGATGTTGAAGGACCTTCCAAGGATGTTGAAGGACCTTCCAAGGATGTTGAAGGACCTTCCAAGGATGTTGAAGGACCTTCCAAGGATGTTGAAGGACCTTCCGAGGATATTAGGAAGTCCTTTAAGGATATTCGCAGGATATTTAAGGACTCACGGGTCCTTCAAAGGATATGAAAAAGGGCGTGTAAGGATACTTACCGACCTTTCTAGGACGTCTGGGGTGTTTGCGAGCACTACTCTTTAACTTTACACTTTTCACTTCACTGCACGACTGTAGCCAACTGATCATGATTTTCCTGTCGTTACGCCTTATATAGTCATAGGTACAATGGAATATTGGAAAGAGAGTAATAGCTTTCTCCCATCTGTAAATTCCCGTATACTCTCTCATAACGGGATATTAATTAATTCCAGAATTCAATAAGTCATAGTTTTAAGGGTTTTAACAAAAGTATAATTCAAAAAAATAAGGCATATTAAGTAACAAAAAATAAAGAAAATTCATTTAAATAGGTGTTGGCAGAAACGAGGGACGACTTCTGCCATTACAATATTTCATCAATACCAAATTACTACCAATCTATCAATCTTTAGCGTTGCTGCATAGTGCATAGTTAAAAGTGTATTAAAATAGTTTTTGAATTCATTTGCTCCTATTTGAACACCAATTTGAAAATTTGTTTTGCCACTTTCCACCAATCTTTTGCATTATATGTAATGTTTAATTTTTGCTCCATTTGTAATTGATATTCTTTCTTCATTCTCTCATATAAAAATCTATAATTATTTTCTCTTGTACGTAGTAGGTTTTGTCTTCGGTACAATTGGTTCTTTTAAATGCATTCAACATTTCAAAGGTTTTTTCTCTAGCTATTATTTTCCATTTGTTTGTTTGTTGACATTATTATAATATTTATTAATATAACATTTTCCAAAGACAGTACTGCAAATATGGTTAAAATATTGGCTAAACAAAAAAATGGTCTTAAAATTTGCCACATAAACGCACAGAGTCTCGCAAGGAAAATTGACGAGTTTCGGCACATTTTTGAAAATTCTGGTGTGGATATTGTATGTGTATCTGAAACCTGGTTTGACGAATCTATCACAGATACTTTGGTATCAGTAGACGGCTACAAACTTTATAGAGCTGACAGAGCAGATGGGTACGGAGGAGTAGGCATTTATGTCAGAAGTGGATTAATTAGCAAAGTTAAACGCAGAATTGGTAATGAAAATGATAAAGTAGAACATTTATTTTTAGAATTGTGTGCAGCTGGAGGCAAGATTCTTATTGGTAGTGTTTATAGACCAAATCGTAATATAGACCTTGGGAATTTCTATAAAATGTTGGCGGAAGATTTTATACCTTTTTATGATAATATTATATTAACTGGGGACTATAATTCAAACCTGCTGGAAAACTGTAGTATGGTCGAAAATATGAAATCTCTTGGTCTTACGCCCGTGAACACGCATATACCAACATATTTCACTACCGTTAACAACTCATTACTAGATTTATTCTTCGTCTCTGATGAAGCAAACACACTGATGTATGACCAACTATCTGCACCTGGTTTTTCTAAACACGACCTAATCTTTATAACCTATGATATTCCTTTAGAAGTTCCTAAGAAAACAATAGAATTCAGAGACTTCAAAAACACAAATTTCACTCAGTTGGAGGAAGCGTGTTGCCAAATCGATTGGAACTCGATATACTTTATGTTATCTGTAGATGATCAGCTGGCCTTCTTGGAACACCATGTCTCAGCCTTATATAATATTATTGTTCCGATCAAAGTAAAAACAATAAGCAAGCCACAAACACCATGGTTTACAGCGGAAATTAGAAAACTTATAGAAAATCGTGATAAAGCCTTTTTCCGATGGAAGCGGTTTAAAACAAACGCACTTCATGAACTTTATCGCACAACCAGAAAAATTGTCAATAAATAAGGAAAGCTAAGGCCACATACTATGCTGAAAAGTTTTCAACATCAATTAATGCAAAAAAAAACATGGAAAACAATTAGAGAAATTGGGGTTGGAAAGAGGAAGGGTATAGAAGAAAATTTCATATCAAACCCTAATGAAATTAACGAGAATTTTATTAATATTCCAATGCCTCAAGCTGATCACTCATATTATGGCAACTATACCCCTAATTATGTCCCACAAACCCTTTTTTCATTTGACTGCGTTAGTCCCTTCGATGTACTTAAGAGCTGTCAATCTATAAAATCTAATGCAATAGGAATTGACGGTATTCACCCTACTTTTCTAAAAATGCTGCTTCCCTTCATTTTGCCGTATATCACGCACATTTTTTATAAAATAATTACGGTGAGTGATTTTCCCCAACGATGGAAACAAGCTAAGATCTTACCTGTACCAAAGTCGGCAACTGAATATCGGCCCATAGCTATATTACCATATCTGTCGAAGGCATTTGAACGGCTCCTTCATTATCAAATAACGTCCTTCATAAATGATAATAACCTGCTTACCGACCGTCAATCTGGGTATCGTGCCAAACACAGCTGTATTACTGCTTTAGCTGATGTAACAGAAGATATAAGGAGAGATATTGATGATGGCCGCGTGGTAATATTAGTGCTGTTAGACCATTCAAAAGCTTTCGATACGGTGGATCACACAGTTTTGCTACAATAGCTTAAAAACATGATGCACTTTTCACCAACTTCTGTTGCACTTATGAAGTCTAACCTAGTAAATCGTTCGCAATGCATAGAAACTAATAAAATTGCATCGACGTTCCTTCCTGTGGTAAGAGGTGTACCACAGGGTTCTATCCTTGGTCCCCTCCTTTTCTCAATTTATGCTTCTGATCTACCTAAACAGTTAATTCACTGCAATATAAGAATGTATGCTGATGACGTACAGCTATATATTAGCAGCAAGAAAGAAAAAATTGAAGATTGCAGTAGAAATTTGAATGATGACTTAGAACGTGTTTCTCGTTGGGCAGCTGAAATGGACTGAGTCTCAATCCACAAAAAACAAAGTGTATTTTGTTGCGTAACAGATTGACAAGAATCTCAGACAATCTAAACATATATATAAATGATCAACAAATCGAAATCGTTGAACGAGCAAAAAATTTGGGTGTTATCTTTAATAAAACATTGACTTGGTCAGACCATGTCGCTGCTGCCTGTGGTAAAACGTATTCGATGTTACGAACACTTTGGCCTACCCAATATTGTACACCAATTAATATACGCTTGCTACTTGTAAAGACATACTTAATACCAACACTACTATATGCATGTGAAATATTTGCAAGTTGCGATACTAAAAGTAAGTCCAGGCTAAATATAACGTTTAACAATATCGCAAGATACGTTTACGGGCTCAGAAGGTTCGATCAAATTTCATCTTATTCAAAGCAAATTTTCGGTGTCAATTTTGATGACTTATTAAAAATAAGATGTCTTACTTTTTTACACAAAATAATTAGTAACCAGAGACCAGAATATCTTTATAACCGATTGCGTTTTAGTAGGCTTCGGAGAAATAACAATTTAATTCAATTTCGGCACCATACGTTTGTATCTGAATGGCAGTTTTTCATACATGCAGCACTTCTTTGGAATGGTTTACCTTCTACAATTAAAGGAATCAGCAACGGCTCAATTTTCAAAAAGAAAATTTTACAACAATACATTTAGAAAATTTTTATTTTTTTTTACAATGCACATATACTAACTTGCTGTTAACAAATATATATTGAAAATTTTTACTGTATACTTTTTATTTGTTTTTTAAATTCTATATGCCACTTATAAATATCTATTATTTGTATATAAATCAATATTTTGTTTTTTATTATTAATATTTAATATTGTCACAGTAATGTTAAGTTGTATTGTAAATCAAACTCCAACTAACATATTTAAACCTGTTCTGTTTTGAAGATTTCATATCTTGTCGAACAGGATACCAAATTTAAATTTAAATAAATAAATAAATAAATATTTGTTAAATTATTTAAGTTTCTTATATTTCCTTGATTTTTTGCACAACTAAGATTGTGATTAAGTTTTTGAGTGTATGTGATCTTTTCGGAGTCTTTCCATTTAATCTTTGCCAATAAGTTCAAGACATCTCTATTATCGTAAGTAATATTTATTTTAATTTTCAATGGCATATGATCAGACCAAATCTTTTATTGCACCTCAAACTTTTCAATTATATCCAAAGTTTCAAGTGATGTGACACAAATGTCATTGACCGAATTACCTACTGTGCTAACAAACGTATATGTAGCTACCATCTTCGTCTCCTGTCGTTCGTCCATTTAGCACCACTAGACCATAATCATCACAAAATTCCATAAAACTCCTTCCTTTTGCATTACGTCTTTTGATTTTCTAGTATCCGAACCGTTAGTGAAATTGCAATATGTTGGATCTAAGTATTGTTGTAAATTCGCAATAACGTTGATATCGCCTACCAATATAATATTTGGTTCAGATGTTTCTCTAAAATATTCTCTCACTACTTGAAATTTAAAATTCCAATGTTCTCCACTCATATACACCGGTATTATAATCAACTTCTTTTTCTCTGTATTATGATAATATCTAAACCATTTAAGTTTTGGAAAATATGTTTTATACCCATTTCTCTTAAACTCTTTTTTATGCCATATACACAACTACCATTTGCTCTTCCAAATCTACCTAAACGCATTGCTAGTTTCCAGTGTAAATCGAAATCTTTAAAGTAATTTTTCCATTGATCCGTCCGTTCTTCAACTACATGTGTTTCAAATAAGGCAAACATTTCACAATGACTAACGTATTCAAAAAACTCAGGAAACAGATATTTATTACTAAGACCATGAATATTATATTATATTATATTTGACGACGTTGGAGCCAGACTGATCTACGGCACAAAAGCAAGTTTCTGAGAAAATTAAGGAAACGCGTTACGCGGTGTTGTGAGATACCTATGGGGTTTTTATTCTTTTTTTTAGTTAAATGTACTTCTGATGAGTATGAAATGTATTAGGAACAAGTTTTATCTATATAGTTTATTTAATAAAGCAAATATTCGTATTTTTGCGAAGAACAAATTACTTAGATCACTATGGCACTGCACAAATTTGAAATATATATTAAAAATGTAGGTAGTTGTAAGGGAAAAACAATGTACTTTGACATCATAAGATAAGCCACATCTTAATTATCACCTAACACAGCAGGTTATAAGTTTTCATAATCTAGTGCTTCCTGTGATGATGGATGGGAGGCACGAATTTTAGAATTTTTCCTATATCTTGAATTTTTTGATACGGTATTACTCTGGTTGTGGGGGCTTTTTCCGGTATATAATTCTTCAGGTTTAAAAAAAGTTTCGGAATCCATATCATTTGGTTTCAGATCAACCGTTTATCTTTCGCATCTTGGAAATTTTCGCGCCTTCCCTTAATATAATCTGGTACTCTTTAAATAGTATTGTGAGGCTTTCAAAATCAAGGAATTTTTATACCCTATACCACTATGTGGTTTGGGTATAATGACTTTGTGCTGCTGTTTGTAACAACCAAAAATATTTGTCCTAGACCCATCTTTAATTATACCGATCGAATCAGAATCACTTTCTGAGTTGATTTAACAATGTCCGTCCGTCCGTCCGTCCGTCCGTCCGTCTGTGTGTCCATGTAAAGCTTGTAATCAAAATGCAGGTCGCAAATATGAATATATTTTGATGAAATTTGGTATATAAGCTTCTATCGGCCATGGGATGAACGCTATTGAAATTGGTGAGAATCGGTCCATGTTCAGACCTAGCCCCCATACAAATTACCCATATGAAATCGACATAAATTGCCATAAGATCCAAATTGTCATATAGATCTTACTCAAATTGGGTTTGTATGCGTTCATTACATCCACTAATGAGTAGTCCAAAAATGATTCCTTTGACCCCATATAGAGCTGCTTCCCGATCTTAACTTAAATCTATTAAAAAACAAAAATATTGCACTGATTCTTCTCAAATTTTGTTTGTACATATTTTTGCAAAATACAAGAGACTTTACCAAACATGATCAGGATCGGTCCATTTTTGGACCTAGTCCCTTTATATATATAGCATCCGATATGAACTTTTTCATATCTGCAGCCAAAAAAATTAATAAAAATCCCACTCTAATTTGGTTATGCTTATTTTCTATATCGAAGTAGTTGGACCGAAAGATAGGGTCTCTAAACCATGGTATAGGGTATCATATAGTCGGTCTAGACCGACTATAGTTTTCTTACTTGTTTTTTATATCCCGTACTTCAAAGGGTTTTTGTTTTCTGAAGTCACGGACGAGCTTCATCCAATCTTCTGGTGTATAGATATCAGACTTTTTTTTTTGTTCTCGAGTATAAAAGAGAAGTCGGTGTCGTAAGGCAGGTAAGTATGGCCACTGACGAGATGGTGTATGGTGATCGTTTCTAGATATGGCGATTTATTAACCAGAAACATCATAAAGTGCAAAACATTCCAGTTTCTGGTTTAACCAGAGCAACAGTCGCTAAAAAAACATAGAGACGGTGTCTGGCACGGAATCTTCAAGAAAGTAGTGCAGTGAGGACATAATTTCTTGAGAGCCTCTAGCCCCACAATATTCTGGCCACATATTCATTACGATTTTTTCTCCTTCCTTTATATAAGCATGAATCCCAAAGTTAAGCATTTGCAGTTGTCTTAAATAATAAACTTCTCCAGCGTTCAAATAAGGAAGAGGCAGGGTTCGCTCTAGGTCAAAAGTAGCTACTAATAAAGATTCATCAGTTTTCACTTTACCTTTACAGTCATTTAATATGTTTTGTACTTCTCCTGCAAGTTTAATATGTTCATCTTTTTGCACTCTTATGGCTATGCATTTTGCTAGATCTTCTTCAGATTTTATTGAGATATCAAGCATATCACAGGTTGTAAATGTTTTGACGTAGGCATTTTTTTCACTATTGGTTTTCCTTCTGACTCGCATTTTGCTTTAAAAAGTTCATAAATTTTGTTCATTGAAAGGTCTGGGCGTAAATATTGACGCGTTGATCGTCTTTCTCCATAGTGACTTACATATTTTGGAAAACAATTACTATGGTCCCTAATCCATGTCAACTTTTCATCAGATAGCTTGCTAGGAGGTACATGTTATCCTCTCATCTCCCTTTTCGCAATTCCAGAAACAGAATTTTTTATAACTTAATGTTAGATATTTGCATGACTTTTAAAAAGAAACTTTTGCGTAATCTTTTATCAAATAGTATGACTTGGCGTACATAATTTATGCGGCTAGGATTTTGAGCAGGTTGTCTTTCCTTACGGCGTTTTGGTTTTAAAATCTTTACGACGCTGCACAGCCATGTTGTTTGAGCGTCCCATGAAGTGAGCCGGTAAAATATTTCGTGTGTGTTTTTTTTTTTTGTTTTCAGATGAAACCTGCTCACTGTATATGAACCTACACTTACATACAACTGTGTAAATTGTTTGGCCGGTGCAACATTACCTCGTACATTGGTATATTCTTTGCCTGCTGTTCTTTTTCGCTTCCTTAATTTTGACCCAATTGTCGAAATTTCGAACTCTTTTTCTTCCTCTGACACGTTCATCGAAATCTGGATTGTCTATTTCCCCGAAATTACCATTAGGACCCTCTGGATTTGCTCTGACTTCTTCATTATCTATAAATAATAGCATCAGCTGTAACCCACACCAGAAGCACAGAAGCAGCACATACATACATACCATCATTGATTTCTAATTCTGTGGAGCTTTCTTGATTTTTCTCTGGATGGTAAGAAGAATAATCACTTGAAAAATCACCATTCGTAGTTGAATGTCATAATATTCACAATTCCAGCGTAACACTTTTTCAATTAAAATATTTAAGAATAAGACAATAGATAATCGCAAGTGTAAATCAATACGACTTTGAATTTTTTATTTTTTTTTTTTTTGACGTACTTGGTTGTTGTTGCCAATTTAAAAAATATGCAGAAATGCAATATTCAGTTTTGTTGAATAATAGTATATAAACGTAGATATGATATAAAAAAATTGGTAATAACACGATAATGTATTGTTTCTTTATTGCACTTAGATCCCTTTGGTTTTCCATAAACGGTAACAACTCTTATAAAATTCGGACCATAATGATTTAAGTGCACTTCATTACTTAGATCATTATGTCATGCCTATACTTTGCAGACCGCACTAATTCTATAGTGAGATGTTGCGATTTCTCAAGAATAAAAGCGCTGAAGAGCAATTACATAAGTGTGGCATGGAAGAATTATGAATTTTTTATACCATTGTGTAATAATATAATTTTTGATAAAAATGTCGCTTAGATCAGTCTGGCTCCAACGTCGTCATTTGAATTTTGAGTATTTTTCACAAGCGATATTTTGGATATATTTTTATTACAATCGTTACTAGTGCTTTTATTTATATAAGTTTTCAGTTTTTTAAATTTAATTTGTTTAATAATTCATTGCAATTAACATTGACGTTGCCACACAGTTCCCTTAACATCGAAATACCATCTCGCTTGTCACATACTAATTTTTTCTCTTTATCAAACTTAAACCACTTATCTTCAATTTTCATTCTTTCATCACGAACTACAATGAAATGTTTTCGTCTCCCAACTTGTATATCTCTTCTTAATTGCAACAGCACTACCTTATTAGTACCCTTTAATATGATTGTTTTGCTGATAACATCCCCGACATTTTCCTCCGACTGATATTCGACCAACACTGTCATTTCTTTCAAGTAGCTTTTTGCAGATTTTATTCCACTAGTGTCTTCCAACTTTTAAACTACTCAAATATATGTAAAAAGTGCAATATGTAGAATGTAGAAACTATTCATCACATATGACAACTATTATGATACTGAGAATATTGGAAATTATAAGTATAAATGCAAAAATATTAAAAAATTCAAAAATAACGATTGTTTGTTTGGACAGTTGTATCTTCTGAAATTAATACGACGTAAAAGCTGTACGGTATGAAAACTGATTCTTAACCACACTGCTCGTAGGCCTAACTTTAGGTGAGTGTGTTAAAGAGCTGACCAAAAAGTGAAAGTACGAGTGCATGTGAGATAGACGCAGGTTCCAACCTCACGGCCGCCCTAAGTGGAAACATTTCATATAGAAACAATCTATTCAATTAAAACAACAATTTATTACAATTTTCAATAAATCGCTGATGAAGGCTGAAATGCCTGAAACCGGTCCGATTAGGAATACAGCGTAGTTATGAATTTTTGAAATATATGCTTTCTTCTTCTCTACCACTCACCATTGTAAGACATTGTTGTTTCTTCACCAACTTCTAGTGGAACCTAACAAAAATAACAGTTGTTCTATGAAGAACAAGTATTACCAATCCCAATCATACTAGAAGTATGATTAAACTTTCATAGTAAAAAAATTTTTAAAATACATATTCCTCGATTCGATGTTAATTTTTCCATACCTTGTTTACAACAGATCAAAAATAGTCTTATTGTGTTTATTTATACGATAAACTAACTATGTACATTGTAACAGGCAGTTAAATGTCAGATTTGTTCATATTGTACACTCAACCAACCAGCTTATCAGTTTGAAGTAATCTCAAAAATTCTTTGTACTCAAACTCGGTCAAATGAGATAACATACAACTAGATTGCAACAACAAATAACGCTTTTGGTATATGTATATGAATAAGAAATCATATTCCGACAATCCAAATTCAGATCTGAAATGCATAAATATTTATATTATAAATCACAAATTTGATTGATATTTAGATAGTACCAGGCATATTATGTAGCCTGGCCAATAAAATAACTAAAGTAGTTTTTTTCATATAAGTTTTAGTAAGTACGTACAAGCACATGTTACCTAAAAGATAAGTAATTAATACAAAGTTAAAAGAAATAAAGATTGTTACACAATTCTGTACAGTATGGTCTCGTTAAAACGTTTACCAAGTATCACACTTTTGAAAATACCAATATATATGTATTTTGAATGTTTTTACAAACAATATAAAATATGTATAAAGTATGTAAATCAAAATGTATTATTTTCTAATTTATTTAAAAAACACATTATCTTTATTATACTATACACCAACACTGTGGTAAGGGTATGAGTTTGTACTGATATTTGTAACTAAAAAAAATTAACCTACACCCATTTTTTATTATACTGAACTACTCTGAATCATTTTCTGAGTCTTAATTCGAAAAAGAAAATGTACGAACAAATGCAAAAATTTTTTCAGATTTGAATACATTTGCACCACCCGAAAGTGATGTTAATGGAATGTTTAATTGTATCAATATGAATTTTAACCAAACATTTATGTATACTAGCAGATTCCAGCCCTCGAAATTCAAATGCAAATTCTAGGATTTTTTTTTTCATTAAATAAAGACCCTAAACGTATGCTAATCAATTATAGCCAATTCACATATTTAATAAACACACACATAGCATTGTATAATTTTATGTATGTGTTAGTAGCAAGTTTAAATGCAATTTACTCAAAATAAAGGAAAAAATTGAAAAATCTGTAAACGGCTAAAAAGAAATACCTTTCAAATAATATACGTTTGGTCAAAATCGGGATAAATAATATACGTTTGGTCAAAATCGGGATAAACGGTAGAACAAAACTTCGGTCACAAGGAATCGCCTAGCCTATTAATATTATAGATATTTTTCATTAGGTTTGGGAAGATTACAAGACCCATGTAATAGCTAATTTTCATCGGAACCGAAACAGAATTCTAATGGAGGACCAAGCAAATACTGCCCTTATGCCATTGGAACAGCAAAAATGCAATTAGCGCTTAACTTAAGAGGCCGTTAGTGGAAGGAGTTTGGGGCTAGAACTCTTCTAAACACAATAGCATCAATAAATGAAAACTCTACTCTTGAAAATGATATAGAAAATCAAAATCATGTCGGTATGTATTCTGCTTCCTATACTCCAGAGGAGAATAATGTAAAATCCACACCACATCAACCAAGAAGAAAAATTTTTGACAGAATAGGGTATTCTGGAGAAATAAATACAAAACCAAATTACGTATCAAGAAAATTCCACAAATGTTTTAACGGAACTTAATGAAAATCTTGCTGGTGTTCAAACATACATATATTTGAGAAGAAGCTTTACACTCAAGATCGTAGATATAATCTAGAATTAAAAAAAAATTTAACTTAAAAAAGAAAAATTTGAATATAAGAAACTGACAGAGTTTAGAAATCTAAACGAAAAAGGCAAAAAAATCGATATAAAGTATTATTGATATCATTATTAAAAAGTAATGTGTAGTATCTAATTTTATTTTTAACTTATTTTGCTTTTTGAAAATGGTGCTTTTTTCTGTAAATAAATACTTCGTATTAATTATACCCTATACCACTATGTGGTTTGGGTATAATGACTTTGTGCTGCTGTTTGTAACAACCAAATATATTTGACCTAGACCCATCTTTAATTATACCGATCGAATTAGAATCACTTTCTGAGTTGATTTAACAATGTCCGTCCGTCCGTCCGTCCGTCCGTCTGTGTGTCCATGTAAAGCTTGTAATCAAACTGCAGGTCGCAAATATGAATATATTTTGATGAAATTTGGTATATAAGCTCTTATCGGCCATGGGATGAACGCTATTGAAATTGGTGAGAATCGGTCCATGTTCAGTACTAGCCCCCATACAAATTACCCATATGAAATCGACATAAATTTCCATAAGATCCAAATTGTCATATAGATCTTACTCAAATTGGGTTTGTATGCGTTCATTACATCCACTAATGAGTAGTCCAAAAATGATCCCTTTGACCCCATATAGAGCTGCTTCCCGATCTTCACTTAAATCTATTAAAAAACAAAACAAGTAAGAAAATTATAGTCGGTCTAGACCGACTATACGATACCCTATACCATGCGTTTAGAAACCCTATCTCTTAGGCCCAACTAACTGGACATAGAAAATAAGCAAAAACCAAATTTGAGTGGGATTTTTATTAATTTTTTTGGCTGCAGATATAAAAAAGTTCATATCGGATGCTATATCTATAAAGGGGCTAGGTCCAAAAATGGACCGATCCTGATCATGTTTGGTAAAGTCTCTTGTATTTTGCAAAAATATGTACAAACAAAATTTGAGAAGAATCAGTGCAATATTTTTGTTTTTTAATAGATTTAACTGAAGATCGGGAAGCAGCTCTATATGGGGTCAAAGGGATCATTTTTGGACTACTCATTAGTGGATGTAATGAACGCATACAAACCCAATTTGAGTAAGATCTATATGACAATTTGGATCTTATGGCAATTTATGTCGATTTCATATGGGTAATTTGTATGGGGGCTAGGTCTGAACATGGACCGATTCTCACCAATTTCAATAGCGTTCATCCCATGGCCGATAAAAGCTTATATACCAAATTTCATCAAAATATATTCATATTTGCGACCTGCAGTTTGATTACAAGCTTTACATGGACACACAGACGGACGGACGGACGGACGGACGGACGGACATTGTTGAATCAACTCAGAAAGTGATTCTGATTCGATCGGTATAATTAAAGATGGGTCTAGGTCAAATATTTTTGGTTGTTACAAACAGCAGCACAAAGTCATTATACCCAAACCACATAGTGGTATAGGGTATAAATATTGCACTGATTCTTCTCAAATTTTGTTTGTATATATTTTTGCAAAATACAAGAGACTTTACCAAACATGATCAGGATCGGTCCATTTTTGAACCTAGTCCCTTTATAGATATAGCATCCGATATGAACTTTTTCATATCTGCAGCCAAAAAAATTAATAAAAATCCCACTCAAATTTGGTTTTTGCTTATTTTCTATGTCCAGTTAGTTGGGCCTAAGAGATAGGGTCTCTAAACGCATGGTATAGGGTATCGTATAGTCGGTCTAGACCGACTATAATTTTCTTGTTTTTTTATACCCTATACCACTATGTGGTTTGGGTATAATGACTTTGTGCTGCTGATTGTAACAACCAAAAATATTTGACCTACACCCATCTTTAATTATACCGATCGAATCAGAATCACTATCAGATTCCATTTAACGATGTCCGTCCGTCCGTCCGTCCGTCCGTCCGTCCGTCCGTCCGTCCGTCCGTCCGTCCGTGCGTGTGTCCATGTAAAGCTTGTAATCAAACTGCAGGTCGCAAATATGAATATATTTTGACGAAATTTGGTATTTGATCTTTCATCGGCCATGGGATGAACGCTATTGAAATTGGTGAGAATCGGTCCATGTTCAGACCTAGCCCCCATACAAATGACCCCTATGAAATCAACATATATTACCATAAGATCCAAATTATCATACAAATCTTACTCAAATTGGGTTTGTATGCATTTATTACATCCATTAATGAGTAGTCTAAAGATGATCCCTATGGGACAACTCTTAGTCATAGGCCCCATATAGAGCTGCATCCCGATCTTCATTTAAATCTATCAAAAAACAAAAATATTGCACTGATTCTTCTCAAATTTTGTAAAATACAAGAGACTTTACCAAACATGGTCAGGATCGGTCCATTTTTGGGCCTAGTCCCCATATAGATATAGCATCCGATATGAACTTTTTAATATCTGCAGCCAAAAAAATTAATAAAAATCCCACTCAAATTTGGTTTATGCTTATTTTCTATATCCAGTAAGTTGGGCCTGAGAGATAGGGTCTCTAAACGCATGGTATAGGGTATCGTATAGTCGGTCTAGACCGACTATAATTTTTTTACTTGTTTATAAATGTTTTTTATTTCAAAAATGTTAGTAAAATTAATATTATCAACGTTGATGCAGACGCTTCACTTTCTACGTTACCCAATGAGAATGCACATACATTCAGAACTTAAGCTGTTTTTTTTTTTGTAGTTCTCTTACTGCTAATATTAATGAGGGTGCTATAGCCGCTGATCTTTGTACAGCTTTTAATTCAAGTTCTATGCCAGTAAGAACAGAAGTAAATGCACTCATGTTAAGCCGAAAGTTTATCACAATACTAAAAACATTTTTTTTTTTTTAATTATAAGATCATTTAATATTTTTGGTTTCTCACCTTTTATCATTCAGAGCCATAACATCAAATTTGTTCCTTACTGCAATTTTTACTTATTTTTGTTTTGATTCAGGGGGGTAAAAATCTATTTCACAATACAATCACAAAAACAGAGTAAGACAAAAAAGGGTGTGAGGTACGATGGTATTGGTAAAAAGATTAGGAAGTGTTTGGAGATAAAATGAAGGCACGGTGTCATTAGGAAGTGTTTGGAGATAAAATGAGGGAGCGAATAGCGTTATCAAAACGTTTTGAAAAATGAGAACTGAAAAATGAAAAATAAAAAATTAAAAATTAAAAATAAAATATTAAAAACTAAATATGAAAAATTAAAAATTAATAATTAAAAATTAAAAATTAAAAATTAAAAATTAAAAATTAAATATGAAAAATTAAAAATTAAAAATTAAAAATTAAAAATTAAAAATTAAAAATTAAAAATTAAAAATTAAAAATTAAAAATTAAAAATTAAAAATTAAAAATTAAAAATTAAAAATTAAAAATTAAAAATTAAAAATTAAAAATTAAAAATTAAAAATTAAAAATTAAAAATTAAAAATTAAAAATTAAAAATTAAAAATTAAAAATTAAAAATTAAAAATTAAAAATTAAAAATTAAAAATTAAAAATTAAAAATTAAAAATTAAAAATTAAAAATTAAAAATTAAAAATTAAAAATTAAAAATTAAAAATTAAAAATTAAAAATTAAAAATTAAAAATTAAAAATTAAAAATTAAAAATTAAAAATTAAAAATTAAAAATTAAAAATTAAAAATTAAAAATTAAAAATTAAAAATTAAAAATTAAAAATTAAAAATTAAAAATTAAAAATTAAAAATTAAAAATTAAAAATTAAAAATTAAAAATTAAAAATTAAAAATTAAAAATTAAAAATTAAAAATTAAAAATTAAAAATTAAAAATTAAAAATTAAAAATTAAAAATTAAAAATTAAAAATTAAAAATTAAAAATTAAAAATTAAAAATTAAAAATTAAAAATTAAAAATTAAAAATTAAAAATTAAAAATTAAAAATTAAAAATTAAAAATTAAAAATTAAAAATTAAAAATTAAAAATTAAAAATTAAAAATTAAAAATTAAAAATTAAAAATTAAAAATTAAAAATTAAAAATTAAAAATTAAAAATTAAAAATTAAAAATTAAAAATTAAAAATTAAAAATTAAAAATTAAAAATTAAAAATTAAAAATTAAAAATTAAAAATTAAAAATTAAAAATTAAAAATTAAAAATTAAAAATTAAAAATTAAAAATTAAAAATTAAAAATTAAAAATTAAAAATTAAAAATTAAAAATTAAAAATTAAAAATTAAAAATTAAAAATTAAAAATTAAAATTTAAAAATTAAAAATTAAAAAAATAAATGAAAAATTATAAATGAAAAATGAGAAATAAAAAATGAAAACCGAAAAATAAAAATAATATAAATAATAAATATTTTTATATTAGCAGAGCCACCGCAGTTGTTTGCTATAAGTTATACATAGATAACGCTTTCTGTTTGATTTTATAAAAGTGCTATAAAAAGGGTACGTTCGTAAATGCAGTAAATTTGTGCATCACTGCAGCAGTTATGCCAAGTTTTGTTGCTGATGCGTGATCAGTTGTTGCAGATGCTTTGTTACTGCGCAACATTTGCACGTAGTTTGCTTTTTAGAACGTTTTGCAAAAGATAAAAAACATGTTCACCGCAATAACATTAATAAATATTATTAAAAATCTTGATTTTAAAAATGACAACTTTTTGTTAACTTATATTATAATAAAAACAGAATTAGAAGAAAGATGAACCGACTTTTGGTTATTAAAAATCAATTAAAACGAAAAAGAAGGCGTATTCCTAAAGTTACTTTGAAATTATAAAGCAATATTATTAAAATTTGTGTTAATAATTTCTATATAATGCACTACTTACTATTCCATTCTGCACCAATGTTTAATTTTTTTTAAGCTTCGCGCTCTATTACATCAGTAATTAAAATGATGCCATAGTTGCAAAAATTTGCGGCAGCACTGTCAATTTTTTGCATAAAAACTTTTGACGTAAATCAGTGCTGCCAAGTGATGCTTTTTTGAACGTTTTACTTTTATTCTGCTGCAGTGATGCATAACTACTGCATTTACGAACGTAAGCAAAATCTTTAATTACTAGATGTTTACACATCTCCTCGCTCACATGATTTTTTTACATAATGAACAAAACTGCTTTGAGGAGTTATGTTTTATGCTGGGGTTGAAATAGCCGCTGGTGTTTCAATTAAATTCCTCCAATGGAATTATGAGTTGAAGTCGTTTGCCAGTTAAATGAAATAATGGAAGAGAGAGGGGTTAATATTTTCAAATGCGATTTATTTTGGAGATGTTGCTCACCGTTTCGTGTTTCAAATTAGAATAAAAGTAAATTTACAATATGTTGCCTTTTGCGCTATTTACATTTACATTTCCATTAGATAAATGCTATAGATAATTTTAGATAATTCACAATTTTTACTTTCACAATAAATTTATGTTAATATATAAATAAAATGGTTACAAATAATGTTGAGGAAATAATTCATTAGATAATTCAAATTTTAAATTCATTTTGTTTTTTGATTAAAAAAATCTAAAGACAAATTATTTGTCTAAAATAAGTATTTTAGACACATAAATTGAAGTGCTACTAAGTATTCTTCGATGTTTCCAACTTGCCCAAATATGAATATATTTTGATGCAATTTCGTATATATAGATTTCTTACCCGTAGAATAAACTCTTTTTAAATTGATGAAAATCGCTTCATTCGGACCTAGCCCCCAAACAAATGATCGCCTTAAATTGCTCTAAGGGCCCTCATACACGTTCAATATTATTGAACGTGTAGCACGCAGTATTGATGGATCGCGATCCATTTTAATGGATTTCACAATAGGAGGGCATTCTGCGATATGGAGATCGAAATGTTGATTTTTGTATTTATTATACTAAATATTTTCTAAAATTTGCTTTTCCAAATATGCTCATGATCGTTGCCTTGCAACCTGGTTCCCATATAAAAATAGCATCTGATATGAGCTTTTCCATATCGGCAGGCAACAAATTTACAACAGTGCCACTCAAATTTGGTTTATGCTTACTTTCTATCTCCAATTAGTTGGACCTAATACCTTTTCTCTAAAGGTATCGTAACCGTCTATACTGACTTGTTGTTTTATAATACTTAAAAAAATAAATTTGAATTTCATTTACTAAAAAATCATAGTAGGTAATTACATACATAAGTATAAAACAACAAATTAAAATAAAACGTAAAAAAATAGAATCGTCAGTTTCGTCAAATAAAGAGATATTTCTCTTCAAAATGGATATTAAACCATACAAACAAACAACATTATATACTCAAAAGTTAATTGTTTTTAATATTTAATTTATATGAGTTAAACAATTCATTAGCAAAAATATTAAAATTTTTTCATACTTGCCAAAAAGTCAAGGTAATTTAGCATTTTTTTAAAGTGTTCTAAATGTGTGCCAAAAGTCAGAAATTAAAAAAAAAAAACATTTCTAACTCAATTTGTGTATTTTAAGTTTTTCTTTCTAACAAGGAAGCTTTTAAATGAAATTTGTTTGCGTTTTTTTATAGCTTTATTATATTTATACAGTTGTTTTTTATCTTAAGCGTTGCATCCGATTTCATATATCTAGTGAAAAACTTTTGACTGTTTGTCAAAGTTTTTACGACTTGTATGCCTGGTAATACAACTTATCACTGCCTAAATCGTACATACATACATTAGCAAAAATATGTATCGCCTTATGTTATGTTTTCTACTTTCGTATGAGCAGAATTGTTATTGAAAAAGAGTGTGAAATTCGGTTATGCCGAATCTTTGATACTGTCCACCTTGATTTTATATTTGGATTAAAATCTGGATTTATTACACTTTTTATAACAAATATAAACAAAATATTTGAAAATGTAAACAATTTTATAAACTTAATATAAAAAAAATCGTCACAACAAACACACTGAATCTTTATCGTTTTTTAGAAGTGTCTCCATATATTAGCCCACCATATCTGGGCATAATGATGCCCGATTTATTGAAATTAATGCCAATGATACCCGAATTTATTAAAAACAATATTATCACAATTTTACCCAGGTAAACGGTTTAGCGTGATTTCAACAGACAGACTGACGGACATCGCTATATTGACACGATTTGTTATAAGGATCAAGAATATATATACTTTATGGGGTCGTTAATGAATTTTTCAATGATTTACATCCCCTGCACAGTGGGGTGGAGAATATAAAAAAGTTAAAAATTTATTAATGAAAATGAGAAAAATTATACATTTTGAAACTAGCTATTCATAATTTCCATTAATTTGCTTTTGTCATTTTTGGGGATTTTAAATCAAGATGTGGACACACATTTGAGAATTTTTTTGGCAGCCCCGATCATGATTCACATGACGAATAAATAATGTTAATAATTATTATTTATATGAAAACAAAAAGTTAAACTCACCGTTTGAAGGGCTGATGACATTTTTTTATTTTTTAATTTATTGAAAAAGCAAGCTTAATAGATTTCCTTGAAATAGTTTAATTGTATTCTTAGTTGCGATATTGTCGTTTTGGGGTTTCTTTTTAAGGGAATACCTATAAACACTTGTTTTAAACAATGTAAGTATGTTTTGAAATAATTTTCTATTATTAGTTACACGCACTTGAGTTTTGTATGATAATCAGAATGATATTTTTATAATTTTTTATATATTATTCGAACATGTAATTATATTTTATTATAAATTTTCTGTTTTTTAATCTTGTTTAAATTTCGTTGAACCCACACTCACTGTTACGAATAAAATATAACATACACTACCATACACTTCTACTGAGCAAATGAAACTGATATAAAAAAAACCGCAGGCTTATAGATAATCAGTCAGAGCTACTAACACACACACACATTTACAATTTTTTTTTCTCAATTAGTCTCCTACAAACAAAATTGTTATTAACTTTTCGAGAAGACATCGTATGCTCTCGGGGTCTCTCGTTTAGCCGTAAATACCAATAAATAATAGCTCTGTTCGTTTACTTTCCCAATAAAAACCTAAATTTCAGTAAGAAAAATTAGTTCTCAAAAACTTAAATATCCAAAATAGTAAACGAACAGCAATTTGTAAGAATTTGCAAGTTCATATAAACAGCTGATTTTAAACACATTTGAAAGTGAGCCGTTAGGTTGTTACGAGACCTGTTTGGCACTAGAGTGATTGGACCGACTAGCTCTCTACGGTTTTATCAGGGTGTGCATCCATCCCTCAACACTAGTCCTAGGCTCGCACCAATAAAAAAAACTAACTAATAAGCTAAAACTTTAACCACACATCTCGAGTGGGAGGAAGATGTTGGCCTCCAGTCGCCCTGCCCAACCCTGGTCACATTTCATCCGACATATAAATTCCGTGACCCCAAAAACCCGCTTGCCTTCACCACTTACCTTTTTATTAACCTACCCCTATTTAACTAATTTAACCAATCATATTTTTTTTCTAATTCAATACATAATTTTTATTAATATAATCCTAAATCTAACCATAAATTGTTGCACTATAATTTTTACATGGATATTGAACTTGAAATTTGAAACAAAAAACGAAAAAAATAATAAATAAACGTTTTAATAGATAATATTAAACTTTAATAAAATTTACGCTGCGGCACCCTTTATGCCAAAAACTAAAAAAAAAATAATAATAGTTTACTTTTCACTTAATAAATTTAAAAAAAAACAATATTATTTGTAAGTGAACACACACAAACAAAATAAGTATTCTAAATAGATTTTTTTTTTTTAATATATAGATATATGTATGTAATTGTGTACAAAAAGAAACTATACCAAATATTCTCGAAAATACGCCATCTTTATATTTGAGGCCATTTTTATAACAAATAAAATGAAATTATCTCATTTGCCGCGTTTTTATCCGTAGACGCCTACACAAGATGGATGTTCACAAGGCTTTAGCTATATATTCTGGTTCCTAATTTTGTCCTAAATTTCCACTTGGCCTGAAGGAGCTCGCTAAAACCTGTGCTGGACCACACCAAAAAAAAAAATATATTCTAACTTTCACCTGCGAATAATATCGATTCTCGTGTTTTTTTTTTTTGTCTCCTATTTTTTTTATAAGGCCTTATTAATTTTGGCACACAAATACATTTTCATACCAAAAAAAACACAAACTTAACCCTAATGCTACTTATTTATACTTATAAATACATACATATATACATATATATATACATAACACAACACTAAATAAGGATGCAAGTGTGTACCATTAGGGTCGTGATAATCCCGATCGCCTATGAACATCACCGCACTTCCTAAGAACTGGACACCTTTACTTCAAATGCTTTACAAATTACACAGAAAAACATTTACTTGTACACTGACTTCCCGGAGATTACCTAGAACGGCTACAAGGTTGGTGACACTTATGTAATGGAAAACACTTAAACGCAAAAACGATGGTCTATTGTACTAATTCTATTGGTCTATTAACTTGTGCATCGCTGTTTTACACAAAAAAAAACTTAAAAATTTTTGAAGCGTCTATGACGCTGAAAGTCTTCCGATTGGGCGCCATTATTGTTACGCGTCTACGGATAAAAACGCGGCAAATGAGATAATTTCATTTTATTTGTTATAAAAATGGCCTCAAATATAAAGATGGCGTATTTTCGGCGCCCCACGTTGGGCGCCATATTGTTACGAGACCTGTTTGGCACTAGAGTGATTGTGAGTGAGTGTTTTATCAGGGTGTGCATCCATCCCTAAACACTAGTCCTAGGCTCGCACCAATAAAAAAAAACTAACTTATAAACTAACACATCTTCCTCCCACTGAGATGTGTGGTAAAAGTGTTAGTTTATTAGTTAGTTTTTTTTTTTTAATGAACTGTCACTTTACGCTCTCAATTGTTCTTTTTTTCTGGGTTTTTGAAGTAAACGAACAGGATCCAGTAAATTTTGTGATAATTTGTACAAATTGTTACAAATTATCACGTAAACGAACAGAGCTAATAATGACAATACACATGGCCAGCTAGAAGGCAACGTTTTCCTTTAGTGCGACACAAAGCAGAATTTATTTTTATTAATATATATAATGAATAGATTTGCTGTTTTTCAAAAATGATTATACTTTAGATCAGTTAACGACGTACTTAATAATGAAAACACCATTGTGATTGTATAATTCGAAAAAACAAAACTATTGTTAATGGATTTTAGCATTAACAATTTTATTTTAAAAAAAATGCTATAGGTACATCTAATTTGAAGAGATTTTTGTTGCTTCTCAAAGAGTAAATGTCTTTTATGTTAAACAATTTTACAAAGTATAAAGTATAAATAAAAAAAATATGGAAAACATGCTTTTATATGATTTTAGGTGAACGTGGGAAAATAATCGGATCATGTAGAGAGATTGATTAAATGTGTTGTCACTCACTTAACGTGAAAATTTTAGAGCACTCAAACAAACAATTATGTAATAACAATTCGGTTTTTAATTAAATTGAGGTTAAAATACTTCCACTTTCACGCTTGTAAAAAATTATTGGTATTTAAATGGATTTTGACAGTTCAAATAACGTTAATTCGAAGAGTGAATATGATAAAGACGTGAATAAAGACATACATAAGTACGTACGTAATAAACAAGCTGACAAGATACGAACTGTAAGGGGAAATGAGAAAAAATTTTAATTTCGGAAAACGAGACTTTTTGCTGCCCTATTTGCTTCTCTACCCCGTTTGCTTACAAATACGAAAGCCATACTTTTCAGGCAGGGTGGAATGTGCTGTATTTGACAATCGAATCCGTTCGCTATTGTTGGAGGTACGATACCTATAGTGTACATCACAAGCACGATATCTATACACAAACATCATCTCTATAAGCAATTGCTTCAACCAATCAGTCCTGGGGTCGAATCGTCGCATTCGTTATCGAAATATTTTTTTTATTTTCCAGAATAAAATACTAATAGTAATTTTACTCTGTCACAGTTAGCGAATTATGGTACATATATTTCATTTCATTTATTTCAGTCTATGGAACATGATTTCCTTACAGACTATGATTAAAATAATTACATATGTATTAATTTAAGTACAAAAATTTACAAATTAAATAATGTAAAGAGAAGTAAGAAAGTAAAGAATCTTTTGATGTATAAAACTCTATTAGTTGGTTTGGAATTCCATTTATAGCTATTTCATTAATAGCATTTATATCGAAAAACGCGCGATTTAAAGTACTGTTTCGGGCGTAGTTTGTGCGATGATATGGAATACAAAAAATATTATGGTGACGAAGTATTCTAGGTGGAACATACAATTTTATTTGCGATAACAAATCTGGACAGTCGATACCACCAGAAATTATATCAAAGACAAATAGGGCAGCTTGAAATCTGCGACGATGTTCCAATGTTTCCAGACCTAATAATAAACCTTTTGATCTATATGAGGGTATAGGATCAACAATCTTAGATGAAAGTGCCCACTTAAGCAAAATACGCTGCACTCTCTCAATACGAGAAATGTATATTCCACAATGTGGGCTCCAAACACCAGCAGCATATTCTAACTTTGATCTGGCGTAAGATGTATATAACAATCTAAACGTACATGGATCAGAAAAGTCAGAACAACTCCTTATAAACACAAGTATGGCATAAGCTTTTGGAACAATATAATTAATATGTGGAATAAAAGACATTGTTGAGTCAAAAACAACACCTAGATCAATTGTTGAGTCTGCAGTTTTCAATTTATAATTACCAATTTTGAAGACCGATTGAATTGGGTTTCTAGATCTGGTGAAAGAGATATGAAGGCATTTATCCAGATTTAACTGAAGGTTATTGAATAGTAAAAGTAAAGTATAGTAAAAGTGAAATGAGGTCTGACGAAATAACCCAAAATATGGAATTTCGATCGATTTTACTCGATATCGAAATTCCATATTTTGGTTATTTAACGATGGAGAATTGTCAGACCTCGTTTCACCTTTACTATTAACTATGCACCATAACTCGTTAGCTGTGACAAAGTAAAATTACCTAGTATCTTATTTTGGAAAATAATTTCGATAACGAATCCGAGGAGCCAAATCACCGCATTCGTTATCGAAATTTTTCGATCGGAATCATTTTTTATTTCTCAAAATAAAATAAGAAATTTTTCTTTTTCACAGTTGAAGAATAATGGCCTCTGATTAAGAAAAGCAAATCGTGGTCGAGTGTTTGTCCTTCTTCAAATAATAAACCAAAATATGGAATTTCAATTGATTTTACTCGATATCGAATGCGGTGATTTGGCCCGATATCCATTTCTAAAACGGTCGAAATTTTAAAAATATAAATAAAACTGCAAAATCCCATTACCTAAACTTTGCATTACAATACAAATTTCACTGAAAATTAGACTAGTTTATTTTCTTTTCAAATATTTGTTTTATTTTTCAATCGAATGTATTTTATTGAATGTTTATTTTTGTTTAAATATATTTTATTATCTTTACAACTTTTTTTTAGCCTTTTACTTCTTGTCCGGTAGGTAGTGTTGTTTTAACTGATGTGTATGTTTAAAAAAAAATTACAAAGAAATCAGTCAACTAATTAAAAATTCTTTTTTTTTAACTTAAAATACTCTAAATTTCTCCTCAAAAAGCATACGTTTTTATTAAAATACTAAGCAAAAACATATGGTCAGTGCAAGGAATTTGTAAGAAAATTGAAATGAACAAGAATGCTTTAGTTTATATGTACGAGTATATAAATTGAAGGAGATATTACACGACAGTGTTGGATTATTATAAGAAATAAAATATTTAATCGAAATTTGAAAAGGATTTAGGCAGGTCCGCACATTCATGGATATAAGAGTACAATGTTAAAAAAATTTACATAAAAATTTTAAAAGAATTGATTTCATGAACAAATTGTCGAATTTTTCGCGATAACATCTTTCAATTGTATGTTGGTGTTGATGCAAGTTTTTGTTTGAAGTAGGTAGTTTACAGGTTTTTTCTTTGCTTGTTGGTGATTTTTTTTTATAGGATTTTTAAGTTAATTTTTTTTTTAATGTTAATGTAAGTAAATAATTAGAATTAGTTTTTGTTTGTTTGTTTTTGTGTGTTATTTTTTAATATATATTATATATAGTAGGGGGTAGGTTGTTGTGTGTTTAATTAAGAGATTAAGCCGCTACTTCAGATGCCTCCGCACCATTTTGGACCTCCTCTTTTGAAGTCTCTTCCAACTTGGCCTTCTTTTCAGATGTCACTTCGGCGGCATCATCTGTTTTGGCATCACCACCTTCAGTGACTTTCCTTTTAACAGCCTCAGCGGGAGCAGAATCTACAAATAAATTGAGTTGTGATTATGAGGTGGAACTTTTACAACATCGTTTGATGATATTTACCTGTAGAATCGCCATTGGCTTCAGTAGCTTTTTCAGCTTCTTCTACACCGTTTTCTTCAGTGGTGGTGGCTGGGGCAGATTCTTCAGCAGCAGCGGCAACTTCGGTGGCAGCAGGAGTTTCAGCAACAGCTTCGGCAGCATCACCATCTGTTTCAGTGGTCTTTGCAGCATCAGCTTCGCTATCACCGTTCTCCTTGGCTTCTTCACTATTGGATTTTTCTTCTGCAGCTGAAGCTTCGCCATTTTCTGTTGTAGTTGCCTCCTCAGCAGCAGGAGTTTCAACAGCAACTTCTTTTTTGCCAGCATCAACCTCTTCAGCTGCTACTTTCTCAACGACGGGAGTATCTCTAAAAACACAACATGTTTAATAAATTTTAGAAACGGGTTTTAAAACTAAGACTGAATAATTTATGTATATAAATCCATATATTATAATTACTCAGCTTATTTTATGTAGATGTTTAGCATTCGTTGGTAATAAAAAAATAAAAAAAAAAAAATATTTTAGAATCATTATGAACCAGAATTAAATCAAACTTGAAAATTTCGTCGTCCGCAAAAATTTCAATACAATTTTCTTTTAAATATATATATGTATATATATATATATATATACATATATGTATGTATATCAAAAAAATTATATAGAAAATTGAAATATGAAAAAAAAAATTTTTAACACGGTGCCTCCACTAGCTATAATTCATGGCAATGTTCATGTTCAAGTCAGATAAACAAATGAGATAAAATGCGAAGTGGGCAAACTATGTTTAGACATTTCAGTTCCAAAATGTCTTTGAACCCTAAACAACAAAAATGAGGAAGAAAAAAATTTAAAGAAATTGAAAAAAAAATTAAACAAAAAGCACGAGATATTATAGGTTAATAATTTTTTTAAATGAAATTAATAATTTCGCTTTTAAGTAGCGCCATTTTAATGTACTTCAACGTCAAAATCAAATGAAACTTCAAATTAATGGCCAAGTTTTTATCAGGCTTTCTGTCATGGCAAAAAGTTGGATTTTTTAGTCATGACATGAACATTAGTGGTCTCCACTGGCCATTGACTTGAACATTGCCATGAATTATGGCTAGTCAAGACACCATGTAATTATTCAGTCCACATTTTATATATGTATGTATGTGTAATTAAAAAAAAAACTGCTCGGAAAGCAACCTGACAATACGAAAGTGTAGATAGAAATAATAAAAAAATTAAAAATCTTCGTATCAGAAAACGACGTTCTACCCTGCTTGTTTCTCTAACCCGTCCGACAAAAAGACGAATTGTTGATTTTTCAGGCAGGGTAGAAAAGTTAACTTCTTAAGTTTTTTCTTGTTCTATATAAAAAAAAAAAAAAATCATTGACACAATTAACTCAAAACTAAAAATTTCATCGTCCGCAACAATTTCCTACTTTCGACTCTTTTTCATTCAATCCACTCGTAACTACTTTCACTTAGGTGCTTCTGATCGAAAACAACGAGTAAAAAGATGCTGAGCTAAAAAAGCTATAACACGAAAATGACTTGAATAGTTTTATTCATTTCATATGATTTATTTATTTATTTATTTAGTAGTATTTATAATACTTTAAAATATTTCAAATATGATTATTTTACAGATTTTTCTTTACAAAATATGAATGTGAAATGAAATGTGAAATGATCGATAAAATATAGAAAGCTATGTTCATTCCTTGTCTTAAGATCAGGGAAGTATTAGAGTGTGAATAAAGATATTTTTCATTCTCAAAATTAAAAATTCTTTTAATATTTATATTTTAAACTAAAAACAAGAAAATTATAGTCGGTCTGGACCGACTCTACGATACCCCATACCATGCGTATAGAGACCCTTTCTTTTAGGTCCAACTAATTTGATATAGAAAATAAGCATAAACCAAATTTGAGTGGCATTAATTTTTTGTTTGCCTTCGGATATGAAAAAGTTCACATCGGATGCTATATTTATTTAGAGACTAGGTAGAAAAAGGGACCGAACCTGACCATATTTGGGAGTCACTTATTTTTTTTTTGGGTTATGACTAAGAATTGTCCTATAGGGTTTATTTTTAGACTACTGATTAATGGGAGTATTAAACATACACAAACCCTATTTGGCCGAGATCTTTATCAGATAATTTAGATTTTATGACAATTTAGGTCGATTTCATAGGGTTCATTTGTATGGGAACTAGGTCTATGGCGAGCTTATATACCAAATTTCATCAATATATTCATATTTGCGACCTGTAGTTTTCAAGGTTTTCATGGAGAATCCCACTCGTAACTACTTTCACTTAGGTGGTTCTGATCGAAAACAACAAGTAAATAGATGCTGAGCTAAAAAAGCTACAACACGAAAATGACTTGAATAGTTTTATTAATTTCATATGAATGTGAAATGAAATCTGAAATGTTCGATAAAATATAGAAAGCTATGTGCATTCTATTTGTCTTTAGATCAGGGAAGTATTAGAGTGTGAATCAAAATATTTCTCATTCTCAAAATTAAAAATTCTTTTAATATTAATATTTTAAACTAAAAACAAGACCGTCGTTAGTCGATCGGTTTAATAAAAGATGGGCAATTCAAATATTTTTGGTAGTAAGAAACATCAGCACAGTCATTATACCCTGACCACATAGTGGTACAGGGTATAAAAACTTTAATAATGAACATTCATTAAGGCTTAACTAAAAAATATAACAATGAAAAATCCACCTTTAATTTTATCTGATGTTCACTTATAACTAAGTTACATTCGCTTCTACATGACATTTTGATTAAAAATGTTTACAGATTTCATAATAGTACGAAATGAAAACACAAAAAAAAAACCGTTATATTTGATTAACAAAAGCAGATTTAAAACATAAACTAAACTCTTTTGCATTAGTATGTGCATTGCTGGTGATATTGTTGGTTAAGGCCACAATGCAAAAACAAAAAATAAAAACAAAACCTAACCATCAAAAATCATTACACACCGCCAAAAATAGAAATAATACAGACATCTGCTTTAATTTACACAGTGCTTCGCATTAACCTCTCTCTTCTGATCTACATTTATATTGAGTTTTAAACGAAAAAAACGACACATTGCGAAAAAGCGGTTGAAAGCACAAGGGGTGATAAACACGCAAACACACATTAATAATTTATTAGGATGACTACTATGTGTAGTATAAATATTAAGAAGCAGGAATTAACAACAACAAAAATAATGTATTATATTCTAGAAACAAAGAGAAAATACTGAAAAGAACAATACAACAAAATAAGTAAAACAAACACGATTTTCTTAAGCGCGGCAAATGATGAAGAATAGAGGAATGAAAAAGTTAGGAAACATAGATACAAAAAGGAACTGGTAGGAATAAAATAAATAACGGACAATTGTACAGAACAGAAAAGAAATGCAAAAATTGATCTGTTCAAAGTGGGGTGGGTAACACAAAAGCTCAAAAAGACATTAAGTTAATAAAAAAAAAAAAAATAGAAAGGTGGTTGACTACTATATACTGAGGGGGATTTTTAGATAGCCGACGAATGAATAAATAACATTTTTACATTTTTATAGCTCATAAAAATGAACACAAAAATAAATGCATTTTTTAGCCTCTTAATTTTATTTACCCATTTTGCCAGTTAAAAAAAGAAAACATATATATGTATATGTATGTGAAAAATTTGAGTTTTAACAATACAAATACACAAAATATGTTGCTGTTAATTTCAAAATGTAGGAATTAAAAATGTACAACACATATATGAAATACTTGTATGACAGACGCGCGCTTGTTTTAACTTATACTGAAATATATATCGTGTACACGTCTACCCTCCACCATATATATTACACCTAGTTTTCCCATACTCCCTCCACCTAACCATTGTTCAGAACACATTTTTCTTTCATTTTTTTTTTTTTTACTCGAAACAACTTGTGTCTTAACCGTCATTATAAGCCATACCATTTGTATACCCACAAAACCGACATGTACAAAAACAACAATTTAGACTTAACGATGCTAAATGTTGTCTGTTTCCGTTCCTCTACCTCAAAAACCGCCGCGCCAAAAAACAAACAAAATTCGAAAACCTTAAAATCATACCCAACCACGTTATACTTCTAGAGCACATTATCATATACCGAAAAAGAGAAAAAAAAAAAAAAAAAAAAACTCGACACAAGGCACCGCAAAGCAACGCTTGGCGTCTTTTTTTTTTTTTTGATTCGTTTTTCGAAGAAAATATTTTATAACGCAAGTGTTTTAAAATGCCGCTTTGTAAAAGTGTATAACAAAATACGAAAAGAGCTAAATGAAACAACTATACATTAAATCCAAACAACAAAGTATGTGATGTCAACACAGCAAAGCGAAAAAAAGACAACATGATTAAAAAGACGCCGTAACATTTTTCGCAAATGCCGCTGTTTTATGATACAGACAAAATTTCAAAAATTTTCGTTTTTTTTTTTTTTTAACACCAAAAACCAGACCAGAAGTAATTTTTTTCAACTTCAATTAATACACTTTTGTTTTCAACAACTTTTATTAAATATTTATTAAATCATTTAATACTCACTTCTTTTCTACAGCAACATCGGCCATTTTGTTTAGTTTAATTTTTCTAAACTTTATTCAAAATGTATAGAGAACGTTAAAAAGTTGTATTTTATTGTTTTAAATAAAACACAAGTTCAGTCACAAACTAAAAGAGAACTTGTTTTTAGTCAAATGAGTTTACTTTTTCTTGATTTAGCACACAAAAGTTTAGTTAGATTTGTTTAAAAATTTTTAACTTGTACTTTTTCTTTTCAAATGCTGTACTACTGGCCACTGCACACGTCTGCACTGCTTCGCTGATAAACGCCGAATGATGATCGAAATTGTGTTCGAATTAATTGGCGTCGTTGAGTTTCGCCAGCATAGTTGCGAAAATTGTGTGCGTGTGCTGAGTCGTGTGTGCAAGAAAGAGATGTACATAAATTAATATGAAAAGGTAAATTTCCTGCAGTATTCAAGCAGGTAAAAATGGCGAAACAAATTATTGTACCATGGATAGAGCATCATCTGGTTGTCAAAAGATGCAACTGAAGTTAATGGAGATGGTTGCCACATGTGTTAGTAATAAAAATAATTTTTTTGAATGTTCATGACTGTACATGAGGGATATATGTAGCTTTTTATATATTTTGCGAATATCAAAAATGGCGTACTGAAGTCATTTTGCTCTCGAGTTTGCACCCCACTCAATTTTGTAACTCATTCTAATAGAATTCAAAGAATAATAAAATTAAACATTTTAAAAATAATGAAAAAAACGAAATTAAGTCATAAACAACATATAAAATTTCTCTGTTTTCTATTTTATTACTGTCTTTTTATTATTTTTTTTATTTTTATTATTATTATTATCTTTTTATTTTTATTTTTTTATAACTGCTAATGAATTATTTTAGATATTTTTTAATAAATTTGGTTGAAACAATTGTTGCCGTTAGTATAGGGGTGTATCAGATTTTTGCGAACGCGAGTGGATGTTTTAAAATTTAGATGTACGCGTTCAAGAACATGTTCTGTTTTTTAGCAGTACACGTGCAAGAACACGAACTTAAAATAAAATTACACTCGAACCTGTGTGGTTTATGTGTGTTCGAAATAAAATATACGTGATATAAACATGTTCGTGTACGTAACGAAATATTAAAACGAACACAGTCATGGTTGTGTTCGGCACCGTACAAAATTTAGAAACACACATAATTGATATCAAAATAAAAATATTTGTTTGTTTGTCTGAGCTACGTTTGTGTAAATATATGTACGAGTTTTTTATTCAGTGTGTTTTTTTTATGAACTCTGATAGTATTATATTTTTTTTTAAAGAATTTTTATAAGCAATCAGTTCGGAAATATGGCTACACTAAACATACAAGTTTTTCTGTTGACTACAGTGTCCTCTGGGTGTCATGATATATAATGTTTGTTAAACATAATTTTGTTTTTTTTTTAATGGCACTCTTTGTAAAGAGAAAATGAATCATTCAAATTTTCTTATCACAAACACCAGGTGCTTGTAGCCGTTGAGGTACGGCTTTAGGCAGGATGTTCTACTTTCGAAACAGGACAGATGTAATTTTGTTATTGTAAATATATAAAACAGCAAGAAGAGGTAGTCAATCTTTAAGGGCATACAAATAAACCAGAAGAAGCTATTTACGTTTTAACTTACAGCTGTGTTTTACTCGTACAGTAAACTGAAAAATTAAAAAAAATACATTCTCTTTGAATGTTTTTGCCACTCTTGAGATTTGAAATCTTTTATTTGAATAATATATGATAACAGTAAATGAATGACATGGTATTTTTGACAAATGCATGCAACTTAACATTTTGACACCATGTCAAAATCATTAAGCTTATATTACTCTGGGGGTAAAGTAGAAAAGCTTCCGCTTTATACAACACTATGTCCTTAAAGCTTTTTGTTTCTGGCAATTTTATGGAAGGGCTCTATTAAGAGGTTTTTAGTCTTCTACTGGTAATAGCTTAGAAAACTATTGCTACATTATACTCAAATTGAAACGGACAACGAATCGCAACAAAAAATATATATGAAAAGACTAAGAATTATTAATGGGTGTAAAGAGTTAGTTAAAAAAAATAATGAAAAAATTAATGCAAATCTCAATAAAATAAAATTTGCTTTAAAATTAAACATGAATGTACATGTGCCACACGGATAAGTATTAAAACATTCTGAAAAAGTGTTTCTTCCATTTAATGAATACTATATCGTATAATGTAATGAAAAGGAATACATATGAAAAAAAAAAAATTCCTCAAAAAAAGTGTAATCAAATATGATAAATATTAATGTTAAGAATTCCTTTGAATGTAGTTTTATACATATATATAAAAAAATAGATTTAAAAGAGCCCCTGGGTTTTTGTGTGTGCATGAATGTAGAAAAAAAATTATGGAATTGTTTTATCACAATTGATGTTCCTGTCGCTTGTGATGATGGTAGTTATGTGTAGGATATTAGTTTTAGTTGTTTTGTTGTTGCAAAAACTCATTTCCAGCTACCTTGTCAACAACGACGTTGATATTGTAATCCATTGAAGTATAAAAATGTCTTATTTATTTAATACCATTTAAGCCAACTTCTTAATTAAGCCCATCGTTCACAGTTAGCTCTCACACACAAACCATTTGATACCGATAAACCAAAATTTTGTGTGTGTATGCATTTCTTGTGCACATTTTTTTTTTTTTCACCAACGAATTCCAACGTTGATGAAAACAACAACACCATCAACACACACACACATATGTATATATACATACTTATACTATAATAAAGTTTTCTCACCATCATTCTTTATTTAGTACTAGTGAATATGTTAATGTTTTTTGTTTAGGTCCTTGAGCAACATAAAATATAGTTTTAAGTATGACAAAGTCAAAGCTCTGGAAGTTGGTGTAAATTATCATCAAAAGAACAACAATATAAATCACATTTCGAATAAAAATAAAGAACGAAACCATTCAAAATAACAATTCCTACCTACATGCATAAGATTGAAGTGACAGTGACAGTGAGAAGTTCTAAAAGAGAAACACAACCAAAACGGAAGTTTAATTTTAGCATTGTTTGAGTAAATTTCAAAAAAGAAAGCTTTAACAAGCATAACTCATAAATTATTGCGCGCCTGTTTTTTTTTTTTTTTTTTTTCATAAATTTAATATTTACTAATTTTAGCAAATACCATGCCGCTACGAGTATATTGTAAAGAAAAGGTTGTGATATAAAACAAGCAAAAAATTAAAATCAACAAATAACATAAAGTTAATCATTTACAATAGATGCAATAAACAATAGCGATATGACAGAAACAAAACTAAATAATTGCAATAATATAGAAAATGGTGTGTCCATAACATCAATCGACAAAAATAAGGATGAAAATGAGTCCTCAGAAGGACCCACCGTTACATTACCCCACTCCGTTTTGAACAATTTATTTACAACATTTTATGTCAATCAAAGACGTGAAGCTCTCAAATGGTTCCTGGCTGCATATCTTTGCTTTAGTTTATATACCCTTGGAATACCAGCCGATCAAACATTTCAGAATAGAAGTAAGTAAAAAGAAATTCACAAATATTTCATAACTGAATTCTTTGCGAATGCATTCCTTGTTGAATAAACTTATTTAATATTTTGTTCAGAAACTTGATAGTTCCGTTTTCGTTCATTGAACAAGGAAATACATATAATATATGTATGTAGATTATTACTATTTTTTTTTTTTTTTTTTTTGTAAGTCAGTCGATTATATAATTCTATTCGATGCGACAAGAAAAATCTTTTAAACCGAATTTTCATTATTAAAATTTGAAAATATTTTATTATTTCAAAATTCGTTAAAGACATGTCGCGACTTGATTTATGAAGTTAAAAATTTCAACAATTTGGAATTTACAAAGATAATAATTCAAAGTTTTTAAAATCGTAATCATAAGTGAAATTCAAGTTACACAGTTGATATGTGAGTGCACTTAGAGGAAATTTTTGTAAGTAATTAGAATTTATTATTCGTGGGTGTGAGTGCGTATGTTCATTTTCGTGTAAAAAATCCCCGTTACTTTAAAATCTTCAAATATGTAGTTATAAATCGCAAGCCGCATCAATAATTGATATTGATGCCACCATACTGGGCTAAAACTTTATGTTCCAAAGTATAACCGAAATGTTAAAATGATTTTTATTTTTTTCAGCATGCTACATAATATTTGATATTATTGCCGTAAGTAGTTGGCTACTAATGTTTGCAGCCAGCAAATATGAAAGAGCCAAATCGAAAAGCCCCTTCTATATTACCATATTAATAAGCAGTGCCCCGGTAGTGATATGGACTTGTTTTGTAGTACATTTTGTAACTTACTCTTTCGCCCAACAAGTTGCAATATCCGCAAGGTTTGTTAATTGTAAAAATTTAAATGCAGAGCATTTCAAATTCCCCTTCTTACGTTTTATAGAGAACTCTTGGGATGGGCCATATTATTCAATTTTTTGGTACCAGTGAGTTTACCAGTTCCTTTATATTATAAGGGATGTTTTATGTGTTTTACAACCTTTTTTGGTTACTATGCCCTCATCTATTTGTCGTCACGTGATGATCCCATGTTTAATGAAATGGTTCGTAATTTAATATAAAAGTAATGGTTATTGAAGAACCGTTTGAATAATTCAAAATATTTTAAAGTTGCTGGCAAATATGGTTTTGGTTTCGGCAGCTGTTATAATAGGTCTATTGTACTATGACATGAATGCGGCCAAACAGAGGCGTGCATTCTTGGAAGCCAAAAAGAGTTTGGAGGTGAAAATGATTATTGAAGAAGAATCGGCTGAACAGGAACGTCTACTACTATCCGTGCTGCCCAAACATGTAGCCGAGAAAATGAGACAAGATTTGGGTTCGACTAGTTCTGAGCCATTTAAAAAAATCTATATGAGTCGTCATGAAAATGTTAGGTAACTTTGTAAATCCGCCATTAAAGCCAATTAAGGACTAATTAATGTTTGTTTTGTTTGTTTAAAGCATATTATATGCTGACATCGTTGGTTTTACAGCCATATCATCTACATACAGTGCCCAGGACTTGGTGAAGATGTTAAATGAGCTATTTGCCCGCTTCGATAGATTAGCGGAGGTACATTTATTGAAAAGATTTATTTCTTTTTTTTTTTTTGTTATTTTTATTATATTTGTATTTAACTTGGCCTTTTTTATTTATGTTTATTTAATATTTATATGTATGTATATCCAGCTAACTGGTTTGTTTTATTTTGATTTGATTAACCTTCACGTTTATATGTATGTATATTTTCATAAATTTATGTATGTAAAACAACAACAAAAAACATTATTTACCTTATTTATATATATAACGCGACCAACTCATAAGCTTTTTCCGGGAATGAAGTAATTTTTTTTATTTAATGTTAAAATTGTAAAACTCTGCTCTATTTTTAACCACTATATCACTATACGTATGTGCTGATTGATGGCTTATAACTATCGACTACGAATAATTTTCTGAGTCGATTTAACAATGTCCGTTTGTCCGACCGTCTGCGTGTACATGTAAACCTTGTGCGCAAACTACAGGTTGCAATTCTAAAGGTATTTGGGTGAAATTCGGTACTTAAGCTTCGATCAGATCAAGGACGATAGCTATTGGAGAAAATAAGTGCATGCTCAGACTTAGCCACATACAAATGTTCAATAGCCGAATTTGGCACATATGTACATAGGTCTTTATTACATCAGCCTAGCCCGAGTAAAATTTTCTCTTTTGATTTGCAAAGGACTTAAAGGACTTTAAATATTAATTTAAAAAATATTGTAAAGAGAATCGATTTTATATTCCAAAACCTTAAACACCATCGCAGATTAAATGATCAATTGTTCGAATATCATGAACTAAATAAATAAATTAAATTTATTAAATAAAGAATGAAGATTAAAAGTTAATTCGAAAATCAACTAGTTGGTAGCATTAGGTTATACACAACTATGCATACATAAATCAGTCCTTTTGTTTTCTTTATTGAAAGTATTTTTGTTACGACATATACCCTCCATCATAGGCAGGGAATCGTTAGTTATGTGATTCATTTAAAAATATCGTGGCCTCTGATATTTATGGGGCTCATTTTAAAATATTTCACTTGGCCTCTTTTAGTCTATTGAAAAATAATAATACATAATTTTAGAATAAACTTTATGTAAATTTTTGAGTTTCCCTTATGAAATTGAAAATGCTTAGATTTCTTTTGTCGAATTATTGTATTCTGAAATTATGGTGGAGGGTATAAGAAGTTCGTAAATGCCGTATATAACACTTTCGATTTGTATTTCTTGTTAATTAATTTTCATTTTGTGTTCACATTTAATGGGCGACAATGACAAAGGCCATAATTGAACGACCATTTAAAAAACAGTTACCAGCACTTAGTTAACACATTTTTTTTCACATATTTGTTTATCCCTTTTCTTTCGCTCTGCTTCTCCTACTATCTCATCATAAAACTTGGTCTTGGCTAGAAATATCAACAACTACGTATAAAAATTCTAGGTGATTGTTATTATTGCATTAGCGGTGCCCCAGACGAAAGACAAGATCATGCTGTGCTTTGTGTGCACATGGGTTTGTCGATGGTAAAGGCTATAAAGTAAGTCTATAACAGACAGACGATGTTTTGGATGGTTGGTAATAATCATGATGATGAGTCGAATGGGGGTTGGATGATGACCCATGGCAGGCTGTCATTTGTAAACAACCCATAACCCATAGTCTTGTGTTTAATTTTATGTTGTCTTTTGTTTTTTTTTTGTTTTTTGGTTTAAATTGTGTTTTTTTTTTTTTTGAGTATAGATATGTGCAGCAAAAGGCCAATTCGCCCGTTGATATGAGAGTTGGTATACATACGGGTGCTGTTTTGGCTGGCATTTTGGGACAGCGGCAGTGGCAATTTGATGTCTATTCAAAGGATGTTGAATTAGCTAATAAAATGGAATCAAGCGGAAAGGCGGGGTAAGTAAACGTTAATAATGCTCATGCTTATATTATTTAAAGCTAGAAAAGAAAATATACATACATACATATACATATGTACATAAATTAATAAACTATTATCGGACCAATTTGTTTTTAACGGCACATGTAAACTAATTACAGGGTTTTGAATTTGACTTCAAATACAAACAAAATTCAAATATAAAGTTGATCTATAATTAAATTGTAACGAGGTTTTGTCGTAGGCTGAGAGTAGCTTGTCGTGTCCAGGGTCTTCTCAAGGACCCTCAAAACCTTAAGTAATAAGACAGTTATTTTACCCTTTGACGGGGTTGTATATTAACCTGAACTTTATTATTCTCTTTATAATTACATAAATATTTACATATATATACTCAGACCTTCTTGCAAGACGTCAATAATAGTAGTCGTCGGGTATATCATTGGTCGGCTGATGATATCGCTGGCAGCCGGATGTGTTGGTGGTCGGCTGCTTATATCGGGGGCAGTCGGCTGTATCGGTGTTCGGCTGCTTATATCGGTGGCAGTCGGCTGTATCGGTGTTCGGCTGCGTATATCGCTGGCAGTCGGCATTATCGGTGTTCGGCTGCGTATTTCGGTGGCAAACTAAGAACAGTCAGCATAGGCCGCTGTGTAAATAAATACGAACAGTCAACAGAAGTCGCTGTGTAACTAACTACGAAGGAGATGACCGAGGTCGATTGCCCTTAAATCTATGCATTAGGTACTGGATAGTAAATTGTCCTTACGCCCACA
Organism: Cordilura impudica; assembly: GCA_963682025.1. Taxonomy (NCBI): domain Eukaryota; kingdom Metazoa; phylum Arthropoda; class Insecta; order Diptera; family Scathophagidae; genus Cordilura; species Cordilura impudica. The sequence continues at coordinate 305,679,172 of OY821518.1, forward strand.
AAATTAATGTGTTAGGATCTATTTCACTTTAATAGTAAATTGTCCTTACATGAATTCTCAACCTTGTATATTTATCTCAGTTAATGTATGAACTGAGTGAGAATTAATAGTCATTTATGGTAATTTACTGTGGTTGATGTAGGTAACGTCGGTGTTTGTATTCTTAGTGGTAGTGTCTCTAATTATATTAATAATGTACGTTGCATTTAGCTACGTTACAAAATCTTGACGAAAATATACATTTATAAATACATATGAATGCAGATAAGACCTTATATAATTAGCTTATTAAATGTTTTCTTTAATTTTTTATATGTGCAGTATATTATATTTTGTCTTTCTACATTAAAATCTTTCAGTCGTGTTCATATATCTGACAAAACATTGGCGTATTTGAATGGCGAATTTGAAGTGGAACCAGCATATGGTGAGAAACGTGAGGAAGCCTTACGTATAGCTGGACTGAAAACTTATTTCATAAAAAAAGTGGTGAAGCCTGTAAGTTTTTTAATGTTTGCAATAGTTTGTAACATTTAAACATGCGTATGCATAATATAAATGTGACATACAAACAAAAACACTTTCAATGATTTCATCCTTTCCAGAAGGATATATGTATATGACATGTCTAAAATATCATTTACAGTTAATTTTCACTCTTCCACATTCTTTCATATATGTATATAGTTTGCTTCCCCCAGTGCCAAGAAAATCAACGAAACGCAAAATAATGGCAGCAACGACAATGATGATACCCTCGATGAAGAGTTGTTGGCAGAAGCTCAAGATGACAATGTAAAAGATACAGAAGAGCCCGAAGTTTCCGATAAAGCTACCATATTTAGGGAGCAACTACGTAATGTCTTAAGAGACCGTGATTATTACGCGTAAGTTTGTTTCATTGGATTTGTAAATATTCATTAATATTGTCATCGATCTCATCATTGGCACAGGCACATTGATCAAGATACCGACTGCCTGCTGAAGTTTAAATTGAAAGAATTCGAAGATGATTATACGGCCTATAGAGAACCCTTCTCTTCTTTGCCACTTATATCAGCATTAGTGGTACAAGCTATGGATATAATCTATTCATTTTTAATCTTACCCCGGTTGGTATTACTTTGCAACAATCACAGCAATAATTTCATTGTAAAAATAATTCTCTATCCTACGTGACGCTGTAGCTCTCCATTACATTTTGTTAATATAGCTGCTCCTTTGGTACCCATCTTTATGCTAGTCTTCATAAGTGTGGCTGAAAGTTTTCCACGTTTTTTGCCACATTTTTTTGTTAGCATTAGCAAACGCTACAACGACTTCACATGTGTCCGTGAGCTGACAGCCATTATCATTGTGTTGACCATAGGCCTGAGTAATGTCATCGATGAGGTAAGTAGTGGAGGGATAAATATATAAGTTTTAAACAATAGCACACTAATTTATTTGTCAACAATTGTAGTATTTCTTTGTGGCCTACATAAAATCCGAACATATTGTTAGTGAGAGTGTCTTTAATAAAACACAGAGTGAGGAAGATTTTCTGGTGGCTGAGCCCATGATTGATGCTACACCCGACCCTCTCGATAACATTATGTATCCCTCATATTTAAGCAATTTTAGTGTTTTAATACTGATAGCAACAACAGTTATAGCTCAATTAACACACTTCGTTAAAATTCTGTTATTGATTCTTATAACAGGTAAATATTTATTAAATCGAATTGTTCGTTCGTTTTCAAATCCTTATTCGTTATCACACAGGTTTGCATTGGTATTTCAATATATATGTGCTAAATGATTTGTATGCATTGGAAGATGATTTGGCCTTCAATCCGTAAGTATTCTCCATCATGTTTTTGCGTATTTTCATGGTATGTGTATCCATTTTATTCAGTTCTTTATGACAAACTTTACAAAATTAATTTGAACAAAAACAAAAACCAGGGACGTAACAGTTATAAGAGAAATGACGAAAAAGTCTTATTGAACCAATAACATTGATGAATTCAAATAATGGTTATATCGGAAGATATACTTTAGACAAAAAATTATATGTGCAAGAATATTAAAAACTATTTGTTTCTATCTAAAAATTAACGGTAGTTTATTTTTAACTTCAACAATTTTTTTTCTTATATTTAGTCTCTCTAATCATGGAATTTAATTTTTCTTTTGACTTCATTTGTGGTCCCGATATCTGAGATTATCGCTTTTAGTTTTTAATTCAATAGAAAATAATTATATGTGCATTATTGATTAACATTCGCGTTTCTGATGCTGAAGAGTGAACTTCAATATCTTTTTTTTATGTTCACTATATGTAATCTTTCCGGAGGTGAGTAAATAAGGATTTTTCATACATATTTAAACAAAAATTTTATTTCTGTTTTCCTTTTAGTTGAAAATGCCACGTGGAACTGAACTGCGAATTGCTGGCAAAGGAATTGGTGAAATCGCAGCTGCGGTAAATCGGCACCGTAATACTATATCCAATTTCCTTAAGGACCCCGAAAGCTACGGCATTAATAAGCGAAGTGGACGCATCTCAACCATAGACCAGAGGACTAAGCGGCATATAAGACATTTAGCAGCCAATGGAAATATGAGTTGCAGGCAAATAAAGGTGGAACTAGGCCTAACGGCTACAAGGCAGCGTGTCCAGCAACTGCTAAAGGACGATATAGGTCTAAGTTATGAAAACAAAATTGCCAAACCACACTTAACCCACACTTAAATACAAATTTTGGGAGGAGGAATTTCAAACCGTCATATTTAGTGACGAGAAAAAGTTTAATTTGGACGGCCCTGATGGTCACCACAAATATTGGAGAGATCCAAGACACCCTCGCCAAACGTGCTACAAGCGCAACCACGGTGGTGGATCTCTCATGGTTTGGGCTGCATTTGGAGCACGAGGAAAGTCTCAAATATGCTTCGTCCCCACTAAAATGAATGCAGAAATATATGTTGACTTGTTGGAGAACAATTTAATAGACTTTGCCGCCGAACTATATGGAGCTAATTGGACGTTCCAACAAGACAACGCTCCGATCCATGTGGCTCGCTTTACAAAAAACTTTTTTAATGCGCACAAAATACCGGCATTGGAATGGCCAGCAGTAAGTCCGGATCTAAACCCAATTGAAGACCTCTGGGGGATCCTTTCTTCTAAGGTATTTTCAAAGTCAAAGCAATACACGACGCTTAAAGACCTTAAAGTAGCAATATTGGCAGAATGGGAGAAAATTGATATTGGCACTTTAAGAATCTTGGTGGGTTCTATGCCACGTAGGCTACAACAAGTTTTGATACACAAGGGCAACACAATATCACACAATATTATTTAAATATAATGTTAGATATATATAATGAATATTAATTTTGTTTTATGCACATATGTATGTATAACTATTTTCTATGAAGTATTTTTGTTTTCCTTTTTTTCTGTTTTAAAAAATAAAATTCAGAATATTTTTTTTTATGATTTTAAAGCACACATTAATACATAATAAAATATAAAACAAATATGAAAAAATATTTTTTTTACTTACCAACAAATCAATATAATACCTTGCACATATAATTATTTGTCAGAGTGTATAGTATTTTGGTTACCGTAACTAACTGAAAACTGATTTTTTTTTTTTTTGGTTATGAATAACTATTATAGCAACCAAAAAATTTTTTAAATTTAATTTTAATTGATTGGCAGGCATACCTTTAACGTCTTTATTTAATGAAAAAACAAGTAAGAAAATTATAGTCGGTCTAGACCGACTATACGATACCCTATACCATGCATTTAGAGACCCTATCTCTTAGGCCCAACTAACTGGACATAGAAAATAAGCAAAAGCCAAATTTGAGTGGGATTTTTATTAATTTTTTTGGCTGCAGATATGAAAAAGTTCATATCGGATGCTATATCTATATAGGGACTTGGTCCAAAAATGGACCGAGCCTGATCATGTTTGGTAAAGTCTCTTGTATTTTGCAAAAATATATACAAACAAAATTTGAGAAGAATCAGTACAATATTGTTTTTTAATAGATTTAAGTGAAGATCGGGAAGCAGCTCTATATGGGGTCAAAGGGATCATTTTTGGACTACTCATTAATGGATGTAATGAACGCATACAAACCCAATTTGAGTAAGATCTATATGACAATTCGGATCTTATGGCAATTTATGTCGATTTCATATGGGTAATTTGTATGGGGGCTAGGTCTGAACATGGACCGATTCTCACCAATTTCAATAACGTTCATCCCATGGCCGATAAAAGCCTATGTACCAAATTTCATCAAAATACATTCATATTTGCGACCTGCAGTTTGATTACAAGCTTTACATGGACAAACAGACGGACGGACGGACGGACATTGTTAAATCAACTCAGAAAGTGATTCTGATTCGATCGGTATAATTAAAGATGGGTCTAGGTCAAATATTTTTGGTTGTTACAAACAGCAGCACAAAGTCATTATACCCAAACCACATAGTGGTATAGGGTATAATAAAATTTCCTAGAATTTGCACTCGAATTTCGAGTGCTGGAATCTGCTAGTTAAATACAATACTCATATGCGACGCTCCGTATTCCACTTAAGGCATCGAAAAATAAATTTGCGACCCCATAAAGTATATATTCTTGATCCTTATAACAACTCGAGTCGATATAGCGATGCCCTTCTATCCGTCTGTCTGTTGAAATCACGCTCATTCATAAAATAAACCATTTACCTGGGTAGATTCTGAATAATATTGTTTGTCATTATTTCGAGCAGGTTAAATCGGCCATCATTTTGCCAAGATACGAGCTAAAATATGGAGACACCTCTAAAATCTCAGTGTGTTTGTTATAATAATCTAGCATTGAGTTTGATACCATCCAGGTGGAGGCATAGCCGAATTTAACACTCTAACTCGTTTTTATATTGGGACTATATTCCAAAATGGGCCGATCACTTTACTATTTTATAAAAGCATGTACAAACAATATTGGAGTAAAAATTAGCTATTTGTTTGTATTTACATAATAAAATTTAAGTGAGTTTAGGAATAAAAATTTTTCTTTAATAAAAAAATAAATTAATAAGAATTTATTTAATTTTAAGTTGTCACAAATTATTTGTGAATATTTCTTTCACGGCTTGAAAAAATTTATTGAAAAAATATTTATTTTTAGTAATTTTCGTGGTAAGATTCGATTTTGAGTGTAATAAAATTTATTTTTTTACAGTATAGTTTCCACCAGCCATATAATGTCGGCCGCTTTAGTATTCATAACTATATCCTTAGCTTTCTGGGCGAGACATGTATGTATTGGAATGGCCTATTAAATTTTTTTATCGTTTATTTGTTTAATTTTTTTAAAGATGGATCGTGAAGACCGTGTTATTTTCAAATGGAAATTACTGGTGACCGAGCAAAAGGAAAGAGCCGATGATATGCGTAAACGTAATGAAGCATTGGTATATAATGTTTTGCCTGTTCATGTAGCGGAACATTTTATGAAGAATACAAAACGATCTCATGATGATTTATATTCTCAAAGTTATTCAGAAGTGGGCGTATTATTTGCCAGTATGCCAAATTTTTCAGGTATTTGAAATATAAAAAAAAATCAACTGTTGCAGAGGACTGATAGGAATGATAAAATATTTTCAGATTTCTATTCTGAGGAAACCGTAAATAATCAAGGATTAGAATGTTTAAGATTCCTTAATGAAGTTATATCAGATTTTGATGCCGTAAGAGCTACGCAGTTGTTTCGATTTTGATACGTACATATTATTAACCAATTGATATTTATTGCAGTTATTGGAGCTGCCCCAATTCCAAGATATCATTAAAATAAAAACTATAGGTTCAACTTATATGGCCGCTAGTGGAATAAATTTAAACCGTGATATTAAACCTGGTGATCCGATAACCAAAAGATGGGCCCACTTGGCACTTCTAGTCGAATTCGCTTTAGAATTAAAGAAAACTTTACAAGATATCAATGAGCAATCGTTTAATCACTTTGTTTTAAAAATGGGCGTTAATCATGGACCAATAACAGCAGGTGTAATTGGCGCTAGAAAGCCGCATTATGATATTTGGGGTAATACGGTTAATGTAGCGTCTAGAATGGAAAGCACTGGCAAAGCCGGTGCCATTCAGGTATAGAAATAAACGATTTTCTCAATGAAACAAATTCAACTCAATATTCTTTGTATTTAGGTTACTGAGGAAACCTGCAATATTTTGCAAGAATTTGGCTATTCCTTCCTACAAAGAGGTCTAGTTAGCGTGAAAGGAAAAGGTCAACTAATGACCTATTATTTGAGAGTATGTGTATCGTAATTTTTCTTTTTTTTTTTAAGATTAATAATTATAACTCTATCACTTAGGGTAAGTCTGATAAGAAGTCATCTAAACTTGAAGTTGAATATACATCTAATGACCATGAAACCATTACCACTGCTTCTACGAACACAGATGATATACCGATACAAAAAGGTATTGTGGGTAACATTTTGAATTCTGTAATTGAAACAGAATTAAAAATAAAACTGGAGGATTCAGAAGTTGACATTAAAACTCCTCTATTGAATCTCAAAAACAATGTCAACACAAAATCGGCCAGCCCCCTTAAGGACTGTGCAAATGCCGAAATGACTAACGAAGAAGACGCTTTAATAACAACGGAAGAAACAATGTAAAATCTGTGACAAATTTTCGATTTTAGCTCATTAAACGACTTGAAAAAAATACAAAAAAAAAGCCCATAAAAAAGGCAGTTAACATGCAGTAATTAACATAATTATTAACCATATTTATATGTAGTTAGTAGAATTTTTTCATTATATTATTTTCATCTGGATCTCTTTCTCTCTCTAGTTATAAACCAAAAACAGTATTGAATATTATTTTGTAAGCCGGGGTTATTCATAGAAAATCATACAAATTTGTATGCGTTATTTGTTATTTAGTTTTAGTTCCATAATTGCATCTGCCTAAGTTAACGAACTCACTTGTTGTTTCACGAACCAAAACATAAAATCTATTAACTATGTACCTCAATTAACAATATCGTTTATTTTTCAAAATGTTTCGAGTTTTTTTTTTTTTTTTTCTATAAAAGTGATGTTAATTAAAAACATGTAAGAAAATCCTTTATTCCCTTCCTCAGAATCATCGCAAGGAAAATTTTTAATCCCACCTAAATCCACGTTTAAGCTATAGAATGAAAATATTAAATAGCTAATGCGGAAAATTGAAATTATTAAACATATTCATAAAAAAAATAAATAAAAGCTTACTATAACTCTGCATAAATATAAATGTTGAAAACAGAAAAACGAAATTCTCTAGAAAATAAGTCTTAACAATAGTTACTTTCTCAACGAATATTTTTTACTATCTACACAAACAAACTCGTAACACAACAAAGTACATACTGATATATTTGAATTTTTTAATTTTAATTTTTTTTATTATTTAAAGGAGCTGCTTACATGCAAGACAATCATCTAGGCAAACGCAGATTTTGTTGTAACACTTGTGCTCACTTTCTAAAACGCATTCTCACTCACTTAAACCACCTACCACCACATCTACTCGTCCACTATTATACATACTATCATCAAACAGTTGTTTATATAAAGTTTACAAATATATTTTTATGGTTTTAACTATTTTGTATTTAAATGTTTTGTTAATATCATATAAATAAGTTTTGTACAAATATCTGTGTATGAATGTTTTAAAATTAGTAAATCATTAAGAAAAAATTTTAGTATAAAATATTTTTTTAGTTTTACTCAAATAGTATTATTATAAAGTAAATATAATAATTTTTAAAAAGTAGTGTAATGTAAGCCATACATAAATATATTAGAACTTTAATTAGAAAGTAAATTAACTGAAAAACAAACTTATAAATAAAAACAAAATATAATAACTTTTTCTTCAATTCTAAGGGACGATGAGGTTTTAAAATTTAGTAAAATTAAATAATGTTTTCAAATCAGTGTTAAAAACAAAATTAACAAGACTGGGTGGGTACTTTTACCTCTAAATATCGTAAATGGTTCAAAAACCCCTTCAAATAAAACACCGCTAACTTAAAATTAAAGACAGCCTAAGCCTAAGTGGTGATGTAAATATGTATGTATATTTCAGAAATGATGCATATTCACACCATTTTTAATGATTACAATTTCTTTTAGAATTACTACAAATTCTATAACGGAGCCATTTTTGCACGAAATGCATAAAAATTTCAGATGAATATCAAATACAACGGTATGTATTTGAATGTTTACATGCATAATGACAATGTTTTGTTTTTGTGTACACAACCCGAATTTTAACACTTTCACTACCTCGAAATGGTTGATTATATATGTATATCGCACCTTAAATACAAAACAGTCACAACTCAAAATTTTCAAATTTTCAGGAGAGGCAAAAAACTGTTTATGTAAAAATGATTTTATTATTTAAAAAAATGTATGTAGTTTCATTATGAAAAATGTCAATTTTGAGGAAAGTTTTGCTTTACTTTTTTTAATTTATATTGTATTTGTGGAAATAAAATATAATTTTGAGTTATGACCCTCTGACTGAAATTTTTTTCATTTGACTATTGATATTATCTCAAGTTGTGCCCCAGATATAACAGCATTTTTCCTGTTACAGAAGATAGTTATGAGAAATAAGTTTTTGCAGTAGATAGAAATGTGTACTGTTGATTAATTTATGAAAAAAAAGTAATTTTGGAAAATTTTGAGTTGTTACTGTTTTGTATTTAAGGTGCGATATGTTCAGACGAACATTCAAAGTACAATTATGTATAACAATTTAATAGCTATCATTATTTTTTTATTTATTTAGTAAACTCGAAATAAAATTAAAAATTTCGAATATGCCATTGGTTATGGCATATTTTTCACACATTTGGTTAAAATTTCTTTTCAAACTCTTAATTTTAACTCATACTCTCTGTCTGTCTGTCTGCCATGGGTGGACCCCATTCGCCCTTATCCAATTGATCTGAAACTTGGCCCATAGTCTTGTCGTGACTACAGATTAATTTTGGCGTAGTCACGCAGAGTCACGCGTAGTCACGCACTGTCACGGTGTGATCTAAATCTCATTTACCCTCATCCGACCGATCTGAAACTTTGTCGATATACTTGCTGTAAAAAAAGATCAACTTCGACATAGTCACACGCAGTCACGGAGTGATTTAAAACCCATTTTCCCTTATCCGATCGATCTAAAACTTGGTCGATAGACTTGCTGTGAAAAAAGATGCACTTTGACATAGTCACGCACAGTCACGGAGAGATTAAACCCCACTTCCCCTCATCCGATGGACCTGAAACTTTGTCCATAGACTTGTTGTGGCCAAAGATTAATTTTAAGATAGTCACACACAGTTACGCAGATATTCAAAACTCATACATATGCATAAGGAAAGAAAGAGTTCCCAGTATGCATTGAAATATTTTTTCTCCAATGTTGGAGAAAAGTTAAGTTCTCAAATTGATGTCCAATGTAATTCTCAACTTGAGTTGAACAATTTTTCTCCTTGTTTGTTTTCAACTTGACATCAAGTTGAGACTTAACATTTATTCCAATCTTTGAGAAATATTTTAACTCTCAATTGGATATCCAACACTTTTCTCCACTTGAGACCAAACATTTTTTCAACTTGAATACGATTTGTGTTAAGTTTGAGATATTATTTAAATATGTCATAAACAATAAATTAAATTAAAAAATGCCAAAAAAGTACAAATAATTAATTGATATATTTTTAATTATTTCTACTTTTGGTCGAATTTTTTAATTTAAACTCTTATTTATGACATATTTAATAATAATATTCATAAAATGTACAAATAATTAATTCATTTATTTTTAATTCTAAATTTTTAAAAATATTAACATGTACATAATAATGTTAAATATGTAATGAAATTAAATTGAAACATTAAAAAAATTACATTGTTTTCATTTCTAAAATTAGTATATTTTTTTTTTTAATGTGGCAATTCCGTACCTTCATTTGATACCGATTGGAGAAATTTCTTTGCTATCAAGTTGAGAATCACAAATTTCTCAATTTGATAACTAAGAAAATCACCATATAAAAAATGTGCCTTTTAAGTTGAGAAGACTATAATCGGACTATTGAGGTGCATTTGAGAATTAACATTGGAGATTTGAGAAATGTATTTGATCTCAAATGCACCTCAAGTTGATAGCAAACAAAAATGTTTATTGGGGTTTTAATAAAAACTATGTTTTTATGGGTTAAGGTGCTATTACACGAAGTGTTTTTTACATATGTACTGTCACTTTTTTTATCCATATCAAATTCCTCATGTCTGTCAAAATTGTCTTTTGCATACGATTCATAATTTTTGCTATCACACGTGCATATGTATTTCCGTATGACATAACCTCTAAATGTAAACAACAGCTGATTTAATTTGTGAATTTAAAAAAAGTTTTATATATTTTAATTGTTAATTAATACTACACAATTTATTTTTGGCTTAAGTCTAGTTTAGGGGCGATGCCCCGATTGGTTCAAAATTTTTACCACTTATAAAACTTTTTAATGTGATTCCAGGGAAATATTTTTTTTTGTCGGTCGAGCCTATTTTCCGAGTTATGGACCCCCAAAGTTTTGATATTGACTAGTGTATAACTTTGTTATTTAGTATCGGATTTTGACAATATATATATCGTTGGAAAGCCTATTTGAGCGCCTTCTATGTGGTATTTTAAAATTTGAAATCGATTAACCCATTATGAACCTATTGCAAATTTTGCATTTTTGTAAGAGAGTATTTTTTTTAATATGGCATTATCTCATAAATAGACGTATGTCATGTATGGTTTTATATTAACTGAATAAAAGGTAGGTGCACAAGCTTTATTTTGATGTATCTCATAGCAACTTAACCCTTTCAGAACCGGATATATTTGGTATTTTATCTTCATTTTTAAGGCTTTTTGAAAATTTATTCCTAATTCTAGCCTGCAGCGCTTTAAAACAACACAAAAAAATTCTTTATCCGTCCTATTATGAAAATTTTTTAGAACAAATCGCGCGATTTTTTCTACAAAATTTTCGCCTGCGGCGCTTTAAAATGAGACAACTAATTGTTTATATTTTTTAAAACAACACAACAAAATTCTTTATCCGTCCTATTATGAAAATTTTTTAAATCAATAAAGTTGCCACAATTTAAAAAAATAATATAAATTTTAACTACCTTCGAAATACAAATATATTTTCCAAAAAGCATTACAAATATGACTAAATATATAAAATAAATACACAAATAAAATAAAAAATATCAAAAATCCATAAAATATCAATATATGTTTCAAAAAGCATAAAAATGTAGATAAAATACCAAATATGTCCGGTTCTGAAAGGGTTAAGTGGTCATGAGATACATCAAAATAAAACTTATGGACCTACCTTTTATTCAGTTAATATAAAACCATATATGATATATGTCTATTTATGAGATAATCCCATATCAAAAAAAAACTCTCTCACAAAAATGCAAAATTTTCAATAGGTTCACAATGGGTTAATGGATTTCAAATTTTAAAATACCAAATAGAAGGCGCTCAAATAAGCTTTCCAACGATATATATGTATATTGTCGAAATCCGATGCTAAATAACAAAGTTATACACTAGTCAATATCAAAACTTTGGGGGACCATAACTCGGAAAATAGGCTCGACCGACAAAAAAAAAATATTTCCCTGGAATTACCCCAAAAGCCCCTACCCCCTCCAAAAAAAACGAAAATATCTGGGCATCGCCCCTAAACTAGACTTGTTCCCAATGTTTCATATGTGTACAACTTTTGTTGTGGGAAAATTTGACAGTACATATGTAAAAAACACATCATGTAATAGCACCTTTAGATTATTTCTATATAATTTTTACTTTAAGTCTGTGTAGAAAGGCTTAAATTTAGAAAATTTCCGCAAATATTTACCTCCTATTAAAATCTCCAATTCGCTCTAAATAACTTTTAAAATTAAGCTTAAGGTTTTATATTTTTCTGTTATTTGTCCGTAAGATTCTTAACTGATCAGAAACAACAAACCAGTTGGACGTGTAGCGAGGTTGTATTTAGAATAGGTCAATTAATTAATTATCCGACGACGTGTTTTTGTTGTGGTTTTATATTTCAAATTTTCTTTCTCGCTCTTTTTTGCTCTTTCTACACTCAATATTTTCTTTTCCATACACAAATTTATGTTTTTTATTTTTTGTTCTACTCGATTTTCATTCGTACTTTCACCAATTTATTTTACTTTTATTGTTTTTCGCTTTGACAAGTGCACATATGTTTTTGTTTTTTTAATAAAATTGTTTGCACCCTGTAACATCTGACTGACATTTGAAGTGGTCGACTTTTTGTCGATTTTCATTTTGAAGGCAGAATGACAATTTGTTAATGAAAATTTTCGACGAAATATTACAAAAAGAAAAATAATAATCTTGAACTTTTCTCATTTTAGTGTCCTTAAAAAAAGAATTAATTTATATAAAGAAAAAAATAGTAAATGGTAAGCTGAAATTTTGTGCATTGTAATAGAACTAGAGTACGGCTCTTTTTTTTCTATGAAAAAAAATATTTTTCAAAGTGTCTCAGGGCTAATTTTTTATATTCTCTCATTTTCCAACAGATAAATATGTCCTTAAAACCCAAAAAAGTAGATTTTTCGGAAATCTGGACAGATTTGAAGTGTACAGCAGAAGCAGTCATTAAATTGGATAAAGTGGAAAGAACTGTTTGGAATACAAGTTTTACGTGAGTTTTAAAATGTAAAGTGTAGGTGAATAAAGGGGATGATATCTTTTATATTTTGCAGTAATGTCTATAATTTATGCGTGGCCCATCCCGAACCCTTTGCTGATCTGTTGTACGAAGAGACCAAGCAGTTTTTAAAACAACATGTAGAAAATATGTTACACACGCGAGTAAATCCGCCCGGAGCAGATGCCATTGATGGTGAACAGCCAGATTTGTTGAAACGTTATTATGATGCCTGGTCCGAATATAGCAAAGGCATAAAAGATTTGCACAATCTTTACTCCTACTTGAATCTACAGCATATCAAGAAACAAAAAATCTCTGATGCTGATGTTGTCTACGGCAACTTGACCACAGAGACTTATGAACAAATGGAAATTGGTGAATTGGGTTTGGATATATGGCGGACCAAAATGATCGAATCACTAAGCTATGATTTGGTCAAACATATATTGGAGGGTATAAAAGCAGATCGGATGGGAAATCCTGGACTAGACGAGGAACGGGTTAAAATTATCAGTGGTGTTATGCATAGTTTTGTTGAAGTTCAGGCTTACAATAAGGCTGGTTCTTTAAAGATCTATCAATGGCTATTTGAGTGTCCCCTGTTATTGGCGAGTGGCGAGCATTATATTACCGAAGCATCTGCATTACTTAAACGCTGTACAGTTAGTGAATATATAGAGGAAGTCATCAAAATATTAGATGATGAAAATAAAAGAGCTCAGAAATTTTTACATTCTAGGTAAGTAAAAAAATAAATCGAATGTAAAGAGATGAGATAATGTAAACTTTTGAAAATCATGCGTTTCAGTATAGATTTAACTAATAGTTTTTGTATCAAAAAAAGATATAGAAAAATTGATAATTTAGAAAACTTATGATTTGTAATTTTCCAGTGTTTAGTATTGAAAATTCATAACTTATTTTTATTTTCTTAATAATCATTATATTAACTCACTCAGCTCTCTGCCAAAACTTCTTAAGCAATGCGAAGAAAAATTTATCAATGAACGTTTGGATTTCTTATATTCTGAATGCAAGCAAATGGTGTCGCAGGAGAATCGTAAAGATCTACGGAATATGTATATCATTTTAAAACCTATTCCCGATCATTTAAAAGGAATGCTGATACAAACTTTCCTGGATCATATTAAAAATGAAGGCCTAGAAACAATTTCGACATTGAAGGGTGAAAATATACACATACAATTTGTAGAGGATATGTTGAAAGTTCATCAAAAGTATACGCAGCTAATTGGAGAAGTCTTTGAGAATGACCCGCTCTTTTTGAGTGCACTGGATAAAGCATGTGCCAGTGTTATAAATCGTAGACCAAGTGATAAACAACCTTGCCGAAGTGCCGAATACGTAGCCAAGTACTGTGATACTCTGCTCAAAAAGTCAAAAACATCTGAAGCCGAAATCGATCAAAAACTCACCAACAACATTACGATATTCAAATATATAGAAGATAAAGATGTCTATCAAAAGTTCTACAGCCGTTTATTGGCGAAACGTCTGATACATGAACAGTCGCAGAGTATGGATGCCGAAGAAGCCATGATTAATCGTTTGAAGGTTTGTCTATTTATGCATAAAGATCAATAATTGAACTAATTTGAAATCTTTTCATATCAGCAAGCCTGTGGCTACGAATTCACCAATAAATTACATCGTATGTTTACTGACATTTCATTGTCGGCCGATTTAAATAATAAATTTAATAATTATTTGAAAAAAGAAAATATAGATTTAGGTAAGAAATATTTTAATACTAGTATGACCTTTAAAAAAATCTTTGTAACTATTCTAGGCATAAATTTATCAATTAAAGTTTTACAAGCTGGAGCTTGGCCATTAGGTCCTACACAGGTTGTTATACCTTTTGCGGTGCCTCAAGAATTTGAGAAAGCTATAAGAATGGTAAAGTTTTATCTTATCAATTTTCGAATCACTGTAGTTATTTTTTTTTTCCAATTTAGTTTGAAACATTCTACCACAATTCGTTTAGTGGTCGAAAACTTACTTGGTTGCATCATATGTGTCATGGCGAATTAAAGTTGGGCTATTTGAAAAAAACCTACATAGTCACTATGCAAACCTATCAGATGGCCATGTTGCTGTTGTTTGAATCCTGCGATTCAATGACGTGCAAAGAAATACAAACCACGTTACAATTAAATGGCGAAACCTTCCAAAAACATATGCAGTCATTGTTGGAATCGAAAATTCTAAATGCTAGTAGTGAAAATCTAGAAGATAATACAAAAATCGAATTAAATTTAGACTATACAAATAAACGTACTAAATTCAAAATAACTTCAGCTTTACAAAAGGAAACACCGCAAGAGGTAACTTTATTTTCATAATCATTCAAATATTTTATGATTACTTTTTGTTGTATATTTTCTTTAAACAGGTCGAGCACACGATAAATGCTGTAGATGAGGATCGTAAATTATATTTACAAGCGGCTATAGTGCGCATAATGAAATCTCGTAAAGTTCTTAAACACAATGCCCTCATACAGGAGGTACTCTTTCTAAACAGATTTGTGTTAATGAAGTTTTTTAAATTATTTCATTTTTTCTTCTTAGATTTTATCACAATCTAATGTTAGTTTTACGCCTAGCATCACAATTATTAAAAAATGTATCGAATCATTGATTGATAAGCAGTATATAGAGCGAACACCCAATTCCGGTGATGAATATAGCTATGTAGCTTAAGTTTGGCTACAAAACAATTTGACACACATACACACAAAAACACAAACACACACAAATATACCAACCATGATGATATGAGATTTTTCTGGCTGATATTTCGAAACTAAGAAAGAAAGAAAAACAAATAAACATATTTTCAATAACTATTTCAAATTTTGTATAAAGGTGAAGAAACCCATCCCCTTCTATTTAGTAACGATAAAGTTGTTTCATTATATTTAGTTAACCCTGTCAAACGTTTTTAGGGCTTTTTCTATACCATCGTCTATCTAGCTTTTGACAAATTCTTAAGTAAAGTAACACATTTTGTATTTTAAAAACACAAACATAAGTTGATTATTAACAAAATTTATTTAAAAATACTTGATTATTTATTAGCTCAAATAGTAATCAATAAAACAAAGAAGAAATCTATAAGAATTGTGTTTTTATTTTTGACTTTCTTTTATAATTTTCTTTGTAATAATAATAATTTTTGTTATATATATTTTTTTTCGTTTTAATTGTCTTTTTTTATACTATATATAACACAATACAACAGAAAAATATTTATCGCACATTCGAAATATCAAATCTAATAGATCACGAACATGGACATATAACAAACATCTAAATAAACACATGAGATCTATAAATTGTATATATTCATTTAAACAAATTTAATAAGAAAATATAAATATATATTTTTATTCCGTAAAATAAAGAATTTGTGGAACTAAATTTGACAGTTCATATTCGTAACCTTCGTTGCAAATTGATTTGACATTCCCGATGCATAATTTTGTTAATCTGTTATATACTGTGTAACTAAACAATCAATGTTATTTTGTTAGAAATTGTTATTTAAAAAGTGTTCCGTATTTTCAAAAAATTAAAAAAAATGTTTTTGTTTTTCTTTTCAACAATTGTGAGACATTTTTTCTCTCAAATTAAATATTAAAACTAAAAACACTACATATTAAATATGTTTATTAAGTGGTGATTATCTTTTTTTCGTGGTTTGAAATTAAAATTATTTAATTAAATATAGGTAAGTGAACATTTTGTTTTTATAATTTATTGTAATAATAAAAAAAATAAAGATAAATTTGTTGACCACTACGATGTTCGTATTGCCAGCTAGAACGGTCTCGTTTAAACTCTGCCGTTCGTTACTGTAAACGAAAGAGTAAATAAAAGTAATATATTTTCTACTTGAGAGCGTTCACTATTGATGGCTGCCTAATAAATACAAAGTAGCGTCATCAAACTTAAAACTTTTGTTTTATAAGGTTTCCGCTTTTCACAACGGTAATTTTTTTTTAAACAAACGCCGCCTTCTTGTATTTTGTATAATTCATTGTAATAATAAAAAAATGTAAACTTAACTCTATTCTTGTCTGGAATTATTTACTAAGGTGGCACTAGTTTTCCCTTATTTTTTCCTATATTTTCTTGAAATAAAAAACAACTAGTTTTCATTTGATAGATTCATAGAAAAGTGAGCATTATTAAATATTGAATACTGTTATGTTAATTAATACTTCTACTTTGTTAAATAAATTCCTTTTTTTCATTTTCTATCAAATATAAAGGTGTATTTGATTTTTCTTAAAATATAATGGTGTGTTAGTAGTGTATTATAATTTATTTTTTCTTATTTGCAAAAATTGCTTTTAAAGTTTGAATAAAATGTGATTTTTCGAATGTGCTGTTTTAAATTATATTTAAATGAAATTGTATAAATAATTCTGTAATTGTCCATATAGAAAACTCTGTTTCTATGAACGTTTTTTTAGATTTAATTAAAATTGAATATTTGTATCACATTATTTGTCTAAGAACGTACATAATAGAAATTGGGAAATGTTAGAATATGTATAAGAGATGGACGTACAAGTGAATTATAAGTAATACAAAAGAATGCTCACGAGTAATAAAAAACATTTTAGACCAAATAAATCAATTTTACTGTTTTACTAATATTAACATGTTCGGTTATCGTAATAACCGTAATAATGACGATTTTAATATTGCTCTAGACAAATCATATGGTAAAATATTATGTTTAAATCACTTTTAAATAACACCACTTCGATATTTTTTCACTGATTGAGCGAGCACTGATAAAAATTTAAATTTGATTGAAAGCCAATTTTATTAAACTTAAGAAATGGTTAACGTTTATTATGTATAGAGCTAACAGATTGCTAAATAAAAATCAATAAATGCTTTAAAAAATAAAAAAAAAAAAAAATCAAATCGGTTCTAGGCATACCAGTAACGCCATGAAAAACTATGATAAAAAATTGTATTATATTTTTCGGGATCATATAGATAATTATAATTAGTGTGTATCATACTAAAACTAATTAATCTAAATTGAAATCGAACGAGATGATATTTGGTCAAGAGCTTTAGCGGAATGGGCTAATATTCCACCTCAAACTTTTAAAAGTCATTTGGAAAGCATGCCTAGTCGCATTAAATGTATTTTAAATAACAAGGGACTTTGGACAAAATACTGAAGGAAAAATTGCCGAAAATTTCAAATATGGACAATACTGTATTTAGGTTTTTATTGAAGAAAAATGTTTTAGTTTTTTAGCTTTAAAAAAATCATTTAGGTTTCTGTAATAAAATTAAAAATTATAAAAAATTTCAAAAAATCTTCAATTAATATATCCACTTTAGTCCACTACTGTATTTGTAAGCCAGTAACAACTTGATACTAAAATTTTAATAATCATGAGCGAATCAACGATAGAAGAGGCAAGTAATTATCATTAGTTTTAATAATTTAAACAAAGTGCAGATTTTTACTAAGCATCCCTTTTGCCACAAAATAATTTATAATTCAAACGTTAACACTAAATGGGTTAATATAAAAATAAGGAACATAAAATTGGTATGCTATTTAATGTTAACTTATTTAAATACAAAAATATGCCCATCAATTAAAAAAAAATTGTTTCTAAAGTGGTGTTAGTCTATGCCAAAGAATTGTTTTACCTCTTTGCGGTTTATGTTAATATTATAACCATTTTTAAGTAATTAATTACAGTATTTTTTTATTATTAATATAAATGCATTCATCATTATTATCATCGTCTCTTACTGAGGTATGCTTTCTGTAATATTTTCATTAAGGGTTTTTCTTCTTTTTGGTGAAAAATCTAGTATTTATTTATTATTTTATTCTTTAGATTTATATTTTAATATTAATAAATTGCATTTTATGTTAAATCAACGACTAGTTTCATTCTTTTTTAATTTCAATTGAAGCAATTTCAATTTATTGTTATCATTTAAATATATTTTAATTATCATAATCGTACTTTTACGTTTCATTTGATTTAAGTAAAATGATGACTGAATGAGTGAAACAGCTGATTGATACCTGAAATAATTTTTATTCATTAACTTGTACGCAATCATTGTAATAATAAGCAATACAATTCTCAACAAAATAATAGTGGGAGTTTTCAGAAAAATTTTCAAAACTGCTTTCAAATAAAACGTAATAAAAGCAAATAAATGTATACTACTAAAATTATTGGTAAAGCTGCATATTTGAGATGAAAATACGAGTACAGAGGATTCTGAGTTTACAAACTTTTAATAAAAAATTTATTTTTTTTTTTTTGCCATAAGCTATTAAAGATATTGAGAGATAATAAATTACTAGGCCGTAAATTTAATTTCAAGATATTTCTTAAAACTTTAAATAAATAATAGTGTTTAAATCTTAAAAAGTTTAATTAATTTTCAATATTATAATATAATGTATTTTTTTCATTTTGATAAATTACTTCAAGTTGAGATTTTGTAATAATTTTGTAATAACGAATGAAAAAATATGTAGTTAGCTGAGTGGTAATTGAAATTTTAACTTGAGTTTAATATTTCAATTACAGTTTAACATGATGTATGGCTTCAATTCAAAAATCCACTAGTATCACCTTTCCTTTCAAAATACACAATGTTAACTATTATTTAACGTCATTTAAAAAAAAAAATCAATAATCGTACAATTTATTGAGTTACCGATTAAACTATTAATTATGCGTTAAACCGCGAATCCCCTGTAACACAAAAATGACCCGTTTTTCGAATAGTTTGTGACTGGAAAACTAACAGCTACGTTAATTTTATGTATTTTAGTGCATTATTTTTGTATGCATGTAAAAAAAAATTATCAAAAAAATTTTATTGGTAGATACGTAATTAAAGTTAAGCCCTAAGTATGCTTGAAATCTAACACAAATAACATTTTAAGTGTTCCTGTAACTTTTTAACACATTTTTTTTTATTACACATGCTTATGTGTATGTGTATATATTTCATATTTTTTTAACTTCAATACCAATGTATGTATGTGGGTATTCTATCATAATTAATATCTAAGCCAATTTACTGTTAACTGTTATTTTTCCAATGATATCTCCAAAACGTCATCCTCATGCTTTATTATTAAGCATATCCAAACGCAAAATCACGAATTACACAGTAATTTGTGTTTGTGTATTTTTTTAATTTACCGTTAACACGTTACGGTACCATCCGTGGGTGACAGTTGACTGTTTGCATAGTATCAAAGGTGTTACAATACAAAAAGAGTAATTACGTCGTAATTTCTTTCATTAAACAACAAATTAGGTGCTAGTGATTTTGTGTGTGTGTGTGTGAGTTTTTTTTACATTAAATTGAGATATTTTTAAAAATAAGAAATATAATTCTTTAATATTTAAAATCGTTTATGTTTATCAACAAAGCCAGGAAATTTGAAACGTTTAGAAAATGTTCAACAAGCTTTGTTTTTTTTTTTAATAAATTCAAACATTCATGTAAAGTACATATTTTATAGTTACCTTACGTTACACTATTATTACGTAATGTAGTTTTTCAGTAGTAGTAGGGTTTGTAAAAAGATTTGGTTGACAAATTGCATATAATTTCAGTCTTTGAGATTCCCGCCTTTGTGCATTAGATAAAAGAGTACTCGTATGTTTGTATATAAGTAATTATTTATATAATTTTAGGATTTATAACTAGTTATTATTTTTTGAATGTAGGTATGAATTATTTGGTGTGAAATAAGTTTGCGTTAAGTGAAAGTTGGGGAGGTGCTTGGCTTTTGGAGGGCATTTGGATAAAAATGTATGTGTATATTGAATAATTACTGATCCAATGAAAAATGTTTCGTACGTTTCCAAAGTGTTTTGAATATTCCCTTTTTCTTGGGTTTATCAGCGGTATTGCTTTGGCCACGTTTTGAGTCTGCGGTCGTATCAGATGTCGCTGCTGTTGCAGAAGTAGCTAAAAAATAAAGGGGTTAAAGGAGTTAGTATTAAGATATCGAGTATAACTTACTTCGTTCTATGTCTTGATAAAAGTGTGCTTCTAAAGCATGATCAGCTGTATATGAAGATTTACTTCTCTTATCCTTATTTGGTTCTGCAATGCGATATTTTATTTTATTTTTTTGTTTAGCATTTATTTTCTAACAATAGTTTGACTTACTTTTTTTGGTTATTAATAGACTAGTAACTCTACGCAGTGCCTCTCGCGGAGATTTATTCAAGAACGAAGGAGTCAGATTGGGTGGTAATGTTAATGGCTTTCTAGCTTGGCCTGGAGCTGTCATAACTGGTCCACCATCCCATATTCTCATGGTGGCTATACGATCAATATTTTCGGTTGATGCTGGTCGCATTGAACGCTGTTTAGGATACCAGCCACGTTGAGGAGCTCCCGCCAGTCTGAGCATTTCATTGGAAGCTAAGGCATGATTGATTGAACGTTGACGGCACATAGCACCACCAAAGGTGCTGTTGCCACCAGAAATACCCACAATGGAATTGCCCATGTTAATATTGTTGGAAGTACTCGATCTTGGCGCCGTACGAGAACCACCTGGCGTATTTTCATTTTGACGTCTATATGGAGTACGTGGAATGTCACAGCTAAATGAAAAATAGATATGTTTGTGGTACATAACAATTAAAGTAAAAAGATCAGTAATCGATAGAATAGTATAGTGATTTCTTACCCTCTGGCAAATATTGGAGTTTCGGGAAGACTGCATGATGTTTGCAAACGATGTTCTTCTCTAGGTGATTGTTTTAAACTTCGTTTAGTTCCATAAGATACATAACGTCTGGTGCCATATCCTCCTCCGCTACTACCATCATAAGAGGGCCCATGGGAACTGGTTGGAGTTGTTACACCACTGCCATATCCTCCCATCATGCGTGGGGATTTTCGTTTGTAGTTCGAATCGATGGACCAGGATTTCATGGTATTCGAAGAATGACCATGACGATGAGGTGGAACAGCTGGAGGTACATTTTCGAAAACTGTTGGAGGTGGTGGAGGTGGTGGTAGAGGTAATTCATCAGACATATGACGATGAACGGGTCTGGGCGTTTCTCTTTCCTTTGACCGCTGATGACGTAATTCTTCGCGCGGTACTGACTGTGTGTGAATTTCCGCGGACGTTTTTACAATAGCTTTGACAGGCGGTTTAATGTCATCCTCACCAACTAAAATATCGACTGTTGGCGACGGAGGCAAAGGCAAATCATTGTAGTCCTTTAAGATAGAACAAAGTTTGGGAATTTCGAAAAAAAAAAATCTTAATATATCTACTTACAAATGTGTCTGGATTCGAGGAGGGTGGAGATGGTGGCAGTGGACCGAATGTATTCTGGGATAAAAGCATTTCCTTTGCACTTTCGGACTTGTGCACTCCAGGACGAAACTCTAAAGGACGTTTTGCGGTAGATTGGCTAGCAAGATCAGCCATTCGGGCCACTGCTATTTCACCACGCAAAAGAGCACTTATATTATTTTCAATTTGCTTTAAGGGTGCACAGCCATAGCTCAAATCACTTAACTGCTCTTCATCTTCTTCGAGGGTAGGCGCCAAATCAGTATGGGGTGTTGTCGAAGTAGAACGTAATTCTGAAAATAAGTTGTGTATGATAATTTCATGATGAATTTTAAGAACATACCATTAAAATCTGCTCCTTTTATGGCACCATTTGTAGATTGTTTGTATACAAATATATTTGTTGGATCTATGGCACCAACTGTAGACGGCTTTATATCGAACCCTGCTGCCTCATCATGACAAGGAGTTCTGACTACATTCGTTGCTTCAGAGCTAGTACGACCATCCAATGATTTCAAACTTCCTTTTTTGGAAGCTTTTATAATCGAGTCAGCCATTGATTTTCTTTTCAAATTCAGTTTGTAAGACTTACCTTCTAACATAGATTTACTTAGGTTTTGTATGGGTGAAATTTCCTTCAAATGTGAATTATGCTGATGATGATGAGGTTCCAAATTTAAAGACAACCGATCTCTGGGTGATATCAATGGTTTTCCTGAATCCAAACTGTGGCGTATGTTAGGATCTTTGCAAGTATCACAAGGTAAATTAACCTCATTATATTTGGAATGTACTGACTCCAAATCGACATCGGGTTCACTTTCACTTAAACTATCTTTCGCTGTGTCATAACTGGGAAAAATGTCCATAGCACTAGGTGGCTTTTTTCCCGGACCTCGACGTATAATAAATGTTCCCTTCCCCAACATGCTGGATTGACGAAAAACGCAGGAATTTATAATTTCAGGACATTCTTCAAAACTTCGAAATTCCTCATCATTGTGACTAGCATTTGGTATATGTTTAGAATTATCTCCAGGTGATTTCTGATGGCCATGTTTTGAATTAACTGGTACTTTCTATAAATACATATGATAAAATTTAATATAGTAAATATATGTAGAAGGTCTAACAAACCTTAGATTCTTCTTTCTGATGCAGCTTAGTTTTCCGTTTGAAGTCCTTAAAGTGAATTTCCCAAGCTATACCTCTTGGAGTGAGTAGTGTTGATTCTGACGATATTGTTACACCTGACGGGTCTTCCGCAGAATCTTCCGAGAACTCTTCATCGTCCTCGTCGGTAATATTTTTGAAAAATTTATCCAACGTATTATTTGAAGAGGAGGAATGTGTTTTATGATTATCCGAAGAAGTTCCAGTACTGGCTGGAGAACTCGAAGACGACGATGAAGATATGGACGTGGAACCTGGGTTTAAAATATGGCATACTTCTTTGTGCTTATCAACCGAAGCTTGTAGACGTTTTGGACGACTAGATCGGCCTCCGCTGGCTCCCCCATCTTTGGGACCCGGGTATATAGTAACAGGGTGTTCATTTAATATGGGTTCTGTTGCAAAATTTTTATTATTATATGTAAAAACTTTTTAAACCTAAACTGACCTGGCAACTTGGCAACCCTACCCCTTAACACAGCTTTGTGTACAGCACTGATGTCAATACCAAGAACATTATTCTCACCACTACAGCTACCAACTCGTATTTTTGAATCGCCAACATTGTAAACTGTTCGTTGGCCACAGCAAGGAAGACTAGAATAGTTTGAGTTGTTGATTGCTGCAGTAGTTGTCCGAGCTTTAGGCTGTTAAACAAAAGATCTTTTAAATTTCAAAATTGGTAACTAGCTATTCTACTCACTAAAGTCGTTTGTACCAAATTATTGAGATCTGTGGCATTGGCATTGTTCGTTGGTGTTGTTGCCGTTGTAGATGTGGTCGACTCGAAAAGTTCTTTGTTGCAATTGCCATTGGTCTCAAAGCGAGACAAGTCGACAGCATCGAAGCTTTCATTTGGTGTTACTATTGGAGCGCAGCTAGAACTAGTTTGAGACATTTCTTCCGAATCACGTTTTTCCTTCATGCTGAAAAAAAAAATAATTCAATTATACAAACAGAATGTTCATGGCAAAATTCGGCACTATTTTTCCTCCTATTTTTTTTATTTTTTTCAGAACTGTTTAGCTTAAAAAAAAACTTGCATGGAAAATCTCTAAATTCCAAGTCAATATATAAAAAAATATGTTGAGCGGTTTTAGAGAAAGCTGGTTTTATTCATAAGTAACCACAATTTAGGCTAACATTCAGGGAAGAATGGATAAATGACATTCGAAAAAATTGTAATGTCGGTAATATATTAAATAATTTTAAAGAAATCTTGTCATCCCGTAATCACATTTGTGGCTTAATTTTTTGCGAAATTTTTGTACCAATAAAGTCTCAGCTAATGCTGATTCTTACACTACTTCAGTGACAAAAATATAATTTTTACAATATTCCGATATTAACTGCAAAACAATAAATATTTGAAACAAAAAAATTTCATGTTAGTGTTACTAATATATTCCGGACCGGATTATAGTTAGGGATAGTCCAAATAGAGAACAATCATATCCGATATGACCTTTAACATATCTGATTCAAGTTCGTTATAAGAGGTGGTTGGCAATATCCATGTAGATCATTTTCATTTCCCAAAAACAAAATTTATATTATTTTTCCCGTTAAATTTGAAACAGTGATTAGATATAATTGATTCGCAACTTAATTTACTTACTTTTTGCGACTCAGACTCATATAACCATCATCTTCTGATTGATTTTCACCATTATTATGCAATTGTGGTCTCAACGAAATATCCTCAAATTCGGATATAATATCATCTAGTACTTTGATGGGTTCAGGTATCTCATCAACTGGAAATGTAACAGCATCTAACATTTCATCCTCTTCGATTTCCCTATTCAAAAAGCAAATAAATTATTGTTGATGTTAATACAAACACGCACACACCGACAAACATAAAAATTAAAAACAAATTAACACATATACAAGCTTCAACATACATTTGCGGTTTTCTTTGGGCACTATCAGTACTACAGAAATATTCCTGCTGATGATAATCAGAATGTCGATGTCGTTCAATTGCTACAATATCCGTTTGCAAGGATGTTAATGAAATATCGTCATCAATGGTATATGAAATGCTACAAGGATGTTTGGATGAAGATGATGTAGAATTATCAGTACCGGATACACTTGCCATTACAGGTAAAGGACATTTCGGGCTATATGAATTAATTATGAAATAGTTTTTCGGAGAAAAAATATAAATTTATCTATTTCGTTTATTGGCTAAGAGTCGCAATCAAAGTCAAAGTCGTCGTTGTTGTTATATTATTCTATTTAAATTTATCAATCTCTAGTCTCTTGTTTTTAATTATTTCTACTTTTTTTTTTCTTTTTTGAGTTTTAAGACTTCTAAATCGTTGTTGTCTGAGCATACAGCACAAAATTGACGACGACGACGACTGTATGTTGTTGAATTGAAGTTACAGAGTCTGGCATCGATTTTTCATACTTCCCTACATATAGATAAATAGATATATGCGAAGTATAGTATCTGATGGATGAGTATTTTAGCAGCGGATGTTTCAATATTCATACGTATATAAAAAACATTGCATGTTTTTGTTACAATAACGGACGTACGTATATGTATGTATGTACATATATCAATGTATGTGTGCGGATGTAAAAAACTTTTGGTTTTAATGAAAATGATTTTCAAAAATAATTTGAAATATTCAATTTGGCACCTCCGATTAAAATCTTGTTGTAAATGTTGTATATTTCATTTACATATTTTGTATAAATGATGAGCTTTCATTTTCAATTACGTTCACTCGCTCACTCACGCACTCACTTTACTGCTGACATTTGCCATAGATTTTTCTCTTAGTGATATTGTTTAATGAAAAACAAATAGATTACCAAGAAATTTTACCCCTACATATTATTAAGTATAGTCAAAATGTTTTTTATACTTTTTAGTGCCATTTAATGTGTGTTTTTTTTTGTATTTTTTATGTTTTTTTTTTTTGTTTATCTCACGCACGGACACCTTTGTATGTACATATAGTCGTTGTCATTGTCGTCATATTCCGCTAAACTTTCGTCGGCAATCTTTCTTAGATGAAGGTATTAATAGACTGAAGTTTGTCTCAAAGTTGAATTAGAATGCAAAATAGTGTCTACAGAAAAAGCGACGACAGTCGATAGAGACATTAGCACCATACAATAAGCACTCATGAACTGACTCTGTGAATTTGTTAGCAGTGTGTGTTGTACAGAGATTTTTTTCTTTATACAGCTCAAATTCTCCCTTTGGGATTGTTTGGATAAAAAAAAAAAAACACACATAATGTACAAATGGTTGCAACACAAACTGTGAAAATACCTTACACATCAATTACTAAGTGAATAAAACTAGCTACCACCCCCTTTCCATGGGTTATAAACGAAGTTGTTTAAACAGTCCAGCTGCAATTTCTCGTATGAATTATTGTTGTAGTAAGAGAGTCAATCTCTGGCCGAATTTTCTTCAGTAATATACGTTAACTGGCAACAATTATTCAAATTTTAAAATTTATACTTAAATATTAAGTCAGAGCTAGACAAAACTTAATTGATTTTTAAATTTATTTATTTATAAATATCAAAAAAAAAAAATAATAATAATAATATTTATCAAGGTGAATATGTAATCATTTTTAAACTCATGTTTTGGTATATTTATACTCTTACACTCTTACAATTCTGGAAACTGAGTCCGATACCCAGTGGAATATTCTTAGCACACTTGATTTTTTTTATCATATAACTCTTCGCTAGATTAAAAGTTTATAAATTTTAGTTCAACAAAATTATTTCTATTAATTTTTTGTTTTTCAGTTTATTATGAATATATCCGAAATTGTATTTTTCAAAATTGAAATAACAATTTGTATGAATCAAAATATTTTTTTTTATTTTTTATTTATTTATTATTTTATTTATTTTTTATTTTATTATTTTTTATTTATTTTTTGTTTTTCAGTTTATTATGAATATATCCAAAATTGTATTTTTCTAAATGTTTTTTTTTTTTTTCAATAAGCTTGAAGGCTTTGCCATTTAGGATTAATTATTGCACAAAACAACAAAACTATTAAAAATCCACCCTTTACTTTAGCACAAAACAACGATTTAACTTACACGTTATAATGTTTATTTGATAAGCATAAAACAATAATGTTTTAATTAATCATATGACATGAAAAGTTTGTAGGGGTTATTCTTGTTCGGTGTTTAGTGCTACGACAAACTTTTCGTATATTTACAAATATGTTAATATGTTTGTACAAAGCTAGACAAATAAACATGTGTATAACTCGAAATGTGTCTGTTTCCTTTTATACGCGTGCGCACTAATTAGCTCCAAATCCGTCAACCCACTATGGAATTTAAACTACACTCGTAGAAATATTATCCGATGAAAATCTAATGTTTGTAGTTAATAATTGCTTAATAATGTTATTTTTCTCAATAAACATTTATACAGATTATTCTAAAACTTTTTACCAAACCTTATATCATATATTGTACCCATATTGCTTAGAGAAATTAATACCTTCTTAAATATTAATTACTCTTTGACATAACTGACAACTTTAGAAATAGCTCCCAACAGCTACAACTACTGGCTACTCGTTGGGAAACAAACAAGCAACGAACGAACAGAAATATTATTGTATACAATTTTATCAATGAGAGAAGTGTGGGAATAATATTTCTTATATAGGCATACATACACACATACGAACATCGAACATGCAACCCCTCTACACATTACATTACACTAAAAATAATATACAAGTAAATTTAAATGTGTAAAGACAAAAATGAATTGCGCAAAACAGTCGTTTGGAAAAAATTTCGTTATTTTTTTTGTTTCAAACATATTTTTGTACACAAAGCACAAATCATCAACTCATAAGATTTGCTTGGGATTGTTTGAATGAAATCAAATGACTGTTTGTAAGTGCATGTATGTAAGTACATGTGTGTCTGTTGTGATTGTGCCTGTGTATGTCAGAGTCTTCAGGTCGTATGTGTGTTATGAATAATTAATGCATTTTGGTCTACATGGTCACGCAATTGATTTTGATTGTTTTATTTTTGTTTATATTAATTTTAATAATATAATAGATGATGAGTATTATATGATACGTATATTTAGGTGAAGGGGGTGGGGGTTGATTGAATACCGTTTTTTCTTTAATTTAACCCTTTATGGTATAGTTATACCCTATACCACTATGTGGTTTGGGTATAATGACTTTGTGCTGCTGTTTGTAACAACCAAAAATATTTGACCTAGACCCGTCTTTAATTATACCGATCGAATCAGAATCACTTTTTGAGTTGATTTAACAATGTCCGTCCGTCCGTCCGTCCGTCCGTCAGTCCGTCCGTCCGTCTGTTTGTCCATGTAAAGCTTGTAATCAAACTGCAGGTCGCACATATGAATATATTTTGATGAAATTTGGTATATAAGCTTTAGTCGGCCATGGGATGAACGCTATTGAAATTGGTGAGAATCGGTCCATGTTCAGACCTAGCCCCCATACAAAATACCCATATGAAATCGACATAAATTGCGATAAGATCCAAATTGTCATATAGATCTTACTCAAATTGGGTTTGTATGCGTTCATTACATCCACTAATGAGTAGTCCAAAAATGATCCCTTTGACCCCATATAGAGCTGCTTCCCGATCTTCACTTAAATCTATTAAAAAACAAAAATATTGCACTGATTCTTCTCAAATTTTGTTTGTACATATTTTTGCAAAATACAAGAGACTTTACCAAACATGATCAGGATCGGTCCATTTTTGGACCTAGTCCCTTTATAGATATAGCATCCGATATGAACTTTTTCATATCTGCAGCCAAAAAAATTAATAAAAATCCCACTCAAATTTGGTTTTTGCTTATTTTCAATGTTCAGTTAGTTGGGCCTAAGAGATAGGGTTTCTAAACGCATGGTATAGGGTATCCGGTCTAGACCGACTATAATTTTCTTACTTGTTTTTATATGCATTGCAAACGGTATGATAAATAAAAGCTTCAACTGAAGCGCTCGTTGCCAAAAATGATAGGCCACAAAATAAAACAAGTAGGAGTGTTTAATACGGCTATGCCGAATTTTTGATACCCTCCACGCAATATTAGGTACGACTACCACTTTGAAACTGTTGCCGATACTGAAACATTAAATCCGAATACCAATTAAATTTAAAGTTAATTGGTTTTCTTGTTGGCCAATTTCTATTATAAAAAACAATGATGCTTAAAAAGAATTAATTACTATTTGAAAAATTTCATTATTTTTTTTTTACTAGAGTAGAAAACCCCTAAGCACTTCATAGAACGTCAATGAAATTCATTATTTAACACATCATAATAATACCCAAAGTTTGATCCCTATAAGTCTGTTTTGAGACATTAGAAGTCATACGATAATTAAAAAAAAAAAAATCGAATGATTCTTGGCTAAATAATTAATATTAAAAAAGGAAATTTTAAAATAATTTTATTTAAAAAAACAAAAATAATAAAAACAGGTAAGAAACTAAAGAAAAAAACTAAAATTTTTAATTTTTAGTTTTTAATTTAAAATTTTTAATTTTTTATTTTTAATTATTAATTTTTAATTTTTAATTTTTCATTTTTCATTTTTAATTTTTAATTTTTTATTTTTAATTTTTAATTTAAAATTTTTAGTTTTTAATTTTCAATTTTTAATTTTAATTTTTAATATTTAATTTTTTATTTTTAATTTTTAATTTTTAATATTTAATTTTTAATTTTTAATTCTTAATTTTTTATTTTTAATTGTTAATTTTTAATTTTTAATTTTAAATTTTTAACTTTTAATTTTTAATTTTCAATTTTAAATTTTTAATTTTTTATTTAAATTTTTCATTCTTTAATTTTTAAATTTTAAATTTTCAGTTTTTAATTTTCATTTTTTATACCCTATACCACTATGTGGTTTGGGTATAATGACTTTGTGCTGCTGTTTGCAACTACCAAAAATATTTGACCTAGACCCATCTTTAATTATACCGATCGAATCAGAATCACTATCTGATTCGATTTAACGATGTCCGTCCGTCTCTGTGTCCATGTAAATCTTGTAATCAATCTGCAGGTCGCAAATATGAATATATTTTGATGAAATTTGGTATATAAGCTTTTATCGGCCATAGGATGAACACTATTGAAATTGGTGAGAATCGGTCCATGTTCAGACCTAGCCCCCATACAAATGACCCCTATGAAATCGACTTAAATTGCCATAAGATCCAAATTATCATATAAATCTTAGTCAAATTGGGTTTGTATGTGTTTATTACATCCATTAATCCGTAGTCCAAAAATGATCGCTATGGGACAACTCTTAGTCATAGGCCCCATATAGAGCTGCTTCCCGATCTTCACTTAAATCTATCAAGAAAACAAAAATATTGCACTGATTCTTCTCAAATTTTGTTTGTATATATTTTTGCAAAATACAAGAGACCGTACCAAACATGGTCAGGATCGGTCCATTTTTGGACCGATATGAACTTTTTCATATCTGCAGACAAAAAAATTTATTAAAATCCCACTCAAATTTGGTTTATGCTTATTTTCTATGTCCAGTTAGTTGGGCGTATGGGGTAGGGTCTCTAAACGCATGGTATAGGGTATCCTATAGTCGGTCTAGACCGACTATATTTTTCTTACTAGTTATTATTAATTTTTCAATTTTCATTTTTAATTTTCATTTCCCATTTTCCATTTTTTATTTTTCGTTTTTCATTTTCCATCTTTCATTTTCATTTTTCGTTTTTCATTTTTAATTTTCCATTTTTCATTGTTCAATTTTTATTATTTGTTTTCCATTTTACATTTTTCATTTTTCAATTTTCATTTTTAATTTTTCATTTTTATTTTTCCATTTTTCATTTTTTATTTTCCATTTTTCATTTTCCATTCTCCATTTTTCATTTTCAATTTTTCATTTTCCATTTTTCATTTTCCGTTTTTCAATTTTCATTTTCCATTTTTCATTTTTAATTTTCCAAAAATATTTTATTTATTTTTGAGTACAAAAATTTCATAATTTAGTAATTTATTGGGAACTTGCTTAAACATTTTTATATTTCAACATGTTGCAATTCCATAAGTAAAAATATTGTGAGAAGGAACTCATATCAATCATATGGCTTTTTATGTTTTTTCAACCTTCTTAATCATTATATTAGTTACGCTCATTACTGACTCACTGATCTGCTCATTCTGTAACGGTGCACGTATACGTATGATTAATTATCACACTCACACGTTTACGTATTTTTTTTTAAATATATCCCCTCTTTGTTTAGGGTTGCCAGATTGAAAAGCATAAATTTTTGGCGGGGAGCATAAAATCGCTTATACATATCTCGAAAACTAAGCATCGTAGAACAAAAACTATTTCTATTGAATTATACAAAGAATCACCTGCGTTATGGCGAAAACATTAGCTGGGAACGTAAAATCGTTTATATTGCTAAGCGTTGTATACTAATATTGGATAACACAACACCTATGAATTGAGCACTATTTTTTTAGGCTGCCAGATCGAAATACGTAAAATTTTGTGAATTTTTTTATATTCACAATATTTCGTGTGTGTTAATGTGATTTTCATTTATAAACGGGCGCCTTATGAGCGTTATCAGGCGCCTTGCTAACTATTAAATTTAGAATTGACTTTTGTTGCTTTAAAAGATATAACGATTTCCAATTTTTAAAAATAAAAAATATTTGCCTTGGATTTAATAAATCCCAATTTTTAAATTAAAAATTTGATATGGCACAACAAAAATAAAAAAAAAAATAATTTAAATTTGAAACAGATGGAGCACATTTCTTTTCTTAATTACGAAATTTCTTATGACTGGTTTTCACTATGTCATTTTCAATGTCAATTAAGCCCTAAACAAATTCACTGCGAGTTACGAGTGTGAGAAAAAACGAGAATGAGACAGTAAGATTTTTCTATATGTGGAAGCGAGATCGAGAGTAAAGCTGGCAACGCCACACAAAAAAGCTTTACTCACGGAACTCGCAGTGAATGTGTTTAGGGCTTTAATGTCAGTCGTGTTTTCAGTTGCAACTCCTGGTAACATTTAACATCTAAAATGAAATTGCCAACATGTTGGTAATTTGTTTTTGTTTGACAGCCAGATTTTTTCTTAGTCTGAGTTCACACAAGGCAACTTTTGTTGCGCAATTCTTGAGTTTGTAGGAGAGAGGGGAAAGAAGAGTGGTATTTGGTACGGAGTTGCTTGTACTCGGCAACTCGTTTTGTTGTGCAATTCGTAATTATAAACACGAAGTTAGCTGCAGCTTATTATTTGACATTTCTTTTTATTCTTTGCTTTGCTGTTAAAAATTATTATTATTATTTAATTTATTTTATTTTTTTATTATTTAATTTTTTCTTTGACTTCCATTTTTCCACACAAATAGATTTTTCACTTTGGAGCAATAATAAATTCTTTTTACACAAGCTAATAAAGTGAACTGTCAAAAATGTAAGAATTTGAAAGTAAAAGAAAACGAACAGTTGCGGCAATAAATTTCTCTGTGTGAACATTAAGGCAACTTTAAAAGAGAAATGAAAAAAGTTGCGCAACAAAAATTGCCTTGTGTGAATCCAGACTTAGTTTATAAAATGTAATGCAAACGTAATAAATAGAAAATTAGGAGATATCATTTGAGGCAATTGTTTGTTGTCAGTTTATATGACATAGTGAAAAGCAGGCATTAGAAACTCTGAAAAAACAACGTAGTTGTATTGCATATTAAATTTTTCGTATATTGCATCTGCCCATGCAATTTAATACCACTTATTTGGATTTATCTTCTTTTTGTATGAAAAAATGTAAATCCAAGTGATTAAAAAATACGACTAATATTTACAAATATATACAAACTTACCTTTATCCTTTATCCAAATCCAAACTATCGTATTTTTAAAATTAAGTTTTTGTATTTCTGGCAAAATAAGTGTCCTAGTAAAAATAACCTGGCGTTATCTTCAGAGTCCTTGAATTCAATTCTTACATATTTTCAAGGAATATATAAAATTTGTGGATTAAAAAAAAGAAGGTATTCGTATTATAATTGGTTTAGTGCCGTTCTCGCTAGCAATAGCATTGGCAATTTTCTTGTTACAAACGAATTGATAGCCGATGTTCTAAAATGAAATTAAAATCAAATATAATTAATATATTAAAAAATTCCTAAACGTTTTGTTTAAATTTTTTCAATCTCATTACAATATTGTGGGCAATACTGTTTTATTTTTTTTATTGAAAAAAGAAAGACGAGCAGAGTTTATTACATTTTTGGATCCGGTAGGTGGCGCTGGGGTTATATATCGTCATATATCTGGAATAGTATGGCACGAGGCAACAGACTTAAAACATTGTGAGAGTTCATTTGTTAGTGAATGTTAGCAGCCGTGACAAAATAGAGCGGAATAGGACCAGCGGACGTGCTACCTTCCATACAAAGTAAAATGTCTGGAGTAAAATTCTATAAGTTAATAATAGCAATTCATGGGTAAAATTCATAAATAATTGTAATACTTTCTTTTTTATTATTTATATTCATATATTTGTTCATTTTTTTTTTGTATTAAATATTTTTAGAGCGGCCTTTTGTTTCTTAAGAAAAAATTCCAAACATTTCTTAAGTACACCGGGATTATTAATTAATTCAGTTTTAACCGATTTTTCAATATTGTTTTATATTTTCTATATGTATATTTCTTTTGTTTTGTTTTTTTTCTTTTTTGCTTATACATCATTTTTTACATAAATAAACCTAAAAAAGGTTTAGTTTGTTTTAATTTTTCAGTTTAATTTAATTCACACTATAATAATATTATAATGTTATATACATACGAATGTCTTCTATATAATTGTGTATATATAATATGTATATAGATAATAATAATCATAATCATAATAGTAATATATGAGTTAATTTTCTTAGTAATGGTATTCTATTATTATATCTTATTAAATAATTAGTAATAAAGAATTTAAAGGCTAAACAGGGTGCAATTTATTAGTGGAGAGTGGGAAAATGCAACAAAAGTTATTAACAAAATTATAATTATGTATATAAAAATAATCGTTAGAAAATATATTACAAAATTAAATTAAAGATGAAAAACTAATATAAACAATATTAAAAATAAAGCCAAGCATTAAAATCTGGTACAAAAAAATATATATATATATATATAAATAAAATGTTAATTAACTGAATCAATTAAAAATGAATAACAAAACAATAAAATAATAATAATAATAATAATAATGGATATGCTTTAATATTTTAATTAACAAATTCTTGACTTATTTTTGTAATAATAAAACAAAATATTATACTAAGTTTATACAAGAATTGCAGTGAATTTTTTTGTTGTAAACTTATTACACGTTGTAACTTATTACAAAATGTTTAATAAATTAGGCAGTTTGTGTATAAATTAAAACCGTATTATTAACGTGTTTTTTAATTTGTCTAAGTGTCCAAAATAAGTATTTTTTTTTTTGCAAAAGAATATATAATATATATATTTATATATATCTTATATTCGTATATACATATATATGTATATATACATATATATATATATATATCTTAAACTCGTATAAACCTAGAAAACATTGAACTCATCATGTGTGTGAAATTTTTGTTATTTTTTTTTTTTTTATAATTTAACTTATGGTTAACAAATTTTAGTAATTTTCTTTGTATTTTGTTTTATTTTTTTTTTCTTCAATGTACGAAACTACAAGTATCATGTATGGGTAAATTATCAATAGATTTCAACAGAAGGGATTATGAAATCGAAATAATTTATTTTTAATTGTATTATATCATTTAGTTAAATATTTGTATTAAAAAGATGCTTTTTAAAGCTGTAATTTCATAGTTTGTAAATCAATCGTTTTATTTTGTTCATATTTTAATACTTGTTGTTTCAAAACATCACACATCACTCATATAAATATGATGTTGTAGTAGTTTTTTGTTTGTTTTTGGTTTGTTTTAAAGATTTTAGCTATTAAGTATGTAAGTGTGTTTGTTTTTTGTTAGTTTTTTGCATTGGTTTCATTTGTCTATTTGTGTGAAAGGAATTTTAAGCTTAATTGTATTGTATACGGTAAATATGTACGAATGAATATACTTTAAAGACTTTTAAGTTTATTGTTAATTTTTTTTTTAGATAGAAAACTAATTTAACAGGAAGATTCCGAGGAGCATATCTGAAAGAAGTATGGAGGTTATATATTGAAAGCTATATGATAAAATTTGTATTATTGCAATTGTCAAAATCATTTTAAAATGAGCTGAAAATACTGTCAAGATTTTGATAGATTTCATAATATTCAATCAACAATGTGTGAGTGAGAGCATAGCTTTTTCGAGGAGTAGGTATTTGTATTGCATATTGCAATAACGGCATACTTGGGAAGATAAGTATATATGCTTGTATGTTGTTTTTTTTTTTTTTTGTTTGTTTGTATGTAGGTGTGTTTAAATAACAACTGTAGTTAGTAGTTTCATATTTTTCACATTGGCGTTATATTTAAATTTTGGTTTAAACATGAACACACGGAGACGACACATCAAGGCTTCAAGGTTTAGCTTTACACTTCCATAATGTAACAGTCATGTACGGTTCAAGTAGCTTTTGATAGCCTAAAGATCGCAAGGGTTAAATATTTGTAGTTGAGAATTCGGAGGAGAATAAGATCAGGATTTATTAAGATGTTCATTGTCGGGTCTACGATCAGTAGCAATTTGTAATAGATTATTGAATTCCGTATCTAAAATTTGGCGAGCCTAAAACATAAAACAAAAAATTTTTACCACCAGAAATATTTTTTTTTTTTTTTAAGTTTTTAGATTTAAATTGTTTTTACCTGAGCATTTTGTGTAGGTATTTGTAAGGCCAACGCCATAGCTTGGGCATCAAAACTTTCATCTAAAGCCACTAAAGCTCCATGAACACCTGATTCCAATAAATTATTGGAGTATTCCTAAAAAGAAATAATTAAAATAAAATATTTACACTAAGTTCTTGTTATGTTATACAATTGTTCACCTTTAAGCCAATACTGGATACCCAACGTATAACTCTTTCATTGCTCCACACTATAACGTCACACAAACCATTCTCACACATTTTTCTTCTGTGCTCCAGCTCGTTTCGATCATAGTTAAGCCGTTTAAGGCAAGAAATGCCATATTGAAGACTAGTCCGGTGAAAGCTATCAACCATTTTCAGTTGGCCTCGTAAATCCTTTTTCGTTAAATGGTCCAGCATACGAGCATCTACCAGGCATTCCATAAATGTTGTGCGATATTGTGGCAAACCCAAACCGGGCAGCCAGTAATTACCAATCCATTCGTGATTCATATCACCTGAAACAAACAAAACATTTAATTTGGAATGGATAACCCCATTTTGCAATATTTACCAAAAGCTAACGTTGTTCGTGATGTCTGCGGCGCCGAAGGTGAAGTTAGTGAAACCATTTCTTGTATGGCAAGTCTTAATTTAAGCCGATGCAAAGGATTGCTTATACCTAAAGTGTTAAAAGAAAATTTATATAAGAACACTTATTAATGGTCTGTCTTTACAAACCGATTTCTCTTTGTATTTCGGTGTCACTAAGAGCACTCATAATGGCTCCACTTTTCACATTAGCCCTACAGGCGGCAACATACCAGGCGGGCATGCCCACCCACAATTCTAGCCAAGCAACAATGGTTGGACCATTCCACAAAGCGAAAGGGGTGCCAGCTTTCATAGCCTCTCCTAACAAATCATTGCGGTAATCATGTTCCCTATTTAATGAAGTGCATTAAATGAAGTTAGATTCGATTATTAGATTGCATCACTTACTTCTTTTGTCTGCCATAATCAACAGATGATATTTTTGAACCAGGAACACTGGCTATTCGTGGCATCATACCTCCTGTCATACTCATGGCATCATAGTTTGATTCAGTTTCACTTAAGCCTATTGACAGATTACCAATCGACATCATGCTGGGGGAACCGTCAGGAAGTGTATCCTTAACACCCTTGACTTTGTCTTTCTTACTAAAGAATCTACCTAAACTAGATTTTATGCCCTTTTTCTTTTGCTGCCCCGAGTTAACGTCACGCCCAACAGCATTTGTCGGTGTCTGCAGCATAGACATTGAACCCATGGTATTGAAATGGCGTGTCAATGATTCTTGGCTACCGTAACGAGAGCTTAATGGCGAAAGACCATAGCCCGTATGGGCTATAGTCATGTGACCTGAGTTATTAACCATTTGCTGGTTGGGCGATAAGCCCATCGAGCGTCTTCTTAGTTCTTCTTGACTATGAGCCAAGGCCTGAGCAACACGTTCCAAGCGCATTGAGCGGGCAGTTAAAGGAGATGCAGCTCCACCTGAACTTGAATCGCCTGTAGTAGTAGTCATCCCATGGATATCATCCCGAGAGGCATCACTCGATAATACGGGAAGATTAAGCTAAAGACAAAAAAAAAAAAAAAACAATTATACGAATATGTATTGTATTGCTTTTGTACTCACAGCATGATACTTTTGCATAAAATCTCTATTGGGACTATTAGGGGTGCTGCGACCACTTAGCGGTGGACTCTGTCGATCCATAGAACGACCGCGTGACAATAGATTAACATGTTCAAGACTACCCACACGTGATTCCAGTTCCTCAGCTCGAGCCTCCGTTGACTGCTTTTCTTCTTGTATTAACCTGTACAAACACCGTACAGAAACGTTCAAAATTTGTTAAAATTATAATAATACAATTTCAAATAACAATATACACATTTACCTAATTTCATTGTTTATGGCATCCAGCTGTTCTTGTAACATCATGGCTAAAGTTTGGGCATCCGTATGTCCAGAAGGTGACATCATATCTGCATCACCAAAAAGGGCTGCCTGGGCTTCTTCACACTCAGCTGCGGCGACAGCTGCGGAAATTTCATAGGCCGCTTGTTGGGCATGAGCTTGTTGGAGTTTTTCCCACTCTTGTTCAGCCATTGAGCGATGGAATTTTTCACTTTCTTCCTGCAAACGAGATTTATTACGCCTCAATGAATGGGTCTCAAAACTGGCATGGGAAGCACTGCGTGAAAATGCCTGGGGTCCATCCATCACACTACTGGGCGATAAGCTGCGTGTAAGAGCCTCCGTTTGTTGAATATTATAAGCTATCTCCTGTTGTAAAAGCTGCCGTTTAAAGTTCTCAATTTCCAAACGCGTCTTAGATAGTTCTTTCATAATTTCACTCTTTTCATGATGCAATTCCTCAGCCACTTTTCGGGCTTTCTCTAGCTCTTGTGTAAGGGCATTTTTCTCATCTAAGGCATGCATGCGTTCCTTTAAATGGACTTGTAAACGTTCATTTGACTCTGACAGCAATTTGTCGACGGTCGATGACAATCGTATATTGTGTTCTTCGTTCATTTTTAGTCTTTGGTTTAGCCTCACTACCTCGGCTGTTTTCTCTTCTAGATTCGCCTCCAGTCTCTGTATTCGATCTTCAGCGGATCCATGACGCTCTTGGGCCTATTTTAGATAAACACACAACAGAAATATTTGTAAAATCGTATTTTTCGTTAAAGGATACAAATGAAAATCGCAAGGAAAAAAATGTACTCAAAAACAGTGCATGTAAATGTAAGTGATTGTGACTCAAAATGTGAATGCAGTTTAAATATTACAGTTTATATAGTGCAGTAATGTTGTACTTGTTGTATATTTGTTTCATTTTGGACCAGTGCGTTCAGAGGAAAAACAAATTTTAATTGAGAAAAAAAGAAACAATAATCAAATACATGTACATAATATGTATAATCATAAGAAGGAAGTTTTTGGTTTAATTTCTTTAAGTATTTTGAATTATAGGACAAACAAAAAATTCAAAATAATTATTAAAGACTATTTAATAATAATTAAATTTGTAAACATTTAAATTTACGCTTTTTTCACAGATTTCCTCTTTGACGCATACGATACACATTCATACCTTATTTCCTACCTTTGTTAAAGCTTCCATACGTGCTTTAAGTTGTTCCTCCATATCCGGTTGCAATTTAGCCTGTTGAGCTAATTTTTGCTCAGACAATTCCAGTTTCTCCTCGATGGCACCAATCTTTTCCTCATGTAACTGTACACATAACGTAGAAGAAAAACATATTTATATTTTTACCATACTCCTAAAATTGTCGTTGATTTTAAATACCTTTAACTGCGCTGCTTTGTGCCTTAGTTCTTGTTCTAATTTTTCATTTAAATCGTGCAATGATGTAGATTCACGTTGTGCATTTAAATACCGTTTTTCCAGTGTGGCTATACGTTCCTCCTATTAAAGAATATTACAATTTTCAAAAATTGTTAATATATCATTTAAATGTTATTTGTCATTCGCCGTTTGTACCTGATCCTCCTTTTGTGCTACATTTTCTCTTAAATCTCTTTGTAATTTCGAACATTGTTCCTGTGATTTCATATAATCTTTTTGAACTTTGGCCAGATTCTCGTCCAATTCATCGCAT
This sequence comes from Cordilura impudica, assembly GCA_963682025.1. Taxonomy (NCBI): domain Eukaryota; kingdom Metazoa; phylum Arthropoda; class Insecta; order Diptera; family Scathophagidae; genus Cordilura; species Cordilura impudica. The sequence goes on from OY821518.1 coordinate 305,719,188, forward strand.
TTGTTTTTTAAAGCCGATACGCGTCGTTGCCATTCAGATAATTCAGATGTCTGAAAATATGTAACAAGTTATTTCTAGTTATAATATTTTAAACAATCTAATCCAAATAATTTTTATAATATCTTCCCAAATTAAAGTGATGTTACTTGTAGTCTAGTTGTAATTTTATTTTTATTAGTATTAAAAATACTTTAAATATTTAAAATTTTGCATGAACATTACTTGGTAGAGCATTACGTAGTTTAAAGAACCCGCATAGAAAAGATATCAGCTGACCATCATAGCCCAAAAGAAGTAAGATATCTTTGAATGTTTGTTGTCATAATCCTTGGAATGCGAAAAACTTTTGCATTTATTGCACTTCTCCGACATATCATACAGATATTCTATGACATTTCTCTGTTACTACCTTTTGGGTTTGAAACCAAAACGTGCAACGATTGGGTACCGCTATCTTTAATATTAATAGGCAAGGCAATTTCTTATGACCGATGTAAGTATGTCAGCTTTAATCCATTTCACTTCAGTCCAATAACTTGGGCATTCATTAATAAAAACAATAGAAGAACCTCCAAAATAGAACCTTGTGATGCACCGAAATCATTTTCAATTTCTTTATAATAAAACTTATAAACAAATGACTCAAACCATTTTAAGTGTTAGAACACAAAATCGACTGATCGTTTATCTTCATACAATTTGAATATTTAAAATCGCAAGCGCAACGCTGAGTTATATTTGATTTAATTTTGAGAAAGGAGTCTCTTATGCTCACAGTTTTTCTCTAACACACTCTACATGTGCGATTTTTATAAACAAAAATCATATGTTGTTGTTTTTGTTATATTTGGACGTCTCCGTCGCCACTGCAGTTTTTTTATTTATTATTATTATTTATTATTTTTAACAGTTTCACTCACTCACAACGAAATCGCTGGCCATCGCGTCTTTAATATGTTCCAACACTAATTCGATCCTTATATTTCATAAATGTTATTTTTCTGTCAATTGTTTAAATGCTCGTTTTAGTTTTTTTCTTTTCTTTATACAGCGATGTATTAAATAATTTATAGTCGTTATTCTCAAATACTTTTTAAATATATTATTGCTCTTTCACAACTTTTTTGATATTTTTTTTGCGTATTTACGGTTTTTCATATTTACTTGCTTTCATACTTTTCTTAATTGCCGTTACCACAGTTTCTTTCCAGTTATCAGGAGATCCTCCTGTCTACAATGATTTATTTATTTTTAACATTGTTTCTCCTTTATATTCCAGTTATCAAGAATATTTGTTTTTACATATTTTATCATAGTCAGTTTTATTTCACAATTGCACTCAAGTTCTAAAATGTTTATTGCACGGAATTGGAATTTGTTGTTTATCGCAGTTATTTGGTTTCACTTTGCACATTTTCAATGTCTCCATTAACTTAATTTTTACTTTCAAAGTTTTACTGTATATAAATTTCTTATTGTTTTGTAATTGGTCCATAGTTGATTTGTCTTTTCCAATCTTTGATATTAAATTATGTTAACTTTCTTAAACGTTCATTCAGCACTAAACTATCTGTCGTAAGGACAGTTTAACATACCTGTTTTTCAATGATTGTCTGCAATTCATGCGTTTTTGCAGCATAATCGTTGGCGACATTTTTTGAAGACGATTCATTACTTTCACCATTTAGAGTTAAAGAAATCTAGAGGAAATTAGAAATTGTGTTAACAAAATCAACTATGCTACATCAAATATGATTACCTTGTCACTGATGCCATTTTCATTATTACTATCACGTAAAGCCTGCATTGCACCTGATTTATATTGTTGGAGCTAAATTAATTAATACCAACGATTTGAATTGTTTTAAAGACAATAAAAAACTGAATAAAATTTGTGTACCTCTTCTTTGTTTGAATTGAGCTCAGCTTCCAACGCATTATTACGTTCCAACGATACACGTAGGCGTTCGCGCACCTTTTCATCAAGAGCTTTATGATGTTCAAAAAGACTTTTTAATGCTTTCAAGACTTCAACCTCACTGGAAACTCCACTTTGAGCAGCCGCCTGCCGTTTAACAACTGTCATGCGTAAGGAACGTTCATGGCGAGACACCAAACATTCCAAATGCTCCAGCAAAAGCTATAAAGATAAAATGCATATTATATGCCTTTGATGCGTACACATGCTAAAAGAACGCTATTATTTACCCTTGTATTATTGCGTTCAGCTTTAAGTTCCCCAATTTCTTCATCACGTTCCAATAATGTTTCCCGGGCCTGTGTAAGCTCTTTGGTCAAAGTGGCGAATTCCTATGATCGAATTTCAATTTAACAATTAGATTTTTAAAAAGTTTTATTAATTATACCTGTGGTAAATTTGCATTTATTTGGCGTTGTAAACTATCTCTCTCCTTTTCGATCTCATGAAGCTTTTGTTCAGATTCACTTAGCCGTTCTTGAGCCTCCCTAAGGCTGTCCATCAACTTGTCGCGCTCGTCGAGCATTGACACCATAAGTTGTTCAAAATTGGCATCTTCGCCACTAAATTGTGAGGATCTTTGGGAGATGCTATCCTCCGATATAGTTGGCATCACATCGCACATCATGTTCCACATTTTATGTATACCTCATTCAATGTGAAAACTATATTACAATTAAAAGAAACATAAACTAAAATTTAGAAATATTTTAACTAAATTCGTATTTTATTCCTAACATGGGCGTAGTTATGAAAGGAAATCTTAACGCCAACGCCAACCTAAATTTTTACATGTTTCACAGAAACCACCACCTTTTTACACAGAAATTCCAATTACTTCAAATGAAATTTGATGTTCAAATTGGATCAAGAACATATTTCAACGGCAAAATATTTTTCTTTCACTTAATATTGTTGATTGTTTAGATTTTTTTTTTTGCAATATTTATTATTAATTTGGTTGGTTAAGTCAGAAAATAATTTGACATATGCACTAACACATAGATATTACTGCTCCTCTTCTGCTTTATTAATAGTTTAATACTTGGTGACGTCGACGCTAGAGCTCAGTCAACGTTTTCATAGTCTCTGCTCTTGCTTTTTCATTCGTCAAATGTCTACACTACGATTTGCACATTGACACTTTAACGTTAATTTTTCACTTTTCACTTACATATTTTACTCTCTGTTTCTTGTAATTCATTCACAATTGATATCAACACATTTTCTACAAGTTTCCTAATTATTTATCCTTAAAAAACATTAAATATTTTAACAAAATTCTTCTAATGTTGCCCGGTCGCCATATTTTACTAAACGAATATGTGGAAAGAAAACTAAAATAAATGTCAATAAGAAAATGCGAATATTCTATCACCAGAGTTACCTGATATAGTCTACTTCACAAATTGACAATTATTTTGAACAAAACATTATTTTGGAGAGTATAACCGTGCCAGGTAAATTATCAGTGGCTAAAAATCGAAATAAACGATTTTATATTTTAAATAACAACAAAGCTTGTTTTTGAATAAAAAGATCTGTACTATAATTAGCCAAATTTCATTTTAAATTTTGGGCCAATAGTGGGTGATATCAAATTGAAGGGCTTCGATTTGCTTTACCTAGTTTTCGAGTATGTAATTTAAGAGCTTTTTATTTCATGTGTATCTTCAGGAAGCTCTGGAAAGAGATAATACATAAATGAAAATATGTTCTGTAATCTGAAATATTATGATACGAATTTTTACAGTAAAAAAAAATTTATTCACAAAAATATTTTCTTCATATTTCTGTGTACTAAAATAAAATTGGTACTACTAGTTTTTCAACCATGTTTTATACAACGCTGTATTTTTACTATATGCATGAAACACATAGACGACAGCGGCTACACGACTACAGCCTGTCAAAAATACAATACACACGTTTATATGAAAACGATTATTTTCACACCAACACAGCTAGACGGCTACACGACAACTTTTGTCGCTGTAGTCAACTTAGGATAATTTCTATGTTTGTTGGCTACAAAACAAAAATAGTGTTGACAATATAACAAAATATGTAAAAGAAATTAGTGCTATGAAATATTTTATTTTGTTAAAGAAAATAATCGCAAAATTATGTATTTATTTTTACGTTATAATAATGCACTATAAATAATTAATTGTATATTTAAGTCAAGTTTATAAAGAATCATGCATGTTTTTCTATTTTAATAAACTAAAAAAAAAATATAATTGGCACTACTGAAATAAAAATTCATTTGTATAAAGACAGCTGTTTATGTTGTTGTTATATGTTGCTGTAGTTTTGCAAAAAAATTAAGTAGCTGACTACACGACTACAATTGCACCCAGCAACATTTGCAGTCGCGTGTTCGTGTAGCCGCAGTCGTCTATGTGTTTCATGCAATAGTCTCTGGCCGCAGGGCAAATTGTTTGACATAGAAAAAAATTTTGGAAAAATCGAAATCGGTATCTTTTGCAAAATATTTTCTGCAAGCCGTATAAATATTATACTATTTAACTACGAAAGATGGGGTAAATAAATATTGCTAACAAGTGAAAACTAGAATCGTACAATACATAAGATATAAAGCGAAAGAAAGTGGATTTAAACAAATACATCAAGGGAGTATAGTTTGTGAACGATCAACGCCAAATAAAGCAAAAAAAAAATTACAATAAAATATTTATGAATACAAGTGGCAGTTGTTGTTTCCTTTAAAAAGAAAATTGCTGGTTTTTTGTTTACCAATTAGAAGAGATTTTTAGGGTTCCCTAGAGAACCATGGTTATGCTAAGAATTTGTCTCATATTTAGCGTGGGTGTGTACTTTTTAGGGCGGGTGGGACATTAGGAAAAGACTGTGTTACTTAATATACTTATCTTAAAAAGTCTGGTTTTTGTTTCTTTCCTTATTGTATTTACAGCGAACAACCAATATTTACTTGCCAGGCGCATGTCTTTCATATTGATCCGAAGACTAAACGCACCTGGATAACGGCCAGTATGAAAGCAGTCAATGTAAGTTTCTTCTATGACTCTTCACGTAATCTATACCGCATTATTAGTGTTGAGGGCACTAAGGCAGTAATCAACTCTACAATTACGCCCAATATGACATTTACACAAACTTCTCAAAAGTTTGGCCAATGGAGCGACGTACGAGCAAATACTGTTTATGGTTTGGGATTTTCATCGGAAGCTGAATTAACAAAGGTAAGAATGTAAAATTTGAAATCGTATAAATATTGTTATTTTTTCAACTAATTCTCAGTTTGTGGAAAAATTCCAAGAGGTTAAAGAAGCCACCAAAAATGCCTTGAAATCGGCTAACGGTAAATAATGGTTAATTTTTTTTTTGTTGTCTTTTATAATTCACTGACGTCATTTTATACGTATCATTCTCAGGGTCTGCAGCTGTAACACCTACTACTTCAGCCAATACATCGCCTATTAGTTCTCGAACAGCCGCTATGCAACAAAATGACAATGCAGCCATGGTTGATCCTCATACTGTGGAACCACCTAATATGTCAAATACTAATACTCAAAATGCTAATCCTGATAGCCCATCTCATAAGATTTTAACGACAGCTGCTGAAACAAAACAAGATCATGTCATACCGGCTCCATCTCCTGCCCCAATGGCAAATGTTAGCTCTGGAGGTGGTAGTGGAGGCAGCATAGTTGGTATGCATACTGGAAGTGGTCCCCCAACTACTGAACAACAATTGAAATACGAAAATGAACGTTTAAAAATGGCGTTAGCTCAAAGGTAAGTAAAACACGAAACTTAAAGAACATTTATAAGTAGTTAATGTACATTTAATTCTAGCTGTGCTAATGCCAAAAAGTGGGAAATCGAATTGGCCACTCTTAAAAATAACAATCTACGTTTGACTAGTGCGTTACAGGTAATTGTTTACTTTTTTTTTAGATTTAAAAAACTTTTTAGTAATAGTTTCTGTTTTGTTAGGAATCAACTGCCAATGTAGATGAATGGAAACGTCAATTGCATACTTATAAAGAGGAAAATATACGTTTAAAACGTGAAATAGAACTAATACGCGTTGGAGCCCCAGTTCCAGCTTCAGTAAGTGGGGGAGCAAGTAGTGAGTTGGTTGAAGAACTTAGACGTGAATTGGCCGTTTTAAAAGCACGCAATGAATCATTACAAAATGAGCTTATGAATCAGGAATTGGAACTAAAAACCGCCAATATGAGTCTTAAAGAAAAATGCAATGACCAGGCGGTAAGTAGTAGAATATTAAATGACAAGACCACGCTTAATGATACAAAAAAATATTTTATTTATAGATGGCTAAACTGAGTGAAATAAATATTTTATTTGCTAAACATTTATCGGAATTATTTGCTGTGCAAAAAGATATGGAAAATGTTATACATCCTCCCAAAAGCACTTGAGATACAGAGACTATAAGTTTTTATAAAAAGGCACGTTCATTAAAATAAAAACTCTTAATTTTTTTCTTTAGTAATGTTAAAAAAAATATTTTTAGATTTCCGAAGAAAATGCGGCTTCATTGAGAAATTATTTCCAACCCAATTTTGGTTTACCATGTGCAGTAGACTCAGAAAGTACACTTTCCAACGTCACTTCTATACAATCCCAGTTACAATCACTATATGAAACATGTCATGATCCCGTAAAGCTCTATCAGAGTCCTCAACTAATTAACAGCAGCAGTGATAGAACATCTAATTTGCAAAAGGCATTAGAAAAACATACTCAACTACTACAGGAACTTAAACAACAAAAATTAAAACCTAATACAACATCTCAAACTAATAATCCCGCTACTTATATTGTGTCACCTACTAAGGGTGGTGGCGCTGCTGGTGGTATAGCAGCTGGAGGGGTTTCTGGTAAAACTGCTACCATATTGGTTTCAAAATCAAAAACCAAAACCGGTTTACCTTTGCTACTCAAGAATTCCATTAATAATTAGGCTAGTCTAAATAATGAAAATAACATCCTAATAATATAGGATTTTTCTACGAACTTTTACGAAATTATCGAGCGCAGTGCCAGCCACTTTCTTAGAATATCTTATAATTTCTATTTTATACCCTATTGTCTATATATTCGTATATTATTTATTAAAATTAGTAATTTAGTGCAATATTTTTTGGTTAAGAAAACGTATTTTGAATCTCGATTTTTTTTTTTTTATTAATATTTTTACTATTTTTGCTTCGACTCATCACAGTATTTTTTAATGAATCTATTATTTCTTGTTTGTTTTGAATCTCCAACGAATCTTCTATATTTATAAATGTTATAAACAATTTTTGTGTTTTCGTATTTATAAACGGATCATATTTTGCTAATTTAAATGTTTTTTGTATACAAATAAATGTAATTGATAAATAAAATATAACAAAATTTAGCAAATACTAATCAAAAGTAAATGAATGAACTAGATTTCTATTAAACCTGTCATAATTTTTGTTTCAATTTTATAGCTTTGGTGGCCATTTTATTTTTTTTGTATTCAAAAAATTACCAAACACTACAATTCCCTTCATCGGCGTATAAAAATTTAAAATGAAAAATAAACCCCAGAGAAAATGTTAACAACAAATAAACCACACCTACTTGATAAAACGGTACGACGAATATGAAAAAGTAATATTAATTTAAATAGAACTTAAAAGTAGAAATTAATGAAACTTTTAATAATATTTATACAATTAAAAAATTAAAGAGCATAATGTTAAAAAACATAATTTTTGCTAAATAAAACAACAATTGTAATCGTTTGATTTTATGAAGCAGATATATATATATAAAAAATACACTACAATATTAATAAAAAAATGTATAATTAAATGAAATTTTTATACTTGTAGTAATTTAACAAAATAAAAACTGTTAAGTTTTTATTTATCACTAAAGAAAGAGGAAGCTAATGAATTGCACTTATCAATAAATAAAATTTATATTTGGAAACATTAGCAACAAGAACATAAAAGATTATCCTTACTTTTTCCTAAATCTTTCCCACATAAACCCACACTTAAATAGGTACTCTTAGTTGAAAAAAGAAATATCAGACTTTTGTGAATCAATAATGAGCTAATTAGTAGAAACTTTTTATTAATATTTAAATTTGTGTAATGTGTTTTTTTTTTTTTTGGTGAAATACAAATTGTTTGGCAGTGTTTTTGTATGCATGAATTCTTTATGAGGATTCATAAAATAAACATCTGTTTGATATATAAAACGAATTTTTATTCAATAATTAAACAAAAATGACTTCTGACTTAATTTGTTTTATAATTACACGAATAAAGACTTACTTAACTCATCTATTGATTCAGTAGTCCAATTTGAATCATCATGGGGTGCCATAAAGTTGATTAATTTATTATGGACAATGTAACTGCAAAAAAGAAATACATGAAAATTTTAAAAAACGAAGTCCGAAATAATCTTTAGTTTTGTTTTTAGGGAATTGAAAAGGAATTCATAAAAAATTTATATTAGAAACTTAGACGTCAATAACGTCTTGTCTGGACTGTGAATGCAAATTCATTAATATAATATATATCATAACATAAATTTTTGCGTTTAAACTCACCGAAGTTTTCTACCTTTACTAGCTCTAGTATCAATTTTCTTTTTCATTTTCTGTCTTAGTTTTTGTAACTCTAGATATTGCTTTGTTACTTCACTCATATTAGTTGATGTATTCGCTTTGTATTCTATCAATTCTCTCAATTGCTGATGATAAAAATCACTATCATCGTAAACATTACAGTTTAAATCATTTTCCTCATTGACGTTTTCCAAACCTTTTACTGTATCTTTGGCTTGCAATTGTTGAGAACTTTTTAAATGTGACTTTTTTACTAATAATGTTTTATTCATTAAGGCATTATCGATTTTTTTTATTATATCGTATTCTTCATTCAGCATTTTCTTCCTCGCTCCGGCTCCAGGCTGTAAAAGTTTGGTGCGGTCATCCCATTTGAGTAAAATTGAATTGCGGTATGAACGAAAATCTTGAAAACGTTCTTGTAAATATACGCTAAATTGTTTAAAGGGCGGTTCTCCTGCATAATCTTTAAAAGGTGATGGCCTTTTTAAAGAGGGTTTCACTGCCTTATTTAATTCAGAGAATTGTGTAGAAAGTGTGTCTTTGAGTAACAACAGATTTTGTAGTAAATTGAAAACATTTTTGGTGGTTTCCTGTTTTACATCTTTAAACTTGAAGTTTTCTTTTTCCAAATCCTTTAAATCTTGGAAAGAAGCTAACTGATTAGTTTTTGTTAATATCTTTTGAGAATTAATTCGAAGTTCAAGTAAACGTTCCCAAATTCGTAATTGATTCTGGACACAAATACCTTTCTGAATTTCAGCTTCATGATTAACTTTACTAATAACATCTGTATCTTCTGTTTCCTCAACATCACTATCATCAACTTCGTCGCCATCTTCACTCTCTTCACTGCTTTCATACACTTTTTCCTCGTCATTACCTTCCAATTCAGTATCATCGATTTCTTCATTTTTGTACTGTTTTGTTTCTAACACACTACTAAAAGCTTTCAACGCTGCATTATCCTCAGACGAACTGGAATTTTCATCCTCTTCACTATTTTCGTTCTCTTCATCAATATCATCCTGTTCAAAATCCTTCCTCGAAACAATTTTTCCTTTATATTTTGAACTTTGTTCTGATAATAATTTCACATTTCTTTTTCTAAATTCTGTAGTTCCAGCGTCTGGTAGTTCATATTCATCTCCGTCGTAATCAACGACGCGCGCTGCTGTTGCCTCATCTTCAGACTCGCTATCACTACAACTTTCATTTGGATGCAATATAGTTTCGGATACTTTTTCTGCCAACGTTTTTTGTTTGTTTTTAGGTTTCATTAGCATTTTTCGTCATATGTTTCGCTTCTCAAATTTAAAAAATTATACAAAAGATTCCAATGATTGAACTAAAATCAAACAATAACAAAAAAAGAATTTGACAACTAAACAACACGTGCTTCTACGAAGATGCCATATTATTTTGATTATAAATGTTACGGGAGTAACAGTAATTTCTTGCTAACGAATTTCTTCACAATAGTATAATTTGATAAAAGTGAAACAAGATATTTAGATATTTACACTAACAAAAATTGGTGCTTTTTAACATTTTTTTTTGTCGGGAAAATAAAGATTTGCTGTCACTGATGTGCAAAAAGAAAGCACTAAGCAATAACTCGAAAATTTTTCGCGACGTTATTTTTAAAAAGTAGTAAAAACAGTGCTAAAAGCACTGAGTTGACAGCCCTGACAGACACTATTGTAATTATTGAAACTGCAACCCTGTGCTTTGACGGTATATTTTCAGTTTGACGTTTTGCATAACCACATTCTTCGTTTAATTATTCGTGGAAGCGTTCACCTGCTGGAATGTTCGACAGAATTTTCGTTAGTCGGGGGTCACACAAGGCAATTTTTATTGCGCAACTTTTTGGCAATTCTCTTTTGAAATTGCTTTTATGTCCACACACGACAATTTCTTCGGCAATTTTACTGTTTTGTTTTGTTTTTATTTTCTTATAATTTGACATTTGTGCTCTAGTCGTAAAGAACAATAATAAAATAAATTAATTTAATTGGTTTTGTTGAAAAATGAATTCAAAAGAAAAAAATTAAGTCCCGATTCCATTTAAAGGCCATTTTAATAAAGTAAACAATAATTACGAATTATTCACACCGAGAAGCGAAACACCGAATGAAAAGAAATGTCAAATATTCAACAAAAAAAAAAAAAGCGAATGAGAGAATTGCTTGAAATAGCCGAGAACCGGCAATTCTTTTTCCCTTTTTATTCCCCTCACCGCAAACATCTACAAACTCAAGAATTGCGCAACAAAAATTGCCTTGTGTGAACTCAGACTTAAGGTCCCGGCCAGCCAAAATGTCACAAAAGTCGACATTTATTTGTGACAATTTTTGTTGAAAAAAGGTCGGCAGGGTTGACACGTTTTGTCAACATTTTTATATACATTTTGTCAACAAATTTGTCAACATTTTCTCAACAAATTTGTCAACATTTTGTCAACAAATTTATCAGTAAAAAAAATTATCTAAATCTAAATTAAAAAATCATGTGAGTCCGATCACAGGGGAGATGTGTAAACATATGGTAATAAATAAAATGCAGAAAACAGCGACAAAAAGGTTATTACATATTATAATTTTTTCACCAAACAATCATGTTACACCGATTTGTCTTAATGCTCACATCAAAAATTTTTGATGTGTAAACATCTATACGCACAGGGGGGTAAATTTCTAATTCACAATACAATCACAAAAAAGCGTAATATGTGAGCGTAAGATCTTACGCGTAACATGTCAGCATTTCACATTTTCTGGTTGGCCGGGATGTGTTTACATATATGTATATTCCATATGTAAAGTCAGTTTTACGATCCATATGTAATTCCGTGTGTATGTCAAAATTGGCGATTTACATACGATTCATAATTTTTACGTTCAATCGTACACATGTAATTGCGCCTGACATAACCTCTACTTGTTTGTTTTGTTTACAACAGCTGATTTTTATACCCTATACCACTATGTGGTTTGGGTATGACTTTATGCTGTTGTTTGTAACTATCAAAAATATTTGACATAGACACATCTTTTATTATACCGATCGACTCAGAATCACTTTCTGAGTCAGAATCACTTTCTGAGTCGATTTAGCGATGGCCGTCCGTCCGTCCGTCTGTGCGTCCATGTAAACCTTGTAATCAAACTACAGATCGCAAATATGAACATATTTTGATGAAATTTGGTATATAAGCCATAGGATGAACGCTATTGAAATTGGTGAAATTCGGTCCATGTTCAGACGAAGTCCCCATGCAAATGACCCCTATGAAATCGACATAAATTGCCAAAAGATCCAAATCAAATTGGGTTTGTATGTGTTTATTATATCCATTAATCCAAAAATAATCCTTATAGGACAATTCTTAGTCATAGGCCCCGATTTTCACTTAAATCTATAAAAAAAAAATATATTGCACAGATTTTTTTCAAATTTGGTTTGTATATATTCCTTCAAAATATAAGAGACTTTACCAAATATGGTCAGGATCGGTTCATTTTTCGACCTAGTCCCCATATAAATATAGCACCCGATATGAACTTTTTCATATCTGCAGCCAAAAAAATTAATAACAATGCCACTCAATTATGGTTTATGCTAATTTTCTATATCCAATTAGTTGGACCGAAGAGATAGGGTCTCTAAACCATGGTATAGGGTATCGTATAGTCAGTCGGTTTGTAAATCTACAAAATTGATTGTTAAAAATAAAGTCATATATTTAATATATTTTTAATTGTTATTAATTTTAAACAATTTATTTTTCTTTTAATATTTATTTTTTTAATTTGCTTTGTTTTTCTTTCGCCACAAGCAGTGTTGTATTTTCATATGTTTTGTCATGTCAAAATAGAACCTGTTCTAATTGAAAAATGTACATATGACTTTCCACATGCATAATACATAAACAATGTTTGAAAGGGTGTACAAATTACATGTGCTAAAAACATAAGAAAAACACAAGAAAAACACATAGTGTGAACGCTGCTTTAAGAAAGTGGGAAAAGAATGCAATTTTTAAAGAAACGGTATAATTCCAGACGAGGCTGAAACGGACAGTCGAACTTAAGTTATTTGAAATATTATTTGATTTGTAGTTTTGCTGACATATTTTATAAGAAAAGATTTTAGCAATTTAAAGATTTGGAAAAAAGTTGTATGAACCGTGTTGTATTAAAATATTTGATATTTTAACAAAAAAAAAAAAACGCTCTAGAAGATTCTTGTGTTGGTGCTCCATACGAAAGGCTTGGAGAGATTCGAAATCCCTGGTGTAATTGAATTCAATTTTACAAAATTTTAAAAACAAAAAAGACAAACCCAAATTGTGGACAAGAGAACTAGCTGAAATATTAGTTTCTCAATACGAGCAACATAGTAACTTGTACGATACGAAAGATTCTTCCTACATAGACCAGGCAAAAAGGTCTAAGATTTACTCTCTGTCTGAAATTTACATAAAAATTCAAGAAAAGGAAAAAAAATTTCTGTTGACGACATTAAACCATAAATACATTTGCTGAGAGCGGACAATAGAGAATAGCAAAAGAAGTATTGGTACAGACGATATCCATTAGTCCAGCCTTTGGTGTTTTTCAAAATTACATTTTTAAAATTCTCATTGCGCCATCATAAAATCGCAATCAAATATTTTTTCTGTTAGTATATATCACCGGACTTCCGTCTCAATAATTATTACCGAATAATATATGTATATTTAAAGATGGATACAATTAACCCACTGTTGTTAATTGTTAAACATGTGATAATTATCATAAAAATTTTAATAAATGTTTTAATTTTTTTTCCAGCAAAAAAAATCCAAAAATCATCATTTAGACAGCGTCAAAAAACTCCTACTAAAAAATTAGAGAAAGATACTACTAATGAATGGCTTGGCAAACAGGTTACATTCGAATTAAATGAAATTTCAAAGAAGCAAATCGACCAAGATATTGCTTGGAGAATCCAAAAAGATGCTGCTTGGAGAATCCAACAGATGCTTAAGGTATCGATAGAAAAAGTTATGGACATTGAAGATGCAAGTAAATCGTGCGAATTATATAACACAATTTATTTTTTGATTTTTATTTATCATCTGACTTTTATGAAGAAAGGAATAATTATTACGATCCCTGATTCCAACGTCTAATCGATTTGCATAAGGTAAAAGATGTGATGTGTTTAATTTTTGATTTTAGAATGCCGGTTTATATTTCCTTTCTTCTGTTCCATTACAAAATTTATAGATTTACAAATTGAAGGTTTTACTAAATCGACAAAATTTGTAACAAAAAAAAAAAAAAATTAAATTGTAATGCAGCAATCTAAAATCAAAAAACTAAACACATCACATCCTTTAACTTATTCATATCAAATCGATTATCATCTTCATCAAAATCTTCCATTTCCATTGTTTAAATCAAAAATTGTAAAATAGAAAAATATTAACTAAGGTATGTAAAGATTTATTTATTAAATTAATTTCATCTTTTTTTTTCTCAAATTGTTTAATTTTATCCTTAAACGTTTTTTTTTTGGTTAATTGCTTTTCATTTGTCGAGAAGTGAATAAATGAAAGAAATGTTTTAAAGAAATGAATTTACCCAAATGTTTTGTCTTGGTTTTCTTTATTATAAATAAAATTATTATTGATTAAAAAAAAATAAAAACCAAAATTTGTTTTTATTTTTAAATTTATTTTATTTTTATTACTTTTAAAGTTTTAAAATACAATTTAAAGCCGATTTCAATTTTAATAACGAACAGTGTAATTTTTTTCTGGCAACTATACAATTTGACCTTAAACGACATTGTAAATAAAGAAACAAGAAACTAGTCAAGAACCAGCAAAGCCGCCTAAAGTAATGAGCATCCACCAGTTGAAAGTTTGTTGGATGTTATCTAAATCTGATTTATGTACGTCTCTGATTTGTTACAAGTTCTAATCATTGATGGGACTTTGTATACTGATAAAGTTCGCGGACTTTAGTTATTGAGTTTTGCTTTCCTATATCGTTAAAAAGCGCATAGAAATTTGTTTTGAATAGATATTGATATACAATTTATGAATCCTTTACCATGTTTTGAGAAAAGTTATAAAATGAAAGTAATATCCCACTTTTGGGATTTAAAAAGATTCACATAAAAACAGCTGTGGCCTGTATTCTACAACTTAAACGTTACATAAGTCAAGAAAATTTATGTGGAAAATAAAAAATTTTAAAAATTTTTTCAGCACATATTTTCTAGGAGAATACAGACATTTAATTGGCTCAATATGAAAATTGTACATTCCAGTAATTATACCTTCCACTCCAGTGTGCAGAGGGTATATATAAGTTTGTCATTCCGTTTGTAATAATTAGAAACAAAATTTTGGACCCCATAAAATATATATATTTGTGATCCTTATAACAACCGGAGTTGATATAGCGATGTCCGTCTGTCCGTCTGTGGAAATCACGATGACGGCATCAATCGGGCAGCTAGGGTGCTCGTTGGCATAAAAAATGATTCAATAACATCCTGAAAAGTTTACTATTTAAAATCGTCTAAATCGGTCGATTAGGGCCCGAGATTTGAATGAAGAACTAAAAAAAGTCTTGAAAAAATATAATTTTCTATGTTGTTCTTGTCACGATCACGCCTTCAATGGTGCAGCTACAGTGATCATTTTTAATGAGAATGATTCACCAAATTCATGGGAAGATTTTTATTTCAAAAATCATTGAAATCGGTGGAACAGGTCCAGGGAAATCTCTGAAAAAGTAAAAAAAATGAAAAATATAATGTTTCTATATTGTTCTTGTTTTATTCTAAATGTTGTGTTGTTGCCATAGCTGGACTTGTTGTTTTTGTGGTCGTTGGGGTAATAATACAATAAAAACTAACCCTTTGTAAATTTTTTTTTTAACTCTGGTAGAAAATTTAAAAGTTTCCATTGTTTTGGCATCACTTAAAAATTTGTTAGATCATTTCTGTCATTACCACGAGCCTGCCTGCAAAATTTCAGATCGAATGGGTCACGGGAAAGGGGTTAAAATCGATCCAAATTATTTCGAGAAGCAGACACTACGAGTTAATATAAAGGGAGTAAAAATTCACCAACATCTAAAGCAAATAATGCTAAAATACCTAGTTGTTAATAAAAAAACAATGTAAATTTAACAAAAAAATTTTATGTATACATTTATTTAAAGAGAAAAACACAAAAATAACGTTTGATGTTGTATTTTTTGTGTGTAATATTTACATAAACATATTAAATAATACAAATAATGTACATATTTTGCCGCAGTAGATGGCGCCACAATTTTTGTTCTAATTAGCCTTGCAATAGTTATTTCTATTTTAACATGAATGTCAATATTTTCAACTAGATATCATACAGAACAATGTTAAGAGTATACACGGGCTGGTCTTTTATTTCATACGGTTTTTCGTTATTCTTTAACAAATATGAACATAAGTTTGGCATGTTAACTTTTTGTTGTCTTTATAAAATAGAGTTACCGAGTTCATCAATGAGTTTTTTGCTTTCAAAACAGTTCTACATAGTTATATAGAACTATTATTCTGCTTTACAAAATATCTGATTGCGATTACATATAATTTTTAAAAATTGTTTATAATTACTAAAGCATTATTATTCACATAAATACAAAATTGCACTTTTTAAATTTTCCATTTAAATTTAAGAAAATATCAACTCTAAAAACTGGAATTAAAATTTCCAATTATAAATTAGAAAATATTAAATGAATTTCAGAAAATCATATCAAAACGTCGAAAATAATAATTTTAAATTTAGAAGACATCAATTGCATCTTTAATATATAAATTTTATTCGTTAAACACAAATTGAAATTCCAAAAACCAAACGCTAAATATGTTTACATTTAAAAATGTTTACATTTAAAAAAAATATTGCCATTCAGGAGAAATTAATAACTTTTCAGTACCGCGATTCAGTAACTTCTTTTAACGATAGTCGAATCTTTAAAAAAAAGAAAATTGCAAAATTATCAGTAAAATTTTGAAACGATATTCGCTAATGTTAAAGTCAGCTGTTGTTGCTATCTAAACGACAACCATTTTTGTGTTGTTTATTCAATCGATAAAAACTTAAATTTTTAGGTTGACATGTCGTCATACATAAATAAAAATCATAAAATAGTGAAAATATTTTGCTTTTATTAAAAAACTTTTTTATATAAATAAAAAAATTAAATAGCATATTCAATTCATTATTTCATTTTCAAATAAATAAACAGAAATATTAGTAAAAAAATAAAGATATTAAACATAAACATAAAATCATCCTGTCAAACACGAAGTAATTTATCTTTTTCTATTCTTCTTTGTGTTTTTCGCTTATTTTGACAGAGATGCCACTCGTTTACAATTTAAATAAATAGAAAAATAGATTTGTCGACTGTCGTTAAGATGTATGTACTTAGTGAATCACTTAATCCTTTGTGCAAACAACAATAGCTGTCGATATATTTTGCGATTGTCGGATCGTTGAAATTTACAGAATCGCACTACAGAAAACATTAATTTAATTCAATGAATTTTAGAAAACCTCAAATGATATTTAAGAATTGCTAACATAAAAATTGTTACATAAATAAACGTTATTTATATATAAATTTTCACAATTTTTTTGGATGAAAATTTGAAGTTTTTCAGAAAATAAAGATAACAAATTATTTTATTTAAAATGTTTGGGACTTTTAGTTTTTTGCGTTTGTCGTCCCTAATTTTATTATTTATTATTATAAATTTATTCTTTATGTTTTCAAAATATGGCAATATTTTAATAAAAAAGTTTAGAGATTTTTTTTGGTTATTATTTTGTTACTCCATCCGACCTATATGGCCACAATGAAGAAATATTTGGCCAATTAAAAGAAACTATACAGCCATCTCCAATTAGCACGATTTAATGCATATAGCCACCCTACACAACCATTACCTTTGCAATGGAGGTTAGGGCGAGCTATTTAATTAGCAAAAACTAAATTAAACGAGAAGTTATGTCATATAACCGGAAATGCATGCATATAGAAAACGCATGCATATTTTTCCAATATTTTGTTTACATTTATTATCAATACTCAAACCGAGGTGGAGGGTATCAAAGATTCGGCACAGCCGAATTTAACTCTCTTAATTGTTTCCATTAGCTTAGAATTATTATTTATTTTATTTATTTATTAGATATTTATTTCAATTCAAATTATAATAAATCTTAAAGTTAAAGCACTAGCAACTTAGGCTATCGGCTTGTTGAATTATATATGTATATTCCAATTCTATATATGTAAGTGACAATAAATAAATCTATAATATAAATAGGCTAGGCGATTTCTTGTGACCCATGTTTTATTCTACCGTTTAACCCGATTTTGACCAGACGTATATTATTTGAAAGTTATTTCTTTTTAGCCGTTTTGCAGATTTACAGATTTTTAAATTTTTTCCTTTATTATGAGTAAATTGCATTCAAAGTCGCTGTGTGTTTATTAAAATTATTAATGTGGTTGTAATAAAAATGAGTTTGTTTTTTGTGTTGATTTTCTAATTGGCTATAATTGATTAGCATACCTTTAGGGTCTTTATTTAATGAAAAAATAAAATTTCCTAGAATTTGCACTCGAATTTCGAGGGCTGGAATTTGCTGGTTAAAATAAATGGAGAAATCGGAATTTTTACCGATAAAATAAAATGTTGTTCTGGGTTTTCAGTTAAAACTAATTAATAAAGTTTTGAGTACATCAACAAATACAACAACACAGTGGCGCTAAATGGGCAAGGAGTTGTTGTTTCATATTTGCCTCAATTTAATTTTCCAACTACATACATATATGTACATATGTATATATGTAAACACATAAGTGGGAATGATAAATGAAGCAAACAATAGTTTTATTTTGCCATTATGATTTAAATCCTTCAATCGTACATTGTTTTTTATTTTTTCATATCTCTATTTTTTTATCTTACAAATTCGATAAATAAGTAATTTGCATATATGAGTATTTTTTTATACAAACAAATGTATGTACATATAATGATCAAAAATACTGTCAGGACATGTCGTGTATGTATGTTGTTATTATTTTTTCTTTGACTTTCTACGTTTAATAAATACTTGGACGCTCATTAATGTGAACAAATGTTAGTAATTATGACAATAATGCTTGTAATGTACAAAACGAACAACTGTTGATTTGTTTTTATATATGAATTTGTAGAGGGTTGAAACGCCACATTATTCCACTGCTCTAACTAACATCAGTATTATGCTTAATTCTACAAAGAATTAATTCTTATTTTTCTAATTAAAATACATAAACTAAACATTTAACTTGGATATAGAAACAAAATGGTTAATAATATAAAATAAAAAATCATTAAAAAGTTTTGTATTTAAAAATTAAAAAAAAACTTTTATTACATTAAGTAATATAAATAAAAAGAGTAAAAAAAAAAAATTTATTTAGCAACTTGTAGTAATGAAATACTGAGAACTGAACTATCGAAAATAAGATTGTACTATTTACTATTCTTATTTTTTTCCCTAATTAAAAAAGTGTTTTTAAAGCTTCTGATTTAAAATTTTGTTCTTTCCAATTGTCCAACTTCATTTCATATTTTCAAAATTATTTTTGTTATTCCTACAACCACCTTTGAAAAAGTTGCAATAAGGCCTTATCTTACTAATATTATATTCCTATTTCAATATGTATACTCATTTTTGGCTTGGAAATAATCTGAGAATGTATTTTTAATAGATCGTTACTTTTAACAGAATAAAAAATATGCATACATTAATATTGTTTGTAATGATATAAATTATTTTATTTTAAATAATACATTCTTCACAAACTCTGCTAACTCTCTTAATTCTAACAATTATAGCTGTTTACGTGTTTCTATAAGACACCAAGGCAGGATAAAAATTGATTATTGAAAATGTTTTCATGGTCTAGTGCGACAATTTTCAAGTTTAGTAGTAAAAGTGTTTTTAATAAGTCAACAATTTAAAAAATAAATATAAAAATACTCGTACATATACAATACGCAAAATATATAATTCTATAAGAAAATAATTTACTTTTATCAGTGATAACTCTAAGTCTTATACTTGTCTCCAACCTTTGCCAAACAAAATATTCCTAAGCGAAATTAAATTTATCTTGAGTATCATACAAACTCAACGAAATAAAGTTAATGGGAACAGTTCATAAAATGAAAAGTTAGAAAATTGTTTGAAAGTATTTTAGGTGATTTTCAAAAATTAAAATTTTTACATACAAATTTAAAAAGTTCGTTTAGGGGTTTTTTTACTTCTAGTAAGCCCATAAGAGAGAAAAATATGTATGCTTTTCTTTCAAGGAACTGATGCGTTTTCAGTATTAACCCATGTTTGCAGTTAAGCAATTAATTGTTTGTTAAATAAATTTTACTTTAAGCAGTATAAAGTGGCTAAATGAAAAAAAAAAAAATAGTGCTGCAAAAAGCAGATTGAGTTGACGACTAAGTTTTTGTTAAAATTTTCCAGGATAAAAACAGACATACAAAATTTGATAACGTTTTTTGCAATGGGATTCATAATATTAACATCAGCAAATAAGAGTGTTAAATTGGCTATGCCGAATTTTTGATACCTTTTACGTTTACATTAATATCTGGACTTATTACAAGTAAACAAATATAATGGACTTATAACATTTTTTAAAGGTGTCGCTATATTTTAGGTCATATCTTGGCACAATGATGCCCGATTTACCCCATTTTAAAAACCAAAATACTCAAAATAATGATAAACAATATTAACCTTAAGTTTAGCCAGGTAAATGGTTTATTTTGTGAATGACAGACAGACAATCGAATAGACTGTCTCTATCAAATTGTTATAAGGACCTAGAATATATATATATATATACTTTATAGGGTCGAAAATGTTTGTTTTTTGTTGCGTTGTAAACGGAAAGACAAATTGATATACAGTATATGCTCTGCACAGTGGTGTGGAGGGTATAATAAATTATCAGCATTTATTTATTCAAATACCAAGAGCATCTGAAATATAAAAAATCATACGTTATAAATTATCATTTTAGCTGAGTTGAGCGTAAAAGATCTTCCCCTCCATTCGTACAAATTAAGCGAAATGAACTTTGAGTCAGTCTGATTTTGGGAAACAATTTTAATCGTAGAAACGTTTCAATATGCGGGCGGTGTTAAGGCCGATCTATAGACGAATCTAAACAACATATAGAAAATTAAATCTATGCCAAAATTATCGGAAAATATTGTTCGGCAATCAGCTCGGGTCTGACTTATCAGTATTTAATTTGAAATATTCTCCCAGCTTAAAAAAAAAAGTATAACAAGACATTATCACAATGTGAAAAACAGAACATAATCAATTGAGGTTCCTAGATAGAATTTGAAATAGCATCTTCTTAGTCTAGAGTACAACGTGAAAATTGAAAGACGTACAATTTAAATTAAATTTAACAAACATGATTCAATTTCAACATTACTAGCAATATTTTTTCTAAAAACCTATTAATAATTGAAAAATGTTCGAAACCTCAACAACTTGGCCAAAAGATCAAGATTACGTTAACTTTGTTGTTCCAATACATGTATTTGTATAACTTAATGTGTATTTGTGTTCCGAACAAACAACTCAAGTTAAATTATACATTTTTTGTAATTTAATAATATCAGAAGAAAAAAAAAAATGATTTCGTTTATTTAATAAGTATGTAATTTTTTTGTTGTCAAATTGGTTCAAAGTTAAATATCATTGCTACTGAATTTGTATTTACAAATATTTATTTGTTGTTTCTTTTAGAAAAATAAATTTTGGAAGAAACCAACAAACAAATGAATAGAATTGCAAGTAAATAAAAATTATATTTAAACAAAAAATAAAATTATACAAAATAACGGCATATATTTCTGATATTCGGTAAACGGCGTGAATAAAATTCCATTCAAAGTGTTTGTAAAATTGATTAAATTTTGTGTTTACGTTCCCTCAAAAATTAGTTAAAATTTTTTTTATAATTTTCTCAACGGACAATACGATCAAACAAATAATTCTCCAAAAAAAAAAATATATATATCTACATATATGTATATATATAATAAAAAGTACTTTTAATTACTCCAATTGAAAATATTCGCACAACTTGAAAACAAAACAATTTACGTAAAATCATTCATTCACGATCTTATGTTATACAATATCTATGTATGCATGTGTGTGTTTTGAATGTATTTGTGAGTACTGTATAAAAAAATCAATTCACTATCTAAATGTGTGTTTATAATCAGTTGTTACTCACAATTATATTTGTTCCTGCTGTTGTTTTTGTTTGATCTAAATAAATATCAACAATCAAAACAAATGTTTAAAATGTCAGAGTCAGCGATAAATGAGAAAATCTATGATCATCGTGTTCTTACGGATTGGTCAAATGTGGATAACAGCACAAATGGCACCATGCACTATTCTAAGGATATGATATTTAACGATGGTCATCGGTTATCAATAACAGTTTATAGGTTTGTACTTTATTCGATCACCATTAACTGTTGTTGTTGTTTTTTTAATTTAACATAAAATTGTCTAATTCATACATCTTTCACCTATTAACATCGGTGTGAGGATTAATATTAGTGGATGAATTAAACTTAGATTATATTCTCACCTATTTTTTGAGAAAAGAAAAAATTATACAATCGACTTAACTTTAAAGTAGTTGAAAATTGATAATACAGCCACGTCAGAACACCTTAATATGGCAGACACACTCGTACAAACATTACAACATAATGTCGATAATATTAGTGTTAATATTATAATGTTAACACAAATATTATCGACAATTATAATTGTGTATAGTTTTGTGAAACTCGGTGTTCTATATAATTTTATGCAAATATCAAAATTTATGTTGCTTAGCTGAAAACGCCACTATGGCTCATTGAAGTTCTGAATATAGATTTATCCAATTATAATGACAAACAACTATTTTTAACGTAGGAACAAAATTTGTTAGTTTTTATAATCTATACCACTCTGCGGTCAGAATATAATGAGTTACTGCTAATGTTTATAACTACCAATAATACCGATCGCCTCTGAATTAGTTTCTGTACCTACATCCGTCGCTATTGGATTTGATGAAAATCGGTGCATGTTCAGACCCAGCCTCTTTCTATTTTCACTTCCTAATAGTTCGACTTAAAATACCTAAGATCCAAATTATTATATATAAAAACAAGTAAGAAAATTATAGTTGGTCTAGACCGACCATAGGATACCCTATACCATGCGTTTAGAGACCCTACCCCATAGGCCCAACTAACAGGACATAGAAAATAAGCATAAACCAAATTTGAGTGGGATTTTTATACATTTCTTTCTGCAGATATGGAAAAGTTCATATCAGATGCTATATCTATAAGGGGACTAGGCCCAAAAATGGACCGATCCTGACCATGTTTGGTAAGGTCTCTTGTATTTTGCAAAAATATATACAAACAAAATTTGAGAAGAATCAGTGCAATATTTTTCTTTTTTGATAGATTTAAGTGAAGATCGGGAAGCAGCTCTATATGGGGCCTATGACTAAGAGTTGTCCAATAGGGATCATTTTTGGACTACTGATTAATGAATGTAATAAACACATACAAACCCAATTTGACTAAGATTTATATGATAATTTGGATCTTATGGCAATTTAAGTCGATTTCATAGGGGTCATTTGTATGGGGGCTAGGTCTGAACATTAACCGATTCTCACCAATTTCAATAGCGTTCATCCTATGGCCGATTAAAGCTTGTATAGCAAATTTCATCAAAATATATTCATATTTGCGACCTGCAGTTTGATTACACACTTTACATGGACACACAGACGGACGGACGGACGGACGGACGGACATCGTTAAATCGAATCAGATAGTGATTCTGATTCGATCGGTATAATTAAAGATGGGTCTAGGTCAAATATTTTTGGTAGTTACAAACAGCAGCACAAAGTCATTATACCCAAACCACATAGTGGTATAGGGTATAATTATCAGTTTAAAATAAATTTTCTAGTGCCATTTTTAGTCCCTCATTTAAAGCTGATACCCGAAATTCAATTAAATCTATCTATAGACATTCAAAGAAGATAGATTTTTTGAATTATGAACCTATCCCCATATAATGTTCACATCCGATATGCACTTAAACATATCTGCAGTTAACAAATAATTGACAATCTTGCTTAAATAAGCCAATATGCCAAACAATTGCCCCAACTGACCTCTGAAAATCCAGCTGTAAATCAAAAACCAATTTGCATCATGTTGTCAATTTCATTTTAGATGTCAAATGTTACCATGGGTTGCAAATGACAAGACATTATAACCCGTTTTCTTTTCAATTGACAATAATTGACAACAATTGACATTGACAATGACATAGTGAAAAGCATTATGTTAATTTTCTATGTCCTCACCCAGCATGGTTGGACATCAGGCTTTTTCACGAAAATATCGTATACTTCCTAGCCCAACCATAATTCTCTTACTTGTATTTTTATAATTTATGTAAAGAAACTAGTGCATTATCTGCTGTTTGGTGTAATGACGTGATTTACCATTGAAGGAAACTTTAAAATTGAATTTTTCTTAGATATTATTGAATACTGCTTAACTCATTGAAGAATGTCCATAAAGTAAAGAATACTTGCTCTCGAAATCCGAGCGCAAATTCTAGGAAATTTTATTTTTTCATTATATAACGACCCCTAAAAGTATGCTAATCAATTATAGCCAATTCACAAATCAACACATTAACAAATTTAATAAACACACACATAGTATTGTATAATTATACCCTATACCACTATGTGGTTTGGGTATAATGACTTTGTGCTGCTGTTTGTAACAACCAAAAATATATGACCCAGACCCATCTTTAATTATACCGATCGAATCAGAATCACTTTTTGAGTTGATTTAACAATGTCCGTCCGTCCGTCCGTCCGTCCGTCCGTCCGTCTGTGTGTCCATGTAAACCTTGTAATCAAACTGCAGGTCGCAAATATGAATATATTTTGATGAAATTTGGTATATAAGCTTTTATCGGCCATGGGATGAACGCTATTGAAATTGGTGAGAATCGGTCCATGTTCAGACCTAGCCCCCATACAAATTACCCATATGAAATCGACATAAATTGCCATAAGATCCAAATTGTCATATAGATCTTACTCAAATTGGGTTTGTATGCGTTCATTACATCCACTAATGAGTAATCCAAAAATCGTCCCTTTGACCCCATATAGAGCTGCTTCCCGATCTTCATTTAAATCTATTAAAAAACAAAAATATTGCACTGATTCTTCTCAAATTTTGTTTGTATATATTTTTGCAAAATACAAGAGACTTTACCAAACATGATCAGGATCGGTCCATTTTTGGACCTAGTCCCTATATAGATATAGCATCCGATATGAAGTTTTTCATATCTGCAGCCAAAAAAATTAATAAAAATCCCACTCAAATTTGGTTTTTGCTTATTTTCAATGTCCAGTTAGTTGGGCCTAAGAGATAGGGTTTCTAAACGCATGGTATAGGGTATCGTATAGTCGGTCTAGACCGACTATAATTTTCTTACTTGTTTTAATTGTTATACTCGTAATTTGAGATTTGATTTTCAAAATTCACTCGTTGAACTACTAGCAGATCTGCAAGTTGGAACTTTGTTTACTATGTTCTTCTGCACTTTGCCGTTAAGAACTTACGCTATAATATGGCCGCGTTCAAATATGACGGAATAATGTTTTTTTTTTTTTATGTTTTACTAATACGACTTCATTGAAGATACATTGAGTCTGCAGTTATAATAAAAACACGAAAATCATTCACTATATGTACATATGTATAAAAATCCCACACGTATACTTATCATCCATTGATATAAGAAACTTGCAATGCATATGCAAAAGTGGAAATTCTTCAGGTTATTGAAATTTGGAGAACATACCACAACATAAAATTCCATATCCATATCAAACATCTTAACAACCAATGACTATTTATTTGTTTGTCTACATCTATTTAAATAGTTATTCTTGTTGATTTTTTTTTATTATTATATTTTTAGTTTTTTATTTGTGATCTCAGCAATTGGCAACTCTACGGTTTTATATCTACTAACTAAACGTAGATTACGTGGCCCGTCCCGGATTGACATTATGTTAATGCATTTGGCGATTGCCGATCTAATGGTGACGTTTTTACTGATGCCGCTAGAGATTGCGTGGGCCTATACAGTGCAATGGAGATCGACTGATTTCATATGCCGTCTTATGAGTTTCTTCAGAGTATTTGGTTTATACTTATCCAGTTTCGTGTTGGTATGCATATCCATTGACAGGTTAGTCAGCCTCTAACCAAGTTTATAAAGCTGGGACAACAACACGCAAAAAAAAAAGAAAAGAAAAGAAACTAAATACCAAATAATATAGCATTAAAAAACAGCTTCTGCTTGGTTAATGCTCAAATTGTGTTTTTCTTCTGTCTCATTTCTATATTTTAGGTATTATGCTATAATTAAACCTTTGAAACTCTCCTCAAATCGTGGACGCATAATGTTAGTGTTTGCCTGGTGTAGTTCTATATTGTGTAGCTTGCCACAGGTGAGCCCATGTTGCATGTTTTTCGGCTAGTATTTTCTTTTCTATAGTATAATTTAATCTTTTTTGTACTGGTTGTTGTTGAATCGTTACAGGCATATGTGTTCCATTTGGAGGAGCATCCTAAAGTTAAAGGCTATTATCAATGTGTTACATTTCATTCATTTGCCAGTGAATTTCATAAATTATTTTATAACATTGCCAATATGTGTGCCATGTATGCCTGTCCATTGATCACTTTTATCTATTGCTACGGGGCAATCTACGTGGAAATTTATCGTAAAAGTCAACGTATAGTTAAAGGCATTGGTAAGTATGCATGGAATGTGTGTGTGTGCGTGTGTGTTTTCTATAGGTTTTAAATAAGGTGACAAATGCAATGTGTCTTTTAAAGTTTAGGGGAGCACGAATCTCAGCCTGTGTGTGGCATTTAGAGTATTTAAAATTTTCCTCATTCTTGTATTGTAGAACGATTTCGTCGTTCCAATGATGATGTTTTGAGTCGTGCCAAAAAGAGAACTCTTAAGATGACCATTACCATTGTAATTGTTTTTATTATATGTTGGACTCCATATTATATAATATGTATGTGGTATTGGTTGGATAAGTCATCGGTGGATGAAGTTAGTTCCTTAGTACGCAAAGGCTTATTTATATTTGCTTGTACCAATTCATGCATGAATCCCATCGTTTATGGTGTATTTAATATACGAGGACGTACGGGACATAATACGGTAAGTAGTATAAAAGAGCAGAACGAATCAGCAGCAATTTATAATGTATGTACTAAATGCAAACTCTTACCATACAGTCAACTATGAGTAATCGCCATACTTCTCTTTACTATCGAGGCGATTCATCAAATCAATTGCCCAAACATTTGTTGAACACTAATGGCGGTAGTGGAAAAATACCCACAACAAATTCGATTGTAGCTCATGAAAATAATGGGAACACAATTGAAAATTTTGTTAAACCAGAGATCAACAAGGACAATGAGACATCACCCATGATATGTCTAAAGTAAGTAACATAATCAATCGCTAATGAACAGCATAGAATATTTTCTAAATTAACCCTCCCACTGAAGGTCAATATAAGTTTATTTAGCTTATCAGTAATCTCTGTTAACACTAGAACTACCAGACCAGTCATTTTGACTAGTTTGACAATTTTCATTTCAATAAGATGCAATGAATTTTGTTTGAGTGAAAGCTTTTGTCAGTGTCAGTTATACCGAAACCAGTCAAAATGACAGGTCGTTTATAAAAATTCATTAATAATACAGTCTGATGCTTACGATTTATATATCATTGTTATCTTTACATTAAGGGCGTTAATACTGCATTAAAGAAATTAGAAGTAATTATGTATACTAGCAGATCCCAGCTCTCGAAATTCGAGAGCAAATTCTAGGATTTTTTTTTTTAAATTTATTATAGACCGTAAAGGTATGCTAATCAATTTTAGCCAGTTCACAATTCAACATTTTTTAAATATCGATTGCGTTATTGGTTTATGTCCTAAATTTTTTTTCAATGTTATTGGTTTATGTCCAAAATTATTTTGAAATTCAACACAATTATTATTGTGAATGAAGAAAACAAACTCACAAACACATCAACAAATTTAATAAGCACACACGTAGCATTGTCTAATTATATGTAAGTTTTAGTAGCAACTTTAAAAGATCATAACTCCAACAAAATTTAAAAATTTTAAGATATGTATGTCTGGTGGACAGCTAAATAGAAATACCTTTCAAATGAGATACATTTGGTAAAAATAGTTAGAAAACTGTTGAACAAATCGTCGACCACAAGAACTCTACTTACCTATTAATATTATAGATAAATTTTAAGATATAACTATAAATAATGAAGGTAGTCCGACTAAAACATAAATAATAACTATTTTTCTTACACAATTCAAAAGCTAAAATACGCTTCGACTTTTTACCTCTAGAACCAGTAATTAAGTATAGTATGCGCTACTTTGTGTTCACCATATAACACTCCTATGATATGTTTGAAACGACCAACAATAATTGATTTTGACTCATATAAATTCGCACCGGTTAGTCGTAAAAACGACTAAGAAATATATCATTTTGAGGCTGCGACTCTTTTCAGAACACATGGTGTAAGGTTTCGTTTAATTAGCATTGATCAATTATAACGTTCTTATTTGTTTACTGATTTAAGACAAATATTTGTGTTTTTGGAAAAAAAATTATGTTAACAAGAATTGTCATTAATACTAAATTTATTACTGACACTTAACCTTGAAAAACATATATATTTATTTTTATTTCCAGTTGTTTATTGCTCTTTAATGTGATCAGACGTCTCTAGCTATTGAGTTATTCTATCGCGAGTTTAACAACAAAACAAACAAACAAACAAAAATATGTATTACAACCGTTAATCAAGTATTACTTTCTAACTTAAAAAAATAAGAGTAAAAAATAAAATGTACACGTGAGAAAAATGTTACAGTCTCATCGAGGTATAACTTAAAATGAACAATGAATAATAAAAGAACAAAAGTCGATAATTCAACTAAATGAGGTGAAAGCCAAAATTACTTTCATCCACTTCAAAGAACACATAATATTCGTAGAAATAATGCTTCTGCTAATAGAAAAACCTATCACAGTAACCCTGTTCAATATAACGCAAGTTTTCCCAATACTCTAAATCAGAGAATAGAAAATAGTTATAATTGCAACACCCAACAGAATTACAGCAATGACAATAATAATTTATATTCGATACAAGAAATAAAAAACCTTACCATGGAGTTAATAACCAGTCTGAAAAACTGTAATCCTTGGGCAGATCAATTCGAGGTGATAACAAGCCTTGGATGTAAATTTATATACTAATAACAAATATTATTATAATACTCGTATCAAGGAATGCCAGAAGTATACGTCGCAAAAAAGACGAGCTTTTTAATTTTCTAATAAATAACAATATTCAGAGCAGAATTCGTAACTAAACGAAAAATATTTCCAACTCAAATAATACATTTGATCCAAATTAGGAATTTTTTCTGCGTAATTGGAAGCGCTACAGAAACTACACAGACCTCTTACAACTAAAACATTTAAACTACATATATTATTTCCGAAGATATCACTGGTTTTAGAAATAAATCTTGCTATCTACATTGTAAAAAGGCTCTTCTCCTTTATGGAACGTGTCAATAGTTTTGAAGAAAAAGTCGAAAAATATTCCAATTTTAAAAGACAGCAATGAAGTATACACTTCTCAACAAGAAAAATATGAAACCTTACTATTTGAATCATACTATTTCTGCAAACCTGAGTGATCCTGTAACTTAATCTTAGTAGATGACGTTATAAGTGGTCTCAACTTAATAACCTCCAAATCTGAAAATATGTCGTTAGTATCTACTGATAAAATAAAAACAATTATCAACAGAGTAAAGGCCAAAAAGTCTCCAGGCATGGAACAACTAACAAATGTCTAAAAGCCTTACCAAGAAAAGGTATAAAATATTTAACGTTGTTAATAAATGCTTGTCTTAGACTGTGCTACTTTCCTCAAATGTGGAAAAAAAATCTAAGGTGGTTCCAATATTAAAACCTAGTAAACCATTGGAAAATCCTCATATCCTCATATAGGCCGAAAAGCAAAATCCGAGAGAAGGTCATTAGGACAAAATAACTGATATATACTATCATCTTATCAATTCGGATTCAGAAAAGAGAATAACACTATTCAACCACTTCTAAGGATAACGAAATTGGTAAACACAACAAACTTTATGGATGGAAATTCGACTGAAATTGTTTTGCTCGATAATAAGGCTGCTTTCGACTCTGTTTGGTATAACGGTCTCATCTTTAAAATTTCTGGGTCAAATTTTCCAATTGAAATCAGCAAAATAATTCAAAGTTTTCTCACGGGAAGATATTTTAATGTATTTATAGTTGCTACTCACATTCAAGAAAGAAATTTAACCGCAGGATGCCAACAGGGATCATGTTTATTGCCCATTTTGTATAATTGATATACCGCAGACTTTCCTGTTTTAAATGAGTGCCAAACTTCGATTTTTGCAGATGATACAGCTTTATTATGCTCAGAAATTCTTTCATCTGACATCGTTATTAAACTTGAGGAAGTATTAAAAAAAATACATGAGTACTTTACTAAATCGAAAATAATGGTAAATACCTATAAAACGCAAGCTTTATATTTTTCTACTAGACGTAAATCATGCTTATTACCACAAATTACATTGTGTTTTAACAACTATCATTTATTTGGGAAAAAAATGCGAAATATTTAGGAGTCATACTTGATCAGAAACTAAATTTGAAGGATCATCTTCCATACATATATGATAAAATAAATAAACTTACAAAAATGATGTATCTTTTTATATATATATATGTTTTACGCTGCCCCACTATGGTCCACGTCCGCACTATGTCACATCAAAAAGCTGCAAGGCTCAAAACAAACTACTGAAAATGATATACAATTTGCTTTAGTCTGTCTCTACCCAACGTCTCCACTCACTCGCAAATATTGATCTCGTTAAGATAAAATAAACAATTTGACATTTAATTTCGATACAAAATTCCTCTTATCGGAATATAATCATATCAATGCGCTCATCTCAGCATAATTTTACCCTTTTTTATCTTATACGAAAAAAAAAATTCAAAAAGATATTTATTTCTTGTAATTTTTTCCTCCCATATATTACTCATTTTTGTGCTCAAATTAACATGGAGTAGTAGAAAAGGATCGTATCTAAACTCTTTTTATACCCTATACCACTCTGTGGTTTGGGTATAATGACTTTGTGCTGCTGTTTGTAACTACCAAAAATATTTGACCTATACCCATCTTTTATTATACCGATCGACTCAGAATCACTTTCTGAGTTGATTTAGCGATGTCCGTCTGTGCGTCCGTCCGTCTGTGTGTCCATGTAAACCTTGTAATCAAACTACAGGTCGTAAATATAAGCTTTTGTCGGCCATGGAATGAACGCTGTTGAAATTGGTGAAATTCGGTCCATGTTCAGACCTAGTCCCCATACAAATGACCCCTATGAAATCGTTATAAATTGCCATAAGATCCAAATTGTCATATAGATCTCAGTCAAATTGGGTTTGTATGTGTTTATTATATCCGTTAATCAGTAGTTCAAAAATAATCCCTATAGGACAATTCTTAATCATAGGCCCCATATAGAGGTGCTTCCCGATCATCACTTAAATCTATCAAAAAACAAAAAATATTGCACAGATTTTTCTCAAATTTGGCTTGTATATATTTTTTCAAAATATAAGCGACTTTATCAAATATGGTCAAGATCGGTCCACATTTCGACCTAGGCCCCATATAAATATAGTATCCGATATAAACTTTTACATATCTGCAGCCAAATAAATTGATAACAATGCCACTTAAATTTGGTTTATGCTTATTTTCGATATCGAATTAGTTGGACCGAAGAGATAGGATCTCTACACCATGGTACAGGATACCGTATAGTCGGTCTAGACCGACTATAATTTCTTACTTGTTAGTATTTAAGATATGTAAATTTAAGCATGTCATGTAATATTATATTAATAAATAAAAGAATTGAATTGAATTTATTTTTATTTATTAGCTATTAAATTGAAAATTAAAAAAAGTTATTGAAAATTGAAATCAAATTAAAGCAGAAAAAATATTCACAAAAAACTAATCAATAATTATGAAATATAGTATGATATATAGAAATTAATTAATAAGTCTGCAGCCTATATCGAAAAAATATGTAAATTAATATTGAAGATTTGAACGAAGTCTTATATCACTTTACTTTTGGCTTACATTGATATAAAATTTATCAACATCGTATAATAAATAAATTTTTGGAATATTTTTGTGATAGAATAGTATTTTTAAAAATGCCGATACACCTAGTGTTAAAACATTTTTTTATGCAGGCGTTTAATAATACTTTATAGTCTACTTGTTAAAAATCTCGGCTATTGATTTAACAGCAACAATTGAAAACAAAAGATAACTAAAATTCAAAACCGTTTTACATTGTAAAGATATTTAATGAATATCATCAACATCTATCTATCTATCTAATAATAACACTACTCGGCTTTATAATGATTCTACTCATAATTTTATTGTTTATTTTCAATATATTTTCAGTTGTGGTGACTCTATTGAACTTGCTAATCTTCAGAAGTCATAATTAAAATAAAAAATGCTCAAAGGTTTCGAAATTAATGATATAAATGAAATTACGAATAAACTATCATTGAAATGATCATTAGTAGCTGAAGAGTTGAAACTCATTCTACGATATTCTCACTCTCGCTCTTAATTGGTTACTCTTTATTTTTAAATATTTTATAAACAAGACGAAAAATTTTATTAAATTCAAATTCATCTTAAACAAAATTTACTTTATTTATTAAAACAGCAAAAAATGTTTGTATGTATGTTTACTTGTATTGGTAGCAGTGTTAGTTATAGTTGAATTTATAATTAGTTTTTATGATTAAAAAATATTTATTTATAATAAAAATATCAACAAATTCATTTTAAAAATTTATTTAATTGAGTTGTTTTGATTTAATCGTTTTTTGATTTGATAAAGATTTCATTTGGACATCGCTTAAATGAATGAATTTAGATTTAATAAAAAAACATAATTGGACAAGTTTTGGTTTTTTGTTTATTTTAGGCAATTTATTTAGCATGAGTTTTTTCGTATTCATTTTATTATACAGTGAGTGACAATAACAAAATAATTGTTACGAATACGAAAAAAATGGATCACAAAATTAAAAATATTTTTATTAATTTAAAAATTTGTAAAGAATAAATATTGCGGTAAAATAACAAAACTTAAAAGTGTTCGTTTTTATGTTATAGACAAAACATCGGAGGAGACTTTTACTATACAGTAATTCAAAACTTTCCCTTTATGTTTGCTTTAAATATTTTGTTGGGAATTTTTGCCACTCTGAATTAACTGTCTCTATGTGATTTGTCTTGTTTGTATAATTTGCGATTTCAAATTTCTCATAGATTTTTTATGGTACTGAGTTCTGGCCAGTCTAATGGCCATTCCAAAACTCTTATTGCATTGGATTGGAGTGTGATTTGAGTCACTGGATTATTGTAACTTCCAGACCAGAGGTATATTTTTCTCCGCATATGGATACATTACGTAATTTGGAACTTGCATGTATACAATTCCAGTTATAGTATCGTTTATTACTTGAATTGGACCAATTCCTTGGCCCGAAAAGCCACCCCAAATCATAATATTGCTACTGCCAAACTAAAAAACTTTTATTCGTATATTTTGGGTTTAGTCTTTTTCCCTTCGGCGTCGTAAAAACGTTCTTCCATTACGGCCTTTTAAATTAAACTTGGACTCATTTGAAAAGATGATAGTATTACACATCGTCTTGATCAGTTCATGTGTTCTTTAGCAAAATTTAAGCGAGCTAGATGATTTTTTATTTTATCAGTAGTTTCTTTAAGCGCAATTTAACTTCATTTACAGATTGTTAACGACCTCTGTAGGTAGCATTTTTGGATATATTTTAAACGCTCTTGCTATTAAATTATACCCTCTTTAACTAGGCCTGCTGCCTAAGTGTCGAGTCATCATTTCACATTATTTCCTTAAATTTTTTGAAATTATGGATTTATTCATATAATATTTTTCACAAATTTTCTTTTGCTTAAGACCAGCGGCAAAATTATCTATTATTCAGGGTTTTAATTCTTCAAAAAACTTTATTCTTACCATCATGTTATAACAACTAATTATAAGATTAAAACATTGAAAAATACAATTTTATTAAAAGAAAAGTTGAAAGAAAACTTCAGAAACTGTAAATATTTATATAATGGTTGAGATTTTTATAAATTTTCTTTCATAACATCTTTTATTTTGGTTGTATTTATCAATTCTGTTACAGAATTTAAAAGTTTTCATTGTTTTGGTATCACTTAAACGATACTTTTTTTCATTTATTTATTATTTTAAATAGTATTTTTTATAACAAATTTGTCCTTTCGATGGAGAACACATCAAAGAGTGAATTCGCAATAAAAAAGAAAACTTAATTTTATGACTTAACGCGAAATTATTAAAAAACAAATTTGGAAAATTCTGAATTTTGTAATTGTTTCCAATGTATTGTCACCCACTGTATGTAAATACATACATAT
The DNA here is from genome assembly GCA_963682025.1 of Cordilura impudica. Lineage (NCBI taxonomy): Eukaryota > Metazoa > Arthropoda > Insecta > Diptera > Scathophagidae > Cordilura > Cordilura impudica. The sequence goes on from OY821518.1 coordinate 305,753,802, forward strand.
ACGTAAATTTATATTTTAATTAAGATAGATCGATTTTTAATTAATTTTTACTGTAAAGTGTCAAAGTTGTCAAAAATTGAATTATTTAAAAGGAAATATTTGTTTATTTCTTGAATGTAATGTATTTACGTAGCTCGCTTAAGGGAGGTTTCCATAATAGCACACTAATACCAAACATTTATGGATATTAAAACACGCACAGACTGACTAGATGACTATTAGAGTACTAGTTTTACATATATGGATGGAGTTATACTATTAAGATGTTTAAATAAACAGATGAATTAATCTAATGGATGCCAGAAGATAAGTTAATGAAATATATGAAATATCAAATTAAATCGAGTTTTATCTAAAAAGCTAAAATTAAAGCTACCTTGAAATTACGCTAGAAAAACAAAATTTATAAATACTTCAGGCAAAATTATACGCTTGAACAAGACCATATAAAATTAGATCGAAGAGAAATCACTTTCACTTTTTTTTCTCAAAAAAAAAAAAAAAAAAAAAAAATAATAATAAATTTGATTTTAATTATATTTTCTACAATTTAGCCAATTTGGACCATCGGTAATTGTTAACGGACGATTGTAAAACTGTGTGTAACGTAAATTTATTAGTAAACCGTTAAATAACTAAAAACATATTAATTCAAATTAAGTCACAATCAATTTATCTGAAATGTTATAAGTTTAAGTTTTTATTATTGAACAAACTTTTTTCAAAATTGACATGCTCGTACCGAGTACGTACATTAATTAGCTTGTCCCCTAAAATGGATTATGCGAATTTTATGTAGTAATACCAGAATTCAGAAAAAAACACACACTGAATAACAAACTCGTACATATTTATATGTAAACAAACGTAGCTCAGACCAACAACACATATTTTTATTTTGATATCAATTATGTGTGTTTCTAAATTTTGTTCTTTTCTTCTTCTTTTTAATATTTCATTTGTACACAAACATGTCTCTATCACGTATTATTTGTTTCGAACATACATAAACCATGCAAGTTCGAGTGTAGCTTTATTTTAAGTTCATGTTCTTGCACGTGTACTGCTAAAAAACCAGAATATGTTCTTGAACGCGTACATCTAAAAATTAAAACATTATCCACTCGCGATCGGAAAAATCTGATGCACCCCTATAAAAATGAGAACAAATGTTTCAACCAAATTTATTAAAAAATTTTAAAATAATTTATTAGCAGTTATAAAAAATAAAAATATTAATAATAAAGATAATAATAAAAATAAAAAATAAAAAATAAAAATTAAAAAAATAATAAAAAAAGATAACGAAATTAAGTCATAAACAACATACGAAATTTCTCTGTTTTCTATTTTATTACTATCTTTTTATTTTTATTTATTTTTTATTTTTATTATTATCTCTATATTTTTATTTTTTTATAACTGCTAATGAATTATTTTAGATTTTTTTTTAATAAATTTAAATTACTTTTAAAAAACTTCACTATGCTGTAGAGGAACAAAATTACTCTGCAAAGATTTTATAAATAAGCCCTACATTACGAAACTATTGAATCCAGTTCTGGAAAAAAAGAATTGTAAATATGGTTCTAAGGATCAAACGTTCTTTCCAATTTTTGATGTGTGAATATCTATATATCTTTTCACAACCACAAAAACAGCGCAAGATGTAAGACGTAAGACAAAATCGGTGTGACTTATGATTGTATTGGTGAAAAAATTATGATATGTAACAACCTTTTTGAAAATGAAAAATGAGAAATGAGAAATGAACAATAAAAAATGACAAATAAAAAATGAAAAATAAAGAATTATAAATGAAAAATTATGGTAAAAAATGAAAAATGAAAAACGAAAATTGAATAATGAAAAATAAAAAATGAAAAATGAAAAAATAAAAATGAAAAATAAAATTAAAAATTAAAAATTAAGCAGTTGAAATAATAAATAATAATAAATAATTTTATATTAGCAGAGCCCCTGCAGTTGTTTACAATAAGTGATACATAGATAACGCTTTCTGTTTGATTTTAAAAAAGTGTCACAAAAAAATCTTTAATTACTAGATGTTTACACACCTCCCCAGTGATCGGACTAACGTGATTTATTTTTATTTCTTCCGTATTCAGTGTCATTACTATAAAAGTCTTTTCGACGGGACACTCTATTGTACATACATATACAGTATGAATGCATTGGCAATGTTTAGCTAACTAAGCGTATACGCATTAATATTTTTAAAGATAAATAGACAAGTAGTTTATGTGCTACAAGCTAAGAGGTGACTGTCGTGAATTTCATATACAAAGCAGAAGATTTTTCTTCATTATGTCGTATTGTGTCACGGAGCATTCTGCAACTCATCAACATACACCACAAGTAGTCAACATTCAACAAAAAAAAAATCGACATGTATGAGAAGCAGCAACAGCGCCAGCAGCAGGCACAAAGACACACCACACGCACTTCGATATGGCTGGCAAAAGCATCGAAAGAACATTATTAATATACGTATATACATACAAGCATATAGTCAAGGACGGAAATATACAAGATGATGGGTGCATGAAATATCACACAACAAGTGAAACAATAGACCAAATCATATCCGCGAGCTCAATATTAGTTGGAGCTCACTACACGGAAAGACACGACCAAGTAGGCAAAATAAAGCATCAAAACATAGTAAACCTATCGAACGTGGACAAAAACATAGCATACAATAGACCAGATATTACAGTGATAAACAAGAAGGAAAGGATCAGATATTCAATTGAGATTATTGTCCAGAATGATAACAATATACAAAGGAAATATATAGAGAAAATCAAAAAATACGAAGAACTCGCAATTGAGATAAAGAGAATATGGAACCAAAGAACGGTAATAATTGTTCATTTTATAATATCATGTATGGGAATTCCACGAGAGTTACAATTATTCAAAACTTCAAAGTTTTCTATCGTAGCAAAAGAAGCACTAAAGCGCATAGAGGCAAACCAAAAACAGGATACTATTACACTTATGGATTATGTCAATCATATAACAAATCTTTGGGATATTAACCTCAGTAATCAAACCATAGCATATTGTTTCAAAAAAGATGGATTTGGTCAATGTTCTGAATGGGAAGACATATCTAAAATTTTTTTGAGTAGTAATTGTATTGATAAAAATCAAAAACTAATTGAAGCTGCTTACGAGGCATGATTAAAAGCGAACAAACTAACTTGCAATGCTACTCTTCAGTATAATGTATATGAAAGTATGTAAGTAATGAGCTTTGCACAGATGATGATAGTGTTGAGCATTACTGCCCTGAATTAGAGGATTCAATCTTAAACGGGGCGGAGAGTAATGGCGAGGGCTCGGTAGAAGAAACAGAAAGTATGTAGAAAATTCTATCCGAACATTGAATTTAAATTTTTCAAACACTGCAACTGATGAGCACTATAAGGCTTTGATTAAATTAGAGCCTTTTTTTTTACCGAAAATAACAAAAATAAATTAAATTTTCAGTCAATAATTTCAGAACGTTTTACTTCACTGTAACTTACTTATTAAAGTTTTCTGTACGTTCCTGTTTTAATTCAAAATACATCTGCATCATTTAATATACGCATATGTTTGCAATTGAGTTTTTTTATTTCAACAAAAAAAATTATAACTCGAAGTCTCCGTGAATTGAATTTTTTCTTGGGATATTGGTGATTCGAGTTATAGAAGTTCGACTATATTAGCTTCTAATTTCAATGTCCAAAAAGAAAATAATTTAGTTTAATGCTTTTAAAATTCTGTTGTAACACACAAATTGCTGTTATGCCAATCGAAAATTAGGTTGTCCGTCCATTCATAGAACCATTTGATCGGAAATTAAATGGGAATTAAAAAAATTTTTTTTTAAATATTTCTTAATGTTTGATGGAATGCGTGTATCATTCTGAGTTAAAATACACTCACTCACGCGTCCAGCTCTAGTTAAAAAACAAATATAATTTGTTTTTCATTTGTTTAATTAAATAGAATATGTAGCAAGCAAAGTCAAATTATATTTCATATTTTTTGATTTATTTCAAATTCACGCATGGCTATGAACAAACATATACACGTATCTCTGTTACTACACATATATATATATATCTAGATTTTTGTTTTTGATTTTCATTGATGTCTTTATCAAACCACTTGCTATTATAGCTGTATTTCATATGTAAATAAAATATGACACGATTTATGTCCCCATAAACCGCCCACAATGCCACACTTCTTCACCTCACATACAATACGCTTTTATACGCTCACTCATCACACGCTGTCATTATTCATCATCATTTGTGCCATAGTATACGTTTTAGTTAAACTTTAAAGGTGAGAATATTCCCTTTGTTATTTTTATTTATAATGATCGTGATTTCATTTGTTTATGGAACAGCATTCCACATTTGGTTTGATTGGATTATTAAGTTATTTGAAAACTTATATTAATTAAATGATCCGTCCAAGTTTCAAAATGAGAAAACACATATAAATAATTTTCACTTTTATATGTATGTATTATGTATGTCTGGAACGTGAATCATTTTAATTAGCCTGTAAATTTTATAAAACGACCACTCGTTCGTCATTCTATTTCTATATCTTGATCGATTTTATTTTTAGTAATTATAATATATCTAAACTAAATGCTAAATTTGATACTTAACATAAATGTAATTTATTTCCTTTTGTCTATTTATTGTTTGTTATAGGTCTTAGTGTTCGATTAATCGATCAAATGAGAAAAAATTTCAATTGAACAATTTTAAAATGGATAATTTTATCCATTAATCGGACAAATTTAATAATTTTTAAATGCGCTTAAAAGAAAAAACAATTGTTTTATTTCTAAAATATTACCTATTACACAGCAGATGACTTTGTTATACTTAGAAAAACCTAAAAAGAGACTTCACTAAATCAAAATTTATAAAAATAAAAAAATAAAAACAAGTAAGAAAATTATGGTCGGTCTAGACCGACTATACGATAACCTATTTGGATATAGAAAACAAACATAAACCAAGTTTGAGTGACATTGTTATTAATTTTTTTGCCTTCGGATATGAAAAAGTTCATATCGGATGCCATATTTATATAGGGCCTTGGTCGAAACTTGGACCGATACTGACCATATTTGGTAAAGTCACTTATATTTAAAAAAAATATATACGAACTAAATTTGAGAAAAATCTGTGCAATATTTTTGTTTTTTGATAGATTTAAGATCGGGAATTAGCTTCATATGGGGTCTATGACTAAGAATTGTCCTATATGGTTTATATTTCGACTACTGATAAATGGATACAATAAACATACACAATTGATATTATGGCAATTTAAATCTCATAGGGGTCATTTGCATGGGGACTAGGTCTGAACATAAACCGATTTTCACCAATTTCAATAGCGTTAATGCTATGATCGATAAAAGCTTAAATACCAAATTTCATCAAAATATATTCACATTTGCGACCTGTAGTTTGATTCAAGGTTTACATGGACACACAGACAGACGGACGGACGGACATCGCTAAATCGACTCCGAAAGTGATTCTGAGTTGATTGGTATAATTAAAGATAGGTCTAGGTCAACTATTTTAGTAGTTACAAACATCAGCACAAAATCATTAAGTTCTCTTTTATGTTTTCTTTTGAGTTTTTCTTTCTTACTTTAATGAATTGACATATAATGGAAAATAGAACTCAATTAATTAAAAGTTCTTCTATAATTTTTTTTTAAATAAATAAATTTACAGGATTATTTGAAATTTCTCTTTATGTTTAATTGAGCGAATTGTTCATTCCTTACTTTAACGCTAGGTCGATCAATAAAAGTATTTAAAAATTTGTAAACGCCCAAAGTTAAAACCCGAATAATTGAAATTTCCTTCAATACAACAAAAAAGAAATTTTAATTTTTCGACTATAATGGTGTTGCTAAATTATGGTAGAATTTTCAGGAAGGAATAAAGAAATTTAAATCGTTGTAGGCAAATTTCAATATAGATTTGTATTTTTTTTTCTAAGTTTTAGACCACTGATAGGTGTACTCCAAATATTTGTGATCTGTGTGTCGGTAGTTAGCTTAGTTCATAGACTTATGAATAGAAACGTAAACATTTTATTTTGCTTTCGCTTTATTTCTAAGTTTAGATGAGCTGTTTACACTTTTTAACTTAAAACTTTTTGGTTTTACTGGTATGCATACAAAGACTGAATGCTACTGATTGGCGCAACAAATGCGATTGCCGGTAGACCGGCAATAATCCAGCATCAAACCAAACCATACATTGGACTTCAAGAAATTTTTCGTAAGTATTAAGCAGTAGTAAAGTTGGATGACATTGCTCACCACAAATGACACACGACAGCCTGTCAGAGGATCTAGTTTTATTGTTTTTCGCATTTGCAATTATTTTACAGCCTCTGCAGTTGTTGCAACTGTTGTTGTTTGGTAAGTGTATGTATAAGTAAACAACATAAAAATCAAATCAACACTGGCTCCGCAGTGGTTCCGGCAGTTACAGAAGCTTGAATGCTGCTGCAACAGAAAAAGCACGTGGGCGATTTAAAAAGAGAGTTTTCGATGAGAAGAGTGCAATAAAAACTTAAGGTAACTTCAAATAGTGTTGCCATTTAATCAATTGAACTAGTTTTTACTCTTGAATATGACTATCGCCAAAATTTCCAAGTAAAATAAATTTCCGGAAAATGTTTTTCAGTTTTCTATTAAATTTTTATAAAAAAAAATGCTTTGCCAAAATTTTATGACAGATCATTAATTTGTTAACAAAACAATATATATATATGTATATATATTGTTCAACTATAAATCCGTGGCCTATTTAATTATTACTTTCTTACAGTAATGTCAGAATTTTATATATATCACTGATCGATATAACATAATAGAAGATAATACAATATAATATTTTTTTATATTTTTTTTATAACTACCTTTATTTACAATCTATCCATTTAATGATAATAGGCAAATTTTGTAAAAATGGAGAAAAAAGCATTAATTGTTGAACTCCATTTGGGATCACAATATACATACAATTAATTTAAATACAGCGGCGACAAATCAAATAACCAGTTTGCCTAAAAAAATAATCAATGTTTCAAAAAATACTCTTTTCTTTTAATGCTTTTATTCTTTATACCGTTAAGTTAAACATGTGAGTCTTTTTTAAGAAACTTCTCGAATTTGATTCAGTTATGCTTTAACTGTGGACACGCGTGGTGAAAATTAAAATAAAAGAATAAATACGTAATAATTTAGAAAACAAATAATTGTTTCAAATAGGCAAAACTTATAAAAATAGTTATTTATTCAATTAATTTATTCATTTGTCAAAACCAAAAACAACATTATTTTTGGAAATGGGGCGAGGAAAACAAGCTAATTCCGGAGATTTGTCCTTGAATATCGCAAGGACACGCTCTCTTTCACAACAAGCACTATAAGAAATAGACTTAATGGAAAACAATTATTTAGGCGTCATAAGTTTGCAAAAAACCACTTGAAAGAACTTCTAAATTATTTGAACAATGTTCGTTTTACGGACGAATCTAAACTAATCGATTTGGGTCAGATGGTAGAATGTATGTATGTAAGACAAAATCCGAACAATTAAAGCCAAGGTACACAATTGAGACAGTTAAGCACAGAGGTAGAAGTATTCTGGTATGGAGAGATTTCTCCTGGTACGGAGTGATAATAGAGTCTTGATATTTATGTTCCATTTGTTTAACCAATAGCATTACACTTTACACTAAACACGATGCAGAGTGGATTCGTTCCTAAATGAGAACTATTGCTTATGTCTCTAAGAAAATTTTGAAAAGTTGAGTATCGAAATTTATTTTCATACTGTTGGATATTGGCGTATCGTAATGCGATAATATTTTGATTTAAATTACATTCCGAGCACCTCATCCACTGCTTAATGTTCATATTCCCATCATATATGGCAATACTACTGATTACACATGAGAAACTGAACAGAGATCAATACTCAGCGAAGACTATGGATCTGAGCAGACAGTAACAATATTTTTTCATTTTTATTTATGCAACGCACAACCACATGTTGTGATCTTGTGTGAGTTGTAAAATATTAAGTCACATACGCTGCTACAAACAAACAAACGGACGGAGGAACGGAGCATTGAGCACAACAGCAGGCGCTTGATGTTCGCCAACTACATATTGTTCGTTGTTTGTTTGTATGTAAGCACCTTGTTGCCATCGTGAGTTTGCTAAGTGAGTGAGTAGTATTTAATTCTTTAGATGTTGGTTGATTGTAGATTGTGCTCTGTTATGATTATTTATCCAAACACACAGTCAGTCAACGTTTGTACCTTGACCAAAGCAGTCTGAGGTTCTTAACTTAGTAAACCAACTAACTAACAAGGTGAATAATTAAAAGCTATAAGCATCCGTGAACTCGAGTGGAGTGACAATTTTCTAATTGATTAAAAAACGATTTAATTACCATTACTAAAAATTTTAAGAACATTTAAAAACGTCATCATTAATAACAAACAACATTAAGAGTATATACGACCACCTAGCTGATGATACTTTCTAAGATTTGTGATAGTTTTTGGTTTGTGTATGCTTTTATTTCGCATATTACTGTTATCGTTTGTGTTTTTTTTTTTTTAATGAATGAATATCTTAATTTATCATAGTGTCAACTAACCAAATAAACACTAGAAGAAGGTGTGCGTGCGTGTGTGTCTTAATGGAATATTTTTTTAATTTTGATTGCTTTTTCTGACTGTGTAAGATTTCACAAATCACTTTTGGCACTTTAAATAGGATCATCATCATATTTATCTTCTGTACCCTATGAACATTAGGAAGAAGAGTGGGTTGGTTGAATGGTCCATTGCCAGGTTATTCGATCATTTCTTATTCGATGATGTGTGTCTATAAAAATATTGTCTCGTGCTTTTGTTAGTGGTGTATGCTTAAAAAGTAATAAAAATAAAAAAAACATAATAAAATAGTGTTGATGTTTCGAAATGATGATATATGTGTTTGCCTAAATAACAATGTGTGTCCTAAGTGTTTGTTCCAAAAAAAGATCTGTATGGTAATTAAATCCAACATTAACGCATTACAACTTTATGGGCTTAGTTAAGCTTTTGAACAATAAAATTGTTCTCCTTTCAATGTATGCAATAGGGATAATATTGAAATCAATTTTTTTTTTTACATATACGCGTTTACATTTAAACCAATGCGATTTATATAAAACTTTTATTTTGGATTTTGTTTTTTTTATCATCATCAGTTGTGTCAGTTCATGGTGATTGTTAAATTGCGTGTGTAAAAATCATTTAAAGTGTAAAAAGTCGAAAGGTGCATAATCATCTACCTAAAGTGGGAGCGGGAAGGACATGAAAAGGAATTTCAACTTGTCATGATAAAAAGTAAGTTTAAGTTTTAATGACTTCTTCTTAATTTTGAAGTAGTTTAATGCTTTTTTAAGGATTGTGGTAGTTTTTCATGAAAACTTATTTATACTAAACTTAACCAATAACACTAGTTAACAAAAGTTCAAATTTTGTTCGGTATCTGGTTTGTGAATGGGTGGACTTTATTGATTTTGAGTTGCTAAATTCGCTAGTAAAATCAGTTTTCATCTCTCTTTCATGGTAACCAAAAAAACTCCAAATGTCATTATTTTTAACATTTTCAGATAGATAATAGCTTCTAATCTCGATGATATTCGTTAATTTAGCTAACAGATTCGGATTCCTCATGATTTTCTGTTCGTATATATATATATATGTATGTTGATGAAATATATCATCATATATTGTTAAAACAAGTACAAAAGTTATACGATACCATATACAATACGTTTAGACAAAAGGTCTTAGGTCCAAATTGGACATAGAAAATAAGCATAAAACAAATTTGAGTTGCATTGTAATTATTTTTTTTTGCCTGCAGATATAAAGTGTCCCTTTTTTTTTTGCAAAAACATATAGAAACCAAATATGAGAAAAACCTGTGCAATAATTTTCTTTTTTGATAGATTTAAGTGAAGATCAGGAAGCAGACAGAGATCTATGTGATAATTCCGGTCTTATATCAATTTAAGTCGATCACACATGGTCATATGGATAGGGACTAGGTCTGAACATGCACCGATTTTCACTAATTTCAGTAGCGTTCATCCTATGGTTGATGGAAGCTTACATACCAAATTTCATCAAAATTTATTTTTTATTTGCGACCTGTATTTTGATCACAAGGTTTACATGGACACACATACGGATACACGGACAGACAGACGGACTGACCGACGGTCGGATGGAAGACGGTGCTAAATCAATTCAGAAAATGATTCTGAGTCGATCGGTTGATAAAAGGTGGGTCTAGGTCAAGTATTTTTGGTAGTTAAAAACATCAACGCAAATTCATTATAATCTGACCACATATTGTGTATAGGGAATAATTATTAACACCGTACGACTATTACTAATAAGCATACAGTTTTAATGAAAATTTTTGATATGAAGGTCCTACAGTTTTGGGCAAATTGCTCGGGCAATGCTACAGATATGGAAGTATTCTGAACTAAAATTTACGAAAATCTGAAGCTAAGCTACAAGTTACTTAACTACGAAATTTTGAAAACGGCAGACTGTAAACACCCAGTGCTTCAATGAATGATATTGAAGCATTTTCGTAGATAATTAACAAATATGATCGTCATTTATTTGAAAAGAAAAAAGGGTATATAGAACATTATTAAATGTATATTCGGACTCTAGACACCAAATTGCGTACCAATTGATATACATATAACCTGCCAGATATAAAATGGCTGTTAATTAGTGTAATCTTATTAACAATATTTTTCAGAATTAAATTGTATAGTATATATTTGATATTTAGGAAGAAATTCAAAATATTCTTCATTAAAAAAAATAAAAATGTTCATATCAGGCTTATTAAATTAGTCCTGACTGGTTTTAGACTAATATTAGTCATTGTACATTTATCTACAGAAATCTTTTATGGGAAATGATTCCTATAATTAAGCAATAAATTCAGTCCTATATTTTATTATAATAAAATTAGAAATTTTAATTATACGGTTCGTTCTCTTAAGTAGGTAGTAGACAACAAATAACCCCTTTTGAAACATTCAATATAATGAAAAAATTATTGTTTTGTAAAAGCTTGTAATAAATTATTAAAAACGCCTTCTTGTTTGCATAACCTTTCCTTACTTATGACCACATTTGGAACAACAATTAATTAATTCATATCAAATTGTTTTTGAAAGCGAAGAATACGAACTATAATTTAAATATAATAATTAAACGCAAGTAGGTACCACATCACTTAGAAAATTCATAGAAACCGCAAAAAAAAAAAAAAAACTCATTAAAATCTAAATGAGATATAAGTAGACATTCAAAATTTTGAATTATTTAAAATAAACAAGCTAGTAAACAATATAAATCGTATTAAATACCATGTGGGCGTTGAAATACATTCAAATCACAAATACCTTATTTTGTATGCTTAATTTACCCAAAAGTAATTAAATATTTAAAAAATGACTACAAACAAGTTTTGTTTTGTTTGTTCCATTCGACATCTTAAAACAAAAAACTTTCATTTCGACAGGAAAAACGAAAAATATATTAAAGTAACTAATTTTATTATGGATTCTAGTTAATATTGCCGCAACATCATTTGTTTACCAAGTTTATTATTGACATGTTAGAACTTAAACAAAAAACCTTAAAACAGTCTCTTCCATTTTCCACCTTATTCTGACACTATACGAACCAAAAGTATTTACTAACTTTAGGTTGTTATTTATTTTACAAGTACACCGGAAGTTTACTGTTCATGCTCAAGTGTAAACTACTCGCATGTAGCATTTTATCTAAAAAAATTACCAAACTTCCAAGAATGCGCCATCTATCATTTCGATAGATTTGTAAATATTTTTCTTTAAGCCATAATTTTTATTTTAACATGTAATCATGATTGAACGTTAACTTTTTCTTTTCAAATCAGTAAGTTTGAAAGAAAAGATTAAAAGAAAATCTCATGAAGAATTTGAAAATTCCTTAACCAGTGCTAAGTCAAACATTTGAATGCGAACAATAATAAAATTTTATGCGTAGGCGCCAAAATCTTTACAACTTGTATTTGAGTCAAGTTATTTGATAAACAACAACAGCAAAAGAAATCTACGAGTTCGAACAACATAACTGACACATGTTTCTGTGTTGTCTTGGCTAAACGTAGAGTAGTATTAGTTAACAAAAATATAAGCTTTAAATGTTTTACTCTCATTTACTTAGTGAACACGACAAATGAGAGTAAACTTTGTTGAACATTCAAAACATTCATCTAAACATTGCCTGTTTGATTGTGTTAAAAACAAAGTGATCGTATATGTCTATGAAAATTTCCTTCAATTCAAATACCCTCATAAAAATATATAAGTAGAAATAAGAATTCATTTCAGAGGTTTTTACTAAAGATATTTTTCGATTTATTTCGAAATTGTACATAACTGTTAATATGTAGTTTTAAAATAAACTTCTTTTTTATTACTGATCCCGCAAATTTCTTACCGCCTAACAATTAATGTCGTGTTAACTTTTAGCTAAACTTAATTTAGGATTTTAACGTAGTATAATTAATACTAAACATTTATTAAGTTCTATAGCTTATTAAGATAATATTACCAAATTCCAGCGCTCGAAATTCGAGTGCAATTTCTAGGCAACTTTATTTCTAAACTTAGCCAATTCACAAACCAACACTTTTTTGGTTTATTATTATTATGAATGAAGATAACAAACTCATTGACAAACACATTAACAAATTAAATAAATACACACATAGCATATGTACATACAATTTTTTGTATGTGTTAGTAGCAACTTTAAATGCTAAAAATGGTTAAAATCGGGATAAAACGCTAGAACAAAATATCGGTAACAAGAAATCGCCTAGCCTATTAATTAAGATAATATATACATTTAAAGGAAATCAGATTTTTGCTTTATTGAAGCTATGGTTTACCACAAACACTTAAGGATTGGTCTTGTGATTTGTTAATCATAATGGCGAATGTAATGCGAATCGCAAATTGGAGCATTCGGAATGAGAACTTCCTCACCTTTAAATTTTCGTTTGAGTATCGTCGCGTGAATCACATTGATCAATAGATTTTTAGTCGCGTTCCATTTCATTAGTTTTGGTTGGTTTAGATTTCTAAGCATCATGACTACCGAGCTAACCTTCGGTTTAAAATTCTGCGGTTGTAAACCAGACACAGTTCGTTAGTTGCTTTCTTCATCTTCGTTTTCATGAAATCAATAGTTTTGAGTGAACGCAGAGTTCCAAAGATTTGATTCGGAATTACGAAATTTAAGTCATCCACATCATTGTTTTTAACCGACAAAATTGCTCGCTCACTCAAACATTTGTTATTTTTGTGGTTAACAATGATGTTCGGGGAATACTTTGTTGATGTGCTCATCTTTCTATGAGTCACATCAAGTTTACTAATATCCGATGCCACCCATTTGCAGAAAGGCCACTCAGACTAGTATGGCTAATCTCCGTTTTATATTACTCAAGATATAGCATATTGAAAATTAACTTATTAGTAGCAGATGATTTCACATAACTTTGCAAAGCTCTCCCTGTCATAGTACTCGAGAGATGTTATATTGAATATTTACCTTGTATGGGAATTGCCACTCCTCGTGAATTTCTCAGATATTTTAATACTTATTCTACTATTCGGAGCGGAGGCGAATCCAACAAAACAAAAATCATTAAAATAGGTCTAAACCGACTTTATTTTATATATATAGATTTTTTTATTCGTTTTATTTATGTTCGAGTATCTTAAAAATCACTGAAAGTAAATAGGACAAATTAACTAAATTGGTTTAACCGTCAGATATAAAAACTATTTTTATGATCTTAAATCGCTTCGTAATTTATTTCACTAACATTATTTTTTAAGTGTAACTATTTGTATTTGATTTTTAGGTTTAGCTGATTAAAAGTGGCGTAAAAAATATTGTACACACAAAAATATAAAAACTCGTCTTCCTACACACCTTTTTCTCAGTTAGGCACCATAAGAGGTAAAAAGTTTTGCAAAAACACTGTGGATAGATAAACTCGTACAACTGGAGCTGTTGATCATGAATGTCTGATCGCGTTTTCTATATCGTCGTCAAAATCCACATCAACAGCAGCTGTATCAGCCATAACAATAACAATAACAACAGCAACGCTCACACATTTCCTACGGCTAAATTATAACTATGGGTATTGGAGTAGATCTTGTTGTTTGTATGTAATGTCCAAAAAAAGCTTCTGTAAATATGCCAGGCATTCAGCCAACTATCGAACCCAGCTAGCCAGGCCACTCAATCACTTGAACTGACAAACAAACGAAAACATTTAACGAGGGCTCTTTTTTTGTTTGTTGGATGGTACTTATGAGTTGGAATACACAAATGACCAACAGATCAGTTTAGTTTAGATTCAGTGTAAGTTAATATGTTGTTTTTTTGTTGATGCTTCGGGTTTGGGTGTTGGACACCATAACTGACAAAATATTTAAATTTCAAATGATTGAGAAGTTTATATTGCCTCTTGGCTACCACCTCCAAGTGCAATAGATATTCAAAAGTCTATACGATGCTCTAAAATGACGCGAGCCAATATAAACACACAAACACAGTCACAGACAGATCTCAATCATTGTTGAATGATGTTTACATTTCCATAAAATTTCAAACAACAATCAGTGAATATTTATTGAAAATCTTTAAAATGGTCATTGCAAGCATACGATCGGAATGTGATGTACTATTGTGTGGTTTATATGATTTATAATTTCATCAATGTTCTCTCAAGTGTTGGACAGACATTAGTTGTCGAGTTGTTTTGTAATAAAATCGATTGGTTACTAAATTATCCTTATTGATGTCTATTCTGCCTCTCGCTATAGAATTTATTCTGCCTGGAATATCAATGTTGTATTCTAATTGCCGTCATAGTAATATGTTCCCTTTAGTAAATTCCATACATGGAAATGTGCTATAAACATTAGTTGAAAATATCTAAATAAAAAAAAAATCATAACCTTCTAATGTAAATGAGGTTTTTTTGTAATTAAAGAAATCTACAAAAGAATACTATTGATATATATTCAATTAATTGAACAAAATCAATCGCAGGACCCATACATCCTTACATATCTGCTTCTTAAGTTGTTCTTTGTTGAGTGCGATGGACATGCAACTCATTTATTCCGTCTATGGGTTATGTTTAGATTTATCTTTTTATGACTTCTACTCCAATTAACCATATTAGTGGAGTATTAAATTTTTACTTAGACTTTTGTACCATTGTACACACGCATACTTATATTTTCAATTTAACAAGAAAGAAAATCATCATCGTTCTAAACTGATTAAACGAAACCCTATACTACGAGTTTAGGGAAAGGATTTTAGGTCCAACTAATTGGGGATTATGAATGGTTATGTAGGGGTTTTTTTTTTAAATAGTTACTATCAACACTGTGGAACACTATCTGTGTAGTGAGAAATTCCAAGGCGGGGTGAAATTATAGTAAAACCTTCATAGGAATCGTCTTTCTCAGGCCAATATGACCTTTTATGTTTTTTCTTTATACTGCTGTTTCTTTGCTTAGTTTTTCAGCTACAACTCAGGAACCATTGACGATTTCTCATTTCATTCTTCAACAAAATTGTAGCTAAGGCTTAAGTAAATAATCTATAATATTAATAGGCAAGTAGGCAAGGCGATTTCTTGTGACCGATGTTAAACCTTCAATTACCAACCGATTTTGAGAAAAAATACCCCATTTGAAAGGTAATTCTTTTTAGCTGTCCACCACATTTACAGATTTGCAACGTCTGGAACATTTTTTTTGAGTAAAATGCATTTAAAGTTGCTACTAACACATACATAAAACACATATTGAAGCTTCAAATAAAAAACTATACAATGCTGTATGAGTGTTATTAAATTTGTGTTGAATTGTGAATTGAATGAAAAAATAAATTTTCCTAGAATTTGCACTCGAATTTCAAGGGCTGGGCTCTGCTAGTTTTTATTAATATATCCATGTAAAAAATTGACTAAAAAAATGCTGATGAAATATTAAAAATACCACTTATTACGTATACTTAAGTGATACTAATAAATAATAATCATACGCACTAAATATGTTATGTTATTCAAAAAATTGATAAAGAAAAGCGGAAACATCGATTTTTTGACAATTTCATTCGATAAAATTTTATTCCAACTTGATTTGCTGAAGCTATAGCTGAAAAACTAAGTAAACAAAAATTAAGGTAAGGAAAAAATATAAAAAGCCTGAGAACGCCAAACCCCTTAGAGGTTTTATTATATGGGCCTAGTACTTTCAGCCTGACTTGAAATCTCTCACCCCCCCAGAATGGCTATTGTACAGTGTAATTAATAAATTAATGGATGTAATAAATACATTTAAATCAACATTTGGATCTGTATATGAGCGATTTTTTTGTAGTTGCAAACATCAGCAAAAACAGACAGACTGATATAGGTTATAAAAAGTATTGCATTGAACTGCATACAGTTATTCGTGGGTGGTTGGTGCCTTATTTCTGTTTATCTTTTCATGTTATTTCCATCGTTCGGCTATTAATTAGTTTGGCGGCAATAAAATCAATCTACGTATTAAATATCTTGTATATAAATAGATGGTTTTGATTTACAATTACATATATACAATATAACGTATATTTAAGCCCAGCTTGTAGTTTACATATTACATATGCGTTTAGAACTATATTAATAGCATTAAAAAGTAATTTCGCTAAATTGCAGATGTGATTTTTCGAATCAATAAATAGTTAGTTAAAGGCACCTTAAAAAAGTTTTAAAAATTAAAAATGGAGATAATTTATTGGAAATATTTATTTTATTGTTTTTTGGAGATAAATCATTAGAGAACAGAATTAATGAATTCATATTATTTTTAATTTGTATTACCAAATAAATATTATGTTGCTGGAAATATAAAATTCCAATTAAAAGTATGATCATAAAATAGTTCAATCTCATTTCGAAAACTTATTAGATTAGGTATATCTTGAATAAAATCTTAAAGCTGGAAAGAAGAAAATAATCTAGCTAACAAATCAACAATATTCTAGACAAAAAGATAGCAATAATTTATGTGACTTTAATGTAACCTTGATATCGTTCAGTTGAAAACATCATTGACACCTTGTCAGCTTAATATCAGCCTTTTTATATTGAATTTCAATATCATTAGACGACATGACATTAAGAAAAAAGGTGTCATTTTGATTTTTCTATGATGGTTGGTCTACGATAGAAGATTAAAAATAATAATTCTTGAAAAGCGGTATCAGAAATAATTCCAAAAACTTAACACTTTTTTTTTTGTTATTAAAACATATGCGGCATACTGCTGTGGAATGCTGGTCATTTATTTTAAGCTAAACTTTAAGTATATTCTTCTTTTTTTGTTATTTTTTGTTCATCTTCTGAATCTTTTCTTTAATGCAAGTGACCCAATATGGTAAAGAGATGTTGCTGTTGATGTTGTTGTTGAAACTAAGGCCTGGCTTATGATTGCTATAGATGGTTATATGTTGATGCTTATATGATTATTATGTGTTCATATAAGTCATCCGTTAGTAGTTAGATGGATTAATATGGACTGCCTGGTATAATGATTTCAAACTGTTTTTGGTATTCACCACATTTCTATTAATGCAGTATTATTGTATAAGATCTGCTTATTAAAGAACATGTTGTCTGTTTGTTTTCAAAATCATTTACTAATAAACAATTGGTGGCAACAGTTGCGGCTAATGTTATCATTGAACGCACTTACAAATATATAATTACGAGTACCCGTACATGCATAAAAGTTAATATTTATCTATTGATCATAAAGTGTTAAACTAAATATTTATATACATAAAATTTGGGAATTGTTGGAAAAAATGTGTTGTTTATTTAAAACAAAAACAAACAAAAAAAACATCAATAAAATTAAATTTTTTCTCAGCAGATTTGGACAAGCCAAAACACAACAAAGAAATCAGTAAATTTATTTACTGTTGATACACCAAAAACACAGAAACGCGATTTTGAAAATCGCTGTTGATTTTGTAACACCGAGAAGACACTTGAACAAAAACCATAAACAAATAACTGCAAATTCATAATGAATTGGTTGAGCTTGTGTATAATGACGGCTCTGCTATGCCTAACCCAAGTGGCGTCATTGTCTTTAGATCCAGGTAAATGAAAATATTAAAAGCAAAAAAAAAAAAAACCAAAATGTAACATGAAAGATAAAAGATATATCCTTTATACAACAAGTAAATAATATTTTTTAACTCTTCTTTATCGGACAGTGGCTTCATCAGAACTGGAGCAACACATTAAAAAAGGTGACTGTGTTATATCGATGCGCCATATAAGGTTAGTGAAATTATTATGTACACTCATATTAAAAGTATATAAAACTCATAAATATGACAAGTGAGATAATAAAATTTGAATTAAATAAAGTTGAGCTCTAATATATGTATATCTGATATTCTTATACTCCCATATAAAAGACCAAGACGTAAGCTCCATATTTCGATAGAAGCTTTATTCATGATTGATTTCCCTACCTTAAAACACAAAATGTCCTTTTTCCTGGATCGTAAACAACAAAGAGTAACATTGGATATCAGTGCAGCCGGTGATGTAGAATCTTTACATTTCGATATACCACACACTAATGAGACTAGTACCATACGGTCACTGGCCTTACATTTTCACAAAAATCGCATTTCACTGTTGGTCGATTGTAAAGAGACATCCTCGCATGAAATTGAAATGAATCTTACGAAACTATATACACAAATGGATGACCCAGTCGTCAAATTGGTAGGTAACAGAAATATTTCATAACTTTAACACTCTATACAGTGTAACTTCGAATTTTATAGTTCCGTGAACGGAAATATCCCTTACATTTCGATGGCAGTGTTGAAAGTGCCTTACAACGAGCTAACTGTCAGAAGGGTCTTAATCGTCGGGGCAATAGACGTATGCTTAAGAATAAAATCTCCGAAAGAGGTATGATTTAACAAAGTTATTTTGTGATTCATATTCTGGACAATAATCATTTTGTATTTAAAGAAAAAAATAAAAAACGTGATGTACGCAATTGGTTTAATCACGAACCTGGCACTAGTGCTGAACAGTATCAACAACAAATTCCTTTGGATATAGATCGTAGGGGTGACATACCCATAATGAGTGGTGATTGTGAAGGTAAGATTAAGAAAAAAAACCCTTTTCAAATATGTAGATCGAATTGAATATGACATATTTTTTGTATAAAAAATCACAAAAAAAAAAAAACGCAAAAAAATAAACAGAGATGGGGCGTGTAGTGAACAGCTGTGTTATAAATGATACTTATATTTGGATTAAATGGAAATGAATCAGCTTTTAAAGTACTTAAAGATTAGCTTTGCAATCAACAGAAAGGCATATCAACAGCCTCACCGTCATCGTCATCAACATCAGCATCAACATCAACATTACCATTATAATAATCAGCAATAACGAGCATTCTATAGAAACATTGTATATGTACGAGTATGTGTAGTATATTCTTATGTTCTTTAAAAGACTACTCGCGTATAGTAGTCATGTTTATAACATGGCCTTAATCTTGTCAGTTTTGTTTTTAAAGCACAACACTCACTCTCTTTTTCACTATGTACGTTTATCTACGAAAAGTTGGCAACTTTATATATTTTTGGTAGTATCAGTATTGACTACTATGACAACTACTGCATTCAGCTATTATTGCAACATATGTAACTTTTTATATTTGCATTTTGTTGATACTCTTCGACTCAGTTTAATTCAGCCCACACTATAAATGGTCGGTCGTATTCGTATGAGCAATTGTTTTCCAGATACAATATGTTGCAGTTTTGTCATGTGTCCCAGTGTGGGAATGCAAAAATGCGAAAATGCAAAAACATAAACATACTACATAATACTCGTAGTTAGTTGAAACGAGTAGTTGACTTAGAGCACCTTTTTGTTTTGAAAAACTGAAGTTGTTTTTGTTTTAAAAATACATATGTACATACATATATTTATTTATTTATTCTTGTACCTTGTTCTATGTATTTTATTTTATGTATCGTTTTGTCTTTTTGTAGACGCCCTCGCAAAGTCAATGAGCGATTTAATGGCTTTAGTGAAATTACTACGTGAAGATATCGCCCACCAGCGTCAAGAGATTGCTTATTTGCGCATGCTCCTTGAGAATTGTGCTGGTTGTAAGGAGCCCAAAGGTGACAATAACATTCGCATAGAGCCAACATGTCGCACTTCAAATCCCTGCTATCCAGGTGAGTAATTAAAAACAATATTTGCGGGCAAATAGGGAATCAGCCTTTTATTCAATAAAGTATAAAGTATATACAGTTCCCCTTATAACCGATTTTAATTTTAAAGTTCACTGGTCCTAAAACTATTTGAACTTTATGCGAAATCTGAAAAAAAAATCTAAACAATCTAAGGCTATTTAAAATTTGAAGAGTCCTTTAGAAACTAATTTGCTTCTACTTTAAATTAAATAATTAAGTCAGTGGGAATGTTAAGCAACATTAGTGCGGGAATGAATAAATTATTATTTTTATCGGAAGGTTTTTGATGCTGACCTATGTTAATAACAGGTAATCATTCCTTTTTTTTTTATTTAAACCCCCCACTGAAAAGAAAACTTAAATTTTTATGATGTTTCTACACTAATTTCAATGGTGAGTATTTAAAAAAACTTTTTTAACATTTGAATTAAATGTGGGTGTTTTATTTTGTTTTTGTTTTGTTTTTGTTTTTTTTTTCAAATATTTCATGTTCATATTCTTTGTTATAATATGTCATTATGTTTGAATGATTTTGAGATTTTTGAATTTACATTTTAACAATTACGAAATCTTAATAGATTGGTCTTAATACATTTAATTTAGGGGGAACTTTTTCTTAGGAACACTAATTCATAATTATGTAAACATGATGATTTATAGAGGACGGTACATAACAAAATTTTAAATTTATAGATATACACCGACTCCTCGTTTTACAGCGTTCGACAATACAAAAATATTTATGAATCTTATTTCATGTATGCATAATAGACATAATCTAAAAAACTTTCAAACAATGTGCTGTTAATAATTATAATTTTTCTATCTATAATATTTTTTTTATTTTTGTATGAATGGTAATGTTCATCATGTGACCAAAATGTTTATCTATTAATTATAAAGAGGCGAAATTTAAAGATCCTAGAAATTATGAATGCTTAGAAATTTAATTCTATTTTAAATGATCTATGTAGACAGTTGTTTAAAAAAGGGCTCATGAAATCATAAAGGGTTAATATAATCAGCGGATATGTGCTCAGATACTGATACAATAATATAGAATTTTTATGATCTAAATATTAAGAACAAATTTATGTTTGTATAATCTTAAATTTTTTGTTTGCTTACATATGTATGTCTTTTATTCTCTCCATATTGAAGGTGTTGAATGCTATGATTCTGCTACGGGACCTAGGTGTGGCCGCTGTCCCGTGAACATGATAGGTGATGGTAAAATTTGCAAACCAGGCATTACATGTAACGATCGTCCCTGTTATGTGTAAGTAAACAACAATATATTCTTAACGATTTAAAATGCATTCACCTTAAATACAAACAGAATATGTTTAGTTAATTACAAGACAACAAAAGATAATATTTTCTACGACATTATTGGCATTTCATTTGAAAACTATAAAACATTTAAACCAAAAACGCCGCTCAGGATATAAAATTAAAAAAAAGTAAAAAACATAAACGACACTTTGTTTAATCTTTGTTTTCATTTCATTAATGGTTTTTTTTTAAAGAAACAGAAAAGAGTTTTATACAATAAATGTCTCATAAATTCTTAAAAAAGTCAAAATATTAACAAAAGCCGCCATTAAAACGAACAACAATAGAGTTCAATTTATATGTTTGTGCTACAGCAGATAAGAAAGGATCTACAGGTGATCTTTACATGCTTGATATGACAATATTAGAACACCACAACCGTTGTGTTTTCACTGATCTCCATGGGTTCTTAATAGAAAATCATGTTCATTTTATTAATAAATTAATGTTTAATACAATACATAGATTTTGGGTTCAAAAACAGAAAAAAAAACCAACTGATAAAATGACATTTAAGACGCCTCTACACAATATTAAATCAATTTTTGAAATTTATTAGTGAACTATCGTACTGAATAAGAATTAACATAAAAACAACAATGTTAAAGACACACTTTTTAAAATATTCTAATTCCGTCTTTACTGTATGAGAAACTACCATAGACCAATTTTTTTTTATAAAGTTATTCTGATTAAGTTTTATGCCGTGATAGGTTTTTTCAATCCTATCAGGCTATTGATTTAATTTGTTTCCCTAAATTGGATGTTTTCTTGTTTTTAATAGCTTTTTCTTCCATTCGCATTTTATATGTTTATATTACTATTCAAGTTTCTTGGTTTGGCAACGCCGATTTTCAAAACAATTTTTTAGATATTCATAAATCGAATTGAAAATAAAAAAATGGAAATAGAAAATATTCACCAGATATTTAATAATTCAGATATCAAACGTCATTCGATGCGTTTAGTACGTTAGTGCTAAAAGTATAATTCACATTATATATATTAAATTAGTATGCCCTGTCGTACTTGGATTTACCGAGACTTATTAACATGTATATTTTCATAATTAATTTTTCCTACAAAGTTTGTATTGCATAATGAAAACATTTTATTTTATTTATTTTATAATTCTTTTTTACTTCTTTTTTTGGTGGTATACAATATATTTGGTTTTTTCATTCGGTGCAAACATTATCAAATTTTTCGGCGTTCCTACTCAGGAACAAGCTACACATTAAATCCGGCAACACTTAACGATCATTTATAGCAATTTTTGATTTTGGCGATTTCTGATTTTGCCGATTTTTTTTGTGGCGATTTTTGTTTTAGGCAATTTTTGGTTTTAGCGATTTTCGTTTAGGCGATTTTTGATTTTAGTGATTTTTTAATTTGGCGATACCGCCCATTTTTAAATCTGAACACTCACATTAATATCTGATGGACTCGTACAAAGTGTCAAGGCTTTCCCTTTTATTGTTGTATAGTTGATATATATTTACTTTGCACCACTGCACCGATCACGCCCATTTTTTGTTCGACTAATCACATGAATATTTTATGGGCTCATGCAGATATATGACATTTAATAATTACTTTGTATGGGGGTGACACGCCCATAGGTTCGAACCCAACCATTTTTTGACCGACTACTCACATTAAGAAAAAATGACTTTTAGAAAAATTGGCAAATCTGTCTCTGTCTCGAGAAACATCATATTGTATAATTATTTTGTATGGGTGGTACCACGCCCACTTATGCCATCCCGCTCATTTTCGGTATGACAAATGGTTTAGATTCCTATAAGTTACATACAAACAAACAAACAAACAAACACGCGTACATACTTTCGCTTTTGCATATATAGATTTCGCTTTTATATATGGGGCGTTTCATGTAAAGTGATCCAACTTTTAATACCGATGTCCTCCGATCGGGTTGAAATTTGTACCAAGATTAGTCCTATTGGATAGTAGCTTAGACACAATTTTTCAATAAAATTGGTCCAGAACTCTCTGAGTTAGAGGGGGTCAAAATTTGACATTTTCTCATCCATGTTACTTTTTACCTATTGTTCTTAGCAAAATTTGTCCCAAATAGTTTAGATAACTATTTCTTCAGTCTTTCGAAAAAAAATTAAAAAAAAAATTTTTTTTTGACATTTTTTCAAAATCAAAAATTTTTTTTTCAAAAATGGAATTTTTTTGGGCTTAAAAGAAAGCTTAGGTTTTTTCCTTTAAGAGCTTTTTGGTCGCTTAGTGGGATGGAAGTGGGATATCTATCAAAAAAATGTTTTGTAACTCAAGACAACGGTTTTTAAATTTTACGCATATGCACTAATTTGAATCCAAAACCATAAAAATAAAGCATACACTGAGAAACTAGATAAGTTAACCTTTCCAACGGTACGTAACATACCTAACTAAAATTTCATACCTTCGATACTGTAATACCCGCAATGTGTTAACCTCAGGAAAAAAATCACTTTTTTTCTATAGAAATATTGAAAAATTATTTTTTTTATTTATTTGTAATAATAATTAAATTAATATACAAAAGTAATAATAAAAATAAAAATAAAGAATTTAATAAAATTTGATCGTAATCACATTAGGTCCATTTATAACATAACTATTTTTTAAATTAATTTATTGTAGCTGATGAAGTATTTAAATTTTGTACATTTTCATCCAGCTTATTAATCGTCTTTATTTGCTGCTTTTTTGCCAATCTTTTCTTGGCGTTACTAGGTTTAGGTATTGATTACGCTGCTGGTTTCTTTTTTGGCTTTAGAAAGAAGTGGCAGTGAGTGGAGGCAGAAAACTTGGGTCTTCCATCGACAAGCGGTATAAAAACATAGTATTGAGCGGTGCCATCGATTGTTATCGCAGCATCGAATCTGTTCTTCAGTGTTTTCAATGTTTTCTCATGATCCTCTTTGCTACTAAAAACTTTTTTATTTTCTTTACAATAATTCATTGCCCAATGGAATAAAGCAGTCGCGTCTAAGATGCGATCTTGATGAGAGCACTGGAGGCTATACTTGACGAGCTACGCCCGAAACGTAGTATACCTTCTCTACTGTAAATTTAGATTTTAGATATTTTAGTATTATCTTCTGGTACTCATAAACTGCAATGGTATCATGTTTTAAATCGTGGGATATGATTGCCACACTTTTGTGTTCCACTTTTTCATCTGTCATGTGGTAAATAACTACTGTGAATATAGTTGCTTGGTTTATAGATTTCTGCGAAATCATACGAAATAACGAATTCACCAGACCTCAAATGTATCTTCAAATCCTTGAAGAATGACCATTGCTCTTTGCCTAAAAAGTCATGCGTTCTCAAGTTGTACACATTTCTTCCACAAAATCATCAACATATAAAATTATTGTTTTCAATGTGGATCTGTCAGTCTGAATCCAAGATTCAAATTTCACCTTCTCAATATATTCGGGATCAAAAGAGTTGATTAAATTCTCTTTGATGAATGTGGTTTCCGGGCAATTTGAATTTCACTTAAGTGGCAAGAAGTTGTTGCATTATGACACATAGTCAATTTAAGGCAGTCTTAGTATTCGTGTAAATCTTCTGGCGAGTCATCTCTTAAGCACTTTAATTGATTTCCTTCAACGTCAGTTTAAGCAATAGCTGAACCTAGTAACGCCAAGAAAACATTGGCGAAGCGGCAGCAAATAAAGGCGATAAATAAGCTGCATGAAAGACTGGGTATTTAAAAATTTACAAAACTTAAATACTTCATCAGCTACAATAAATTAATTAAAAAAATAGTTATGTTATAAATGGATCTAACAATTATTTATTTTTTTATTTTTATTATTATTATTATATATTAATTAAATTATTATTAGAAATAAAGAAATTAATTTTCAAAATTTCTATAAAAAAAAAAGTGATTTTTTTCCTGATGTTAACATATTACATGTATTACAGTATCGAAGGTATGAAATTTTAGTTAGGTATGTTACATACCGTCGGAAAAGTTAATTTGTCCAGTTTCTCAGTGTATGCTTTATTTTTAAGGTTTTGGAAACACTTACACACTACTAGGGAAAAATTGAAATTAATGCCTATGCTAAAAATTTAAAAACCGTTGTCTTGAGTTACAAAACATTTTTTATGATAGATATCCCACTCCCATCCCACTAAGCGACCAAAAAGGTCTTAAAGGAAAAAACCTAAGCTTTCTTCTGAGCCAAAAAAAAAATTTTTTCCTTTTTTGAAAAAAATTTTTGATTTTGAAAAAAAGTAAAAACAAAAAATTTTTATTTTTTTAATTTTTTTTCCGAAAGACTGAAGAAATAGCTATCTAAAATATTTGGGACAAATTTTGCTAAAAACAATAGGTAAAAAGTTACATGGATGAGAAAAAACACCTGTTTTTTCAAAATGTCAAATTTTGACCCTCTCTAACTCAGAGAGTTCTGGACCAATCTTGTTGAAAAATTGTGTCAAAGCTACTATCCAATAGGACTAACCTTGATGCAAATTTCATCTCGATCGGAAGACATCGGTTTTAAAAGTTGGATCACTTGACGCCCCATATATGTATATTTTCACATGAAAATTGAATTAACCTTAATATGGTTATCATTAAAAGCATTAAACTCAAGTGAACTAAATTTTCAACTCAATACACCCTACAGTATTTCGTTATTACTCTTCATAAAGTATTAGTCACGTGACTTATTCTGTTACGGTTTATTTTCTTATCGTAGGTTTGTCATTGCCAAACAACGCAAAATTTATGTTTAATAGCAAGATATTTTCTTATAATAATATATTTTTTTTTTAAATCAAAATATATGTTAGTTTCTTAACCAGATATAAAGGTTCCAATTCAGTGCTCTACATGCATTAGCACATTGTTTTGAAAATTGATTGTACCCGTACATACATATATTTGTTTTATCAACTTTCTTTGGCAGATTGTGCGACAGTGTGTGATTTTTCGTTTAATTATCAAATTCATTGTAGGCATTTAACGATTATGATATTTTATTATTTGCTGGTCTTTACAGTTTTGGATGCGATAATAATAAATGACATTAACGACTTGTTGTTGATTTAATAATACACCAAAACCACCACACAATTGAGAAGAGTGATGTGTGGTGCATCAAAGGCTGTGTCAGTTGTATTAACTAAATATACAGTCAGATTATACATAATGTTGACAACCAAAAAACCATTTCACATTTTATGCAAATCAATTCAATGTTAAGAGTTAAACAAACAAAAGACAACGATAAAGAAAAATAAAGTGGAAACAAGGCGCACCTTGTAGCATTTTGTATTTTGTGAAACATTGTGAACGAATGTAAAATAAAAATGGAGATCCATATCCACATTAAACTATATTCATATCATATCATTGGTTGACTTGGTTGCTCATTTAGTTGGTGGTAACTAAAAAAAAAACAAACAAAAAAAAAAAAAAAACACCTACTACACTATCTACGCTATCTATCACAGTTAATATTGTCTGTACTCGTATGTAGAGTATATTGACCAAGAAGACCCCATATATCCCATATCAATTTCATTCATTTTTATTATTTTTGTTTGTTTTTGGCCAAAGCCTTTGTAAATGAAATGGAAATATGAATATGGTTAATTTAAGCAGTTTATTGTCTTTTAATTCATCAACTTTCAAAAGAATGCATTTGATTTTTAGCCCCCCACCATATTATAACTATTAAACCATTTCTTGTGACCCACCTTTTGACATTTATGTATGTTAAATCTGGTTATTGTTGATTCTTATTGTTGTTGCATTACTTTTTTACTTTTTGTTTTAAGTTATTTAATTAAATATATTGCAATCCGGTTTTTAAGATTTTGTTTTCTTTTTTGTTCAGATTTTGTATGACAAATTGTAATTTATACTGAAACGAATGGAAATTGTAGGGGTAAAGAAAGAGTGGGTGTCATCGTATATAATGGTTAGTGGGCAGACTGTACCGTTTTAAAAAGTATTTATGCGAAAAATAATATAGTTTTACAGCTGTATTAAAACGCACATAAAGGAGCATCACTTATAATTTAACTTAAACAATAAAAAAAAAAACAAATTGAAGATTTAATGACGTATTTTAATAAAGTTTATATAAATTATAAATTTAATTTATTATTTATTTATTTGATATTTATTACAATTCAAATTATAATAAATCTTAAAGTTAAAGCACTCCCAACTTAGGCTATCGGCTTAGTAAATTATAAATATTTTTCAAGTGTTTTATCTTATTGCTGACGAAAATGTATTAGAAATTTGTTCACTAAGCAAACCAATAATTTTCCTACAAAAGCCGCCTCAATTTACTTTGACATCTTTGAGAGATGTTTGTGGAGGTGGAACTGGTACTCAATTTAATTTAACATATTTATATATGGATTTTACTATAAATTGTGCGGTATTTTACGACAGCAAACAAACAAGTAACAAATGCATATACGAGACACCCAGAAGTATGTACCTACAAACAACATAAAAATTAATAAAAGCTTTGTCTACACTTGTTAATAGTCAATAAGCTTTTAAGTCTCCCAAAAAAAAAGAACCTGGATGCTAACTATCAAAGATCATTAAAGTCCGTTATATACTTAAAAAATGAAGTGAGAAGTGTTATGTATGGCCAAAAACTGGAAGAAGAAGGTAAATGCAAAAAAGTGTGTTTAAAAAAAAAAAAACATTTTTGTAAATTCATAACAAAATAACAATTTTCGCTTTCTTTCATCAGACTCATTGAGTCTCATGATAGTGTTAATGTGTTTTGTGTTTCTATCCTTTAAGCATTTGTTCTTTTTTATGACTTATTTTTATTCTTTTACTTAATTCCATTGTGGTCTTGGGAAAATGCCATTTATTGTTTACTTTTGTAGTGGTTGAGTGAATATTTTTCATTACATTACAAGAACAAGAACCTTTTAAGCTACGAGGGAAACCATGCTTATAAAAACAACTACTTCACTTCATAATGTATTTTTGTGATCGTAGTTAAATGAAGATCAGCATTTGCATTTTTCCATGCAATTTACCGAACAAACTTTAGAGAGAGAGAAGAAGACAAAAAACGAATAGTCATGCAGAAAAGGGGGCACTCACTCCTTTTTTATTATCCTTATGTTCATATTTCATAATTCCAATTTGCGATTTGGGTTGGGTTTGGTTTAGTAGTTAGCATATATATATAGTAAGATGCAGTCAAATACCTTGGCTTAGCCTTTAGGCTTAAAGATGTTTGAAACTCTACTACCTACATACGGTTGACTGAACGTTTGAATTGAGTGTATGTATGTATTTTGGTAAATAATGTGTGAACAAAAACGTAAAATGCGTACAATAACAAATGCAAAAAAGAAAAAATTAAAATAAGTTAAAATCATTTTTATACCAACTGTATACACTGGAAAAATGAGAATTATAACAGAAATAAACAAGTAAGGGTGTTAAATTGGCTAAGTCGAATATTAGTCTCTTTATTTTAGGCCATATCTTGGCACAATTATGCCCGACTTACCCAATCTTAAATACCAGCTTGCTCGAAATAATGTAAAACATTATTATCCTAAGTTTACACCGCTAAATTGTTTATTTTGTGAATGAGCGTGATTTTAACAGGCAGACGGACGGACAGGCGGATATCGCTGCATCGAATCGAGTTGTTATATCGATCAAAAATATACAGTGGTGGAAAATTTAATAGGAACAACCAAAATTTTCTGATTTTTCTTAAAATTTTATTTACTTGTAAATAAACTTGAGGTACTTCAATGTGTTTAACTAAAAATATAATAAATCTTTAATATTAATAGGCTAGGCGATTTCTTGTGACCGATATTTTGTTCTACCGTTTTGTTCCGATTTTAACCAAACGTATATTATTTGAAAGGTATTTCTTTTTACGGTTTTGCAGATATACGGATTTTTACATTTTTTTTCTTTATTTTGAGTAAATTGCATTTAAAGTTGTTACTAACCCATACATAAAATTATACATTTGCTATGTGTGTTTTATTAAATTTGTTAATGGGTTTGTTAATGAGTTTGTTATCTTCATTCACAATAATAATAAACCAAAAAGTGTTGGTTTCTGAATTGGCTTGGTTGAAAAATAAAGCTGCTTAGAAATTGCATTCGAATTTCGAGCGCTGGAAGCTGCTAGTTATATATTAATCCATCAACAAGTAACGAAAAACTGTAATTCTTAAAAAAGGGCCTGGAAAATAAAATGAGAACGGTACGTTTTTAAATTTTATTTAGTCTTACATATCTAAAATTGGAGTTTTGTATGTTTGACCGTTAATTTGTGGTTTATAGGAGGCTACACCACTGGACCGCTCGTCTTTAAACTTTTACAGTAGGTAACTGCCTATCCGGAAGGAAGACTAGGCTATATTTAAATATCTCAAGTGTGCGGGGTACCTCCAATATAAAGTGAAATGTTAAAATCTAATTTTCAATCAACAAATTTGAAGAGTCGTATAAAAAATGGGCAGGATCGGACCAAAGGTCGCGGCACCCACCCTATAAAGTAAATATTTAATGTCGTATGTATATCTAGAGTACTGTAATAGAGAAAGCCTCGGAACTTTGTGTGAGTTCATAAGTTATTAATGTTAGTCGGAAAAAATGAGCGTGATCGGATAAGTGGGCGTGGCACCCCCACACAAAGTAAATATTTCTTACTGTAATAGTGAACGTCTTGAGACTTTGCATGAGTTCATAAGTTATCAATGTTAGTACTCGAAAGAGAAATGGGAGGGATCGAACCAATGGGCGTGACAACTCCTATACAAAAAAATATGAAGTACTATGAAAATGACAGCCTCGAAATTTTTGACAAGTACATTAATTACCAATGTGAGTAGTCTTGGAAAATATGGGTGGTATCGCCAAATTCAAATATAGCCAAAACCGAAAATAGCAAATAACAAAAATCGCCAAAATCAAAAATCACAAAAAAAAGAAACAAAAATCTTCAGTGTTCGCGCATATCAAAAATCGCCATAAGCAAAAATCATCAAACCGAAAATCACGAATAACAAAAATCACCAAGAAAGCAAAATCGCCAAAATCAAAAATAGCAATAAAACAACCATAAACCGTCAAATCAAAAAGCGCCAAAACGCAAAAAACAAAAATCGCCAAAATCTTAAATCGTAAAAAAATCGATAAAATCAAAAATCGCCAAAAATAAATAAAATAGTTTTCTACAAAATTCGCTACGATGGGTGTAGCGAAGCGTATCGGGTTACAGCTAATATATTGTAATTTGTATAATAATTACAATCATATCATATCTTTGGTAGTTTCTCCGTTTGTAGTGATAATTTTCTTACATTTGCGTTGCATAGATTCGACAAGTTTTTCGAAAACTACCTGGGGTATGGAGTTTCCTGGACTTTTGTCCACATATCATTTTTGTTTTTGGATCTAAACAGTCCTATTATTTTTAAAGGCTTTTTTCTTTAACACACAAAAAATTGGATCAACACCTGATGATGAAAAACAGCCCCATATCATCGGTGATCCTTACCCGTAGTTGACGATCTTCTTTGTATATTTGGTTTGATAGAATTTAATATTTACAGTTAATTTTTGTTATTTGCGTCTCTGGAGTAAATGTTCAAACTTTGACATAATCTATATTGACTTAAAGATAGTGTTGGTGCAAGCAACCATTCACATTATTTTCCCATGCTTTTTCTTACCTTTTCGCACTCTCTAGCAAATAAATTTTGATTTATGTTATAATATTGCGAAGAAATATCCTTAAAATGAGATTTTATCGGTTGGTTATAAATTGGTCCTAAGCAAATATTTAATTCTCTAGCACTTTTTAAGTATGTAGGGACTTTGTTTTTAATTTCGGAATTTTTTTCAACAATTCTAAGATAACTGTTATAGCTAATTAATTTATTTTAATAATAATATATAATAATATATAATTAATTTTTCCGGTTACTGGCAAAGAAGTCTTCTCTCATTTTCGTAACATATATTGCCGGCTGACCAATAGACAAATTTTTTTCTCAATGTAAACGTTTTTGCCTTCCACTACATTAATTAACCTTATATTTCTTGAGTCCAAGATTTGCCGTAATGTGCAGATATTTGGTGATCTGATGTATTTTGTCCTTAATACCAGAGAATAACATTAGCCTCGAAAGAGACAAACTCATTTCTTACAAACGCTATTTTTTAAGTGTATCATGGATATGGATATTCCGTTGACTAACACTATAAAAATGCAATGTGAATGAGTACATACTTATGTACGTACGAGTACGAGAACGTTTTACTTTAGCATGGATGTCAATGTTTTAAGTGAGGAGGCCCGTTTGTTATTGTGGCCATACAACGCCCAGGGCACTTTAGCGTTATAAGCACACGCGCAGTCTATGATATTAATTTAAAGTCAAGCAGTCAAACCACTACAACGAACGATGTTTGATGGCATAGACCCGCTTTTAGTGTAGTTAAACATGGGAGTGAGTAAGAGTTTGTTGTTCAAAATGCGTAGGCGAACTCGTTCATGTCAGTTAACTTAGATCAGTGCATATGTATGTTCATAGTGTGTGGACGATACAAGCAAATTTACAAATGTAATAACGCTAAACCAAGTTTTTCTGTTAACTTTCCTCAAGTAAAAAAAACATCAATGTTTACCACATCAACTATCAGGATAATATTTGATCAAAATTGATCATAAGTTTTTTTCTTTGTGACTTTTCGTTATCTTTGTTGCAGTTGTTGTCCGTTGAGCCGTCCGTCTGTCTTTTTGAATATTTGTTGGTATATCTTGTTTTATTTGTGAATTAAGTGTGGGAACGAAGAAAAACAAAGGCAGGCGAACTGTTAACGATCTTCGATGTGATAAGTTTTTGTATAACTTAAAATATACCGAAACGATCATACATATGATAAATGTTATACACACATACATACATTTAATGTTGTGATAATCGTGGTCCCCCTAAACAAGATTATATGCCTATTGAAGCGTTACTTACATTACCATACTGTAAACTCCTCTGTTTCTTTCTTTGATCTGATGAGTGGAATTGATTTTGAGATGTTATGTTTGATTTGAAAATTATTGACAAATTTAGATGTATACGAAAGAAATACAGTAAGTGAATTGATGGAAATAATATTTACCCCTCTCTGGTTATTTGGATTTCGGAGTACGAAGCCTTTAATCTTCCAACAAGTAGGCAAAGTTGATTTTCTTTGATATATGGCCTAAAGGTATTTTTCTTCCTTTTAATTTGTTATACTACCCACACACACACACTACTCATTTCATGGTGTTGTATTGTAATTTCTCTAATAAGATTTTCTTGTAATTGTTGTTTTTGTTGATGTTGTGTGTGACCATGTTTGGACAATGAAACGAAAATAACATGTAAATATGTATAAACAAACCCAAAAATCATTAATTTGAGCCTTTTTTTGTTGCTTTCAAGTATAAGAAAAAAAAGTCAGGCAATCCATGTCCATTTATTTAAACGTCATTCATAAACACTTTTTTGTTGTCTTGTTGTTGTCAGTCAGTCAGTCAGTCCGCTATTCAGTTAATCTTTCAGAGGTTTTAATTTTTTAGTTTCATTGTATTTTTGTGAGTTTTGTATATGTTTGTGATTTCCTTAATCTCCCTCCATACAGAGGCGTTCAATGTCACGATACCGTGAGTGGAGCCCAATGTGATTCTTGCCCACTTGGATATGATGGTGATGGCTACTCTTGTACAAAGCGCAATCCCTGCATAGATGGTCCTTGTCCTTCAGGTGAGTTTTTAGCATAGAATTTTAATAATATTCAAAAAATTTCTCAATTTAACATACATTTACTAACAAAATTTTGCGTACAACTGTGATAAAAATTTTTTAACTGTAATAAACAGATTTTAAATATATTGTTATACCCTATACCACTATGTGGTTTGGGTATAATGACTTTGTGCTGCTGTTTGTAACAACCAAAAATATTTGACCTAGACCCATCTTTAATTATACCGATCGAATCAGAATCACTTTCTGAGTTGATTTAACAATGTCCGTCCGTCCGTCCGTCCGTCCGTCCGTCCGTCTGTGTGTCCATGTAAATCTTTTAATCAAACTGCAGGTCGCAAATATGAATATATTTTGATGAAATTTGGTATATAAGCTTTTATCAGCCATGGGATGAACGCCATTGAAATTGGTGAGAATCGGTCCATGTTCAGACCTAGCCCCCATACAAATTACCCATATGTAATCGACATAAATTGCCATAAGATCCAAATTGTCATATAGATCTTACTCAAATTGGGTTTGTATGCGTTCATTACATCCACTAATGAGTAGTCCAAAAATGATCCCTTTGACCCCATATAGAGCTGCTTCCCGATCTCCAGTTAAATCTATAAAAAAACAAAAATATTGCACTTATTCTTCTCAAATTTTGTTTGTACATATTTTTGCAAAATACAAGAGACTTTACCAAACATGATCAGGATCGGTCCATTTTTGGACCTAGTCCCTTTATAGATATAGCATCCGATATGAACTTTTTCATATCTGCAGCCAAAAAAATTAATAAAAATCCCACTCAAATTTGGTTTTTGCTTATTTTCAATGTCCAGTTAGTTGGGCCTAAGAGATAGGGTTTCTAAACGCATGGTATAGGGTATCGTATAGTCGGTCTAGACCGACTATAATTTTCTTACTTGTTTCTATATGGCGTAGGAGGCAAAAAAAAAAAAAAAGAAAATAATAAAAAGAAGTAATCCAAAATTAAAATAAATAGACAGATAAATTTATTTTTTTGCGATCTTGATTATAATCCTTCAATGTTCAAGTACTCATATATGAACTTTGTTTAGACTTAAAATACAACAAATAATGAGTGACACCGATGCCAAATTTTTCCAACCAAAAAGAGCAAAACAGTTCCTTCCCCAAAAAGCGCTAAACTAGAATGAAACTAAAAGCGCTAGTTATATGTATGTAAAAAAATAAAATTATTTTTATTAATTTTCCAACTTATATTTGTACATTTGAGATAATTTAGTATTTATTGAAAAGTTACAAGATAATAAGAACTTTTGTTATCCTGTTCATTTTCAAATAAAATCATGTTATTTGCATGCCATAATATAAAATTTAAATTTTTTATATGTTTGAAGAGTATTAATTTAAATAGAAATATTTTATGAAATTTTATAATTAATACAACAAGCATTTTTGCACTGAACAGTCCTTCGACTTCAACGTTTGAATACTTAAAAGTTAATTTATCTACATAGAAACTTCATCATTTTAAAAACAAGAATTCATTGACTGAGTTTTTGAAGTTATGTACTTCAATCTAAAATAAATCAGTTCTGTCTCCATTTTTCAATTCATGTAGTTTTAAATTGTCAAGATAATTTTCATACTCTTCGATTTCTTTTTTAACTTTTACAAATTATTTGAAAAAAATTTATAACATTTCAGAGTTTTATTGAAAAAATGTTGTCCACGCTGAATAACGAAATTTATTTTGAGATGATAATTCAACTTTGAGTTTGTAAATAAGAGATTTTGTGAACTCAGTTATTTAATTGATTTAATTGTTTATCCGATTCTTTAATATTATCGTCAAAACAATAAAAAAACTTTTCAAAACTTTAAACTAAATAACAACTTTCATTAAGTACAGTATCGACCTCATCCTAATAAATCGTTGTACACTTTTTTAAATAGCCACATATCCAGAATTGCTTTAATGGTTGGTGCTGCCTTGGGAATTTTTCTTGGCATATCGGAATCTTTGTTAATCAACTTATGTATAATATATATAATTTTTGTCTTACTGACGAATTAGAGAATGTGAACCAGTCACCACTACTAAACACCAAGAGAGAATAACTCTTTATGTAGCTAATGCAGTAGATAAATTTATAATGTACGCCTAATTTTGACAGCAACTGTATAACGTAATAAAATTATTGTTGAAACAGAACTTATAATTTCCCCCTTTTTGACTACGCTTTTCAACCTTTTTAAATTTTAATCGTTTTCGTTGAATTTTGCGGTGATTTTGTGATTAAGGTGTTAATAAATTTCTAAAATGCCACAATTTATAAAAACTAAGAGAATGTGAGGTCGATTTTTGTTTTATTGAATGATTTATTGAATTCGAACCTTTTTAAGGTTGAAATATTTTTTTTTTTTGTATTTACCTGGCAATTAAATTAAAATAATTTTACTAATGAGAATTTTGTGAATTTTATAGGAAGCATTATAGTGCCAACCCATAATGTTCAGCATTATCAAAGGCAGTATACATCGCGAAAATATTCCGTAACGACATCATAGGTTTTCTTGTGAGATCGCAATGCAGAGTTCAGAACAAACAAATCTAAACATTTTCTAAAGTTAAAGCGATATTTCTAAAAAAATAATATTTAATTATAATTATTTAAGTACAATATAAAAGAAAACATATTAATTACTACTTTTTTCAATATGAATTGATTTTAATTATTTCTACCACTCTACACTTAAACTCTAACACTTATTTAGGGTACTCACAGCAAGTCTTATTTATGATTTATGTATGTATGTTTCAAAATTTAAGCAGGATTAGCTTAAAGCATTTATTACTTGAAGTTATGTGTATTATTAATAAGACTTTTTTTTTGTGTGCTCTCTTATTATCACAACAAAGTATTATGTTATCCAAAATAAAGTTAAAAAAGAAAACAAATAATTATTGTAATAAATTGCTTAACACAAACTATTTTAAACATTTAACTTGAAACCACCACACCAGAAAGTGGAGATTATATTTTTGTAATTTAAATCATTTAGAGAAACCTTATTTTAAAAACTATCTCCCAAATTATTTATGTTTTGTAATATAAATTTCATGTAAAATAAAACATTTTTTTTATAAAAGTATTCTAAAAAAGAAATGCGTTTTAATTTTGAAGAGCACCCGATACCCGTTACTGGTAAATAGAACTTTTGGGTTTTTTTTTGTAATTATTCATATCATTTCAATTCGATCATGTTGGTGTTGTTACTTGTATAACTGTGTATGTAGAGTATATTTATATACATATATATATATATATATTTTCCATTTTCTGGTAAATAATCTAGAGTATGAAAAAACATTATTAACAAACTAAATCATATTAACAGAAAGCCTAACAACAAATAATACAGTTTGTAAAATTTATTAAATCGTATTCATTCGTTCTTCTATACAAAGTAATGATCGTACTAAATATTTTCGATTTTTGACTGAAACATTTTTTTACTTCTTCTTTTGTGTAACTGGAGCTTTATTTTTTTTTTCAATATCGATTAGAAAATATAAAATCGTTTAAGGGTTATTGAAGGGTTAGTTTCTAATATTTTTTTACCAATATATTCCAACTTCATTTTATTCATAGGAGTTGAATGTGTACAATTGGATATTCCGCCGTATTTCCAATGCGTTTCGTGTTCACGAAGTCAGCGACTTAATGGTACACTATGCGTAGACATTGACGAATGTGAACTTTACAAACCCTGTGATCCGAAATCAATATGCGTTAATCAAAATCCCGGATTTAGATGTGAACCGTGTCCCTTAGGATACGATGGCATGCATGCTTATGGTAAAAACTAAGACCTTTGTAATGTATAATTATAACCGACTAACATAATAATTTGTAGGCTATTTTGCTGAATATTGGACTTATAATTATCAAAAACAAACATGCTTTGATATTGATGAATGTCAAAATGGTATGGCCAGATGTGGTCCAAACTCTGTTTGTGTGAACACCATGGTAAGTTTAGTTTAGCACAGATAAGAGAATGTATAAGTATTGAGTTATTGCAAAACTATATTCGATAATGATATCAAATATAGTAAAACAATCGCAATTCTTATAAGTGGCGACATTTTAAATAGCCCGTTTTATAAAAAAATTTAACACCTTTAAATGTTGTTCCTTTTCACTTAAAAGGGTCTACAACCTTTTATATTTTTGTTAACCACGACGACTTATTTATCAAATGGAACCAAAAATTTTAAAATTTTTTCAGATTTTTTTTAATTTTTTCTGAAAAGTTAAATAGCACACATTAGTTAAACTTAAAAATTCTTTTATTTCCGTAAAAAAAAAAGACAGTGAAAGTAATTTAATTAGTTAATTTGACTAGTACTTTGTTGGATATTCTTTATTTTTAATAACGGCAGTGCATCGACGCTGCTTTGATGATATTAATTTCCGACATCTTTCCAGGGTATGGATTTCTTCCCATAGTAGATTTAAATTTGTAGCTTTAGTACGGTCAATTCGTATGTTTACATCGCTCAACATATTTCTGATCGGGTTAAGATCCGGGGATTCGGCGGGCCATTGTACAAGATTGATTTTTTTTGTCACTCTGCCATTTTTATACAGACTTTGCAGCATGTTTAGGATCGTTAACTTGTACCTCCTTCCATTTAAGAGGAATTTTTTCCTCTACATAAGCCATCATAAGGTCTGCTAAAGACTTTTGAAGCTAACTCAAACTAATACACATTCTCCCCCACGATTCATTGTTTTTAATGTGTGTATTGGATCAAATACTGTGTTTGGATTACGTCTCACATACCTTTTTCCAACTGATTTTAAGACTAATTTTACTGTGATATTTTGTTTTTACATTTTTACATTTTTATTTTAAATTTGTGTTTTATGTCGTGCTGTAACTTTCGTATTAAAACAATATTACACTTAATATTTGGAAATGAAAATATTGGAGCTCTAGGCCTTGTTATATTAGTTTTAAATAATATTTTTTTATTTACTTTTTGCCGATATTTCGTCTTTCTTTGAAAGACATCATCTGGGCTTTTAATATTAAACTTAAAAGCCCAGATGATGTCTTTCAAAGAAAGACGAAATATCGGCAAAAAGTAAATAAAAAAATATTATTTAAAACTAATATAACAAGGCCTAGAGCTCCAATATTTTCATTTCCAAATATTATATGAAAAAGGTCAAATAAAATTAAAAATTATATTTATTACACTTAATGTGAAAATTGACTAAAGATTAGATACTCAATAAAAAACAAATCCCTGAAGATGGTGGAAAAATCCCACCGAAACGTTGGATTAAAAAAATGAAATAATAATTTTTTATTTACATTAAAAACAAATGACCTTAAAAGCCTGTACATAGAAATTGCTAAAATCATTATTGCTGCAACACCTAAAAACAAAAACAATAAACAGTAGGTGGTCAGGAATAATATTATTTTATTTCCAAATAAAATACTAGTCCGATTTAGCTGCATCCATTTATTTATCTATATAATTTACTTACCAGGGTTACTACCAATGCAAGTGTCGCGAGGGTTTCGTTTTAAAAGGCAATTCTAGTTGCTTCGCCATAGCCGATATGTGCCCCGATGGAACCATATGTGATAGTAATGCTTTGTGTGTTCTTTCCGATAATTACAAGTATGGTTGCAAGTGCAGAGTAGGTTGGGCTGGTAATGGTTTCATTTGTGGTCATGATCGGGATTTAGATAGTTGGCCTGATCAACGACTTTCCTGCTCTGAATTGCATTGCACTCGTGACAATTGTCCAGATTTACCCAATTCTGGTCAAGAGGATGCTGACAATGATGGCATTGGCGATGGCTGTGATGATGATGCCGACGGTGACTTTATTTCAAATGACAAAGACAATTGTCCATTTATCTACAATGTAGATCAGTTGGATTCCGATCATGATGGCGTGGGTGATGCTTGTGATAATTGTCCATTTGTACCGAATCGCAAGCAGTTAGATACCGACGATGATACATTGGGCAATGATTGTGATGGTGACATGGATAATGATGGTGTTATAAATGAATACGATAACTGTATGTTGGTTCCCAATCCAAATCAATCTGATATTGATGGTGATGGCATTGGTGATTTATGTGATAATTGCCCTAGTATTTCAAATCCATCTCAAGAGGATCGTGATAATGATCTATTGGGTGATGCATGTGATAGCGAAATTGATGGTGATAACGATGGAATACAAGATAGCGAAGACAATTGTCCTATGGTTAGTAATGCAGATCAATTGGATACCGATAATGATGGCAAGTAAGCGATCTCCGACTACCTACTCAAATACTATCACAGTAATAATTGTTTTTTCCATTAAGGGGCGATGCCTGTGATGATGATATTGATGGTGATGGTATTCCAAATTATAGAGACAATTGTCCCTTAGCGAAAAACGAGAATCAATTGGATTTAAATAGTATGTATAGATTATATACCTGTATATGTGTTTTTAATTGTAAAGTCTTCTATTGCAGAAAATGGCAAGGGAGATCTATGTGAATATGATGAAGATTTTGATGGTACACCTAATATCATTGATAATTGTCCCAATAATTCTATGATATATTCCACTGACTTTCGAACAATACGTTCTGTTATTTTGGATCCAGAGGGTGAAGCCCAGCTTGATCCGAATTGGGAAGTCCATGCTAATGGTTCTGAAATTATACAAACTTTGAATAGTGATCCCGGTCTTGTGGTGGGACATGATGCTTTTGGTGGTGTAGACTTTGAAGGTACGTTCTACGTCAATGATGATACAGACGATGATTATGTTGGCTTCATATTCAGTTATCAAAGTAATCGTAAATTTTACATTGTCATGTGGAAAAAAAATACCCAAACGTATTGGCATTCCACCCCATTCCGAGCCTCTGGAGAACCTGGAATACAAATTAAACTGGTGGACAGCATTACTGGTCCAGGTTCTATGTTACGTAACAGCTTGTGGCATACGGGAGATACAAAAGATCAAGTGAGGTTACTTTGGAAAGACCCCATGAACATGGGTTGGAAGGAAAAAACCTCCTATAGATGGTCCTTACTGCATCGACCAGCCATTGGTCTAATGAGGCTACGAATGTTCGAAGGCGATAAAATGATATTAGATTCACACAATGTGTATGATTCGACATTAAAAGGTGGACGCTTAGGAGCATTTTGTTTCTCTCAACAAATGATTATCTGGTCCGATTTGATATATAAATGTAACAGTAAGTACTTTTGAAGCTTTATAAGAATAGTTTTTTGAACGTACAACTCTTTAATTGTGTTTCCTTTATTCTCTGTTAAAACCTCATTAGCTCGCGTTCCAGCCCTAATTTATAACGATTTGCCCAGCCATCTAAAACAAAAAGTCGAAATCGATAGATAATTTTTCACAAAGTTTATTAAATGTTAGTTAGTATGTAATATGTACTTTTTTTGTGAAATATTGAGTGGTGTTTAGATTATTTAATTTTATTATCTTACTTATGTTAACGATTATTAATTTAAAACAATTGCCATAATTTTATTTTATTAAAAAAAAAGTAAAGAAAATAGATAAAAATTAAAGATTATAAATTAGAGAGATGGTTGATTTTTAAATGCATATATGATTAATGATATGAGATGTTAAAAATTCTTCTTATATGGAATGTGACACGCCCACTTGAAGAACAAAAAATGTACCATTTGTTAATTTAGATTCAGCAGTATATTTTGCGTGAACTTCAAGATGATCGGTCCAGAAGTATAGCCTCCAGTTAACCACAGGCAGAGAGACAAAACTCCATTTGTATATATAAGATATTATAAAAAGATATTATATAAAGTATATATGAGTTATTTCAAATTTTTTGAGCACCTGCTGAAACCGACATACTATGCCTCTTATTTCGTTAAGTTTTATGAATTGAATAAAACGTTGTACAGGGTTTGGATGACTATACTTGAAGAATATGACGTGCAAAGTTTTACGTTGAAAAGTCTTCACCTTAAGAATTGGTGGTCAATTAAAATTCGAAAAATTAAAAAAACGACTTGAAACTTGCAAGAGTTTTTTCATTCATCCCGTTTTCTTTGTAACAGTTTTTAGCTTTCAGATCCAAACCAATACAAAATATAGTCACTAAACTTGGAGGATATATCCATTAAAAAAATTTTTTTGATATCGCTGCTGAGTGAAAATTTGCATGGTGGTTTACAAGTGAAACCAAAATTTTCGGAATCTTAAACTTTTTGAAGATTTTACATAGGGTTTTTGCGCCGTTTAATAAAAATGAGCTTTAAGTGCAGAATTGAAATAACGGCGTAATTTTGTAAAGTTTGAGGTATATCAAGTTGGTGTCAGTGCACAAATAACGTATCACGGACATCACAAACTTAAAAGAAATTAGCGTAAATTTTTTGAAAATGTATCTTTTTTGCGTCTGACAATCTGAATTGTTTTTTAAGTTGGCTAGTGTATTGCGTGATGTGAGTAACTTCCTAAAGTGCACCTCCGAGGCGAAAACGCACTTTAAAATTTTTAAACGCAAAAATTTTATGAACTTTTGAAAATTTTTGCAAAAAAACAATTTTTTTTAAACTTTTTTTTATATAAAAACATGGAATAGGAACATGATTAGATATCTAAATAGATTCTTCGCGACGGACTAAACCGATAAAGTGCAAAAAAAATAATTTTTTTACAATCCTGGCGCGTGCAGCGACAGTTTTTTCCAAACACATTTCGCTTTGTGACAACTAAAGCGCTGTATCAATTCTGCTCAAACGTACATAGAATGGAAGACTTTACTGAGCTTGATACTAAAATCGAAAACGCACCAAAAAATTTTAAGGATTTAAAATTTTATGGCGGAAACAAAATGTTGCTAACCTCAAAAAGCATCCTAGTATGAAATATTTGATTTTGAACATTTAAAAGAATTATTTTTGAATTCGGGTTAATAAGTAACCCAGAATCCCAACAAGTATTTTATAATCGTTCCAATATTAATATTTGCAAAAAAAAACGCGTTTTTTTAAACCGTAGAAAGTGAGACTATATTTTTAAACAATATTCACCAGGGCCACCTTAACAAATTTCAACAAAACATTTGAAATATACTACCGCGAAAACCGTCAAATTACCACCGATGCAATGACATCTTAAAGCACTTGCTTTATTATAAAAACTCTATGATCACAGTAGCCTTTGCTGAATGCTTCAAAGAATTAATATTTGAGTTTCAATTCAGTTTATTTTATTTATGTGCGTGAACAGTTGTGAATAAAAATTAGTAAAATGGTTTCAGATTACACATTAAAAAAACGTGAAATTCGTAAAAAGAAAACTGAGAAGCGAAACAAATTAACCGATAAAAGACGCGAATATCGCCAATCTGAAAAAATAAAAAGCAAAAAAAAAAAAACAGCAAACAAATCGCAAACTGGTGTAAGAAAGTCAGTTAGGTATTCGGTTTTAAATAACAATAATAATAATAATAATAAAAACAATGCCATCAAAACAAAAAATTGCGGATTAAAAAAAATTGAAAAAGGATTAGAATCTATCACTGAAGGCCAAGATTTAACTAAAGAAGCGTCAGTTGCAGCTTCTAATTTGCAGAACAATTTTAATTGCAAAGAATGTGGAAAATCTTTTGAATGTTTGAAGGTAACAAACCGGGTTCGAAAAGCGCTTAAACGTTCGCTAGCTCGGGAATCTGCATTAAGAAGAAAAATTGAACAGATGAGAAAAACTATTGAGGATAATAAAACTCGCGTAAGGTATTGGAAACAAAAATTTAAGAGAATATCAAAACCAATTGAAACCACTCCCGAAAAAAATGTAAAAAAAATTATGAAACAAGGACACAGTGCGGTGAAAAAGCGACTAATGTTTTGTGAGGTTTTAGAAAAACAATTGGTTAAAAATAAACAAAATATAGTAACTCATAAAGAAAAATCTATGTACTCCAAAATCATTTCTGGAAAAGTGTTAAAGAAATATAAAAGCCGTAAAATTTTATATCACATAGTTAATCGTTATCAACAAAATAAAAATATAAATTTTAAATCTCTCCAAGAAAATAGAGGTTGTAAGAAGAACACAATAAAACATTTAATTGAACAGTTTTTACAAAAAGATCTAATCTCTGGTATATGTCCAGGAAAAAGGGATATTATAAGGAAAAATGGTAAAGTATTTCGAAAACGATTTCTTCAAGATACTCTTACTAATCTGCACCAAAAGTTTTGCAAAGAAACTAAACTCAAAATATCCTTTAATACTTTTGCTAAATACAAGCCCTTTTGGATAATTAAAAGTAAGATGTCTGCTCGAAATACATGTTTGTGTAAAACACACACTAACTTTGATTTAATG
The DNA here is from genome assembly GCA_963682025.1 of Cordilura impudica. Lineage (NCBI taxonomy): Eukaryota > Metazoa > Arthropoda > Insecta > Diptera > Scathophagidae > Cordilura > Cordilura impudica. The sequence continues at coordinate 305,797,958 of OY821518.1, forward strand.
CTGCAAAAGTTGTACCGATTAAAGGTTTTATCTTCATCTAGCTCACATAACTTTATTTCAATGGTAGCATGTAACTTAGATTCGAAATCTTGTATGTATAGAGAATGCAAAGTTTGCAATAAAAAAGCAATTCCGGAGGCTGAAATTGGTCTAGAAGAGACTTTTTACTATAAGTGGTGTCAGAAAACAATTGACCGAAAGGGTGCTAAAGGCTTAATATACCACGTAAAAGTCACGTCAAAAGAAGCTATAAAATGCAATGTTAACGAGTTAGTTGTGTTACTAAATACCCAAACACCTTTTTATTTAAAGCATGTTCATGATACAGACCACCAATTGAAATTCGTCCAAAATTTAAAAAACACTTTAAAGGAAGGTGAAGTTCTTGTAGTCGTCGATTTTTCGGAGAATTACTTGTGTAAATATGCAACCGAAATTCAGAGCGTACACTTCGGAGCGTCAAAAAAACAAGTATCTTAACATACCGGTGCATTTTTTTTCCGCGAACCTTTAGAAAACACTATAAAGTGTGTTTCTTTTTGTACTGTTTCTGAGTGCCTACGCCACGATGCAGCATCCATTTGGGCCCATATAAAACCAGTGCTAAATCTTATTAAAGAGCATGTACCTCGTGTCAAAATAATTCATTTTCAAAGCGATGGCCCTGCAACCCAATATAAAAATAAATATAATTTTTATCTCTTATTTCATCATTGCACAATTTTAAAACTTCAAGAGGCAACATGGAATTTTTCAACTTCGGGCCATGGTAAAAGTATTGCAGATGGTATAGGAGGCACCGTGAAAGGATTATGTGATCGAGCTGTATTACACGGAAGAGATATTATCTCTGCACAAGATATTTTCGATTTAATAACCAAATCGAACGTGAATGGCTACTTAGTACACGAAAATGATATAATATACTATGATGAACTTTTAAAAATTGACATAAAGCCTGCACCGAACTCAATGAAGATCCATCAAGTCATTTGGTGCAATAACCAAAGTAATAAATTATTTATTAACTACTTGTCATGCAATATATGTTATAAAGAACCACCTTGTTATCATTACAATCTAAGCCCTGATAATTATAATCCAATTGCCGAAATAAAAATTAAAAGACAACGAAAAAAATAGTTACTATCTGTTACTTAATTAATTAACTTACGTTGCATATTATTTAGTTACTAATTAAGTATGTACTTTTATGATTTTTTACCTTTTATGTTGAAATATTTTTAATTATATAATTATTACTCTTCATATTAAAAACTGCAGTATTTGATAGATCTTGATGCTATATCTTAATTTGTAACACATTTACTATTTTAAATAAAAAAAATTAATAAATAATAATTGAAATAGTCTTTTTGGTATTTTATTTTGTTCGAAACATTAAAAAAAATGTTATGGGATAAGAATAAATATCTCAGTAAGTATTGAAAAATATATTAATACTATACTAAACTCAGAAAAAACTAACAATTTTAAAGGTATTACTGATCTTAATATATAATTTGGTAAAAAAAATCATGAGTGGTAAGGTTTAAATGGCTATATCTCTTAAACCATTAGCGATAAGCAAATAGTTTTTACCCAAAATATTGCAAATTATGTCTCATACTAGCCGTAATTTTGTAAAATCTTTAACAATTTTAAATAAATTTTTATATGCATACACGATCAAAAAAAAAAATTTTGTTTATTTTTTTTCAGTGTTTTTTTAAAAAGTATTGAAGCTTTTACAAATATTTTAGTATGCTAAGAAAGCCCTTAAGGGGTATTATCCACAACCGTTATCCTTTTTCAATTGTAACAAAAACTGTAATTTTAATATATTTTTTTAATTTTTAACTTTAAACCGCCGTAAAATTTGCGCCGTTTAATAAAAATGATTAACACGAACGGATTTCACATGCTCAAATATCGGTTGATACACACGCATATCGACATTGATGTCAGACAAAAAAAAACTTTAAAAAAAAAAATTGTCTAGGTGCCGTAAATATTTGAAGTTGCCCATATATATATCAAGGTTCAGAAAATACACACATGAAACACACAATGTTCTGTTCAAAAGCAGCCAACACATATATTTATTTTCATATCAATTATGTGCGTTTCTAAAGTTTCTACGGTGCCCAACACAACCACGACTGTGTTCGTTTTAATATTTCGTTATTTACACGAACATTTTTGTATCATATACTTTTTGTTTCAATCACACATAAAGCACACATTTTTGAGTGTTGCTTTATTTGAAGTTCATGTTCGGTACGTGTAGTGAAAAAAAACACAGAACATGTACAATAAACAGGTCCGAGTTCAGTTATATTTTAAGTCGTGTTGTGGCTCGTGTAGTAAGAAAAAACACAACATGTACAATAAACAGGTTCGAGTTCAGTTATATTTTAAACACGACTTAAAATATAACTGAACTCGAACCTGTTTATTGTACATGTTGTGTTTTTTCTTACTACACGAGCCACAACACGACTTAAAATATAACTGAACTCGAACCTGTTTATTGTACATGTTCTGTGTTTTTTTTCACTACACGTACCAGAAGATGAACTTCAAATAAAGCAACACTCAAAAATGTGTGCTTTATGTGTGATTGAAACAAAAAGTACGTGATAGAAAATTGTTCGTGTAAATAACGAAATATTAAAACGAACACAGTCATGGTTGTGTTGGGCACCGAAGAAAATTTAAAAACAAACATAATTGATATGAAAATAAAAATATGTGTGTGTTGGTCTAAGTTATGTTTGTTTACATATATGTACGAGTTTTTTATTCAGTGTGTGTTTTTTTCTGAACTCTGATATATATATATATATATATATATATATATTTCTAATTACATATAAGAACAAGTAAGAAAATTATAGTCGATCTGGAACGACTATTCGATACCCAATGTGTTTAGTGAAGATGGTGAGTTCCAAATTTGATTGACATCGTTAAGATTTTTTTGCCCGCGGAAATGAAAAAATACATCCGATGCTACTTTCATATGGCGACTAGATCAAAAAATGTACCCTATTTGGTAAAATCACTTATTTTTCGCAAAACATATGCAAACAAAATTTGCGAAAGACAGACAGCCAGTGGCTCTAAGTCGATCGGTACCCTGACCTGGTATAGGCTGTAATTCTGTACTTTCAGAAATTGTTAAGTTATTCAGAGCAAATGAGAAGATAGACATGTTTATTTAAATTTTATATCGATCCCATTGTTTCAGATTATTCATTAAAATCGATGAAGTAGTTTTGGAGAAATTCTTCTTTGATTTTGTTCTCTGTTAAATTTTCGTTATGCCACAAAATTATCAAATACATAAATAAATTCAGTAATTTTTTCTTTACAATTGATGTAAAAAATTTATTTTTCACTTATTTAATCATGAAAATTGATTCAATAGTTCACAGATTTCTTACATGATCATGTATGTGTTTGTTTGTTCTGTGAGAAATCCAAAAATCAAATTTTTAATTTAAATTTTTGCTACAAAGTCCAATACCAGGCGAACAGAACGCAATAACAGAGTGAATTTGCATTAAAACAAAAAAGCAAAAAACAACACACACTTTTAGGCGCAAATTATTAATTTTTGCACGAGTCGCTCTGCATCGAGAAATTTCACAAGGCGACTCAAATAATTTTAGCAGCCTAGATATATGTGACTTTTTTTTTTTTTAAGAAAATGAGAAATACGCTCTGCTGCTGAGTTCTGTTCGCCTGGTGTTGGACTTTTTACCAAAAATTGAAATTAAAAATTTGATTTTTGGAATCAACGAAATTTTAACAGAACAACCAACACAGATCATGCAAGAACTCAATTTTAATGAATAAAAAAGTGAAAAATTCATTTTTATATTTTTAAGAAATAAAAATTACTGACTTTATTTATTTATTTTTTTTTTTTTTTATAAGTATTTTCATTTATTCATAGATATTTTACAAATTTACAATTTGGTGCCCCAGCGCCTTAAAGGCTTTATAGGGGCAAAAGGCAACTTTAGATATTACATTAAAAGAGAGAAAAAAAAAGAAAATATAAACAAATATACAGTATTATTTTAAAGATATGTAAAGAAAAAAAAAAGATTCAGATACATTAGATTTCATAATTACATTAGAAGTGTTTCTATATTTTTAAGTAAGTGGTCTTTTATCTGATTTTTAAACGTTGAAATAACATTAATGTTTCGATAGAGGCAATTTATTATATTCAATAGGCCCAGAAAATGAAATTCTTTGCTTGGTCAAATCAAGGCGACATCTTGCAAAACTTAAATTTTGAGCTTGTCTGGTATTTCTTTGCGTTCGAGCGAAATTATTAGAAAATTGTACAGATCGATGTTCATTGTCGCTTAGAGTCTTAAACACGTACATTCAAAACTTTTTGTTTATACAAGCCTCGTATTGGCAAAATATTTTCGGCATATCTTTTAAACAAATTTAACGTTGAATATCTCATAGGTAGATTAAATACAAGTTTTAACGCTTTATTCTGGGCAGATTGAAGTGACTTCAAGGAATTATTTATTCTACAACCATATACAGCAGGGAGATAAGTAAAATGTGAATGTACAAGAGACTGATAAATAAGTAACTTTGTATCACAGTTAAGCTTATTTCTAAACTTATATAGTATTCCAATGCCTGGGGAAACTTTAGCTTTTAGTGAAAGTATGTGCTCATCCCATAACAAATTTTGATTTAAGACAACTCCTAAGTATGTTACCATCTCAGATTCATTAATAGCGATTCCATCAACATGCACAAACATCTTCTCATCATTTTTTAGATTGTATGGTTTAAATCTTACAAATTTAGTCTTGGAGGGATTAATAACAAGTCTGTTGCATTGCGAAAATTCCGTTAGAATAGCCGCATCATACTCAATCTGTGTTTTTAGAACTTGTGAGTATCTATAAGGATAAAACAAGCATACATCATCAGCATACATAAATAACTTGCCGTTAAAGCCAATATTTTTCAGATCATTAATAAAAATCTTGAACAGTAAATGACCAAGGACACTTCCTTGCGGAACTCCACAGGTTACTGGTAGCATTGTACTTTTAGACTCACCAACTTGAACGAACTGCTTCCTGTTTGATAAATAACTTCGGAAAATGTCCAGAGTTTTGTTCGCAACTCCTATAATAGTAAGTTTTTTTTATTAAAATATCATGGTTAATCAGATCAAAGGCTTTAGAATAATCAAAGAACACTCCTGCTACACCGCTGCTGCCACCATCAAGCTCTCCACAAATGTAATCAACCACAGTAACAACGGCTTCCTCAGTTCCTGAACCTTTTTTGAATCCGAATTGCCTTTCGAATAAAATGTTCTTTATATCTAGATAGTTTGAGATCTGTTCAAAGATAAGTTTCTCAAATACCTTGTCCACAATCGATAAAATAGATATTGGTCGAAAATTTTGTATTTTATTTGATCCAACAAGTTTAGGTATGGGAATTATCTTATGTATTTTAAGAACATCTGGATATTTTCCTTCATCAATCATTTTATTAATCACGTCAGTTAATATATTAACAATTAAATGTTTCCTTGTTAGTAACATTTTTGGAGTAACGCTATCATATCCAGGAGACGAATTGCACTTTAGATTGTCTACTATACTTCCAACTTTAGCATTATCGACTTTTTTTAAAATAAAAGTTGTTCTCTGGGGTATTAATGTATATTTATTATAACGAACTATTTTTTTTTCCAATAATCTGTGAAAATTAGTTGAAAAATAAAAACTATTTCAATTATATTAACTTAGTAAGCAAAACTACTGACGCAACTTACGATTTTCTTTGTATTAATTAAAAGACCACTTTTTTTTCAATAATTTTATTTTGTCAAATATATAAATACACACAGATGAATGAACTTCTTACTAAGTTTTAAAGGATATTTGTTACAGTTTATATATGATGGGGCCTAAAAATGTTGGTTTATTTAGTATGTTTTTTTTTTTTTTTTTTTGATAATATTTCTTAAAGGAAAGAAAGCTTTTGGAACATTTTATACAACTTTCTAGTTTGTATCACAGAAAATACTGGATCTATTAGACTGGAAACTCTGTTTTATTATTTCAATGTTTTTTTGTCCAAAATTAAGATTTGACTTCCAAATATGTAGAAATCTTTTTTTATTTATTATTTTTCGTAATACTATCTGCAGTTCAGGGATGAATGTAGCCATAAAATTGATAATACATATGTATATAGATATGAAAAACCCAGAATGAAAAAAAGTTTAATAGTAAATGTAATGCTATTTTTCCCCATTTGAGAAAAACTGCCACTCTTAACTTAAACTTTAAAAAAATCGGCTGCCACGAAAAAGCAAAATTGGAATGATTTTTTATTTTTTCTCGTATACTTTTATGTGCACAGGATATACATTTTAATGTAGAAAATGTAAGTAGCTAATAAAATAATGGGTATTAATTGAAATTCAATGATAATGGACTAATGTGGGATAAAATTAGATTTTGGATGTAGCCTCTGGAGAACCTGTAGTACAAAAAATACTGGTGGACAGCATTACTAGTCCAGGTTCTATGTTACGTAATAGATTGTGGCATACGGGAGACACAAAAGATCAAGTAAGATTACTTTGGAAAGACCCCATGAACGTGGGTTGGAAGGAAAAAACCTCTTATAGATGGTCCTTACTGCATCGAGTGTTCGAAGGCGATAAAATGATATTAGATTCACACAATGTGTATGATTCGACATTAAAAGGTGGACGCTTAGGAGCATTTTGTTTCTCTCAACAAATGATTATCTGGTCCGATTTGATATATAAATGTAACAGTAAGTACTTTTGAAGCTTTATAAGAATAGTTTTTTGAACGTACAACTCTTTAATTGTGTTTCCTTTATTCTCTGTTAAAACCTCATTAGCTCGCGTTCCAGCCCTAATTTATAACGATTTGCCCGGCCATCTAAAACAAAAAGTCGAAATCGATAGATAATTTTTCACAAAATTTATTAAATGTTAGTTAGTATGTAATATGTACTTTTTTTGTGAAATATTGAGTGGTGTTTAGATTATTTAATTTTATTATCTTACTTATGTTAACGATTATTAATTTAAAACAATTGCCATAATTATATTTTATTAAAAAAAAAAAAAAAAATAAAGAAAATAGATAAAAATTAAAGATTATAAATTACAGAGAGATGGTTGATTTTTAAATGCATATATGATTAATGATATGAGATGTTAAAAATTCTTCTTATATGGAATGTGCCACGCCCACTTGAAGTACAAAAAAATGTTAATATAGGTACAGCAGTTATATTTTGCGTGAAGTTCAAGATGATCAGTCCAAAAACATATACAAACAAAATTTGAGAAAGCACTATGCAATATATCTGTTTTTTTTATAGATTTAAATGAATATAGGGAAACATCTTTATATGTGTAATAAACACACATTAACCAAATTTGACCGATATCTATAGGATAATCTGAATCTTATGACAACTGCAGTCGATCTCTTGAGATTACTTATATTTGGGGCTAGGTCTGACAATGCACCGATTTTCACCAATTTCAATAGTTATTATAGGACGATCGCTATTGAAAAGTTAATACGGAATATACTCATATGGACAGACAGACAGCCAGTGGCTCTAAGTCGATCGGTACCCTGACCTGGTATAGGCTGTAATTCTGTACTTTCAGAAATTGTTAAGTTATTCAGAGCAAATGAGAAGATAGACATGTTTATTGAAATTTTATATCGATCCCATTGTTTCAGATTCATTAAAATCGATGAAGTAGTTTTGGAGAAATTCTTCTTTGATTTTGTTCTCTGTTAAATTTTCGTTATTCCACAAAATTATCAAATACATAAATAATAAATTCAGTAATTTTGTTTTCTTTACAATTGATGTAAAAAATAAATTTTTCACTTATTTAATCATGAAAATTGATTCAATAGTTCACAGATTTCTTACATGATCATGTATGTGTTTGTTCTGTGAGAAATCCAAAAATCAAATTTTTAATTTAAATTTTTGCCAATACCAGGCGAACAGAACGCAATAGCAGAGTGAATTTGTATTAAAACAAAAAAAAAAAAAAAAAAAACAACACACACTTTTAGGCGCAAATTATTAATTTTTGCACGAGTCGCCCTGCATCGAGAAATTTCACAAGGCGACTCAAATAATTTTAGCAGCCTGGATATATGTGACCTTTTTTTTTTAAGGAAATTAGAAATACGCCCTGCTGCTGAGTTCTGTTCGCCTGGTGTTGGACTTTTTACCAAAAATTGAAATTAAAAATTTGATTTTTGGAATCAACGAAAGAAATTTTAACAGAAAAACACAGATCATGCAAGAAATCATTTTTAATGAATAAAAAAGTGAAAAATTCATTTTTACATTTTAAAGAAATAAAAATTACTGACTATTTATTATAACGAACTATTTTTTTTTTAATAATCTGTAAATAGTTCGTTGAAAAATAAAAACTATTTCAATTATATTAACTTAGTAAGAAAACTACTGAGGCAACTTACGATTTTCTTTATATTAATTAAAAAGACTACTTTTTTTCAATTAATTTTATTTTGTCAAATAAATAAATACACACAGATGAACGAACTTCTTACTAAGTTTTAAAGGATATTTGTTACAGTTTATATACAATAGGTCTAAAAATATTGTTTTTTTTTTTGATAATATTTTTTGAAGGAAAGAGAGCTTTTGGAACATTTTTAAAACTTTTTAGTTTGTATCACAGAAAATACTGGGTCTATTAGGCTGGAAACTCTGTTTTAGCATTGGTTTTTTTTTGCCCAAAATTACGATTTGACTAAATGATTTTTCTCCCAAATATGTAGAAATCTTTTTTATTTATTACGTTTCTTAATACTATCTGCAATACAGGGATGAACGTAGCCATCAAATTGATAATACATATGATGAATTTCATTTAAAAATCAAGATAAAACTGAAATTTTGAACCCGACCACCTCAGATATCGATGAAATTTTGTTCATAGCTAAATTTGATCAATACAAACAAACCCTCATTTTTAGAAATGACTGTTTCGCGATTTTTTGGGCGTGGCACAGTGGGAAAGTTTTCGAAAAAACGCGAAAATGGACGAAAAGTGCTCCATTTAAAATGCAATAACTCAGAATCGGCTGAACCGATTTCCATGATCTTGGTATCAATGAAAAGATATTTTAACAGGCTTTATGACACGTTTGAAAAAAAAAAATAAAAATACACTGTAAAAAATTTTATAACAAAAAGAAAATTTAAAATAACGAAAAAGCCAAAAAGATCAAGGGTTTTTTTACAGTGTGTTATTTTTTTAGAAAGGCTTATCCTTCACCTATACCATATCCAAAAAGTAAAATGGGTTCTTTTTTAGTTTTTTTTATATAATTTTTTAAGTAGTGTCACTTCTAGTAATTGCCCTTATATTTTATATATAGGTAAAAAACACAGTACAACACATGATTTGCCAGCTCAATTCGCTTTTATTCGCAATTGAGTAAAGGTATGAATTTCAAAAATTTACTCTATATATGCACAACATTCTTCGGAAAGATTCTCAGAATTAACAAATCGGAATAAACAAAGGATTATTTAATTTTTATGATTGCGTAAGCTAAGTAATTTTTAATTATTTGGGTTTTTCAGTTGGCTACGTGTATGACTTTTTTACAGAAATTCAACCCACATTTAAGGGTGGTCATTATTCGGAAAATTTAAAACTCACACATGGTGAAACAGGTATATAGCCACCGTAAAAAAATATGCACCCATTTATAAGTACCTGTCAGTAAACTAGTGAAAAATACACAGTAAAAATAGGAGTGCATTGATGGATTTTACTCATTCAACAAGTGTCGACGAACGCGAAAATTACAAGTCCATATTTTAAAAGTGCAACGTACCGAAATTCATAATTATAAACAGTTTCGAGAAGCCAAGATATCCCATTACAATTTTTACGCATATATTTTAAAAATTTGAGTGAATATGAATTCAAACAATAAGTACAGATGCATAAAAATATCTAATAAGTGTTGCGCTTCGCTTCGTAAAATAAGTGAGAACGAGGCTGCAAATATAATTGAGTATTCTCCAGCTGTCGCCAACATTCATTGTAGCCGTATTTGCGAAACTTGCCGGAATACACTGAGAAAAGCGCGCAGTCGTAATGAATCCAACGTGGAGCAGATTGAAGTCTCAAATTATTTACCAATAACACCCAGCGATGAAATTAGCGAAGAATTGAATGAACTTCCAACTTGTACCAGCCGTAATGCAAACATCGAAAGCAACGAACTCATTGAAAATATAAATGATCACATTATTCCGCATCTACCAAACCAAATGACGCCTCTTAAAAGGAAATATATCAAACGAGATGCATACAGAAATAGAAAATCAGTGCAAATTTTGGAAAATGTAGCAGATTCACTTAGAGCTGATCCATTATCTGATTTGTCAGCGCAACTTGAAAACGTCAAAGCCATTTACGAAGAAATTTTGCAAAACATCAAATATCAAATAGAGAACAGCTCAAATCTTTTGGAAAAGCAAAAATTTTTATCTCTCTTACCAATCAATATGAGTCACGCAGAAATTAAAGATCGTTTTGGGGATGATATATCTCACGATTGTATCAAAAAAAGTAAAGATATCCAAAGGAATAAAACGAAGTTTGCAGATATCAATCTTTTAAAAATGAGCAGACGTAGTTTACCAACCGAAACTCTAAGCACAGATGAAATTAGCCGAATGGTGCCAGGATCGCAAGATTCAATTACTATTAAACAAGGAAACTTACGTGAAAAAGTTCAAAAAAGACTGATGTTATCTCCACTATGCGAATCTTACTACGAATTTAAAAAAAAACATCCCTTGGCCAAAGTTGGTTTTACAAAATTTACAATGTTAAGGCCAAAAAATTGTATGAAACTTGGAGTTGGAAACCAGCAAAATATCTGTGTATGCACATTGCATCAGAATATGAAATTGATGTTTGAAAAAAGTCGCTTAAAATCATTTTGTTTTGAAGGAGAATGCACATTTACCGACTACAAAGATGTTCTCAAATTCGTTGATTGTAATGGTGACATACAAAAAAGCGAGTGTGCGTTTCAATGTGTGGGCACTGCTTCAAAAATTTAAATAATCTAAAAACGCATATGCTAAAACATTTTGAAAATAACCAAACTGAAGAAATAATATACAAAAAGTGGAATACAACGATTAGATGTGTTCTGGAAACGGTAACCACCAACCGAGAATCATTTGGCAAATAATATAAACAATTGTTGATGGTTTTTTATTTGTAAACATTTAAAAAATGTTAGAATTGTTGAACTATTTTGTAAATGTGTAAGAATGTGAGCTGATATTTTCGCTGTTATTCGAATTATTTCAAAAACTTTCGCTACGTATTACTAGAAGTGACACTACTTAAAAAATTATATAAAAAAAAACTAAAAAAGAACCCATTTTACTTTTTGGATATGGTATAGGTGAAGGATAAATTTTCTAAAAAAATAATACACTGTAAAAAAACCCTTGATCTTTTTGGTTTTTTCGTTATTTAAAATTTTGTTTTTGTTATAAAATTTTTTACAGTGTATTTTTTATTTTTTTTTCAAACGTGTCATAAAGCCTGTTAAAATATCTTTTTAATGATACCAAGATCATGGAAATCGGTTCAGCCGATTTTGAGTTATTGCATTTTAAATGGAGCACTTTTCGACCATTTTCGAGTTTTTTCGAAAACTTTCCCACTGTGCCACGCCCAAAAAATCGCAAAACAGTCATTTCTAAAAATGAGGGTTTGTTTGTATTGATCAAATTTAGCTATGAACAAAATTTCATCGATATCTGAGGGGGTCGGGTTCAATGCATCTCGATTTTTACATGAAATTCATCATATATAGATATTAAAAACCAACATTGAAAAAAAAAATTAGTAGTAAATATAATATGTTACTTAATGTATTTATAATATCTTTTTTTCACCATTTTAGAAAAACAGTCACTCTTAACTTAAACATTTAAAAAATCGGACGCCACGATAAAACAAAATTGGACTGATTTTTGTTTATTTTTAGCGTCTTATATTTTTATGTTCACAGGGTATAAATTTTAATGTAGAAAATGTAAGTTACTAATAAAATAATGGGTATTATATTTACAAACATCAAAAACTATCTTTAATTCTGCTTTAAAGCAAGACCTCGTTTTTTGTTTTCAGATCATTAGCAATAAATGGCCTTAAAAAACACTTTTCAATGTGTTTTTTTTTATACATATGTATGTATATTTTCTCATATATTTCTTATTATAGTTTTTAGCTGATCTGAAGTAAATATCGATATAAAAATAAGGGACTAAATTTATCTTTAAGTGAATCTCATAGGTGGCTAGGTGTGAACATACACCGATTTATACCAATTCAGATACATATATGAAAGACAAAAATATAGAAAAATAATTTATAAATTTTCCTACCTTTACGAAAGTGGTAATAATTTCGGTTTGTACACATAGATTTTCTTTTACTATATTATTATTTGCACAGGTGCAATCTATGGGATAAGTAAAACAAAATATTTTGTTTTCCACGATTTGGATTTCTTCTGATTTTTGTTGTTGTTGCATTTTTCAAATTTTGTTCGAAGAGAAAATCGTTCATTCATATATTTTATTTGTATATATGTATGTATGTATATATATTCAATAAGATTTTATTTCGATGAACATAAACTACACAGCTAGAAAAATATTGAATAACATTTTGCTTGTTTTATAAATAATATATCTATATGTATACTATATAGATTTTGGATCTGTGAAGTTATCATTTTTACTAATAATGTAATAATATCAAATGTAACAAAACTATAGTAATCTTTTTATATATGTATATATGTATTTATTCTTTAAAATTAGTACGTATTCATGTATTTTGATGTACATATGTTGTACTTGTAACAAAGTATTCAAAAAATTTAACATATAATTTTTTTTTTATTATTTATTATTCATTTCACTTTTGTTTTAATAATTAATTTAGCTAATTTTGTGAATAAACTGCTTTTTATTGTCATTTTTATGGATTTTATTATTATTATACTTATACTATTAAGTATGTATTTACAAACAACAAAAAAAAAATATATATAATTATAAACTAAAAAATGAGCGTTTTAGATTTTTTATTGCCAACATTTTTAAAAATCTGACATTTTCATTGCAGATATAGAAAACAATTTTAGTTCTTCTTAGCATAAGACGAGTATAGCAAAATATATTAAATAAAAATGTATATATGACAAATTTATTTGTAAGAACGCTCGCTTTATAAACTGAACTTCGTGTTGTCTCTCTTTTTTCGATGAAAATGTATGAAAATATTTAAATAATTATTTGCATTTTTTTAAATACTAATTATTTATATATAATGTTAATTAATAAATTAGAACAGTTTTTTTTTTTTAAATACAATTGGCTATAATTAATATATTTACATTGTAAATATTTCTTTTATTTTGCTTTATAATGCCTGATTTCGAATTTTGGAAGAATTTAAGTGTTAATAGAGCTATAAAGGGATATAATGAAATTTTTTGTGTTATATATGTTAAAGAAAATCATTATTTTTGTAGTTCCTTGAGAGACTATACATGTAAAAAAAAAAGTTTGTCCTTAACATTTAGAAGACAAGAGACGTGCTTGTGGAATGAAGGGAACATATCTCTCTGTACAGAAATAATTTGCTTAGCTAAGCAGCACGTTGTTTTAAGTTGCATTAACTCATTCCATAACTATGCTGTACTGTGTTCCTTGTTTTTTATTCCTTTTCGCGACCATTTGCACCTAATTCCATCAATTCATGAGGTTCGGCATTAAACTAAAGTCAAGAAAATAATGCGAAATTTAAATATTTTAGTGTGTAAGTATAAAAAAAAATATATAAATACTTACTTTGTCTACATCCTGCAAGTCCTTCTTGGATAAATGATTCACTAGAATAGTACCCAAAGCATCACACATGACATTAATGGTAGTACGGAAGCGATCTCTGCAGAAATACAAGATCCTTTTAGAAACTAATATGTTTTCAAGGTAATTGAAACTTACAACAGCCAATCTACGGCTATAATCAACGAAACATCTTTAGGTTCCAAACCGACTGTATCCAAAACCATAACCATAGTAACAAGACCAGCTTGTGGTATTCCCGCAGCTCCAATAGAGGCAGCTGTTGCTGTAATACTGACTGCCACAATGGTACCAAACGAATAACTCATCTCTCTGTATTGGGCAATGAAAAGAGCCGCCACAGCCTCATATAAAGCAGTACCATCCATATTAATGGTAGCACCGACAGGTATAACAAAACGTGTTACACGTGGATCTATACCCATGCCATCTAAACATTTAATGGTTAAAGGCATTGTAGCCGAACTGGAGCCAGTACCAAAAGCCGTGGCTAAAACTTGACTCAGCTTAGCTATGTAAGAATATGGCAATGAATGAGTTGCCAAAAAGAAGATAACAGCAATTGTACCTAAAAAAAAAAAAAATAAAAAAATATTTTTTTATTTAGGTATTTAAAATATATCACACAAACAAAAAGAAAAAAAAAAACAAAATACGCAAAAACATTTGCAATTGTCAAGTTTACTTACCAAAGCCATGGATAAAGAGACCTACCATCACAGTTATAAAGTACCAACCCAGCGATTGTATCGTATCGGTAATAGAGTCCATTTCAATAATTTTAGCCGCAATTAAGAAAGCAACACCTAAAGGAGAAATCCTAAAAATTATATAAATATATTAAAATAACTAGTGGCAGTTATAAAATTCGAGTTTTCTTTATTTATCCAATATGTTTAAGAAAAGATTTGGTTAAAATTTATTATACCGGGTGATCCAAGTAGAGATACTTTTTCCAATAGCCTTTTTTTTTTGACAGATCACGTGTGAGTCGTGTCAGGCTGTCATGTTATTTTTGTTTAGTATTGTTTGGCATTTCATCATGGAAAGACTTATGCCTGAACAACGTTTACAAATCATTCAACTTTATTACGAAAATTCACGTTCTGTGAATAATGTGTTTCGTGCACTTCGCTCAACTTGTGGCCAACATAATCGGCCTACTGAGACCCAGCATTCATTCTTGAGACCCAGCATTCATTATTGGATAATATTCGACCAAATAGACCACGTCCAGGACGCAGTGAAGAAAATATAGCGGCCGTAGCTGAGAGTGTACACGAAAACCGTAGAGAGTCGATTCGGCGCCGTTCGCAGCAACTCGGACTGACGTATGATGCCTGAAATTGAAGCTCGTGATCTCGGCGACATTTGGTTTCAACAAGACGGCGCCACTTCCCACACAGCGCATCAATCAATGGATTTATTGAGAGAACACTTCGGTGAGCAGATAATTTCACGTTTTGGGCCGGTCGATTGGCCACCAAGATCATGTGATGTCACACCGTTAGACTTTTTCCTGTGGGGATATGTAAAGTCTAAAGTTTATGCGGACAATTCCGATTCGATTCAGGCCTTGGAGCAAAACATCACGCGTGTCATTCGTTAGTTACCAGTCGAAATGCTCGAACGAATCATTGAAAATTGGACTCAACGGATGGACCATCTAAGACGTAGCCGCGGCCAACATTTGATAGACATAATCTTCAAAAAATAAATGCCAAAGAATGTTCTTTCAAATGATAATAAACATTCCCCATTAAATTTGAACTTTCTGTGTTTTTTTCTTTAAAAAAGTAGGGAACCTCGAAATGGATCACCCTTTATATTGAGCTGGTTTGGTTTTAGAGTTCTTTATGTCATTTAGAAAACTAGTTTACTTACCAAATTACCCAGGATGTTATAGTCATCATTGCTTCACTTAAAGTGGAAAAAAAATCTTGCAACAATTGACCTTTCTCGCGCATTCTACCAATAGTCGTACCCAATATTACACTGAACATAACAAGACCCAAAACGTTAGAACCCTCACGCTGAGTAGACTTAAAACCCCATTGTTCCATAGGTACTACAAGAGATACAAGTAATTAAAAAGCATATATTTATTTATTATTGATGATAATTGAAGAGCTCAACTCTCAGTTACTTACAGGGAGGAGTAATACTAGTATTTTCAAAAATTTCAGTGCGATACTAAAACAGAGAAATAACAAACATACATAAATAAAAATTAATGATAACGATGATATTTATTCATTAAAGAGTGTGTTCGATTGCATTATATGGCATAATTTACATGTATGATATATATATATATAGCAAGTAGAATGAATCTTCATCACGCTTCATCGCAAATTGATGTGATGTGACTTAATTGAATCACTAAAGTGGATGTAAATGTCAACAACAAATTTAAACCTATGAACAGCAGCTTAGCTTGGATTATTTAATTCCGTTTGCTCTAATGCAGAACAAACAGACAGAAAACAAAAAATAAACAGTGTATACCCCGAGTAAGTACCCCATTGTTGTGGTTGTGACAGAAAATTATTACAAATGATACTTTTGGCTATTCGTTGGTATATGGATGTGAAATTTGCAATTGACATATTTAGCATGAACATCAACAACATACGAATAATGTTGTTTGTGATACACAAATTAAATAAAACCCTGATCATTATTACGCACTATACAGATTCATGTTTCTGTTGTATGTGAAATCAGTGTAATCAGTAATTGAAACATCATAATGATAATGATCATCATTTGTTTAAATGTGAAACTTTAGAATTCCATGGAATTCATATATTATTGTTTTAGATACTGTTTTTTTTTGTTGCTTCTAATTTTCCATAAATTGAATGATTGCTGTTCAATGGCTGTGATGGTAAACCAGCCCCTTAAATTATTGTTGACATGACAAACATGGAGTACATGTTTCCGAATTCATCCGAACAATTATATTTTTCTTGTAGTCCTTAGAATATAGCACTTACCTGGAACATAGTAGATTGTATTATATTATCGGTAAACATGTTTCTGTAATGATAAAAATTATTTAGAACAGATGTAAATCTAAAACGATTGTATTTTAGGATCTACCTCACTAAATCCATAAGTGTATCGGGTGTTAATACTTTAGATGCTTTATCCACCGATTCCATACGAGTTTCCACAATTTTAGCACCTTGACCAGGCCTAATTGTGGTAACCAAACAAATGCCTAAGACTACAGCAGATATAGTCGTTATAAAATAGTAAACTATGGATCTGAAATCAAATTTATTTGCATATTAAAGATATTGTTTATATATAAATTCGATTTAGATGACACGCTGTATACCTGGTAGCTATTCTACTGGACATACTTAAGTCCAGACCACCAATGGCACTGGTAATTGATGAGACCAACAATGGCACAATGAGACATTTTAGCATACTAGAGAGGAATATAAATTTAGTTGCAAGATTATTAGTGTATTCCTACATACATCAGAACAATATGATAGTTGTATTACGATTATAATTTAAGTCCAAGGGTCGATTATTAATTAATAATCTAATTATAATTCAGACAAAAATCAATCTCAAAGCGTTGCTAATACGTTCATTGAGGTAAAATCATTACAATTAAACATTGTACTGACTATCGAACTTGAAGTTTACGATTTCATCAAAATTGACGATCATAGATAATATTTATTCCTTATAATCTTTTCTTTTTTAATATTTATACAAAAAGTTTTTTATATTAATATTAAAACTTTTATTTTTTATCAAAAATTAATAATTATTATAAGCAAGTGATGAAAACTTTTTATTTTTTGTTTTCATCAAATAACTTTATCTTCATGTAAAGTTAAATAAATTTTTCAATTGTTGAAAAACAAAATTTATATTTTCAAACAAAAATATCTCAAATGATGAAAATCGAAAAATATCTTTTGTGATATTTATCAAAGTTGGAAAAACTTACAATAAAAATTGACAAAGTCAAAGTTGAAAAATAAAGAAACATAATTATTTATTAATTATAATTTTTTTTCCGAAACGTTCAAAAATAATAAAAACAAGTATGAAAATTATAGTCGATCTAGACCGACTATGCGATACCCTATACCATGCGTTTAGAGAATTGGTCTTAGGTCCAACAAATGCGGTAAAAAAATAGTGGGGTAAAAATCTATTTCACAATATCATCACAAAAACAGACTAAGACAATAACGGTGTGAGGTACGATTGTTTTGTTGAAAAGATTAGGAAGTGTTTGGACATAAAATCAAGGCACGATTTTATTAAGAAGTGTTTGGAGATAAAATGAGGGAGCGAATAGCGTTATAAAAACGTTTTGAAAAATAAAAAATGAAAAACGAAAAATTAAAAATGAAAAATAAAAAATGAAAAATAAGAAATGAAAAATAAAAAATGAAAAAATGAAAAACGAAAAATTAAAAACGAAAAATAAAAAATTAAATATAAAAAATGAAAGATAATAAATGAAAAATAAAAAATGAAAAAACGAAAAATTAAAAATGAAAAATAAAAAAATAAGAATTAGAGAGTTGAAATAATAAATAATAATAAATATTTTATATTAGCAGAGCCTCTGCAGTTGTTTGCTATAAGTGGTACATAGATGACGCTTTCTGTTTGATTTTAAAAAAGTGCCATAAAAAAATATTTAATTACTAGATGTTTACACATCTCCCCTGTGATCGGACTCACGTGATTTTTTTTTTTTTTTGCTACAGATCTGAAAATGCTCATATCGGATCATATCAATCCTGACCATATTTTGTGAAATAAATTATTTTTTGCAAAAACATATACAAACCAATTATGAGAAAAATCTGTGCAATAATTTTGTTTTTTGATAGATTTAAGTGAAAATCAGGAAACAGCTTTATATGGGGGCTATGACAAAGATTAATGGGTGTAATAAACACAAACAAACCTAATTTGATCAAGATCTATATGATAATTTGGGTCTTTGGCAATTTAAATCGATCTCATAGGGGTCATTTCTATGGGGACTAGGTCTGAACATGCATCGATTTGCAACAATATCAATAGCGTCCTATGGATGACAAAAGCTTATACACAAAATTTAGTTGAGATATATTCATATCTGCGATCTGTAGTTTGATTACAAGGTTTATATGGACACACAGACGGACTGACGGACAAACAGACGGACGGAGCGACATAGCTATATCGACTCAGAAAGTTATTCAGAGTCGATCGGTATAATAAAAGACGGTTGTAGGTCAAATATTTTTGGTAGTTACAAACATGAGTATACCCTGACCACATAGTGGTATAGGGTATAAAAGCCATACAAGACGTAAGTGATATTTCAGTGTAATTTGGTACAAAAGCTTTTGTCGACTCAAAGACGAACGCTATAAATATTTGAGAGTGCCAGAAAATACTTCTAAATATTTTAAATTACTGAAAAACGCATATGACATTTAACACTACGCGAAGGCTAATAAAAATAAACTAAAACTATTCCTAAGAGATGAATAAAACTGAATATAATTAATAATTTGAAAATTTTTTCCGTCATCTCAAAAACGTTGACAATTATTCGCATACTTGCTGATAAATATCTTCAATGATATTTACATATTTTTCTTCCGAACAGAAAAATACATTTTCGACTTATTTGAAAGTAAGTAAATATCCATTCAAAAAAATGTTTTATTTTGAACACAAGTTATTTTTGTTTTTGAGAAAAATAAAAATTGTTGGTTTTAATGATTGTTTTTTGAGTTTTATTTATTAATCAAAATATGAAACTTATTTTATATTTTATTTATAAGACTTATTTCAAAATATTCACTTTTATAAATACAGTTAAAATTTGTGCATATCTAATCAGAGGTTCTTAGTCTTATTTTGTTTCGTTTAGAAATGTATTAATTTGGATTTATTTCGCCATGTAAAAGTACATAAAAGTACATAAAAGTATATCAAATGTTTTCTATAAATGAAAATAACTTTAAACTTCAAGAAATAAATTTTATATTTATAATCACATAAAAGTTAAACAAGAAATATTATTTTCTGTTTAATAAACAAAACTTTTTTTTATAAAAAATAAAACTGAAGGAATAATCATTGAAATTGACTTTGTATGATATGATTTAAAATCTTTAAGGTCCCAAGAAACATTTTTTTCAAAATTACTTTCTAAAAACATGATTTCCGGTCTTGACGGATTGACACAGGTAAGGCTACATATGTACAATATAGATAATTGGATCAGAGGCAATACTTTACTAACGGTATTTTAGTTGTTGATTTTAAATAAAAAAAAAAAAATTTTTACTAGATCCTTATTGATATGAGAATGTTATGAAAGAATGTTATCTTGAGATATTTTCAATGAGTTTTTTTTTGTGAATTATAATTAATACTCACCGTAAAAATAGTTCACCAGGAAATGATATATACATAATCTCACGTGGTGTCCAAGCGCCGGTACTACTTTTAATGATAAAACCCACAACGCCTCCCATAAAGACACCTGTGACCGTTAGCATGGTCAACAGGTTCTCCTGAATGAAGGATTTTTGTTTATCACCATATTTCGGACGCGTCATTTTGGTTTCAATTGTTATTGTTTTTTTATTGTTATTGTGCGTTTTGTAAGAAGCAAATATAACTAAAACAATAAACTAAACTTAAAGGTCTAGACACACATAGAAGTTTAACACTGTTTTAACTCCAAGATATTTGAACACGTTCTTAAAAAGTAGGATCTATAAAAAAAATTTAAAAAAAACAGTTATTTAATTAATTTTATTCAAATATCCTTTAAATTATTAATTATTAAACAATTTACACGAGGTGTGAGTTAATTTCGTATGTTCTTATCTGTCTACGTTTGAAATAAAACTAATTTTATTTAACACAACGCTTGCAAAACAAACCTTATATTCGCATAAATCTAAGTAAATTGGTTATTTGGCGCTCTTTTTTTATAAAACCTCAAATAATGATTATATTTCTAATGGCGTAGCTTTTTCGACCCCCTAAGTTTTCGCAGTAAATCCCTCTCTCTCTCTCACTTTCTCGCTCTCTCTGTACATATATGTAGCTTTATATCTCACTTGTGGTAAATAAAAGCTTTTTAGAATTCTTGCAAATAATGTTCTGCTTGTTCATTGTGAACGTTCCGATGATAGATCAGTACAATTTTAAGAGTTCACGTTCAAGTTTGTGTACAACAAAAAATTAGGTTGTTTTCAAAAAAGTTCTTAACTTTAGTTAAAACAAACCAGAAAATACCGAAAATCACACATTGTTAGACTTTAAACATGCATCCATATCATATTATCTGTTCAGCCTAACACAATTTTATAATAAATATTTACACAAAGCAGTGTGTGTGTGGGTGTGTGTGTTTGCCGCCAGTGCCACTATAAACATACATTTTTTCATTCAAACTTGAACGTACTCTACTCTTTAATTTATTGTAAACAAATATGTGTATATGTATGTTTTTCGCCTAAATATATTATGATTTACATAGTCATCATTGTAATGATAATAATAATAACATTGTTATTAGTTTTTTTTACATATGTGTATATATTGTCACCTAAAATGTTAATGGTCGCAACAATAAAAAATATACTGAACTGAACTACACCCCTCCACAAAATTTTAGAACATCGAGGTTTTATTAACGAAATTCAAGGGGCCGTAACAACAAGTATAATTAGAAAAGGCCTAAAAATTTAATTATTTGTTGCAAAAAATACAAATGCAGATATAACATTAACAATTTTTATTTAATTTTTCTTTACAAATAAAACCGTTTCTTTAAATTTTAATTATTAACCTTTAATTGTATTCGCCATTTTCTGCTTCTTTAAAAAAGCGAAAATTATTGTTACGTCCCTTAGCATTTTAGTTAACGATATGTACATAACCATCATCTTATCACAATCTTGCCCTTAACAACCAACCTATCGATTATGTAGTTAACGTGTTAACATAAACTCTACAATTAGCCATGTTTATAGGAACACATAGCACATGTTTTTGCTAACATAATTTGTATTGTACTCGTATGTATGCATTACACTTCATTAACATTTTTTTTTTAATAGTGGAGACCTTTTGGCGCTTATGGCATCCAGTAGGCAAAACTGTTAACATTGAGCGAAATAATAGCGTCAACCTTTGTAAACATATTTACACAATAAACAAATTTCTGTGGGACAAAAAAATATTTACAACAAATCGAAATATTTTTGTATAAAATTTGGATCATTGACATTGCTATATGTAGGTAGCACCTTTACTTTTTTCTTTGGTGTTTTGGTTAATTTAATTTTAAATATTAAAATATTATTTTAAATATTTTTAAATATTAAAACATTACTTTAAATTAAGGTTAAAAATTATTGGCTAATTAAAGTAGCTCTTAATTGCTTTACAAAAAAGAAGCTTAATCCTCCATTTAAGCTTTTGTTGGAATCCCGCTTTAATATATGTATGTACATATTTAACAATTTAACAATGCATTGTGCAGTTGATGAATTTCTGAAACTTTTACTTTTTTCAAATATTTATGTCATCTTTCGATTGTTGCAATTGTTAACAGTTAATTGTTAACTGGGGAATGCTTGAGATGTCTTTATTTACATTGAGTACATACATGTCCTTTAGTACTTGTACGTGCATGTTAGTAAGTAGAGATAATATATTATAATGGATTATTCGTATTATCAAGTGTTAGGAAAATAAACAAATAATTTAAGAAATTTGATATTATTTATAAATTTCTTTACAATGACCTAACAATGCAATTTATTTTTTAAACAAAATAACACAATAGATTGTGTAACAAAATATTTAAAATCTATATATCGTCGTTCGTAAATTATTGTGTTCTATATGATTTTTTTTTTTTTTGGTTAATCCCTGTTAAAGTTCAGTTGCTAATTACAAAAAACTGAATCGAAAAAAATTGATGTGACCACCCTACCAAGGAAAGTAATATAGTTTGTGTTTTTCTGTACAAAAAATTTCGTCTTTGAAAACGCTTCTTTGTTAGTAATGTGAGAAGTCGGGCTAAAAATGGGTGGGATCAAATATACATGTAAATACATATCAAGATATATCTAGAGCAGTGCTTCTCAAACTTTTTCATATTGCTGCTCCCTAAATTCCGAAACAAAAGTTTCATCAATCAATTCTTCTTGAGCTACCCAAGAAATATGATCATATTTCAATATTTTAGCAAATGGCATCCTTATCCAGTCGTATTTTCGTTCCTCGTTCATGTTTGTGAAATATTTTGCAAAAAATCTTTTAGATTCATCAAAATGATTCAGTATTGTTTTTTTAATTGAATTTGATATTGATATTTCATTGGAGCAAACAAACTCATTCAGACATGGGAACATTTCCATATTTCCTTCGTTAATAGAGTTTGACCATGAACAAAGTTTTTGTTGAAAAGCAATAAGTTTTGTATTCAAAACTAAAATATTGGTTTCTTTTCCCTGCAGAGAAAGATTTAATTCATTTATTTTAGCAAAAAAATCTGCTAAATATGATGCTAAACACATCCAACTTTCATCACTAAAGTGCGTAGCAAGATCTGGTTTTTTATCTAAAAGAAATAATCGTAACTCATCTTTAAGTTCTAAAATTCTATTTAAAACTTTTCCACGTGAAAGCCACCTTACTTCAGTATGATATAACAAAACCTCATGCACTGATCCCATCTCCTTACATAAAATATTAAACAATCTCGAGTTTACAGCACGATTTTTTACAAAATTAACAATAGTTGTAATGTCACTCAAAATTTCACTGAGTTCGGAACACATTCGTCGAAAAACTAAATGTTCTCTGTGTATTACGCAGTGAATATGTTGCGCATCTGGTGATACTTTTTGTACTTCTGCTTTGAATCCAGAAATTCTCCCAGTCATCGCTGCTGCACCATCTGTACACACTCCTACACATTTTGACCATTCAAGTTTATTCTCTGAAAAGAACTCATCTACTTTTACAAAAATATCAATACCTCTTGTTGAAGTTAATAGCTCCCGACAAAAAAGTAAATCGTCATGAATTTGGAAGTTATACTGATATCTTACAAAAACCATTAACTGCGCGTAATTTGTTATATCAGTAGATTCATCAATTTGTATCGCGAAGAAGTTGCTCTATTTAATACGAGATATTAATTGGGTTTTAATATTATATCCCATGCTATCAATTCTTCTTTTCATAGTATCGTTTGAGATAGGAATAGACTTCAACGGATTAGCAATTTTTTCACTGTATATAGTTTCACAAATTTTAATTGCTGCTGGTAATATAAGATCTTCTCCTATCGTATAAGGTTTTTTGTTTTTTGCAATTAATAGGGCAACTTCGAAAGATGCTTTTAGCAGGTCATCATTAAGTTTTGTATATTTTGTAAGAGAACCAGTTTGTTCCTTTTTATCTGCTGCCTTTATTTGAAAAAATTCGAGTGGCTTACTTTGATGTTATGGGTGCAAAATAGTTAAATGACGCAGTAGTTTTCCTGGCCTCATACTATCGTTTGTTAGTTGGGTGAAACAAATTACACACATAGGTCTTTATTGATTATTAAATGTTGACGAAATAAATCCATATTTCAAATTATCAGAATTATACATATTTACGATTTTTCAATTGAGGTGTATTATCTGTGGCGATTTTTCTCTTATTGTCAGTTGTTAATCTCGATGTTGAAGTAGAAGTTCCTGGTAAAGATGATAATTCTACTGGTTCTTGTAGATGTTCAGATGTAAGTTCTATTAATTCATGTACACTTTTATAATTTTCTCGCTCTTTAGGTATTTTTATTAGCCACTTATCCATTTTTAAACCCGTACTAAAATCGTTAAAATTTTAAGAAAATAATAGTTAAATTTATCACCTAATTAAAAGAAATAATAATAATTACCTTGAATATAGAAAGAAATATAATTATTTTATAATATTTAATTATATTTTTTTTTTGCTTTAATATATTCACTTTTTTAACTTTTTTAATATTACATAAAAAAAAACTACAAAAATCATCAATGTTGAAAGCACATCACTAAATGAAGATAAAATTTAAAAATGTGCTTCTTTTTGCAAACTAACTAAGCCTACTGCGGAAATAAATTTTTCAATTTAATACAATTCTAGGAAGTTAAAAAATATGCTTCTGTGTAGCTAAGCCTACTACGAAATCTAATTTTATAAAATTTAACAAAGTTTAAATTTTAACTTCTGTGTAACTAAGCCTACTGTGAAATTTAATTTGAAAAAATTTTACGATTTTAAATTTAGGAATACACCATTTTCAAAGAAATTTATGAAATAAAAAAAAAAATATTTTAAAGACTAAATACATAAATGTAGAAATACTTAAATGTTTTGCGGCTCCTTTAAAAGAGTTCTACGGCCGCGGCTCACAGTTTGAGAAGCACTGATCTAGAGTACTATGATGGCCAGAGTCTTGAATCTTTCTGCACGTCAATTGGTTGTTAATGTGAGTAGTCGTACCAAAAATGGGCGGGATTGGATTAATGGACGTTGTACCTCCCATACAAAAAATATTATCTGGAGTGCTATAAGCCCGACAGTCTTGAAACCAGGTGTGAGTTCACGAACGATGAGTATGAGAAGTTATGTGAAAAATGGGCGGGATCAAACCAGTACCATACATGGTAAATACTTATCATCATAATTAATAACAAACATATTCACTAGTATAATATATAAATGGGATATTATGGATTAAAAAAATAGTTTTGTCTTCCAGACTAGTAAATTTCATATTGAAAGCAGATATTTACAAATGGCGTTGTTGGCCCTTTTTTAATGTTTTGTTTAGGAACTGCCTCATTTGGGCGTTCTGCATAATAATACAAGTTTTTTAAACGAATATTAAATACGAATATTGAATTCTTACTAGAAGATTCGTCATAATTTTTTTCAATCCATTCTTTTTTTTTCATCTCAAAAATCGATGTTAAGTCAAAACCTGAAACATCATTTTTTCCAACAAATGAAAATGATTACATTTTAACGCTATAACTGTCAAAATCTTTATTTTAACGACAGGGGTTTCGAAATATTTTTGCAAATAGAAATTTGCCCATTAATATAATATTTTAAGACCAAAATTATTTTAAGTTGCCAAGTGAAAACAACGAAAGGCTGCCTCATCGCACCCTTGCCTGTTTAATGTAACCTCTAAAAATACTTTTCGAAAATCATTTTATGTTAACATCAAATTAATCAACTACTACCAAAAATTATTAAAAAAAAATTTTTTTTTTACTATTTTTTCCACTCACACTGAATTTTTCTACAAAAATATTCAAAGCATATTAAAAAATCATGATATTCAAAGATAGAAATGAATAAAGATAGACTTAAAAACATTTTTTGTAAAGTATTGAGTGAATTTAGCATTGCTACTTCTAATCAATTTAATCATGCTCGTATAAACAAATTATATTAGACCGCGTTTGTACATAAAATCTAAGCCACTGACAGCTTCCTAACGAATTCAAACCAAACTTAACCCCTATTTTTGCTTAAACCTTATCACTAGAAACTGTCGTCTAATTTGTTTATTTTTTTTATTTTTGTTAAATTCTTTATGGCAACCAACAGCCATAAA
This sequence comes from Cordilura impudica, assembly GCA_963682025.1. NCBI lineage: Eukaryota > Metazoa > Arthropoda > Insecta > Diptera > Scathophagidae > Cordilura > Cordilura impudica. The sequence continues at coordinate 305,824,689 of OY821518.1, forward strand.
CCAGATAAGAGCCATAAACAAATAAATTGATAAGCGTCATTTTATTTTTTTAAATTAAGGAACATTTTAACAAAAACTTCGCAATCAATATTTGACCAAAACTTAATCTGTATTATGTATTATTAACGCCTAGATAATTGACAGTGAAAACATATACAACAATAATAATAATTAATAGAAACTAGTTAAAGTTGGTGTTAATTGATTTTTATTATTAAGTATTTAAATATCTCAATATTATTCATATCAAGTCATTATTTTAAATAAATTGTGCTAAAACACAACGTGAAATTGAGAATGTGTTAAATTGTTGTTTAAATTGTTTGTAAATTCAACAAAAACAACAGACTACTTGTAGATACAATACGTTTATGAATGTGAACTTGAGATCCTAAAAATGAGGGTGCGCCTTTGACATGACGATCTCGATTTCAGATACTGAATACGATGAATACGAATAAAATATTTATAGCCTGACGATTTTCTCGAATTACTCGTTTTCTAAAGCGGTGTGGCGAATGATGACGACATACATATTTCCATAGACTTGATAAGTAATCGTAGTTTTCTTTTTCACTCAACAGTGCATTTCAATTGAATAGTTGTGCAGTGAAACAATAATAATGACATACATAGTGTTTATCAAAATTATCAATAGCAATATCGTTATAATTTAAATATTTCATTACTACTGGCAGATGCTTTTTAATGATTCATTTAAAAACAGACATTTCTGATGCATATAATGCTTCCAGTAATAAAAATTAATTAGATTTTAACTGAACCAATGGAAAAGTTTTAAATACTATTTCAGCTACTTCTTTCTATGTGAGACATTAGAAGATTAATGTTTAATACTTTTGTTTTGGTCAAATGTATTTTTTTTTTTTTTTGCAATATTTGAAAACAAATATTGAGGTGCATTTATTTATTTATAAAACGAAAACTTATTCAAGTATAAGCACTATGATTACATCATAGTTCGGGAAAATAAGTAATTAATATCTTCTTAAACCAGAACAACCCGACCCGAGAAAGAAAACTCAACAAATTTGGGAAATTTTTTCTTTACTTCTCAACATATTCTCCTTTTAGCTCGACACATTTTTTCCAACGATATTCAGTAAGAATACCCATCAACCGCAGACTACACCTCTTCATTGTTCCCAAATCTTTTAGAATCGAGCCATTTCTTCAAGTTTGGAAATAGAAAATAATTCAAGGGAGCTAAATCTAGTGAACAAGGTGCGTAATGAAGCAATTTAAATTTTAATTCATGGATTTTGGCCGTAGTGGATGTGTGAACTGGTGTATTGTCTTCATGAAACAATACTTTCTTTTACGTCAAATGCGACCTTGTTCCTTAAATTCATCACTTAAACGCTGTAACAAGTTAGCGCAGCATACTCGCCGTTCATTTTTTACTTTTTGAAGATAATCAATAAAAACTACTCCAAACGCATCCCAAAAAACAGATGCGATATTTTTGAAGATCGAACTGTTTTCGCCTTCTTTGGAAACGATTCTCCCATTTCAGTCCACTATTTTGACTGTTCCTCTGTCTTAGATATGAAATGGTGGACTCATGTCTTAGCCGTGGTTAGGAATCGACGGTAAAACATCGCCAAACACTCTATTGAAATATCTTCACGTTTCTGTTCCATTTTGAGCAAAAGATGTCCCATCTTGATGGTTTAAAAACAAAACAGCAATTACCCAACGTGGCGCTTTGAAACTTAAAACTTATGTTTTATAAGGTTGCCACTTTTCACCAAAGTAATTTTTTTTAAACTACTGCTGCCATCTATACGTCAGGTCGGGTTGTTCAGGGACCGCCCTCGTACTTATAAGCGACTAAGTGTAATCAATTCTTAAAATTGTTAAGAACACAAAAACCGTGTGTACTATTGTCATATTTAAGTAAAAACATTTTAATATTATTACCTTTTGCTTTATAATATAACTTCTCTGACACTTAAAATAAAAAAAAAAAACAAGTAAGAAATTATAGTCGGTCTAGACCGACTATACGATACCCTATACCATGGTTTAGAGACCCTATCTCTTCCGTCCAACTAATTCGACATAGAAAATAAGCATAAACCATATTTGAGTCGCATTGTCCTATAGGGTTTATTTTTGGAATACTGATTAATGGATAAATTAAACACATACAAACCCAATTTGATGAGATCTATATGATAATTTGAATCTTATGGCAATTTATGTCGATTTCATATGCGTCATTTGTATGGGGACTACGTCTGAACATGAATTTTACTAATTTCAATAGCATTCATCATATGGCTGATAAAAGCTTACATGCCAAATGTCATCAAAATATATTCATATTTGCGACCTGTAGTTTACATGGACACACAGACGGACGGACGGACGGACGGACGGACATCGCTAAATCGACTCAGAAAGTGATTCTGACTGAGAAAATGATTCTGAATCGATCGGTATAATATAAGAAGGATCTAGGTCAAATATTTTTGGTAGTTACAAACAGCAGCACAAAGTCATTATACCCAAACCACATAGTGGTATAGGGTATAAAAAAATGAAAATTAATGAAATAATTTCCAAACCCTAAAATAATACGTTTTTTTTTGAATTTGCGAATAAATATTTGTAGACATTTATTTTCCGATGGTTAAATAGATTAAATTTACAAAAGGTTTTCAGAAGTTCTTCTGTATTAGAGAAAATGTACAATAAAATAATTCAAGGGCAAATAAACACAACGAGAACTCGTTTGAAGTTCATTGTCACGCAGTTTATTATTTAAAATATTTTAATACTCGTAGCATTGTTAAGTTAAATAATACAAAAGATAAAAAGTAAATTGTATGCAAACCCTTCATACAAACAAATTTAAACAAATTAAATTTTCAGTGCCAAATTCAAAGACCTAATTTAGGGATTATTTAGATAAATTACTACAGGGGTTTTTAAAAGGAGATATGGTTCCATATAATTTCATTTTCGGAATTTTTGAAACATAATCAAAAGACGCTTAACCATTTTCAAGTAAACGAATCACTTTTTCAAACAATATCGTCTACTGAATCACCCTGTACCTGAGTTCAGGATTTATTTTGAAGAAGCAGGAATGTTTTTTTTTTTTTGTTTTTTTATATTAATAAAAATATATGTGGGCACACGTTTAAAAACAATACTATACAAAAACAAAAAAGGTGTATTTTTAAAATTTTTATTTATATATGTAATACAGACTCATACATATGTAACGTATTCAATTTTATATAAAAATACATAATTGAAATAATCACATTTTTTATATTCTAATTGCTTATGAATTGTATAGACATAAACGGTTTCTCAACAAGTATTTAAGATATAGAATTATATATGTAGTCATTAATTTATTATGTGGCCATTAATAAAGGCATGTGATCGGCATTTTAAAAACAATCCAAAAACAAAACTCTAATAACATTGATAAAATTTGCATAAAACCTGTTCAAACTAGACTTGTTAAGAAGTGTAATTAATTTAGTGTTTTGTTTTAAATATGTTATACTCAATATAATGTTCTGCATATACATACATATGTAGTTTCTATTCTTCAATTATTATGACTAGTGATAAGGATTTCAATGAAATCATATTATATGTACACATGACAGTGGAGCAGAATCAAACAATTTTTTAAATAAATCATCCATCGGCCAATCAGATTGTGTCAATGAAAGTTTCAAACAGCTGCGGAAAATATGAGTATTTTTTTAATTGGATTTTTTTTTTAAATTCTCTGGTTGAGGTTCCCCTCAGCTTTCCCCAGAAAATATTTACATTTACAGAGCTACTAATTTCATCCAAAGTATTAAGTGTTTAATATATAACCTAAATTTAACAAGGTTGCATTTCATACCTTGGATGCAATCAATTTAAACAATATTTGTACAAATAGTTGACAATAAGGCCGTTAAGAATTTTTTAAATGTTTCCAAATTGATAGCAAACTGCACATATATGTATATTTATATACTCGTACATACTCGTACGTATGACACTCATAATTAAAAGCTGGTTTTTGGCATACTTTAAACTGGCAATCGATGGGTTTCTCTGGTTTTAAGCAGTTCAATCAGTTTTGTGTTCATTTGAATCCAAGTCATGGAATATTTTAACATTTTGCAAAATAATTGCAACAACAAATATTTTTTTCGTTAATTTTTTACTGCATTAACGGCAATGATGTCATTTGAGAATTTAAAATCCTTTATTTGACGGATATGAAATATTTAAAGTTTTTCAAAAGTTTTGTGTTGACAAAATAAATCATATTAATTTTAAAAATTGTTTGTTTTTTTTTCCCAACAATTTCCATCATTTTCTTGTTAATAATATTCCACTTTATATGTGTTAACGCTTAATGTTTTCAAAAAAAAAAAAAAAGAAACTCAAGTGGGTTAATAAGTAATAAGTTGTGACGATTCCCTATCGGATTTGTCCTACTGTGTACAGATTACGGGAGTGATTTTTATCCGATTTTCATGTTTTTACTTTTGTTTGAAAGTTAGTAAAATTACCTTTAATATGAATTAAAGCGATGTTTTTCAATATGTATAATTTGGGGTATATTTGTATAATTGTGTTCATTCGAATCCAAGTCATGGAATATTTTAACATTTTGCAAAATAATTGAAACAATAAATACTTTTTTCGTCAATTTTTTACTGCATTAACGGCAATGACGTCATTTGAGAATTTAAAATCCTTTATTTGTCGGATATGAAATATTTAAAGTTTTTCAAAAGTTTTGTGTTGACAAAATAAATCATATTAATTTTAAAAATTGTTGGTTTTTTTTCCCAACAATTTCCATCATTTTCTTGTTAATAATATTCCACTTTATATGTGTTAACGCTTAATGTTTTCAAAAAGAAAAAAAAAAGAAACTCAAGTGGGTTAATAAGTAATAAGTTGTGACGATTCCCTATCGGATTTGTCCTACTGTGTACACGATTACGGAAGTGATTTTTATCCGATTTTCATGTTTTTACTTTTGTTTGAAAGTTAGTAAAATTACCTTTAATATGAATTAAAGCGATGTTTTTCAATATGTATAATTTGGGGTATATTTTCTGTGTTTTTTATACTATCTGTGGTCCATGTAAAGCTTGTAATCAAACTGCAGGTCGCAAATATGAATATATTTTGATGAAATTTGGTATATAAGCTTTTATCAGCCATGGGATGAACGCTATTGAAATTGGTGAGAATCGGTCCATGTTCAGACCTAGCCCCCATACAAATTACCCATATGAAATCGACATAAATTGCCATAAGATCCAAATTGTCATATAGATCTTACTCAAATTGGGTTTGTATGCGTTCATTACATCCACTAATAAGTAGTCCAAAAATGATCCCTTTGACCCCATATAGAGCTGCTTCCCGATCTTCACTTAAATCTATTAAAAAACAAAAATATTGCACTGATTCTTCTCAAATTTTGTTTGTACATATTTTTGCAAAATACAAGAGACTTTACCAAACATGATCAGGATCGGTCCATTTTTGGACCTAGTCCCTTTATAGATATAGCATCCGATATGAACTTTTTCATATCTGCAGCCAAAAAAATTAATAAAAATCCCACTCAAATTTGGTTTATGCTTATTTTCTATATCGAAGTAGTTGGACCGAAAGATAGGGTCTCTAAACCATGGTATAGGGTATCATATAGTCGGTCTAGACCGACTATAATTTTCTTACTTGTTGTTCTTGTATTTATCAGAAAATTATTATTGCGTTATTAGCGATTTACAAATGAAAATGTTGTCTTCAATTTGAAATGTATTGCAAATAAAGACCATAACATCATGAAACTTTTTAACAGATTATCAGCCCTGTTCTTGAAACGTTGTTATTTGAATAAGAGTGAATTTAAAATCACATGAAATTGGACTTTTGGGTTTCTTGAAACCACTTTTTTTATTTACTTAATGGAAACATATGTTTGAGTTAAGAACCATATGTTTGAGTTAAGAACATATGTTATCTAGAAACCGAGGTGCCCTATGGTTCTTTATTCAGTTTCACAAAAAACTTTTAAGTATTTTGTGCATGTTTTTTTCTTAAGTTTATAGAAAAAGTATAAAGAAAAATATTCTCTTTTAAAATAACAACTTATTTGTTCATTTAATTGTTTTTGTTCTTCAATTTCATTCAATTAAAAATGACTTTTCTATTTTTAAAAAGTAAGGCATCACCAAAAAATTTCGATATTCAAATAAATTGAATTTGACTGGCATCACTACTGTTTCGAACATATGCAAAAAAATATAAAATATGTGATGTATTTTCCATATGTAAATTCAGTTTTACGATCCATACGTAATTCCGTGTGTGTGTCAAAATTAGCGTTTTACATACGATTCATAATTTTTGCGTTCAAACGTACATATGTATTTCCGAATGACATAACCTCTAAATGTAAACAACAGCTGATTTAATTTGTGAATTTACAAAAATTTATTGTTTAAAATAAAGTTATATATTTTATATATTTTTTAATTGTTAATTAATATTAAACAATTTATTTTTCTTTCAATATTAATCTTTATAATTTACTCTTTTTTTCTTTCGCCACAAGCAGTGTTGTATTTTCATATGTTTGTCTTGCCAAAATAGAACCTGCTCTAATTGAAAAATTTACTTATGTCTTGCAAAATGTGTTGTACATAGAGAATGTTTGAAAGGGTTCACACTATGTGTACAAATTACACGTGCTAAGAAACTAAGAAAAACACAAGCAAAACACGTAGTGTGAACGCAGCTTTATAATTGAAAAAATTATAATGGAAAATAGATTGTGTAAATAAAAAGTTTTTATTATAGTTATAGAACAGCATCATCGCAAAAAGTGTGTTTTATTAACATCGACCACTTATTACGAGTTTTTTTTTTAAATCAGCGCAAAATATAGACGTTTTTAAAATCGTTTTTTTTTTTTAATAAAATTAATGTCTAATTTTTTAAAATAATGACAAGGTTCAATAAAAAACATGTTAGAGTTTAAATATCAATTAGTTTTTTTTTTATCTCTTAAGGCCTTTTCTATGTGAATTAAAACGAGAAAAAATATTCTTATTGAAATTAGAGAACAGCAAAAAACTCGTAGATTTAAGAATTTTTTCATTTACGAGTATTTTTTTGTGATAGTGGTTTCAAGAACAGGGGTGTATAAGTCTACACAAAATTATCTTTCGTTTGAGTGTAATCTCGTCGGAGTGTGTTTCAGATTATCTAACTGGCATTGCAAGGTTGTTAAAAATTATATTATATACATATATTTTTTCAGTTTTATCTTTATAAACATTGTTTCATTCTTTAAAAAATATACTTTTTAAAATTAATACATACGGTGTCATCATAGCGGTAAATTTACAAAGAAAAACAAAACTAACTCAATTTTTGGTGCTCGACGCATAATCGGACAAAGGAAAGCAACAATAATAAAAATGCCGAAAAAGAACAATTAATATTTTGTTTTCAAGAACGGCCTGAAAACGTTTTGGAATTGATTTTACCAAGTTTTGGCATACTCCAGGTTCTATGGAGTTCCATGCTTCCAGTAAAGCCTCCGTTAGCTGAAATTAGGGCCATTATTACAACTTCTCTTTAAAGTAAATGTTAGTTAAAGGTAACTTTAGCTAAAACTGATCAATAAAGTTACCTTTAACTTCTTTTCGTTATTACAACTTCCCAGTAAAATAAAATTAATATTTTTGATATTGCGGCAACACCAAAGGAAACACCGATTACTTTTGATCAAATGAATAGCTTGATAAAATACGTAGTGGCAACGTTCCTTTATTTGTTTGCAAGCAAACAATAGAATAAAAACTACAAACCTTTATTATTAGTTGCATAATTGTTGTAAATGTGTAATAAAACTTTTTAAAACATATACAAGCATATATTTAAGTATATGCAAATAAATTTATTTCCAAAACTAAATTTGTGTGAATTTATTCTTCATAGATCAGAAAATGTGGCAACATTACATACATAAATTTCACGTTAAAAGTTAAAGGCAACGATATTTTCCCTTTAGCTTATCAGTCACTTTTAGCTAAAAGTATAGTTGTAATAACGAAAAACTAATACTCTGTCCGCAAGTAATAATGGCCCTTAATGTGTTAAATTTTTTTTTTGGTATACTCTTCTAGCTAATTCTTTCCAAAGATGTTCAATTAAATTAAGGTCTGGGATTTGTGCTGGTGTTTCTAGAAGTTTAGGGCAGTTATGAATCAACGAACGCTTTGCCACACGTGAAGTGTGCTTGGGATCATTGTCTTGGTAAAAAGCAAAATAGTTCAAAATTCCCTTTGTTTTATTTCGCATAGCGCATAAAAGAGACTGATTAGCCGAAAGTAAAATACAAATTCCCATCAGCTTTACATTCTGTTTTAAAAAGGTTGATGAAGCTAAATTTGTCCATTTTACCACCAATAAAATGCTTTTCCATATTATTTATTCGTTTTACGCCACACAAGCATCTTTCACTGATGATAACTATCAATGAAAATGTATTTTAAAGATATGTTAACATAAAATTACCTTATTCCAAAAATCTTCTGGTTTAAACAAATATTCTGCAGCATATTTATTATTATTATTTTTTTGATTTATAAATGGATTTTTTCTATCAACTCTGCCAAGATAATTGTATTTATGCAATGTATTTCGAACAGTATTTAAGCGAACGTCTTTTCCACTGCTGCTTTTAAAGGATATTTTAAGATCTTTTACAGTTTTAAGATGATTTTGTTTGATTTCTTTTAATAAAGAACGCTCTTCTCGCTCTGATTATTTTTTTCCTTGACCTCCTCTGCTTTTATTAACTAACCTAAACTCATGTCGTGGACAGTCGATTTGCCTTTTCCAACCAATTCGGCAATTTCTCTCACTGATCTACGTTCAAAATTCAATTTAACTTTAAATTGTCTTATTTCCACAGTAGATTGTTTTCCATTTGGGGCCATTTCTAAAATAATTTCGTTCGAAACTAAAAATATCACAACTAAAAACTTATAAATAATTCTGACAAAAATAAAAACAAGTTTTGAAGTGCACGAAACTGTTTGCAATCCATTTTTTCTCAAACATTAAAAGCAGCATAATTTTTATAACGGTAACTTTTTTTCTAATTAATGGAACTAGCAGATTCCAGCCCTCGAAATTCGAGCGCAAATTCTAGGAAATTTTATTTTTTCATTAAATAAAGACCCTAAAAGTATGCTAATCAATTATAGCCAATTCACCAATCAACACAAAAAACAAACTAATTTTTATTAACAAATTAACAAATTTAATAAATACACACATAGCATTGCATAATTTTATGTATGTGTTAGTAGCAACTTTAAATGCAATTTACTCAAAATAAAGGGAAAAAACTTAAAAATTTGTAAATCTTCAAATCGGCTATAAAGAAATACCTTTCAAATAATATACGTTTGGTCAAAATCGGAATAAAACGGTAGAACAAAACATCAGTCACAAGAAATCGCCTAGCATATTAATATTATAGGCACTGTTACAGAACGCCCTGTTATAATCAGCTGGTGAAGCTGTGTTTATTACTATGTTCTATTTCATGTATTTCTGTATTTTGACATTTTGTTTGTAAACCGCGTTTTTGCATGCTTCTTTGAGTCTCTGGTATTTAACTTGTGTTATTTAGCGTCAGGTTTCATTTTCGTTGTAATTTTCAAAGAAGGAGGTGCAAAACTGCGGTATGTATTAACAACCTGAATTGTAAGCTTTATTAATATTCTATGTATTTTTAGAAATAAACATTGGTTCATTTTTGTACCTGTTCAACGCAAGACTCCTGTTTGACATTTTTTTTAGTTACAGCCGTAACAGGCCCTAATGAATAAACAGACAAAATTAGCAGTTGTCACGACATCCCTATGTGAGGCCACGTACTTTTCACCCCATGTAGTAAATATACTTTGATTAAATTTGATATATAATCTAATATCGGCCATAGGACGAACGCTATTGAAATTGATGAAAATCGGTGCATGTTCAGACTTATAATCCTTATATAAAATAACTCCTATGAAATCGACTTAAATTGCTATAAGATCCAAATTATCATATAGATCTATTGTCCAATTGAGATTTTGTGTTCTTATTACATTCATTAATTATAAGTCCAAAAATAAACCCAATAGCACAATTTTTAGTCATAGCCCCCATATAAAGCTGCTTCACTTAAACCTATCAAAAACAAAAATATTGCACAGATTTTTCACAAAATTGGTTTGTATAGTATATAAGTGGCTTTACCAAATATGGTCAGGATCGGTTCATTTTTCGACATAGTCCCCATATAAGTATAGCAGACGATATGAACTTTCTTAAAACTGCAGGCAAACCAATTAACTAAAGGTGCGTTCAGACTACGCAAATATTTGACCAAATAAACATAACCCCTAATTTTATGAAAGTTTTATTCAATCTTACATGATATATAAAAGACAAAATTAAGTTATGTTTTATTACATTAGTAATATTTAATATATTTAACTATATTCTATATCATATATTGTATAACTTAATGAAAATTATACAAGGAAAATTATACATTATTTAGGGGTTACGTTTATTTGGTCAAATATTTGCGTAGTCTGAACGCACCTTAAGTAGAAAAATTTTCATATAGAAACAATCTATTCAATTAAAACAAAACAATTATCACAATGTTCAATAAATCGCTGATGAAGGCTTAAATGCCAGAAACCGGTCCGATTAAGAATACAGTGCAGTTATGAATTTTTGAAATATATGCTTTCTTCTTCTTTACCACGCACCATTTAAACAAAATTAAAATTTGCATATTAATTACAGTAGTAATTGCAATATGTCTGAAAAATTACTATAAATCTAACAAAAAAAAAAAAAAAAAAATTAATAAAAAATCCACCAATTTGTGGACCCAAGACCAATTCTCTAAACGCATGGTATAGGATATCGCATAGTTGGTGTCTTACGCGTAAAAAATCAGAACTATAGTGGGCCAAATTATATATAATGTTTTTTTTTTCATCCCTTTATAAATATTAATATTATGTATTTCGAACTCTTATGTTTTTAAGGAAAAGAAAAATATTTTGATTATATTATATTATTTCTAGGATTTCCTTTAATGATATTAATAATACGCGAATCAATGCCACAATTCATATAGTTAAAAATATTATTTAAAACCGCGATTATAATTGTGATAGCGTTTTTACCTTGAATAACGATAGTATATCGATAGTGACTGTTTTATGCCGATTATACTACCGTTCTATCATCTACTTGTATTAGTATACTAGTATACTTATAGTATACTTATACTAGTACATAATGAATATCATTTAGGTGATATCGTTTCGATATATAACGATTTCGCTTGGTTTATTGGGGTAAGAAAACCCTTGTTGAATATAAGCCGCCTTCGATATGTTATAGCTACAAAGTAAAAATAAAATAATAAAACATAAATTTTATATGAAGAAATACATCTGTCATGTCCTACTTGTTGAAGTATTTAACAATTCATGATAAGTAATATATATTTACATAGAAAAATAACAAACAGATAATCTATTGTACAAGGACAATTGCTGTTATCAATAGAGAGTAATGAAAGACCGAATAAAAGCAAAAGTTGTGTAATCCAAAGAAAATTAATCTTTGATATAAAAGAATAGGCTGAATAATGAAGCAATTGAAAGTACTTAACACAAATCCATACATGTGTATAAATAAATGTGTTTTAATATGAATGTCCTTAGAGATATTTGTATTTTTAGTGAAAAATGCTTTAACAAATACAACATAGTTTATAATGAGTGATTTTATAGTAACAAATTACTCATTCACGAAATAAAACAATTAAAAACAAGTAAGAAAATTAAAGTCGGTCTAGCCCGACTATACGACACCCTATACCATGGCTAAGAGACCCTATCTCTTCGGTCCAACTAATTGGATATAGCAAATAAGCATAAACCAAATTTGAGTGGCATTTTTATTAATTTTGTTCGCTGCAGATATGAAAAAGTTCATATCGGATACTATATTTATATGGGGACTAGGTCGAAAAATGGACCGATCCTGACCATATTTGGTATAGTCACTTATACTTTGAAAAAATATAAACAAACTAAATTTGAGAAAAATCTGTGCAATATTTTTGTTTTTTTGATAGATTTAAGTGAAGATCGGGAAGCAGCTCTTTATGGGGCCTATGCTGAAGAATTTTAATATAGGGAGTAATTTTGAACTACTGATTAATGGATGTAATAAACATATACAAACCCAATTTGACTGAGATCTATATGATAATTTGGAACTTACGGCAATTTTTGTCGATATCATAGGGGTCATTTGTATGGGGGCTAGGTCTGAACATGGACCGATTCTCACCAGTTTCAACAGCGTTCATCCCATGGCCGATGGAAGCTTATATATCAAATTTCGTCAAAATATATTCATATTTGCGACCTGTAGTTTGATTACAAGCTTTACATGGACACACAGACGGACGGACGGACGGACATGGCTATTTCGATTCAAAAAGTGATTCAGAGTTGATCGGTATAATTAAAGATGGGTCAAGGACGAGTATTTTTGGTTGTTACAAACAGCAGCACAAAGTCATTATACCCAAACCACATAGTGATATAGGGTATAATGAATGTGTTTAACTGTGATCCAAGAAAACATATTAATCCAGATTAATTAAATTTGATCTTATTTAAATCAATTTATATGTAATATTTTTATGTATTTTATTCTAATTTTTGATAAAAGTTCCATACAATTGCAAATGTCACATGACATTACATATGAAGCGGGAATTAATAATATAATTCATAAAATAATATCTATTTTAAAAGACTGGACCACAAATTCTATTGCTTTTGTTATTGAATATTAAAATTATTATTTAAAAACTGCTACGAATGTTAAGACTATAAGAATTTTACATGATGAGTCAACAACAAAATCATAAATAACCTGTTTGCGCACAATTATGACAGATGTTATTGTATTTATTTATGGAACTAGTCCAAATATTTAATTGTACATTTAATAATAATTTTTAAAACATTTTCTCTTTACAACAAGTCTATCACTTTGATATTTCATAATCACTGAAATCGGCAGACACCTCTTGGAATAACGAAATGTTTTTAAAAGATCATAAAGGAAAAACAATATCAAAAATATCATAAGCACAATCAAAATAATGCCTATGTCGAAATAAATTTAAACAAATACAAAAATATCCCAGCAAAAACTAGGTAGTGATATGTTATAATTATTTGCATTACTTTATAATAACTTATCTTTCCTGTCTGTATTGTTTTAAAGTATGAAATAATATGTTTACTTGTAAATTATTTTAGAATATAAAATATTTACTTATTGCTAAAAATAAATAATTATTTAGTATGTTCACTTTCGTATTATATGGAATATGCCACGGCCTTTGTTCAATTTTATTGTCGAAATTATCGACACATTATAATACATGTTTAAGTGTATCGACGGCTATATGAATAACCAGTTACCTTTTTTAAGAATGTTGTAAGGGATGTTGTGTGTGAATAATCGCTTATTTGTCAGATCCTCGTAAGCGTGCATGTAACCACTTATTCATACTTTTTGTAAACGAGCGAGGTAAGTATGTATACTTTCTTTTTGTGCCCTCGCGTGTAATTATAATTATAATTATAAAATGCCTAACTATAATCAGTGAAGACTTTAGTTTCCATTATACACAATATTACGTGGTTATGGAAGTTTTTTGCTGGGATACATATGAAGACTTTGATTATGAAGGTCATGACAGACATTTCTCTTATCTGTTGAGAACATAAACAAATATTTTCACTGTCACTTAAATACAAGTTGTACGTCCATACATACATATATTTTAATGTGTAGTCAATTTTAATACTTTTGTTTAGTTAACGTATTTACTTTATTTAGATTTGCAATAAAATAGGAAGCAATGGCAACTGTCTGAGATATACAAACACGGAAAATAAATTAAGTAATAAATTTTAACTTTAACCGTTGTGCCGGGAATTTCGAAAATTTTATCTGAGTGCTCTTTTCAGACTTTTCAGGGCTCATTTCATGCCAATTATGTTTTATTTCAAGCCTGAATCTGATCTAAGCTATAACTAATAATATCTATTTCGATTGGCTGTCTGCCCGAAAGCACTATAGAATCGTTACGTTGTACTGTGGTTTCAAATCCAAATCGAGCAGGACAAAATTTAAAACAATTTAGAATAATTTTATGCTGAACTGAGCAGATCTTCTGATTGCATCACATCTATTATTAGTTCACGGTTCAACGTAGATTCCACATTAAATAGCTGATGTTGTAAATCGGTTTTGGATATACTTATAAATACCTCGAAATGAGGTCTCAAATAAAAAATTTACTGAAAATGTTTATCAATTTTACGAAACTGGCCAAAACTAAAGAACATCGGTGTCTGCCAAATGCCTATAATCAGTTCATATATTAACTATTAGATTTGCAATCAATGACTATATAAATTAATTTTCACAATTTGCTACAGCTACAGATTCTGTGATGATGCTGGTAAATGACGATGAAATATTGATATTTATTATGTTGTATTATTAAAAAAAAATATTTTCTTTTTTTTTTATTAACAGTTCGAAATTACCTAAAGAATTAAAATATAATATTAAGTAATTTAAAGTTTCAAAAGTTTAGTGATCTCTAAAGTAAATTTTTTCGTTACTTAAGAAATTTGCCAAAAACCAAATTTCGATGAGTTCCATTTCGGATATATAAAAATGTATTATTTTTTTTACTGTTATAAAGGGTGTTCCTAAATTTACGCAAGATTTGAATTTGCCACCATTGGTGTAGTTAGTAAAAATGGGGCATTACACGATAGAACAATGCATTTTCATTGTTGAACAATATTTCAAAAGTTTGGCGGTTATAGTTCGAAAATTGGATACAAAATATAATCGAAATATTCATCTAACTTCGTCAATTGTGATTGACACAAGAAGTGAAGCCCAATGGCCAGATACAGCGAAGAGAGTTAGTTCAATAGTTTATTGAACATCAACAAATGGTTGGTGATTTTTGGAACAAATTCATCCAAAGCGATGAAGCACATTTTTACCTTGATTAACGAAAAATTGTCAAAATTATCACATTTGGGTTTGAGAAAACTCACATGTGTTTGTCGGAAAACAAATGCATCAATAACGTGTCATTTATGCAAAATGGTTATCAAAATTTTCGAAAAGCGAGTGCGTATGTGCCTGCAAAGACGTTGAGGCCATTTGCTCAAAATTTTGTTCAATACATAACCCAAAACTGTGTACTTTAGGACAATATAACGAAAAACCCATGTTTTCTGGCATACATTTTGGGACACCCTTTATCAGAAAAGTAGCTATAACCGCAATTCGTTATAGCTTTACTTGGCTGTATGTCTAGAAAAAGTTTATCCACAATTTATAACCCAATATTTTTCAGACTCAGCGACATCAATAACAAATAATATGACAAAAAATAGTAATTTGGCCAAATAGATTTGAATTTAAACCACAGTGCATTGTTTAAATTGTGGAATTATACAAATTTATGTGTGTAGAATAAACAGTGTCATCCGCACACGCTTAAATGGACAACAGGCTACAATAGCAATTAAATGTATTTTAAGAACTATTTGCATGTGGGTGGGTGACAGCTATATTTTTACATTTCATTTATGTGAAAAGTATTAACAATCACCAAACAATTATGAATAATATATAAATAAGAATGTACTAAGGGAAAAAGAGCGTTAAATCCATTTTATCACAACGTGTTTTTTGCACAGCGGATTAGAGACCACAAATATTGGACATTTAAAAAACCGATTTTTAATTTTTTGTTTTAATACCCGGTTTCGAATAACCGGTTTTAGCGGTGTATTGTAAGTACTAAATTTTAATAAGAAAATTTGATTTTATAAAAGAATTTTTTACCAATAAATCTCTGGTATGTGTATAAAAATTATGATATTGAGTATAGTAGAGTTAACTAAAATAGTGGCGGACGTCCTTTATCCAAATTATTTTTGTTTTGAGTGAAAAATTACCTGTAAAACGGTGGTTATTTTTAATTCTCGTTCGATATTTAAAAAGGTATTTTGTATTTCTGCTTGCACTTATACGTGGAAATTTCGTAAATATCAAAGTAAATATTTTTATGGTCACACATATATATATAGTATATATCTGTGCTCACAAGCGGTAACCGCCTAAGTTGACTTAAGAAGGATTTGAATTATATATGCTATCATATTCTACCTACAATGCGTTATATTTACGTGAAATCCCCATTTCTCTAATACCTTTTTTTTTAAAGTTATTAATAATTATGTATACTGACCTAAGTCGTAATGAAAAACCCATTACATTTATGTAAAAAGTTATTTTTCTCGAGAACATGATGTTCGACTTGTGGCCACAGATATATGTATATATTAGGGCGGGTCGATTTATTTTTCGACAATTTCCATATGATTTCCGTATTCTATGGGTTATTCCATGAAAATTTGCCAAAGGAACCATACCTCTATCGTTAAAATCGAGTCCCCTACCTTTTGTTGGTAGATTTTTTCCCAAATTGACGTCCGTATGAAATATTACCTACACGTTCACATCCATAACTCAAAAACTATCGATCGGGTAGGCGCGTTGGAAAGGTGAGCTCATTTTGATCAATTTACAAAAAAAAATCTCCAACATTGGTCCAACGGTTCAAAAGTTACGGGCATTTTTGTCCGAATTTTGGAGCATTTTTCCATTTTTTTCATGATTTTGTCCAAGAATATTACTTTCATGGCCATTTTTTTGGCTCAATTTTTTTGACTTACGAAGCTTACGAACGGAATATACAAATATGATTGATTTAAATGACGATACCATTTTATTCGAACCACCGTTTACGCAAAGTTATTCGTATGAACATTTGGAGGGATATTTAAATTACGAAGTGCCACCGTTCGATGATCTACAAATTCCTTTACACATTCAAGGAACGGAAAGACATGTCCAATTGCTGGCTGCCACTGCTAAACGAGTTGCAGGAAAGAATGTAGAAGGCGCTATGGCGACGACATTAGAGAGCCGTACGAAAACACCCAGACTTGAAAGCAAACAAGACTTTCAGAAAAAATAATGTTTTTTTTTCACATTTTGTCTTTTACTACACTCAAATTGAATACTTTTTTTTTGATAATAGGTTGATAGATACTTTATTATCTCTTAATTTGAATTTTTGTACAAAAAAAAATAAAAAGGGAAAAAATCAAAAATTTGGTTGTATGTGTTATTTTGTTTTAGCAATATCGCATGAATTAATCAACCGAATTTGATAAATTTGGGCTTAAACTCTTCGTTTTGAATTGTAAATTGAATTAAATAATGGATTGAGCCAAAAAAAAAATGGCCATTAAAGTAATATTCTTGGACAAAATCATGAAAAAAATGGAAAAATGCTCCAAAATTTGGACAAAAATGCCCGTAACTTTTGAACCGTTGGACCAATGTTGGAGATTTTTTTTTTGTAAATTGATCAAAATGAGCTCACCTTTCCAACGCACCTACCCGATCGATAGTTTCTGAGTTATGGTTGTGAACGTGTAGGTAATATTTCATACGAACGTCAATTTGGGAAAAAATCTACCAACAAAAAGTAGGGGACTCGATTTTAACGATAGTGGTATGGTTCCTTCGGCAAATTTTCATGGAATAACCCATAGAATACGGAAATCATAGGGAAATTGGTGAATTTTTTCACTCCCTACCAATCGACCCGCCCTAGTATATATATATTGTTTAAATATGAGCATTTTAAAATTGGTTTGTACACATATTAACATATATTTCGTACGAGGAACCTTAGGTCATACCACGAAAGTTATGGTGGTTCAAAATTTTTAAATTTAAATAAAAAATTAATATTGTTGTTCGAATTTAACAAACTTAACGTTGATTAATGTTGCATGTTATTCAGAAGACTTGATGAGATTATCGTAAATAGCTTCAAAAGGACAGTGGTTCAAAATTAATATTTCTCAACATAATTTAGAAATATTTCAATTTTTGTTTTTGGAGCTATGACGAAGATTTTAACCATTTACATATATGTATACACCTTAAAAATGTATCAAACGCCGCAAATTTGCTAATCGCAAAAAGACGAGGAATTTAAAATTTCAAACATCAAATTCTTACATAACATTATTTATTATATTTAATATTTTTTTTTTGTAATATTTGTTCAAACTGTTTCGATGTATGATCGCTATGTATTTTACAGCAGAACTGTAGATACTTTGTCAAAAATCAAACTCAAAAGATTGATTATACATAGAGTGGCTCCATAAAATATTCGCTCACCAGTATTTTTCTTTAAGATTATTCCATAAAATGTTAATTTCTTATAATTACACGTTCTCTTTTATTATTATTATATATAATAATTCTATTAATCAAAACAAGTTACAAAAATTTGTATTTTCAAATTTATGAAAAAGAAATAAATTTAAAAGTAATCGATGTATTATTTTCTACTCCAAAAAGTATTCGCTAATTATGATTATAACACAAATATAAATTATAAAAAACTTCCAAAAGATAAAATTTTTTTTCAAAAATTGTAGAAGACATTTTTAATTTATATTATTAAGGTGGGAAGTACACAGCCCGCGTTTCGCAGGCAACGCTTTTTGAGCTTTCCAAAGGTTTTTGCGCTTTATACACGGCAAGTTATAAATTTTTTTTTCTTTCTCCGACTTGTATATATCACTGTGGTCAGGTATAATGACTTTCTGCTGATGTTTGTAACTACCAAAAATATTTGACCTAGACCCATCTTTTATTGTACCGATCGACTCAGAATCACTTTCTGAGAATCAGTTCACAGAAGAATCACTTTCTGCGTTGATTTAGCGATGTCCGCCCATCCGTCCGTCTGTCCGTTCGTCCGTCTGTGTATCCATGTAAACCTTGTAATCAAACTACAGGTCGCAAATATGAATATATTTTGGTGAAAGTTAGTATATAGAATTCTATCGGCCATAAGATGAACGCTATTGAAATTGTTCAGACCTAGGCCCCATACAAATGACCCCTATGAGATCCACTTAAATTGCCATAATATCCAAATTATCATATAGATACCGGGCAAATTGGGTTTGTGAATATTTATTACATCCATTTATCAGTAGTCCAAAAATAAACCCTCTTATCATAGCCCCCCATATGAAGCTGATTCCCGATCTTCACTTAAATATATTAAAACACAAATATATTGCACTGATATTTCTCCAATTGGGTTTGTAATGTTTTTGCAAAAAATAATAGACCTTACCAAATATAGTCGGGATCGGTCCATTTTTCGACCTAGTCCCCATATAAATATAGCATCCGATAGAACTGTTTGATATCCGAAGTCAACATAATTAATAAAAATGCTGCTCAAATTTGATTTATGCTTATTTTCTATATATAATTAGTTGGACCTAAGAGATAGGGTCTTTAAACACATGGTATAGGGTATCGCATAGTCGGTCCAGACCGACTATAATTTGCTTGCTTGTTTATTTTTTTTATTAGATTTTCATTCATATATTAAGAAATTTATTTCACTTTTATTGTATTTCACATTCAAAACTAAACAGCAACAGCTGTTTAGCTGTAATGATGCCTACAAGGCTTGAAAAAATTGTACCGCTCTCTCTGAAAATATACTACTTCAATTTTTTTGACAGTAGTCCAAAAAGCGTTGAAGTGTATAAAGCGTTGATTTATCGTTATTGCAAGTTCATCATGGGACGAATGCAACGTGAAACAACAGAGCATGAAAGAAAAATTATATTAAATCTTCATAAAGAAGAAAAATCTATCCCCGAAATAGCGAAAAGTGTGGAAAGATCTGACAGAAATTCATCCAGTAATAACTTTAAGAACAGGAAAAGATTTGGCAGGCCTAAGAAGTTAACTTGAAAGAAATATGAATTTTTACAAACAGAATCAAAAAAGTCATAGAAAAAGTGTTGTTAAATTGATCAATGAGGTCATTAGTCAGTTTGGAATGAATTTAGCTGTTAATGCGTGATACTGGTACCAATGAGTAGAGTGGCACAAATAAAACATTCATTAAAAAAAATCAGCAAAGAAAACGTAAACTGTTTACCACAACTTATAAAAAACAAAACACCTGATTTTTGGAATAAGCTAATATTCTCTAATGAGAGGACATTTATTATCTTTGAATAAGACGGACGCGACATAATGTGGAAGGTTTTGTTCTTGTATGGGACTGTATGAATTAATCATGGACCAGAAGGAAAAAAGACTTTAAAACTTTAAAAGAAAATAAAGAAAGTAGTGGAATACTGCGTGGAATACTAAAATCTAGGTACTTCATAATTGTACAAAATGGGTCGAAACACCGCCACAATCAGCAGATGTTCCACGTGTTGTCATAATTTAATCAAAAAAATTTTCTTTTTCTTTCGAAAAACAGTTATAATAATCTAACCCATAAAAACAAAGTTTTTATTAAAACTCTTTCTCTTTATGCATATGAGTTTTGAATCTCTCCTCGACTGTGCGTAACTTTGCGTGACTATTTAAAATTAATCTTTGGCCACAAAAAGTCTATGGACAAAGTTTCAGATCAATCGGATGATGGGAAGTGAGGTTTTAATCTCTCTGTGACTGTGCGTGACTAAGCGTGACTGTGCGTGACTATGTCAAAGTTAATGTTTTTTCACAGCAAGTCTATCGACCAAGTTTCAGATCGATCGGATAAGGGGAAAGTGGTTTTAAATCACTCCGTGACTGTGCGTGACTGTGCGTGACTATGTCGAAGTTAATGTTTTTTTACAGCAAGTGTATGGACCAAGTTTCAGATCGATCGTATAAGGAAAATGACATTAAGATCGCTCCGTGACTTTGCGTGACTACCCCAAATTTAATCTGTAGTCACAACAAGACTATTGGCCAAGTTTCAGATCAATTGGATAATAAGAAATGGGGTTGCCCCACGACACGCAGACAGACAGAGGGTATGAGGGTTTTTATTCATATTCATTATTATTAAAAAAAAAACTTAAAACTAATGAGCCAAATATTAAAAATATAGATGAGGGCGGTGCCAGAATAACCCGACCTGACAAAAAAAAACCCAACAAATTTTGGGAAAAATCTTTATTATTTCTCAATATAGTCTCGTTTTAGGTAGATACCTTTTTACCAGCGATATTCAATAGTTTCGATACCCTGTTCATAGTAAGCTATCTAGCTCATTAAAATAGCCATCAATCGCAGACTCCACCTCTTCACTGTTGGCCACCGAGTCATTTTTCACGTTTGGAAATAGAAAAAAAACCGGGGGGCTAAATTTAGCAAATAAGGTGCGTGATGAAGTAATTCTGACCTTAATTAATGGATTTTGGCCATCGTAGTGGTGGATGTGTGAACTGGTGCATTTTCTAGATGAAACCACAATTGGAAAAGGGTAAGATATTTTCGTCTTCTTTGCAATCTTAGTTTAAATTGAATCAAACCACTTTAGTTTATATTTTTCGACGAAAAAAGTAGAATTTGGATAGGCCAGATGGTTTTCGAGGCTATTGGCATGAAGTCACCGGAGGTTTGCTTGGAACTTTAAATAACACCTTGTCGGACGAAGAGCACAGACTACATACAACTCCTCTCGAAAAAAGTCTGGTAACATTTTTAGATGAAAACTGTGATACACAGTAGTGTTTTAAAAAGGATAATGCTCGAATCCATGTTAACCGAGACACAAAACAGTGGTTTTTAAAAACCATAACAGTTTTGGAGTGGCATCTTGATATAACCAACGTATAGAAGATATCGACAGTTTGAATCAGTTGCTAGTTTAATAACCACTCTTAAGGAAGCATGGCAAAAAATTGACCGAAACACGATTAAAAGTCTTATTGGAAGTATAGAAAAACGAATTGAAGATGTTTACAAGAAGTGAGGAGAGTGTATAGATAGAGATATAGTAAAAAAAATCAGGAAGGTTTTAACTGTCTTTTCTCTTACTCATTATAAATCATTCAACGTATTTATTTCAATAATAATTTATACATATTTTACATAAGAACTAGTTTAAACTAAATAAAAGTAATAATAATTTCCGATTACGACTTATATATATATATAATTTAAATTAGTTGTTTAACTTAGGCAACAACCTTTAGAATCAACAGTTGTTTGTAATTTTATTAAATATTTTGTTTTGTTTAACACATAGAACGTGTTCGTGTTAACAAATACGCGTAGAACCATCGAATTTTTATTTTAAATAAACTTTCTACATCGACTATGGTCACCTTACAAGCAGTTTTTGTATAAGTGTGTTTAAACTTAAGTTTTATAAAAGTGAAACGTCGTATTTAAAATAGTATTAATTCATAAATATTATAAATTTAAACACAAAATTCTAAACAAACAGAAAAAATTTTAAATTTCTTAATTTTTTAAAAGGATTGTAGGTTTTTTTTTTTTAAATAAATATTAAAACGTTCTTTACATGCATACACGATAAATAAAAAATGTTATATGTAAAACAAACACCGAGCCAAAATGAATGTCAGACAAAACGTGTGACATAAAAGTCAATATATTTACAAATGTATGAGGGTGGTGAGAAAGTAAACAGCCTTGAATAGAGATGACAAAAGTATTTTTTGATTTAAAAATACTATTTTGATAAAAATTTCGCGATGCTCTGTCATTTATAAAAATTTTGACAGCTGTCCGAGGTGAACAACTTAAGTGTTTTTTTTTTTGCAAAACTTGTATATAGAACAGTAATAAAATATTTATTTTTGAACAATAAAACGAACTATAAAAAAAAGTGATTTTTTTTTTTAAATTTCTGTTCAATAAATATTGGTCCGAGATATGGCAATGACTGATCGGTGAGAATATGGCCATCGCAATTGCACGGTTAAATAATTATTTGCAAATCCATTTCGGATATGATACAGCTTTGCGCATGATAGGTGCCGCGATTAATCACAATTGATCATAAACAAATACGTTTGTTCAACAAAAAGTAATTTTTCGTCAAGATAATGCTCAGATACAGACATGAGTCCAATTTACATGAAGTATTCTCCAGCATTCTCCATATAAAAAATGGCAATGATGAAGTGAATTGTCGGAGAGAACCGGTTGAATGAAGTGTACCTAGCAATAAGAAGATTATTTTGAAAAATAAAATGGATTTAGTAAAAAAAAAGTGTTTCTTTCTTTTCAAGGCCGGATACTTTTCATACCACCCTCGTATCAACTTTAAATAACCCAACGCTCATAACTGGGTAAATGCAGTTATGTATTTGTATGAGTAGATAGAACGATAGCTGTTATACCAAAATTAAACAGTTTATAATAATTTACAAATAACGGGCAACGCTTTACAATTCCAAAATGAATTGTTTAAAAATGATTTGGTCTCAAATTTGCACGTTTCTTACCTGTTGCTTCATTTTTGATTATATTGTACATTGTATATTTTATACTCTCTCATAATGTATTAATTTTTTACTTATATCTTATACTTTTATAATTTAAACTAAATTATTTTTTATATATTTGTTGTTTCTTAAAAGTATTGTAACTGCTACAACTAAATTGATTGTATCGTTATAAGATCGCATACTGTAATTAAAAAGATTTATATCTTGTTGTATGTGATAGCCGCATTTAATAAATAAATAAATAACAAAATTTTTAAGGATTTAAAATCTATAGGATATTTAAAACAATTAAATAAATATTAAAGTAAACTTATTCCATGCATTTCAGTTAGATAAAAGAGAAACGGGCATAGTCGTAATCGTAATTTTTTGTTAGTCTTATTGGAGCATATCAAAAAAGTGATTGACAATCTTAAAAATGTCGGTCATCTACTCGAATCATCATCAAGATTAATTTCGAAATTTTATGAATAAATTTTTATTCAAGAACTATTGTGTGACAACTGCTATTTTGTTAAACTCATCTGTAGGCATACATATATAACTTGTATATTATTTTGTTTAAAACAATTTATTACGCTAAAAATAACTCGAATTCGTATTATACAGAGAACATCAAGTTAGCACACCATTTTGTGTCACAAGTATATTTCATATTGACAATATATGTATGTATTTTAATAATATCAGACTCCTTTTATGAATTTTTCTAAATAATTTCAAGATAATCCCTTTTTTCGTACACCGTTAGGATGTGTGTTGCTTATTATGATAGTTGTTGCCCAAGTAAGCAACTTAATAAAACACTTAACTTAAATTTAATTAACAATAACAACATCAAACCACAATTGATTAAAAATTCTATCATCTATATAACATTTGAAAGTACATACATATACATTTATGAATATTTAAAGCAAATTTAATATAAAGGTGGGTGTATGCTATAGGCAATAATAAAAATAATTATATTGTCGACAAAAACATTTTATTATAATATTTCTAACAAAAAAAAAAAAAAAAAAAAAAAACAAGTTTTTTTATCAAGGCTGTGTAACAATTGGGAAGATATTCAGTAGTAAAACAGAGTTTTGTAATGCTTAATAATATGAAAAACGAATCTTTTATATTTAAGGGTATAATTTTAACCGATTTCGAAAGTCGATCATGACACAATGGGTTATATACATATATATAAATGAAGGAAAGTACAGAATAGTTATAAGCATTTGTGAAAAGGGGCAAAAGATCTATGGGTCGTAGTGCCGGCCAACGGCACTGAAGGTTTCGAAAATAATTAAATACAAAATATTTATATAAAAGTCTTGTTGCTTAATTTGATATTTATAAGCTTATCTTTAACAACAACGCAATTTTGGAGAAACTATATTTGGTCAGTTGTTACTTATCTGAAATATATTTATGGTACTTACATATGTATGTATATAAAGATAAAAACAAGTAAGAACCTTTTATTCGGTCTAGACCGACTACATGATATCCTATACTATGCGTTTAGAGAAACGGTCCAACAAAGTCCAACTAATTGGATATAGAAAGTAAGCATAAACCAAATTTGAGTGGCATTGCAGATATAAAAAAGTTAATATCGGATGCTGTATATATTTATATGGGGACTAGATCATAAAATGAACAGATCCTGGTAAAGTCAGTTATATTTTTTCAAAACCAAATTTGAGAAAAATCTGTGTTTTTTGACATATTCAAGTGAAGGTCGGGAAGAAGCTTTATATGGGGACTATGACTAAGAATTGTTCTACATGGTTCATTTTCGGACTACTGATTAATGGGTGTAATAAACATACACAAAATCAAATTTCAGATCTATATAATTTGGATCTTACAACAATTTAAGTTGATTTGATAAGGGTAATTTTTAACGGAACTGGCTCTGAACATGGACCAGTTTTCACCAATTTCAATACCATTCGCATATGGCCAGTAAAAGATTATATACCAATTGTATCAAAATATACTCATGGACACAGAGACGGACGGACGGACACCGCTAAAACTCTTCACAAAGCAATTCTAAATCGATGGGCATAAAAGAGGGCGGCTCTAGGTCAAATATTGTACAAACATTAGCACAAACTCATTATACCGTTTCACATAGTGGTATAGAGTATAAATATGAAACAATTATTATGTTTTTGTCGTTATTAAGTTAGTAGCTATGAGTTTTTAGTCAGTACATTTACCTAACATTTATCTAAATATCCATTTGTTTAAAGGGAATACTTCCCTGTACATTTTTTTCACTCTAGTAGAATTAAGCATTAATAAAATAATTTTTATTTATAATACACAAATAAATAAATGTAAAGAGCACTTGTTGATATGGAGAGAATAAAAAGAAACATGTGAATTCGTTTTGTTTTTTTAAGCGCACATATTTAAACAGCATGTGCATAGTGTGGGCCGCCATTAAAAATTTTTGATTAAAAGACATGACAGTGCAAAATGCCGAGTTTAGGAAAGTCTTTTTTTGTTTTATATTGCAAACAGTTAAACGAAATTTACTTTGACAACATCTACAACTTTTAAAATTCGGCTCACCTTAATTTCCAGTATTGCCACTAGTAAAATCATTTTTCAATATAAAAATATCTGGAATAATATACTAATATCTCTAAGGACATTTTGGACATTTTATAAACAGTTAGGTAAAAAACAATGATATGTAGAATAAAGGCTTCTGTATCAAACACAATAAAATTTTTAAAGTTTTTCCGGCCATGTTTTTAATATTATTAGGGGAATTGTCTTAGTTCTCAAAATTTAGATACTCAAAGAAGGCTAGTAGAGTAAGTATTCGTTAATATTTTTCTTAGTGTGAACTTTAAAAGCACTTTTCTCGAAATTTTGTATATAGCTTATATTACACAAATTATATTTTGCGTATTTATTAAATTTTTGACAATAATTTGTATAGGAAAATAAAAAAATTAAAAATTCGGCCATGTAATTAACTTTTTGTTTTTCTTTCTTATGATTAGAAACTTATTAAAGTGACTGCTGTGGCAACCGAAAATTTGTTTTTTTAAAAGCATCCAATAACAAATAGAATGCCCTTGAAATATATACTTCAATTGAAAAAAATTTATAAAATATGCTAATGCTAAAGGTACATATATCAGTATTTGACCGTTTCGATTCTTGCAATATATTTTCATAACATTTATAATAAATAAAATTTTCATTTCATGCAGACTTAACTCATCTTGATTCAAGTTATTATCCAGAAAGTGGCAACAATGGTCATTTTATATATTGTTGTTGTATATAAACAAATTACACATTTTTTTTGGCATGCAAATGCAATTTCTTCTTTTATATTTTTAATAATTTAGAGCGCATTGACAATTGTTGTATATTTTGTTTGTATATATTTTTCTTTTTTTGTTTAAATGCGCAAAATATAAAAATAATAAAAAGTAATATAATAAATGAATATTTTTACTCGTGTTTTCATTGTCACACTTTGATCTTTTCACTTAAATAGAGCAAGAATAGTAGAGAGAACGACAGAGTTGGAGGAAGAAAATGAATGACATTTGTAAATTAAGAGTAAACACTTTTCACTACACAAAAAAATATATAAAATTTTTAAATTATCTATCACTTTTAGTGATTTTTTTTTTGCTATTTACCATAATATTTTTTTTATAGAAATAACAAACAAATTTAAAATTTGCTTAGAGATAAATAATTATAGTTGATAGAAATAAACAATTAATATTACAAAAACGTTTATTCAATATTTACAAAGCACTCAAAAATGATTACTTGTTTTGAAAACAAAATATTACTACTAAAATAATAATGCTGAAATTGTGTGTAAATTATTTAATTTTTAAAACTTAAAATAAAAACATTCATAATTTTTCGTGTATAAATAAAACGTACCACTTTTTTATTTCAAACAAACAAAAAAAAAAAACTATAAATGTTTAAAATATACGCTGATTTTTTTTAAATATATTATATCTTCTTCGTCAGCGATATATTTATTTATTTTAATAAACGCGGTATATGTTGTCAAATGGCCGCAGCAAGTGATACTGATTTATTTAAATATGATTATTCGTTATTTCGTTTTTGTGTTTTTTTTTTAACGAGTGTTTACACAAAAATGTTTCATTCAAAAATTTCCCACAAAAATGATCGGTCTTTTAGTGATGCTCGCAAAAATAATACTAAAAAAGCACGATCTCTTTCGTAGATAAGAAACACTAACACCGCCTATTCATAGAAACATAAAAATCACACGTGTATCACCGTAACATCAACTTTGCGCCTTAAATTTTTGTTTAGAACTGAAAAAAGTTTCCAAAGTGAATAAACAGTAAACATTCCGATATAACATTGTTGTTGTTAATTTTTTAACAGAAGCTCCACAAGCAAACCGTAACAAAACACAAACTCAATCAGCTAGGGGAGGACTTATATCAAATAAGCTCACACTTATACTATTATCACTGAAAAAAAAAATATACTTCTCATCGTTGACGAGCTTTGAGTATTTTCTCTGCACGTTTTGTGTGTAAAATATTTTTTTTTTTAAATTTCACCCCGTATGTTAAGCAACTCATTAGAAACTTTTATACTTGACCAATAGCTTTTTTTCTCACTTTGATTAACAAAATTATTTGTGGGGAACTTTGACGGTTTTTATTAATTGTTAGATTACCTTATACAGATGTAAATAATATCATCAAGTTAATATTGCTGTGGTCCGAGAGTGTGCCTATATTTATATTCTAACCTAACCTTAGTAATAGTAAACGGCTTCAGACATATTTTTTATACTTCAGCAATAAGGTGGGTTTTGCGATTTAGCTTCTGACATCTTTAATCTTTATGATCAAAAATAATATCGAATTGTTGGCTAAGGAATTGATTTTTTTTCTTGATTTTATTTTATTATAATTTTTCGTTGTTTTTAAGTTATAAAAATAAAAGAGAACATTGAGGGATATGAATTGAGTTATAATATTTCACAATAAATTCTTAATTAAATAAATAAATGCTAAACAAGTTAGAGTTTTAACTTGACATTCATGTCCGCAAATTCAACGAATAGAGCTTTATCACTACAATTTACTCAGCTGGTAATTCATACGAAATTTTACTTGCACTATTATATATCCATTGGTTGAAGTTAGGGGCATAAGCCGGCTGTATGACCTGCCCAATGTCTCGAAGTCAGGATAATTAATAAGCAAAATACTTTAAAAAGTGTTTTAAAAATGCCATGTTATTCCATTAAAAAAATGTTTTTCTTAATTTAAAACATATCGCAACAAATATTCCGTCACCAATGAAGATCGACAGATCCGGTCTATTTAATTGTATTGAGAAATTAACATTTGTTTGAATGTACAATAAACATTTTAGAACTTTGAACATTTGGCATGTACTCATATGCATATATTAAGCATATTCAAATTGTTACGGCCACCTGTTGCTGGATTTAACCGAACTATCACAACAACAGATTATTATCACAAAAATCACATTTTGTTTAACACACAGAACAACATTGATGTTTAAATCATCTTATATACTCATATCACTAGTTGACTGATTACATGCTGGTGGGAATACAGTCTAAAATGATATTTGCACTTTGACGAACAAAAGAGCTTTTTGATTTAATCACTCTATGAGGTACATAAATTGTGTATGCCATATGATTTGATTGTGGCGTAATTACGACTATCAACTGATGGAAATTTTAAAAGGGGTTTGCAAATTATCATTTTATTAACAGGGGGATATAAGGTGTCAATGTTACAACACGGAAATGCATAACATCCTAAAATAAAATATCTACTCACTCGTATAAACATATGTATGTGTTCCAATTTAAATTGCTCTAGTTAGTTTGTATTTAAAAAACACATATTGAAAGTTTAAATTATATTTTTTTTAACTCAAATTGATTGTTCTACAAAATTTGTTAATTAAAAAAGTGTGTGATCAATGATCATAAGTAAATACATTTGAATACCTCCTTTTTATATTTGAATATCTCATTGATAGCGGAAGAAGATAAGTGAAGAAGTAAGCTAATTTTATTTAGTATATGTCTTTTTTTTAGTACCACGAGTCCTTAACGGGTTAATAAATAACAAAATTATATTAATTATAACTTTAAACTATTTAACATGGGGTTTTCATGCGTTTTGAGAATGGGTTTTAGGTCCAACTAATTAGATACCGAAAATAAGCATAACCCAAATGTGAGTGGCGTTATTATTTTTTTTGCTTGCAGGTATAAACAATTTCATATCAGATGAAGGTCGAAAAATGAACCCAACCATATTTGCTAGTCATTTATTTTTAGTGAAGATCGGGAAGCGGCTTCATATGGGGGCTATGACTAAGTATTGTTCTGCAAGGTTTATCTTTGGACTACCGATTAATAAACACACTTAAAGCAAATATGGCAATTAAGTTGATCTCATAGGCTTCATTTGTATGGGGATATGCACCGAATTTCACTAATTTCACTAGCGTTCGTGTTATGGTCGAAAGATTGTATCTCAACTTTCATCAAAATAAATTCATAATTGCGACCTGAATTTATATGGACATATAGACGGACGGAGGACATCATTAAATCAAGAAGTGATTCTGATTCGATCGGTATAATAAAATATTTTTGGTTGACCACATAGTGGTATAGGGTATAAACATGTAGCTCAAAAAGGAATAACAAATGCACCGTTATATTTCTATGGCCATCATGGATATATTTTCTTTCTCAACATTAACCCATTAGATCCCATCATGGATATATTTTCTTTCTGATCATTAACCCATTAGATCCCAACCATCTTTAAAACAAAAAAAAATCACATATCTTTTTGTAATATTCATCTTAGTAGGAGGACTCAAATAATAATAAAATAACAAAAAAATAATAAAATAAAGTTTTTAGAAAGTGTTTTATAGCCTGTACTCAAATTAGTAAAATGGGACAAAAGTTGATACATTAAGCTAACTTTAAATACATATGCTTATCAAAAACCACTTTTCACAATTTCTTAATATTTTTATACCCTATACCACTCTGTGGTTTGGGTATAATGACTTTGTGCTGCTGTTTGTAACTACCAAAAATATTTGACCTAGACCCATCTTTTATTATACCGATCGACTTAGAATCACTTTCTGAGTCGATTTAGCGATGTCCGTCCGTCCGTCCGTCCGTCTGTGTGTCCATGTAAACCTTGTAATCAAACTACAGGTAGCAAATATGAATATAAGATTTTATCGTCTATAGAATGAACGCTATTGAAATTGGTGAAATTCGGTCCATGTTCAGACCTAGTCCCCATACAAATGACCCCTATGAAATCGACTTAAATGCCATAAGATCCAAATTAGCACATAGCTCTCGGTCAAATTGGGTTTGTGTGTGTTTATTACATCTATTTATCGTTTGTCCAACAATAAACCCCATTTGGCAATTCTTTGTCATAGCCCCCGTATAAAGCTGCTTCCCGATTTTCACTTAAATCTATCAAAAAACAAAAATATTTCATAGATTTTTCTCAAATTTGGTTTGTATATATTTTTTCAAAATATAAGTAACTTTACCAAATATGGACAGGATTGGTCCGTTTTTCGACCTAGTCCCCATATATATGTATATAGCAACCGATATGAACTTTGTCATATCTGCGGCCAAAATAATTAATAACAATGCCACTCAAAATTGGTTATGCTTATTTTCTATATCCAATTAGTTGAACTGAAGAGATAGGGTCTCTAAACCATGGTATAGGGTATCGTATAGTCGGTCTTAACCGACTATAATTTTCTCACTTGTTTTTTTTTTTTTGATATTTAAACATAGCTATGTTAAATTTGCTTTTCACTGCAATTTGACACTAAACGATTAATATTAAAATAAAAATAAATTGTTTAATATTAATTAACAATTATAACTTAACTCACTTAAAATAGTTTTTGATGATTTAAATGGGTATTTTTGTACAATTTATACAATGTGACGGTCTGCCCTTTCATCTGTCTTTCGTGATGCTCGTCAAAAATGCAATGTTTTTACAGATTTTGTTGTTTTATAATTTTTAATAAGCCAAGATATTTTATATTTATTAATATTATGCTTTTTACCTAGGTCTATTTGACTCTTTCCATTCAAAAATCCTTAATTATTTAATTTTTTAAGTTTTCGGAGTACTTATCACGAGCCATACGATTTGATTTAAATATGATCAATTTCAGAATGCAACTAGCTGTCAGTCAACATAAATTGAATTAAATTAAATTAAATTAAAACAGAATGCAAAAATAAGCCATTAAACTTGAAAGTAGAGACAATGCAATATGTTCTTGCTTAAAGTTGCTTTTGCTTTGTCCAACTGAAAAAAAAAAAAAATTATAACGGATCCTTTAGTTTATAATTTTAGTTTTGTCTTTTAATTTGAAATGTTATAAAGAGTAAAAAATGATAAAGGAGATTTTGGAAATACAACAATATCATGCTTAAAAATACAATAAAGGTTAATAGTGATTTTGGTTAATTTCGTTCTGACCAACACTGTATGTAAAAAACACGTCGTGTGATATCACCTTAAGATAAATTTTACGAAAAGAAATGCGATTTGTTTCTTTTAAAGATGGTTTGGATCTAATGGGTTAATGCAGCACAGTATTTTGTTCACTAAATTGTATATTCAAACAACAAGTCTTTCGAACAATCTACCCTTAAAAATACAAATACAATTAAAATAAAATGATGTGTTAAAAAATTGTGTCCTAAAACTGTTATAATTGTTATATATTCTATTTTCATTTTGTTTCTTTTACATCTTGTTTTAATCTCTTTTTAGATTATGGACTCTTGTAATAGTAATAATATCAAAATTTGTATTTGTAAATCAATTAATCAATTTATAGTATTGTCAAATATCTAGTACTGTTGTGCTAGAATTAAGAAAATTATAATAAAAAAATAATATAAATAAATTGATTAAAAGTGAGCAACCGATTATTCGAAAATAGCCTACGATATTACATATCGACATCGTTATTTTACTTGGTATAATGATTATAAAAAAAAACAATAGTTTGAATTCTAATTCGTTACATTATAAATAACAAAGCTTTAAATTTTAAACGAAAAAGTTGTAATAATAACTAATTAGCTCATTTTCTAAAATAAATTGAAAATTTTGTATGTCAGAAGCTAATTTTATAAATTTGCAGAAAATTTTAAACGCTCAATGTTTCAAAGATGCGTCTCTTAAAAGGAGCTTATGAATTTTGAAATTTATCTTAATTTTTTTTCATTTAAATTTCCCTTTTTCGTTTATTGTGAACACTTACGTTGCCATACTACATGAAATATGTTGTACAAGTATAAATAGTTTATGAATAGGTTTATGTCTTTACTTAAATTTCTTGGTGGTGGATTTCATTAGAAGTGCTGCCAATAAAAATGTAACACTTTTATGGATAAAATTCATCAGATTTGTTTAAATATTATAAAAAATTATGAACACGACATTATTGTATATTGTATAGATATTATTGTATGTTTATCTATTTAGACAACTGGGATAGGAAGTGTTCTTTTAATTTTTACTGTTATCTACTACAAACGGTAATTCAAATTGTTGGATAAACATTCGAAAATGTTTAATAATCTTCATAAAACGATGAAGGTGATTTATTATGTTTGTAATTACATATAAAGGGATATGAGGGACATGAAAAGTAGACTTTGAAAAAAATGTTTTAAAAAATAAAAATTTTTCTATACTCAAATAAGATTGTATATAACTTACGTTTTATAAAATGATTCTATCATTGTCTGTAGAGTTTATAAATATAACAAATATAACACAATCACTACAGCTTTACCGATTGTATTTCAGAAAACATCAATTGATTTTCAGAAAGTATCATTTGTATATCAGAAAACCAATTAATTTTCATAACGAACACCGTGGATATAAAAATTATTAAAAATTTATTTTAATATTTCAATCAAACATTTTATATCAATATGTGAATCAAATGAAAGAGGGCAATCTTTAGAAATTTGTTGTTTTCATTTTTCAGGATGGAAAACTCTAAATAATGTCCTTTGAAAATTTTATTCTTTCATATCCATGAGAATTTCTAATATATTTTTCTAAAAAATGTCTTTCTTTATGTTTTAATTATTTCAATTGTCGATTTCTGAAAAATGAAAATTTTGAGTTGAGTCACTTTTGAACTATGTGTGTGATATGTTATTTGTTATTAATAAAATTTTTTTTTTTTATTCTGAAAACATTTTAATTAAATTTTTTAATTAGTTTTAATTTCTTTTTGTTACATGAATTGTTCTTTTCTGTTTTTAACTATAATAAAAGTAAAATATTTTTTCAATGTTCTGACGATTGTTTTAAAAACTGATCTGAAATTTATTAGAAAAGTTAACAAGAATAAGACATTTTAGTATATATATTTTTTTAAATTTTCGTGCGAATAACTTAAAATTAAAAAAGTTTTTATTAAAAGGGATCGTCCTCTTTAATTTGATAATCATATTGACATATGGATGGAAATATTTAAATTAATTTTTAGAAATTGGTATATCCCTAAAACTTTTAAGTCGTTTAAAAAGGAGAAAAGATCAAAATAGAAATCTGAGTACACGCTTTTTCAAATTTATATGGTCTTGTTCAAGTCCAACAAGTACTGTTGCACGGTGTAATCAATTGTATTTCAGAACACATAAATTCGTTTTCGGAAATAATTAATCGTATTTCAGAAAACATCTGAAATTGATTTTTAGAAAGTATGAAATGTATTTCAAAAAGTATCACCTGAATTTCAGAAAATATCAATTGAATTTCAGAAAAATAGTCAGAACGCTATACAAAAACATATTGTTT
This sequence comes from Cordilura impudica, assembly GCA_963682025.1. Lineage (NCBI taxonomy): Eukaryota > Metazoa > Arthropoda > Insecta > Diptera > Scathophagidae > Cordilura > Cordilura impudica. The sequence continues at coordinate 305,859,268 of OY821518.1, forward strand.
AAGTATTACACTGTATTTGTAACATTTCTTGTAAACTTTATTCCCAATTCATGTTATAGTTATACCCTTATTATACCTATCGACTCAGAATCACTTTCTGAGTCGATTTAGCGATGTCCGTCCGTCCGTCTGTCTGTATGTCCATGCAAACCTTGTAATCAAACTACAGGTCGCAAATATGATGAAATTTAGTATATGAGCTTTTATCGGCCATAGGATGAACGCTGTTGAAATTGGTGAAAATTGGTTAATGTTAAGATCGATAAATGTTAATGACCACTATGAGATCGACTTAAATTGCCATAATATCCAAATTATCATATAGATCCCGGTAAAATTGGGTTTGTGTATGTTTATTACATCTATTTATCAGTAGTCAAATAATTGATCCCATAGGACAATTCTCACTCATTGCCCCCATATAAAGCTGCTTACTAATCTTCACTTAAATCGATCAAAAACCAAAAATATTGCACAAATTTTTTTTATATCCTATACCACATAGTAGTGGCTGTTTGTAACTACCAAAAATATTTGACCTAGACCCATCTTTTATTATACCGATCGAATCAGAATCACTATCTGATTCGATTTAACGATGTCCGTCCGTCCGTCCGTCTGTGTGTCCATGTAAAGCTTGTAATCAAACTGCAGGTCGCAACTATGAATATATTTTGATGAAATTTGGTATATAAGCCTTTATCATTCGTAGAATGAACTATTGAAATTGATGAGAATCGGTCTATGTTCAGACCTAGCCCCCATACAAATGACCCCTATGAAATCAACATAAATTGCCATAAGATCCAAATTATCATATAAATCTTAGTCAAATTGGGTTTGTATGTGTTTATTACATCCATTAATCAGTAGTCCAAAAATGATCCCTATGGGATAACTCTTAGTCATAGGCCCCATATAGAGCTGCTTCCCGATCTTCACTTAAATCTATCAAAAAACAAATATATTGCACGGATTCTTTTCAAATTTTGTTTTTATATATTTTTGCAAAAAACAAGACTTTACCAAACATGGTCTGGATCGGTCCATTTTTGGGCATAGTCCTCATATAGATATAGCATCCGATATGAACTTTTTCATATCTGCAGCCAAAAAAAATTAATAAAAATCCCACTCAAATTTGGTTTATGCTTATTTTCTATATCCAGTTATTTGGGCCTGAGAGATAGGGTCTCTAAACGCATGGTATAGGGTATCGTATAGTCGATCTAGACCGACTATAATTTTCTAACTTGTTTGTATAACTTTTTGCAATGTTTTTGCAAAAAATTAGTGACCTTATCAAACATGATCAGGATTGGTCCATTTTTCGATTTAGTCCCCATATAAATATAGCATCCGATATGAACTTTTTCATAGCCGAAAGCAACAAAATTAATAATGCCACTCAAATTTGGTTTATGCTTATTTTCTATATCTAATTAGTTGGACCTAAGATATAGGGTCTCTAAACGCATGGTATAGGGTATCGTATAATCGGTCTAGATTGACAAACATTTTTTAACATCACTCTCGGAAATCATATCAATTTTTCGGTATTGTAGGGTAAAAATCTTTTGGATTCTGAAACTCAATTGACATTTTCTGGAATACATTTGATTATTTTTGAAATATATTTGATAAATTTTGAATATATATTTCATAGTTTTGGAAAATCAATTGATGTTTCCCGAAATACAATTGCTGCTTTCTGAAAAGCAATTGATGTTTTCTGAAATACAATTGGAATTGGTGTAGTTGCAAATGTTGATCCCGTTTGGCATCCCTAATACACTACATATTATTTCGTTTTTAAATAAAAAGTAAATAACTATTTTAACTATTCGGCTTTATTTTTACCACTATTGTGAAACATAAAAAAATAACTTAAAAGTATAAAAAAATTTTAAAATAATTTACTCGCACGAGCGCATCTCAAGTATCAACCCCTAGAATAATATCAACACAGAATTTGATAAAGGAAAACGCACCGTTACCTGCATTTAAAGGCCATCAAAATAAGTTTAGCGTTAATGAGGTCTTGTTAATGACAACATATATTTGTGTTTGTTACTGGACAAATCGATGAATGACGTTTTTCTTCTGATTTTTTCAAGTGTTACTAATTGTGGTTTTGGAAAAACTAAAAACAAATTCACGCCATTATGCGATATTTGACATTGTTCAAGAAGAACAATTGAATGAGAATTTCATTAGTTGACATGCTAACACCTTTTATCGTTGAAGTTTTTTTTTATATAATTTTTTCCTTTTGACCTTTTTTTATGTTATTGACGATCCACATTTGAAAAGAAAAGAATGTCATGTCAACATCGAGTATCGGCAATCAAATGTCAATGAGATTTGCAATCAGTAAGTAGCTATTGTAACAGTGTTATCGGTAGATCTAAACATTCTAATCGTTTCAAGCTCTATTAGAAAATATAAGTAATTATGAAGTTTTATAGAAATTAAATTTTATATAAATAGAAGCGAAAACTGTAGCAAGCTAATATCTGTGGTTTTCTGGAACAACCGCGTATGTCCATTTTTGTCAGTTTTGAGTTAACGATGCCAAAAATAATTTTTAACGCTCTTTCGATGTGTTTAATTTTTTAACAAAAAATATTGACCATTTCTGAGTTTTTTCTTTAAATAACGACGTAACTTAAATGTTGCAGCACTAACGACGTATGTCAACCTACGTTTGATCGCTGACAAATTATTTTCTCAGAAAACGACACATATCGACATAGGTTGTTATTAATGAAAAAATATTCAAAATAATTTTGGATTATTTTTCAGTTTATAACCACTTATAAAAACTGTTGTGTTTATTTCTGTTATTTGTTGTCATTATTATTCTTGATACGTTGTTATATTCTCAACCTAAGTCCCGTTAACTTTCTGTTGACGAAAAAAAAAATCAATTTTTCAAGCAACAACAACTTATGTCTAAATGTGTAGTTGCACTGGTGGTTTTCTTTTTCAAAGAAAACGACATTTGTCGACATAAGTTGTTTTTCTGCACATACTTTGAGTGTAATTTACGTATTGTTTTTTTCGTCCTTCTCTAGGATCTATTCCTCTTAAGATTTTTGACTCAAAATTTTTTATAAAGTATTTATTGCCCATATCTACAGGGCTGTTAAATAAAAGGTCCTAAAAACTTTATATCGAGCCCATAATTTCAAATATAACGTTTTTTGGCTCTCCTGAACATTTTGATTTGATGACATACGCGGTTATTCTAGAAAACCACAGATATATTGAATAGTAGGATCAGTTTATCAGCTAAAAATTCTTAAGAATTGAAATAAAAGTATATTTCCGAACTTTTGCATTATCAAAATTTTAAATGTACTACTGTATTCAAATGAAAATATGACTTTAGTTATAAAATAAAGAATCAATTCCATCGTCTTCAAAGTAATCCTCCTTCGCTGGTATGCTTACTCGTACTAGAATAGCCCAGCACTCGAAATTCGAGTGCAAATTCTAGGAAATATTATTATACCCTATACCACTATGTGGTTTGGGTATAATGACTTTGTGCTGCTGTTTGTAACAACCAAAAATATTTGACCTACACCCATCTTTAATTATACCGATCGAATCAGAATCACTATCTGATTCGATTTAACGATGTCCGTCCGTCCGTGAGAATCGGTCCATGTTCAGACCTAGCCCTCATACAAATGACCCCTATGAAATCAACATATATTGCCATAAGATCCAAATTATCATACAAATCTTAGTCAAATTGGGTTTGTATGTATATATTACATCCTTTAATCAGTAGACCAAAAAAGATCCCTATTGGACAACTCTTAGTCATAGGCCCCATATAGAGCTGCTTCCCGATCTTCACTTAAATCTATCAAAAAACAAAAATATTGCACTGATTCTTCTCAAATTTTGTTTGAATATATTTTTGCAAAATACAAGAGAATTTACCAAACATGGTCAGGATCGGTCCATTTTTGGGCCTAGCTCCCATATAGATATAGCATCCGATATGAACTTTTTCATATCTGCAGCCGAAAAAATTAATAACAATCCCACTCAAATTTGGTTTATGCTTATTTTCTATATCCAGTTAGTTGGACCTGAGAGATAGGGTCTCTAAACGCATGTTATAGGATATCGTATAGTCGGTGTAGACCGACTATAATTTTCTTACTTGTTTTTTCATTAAATTTTTGTCTTCCAACGTTTTTTTTAATTTATATATATAAAAAATTTATGAATATTTAAATGAGCCTAAAGGTATGTTAATCAATTTTAGCAATTCACAATTCAACACAGAGCGTCTGATATATAATTTAAATCATTCGCATTAACAGGGCGTAACGAATTACTATAAATATTTTATTTTATTTAATTTAATATATTTTTATATTCTCCTCCATATGAACTGTAACTATGCTAATTTTCACACTCCTCCGTGCCCGCATATTGCTTAAAAAGGGAAGTAAAAATTTACCTTCATGTATTAATATATAGATGTCGTTTTTTCCAATTCTGCTCCTCGAATTTCGTTATGGCTTTAAAGCGCGCAGCGGTTCGATTTTTTTTGTGTTTATTGAATAGGTAGAAGTGACACGGTGCCAAATTACCGCATTCGTTAACGAAATTTTTCGATCGAAATTATTGTTTTATTTTCCAAAATAAAATACTAAGAATAATTTTACTCTGTCATAGTTAGCGAATTATGGCCCCTAGTTAAGACTAAAAATTAAACGAGGACTGATGTTTGTTCGTCTTTTCTAAAATAATAAAACAAAATATGGAATTTCGATTGATTTTACTCGAATGCGGTGGTTGTGGAAATGTGGTGACTTGCCTCGAAGTTTGTGCGAAATGGTCTCGAATAACCAATGCAGTGTGAGACTCTGTATTATCATGACACAAAAACCAAAAGTTGTCTGCCCATAATACTTGCTTCTTTTTTTTTAAGAGCTTCAGGTAAGTAACGCATAACACTAAAATAATGATCTTGATTTTTGAATGACGTTGGCGTGATCATCCTGTCTTACTTTAACTTTCGTATGATATTCCCTTGAATGTTGATTGTTTCCAAGCCAAATGCATAGATTCATTTATTACGTTCTAATAATCAGAAAGTATTTTTCAAAGATTTTAATTGGACGTTCATTAAAAAAAAAAACAATAGTCTTTCTGCAATCAATAGAGATTTGTCGTTTTTGAGACTCAAAATTATTTTTAAAATGGTGTTGACTGATGCTTCTCAAATGACAATAGTATCAGCATGATCTCTAATTCTCTCATTTCCTTGATTATTCATAAGTTGAGGTTTTTCTCCTCCCGGGCACTTTTTATCTTTAACTTTTTCTCTGCCTTCTTGGAACTGTTTATGCCGCATTTAAACATTTTTAACGTTTTTGCAGTAGAAATTTCATTCACTAAACAAAATTTAATGCAACTTTTTTATTCAACAAAATCGGACATTGTTAAATTTCGAAATCTAGCACAGATGTTAAAACAGTACTACTAACCTGAAAGAAATTATTTGAGTTAAAGTTAAACAACGTGTTAAATATATCAGACAATATTAAATTGGACAAAGGATGCTACAAAATTAATAAATAATTGCCTTAAATACAAACAACAATTTAACGAGTTCCGAATGTATTATGCTGTCCCGCCTAAGATTGGGGAAATAGGTTTTTAATCCAAAGGACTACTATGAAACAACCGATCCGACGAAATGTATCAATTCTGATGTAGTTCTTTCCATATCTCATATGCCAACTGGTCGATTGTACAAACTGTAACAACATACAAAAGCTCAGAAAATATCTACAGCATATATTCATTTCAATTAATGTAAATATCTCTCCTAAACGATTGTTTTAGTAATACGAGCGCTTATGGTCTGTTACCGGCGCACAGTGGCTCAGGATCGTTTTTCGTTGGCCAAAAATCTGTTTTAATATAATTGAGATATTTTAGTATTTTTTTTTTATTGGAGAGACAATTCCTTGAACTTTTTTTCTAATTTCAAATTAAAATCGGTTAAGCAGTTAGTGAGGAATTCAAGGTCAAAGTTAAACTTTTTCTTTTTTACAATTTAGTATAAAAATTTGGTTTTTTCTGGATAAATAAACCTTTTAAAAATACCTGGTATATTTTTTTGAACAGATTTCCCACTTTACAAATATCTCATAAAAATATTTTGTACGGAATTTTTTCAAAACTTTTTTTTATAAGCAACATTAAAAGTGACTTATAATTATTTTTCATTTAGTTGGAATATTACTTCCAAATATTCGATATTTAATTCTGTATTATTTCTTTCCAGTAGCAGACTCATCACTTTTTCATCAGCACAAATGTTCTACTTTCCATTGGTTTCGAATGCTAGAGGTGAATCGATTGGATGTCGCCAATCTTTATTTGGAACATTTCTTGCCATTTTCTGAATAATGAAGTATTTTATGAATTGTTGTAGACATATTTTTCCATGGTTATTTGGTTGTGTATATTCTTTCACAATCACCAAATTTTGTAACTTCAATTTGTTGACTGAAATAAGGTTTACATCAACACCCGTTTCGGAGTCTGAAAGAAACCTTCTTTCTGTATGTTTTCCCATCATTCGTACTACATCCTTGTTTTAGTTGATCTATAAACATTCCACATTTCAAATATTCATGTTTCTTTTTTAAACTTCTTGTTGGTGTCATTGTTTCATATTGATCCTGTAGGTTCGAAATCCAAATCATAGTTAATTTTCAGTATGCGCTCCATAAATCGTGTTCTTATTTTTAGCGGTGACAATGCAAATTCAAATGCATCAATATTTTCTAGTGATTTTTCCCGTACTTGGTTTAATTGGCTTGATGCAGTTTGGCAAATAGTGTAACTATCACTGCTAGCACTAAATGTTAGTTTACTTCAATTGCTTGCCCCGCCAATCTCTAATTCCAATGGCTGTAGTGTTGCAATTTGGGCTTTGCTATTACGGACTTACTTTTTAATGGTATAATGAGTTTTTAAATTTAAATTCAAATTTGATTGGTCTGCAGGAATTCGTAAAAGATGGTTTTCCAAATTCTTTTTCAATCGAAATGATACATATGTGAGGAGTTTGTGAGGAGTGATATTTATTTTTGATCAAATTTTTGACTGCCTTAGTTCTAATATGTTTGCTTTTAAACGACGATAAAATTTTTGCAATCAATGACAACAAAAACTATAGGTTTTAGCCAATGAACTCAATTCTTGAGACATACATAAAAATACGTCCTATGCTCGTTATTTTATAACTGGAGAACCACTCAACCGATTTACAAACCAATTCTTTCACTGATGGTTTAAAAAAAAAACATCGAAAGATGTCTACGCATATGCATTTTACGCACACTTTTTTGATGTTCTCACTTTAAAAAATTTATATTTTTTGCATTTCTTTTCAGGAAAATGTCAATCCTTTCTAGAAGATTTCATTTTTAATACAAATACGTAAATTTATTATATTGAATTCTCCAGCAACGCAAGCAGGGTTACTCTAGTATTTTATAAATTTATTTATAAAATATTTTGCAAATAAATAGATAATGTTCGTTGGAGTTACAAACAATAAATTTTTTTCTGCAGTAGTCAATATAAAACAAATAAGAAAATTATAGTCGGTTTAGACCGCCTATACGATACCCTATACCATGCGTTTAGAGACCCTATCTCTTAGGTCCAACTAATTGGATATAGAAAATAAGCATAAACCAAATTTGAGCGGCATTTTTTTTGGCTGCAGGGACTAGGTCGAAAAATGGACCGATCCTGAACATATTTTGTAAAGTCCCTTATATTTTGAAAAAATATATACAAACCAAATTTGAAAAAATCTGTGCAATATTTTTGTTTTTTGATAGATTTAAGTGAAAATCAATCGGGAAGCAGCTCTATATGGGGCCTATGACTAAGGGATTAATTTTTCATTACTGATTAATGGATATAATAAACAAATACAAACCCAATTTGACTAAGATCTATATCGGCAATTTATGTCGATTTCATAGGGGTCATTTGTATGGGGACTAGGTCTGAACATAAACCGATTTTCACCAATTTCAATAGCGTTAATGCTATGGTCAATAGAAGCTTAAATACCAAATTGCGACCTGTAGTTTGATTACAAGGTTTGCATGGACACACAGACAGACGAACGTACGGACATCGCCAAATCGAAAGTGATTCTGGGTCGATCGGTGTAATAAAAGATGGGTCTAGGTCAAATATTTTAGTAACAAACATCAGCGCAACGGCAATGTACCACAACCACATAGTGGTATAGGGTATAAATAAGTCCTAGTTCGTATTTTATAACTCGAGAACCACTAAACCGATTTAGAAACCAAATACATGCGTTGGAAACGTTTATTTCACTTTCACTTTCACTTTTTAACTTTTCATCCACTTCTACGCAGCTTTTACATTCATACCTCACAAATCGGACTCAATCTGTATACGTTAATAATTCGACCTCAAGACCTGTAACACTCACGAGAGACGTACCTTAAGGATCGATTCTGTGTCCACTTCTTTTTTCCGTCTATGCCAATGATTTGCCACAACAACTATCTCACTGCAAAATACATATGTATGCGGACGACGTTCAGCTGTATCTGAGTAGTCCAGTAAGCTCCATAGAAGAAAATGTTGAAAAGCTAAACTATGACCTTAATAAAATACATTTTTGGGCCACTGCAAATGGACTTTGTCTCAACCCGCATAAATCAAAATGTTTGATTATTCATAAAAAACTTTTCAGCCTGTTCTTGAACTTGATATACTAATAAACCATAAGAAAATCGAGATTGTAAAAAAGGTAAAAAATCTTGGCATAGTGTTCAATAACAACTTGACTTGGTCAAGCCACGTAGATACACTTGTGGTTCAAACGTATATAAAGGTAAGATCGCTTTGGGTAACTCAGTATTTTACGCCGTTAAGAGTAAGACATCTTCTTGCAAAGGCATACTTAATTCCTGGTCTACTTTATGGCTGTGAACTTTTTGGCAACTGCGACTACGTCAACAAGAAAAAACGAAATATTTTGTACAACAATATTGTTAGATATGTTTATGGACTGAAGAAACGTGATAGTGTTTCGACTTTCTCAAAAAGTCTTTATGGAGTCTCATTCGATAACCTTATTAATATAAGGGTTTTAATGTTTTTGCACAAAATTATTTACACTGAGAAACCCCTATATCTTAATGACCAAATACAGTTCACTAGATCCAGAAGGGGCAAAAAAACTTATTATCTCTAAGAGTCGATGCCTTGTGTCAGAATGGCAATTTTTCATAAACGCCACACGTCTTTGGAATGCAATTCCACACAACCAACAATTAGTTAGAAACGCGATACATTTTAAGAAATTTTTGTTTAGTTACTTTGTTTAAATATATTTAATTTTCAAATCTTTAAATTCATGAATTTTAATAATTTCTTGTATTTATTTTACTTTATTTTAAATAAGTTATACATTTTTTTATTCTATTTTAATTTTGTGGCCAAGTTTTGAACGATGAAAATCCTGTACTTTAATTATAAGACATGTCTTGTTGTACAGGAAATTAATAAAGAAATAATTATTAATTATTAATAATATACTGATGGTTGAAAAAAAAAAAAAAAAAACATCGAAAGATGTCTACGCATATGGTGATGATGGTCTTTTTCCCATATTAGATGTGTAAATTTTTTCTTTTTTGATGTGCTCACTTTAAAAAATTCTTGTTTTTGCACTTCTTTTTCAGGAAAATGTTAATTCTTTTGAGATTTCGTTTTTAATACTAAGATGTAAACGTATATTATTGAATTCACCAGCAACGCGGGCAGGGTTACTCTAGTACTTTATAAATTTATTTATAATATATTTTGCAAATAATAAATATTTTCCGTTGGAGACACAAATAATAAATTTTTTTCGCAGTAGTCAATTTAAAAGCACTGCGATCTTTGATTATCAAATATTCTGCCAGTCTACTGCCTTTTCACACTAATTAATTTGTCATTCATATTTTAGTAAATTTGCGAAAATATGCAAATTCACGAATTTTGCATAAAAAAGGAGATAACCAAGTCATCGCAAATTAGACTTCATTTGAATTAGGGTGATATTTGCAACAAAAAGAAAGAAAACTCTCGCGGATATTGAATTACAAAACAATAGGAATTAAAAAAAGAGTATTCAAAGCTAATTTGCATAAAACGATATTAAACAAACGACTTACAACAAAATAAACAAACTTTTGCCTACAAAGTCAATGATCATTTTGAAAATCCCTCTAATTAGCATATTGAAATTCCACTAATACAACAATCTGATCCCTTTATTTTCAGTCACTCTCAAAGTGAAATTCAATTCGATTTAATTTCAATTTTAAGAGTAGTGGCAAACATCCTTTAATACTCTATTCGTAGACAGGAAGCACACGTTTTTTTGTTGTTGTTGTTTTGTGATTTATTGCACACAAATTAACATAAAATGAAATCAAAACATTATGAATGTTTATTTTCGACAACACAAAAAGACCTAAATCAACTATTGGAGATGGATAAAGACAATGCAAGCGAGTTCTTTTAGCGTGTGTGAAACGTGTGTAAACATTATTTATGCAAATATTTATTTATGGAAACGGAAACATCAGACACAAAATATTTTACACAATTTTGTAATGTTTTTATGACCTTGGGTTGTTTTAAACTTATCTAATGCAAAACTCAAAAAAAGAGCAATTGCAAGGTTACCAAGGACAATAGACGTGCGCCAGTAAAAAAAAATGGGCGTTTTATTATGGTTGAATTTGTATTAAAGTATTTAAGGGTTACACACCTATATATGTATAGATTTTTTTTGTCAACAGCCAACCCTTGAGTAATTAAACATAAATCCTTGAATATCCTTTAATTATTATTCATAATCAGCTTATAAATGTTTTAAACTGTCAAAAGTTGCGGTAATTTAAAAATCCTTTTTTTTTAATTTTGATGTCATTATATGAACATACGAATAGTATAATTATTACTGGTATTTAAGGATCCTTTTTACGGTTTTTAATCCACTCAAAACAAGGACCTTTAAACAAAATATTACAGCCTTCAAAAATTATAAATACAACTTAATTAATTTTGAGGTTTATTGGATAAACAAAGTAGAAAAAAAAGAACAAAATATTTTTTGTATGTATTTGAGCTACAAAATATATATGTAGATAATTGAAAATGTCTTAAGATTCTTCATCCCCACCTTCATATTCGTCTTCTTCGGCATTTGAAACATTGGTAGCGGTAAAAGTTATTTCGATTTCAATTAAAGAATTATTATGCTCACCATCTCCACCAGCTTCCTCATCAGCCGCTATGAGTGTATTTTGTTGCGGCACATCTTCCTCCGGCACAATTTCTATGGTAGAGTCACTACTACCGCTGTTCTCCGCAGAGTTCTGCGTAGGCATTAAATCAGGAAATATTAATGGTTGGAATGTTTTTTGGAAGTCTGAAGATGACTCTGTTGTCAAAGTATTGGGTTTTTTATGTAAACCCACCGAACTTCTCTCTTCTATGAAAGAAAGAGAAGATTCGTCCGTAGTAGGGACTTCATTAATGCTCGATTTACTGGAAGTCTGCGACTGTGGAGACGCTAATGATGGTTGAGCTTCCTCATGAGCACTGCTAGCAGCATTTTGATCCTTATTTACATTATCAATTTTATTCTGATCCGTTTCTTTAGCATTCTCGGTATTACCAGAATGTGTGGCTGTTGCTGGTGTTGGCGATTCTTGAGTTTGAGCAAGTGCATCAAAATACGTCGTACTGGTATTTGTGCCCATATCTCCTCGACTTTCAGTGTGACTAACATTAGAATCTGGACTAAGCTCACCATACACAGATCTGTAAAACTGGTTCATGTCATGTCTGGTATTGAGGAAACCTGATTGAGATCGCCTAGAGGTGGTCATAGGCGAAAAGTTACTATCAAATACATATGGATGATATCGTGCATGACTTCGAACCAATTGCATTAAATCAACAGAATTTCGATTGATATTATTTCGTGGTATACTTCGCCTATTAGACCTACGATTTCCGGATCTCTTCCGGTTAAAAACCATATTTTAAAATTGTAAAATTTTGTTTAAAATTACCGATTAATGGGGAATAAACTATTTATTGAAACAAAATTTCAAAAGAAAAAAAAAATCGACAATTTATTTGTTAGAAATTTCAAAACGGAAAATAATTATTTATGTATGTATATTTAAACGTCTGACAAAAATAAATATTGCCAACTGTTCTAAACTATTTCTATATATAGTAAGAGATAAAGCATAGTACTCTGTTCGAATTCCCTTGATAAAAAAAAAAAAAAAAAAACTGTTGAACTTTATAAAAAATATATATAAAATATATCTTATAAAAATTTAAAAAAATTCTTTTATATCTTTGTTTAGTCATGCTTTATAATAATCTACAAATGCTTCGTTATCCTCTAGGTTTTCGCAAACATGTTTCAGCCAATTCTGGTAAAATATTGATTGAGTCTCCAGTATTTTATAGAAAATACGCACTATATGTTACGTAAATTTAGTTAAACTGCTTAACAAACTCAAATGTTAATTTTTATTTTTAATTAGAATTCTATATCAGTTACCCACCCAACAAATTTTCAATAATATTTTGCCTCTGAGATCTGGAATCACTTTTCCCATGGATTTTGACCTCCTTAACACGAATATGAATTTTAAAAATTTTTCTATGGAGCAGTTTTTGAGATAAAAATTTTTGAAATTTTATTTTCACATTTTTGGAGGTGCACCTACAAAATTGGGTGCCCCTTGACCGATCTTCATAAATATTCACACAAATTGAAGATAGTTAAGCCTTCTACAAACCTTTCCTTGAAAGTTTTCAAATTGGCTAAATAGTTTTGATGCCAGCGATATTTATATTTTAAAAACATCGTTTGTCTGTAAAAATTGGCATGAAAAATTTATATATTGTCGTAGGAAAAATAGAAAAAAAAAATGTCCACCCCAATCTGATATATTTACAAATAGGTGACCCTTTTCCAAAGAAAACAAGCCCCCAATCACAAAAATCCATGGACATTTTAAGAAGTTATGAATTTTTTAGTAAAAGACTAAAATTTCGCTTTTTAACGATTTTCAGTTTTTTTTTAGACTTTTGTTGCTCAGGCGAAAAAGGGAAGCATTTTTTGGTTAGTTTTCAAATCTAAACAAATTTTTACCATAAATATGAACACAAGAAGAAAATTTTCAGAGTTTTAAAATTCGCAATTGAAGAGCGAAACCATCAAATAAGAAGCATTAACATAACAGAAAGTTGTCCTTTTTCGATAAAAATCACTTCCACTCGATAGTTGTGCTTTTATTGATAACAAATAACTGTCACTCGATGTATAGATATAAAGAGTCCGCCAAATAACTTTTTTCTTTTTGAAAATCCTATAAAAAAAAACTACTGAATATTATCTCAAATTTCTTTTTTTATTTGAAAGTACAATCCTTCTGGTTAATAATGGAAAATAATTTCATTCAAATGGCTGCCTCGGCTGGCCATGCAGTAGCCTACACGATCGGTCCAATTTTTAAGCACATTATCGATTGTGTGCAGCTGTATTTCACCAATGGCTGCACGAATATTGTCCTTTAAAGCGTCAATTGTCTCTGGCTTGTTGGCGTAACACTTATCTTTGAGGGCACCCCACAAATAATAGTCCAACGGTGTCAAATCGCAGCTCCGAGGTGGACAAACGACATCAGCTCTGCGGCTGATAATGCGATCTTCAAGAACAGGGCAAAACATCGAGTGTAGCTTCGGCTGTGTGGCACGTAGCGCCGCACTGTGGCTCAAATTTTGATTTCATTGGCCAAAAGTCAAATTTTTTTTTGTCATCGATTTTTAAAATTTTTACTCCTTTTTGTAGCTTATATATCCAGATTAAGGTAGCCAAAAAATTAGGTTAAACTATTGATAATTGTGGGCGTGGCATGCTGTCAAACTCAACTGTTTTTTTTAATTCAGCAAAAGGTGTTTTTTTTTTGTTTTTTATCAAAAATAAATGGTTACTACTCGCAAGCTATCATCGATATTGGCCTGCGGTCTTTTTTATAATGTTAGTAGGATTATAGTCTTTAGTTTTTGTAAGTAGTCACAGTTCTAACGTTTGATATTAGGGGCGTTATGAAATATTTATGAAACCACTATATTTTTCTCAAATTTAAACTTTAGTGGAATAGAACTTCTAAAGGAAGTAAGGGAACAAGAAACGTATACCACCCGGAGAAAGGCGAATGTATCCTGTTTAACCCTATATATACTTTTGCACCCCCCACGAGCCCCCGGTAGAACACTTTTTTCATTTTAATGAAATTACTCTAAAAAAATTACTCTAAAAAAAATTTTGTTTTTTTACTTTAGACTACGTAAAAGTAAAATAATTAAATAAAATACCTGCGAAAGGGTTTATTGGCTTTGTTTTGATCAGCAAAAAAATAAGTCATAAAATGATCACAATAGGTTCTACAGTAAACAAATGATCTCTTTCTTAATTTACCTGTTGTCAAATTTAAGGGTCAACCAAAGTCATAAACAATTTTATAAGTTTGTCAATAATCGCGGCACTAAACCACTAAAGATAAAAAACCACCCCATATTGGCGAGAAACTAATTAGTTTTACCTGATATTGAAGTCTGGATAACAAGTGCAGTTTTGTTCAATTTAAGTACTACCTGCTATGAAATTAAAGATCAATGTGTGAATAACATGTACCTAAAAATGTATAAAATGACGGATTCTATAAGGGATTACTCAATAATAAGTTAATACTTCAAGTGTACGGACGTATATTCGCAAGTGATAAAAAGTGATAAAAAAGTGATAACAGACGCAAATAAAAATATTGAGAAAAATATGGAGAACTTTAGTTATAAAGAACTGGCCGAAGAGTATTTTCGAAACAAAAACCAGGAAGATGTTCTTAGTTACGTTAAAATAAAATTAAACTTAAATTCGTCTAGTACCGAAATACAAGAGCAATTATCTAATTTCGTCAAAGTACTAAAAAAACGATTGAAAGAAGTTAACTACTGTAAACAAAAGTTTTATAATAAAAGTGCAAACTGGTTAGAAGGCCAACTTAATGTTGGTGGAGAAACAGCAAAGCTAGATAAGGCTGGAAGACCACGCAAATCATTGGACAACTGCAGCGATAGATCTAAGAGGCGGAAACTTAAAAATTTTAACGAGGAAATTGGTTCTACAAATATAAAAGAATCTTTTCTACAACAATTACGAGCACAAAACCAATTAACAAAAGTGGATATCATTGAAAAAACTTGTAATGCTAGTCCAGTGAGAACAAAGCGAATTCTTAAAAGTATACCAACTCCGAGCGATGCAAAACAGTTCACAAATGAGGAGGCATTAGCATTATTTCTGGATTTGAAATTAACAAAACACCAATATATTCAGCTCAGATTGCGTGCGATTGAAAAAGGCTCAAATATGTATCCAGCATATCATCACATAACAGCTGCTAAAATAGACTGTTTGCCATCAAAGGACACTATTACAATCACACCAATTTCGGCAGAAGTACAACTACAATCTTTACTTGATCACACAGCCAAACGCTTGCTACAATCAATAACAGGAACTGAGTTAAAGAAATATGGAAACACAAAGTTAATTCTATTTTGTAAATGGGGATGTGATGGTTCTTCGGGACAAAAACAATACAAACAAGTTGTATGTGAAAATATTTCGGACTCAGATATGTTCATGGTATCATTTGTACCATTGCGATTGAAAAAGATTTTGGAAGATTCGGAGCCTTCGAGTAGTACAACGCAAACAATGGATACTTGGAAAAATGAGACACCATCTTCTACGAAATACTGCAGGCCAATCAAATTTGAATTCAAAAAAGAAAGTCATGATGCCATTAACAAAGAAGTTAGTGATATCAAGGCCCAAATAGCAACACTACAGCCATTACAATTACAGTTAGATGGGCAGCAAATTGAAGTAAGCTACCAATTAGTGCTGACAATGATAGATGGAAAAGTAGGTCAGGCTTTGACTAACACGAAGGCTGCATCCAGCTGCATTATATGCCAAGCAACATCAAGCCAATTAAACCAAGTCCCGACAAAATCATTCGATAATACCGATGCCTTCGAATTTGGATTATCACCACTACATGCAAGAATACGACTTATGGAACACATACTAAAAATCAGTTATGATTTGGATTTCGGGCCTTCAGGATCAATAAGAAACAACGAAACCAACAAAGAGTTAAGAAGTTCAAAAAAGAAACATGTTCAAGATGAATATCGCAAATTTGGATTGATTATAGATCAGCCAAAACAAGGGTCAGGCAATACAAATGATGGCAATACCGCAAGAAGATTCTTTTCAGATCCAGAAACAGCATCTGAAATAACAGGAGTGGATTTAAACCTTATTTTCAGATTTAAAATAATCCTAGAAGTACTTGCGTGCAATGAAGAAATTGACTCTAGAAAATTTGGAGATTATGCTAAGGAAACTGCAAAAATATATACAACCAACTACCCATGGAGAAATATGTCTGCAACAGTCCACAAAATCCTTTATCATGGAGAAGATGTCATTAAATATCATTTGGTGCCACTTGGAGATCTATCAGAGGAGGCTCAGGAAAAAAGGAACAAGGATTACAGATTTTATAGACAGCACAATACTAGAAAAATGTCACGAAATTCCACAAATGAAGATCTATTTAATATATTATTGGCAACGTCAGATCCGTTCATCTCCAGTATTCGAAATCAATGGAAAGTGGAACATCGGGATTTAGATGAAGAAGCCAAAAAACTACTAAAGAACAGAAATAGCACAGAACAAAATATGGAATATTTGCAATCAATATTTGAGTCTAATGAATAATAATTATAATTGCCTTTCATTGTTATTTAAGTACGAAAAACATAGTATTAGTAAAAAATAATAATAAACAGAACCTACCATTGTTACAAATGCTATTTAAATCTATTGCAGTTTTTATTCTTAAAAGGTTTCCCACATATGAATGCAATGTTTTAATAGATAAGAAAGATTCAAAAAATAAGAACCCATATTTTCATATCAAAATTAAAAAAAAAATTAGAATCATTGCGCTAATGTTTAGCAGATTTATTTAGCTAGTGTAACAAATTAGGCAGCAAACACTAATAAATTTTTCTGTAGTAATAATAATATTCCTTGAGTGTAAGCAAATTGCAAATTTGATAGCAAACATTTTTAATTTTTTAGTAATACTAGTTAAATTTCTAGTGAATTTTACTATTTTGTTGCGTGTAAAAATTTTTTTGAGTGTAAAAATTTTTTTGAGTGTAAGCATTAAAAAAATTTCATTATTACAAAAAATGTTTATAATAATTATTTAACTCCAAATATGACACTTTCTAATAAATAAAAATAAATAAAAAAAAACATATATCACGCTAAAAGTTCAAAAAAATCAAAAGTTAAACTTTGACCTAGAATTCCTTAAAAAGTACTCAATCAATTTAAATGAAATTCACACTGAGTCAAGATCAACTATCTATCTATCTATTAAAAAAAACAGTACTAAAATATTTTGATCGGTTCAAAAGTTACAGAATTTTGGCCAATGAAAAATGATTTTCAGCCACTGTGCGCCGTCCTGTTGAAACCAAATGTTGCCAATATCCTCCTCTTCAATTTTTGTGAACAAAAATTCGTTCAACATGGCCCGATAACGATCGCCATTGACTGTAACGGCCACTCCTTGCTTATTTTCGAAGAAAAATGGCCCAATTATGCCAATTATGTATGCGTGCGGGTTCTCTGTGCCCCAAATGCGACCATTTTGCTTGTTTGCTTACCCGCCAAGATCAAAATGAGCTTCATTTGAAAAGATGATTTTTTTGG
This sequence comes from Cordilura impudica, assembly GCA_963682025.1. Classification (NCBI taxonomy): domain Eukaryota; kingdom Metazoa; phylum Arthropoda; class Insecta; order Diptera; family Scathophagidae; genus Cordilura; species Cordilura impudica. Next base: position 305,877,269 of record OY821518.1, read on the forward strand.
CAAAATCGGCATCTTCTGTAAGTCGATCGCAGCCCCACTTAGCGAAGCGAAAACGCATTGGATGGTTAGTTGGCTTCAACTCCTGAACCAATTGGACTTTGTATGGCGTCATACCAAGGCCTTTACGCAAAATTCGTCTCAATGATGCCTCCGAAATGTTCAATTCTTGAGAACGACGGTGAATTGATGTTGATGGCGCTTCACGCACACTTTCTGCCACAGCAGCAATATTCTGGGGTGTACGCACTGTTTTTGTTTTCTTTCACTTTTTTCACAAGATAACGAACATACGGAGCTGATGGTGCTTCTCTTCTTCCAAAATCCGTACGCAATTTTCGCACACATTCTGCAACATTACCATGATTTTCAAAGTAATGTCGCAATATTTCCCAGCGTTGTTCAAGCGTATACACAACCATATTCGTTCAGCGGAAGGATAAAACTAATTATCTGTCAAATCAGACATGAGCTAAGTGTTACCATTCACGAAATAAGCACCGATTGAAAAAACAAACGTTAGATGGCGGACCCTTTATATATCGGTGTTCTACCTAACCTCATTGAGCCATGGATACCAAAGATGCTATGTGCTCTGTGCGGTGCAATTACTAGGCATCGAATATAGTAAAAAAAGTTAAGCATTTTAACCATAGCCGTCATATGAATTTCGACACGTCGATGATTTGGAGGATGCCGTTGTGCCATGCGACTGATTGTGTCTTTTGCCTGAGTAAAAAGATTGGCTTTGGAAAACATTTGAAATGGACTTACCCCAATGTGACGTCTGTTACTTTTCCATTGCCACATTCGAATGATGTTCCTTATCCATCGTGTCCAAGTCTTGAAATTGCGGAAACGTCGGATGACTCGTTTGGATCAAGTGAATTTGAGCCTGCTATTGAGCAACAGGTATTAACAGGTATTAAAGTATTTGAGATATGTGATAGTGAAAATTCACTTTGTGTGGGAGGTGATACGCCCACTTATCCGATTCCGCCCATTTTCAGCACGGTTACTCATAGTAGACGAATTTAACAAATTAAAAATCATTAAAATCGGTCCAGAAGTTCTTGAGTTATAAATGGTGTAACGAAACCGACTTTGTTTTGTATATATATATTATATGTTGTTTGAAAGGTATTGAAATTATGTAATAACGGAAAACATAATACATACATATTACAACTGTAACACCAAAAAAGTTTAAACATCGTTAACATTATTTAAAACAAGTAGGGATATTATAGTCGGTCTAGACCTAAGAGAAAAGGTCTAACTGGATATAGAAATGAAGCATAAACCATATTTGGGTGGCACTGATATATATGTTTTTAGGCCTTCGGATATGGAAAAATTCATATCGGATGTTATATTTATATGGACCAGTCTGGACCATATTTGCTAAATTCAAATATTTGGTAAATTCAAATATGGTCAGGATTGGTCCATATAAATATAACATCCGATATGAACTTTTCCATATCCGAAGGCCAAAAAACTAATATCAGTGCCACTTAAATATAGCAGCTTTATTGAAAGTATTCTGGATAGCAAAATTTGTTCAGTTTACCATTAATGTCTTTATACAACTTAAATTATCTAATTCAATTGATGCAATTAAACTGAACGCAATATATAATGCTTCGCTATGAAATATATATTGTTTCGATATATAAAATTGCAATCTGCAATCTGCTCAGCATGATCAATTTCCATCTTGTGAACTACGTAGAGACCAACGCACTTCTTAATGCTCGATAGTATGGCTTCCGTAGAAATCGTTCCACGGGAGACCTGTTAGCTCTACTTTCTGAGCGCTGGAGTCGATCCATTCGCAATTTTGGCGAAAGAAAAGTGGTTGCTCTAGATATTTCCAAGGCATTCGATCGTGTTTGGCATGGTGCATTGATATCAAAGCTTATTGCATTTGGGGTCGGTAATGACTTCTCTCGATTTATGTCGAGTTTTCTCAGACCGAACAATACGTGTTATTATTGATGGGTCTCATCTAATGAGTTTCAGCTTAATTCAGGGGTACCCCAAGGTTCTGTTCTTTCTCCTTCTCATTTCCTTATCTTTCTGAATGACCATCTTGGTCAAACTTTTAACTCTCTATACTCTTTCACAGATGACAGCAGCATTTGTCATTCGTTTTTCTTTAATTGTAGGCCAAGCCTCTTGGAGGTGGGGGCAAAAGGCGGACAATGAATGACACACTCAATCAAGACCTGTTAACAATCTCCGAGTGGGGAAAAGCGAATAGGGTTGATTTTAATGCGCTGAAGACTCAATGTTGTATGTTTACCCATACGGCCATGGATTCAACAATGTCATCTGTATATATGGGTGGTATAGGTATTGAGGAGTCGGATACTCTTGATGTTCTAGGCATGAGAATTCAATGTGATGTTCGTTGGAACGAGCATGTTTTTCAAGTGTCGAAAGAAGCATTCAAGTGCCTTGGTTTTCTAAAACGGTGCAAAAATTACTTCACTCCCTCTGATCTCCTTAAAATCTATACCACTTACATCCGACCGAAAATGGAATACAACTCCCATATATGGGCAGGAGCCTCAAAGTCTATTTTGGAGCTACTGGACCGTGTACAAAGGAGGGCGTTGGTGCTCATCAATGCACTGTTCTATAGATACTACCATGGGAAATGTTCTTCTGAGATTAGCGAACTTATTCCAAGTGTCCGAGTTTCGGTTCGCTCTACCCGCTTCTCTAGTAGATCACATCCGTTTGTAGTCTACATATTTTCCAGTTGACCGCACAACGCATTACAGAGAGAATTCGTTTATCAGTCGAACTAGCCGTATGTGTAATAAACTCCCCGCAGAGGTCTTTCCTGACAGTTATAATCTAATAAAATTTACTCCCTCTTTCCTCCTTCCCATAACCTATTTTCCTGAGATCAACACAATGCACTGCATTTGTAGGGGCCAACCGTATTTTAAATATATTTATCATTTTGGGAAAATAAATATAAAAAAAAAACAAAATGAAAAATTATCTATGAAAATCTATTCAGTTATAAATACTTAAATAAATAAAGTGCATTAAAGCAGATTGTTGTCATTTTCTTTTATTATCGTTATTATTACTATTTTTTGCAACAACTATTTAAAGCCAAGTTACTTCACATTCTCTACGAAAGCAACTTCTGCAATTTTGTTTGCATTCTCTAGTTTTACCAGGGAAGTTACATTGTTAAAAAATATTGGTGCAAAAATTAGCAAATATACAATTTTTAAATCTATTTTTAATTTAATAAGATTAACTCTTTTAGGATTTATTTATTAGATTGTGTAGACAATCAATGCTTGCAATGAAAAGAAAAAACTGAAAGATGCGCGCTCGACCCTACAACAGCAGCCATTTGTATAGGAGTCAAAACATTGTCGTCTGTACCTGCCATAGTTATTTGCGCGAACGTATCGACTGTGCTCTCCTCGTTGAAGAAAATAAAAGACAGGACCAACATGAAATGCTCATCAAACCTAAAACAAGATTTTTTAAAAGAAGCCCGTCCACGCTGCAGAGAAAGGCGCTCATAAGTTGGAAGGAAATTAGCTTCTCGTCCTTTTCTTTTATTTAAGTGAAGAGTTGTGTTGTAATAAATGAAATGCAAAACAATAAAAATCAATTAACACATAAGAACTACTAGGATAAACAATAATTTTGAACTGATTTACCAGAATATTTTTATAAAGACATTTTTTTTTCTAAATTCCCTAAATTTTAAAAATCCTCAAGGCTTTATTGAAGAGATTCATATATAAGTATGTATATCAAAATAATTCAATATCAGTAATATGTAACTTACAAATTTAGCGGTATAATCTAAATTTAGTTGTAGTATGTAAGATATTTCATTTATATTTAATTTCTTATAGAAAAATAAATATATTTAAAATAAAATCAAATAACTCCACAATTATTGGTTACCCCTATATATGGTTGTAACAATTAATAAATAAAATCTAAATTCCATAGCATCAACTAAAGGAGACAATTTATATAATCAAATCTACCATTGTTTGGAAAATATAATTCAGTAGTCACGAAATAATATATTGATAGTACAAATAGTACAAATTACCACTTAAATTTGGTTTGTAACCAATTCGGTTGCCACAACGAATCCGTTTTCTGTGTGTACCTGTTATTAATCCCTAAATATGAGATTGGGCGCTAAAAAACGGGTCACCTCGTTGTTTGCCTGTTTTAAAACACATCCAAGCTTATTCGTGATCTTTTGGTTCCCCCATAGAACTTTCCTTGTAAATCAAATAAAAAAAAAAAAAATCAAGAATAAATGAAAAGTGCGCATTTATTCTTATTATGTGAAAATCAATTGATGATTAGTGAAATACAATGTAGACGATACTTTTAACAGATTTTAGAAAAAAAAAATTTTAATCTAGCTTGATACTTTTAATTTATAAACAATTTGAATGGGGTCATTTTTACTTTGGTTAATTTAAAAGTTGAATTGATAGACTAAAGTAAATACACGATTAATTTCTTATAAACTTATAAGCACTAGCAAAGATTGTGTTGAAAACAAAACAAATTGTGAAATCTACGATATTTGTATCGATATCAATTTTCAGTGAAATAAAAAATGTCACGTTACGTAGTTGCTGTTTGACACCGATATATTTATTCACATCAACAACTCTAAAAGTTTGTAATTCGGACACTTAAATTTATTTATTAGGTAGATTGCGTAAGATTTTCTGTAGCACCAACAAAAAGATAAAATAATCTTTCTCATTATTGACCAACTTTCAACTGCTTCATATAGCAGAAAAAATAAAACATAATTTTTATTTTAGTACTCAAATAATTGTTTTATATTTCACTTAGTTACGAATTAAAATTAACAAAAAAAAATGCATTGACATTTTTTTTTTTTTTTTGACTATAACTACTTTCATTCTTTGGCTTACCAACTATATTAAGAAGTCGATTTAAAAAAACAAAGTAAAACTTAATATGCTCTTAACTCTTATACAAACTTAAATTAAATTAATGGAATAAGAAGTATGGGAGAACAAAGACAAATTCTATCAAGGTTCTACTTTGTGAAATCAAAGATAATTTTAAATTAATAGGGTGACTAGACTAGAACAACGCTTGTATACTAAATGATAAAGGCTCAATTCGAGGCGAGGTTTTATGATGGTGATGATGATGAGGTGATGATAATAATGTAAATGTTAAACAGTATGCTTAGATTTGTAAAAATAAATAAACTTATCATTAGATACAGCTGAAATAAAAAATTCATTAAATATTATTTGAAGCAAAACAACAATTGTATAGATCAACAATAAAAACATGATGAAGAGAAGAATCTCGCTCGATCGATGTTTAAGTTTATTAGAAAACACCCGCAGAGAGCGGCAGCACATGGTTTTGTAGTGTGGGTTGGACAGGATAGAGATTTGATGACGAATCCATTTGTATATTCCATTCACCGCCATTATCACCACCAGAGTTGCTGTAATAAAAATCAGGACCTGCATTGCTGCCGTCGGAAGTATATGCAGATAACGTTTGATATTGTTGCTGTTGTTGTTGCTGTTGGGGCGGATTATGCATATTATCGCTAAAGCCAGAGTGTGAAATACTCGTTGGGTAATTATCAGTGGCTACATACAATGAAGAGGGAAGGTCGCTATCAAACACTGTACTATAGATATCGTTAGAAGAGGGCGAGGCAGAGGAGGCAGTGTAGTAAGGCGGACTTTGATGCTGTGCTTCATTTATCAGCGGTACAGTTGTGGTTTGTGTAGCTTCGAAACTATTTAGCGTAGACGATAGAAAACTGGGAAAGTAATAGTCATCGGAGTTATAACCTGAGCTACTAGTGAGACTAGAGGTGTCGTCACAACTTTCATACATCCATTTTTGTGTACGAGTGGCTTGCACAGCATAATCTTGAGGAATCATGTGTGATTGCTGTCCATAAAGACTGCCATTTGAACCGATGATAGTCTCATCTATTAAGGAATTATTGGGCGAATAGTGCTGAGGATAGTTATAGGAAGTTGACTGAGGAGATGTTAGAGACTGTGTTGCTGGTGTTTCATAGTGAATGTTGTAAGATATTTGATCCGTTGCAATATTCTGGTTGTTGGCATAGTTGAACTCGGCTAGTGCTGTATTATAAACTGGTGTATCCATATCCGATATCCATTGAGTATGAGTCATAGTGTTATCAAATTGTCCAGACTCTTGGCTGTATATAGAGGGCACAACATTACCGTTATTACACATATCTCTTAGGCCGCGTTTCTTTTTCGCAGATTGCACTGGTGTATCGTTGCTGTAGTCCATTTTGTTATTTTGCCTTTTTACTCCTCTCAGACTACTGAGTTTGTCGTTGAGGGCCGCATCTCTAGCTAAGATGACTGCCAAACTACGAGCTCGGCGACCACTTCCTAATAGACGACGTGCTTCTGAAGAACCTTTAGCCTCTGGCTGGGGATGGTCATGAGTTCCTTTGGCTTGAAAGAATATAGCATTACCTGATCGACGCCAAAAGTGAGTAACAGGATAACCGCAGTGACCACGACAAGCTTGAATTTCCAAACGACCAGTACAATTTCTAAAGTAATAGAGAAGAACGATTCCTTTAGTATATTTTCCAAACAAACAAATTTTTTTTTATCTTTAACAAATTTTTCTTTTTCCCAGAACGATATTTTCTTACCTGTTGGGACACTGTTTGCCCTGTTGTTTTCTTCTGGCCTTATCACAAATGGCTGGTCTCAGGTGGACACTATTGCCGTTGGGCAGCTTACAATTGGCCGTGCATAATAAAACGCCCAGACAACTTTTCTTTAAGATATTAATATTATGGTTGTTGGTGTTTCGCATGGCCCAACCAGATGAGTGTTTTTTGGCATCTTCATTGCTGGCTGAATATATCAATCTGCAATGACCGTTGGCCCAATCGTGAAATTCATCAAATTCGTTGACCATAGGAACAACGGTATCATTAATATCCCAATCGATTTGCACACGAGATCTGGTGGCCGGAGGACTGGAGGCGCCGCATGGCACTGCCACTGGTGCGTTAATAACCATTTTGATTTGTTTTTTTTTTTTTAACTTAAATTTTATCACTTTAAACTAAATTTTTATTTAAGATTAATGTTTCTTTTTTGTAAACAGTTATGCATTCAAATGTTATTTTTTTTTTGTTTGTGTGTCTACTTTAATTGACTAAACACTTAAGTATTAAATTTTTAAGAAATTCTCTTCGTTTGTATTTTTTCCGAACTTAAATGACGTCTGTTCGAAACGACTGCGCAATGCTTACTGACTTCACTCTGCAATGCCACAAGCCTAAGTTCCTTTCGACCGAATCATGCTAGAGCTAAACATCAGGGTTGTTTGTTTAGTTATACAATAAAGACAACAAATGGTGAACCTTAACAACATACACAAACACTAAGAAGCATTGTGATTGCTGATTGGTTGTTTTTAACTGGGATAAAAAATTTATCCGTTTATCCATTGAAAACTATCCATACAGCTGTGTATGTGTTGGAGTATTTACATATGAATGTTTATCAATCGAGTGGTAGTTTAATCTTGTGGCTTTTTATTTACAACTTACAGTTACTTCACTTAATTATCCAATATTCTATTGCAAAAAAAAAAACATACGTTTTTATTTTAATTCCATTGCTGTTGTATAATTGAGTTCAAATAATATTTGAGTTGTAAATTTTTTAAAATAAAATCGATATGACTTCTATGAATGTCGTTGTTTAATTTTTAGATCAAACATTATATTTACATTTAGTGTATCTGTAGATTTCCCAAAATCATTAAAATTTTATATTCGATACATTCTAATATCTTGCATTTCTCTCTAAATTTTCCAACACCATTACAATAAACAAGTTACAATATAGTTGTGTATTTCCGTTTGCCAATTACACTTATAAAATTATAGATGGACAAGTGGTAAATAGCAACTAGCAAAGAGACCTATTTAATAAATTCTGAACAATTAATCAACCAAACTCCATATTTTAAAGGGTCAATTAATGCAAAAACCAAAACTAATTACTTTAATATGTTTTCCAGATTCCAGTTACACAACGGGTGTTTTTTTAGAATTACATAACTTTAAATTCAAATAAAGGAAAGAAAAGCACTTTTAATATCAATTAAATTGACTTTATTGAATAGATAATTTTATGCCATTAATGATTAAATGCGTCTTAAGCCATATGGCCGTTACGGTTGGCGCGTACAAGGTGCCATCTGGAACTCCAATTATCACACATATTTCGCAATATATATTATTACGCTAATAAATCGTGCAATGTTGTGTTCAAGATGTTCAATTTCTGCTTCAGCCCATTGGACGAATTGGCGACGCATACGATGGTCGTTTGGCTTTATTTCTTACACAAGTTGAATCTCAAAAGCTCGTAATCCCAGATCCTTTCGTAAAATCTTCCATAAAGTGTATAAATATATCCCCACTTCCTGAGAACGGCGACAAATTGATCAATGTGCGCCTTCTTCAATGCTTTGCTGTACAGCGGCTACGGGATGCACATTATAATTAAGAGTAAAAGTGCGGCGAAAGCGATCCCCAGTTATTCTAATTAGCCAATCTGATGCAGAATTATGACTACCACAAAATGGACGAAGTGCAAGATAAGTTTGACGACCAGAATTACAATTTTCATAGAAAGTCTATCTAACTAAACAAAAAGCAAGTATCAGTTGTTAAATCGGTTGTCAAATAAAGCAGTGTTGCCAACTCAAAGTTAGGAACCTCTATAAAAACACCCTTTACTTCTGAAAATGGAAATAACTGGTGACCCTATAAGAGTGCACGATTTAATTTAAAATTAAAACGCATTTTTTTTGACTTCCTAAAATATGCAGTTTGATACCTATATTATATATATTTTTAACACAGAGTTGCCACCGTATGAGAAAAAAATTTGAAATATTCTGAAAATTTACTCCATTTTAAGAAATTTTGACGATATGAAATTTATTTTCTAGACGATATAAAATTAGGTGCTCACGTTTACCATGGCTTTTACATGGAGATGCCACCTGTGTAATGTATATAATTTTCTCTATCATTTGAAGTCTGATTAAAAAATGCGAAATCTGATGAAGTGGATATTCGAGCATAGTTTTTTTTATGACAGCACATCCCAAACTAACGAAAGTCAGAACAAAAATATTATATTAGTAATATCCTTTAGAAAACGAAAATTTCAAAATGTCCATGTTTTAAATATAGAGAGCTAATTTCGGAAAAAATATATAACAATATAAAATCCGAATATCGACAAATGGTGACTAAAATATATTAATATATTAATATATTAATTTGACCTAAAAAATCTGAACATCTTCCCACAAAACTCATAAAAATTGATGTTTTATTGAATATACCTAATACGAGCATATGCTTGGACATGCCTAACATAACGTTAGATGCGCCTTCAGAAAATGATTTGGGGAAATGTTAAAACCTAACTCAATTGGTTGTTTTTACCAACGGTCCAAGCCATATCATAGCTAGATCCAAGATTTATTGTGAATCTTCATAAAAAATGAGATCGCAAAAATAAACTTTTTTCTGTAAGGAACCCAAATGTAAATTAGAATGGAACTACATAACAAATTCTCGAATTTCACATCAACTCTAAACGGAATTTGTGCAAAAAGATGTAAAAATACTATATAGCCCGATTTCCTGTCTAAATATTTTTCTAATGTTAAAATTATTATTTTTATTTTTTTATCAGAAATGTTATTTTTCTTTTGTTTCAATCCTTGAACTATATTTTATCAATTCTCTGATTCACAATTCCTTCATTGAAATGCAGACATCCAGATCCCTACGCTATCACTTATCCATCACCGTGAACTATATTAGTCCATGCGCGATTATTCCAAATTTGATGTTATACTACGTTAAGTGAAATATTTCTTCCTCAGTTAAAATGGTGTTAGAACAATGGAGCCTGATATACAGATGTTTGAAAAAAAATCACTTTGAAGAAAAGTGGCAACCTTATAAAACATATGTTTAAAGTATTAAGGCGTCCCTTTGATTTAATATTTTCTTTTTTTGGGGCCATCAAAATTAAACGATCTCAGTGAATTTGTAAACATGGTAACAATTGGTCATCGCTATTTAATTCAATACTTTCATTTGAAAGGTCTCAGTTCAACCAATATTAAAGCCGAGCCAGATTATACTCTGGGGAAGTCTGCTCCTTCGTTTACGAGTTTAAACGAGGCCGTACGAGCTGTCAAGATGAACAACGTAGTGGTCGACCAATTGAGGTGGCAATGCCAAAAACGTTATTGGATCATCGTCGGCTGAAGCTAGCTGAAATGATTGGCATTTAAAAAGTATATTTCCCGACAATTAGATAAGAAAGCTGCCCGCAAGATGGGTGCCCCATTTGCTAATAATAAAAATAAAAAAAACAGCAGCGTGGAGATGTTTGGCGATGTTTCACCGCAATATAGCCAAGTTTTTGCGTCGATTCGGAATCATGGATTTGACATGGGTCCAACACCGCACAATTGAGACAAAGGAACGGTCAAAACAGGCAAGGTTATGGCGTCTGTTTTTCGGGATGCGAGTGGGATAATTTTTATTGATTCTCTTCAAAGAAGGAAAACAATCAATGGCGAGTATAATGCTAACATACCGCAGTGATGGATTAAGGAAAAAAGGCTGCATTTGGCGAAAAATAAAATGCACCAGTTCACACATTCACTTAAATCCATGACTTAAAGTTCGAAGTGTTTCATTCCGCACCTTATTCGCCAGATTTACCTTCCTCGGATTACTGGTGCAAGATTTGCCAACAATAAAGAAATGGATGGATATCGCGAAGCAATTGAATATCGCTGGGAAAAGTGTATCGAGCTAAAAGATTAAGTTGAGAAATAAAGAAAATTTTCCCCAAATTTTTTGTTTTCTTTGTCAGGTCGGGTTGATCTAAGACCGCCCACTAGGCAACATCCTAACAAAATAAATATTTTATAACTACTCGTATGATCATGTAGAAGACAATCAGTTAAAAAAATTGATTGTGCTGTCTGAGGCAGAGCTCTTTAACTGAATCAAGAAATAATTTTTAATAGAGTGGCAAATTTAATTAATTAGAAAAATTCTTTAGAAGCGAAAAATTTGTGAAAATAATCAATTGATCTTCGAAAGAGTTATGATCTTCTATATAAGTAACAGTTTGTTCACTGAAAAACAGTATGCTACATATTAAAAAGTTGACAAATGACTGCATCAACAGATTTCAAACTGGATATTATGTATTTTGCATTATGTAATGACAATCAATATTCATACGTCATACATAGTATATGACATGGGACACATTTAATAATAATATAGTTTCTCACGCATTTAAATATTCTTACGAATCTTAAAAAAGCAAACAGCGTCTGATAAGATTTTAAACAAGATCATCAAAGATACGGCACGTTACTACCCCTTCAAGGCCATTTGCTTAACTTAAACAGAGTTTTTAAAAAAAAAAACCAAGGTGTTAAAAACAACACTTAAATAACGTAATTTATAAATTGTAAGTCATACATACTCGTACAGAAAAGGGAAAGAGATCTTTTTTAACTGATACTACCGACGTCAAAGGATCACAAAAATCGGCAATCATACGTAGTAACAGTTATAAACTGCCAAATGGGATGAACAAATATATAATTTAAGAGAGTATACAATTAGAGGTGATGAAAAAGGAAACATCTTAGAATGAAAACGAAAGAATTTAGGGTGGGATTCCAACAAAAGATTTTTTGTTGTGACTTGAGATAACACAAGACGTATTATGAAAAGTAAAGGATTAAAAAAAAAGAACTTTTTTATTCTAGTCCCTAAGTAAAATATCAAAGGGAGTCTTAATAAGTTAAACGGATTGCTATGGAAATGGAACTCTATTCTTTTTTTTTAATATTTGCTGAAGCAATTACTTCAGTATGACGTGTTTAATTTTGAAAAGAAATGAAAAGAAAAAAAAAGGAAAAGTAGGTGTGGTATTTTAATTATGCCACACAATTAATAATTGACGTCTATTATTGAACGAGTATGTAGAGTAGTTCATAACGATGGGAGTAATGAATGAATGATGTCGAGAATAATTAGATCACATCAAATAACGAACGAGTTTATTGGGATCTACTAAACGATAGTGATACTTACTGGTGGTGGTGCAGACATATCTATGATACGAATCCAAGACAATAGAAAAGGAAATTAAAATTTTTCATAAATGTCATCATAAATTTGAAGACTTTTTGATGATTTTAAAACCGAACTTAACAAATTCTAGTCATAAATAACGCCCTGTTTTGAGGTTAATACCAAAACACAAGAAACAAACAGTTTTAGTCTAGTGGAGAACAATAAACACTTTTCTCTTAACCCAGTGATTGGCGTCCTGTGGTGTGAAATGAAACGAACATTTTTCACAACCTTATCTTTCGTGGATATCATATCATAACTAAAGGGATTTTTAATTTGTGAATTTTCCCTAAAATACCATCATATTTGTGTTAATTAACTTTTTAGCAATGTCAGAGTAAGAGTCAGAGTCACCAGAAATTCTACGCAAAGGACAATTTACACACAATTAAAAACCACATTCAAATACATTCCACGGCATGACAATACCAACTACCGTATTTTTATTTTCATTTCCATTTTCATTTTAATTTTTCATTTCTTTTCAATACTTATTAATGTTAACGTTAAAAGATGATCATCACAGATAAGCCAGCCATCACAAACAATCAAAAAACGATACGCTGTTTTGTCAAGGCTCATACGAAAAACTACCCTATTATCGTTTGAAGAGACGGACTTAATTACTGAAAAAAGCCTTACTTATGGTTACTTTGTAAAAAAAAAAACAATTTAACAATTTAATAAATTTCTTTTGTTTTGTTCAAAAATTTAAAAATTTCGAAATTTTTCTTTTAACCCATGTTGATAAATGAAAAACACTTACAATTTTTCTCGAATGGACGGACGATGTATTGGTTAGTAAGTGTTGTATGCACAAGAAAACAATAGCAGAAAACAACCTCATAAAGATTTATACCAACTGATAACTGCAAACAGCAAGAAAGCAAGTAAGCATAGCTGCAGAAACTAACTCTTGTACAATATATCAGCGATTAACTCAATTAACCCTCTAAGGAGAGCTTCAATAACAAGGAACTAAAAGTTGCATTTGATTGTTGCGAGAAGTTATATTGGTTGAGGCTCATCAATATCTGAGGATATAAAAAAACTACAAATTTCCAAAATAACAATTGAGCTACTCGAAATATTATAAAGTTTTAAATAATCTACAATATTAATACGCAAGGCGATTTCTTGTGACCGATATAAAAATTGTAGTTAATAACCGATTTTGACCAAACATACCTTATTTGAAAGGTATTTCCTTTTTTCTGTCCACCAGATTTACAATTTGTACCGTTTGGAACATTTTTTTTTGAGTAATACTCATTTAAAGTTGCTGCTAACACATATATAAAACACATACTGTGGGTGTGTTTATTATAAATACGAAACATAAAAACATATACAAACGTAAAAACGTAATATAAAATAAATCGAGATCATATTTTATATTTTTTCATATAATGAGAAATTTTAAAATATTCCAGTAAATTTTAGAATAAATTGTGAACATGATATTCATAAATATAAAAAAAAAATTTCTTTGCTGTTGTAAAATAATCTTTTGAAAATAAAATTGTATTAAATTTGTTTGCTTCTTGGTTATTTTTTATAATGTTTAATTTAGGGAAAACTACTTTTGATTGTTCTAAATATACAAAGTTATCTTATGTTATAAATGTTAAAATTGTGCAATAAGTGGATGCCTCAATCGATTAACTCCACCAATTCATAACGAATTTCTTTAATATTAAAAAGGTGTTAATGCTGTTATTTACAATTAGAGAAATTCGTTTTGAATATATACCAGTTAGCCGTTAATCAAGCGCTATGACATTAAAATTTTCATAAATCAGAAAGTGGGGTTAATCGATTTGGCAACTGAAGCATCCAAGAATTATTATTGATAATTATTTTGTTTTTAAACGCATTTCAAAATTTATTTTTCAGATTATTTGTTAGTTGAAAAGTACCATTTTTAAGTGTTCGATCGAAAGTTTTTTTTTTAATTGATCGATAATCGAAAAATTTTTAATCAATAAATTTTGAAGTTTCGTTAGACATCAGTCAAATAATGTATTTTTTTTTAAATAAAATCTATAAATACACAAATCTATACATTTTTTACAAATTACATCTGATGGCAAAAGGATAAAATAAAAAAAATAAAAAAATTTTTGGACCCATAGCGATTATAAAAATTTACTTGTAAATATTTTTAGTAGTTTTTTGTTGTTTATTTGTAAATTTCATTATATTATTATTTTCGCCTAAGATAGACTTTTTGAGATCTGTATCATGATATTGCCACCGCCAAATTTAACAGTTTTATTTGTATATTTTGGCTTAGTCTTTTTTCCCTTGGTCATCGTACAAACGTTCTTCCATCATGGCCTCTTAAATTAAACTTCGACTCATCTGAAAAGAGAACAGCATTCCAATTACGCAAAATTTATGCGAGCCAGACGATTTTTCTCTGATATCAGTGGTTTCTTCACAGGATGATAACAACATGGATCAGCCTCAATTGCTCGTCGGGAAACAGTTCGAGCATATATTTTTAGTTTCAGATTTTCAATGACCTCTTCATGCATCATTTTTTGATATTTTTTAAACTCTCTTACTATTAAATTATTCTGCCTTTGACTCGTTTTACGGGGTCTGCCGCCTAAATGTTAAGTCATCAAAACAATTTTACCCGTAATTATATAAATAGGAGTAGGATAATGATTTTGTAATGTTCTATTTAATCCATTGACCCCCGTCTATATTCTAAATATTGTCCAATTTTATAGGATAAATTGAAAATTATTTATCATATTATATTTTAATTTAGAATTTAATTAGAGCTGGTTAAGGAACATATAATATGAATGCAAAATTTCTGTGTGGTTTTCTTTTTTTTTCAAAATTCGCGGGCAGATCTAAAAATTGTTTCAAAGTATTAAAGAAATAATTCATTTACATTTAATAATTATTTTCAAACAATAAAAAAGTATAAATAAAAAATTACACTAAATTAATTTGTTGGAAAATACCTCGTTGTTAACAATGACTGATAAAGCAATTTATTAAAATTTTGACTTAGACTACTTTCATAATTTTGGAGACACATAATTGATATTGAAATTTTGATTGTTATTTTTGTTTTATATAGGGAAAATATTTTTGAAAATAAGTTATCAAAATTTGGATTGAGTTTGTGGCAATTTTCCATACAACCTTTTTGATAAGTTGCCCTGAAGGGGAAGCGGGGTATCATATGGATTTTTCAGAAAATTGGTATTGTTTATTTATTTTACTCAATTCGGTAGTAAATATCAACAAAAACAAAATTATTAAAATTTAAGAATGATATATGGAAGGAGACACTAAAGTTATAGTTCATCGAAAAAAAACCAGCTTGTAAAACTTGAAACATGTTATTCTCAAGATCAAATTTTTCGAAACTACGTACAGGGTTACGGATGCATTTTTTTTTATCAAATTTTCACTTTTAAATTTTTCTCCAATATGAATTTAAAAAAAAAATTAAATTTTATTTTTACATTTAATTTTTTTTCTCAAAACCAATATTTCTTGTGAAACTATGAAATATTTTTTTTAATTTTTCAAATCTAATTTTAATTTTTCAAATCTAATTTAAAAAAATCTCTTTAATTGTGAAAGTGAAATTTAGCAGTCCTAAAATATCATGAAAAGCGGATAAAAATTTCCTGCGTAATCGTGTATACCTTAATTAAGCAAAGGCTTATAAATTTTTGGTCCTATGAGGATTAATCATAAACAAATATAAGATGCAGAATCTGTGAAATAAACACTCATATACATTTTTCTTAATTTTACATTTCGAATTAGTTATCACATCCCATACCCTTGAAAATGGCAATTTCATATCAGTTATAATTATTTATGAAATAATTCAAAATCCGCATCAGTTTAATGTCGTCCAACAAAGTCCTGAAGGCGTCTTAGTGGGTTAAACACAAAATTGTTACACAAATTTTTTGTGGGCAATCGCACATTATCCCAATAAAAAAAATTCCCAGCTAACAAAGTCAGTTAAGTTGTGTCTCCTGCAGGGTTTTACAAACTCAAAACACTCACTGAGCTGATGTTGGAAAACTGATAAAACACCAAACATTTTAAAAAAGAGATTAAAGCAACAACAACAACAACAAAAATCATTTGTTCAGACATTTATAGCAATGTTTCTACAAAACATTTTTATTTCAAAATTTGTTGACAAAAAAATGTGTTTTAGGAACAAAACCTTCGACTTTTTTTAATGAAAATGATCTTCATTTAAACAAGACTCAAAGAGGATTAGGTCAGCTTAAGGTATTTGCAATGTATTGCATTGAACCTGCTGATTCGTGTGATTGTCTAACAGATAAATAAATACTTACAAATAATTAAAAATTTTTCTAAACAAATGTATAAATAATAGAGTTATTACGAGATATTAAAAGATTAAAAGGATTCATGATGTTAACATAAATTTCTCACGATTTAACATTCAAATGTTTGCTAATTCACTTACAATTCTACATATGATTTGTATTAAGATTAATGAAGAACGAAAAAATAAGTCTTGTGAATACTTTATAGAATATAATAGAAATTTAATAAAAATAAAAACAATGACCATTGACATTTAAATCAATCAATATCCGGATACGAAATTATATTATTATTGTATATGTATTCAATTTTTTTCAATTAACTAAATTTTTGTTGGTACTTAAATGTTTCTTATTTAATTAGTGTAAGAGGGAAGTTATATACATATTGTATCTATTGTCCATAATATTCCCATTCACATTCCCATTATCCGAGTACCGAATATTATTATTATGCATTAATAAGGAAATCAATTTAAATCACATCCCACCAAACAAACAAATAAACCAAAGATGAGAACTAAATACAAAAATTAAAAAAAAAAAAAAACTGCGGGCGTAGGATCATAACCGTTTAATTGCAAAAAAGTGTCAAAGACTTTTTCAAAACTACGAGTATTACTGAAGCCATTGACGCATGCGTACGTAGATAGATTTTTTTTTGAGTTTCTAAAAAAAAAATATTCTTGTAATCTTTTTCTGAGAGAATATGTATGTAATGGAAAAGTATGATGGTGTGTTTGCGCTATAATTTTCAATTAAATTATGTAGCCGTTTTCAATTTTCATTAGATTTTAAAGAGTTGTAAGGTTTTATTTATCTAAATGGTATGGAAAATCGTATTTGTTACAATATTTATATTCAACCCTTAAGGATTTTTTATGATATTTGTTAAAGAAATTCTTTAAAATAATGATTGTTTAAAGGAAAGATATTATATAAAAAATTTTGGGTTGTCTTAGTTAAATTAGATGGAATATTATGTAATTTTACGTTGGGAAACAAATAATTTTCCTAACCCGCATGGTTTCGATTTTTTTTTGACATTTGAATGGATCATAGATAAATGGAATATTTTTTTTTCCAAAACTACAATAAAAATTTTCTGAGAAAACAAAATATTTTCAAAATGATATTTAGTTATTTTTTTAACCTTGTGCGAATATCAGTTTCCAGAAAATATTTTTACCATAAAATTTTAATCGAAACTATTTCTGATTGATATGGATTTATTAAACATATTTAAATATAAAAACAAAAAACATTTTGAAAAGTTATAGGAATATTAGATTTTTAAGAAGAATTCAGGTCTAATGTCTACTCGTTTTACGCTCGTCCATAATTACTAACATTTCTTAAAGTGTGCTTTAGTGTAATATATATCTTGTATATTTACTAACGCTATATCAATTCCTTACCGCACATCACAATACTTTATAAAGCATCCCAGCGAAAACTTGGTATTGATATCTCGTTATAATTTCGTAATACTTGATAAATGAATGAATGCGTGACGTTTATATGGCGATATCATAGGCTAGAACAGCCTACGGCATCACCATGAAAAGTGACCGGTTCGTGTGTATCATATACATCACCTTTTACCATAAAATTATTGATAACACTGTACAACAGCCATTCTGATTTCAGATTTAATTCTTCAGAAAATAGCTTCAGAAAATTAAGTAGAACTATTTTATCGAATGTAATCTTCAATAAATTTTAATTTTTCCCCTTATTTTATTAATCATGAATAACATAATATATTCAGGGCGTATGATTATTATTTATTATTAGAGTAGAAGGGATGAATACGTATGAGTTATATATTTATACCCTCTACACTAGGGCGCGTCGATTTGTAGGGAGGCAAAAAAAATCGCTCAAGTGACAAGGAAAACCATATTCTAGGGATCAAAATAAGAAACTTTGCCCAATGAACCATACCTCTAAAACTAATTCTGATTTCCCGACTTTTGACCTGTCTGTCTGTCTGTCTGCCATGGGGCAACCCCATTCCCCCCCACTGAAACTTGGTCCATACACTTGCTGTGAGAAAAGATTAACTTTGACATAGTCACGCACAGTCACGCATAGTCACGCACAGTCACGGAGTGATCTAAAAGTTATTTACCCTCATCCGATCGATCTCAACCTTGGTCCATACACTTGCTGAGAGATGAAAAACCAACTTCCCTGAAGAACATGTTGTTGATTACACAGTTAGGTATTTATATATTTTTAAAAATATCGTTGGAAAGTTTTTCAATAATATTATTGCTGCAACATTTGTTATAATTGTCAACCGTTTTTAATTATTTTATTGTTATATATTTTCAGGTGGTGGACGGCTTTCAGAAAATTGAGTTGAAAAATATGCCACCTGCTCCAGAAAAAATCGAATTTTTCACCGATTCGAAGTACTTATACGACACGGCCCATGCAATTCTAGCGGCGTGGTTTCGGTGGATCTGGCTAACATCAAACCAGAGAAAATTGTACATTCTCGGTGGCTCACCAAGGCCGCTAGATTATTACAATTATATGTAACAACGGAAAATCTAGATGAGAATTTAAGAATTCTGGTTAAATTTATAATTAAATGTTATGTGCCAATGTACTTCAATATCAAGTATTACAGCTCTGTCGTGTATGGTAGTGCATTATTTTTCAAGTCCATTAGTTGTTTACGATTTCTAGAACCTCGTTTACGCAGAATTGTCAATCAAGTAATTATAGATAATTCATATTATGCGCATTCGGAAAAATTTTGTTATCAATGTTGTTTGATGATAGCAAAGAAAAGCGCGACTGTGCTATAAAGAAAATTCTACGCTATCGAACCGATGTTGATGACCCAACTTCGAGTTTATAAAAACCCAGATATAAACTTTAATTGCACAAGTTACACGTAAATGATCAATTTGAATGATATAAAAAACGTATTTGAACCACCATTCACGCGAAGCATTTCGTACGATACATTGAAAGAATATTTAAATCAAGATGATCCACCGTTTAATGATCCAAAAATTCCATCACACATATAAGAAACGGAACGACACTTTCAATTGCTAGCTAGCGTTTCCCAACGAGTTATACCGCAAAATGTAGAGGCTGTTATGGCGACGACATTAGAGAGTAGTGCGAAATTACCCAGACTTGAAAACAAAAAAGACTTCAAACAATAATTTTTTTAGTTTATTTTCTATTACTAAGTTAAATTCATTTTCTCATTTACATATTTTCTGACTAAATAAATTTCTAAAGTAAAAATTAACTCCAAAAAGAAAAAAACATACCCATTTCGCTGATTTCTTCATGTAAAGTGCCAAAAATGGAGATTTTTTGAAATGTTTGTGTGCCACTGGCATGGGTGGGTCGACCGTCCAAAGTTAGTGGGGGTCGATCATACATTTGGCATCGATTGGGGCACTCTTAATGGGTCAAAGTGAGACAGACAGACAGACAGGTCCAAAGTCGGGACATCAGAATTCGTTTTAGAGGTATGGTTTCTCGGGCAAAGTTTCTTATTTTGATCCCTAGAATACAATTTTCCTTGTCACTTGGCCGATTTTTAAATGGACCCGACCTACTCCACACCAATGTGTAGAGAGTATGTAACAATTTGTCAATCGGTTTGTAACTCATCGAAATAAATTCCAGAGACCACATAAACTATTTACTGTTAGTGTCAAAAGTAAAAGTTTCATTAAAATGAAGTAATTAAGACAAAATCAAAAATAACTATAAGGAATTCAAGAATTATTAATAAAAGCTGAACTTAATAAAAACATTAAACAAAAGTAATACAAAACAGAAATAAATGCACTTAGAGAAAATGACCAAATTTTATGTGTAAAAAAAAGTAAACAAAAAAGAAAAGGCAACAGAACTTCAATACAAAAAGCAAACTTTTTAAATTTTTTAATATTTGGTTTATTTTGATTTGATCTTAAGCATCTCAATTTAAGATCGTTGTCCTGCTGGAAGATCCAGTTTCCAGCCATGCCTTATTGTCCTTTAAATGGCTAAGTAATCCATTTTGTTCATAGCGGAGTAAATAAAAGCAAAATTACCAACCTCCACCGCATATAACAGTGTTGGTAACAAACACACTTTTCTTTGAAGATTTCATTCTTAGCACGCCAAATTTTGGGGCCTTTTCGCATACTTTTTACCGAAATTCATTAGCTTGCTCTGTTTCGCCTTGGATATGTATGGTTTCTTGCATGGTATCCTTCTATGTAGGTCGTTTTGTGGAGCGATCTCCTTACTGTACTCAAACCAACTGGTTTGCCTAAGGTCTGCGTTATGTTTTTTGATAATTTAACTGCACTTTAGGCTGGATATGTCTTTACTTCTCTAACTACAGCTCTAACTTCAGTACCACTAATCCACTTTGTGCATCCAGATCTCGGTAAATGTTCATCCTGATTGTGTTTGACGTATTTATCAACTATTTTTTTTTTTTGTTTATTGTGCAGTGGTTCCTACCGACAAGTAAAACACGTGATCAGTACAAATTTGTCAAATTTTTGACGCTAACGGTATTCTTGATCTTGATAACAAGAGAAGTCTAGCTAGCGATTTCCGTCTGTCTGTCTGTCGGCCTGTCTGTTGAAAACATTCTCATGTCCGCAATAGGTCGAGTGGGTCTATATGCACATGCAACAGAAAATGTGTATCGCTAATAAACAAACAAAAAAAAAATTTAATTGTATGTGTTTATATTTACTAGCAGATTCCAGCCCTCGAAATTCGAGTGCAAATTCTAGGAAATTTTATTTTTCCATTATACAAAGACCCTAAAAGTATGCTAATCAATTATAACCAATTCACAAATCAACAAAAAAAAACAAACTTATTTTTATTACAAACACATTAACAAATATAATAAACACACACATCGCATTGTAAAATTGTATGTATGTGTTAGTAGCAACTTTAAATGCAATTTACTCAAAACAAAGGAAAAAATTTAAAAATCTGCAAAACGGGTAAAAGAAATACCTTTCAAAGAATATATGTTTGGTCAAATTCGGGATAAAACGGTAGAACAAAACATCAGTCACAAGATATCGCCTAGGTTATTAATATTATAGATGCCCATTGTATTTATTAATTGCTTTCTATTAAAAAAGCACGAAAAGACCTAAAATTTCTTTTAATTGTCATATTAATTTTAAAATCCCTGTAAAAAATCTTTTTTTCCTTTTAATGTTGACAACCTTGGTTATAATATTGTGTTTAGAATACGGGTGCAGGTTGTTAAAGATTCGGTACAGCCGAATTTAACTCTCTTGTTATTATTAAATCAAACATACATCAGAATTTTTTATTCTATTTATTACATGTAAATATTGGTGCTTGAATTAAGCAAACAAACATCAAGAAAGGGAAAACTATTTAAAGTCATAAAAAAAGTTTGGTTTGAGAATGCATTAGGAGGTTTTACTATACTGGCCAGTACTTTCATCCTGACTTGGAATTTCTCACCCCCCGGACAATGACCCACATTCTTATCAAAGCATTTCAATATTACAATATGAGGGTATTTTTAAAGTTTCTTTGCGCAGGAAGTTACTCTTTTTTTCACCGCGAATTATTTAAATTTTCAGCTAGGCTCAGTGTATTGTGCTTGCTGATGGCAGTCCAAATATTGCTATAATGAACCTCCGCACAACCTCTACTTTTAAAAACACTTATTATCTAGTTTTTTCATAAGAGTGGGCGTAAGAACATATACTTTCTTTTGGTGCCATCGCGTGTATTTAGAAAATGCCAAATTATATGCAGTGCTGACATTAAAGTTTGCACTTTACGAAACTTCCATTACCAAGAAAATGGAAGTTTTTGCTGGGATACACAACAGTGGGGAATTTTCAATAATGTTTGAAATAATTAGATCTTTCTTTGCTGGTCAGTCAAATTGTAATGGAATTTTAGTTATAAAACTCCATTGACCTCTTTAGCTAGGCAGTTCTTTCTATTTAATTCTTTAATAATGATCGTTACGAAATTACTTAAAGCCATAAAAAAATAATCTAAAGCTTAAGTTTTTAATTTCATTGTCTTGCAGGGATGAGATTCCAAAATATGGAACACACCGAGAAATATTGTAAAAATATTAACAAAATACTAATTGAATTTAAGTTAGAACTTACTGGATGGAATATGTACTTGTTAAGGCTAAGTTCACTATTAGGGAAGGAGTTGGCCTTTTTATTAATATAGGTACATATGCCTTCATAGTTGTTAAACATACGATTGTTAAGGCAGCTGCTTTCAAATACAATTATAATTACTGAATTCTTGTTCAAGTGACCGCCATGAACGATTTGATATTTTGCATACCATTCACTCAAGAGTGAAACGCCTCAAGGCGTTATACCAAAAACAAAAGTGTACAAGTATGTATATCGAACAATTCTTAAGTAATATTTTGCATATTTGAATAGTAATCGATCAAAACGATATGTGTGCAATAATAACCACTACATTATCGAATCTTAACAAATTGTGAATTTTTGAGATATAGTACTCAAAAACTCAATAGAATAAGAAAAGGACGCGCACACAAAGAACAATAGAGGCATTTATAAACCCATTTGCATACTCGTATCGTGTTCATTTCTTCTCAGCAAGCAGTATATGCAATACTGAATGAAAATTTTGTAGTTGATATTCTCGTTGATATTACTTATGTTAGTAATGATAACTATATTCGGTTAACAAAAGAAATTGAATGTAACGAAATATAAAATATGTACATGTGTGTGTGTGTGTGTGTGTTTATGAAACTGGTATATGTTTCAAAATTCAATTTTGTAATCTATACCCTGGGGAAAATCCAGTGGATTTTCTTACTTTGAATAACCCAAGAAAAAAAAAATTAATAGTCTTGAGACTGATACTAACACATACTTATGCACAAACAATTTTATCAATTCAAAAGAAAATTCTATATGAAAAATATGCATATGCACAATTTGAATTTCTGATTGATATCACAAACTCCTCATTCGTTGTATTTACACACATACTTATATACATTGTCTTACGGTTGGTCTTGCAGTCGGACAAGGTCTTTGAGGACACAAAAGGATATGAAGTGTGCTAAAATAACCTCAATTGTGGTTTTGTAATATTAAATAAAGCACATAAATACCCTTAAATGAACGATATTTTCAGCGTGCAGTGTATGCTGTACGTTCAACAATGTTTTTTTTTTCTTTCTTGGGAATACAATAAGAAAACGATCTTTTATAAACTAAAATAAAGAGAGCTCAAATGTCGCAATACTGACATTTTATTTAAAAATAATACCTTAATAAGACCTCACATACTTTATAATCGAATGTTAATTCTGCGAAAATCGTACACAAAAAACCTCTTCAATATTCATCATGTAAAAAGATTAGGTTTTGTTCAGTGTTTCAAGTTATTAATGATTTTAATAATGTTTGTATGTATGAAACTATAGGTTTAAACTGTTTATTTTTATGTGGTTTCTAAAATGAAAACGTTTCTTTTATTTTTTAACCCTTCAATGGAGCTGAGAACCAAAAACTAAACTACGAAAAAGTTTCCAATACAAAATCTCCAATCTTGACAAATATGTTTACATGTAATAGGGAGTGGGATCGAAAAAATCTTAACACACGATTTCCCATGCATTATTTGATTTTTTTTATCAAGTTATCTAGAAAAATATTTCGGTTATTGTGCTCAATGATTTTTTGTTGTTGGTTTCATTAAATTGAGCGACGAAATAAAAGTACGTGCTTAAATTATTATTGTAACAGGCGTAATTAAATATATTATTTAAAATATTTAAAAGAAAACATTATTATTCATTATAATTATTTATTCAATAATAATTTGTTTGTCATAATAATTATTACCATGACTGTAATTGAGTTAAATTGTTATTTCTTTTTTTCATTCAGTTAAATATCATTATTTTGTACTTAGAGCGAGTTTCTAGGTTGTCAGTTAAACTTAGTTTAGTTAAACTTACTATTTTTAATGCTTTAATCAAATTGTTTTAAAGTTATAGGTGTTAAATTACCTGAGTTTAACTAAACTAAGTTTAACTGACATCATAAAAACTCGGTTTAAATAGCTTAAATTCAAGGTATATTTATTTTTTCTCACTTAATACCTTAGTGTCTTCTGTCATTTATTTTTGTGTATTTAAAGAGCAAACAAAATACAATTTTATTTCATTCTTTTCAAATTAATGGAATAATAAACAACTCAAAAAATATAGAAAAAAAGCCTTTTTTTTATAAAGGATAAAATAATAAAAAATAAATAAAATAAAAATTAATCGTTGCCAAATTGGACGCTTTGACTGTCTGTTCTAGCCTCGATAATATAATTTATAATAATAATAATAATTAGTGGACAGCTTGGACGGATACGTGTGGCTTTGTCCCTATTTATTTATTACCTATAAAGAGTCTCAAACCCTACATTATTTATTTTCAACAAAATGCAACTTGATCTCACAAAAAGTTGACTAAAGGACTAAAACATCTGCCGTTAAACTGTGTCCAATGTTATTAGATAGCATCTGGAGAATTTGACCATTGTACGAAAACCTGGTTCGGTAAGAACGAAAGGTCCACATGATTTTAATAAGGCCAGTCTAGTGCTCGGACTATTTAGTGAGAACTGTTGAAGCCAATGCAGGTTTGTAAACACACAAGGTCCAAAAAGTTCCAGACAGAAACGAAGTAAAACAAGTAAGAAATTATAGTCGATCTAGACCCTATACCATGGTTTAGATACCCTATCTCTTCGATCCAATTAATTCGATATAGAAAATAAGCATAAACCAAATTTGAGTGGCATTGCTATTAATTTTTTGGCTGCAGATATGAAAAAGTTCATATCGGGTGCTATATTTATATGAGGACTAGGTCAAAAAATGGACCGATCCTGACCATATTTGGTAAAGTCAATTACATTTTGAAAAAATATACAAAAAACCAAATTTGAAAAAAATCTGTGCAATAATTTCTTTTTTTGATAAATTTAAGTGAAGATAGGGTGCCTCTATATGGGGCCTATGACTAAGAATTGTCCTATTGGGATTATTTTTGGACTACTGATTAATGGTTATAATAAACACATGCAAACCCAATTTGTCTGAAATCTATATGATAATTTGGATCTTATGGCAATTTGTATGGGGACTAGGTCTGAACATGGACCGAATTTCACCAATTTCATTAGCGTTCATCCCATGGCCAATTAAAGCTTATGTACCAAATTTAATCAAAATATATTCATATTTGCGACCTGTAGTTTGATTACAAGGTTTACATGGACACACAGACGGACGGACGGACATCGCTAAATCGAATCAAAAAGTGATTCTGAGTCGATCGGTATAATAAAAGATGGGTTTATGTCAAATAATTTTGGTAGTTACAAACAGCAGCACAAAGTCATTACACCCAAACCACATAGTGGTAAAGGGTATAAAAATTAGAGGAGAATAACAGAAATTGAAATCATATTTCATAGAAAAATACTTCTGCTGCTTAATGGACGACGAAACGTAGTGTAGTGGCAGATTTTTGGCAGCTTCCGGGTCAATATTTGTATGTTGCTAATGCTCGATAAAATGCTGGAGATAAATTTAGCATCCAAAAAGTCCCTGGTAAGTTACAACGGGTTTTATAAATACCGAAATTTATATGAAGGAGTGTTTGCAAAAAAAAAAAAAACGACTACTTTCAAGCCAACACAATGTGTCCACATATTTTTGGTTGAATTTGGCATCATGTCAATACGGTAAGAAAGTGGTACAAGAAGAATAAGTTGATTTGGTACCAGGGGAGGCAAATCCTCCAAACTGTCCGGAGCTTAGACTATTGGATAGATATTGGCCTCTTCTGAAAAGGAGGACAAAAAGGTGTCCCAAAAAAAGTGTTACAAACAAAGTAACAGAAACCACTATAAAATCCCTAATGGAAGGGTTTCCGGAAAAGGACCATAACTTCATAAGTAGATAAAAATTAAATTAATCTTTTTTTCTAAGCTCTAACATAAATACAATTATATAAAAAAAGGAATCAAAACTGTAGATTCAATGGTTTCCTTCTTATTACATTTTATGTACATATGTTAAGATTTTTTCGATCTCACTCCTTATACTCTACCTGTTGCGTTATTGTATATATTTAGAACAGTGACAATAACGAAGTCAAAGTTATCAGCCCTAAAAAAATTTATAGATACAAAATGTTTGTTGGGTCAAAATTTCGAATTTGAACCATCTTTCAATTCAATTCTCTCTTTAAAACCGGGAATATGAAAAAATAAAATAGCGATGAGAACCAATATTTTATTTTAACAAAGAATTGCTTTAGGTTGAAATAAGAATGGAAGTTCTCAGTAAATTATTGTAGCCCGACAAAACTTATTTAAGAACTTATTTTAGCGAAATGAGAACATCCAAAAATATTAATAGATATTGTTCGAGAATCTGGATGTTGTTAAAAATTTTGAATTAATATGGACTTGTTGTAGGATGAAGGTTATCATTCATGATATATCACTTCTTCTGAATAGATATTTTTAACCATATTTATGACTATTTCATGATACCCTTTTTTATCTAAACTTTAAATGACTCAAAATCAGTTATTCAATCTATTATTTTTTATTTATCAGAATATTACACTTACAACTAAATTATTAGTAAACTATAATGCAAAAAGCTATGACTGCGATGTTCTTAAATTTTGTGAGATCTTAGAGGATTTTTAAATGGAAAAGAAAAGGTTAGATTGTTTTAGAAAATTGGTTAATATATTATATTGTCATTGTTTGTTTTGTATTTGTATTTGGTTTTTTTCTTGCAAGGACGTTGTTACTGGTGGTCTTGATATTTTTGATATTATGATAGATTCGACAATAACCAAATATCTTTGAAGAGAGCCATTAAATTACATTTAATCTTTTCGAAAGAGACGAGTTAAGACATCTATAAAGATGGTTAAAAACTATTCCGAGTAACCTAAGACTATTTACTGATTCGATTGATATATTGATGGTGTGCAGCGTGGGTGAGTACTTGTGTTTTCGACAAATGTGTAGGTGATTACATTTGTTTAGATATAATTGTGCTCCGGATGAAGTACCCGATATAATGCTATAATCTGCGCAAGCGATAAAGAATTTTCTTATGTAGGGATATTATTTCAGATAGTTTGTTGTAGGCTATTAAAAATAAAATTACAAAGAGTGGTGATCCCAGGGGGAAGCCGTTATGCAGAGTGTTTCGAGGAGTGTTTTCGAGTAGTATGAATTGTTTCCTATCATGATTTTCATACTGGTTAAGTAATTTTGTATATAATTATATATTTTATGAACTATTTCCCATTCTTCGAGTTGGTTTAAAATGGCATCTAAACCAATATTGTCAAATAATTTTGCAAAACCTAGGGAGATTAGTGATAAATAGTTTTTGCCCTGTAGAGTTTGAATTATTTTAAAGTCCATCTGAAATCGATTTTCCCTTTGTGAAACCATATTGGTGGTTATTTATAAGTTTAGACGATAAAACGAAACGATAGTTCTGCATTCGGCTTAAGCATGGGAATAGTCAAACTGTTTTTATAAATTTGAGGTACACACAATTCTATCAAAAATATTATTTTATTATTAACCAATCTATTATGTACCCGATTTTATAGATTTTATTTTATCTGTGGATATGATATTTTATCTAATCCCTGTGTTTTGCCTTTCAATTTGTTAAGAACAATGGAAAGTTCTAGCATATTTATCTTTTCTTCTATTGCCGGAGCATTTTTGCCTGCAATGATTTTATGTGTTCTCGAAATTATTGAGTGCTTGGATTGTTGGAAAGTACGAAAAAAAAATTTTATCTTTAGATTCTTTGACCAGTATTCGCATCACATTTGCGATGTCGCTTGAGTTCGTTAGACTATTTTGCGGTTTTGAAGCAATGTATTGGGGTCTTAGGTTTTAAGCCGCAGAAACTCCTAAATGTTGTCTAAGGGTTTTGAGGGGTTTATTTCGATTGCTCCTCTCCACTGAAATCTTTAGTAAAAGGCAAAAGATCTATTCGACAACTAAAGAGCAGTCAGAGTTTTTTTTATACATATTTAAAAAAATGTCTCAATAAAAATTTGTAATTCCTAATATTATATGGCATACTCTCAATTTCTATTTGATATTGGTTGGATTTGAGAGTGTAGGTTTTTTATAACAGCTTTATATTAACATTTTCGGAAGTTGGTTAATATCATATTAAAAGAAGTTCGTCCTCCTTTGGAAGCAATGAAAATGTGATTCTTTCAGAATGACTTCACTTATTTTCAGAGTAATTGTTAGTAATTTAGAAACACTCTAAAAAAATTAATAAGTATTTTATAGGACCTTTGCAGGGTTAAAAACCTATGTTGTGCAAGCATTTCGTTTAATAATTTTAGTGGAAATTTGCCACAACTGATCAAATCACCATTACGACTATATACCATGTCTGTCATTATACATCCAACGATGCGTGAGACCTTCTTCAGCATTCGCATTGAAGTGTTACATGGATTTTCGAATTAAATGAAAGCTAGTGAAGCCAACATGAACTTTATAATATATTTGCAACCCCTAAGATATAAATATCAATTTATAACATATTTAAAATTTTTCATTTATTTTTGTTTCACTGTCCTGACCATAGGAATCCATTGTATGTACTATGTTGATCATGTCGTTTTAAGTGTTTTGAGGTTTTCGTCTTTGTTATGATTTCATAAACAGTATATACAAAGAAAGGGATGGTATATGTCTGTCAAGTGGTCTCCTGTAAATTTGCAACATGAAACAATATGTAAGAGGCAGCAACAAGCTTTTGAAAACTACTTACTGAAGTGGTTACTACTCAAGTACGAAACCAAGTTTTCAATTTACAACAGATTGTTGCTTAATTTATGTCCCACAAAGCAAACTTTTGTGTGAACTAATTTTGTACGAGTATATAATGATTCAAATTCTCTACCAGAATTAATAATTACTTGGGAACATAAAAAATTTGAGAATTAAGATGTTAATAAGAATAATCATGCTTTAAGAATTTGCATTGCTCTTTTTGTGGTTGAATTTGATTTGTTTAAGAAATATTTCAACTTTTTTTTATAAAATATTGTGATTAAAAAAAAATCTCTTCAGAAGTTATCAGTAAAGTTATGAATAGACTTTTAAATTTTTATATAAGAGGAACGATCCATATATCCATATGACTTTTGAATGAAAAACAGTTATTTACAAAAAAAAAAAAACAAAGCTTTTCTCTCAATATAATCTCCTGTTAGCTGAATACACTTGTCCAACGTTTCTTACATTTTTGTACCTTTTTAAAATAATATGATTTTATTTGGCATTTGGTTACACACTTGTCTGAGCTACATCCTTTTCATTAGAAAATAGAAAATGGGAAACAGAAACAGAAAATAGTCACTGAGGACTAAGTCCGGAGAATGTCATGGATGAGGTAGCAGTTCTTAGTCTAATTCATGGATTTCTGTTATGGCAACTATACACGTGCAAATCCGTGTACTTTCTGGATAAAAAAACAATTTCTTCTTGGCCGAGTGCGTTCGTTTTTTTTAATAATAGTTTAATCGGCCAAAAACCCATCGACATGACCTTTTGGGCTTAGTCTTCTTCGGCATCGGTTTGGCTAATCCCAAAGCCATTGTTTTCATAAGACACAAAAAACCTTCTTTGAAGTTGTCACACGATTGCATTTATAGTCAATTGCGAGCAAATGGTCATCTTTCTTTCGGACATTTATACAATTGACCGTCCAGAAAGTTCGGCATCAATAGTGCTTGTGCTACATCACTTTTTTTCACTGAAATTGATAGTGCAGAGATCCATGATATATTTTCGGTTAAAAATTATTTTATAAAAATTTATACCTCATCACTGGGATCGTTTGTGGAATATATTATTATTTCGCAAAAATATTTTGAAACATTTGAGAACGTAGCCTTAAATTTCTTCCAAATTTTTGCATAAATACATCTGTAAACGTAAATAAGCTGCAGGGCAGTGCTAGTCATACATAAGTACATACATAAATAGTTTGTGTAGATATATGTACATACATAGTTATTAAATCGGAGCTACTGATATTACATATTGATGATCTTGAGAGAAATACACATTAAATAGTTTATTGTAGTCCACTGATTATTTTTATATCAGTTTGTGTACACCAAGTGCTTTAAAATAATATAAGCCCTAAGGGCAATTGAACCCTAATTCACCAAAAATATAAATAAATATGTACATAAATACTTCTACATAAAATTAAATAATTTCATACTGTATGTTTCTAAATACGACTAGTTTTGGATATGTTTTGATGAATGGATGAAGCGATGGTTGGATGGATGGAATGAATGTTTTTATAATGAAATAAGTGTGCATCTTAATTGAAATTAATTGAAAAGAACGCACATCTACATACATAAAATTATTTTATTATTATTATTTTTATTTTTTTGAAAATGCATTAATAATTTTACACTTTGAAATAGAAACTCCATTTTGTATTTACGAACAATAACAAAAAACTAAAAAAAACTCAGCAATAGTTAATGATACTCGTACCATAATAAGCAAACAAAACGAATGTTCATTAGAAATTATTATGTTAGTTATAAAAAGCACCCTAAAAACATAAAATGAAATCTTTAATTAAATTTAATAAAGTAAAATAATAGACTTATAAAAAGATGTAATAACTACATACATACGTAAATGTAGACTGATGCTGCGAGCGAGGAAGAGAGACAGAAGAGCCAGATGAATAAACAAATTAATAGTTAGAAATTTATGTATTGGTCTATGGTGAATGCAAATCGCCGAAGACTGGAAATTAAGGTTAATGCACTTTACAGTTTGTTCGGGTACCTAATTTATTTCTATTAAAGTTAAATGTCAAAGAACTCTGCAATTAACAAAGCACAAGCGGAAAAAAATTAAAAGTGAAATCGTTACAATTGGGTGAAAACCGCTTGTTGGAAAAAAGGTAGGTATCTATATTTGACAGTTTACGTGTTCCCAGAAGAACTTTACCAACATATATTTAATGTCAAGTAATTACGAATTTATCTAGTCAACTTTGAATATGATGGATATAGTTGTATCATTCATTCTCTTATTCTATAATATTAATATGCTAGGCGATTTCTTGTTACCGATATTTTGTTCTACCGTTTTATCCCCATTTTGACCAAACGTATTTATTTGAAAGGTATTTCTTTTTAGCCGTTTCGCAGTTTTACAGATTTTTAAATTTTTTCCTTTATTTTGAATAAAATGCATTTAAAGTTGCTATTAACACATACATAAAATTATACAATGCTATGTGTGTGTTTATTAAATTTGTTGATGTGTTTGTTAATGAGTTTGTTATCTTCATTCACAATAATAATAAACCAAAATAGTGTTGGTTTGTGAATTGGGTAAGTTGAGAAATAAATTTACCTAGAAAATGCACTCGAATTTCGAACGCTGGAATCTGCTAGTTAAGTATTATTACTTTAAACCATAAAATATGGTGCACTTGCATGAAACCCTCGAAATGCACAATCGAGTCCCTCGATATGTATGGACCAACAAAAAAAATGTTTGGAATAAACTAAGGTATATTTTATGATATGTAATTCCCATAATATTTCGGCTCTAGCTATAACCGCTCGTGAGCTATATATATGCTATATTTCTCCGTTTTCAGGTTATAATGGGTTTGTGGTAACAACCAAAACTTTTATTATGCCAATCGACTCAAAATCACATTCTGATTGTATTTATTGCCGTCTGTCTGTTCATCTGAAGAAGACCTTGTTATCACCCCATCGAACGGAGATATAAATATAAGTATGTCTAAAACCACCCTGACATCCATATTATAATATATAAACTTCATGTGTGTAACCATCAGTTCAAAAATAAAGCCCCATAGGATAATTTCTTTTTATAGTCTCCCATATAAGGTCAAACTGTCACTAGACAAAAAAAAAATGACATAATTTTACTTAAATTTGTTTTTACTCAAATTTGTATATGTTTTAAGATATATAAATATTTTCCAGATCAGTCCATTTTTCGACCTAATCCCCATATAAGAATAGCATTCGATATAAAATTTATCATACATATGCAACAAATTCATAACAATGTCACTAAAATTATTATGACCTCAGTATAGTTGTATCTAAGACTCTTTTTCGAAACTTGTGTATGGTATCCTATGGTTTGTCTAGATCGACTAAAGTTTTTACTTGATTATGAATTTTAAAAAAATATATGTTTTCGGTAGTTTTAGTAAAATAAAAGTTTTAAGAATTTTTCAATTCTGCATCAAAACATTATGTAAATCTACCTATAGATTTGAGATAACAGCATATATGTACATTTAATTTTTTTTATATTTTTTAATATGTTTCCATGAAAATATAAATAAATTTGTAATTTTTTAGCCTTCATTAAAGTAAATAAATAATTTTAGTTTAAGATACGTCATAAAAATATTTACTAACTACCCAAAAAGCGCAATTTTTCCAATTTGCGTTTTCGTTCTTATGTTTTAACGCTTTAGCGCCTTTTAAATATAACAGTTCATGTTAAACAAATTTGTACATATTTGAACAATTTCCCTCCAAATTTAAACTTTTTAGTCAAAGAGCCTCATTATTGGTTCTCTTATGTGTCAGTAAAATTAGAAATAAAATATCTAAGATTATTAACAAAGATTAAGATATGCAAAAAAAAATCCGTTTTAAAATTTTAATGAATACCAAAATGGATAATTTTGTTGTTTTATTTTTTTAACGATTCAATTATCGTTAAAAGAAGTTACTGAATCACGCTACAGATGGCTTTCTATTGAAAAAGCCATTGAAGCAATTATAGATTGAGTTAAAAACTCATTTTAACGTTGTCAATGAAAAATCGTATGAGACTACGCTGTTAAACAATATGTAGAATTTTAA
Source organism: Cordilura impudica (assembly GCA_963682025.1). Lineage (NCBI taxonomy): Eukaryota > Metazoa > Arthropoda > Insecta > Diptera > Scathophagidae > Cordilura > Cordilura impudica. Next base: position 305,910,967 of record OY821518.1, read on the forward strand.
TAGAAGTTCAAGAAGTGAATCTGGCATTCGAAGTCCAATAAACAATACAATGTGTTGAAGATAGGGAAGGCAATGACATGGTTTTATTTGAACATGAAGAGGTGTAAGAAAAGTTTTTAACGTATACATTTTAAACGTTTCATTAAAAGTTTTTTGAAAGTTTTTTAGTTTTTTAGAAAATAGTTTATTTTTTTACAAGCATATAACTAGCGTTTTTACTCTTATTCTAATTAAGTGCTTTAGTGGTTTTGACGTACAGTGCTTGGAAATTTAATATTAGATTAAAAATTATTTGCTTTCCAATAGACAAAACCAAACTCACCTTTAATAACTAAATAAATTCGTTGCATGCAATAAAAAGCAATTAGCAAGTTTTTTTATGAATATAAAAAACGTTTTTTTCTAAGTTATCCGTAACTAAGCCTTCAAAGGTCTCTTTTGAGATCTTTTTCACAGCCTCTCGCAACCATTAATAATACAAAAACAACAAGAAAATCTGTAACACCCCTTAACATAATACTGTTGTTAAAAAAAAAAAACACTAATAAATCTTAAACACCAAAATGCATTGAAGCGAAAAAATTTTAAAATTCAAACAATGACAATTTTTTAATATAATGAAATATTAAAAAATCGTAATTGTCATTTTAAAGTGTGTAACGAATTGTTTTCTTCTCGTACCTCGCAGGACCAAAAACCATGACTAATGTTTAACGCATGTTGAGACGAGTGCTAACACTGTTAGCTAAAAATCCGTATGATTGCGGAGGAAAGACCAAACGATCATTATTGCAATACTCGTACTGTTGATCACATTGTCTTCTTGTCACGGCAATAAATTTGCACGAATGTACGATAAAGGGGAAAAAGGAGTGTCGGGATTTTTTTTTTAAACAAACATACCAAAAACATTAATAGAAAACTTCAACTATTAACGTGCGTATCAACCAAACTATTGACAATAAGATATAATAGTTCAACCAGAATATAAAGACACAATGTCAATTTCAAAATCGCGTTTAAAAATGTGAAAAGTATAAAAGCTGTTGTAGATTGTAGGTACTAAAGGAACTCAAATCCGTTTTTTTATATGGAAATCAATAAACCTAAACAATCAAATATACAGACATTAATTTCTTACCAGTACAAACATTTTATCTTGTTGATTTTAAAATTTCAATTATCGTAGAGTTAATCAGAGATATTAGCACAAATTTTATTTATACGTGTAAAAATAAACACTATTAAACATTTAATAAACCACTAGATGTAACCCGGTGTGTTCGTAACCGCCCTCCCCCTCCACATCGTAATGAAAGGGCTCACGCAAAGTCCCAAGGCTCTCACTATTACAGTACTCCAGATATATAACATTTAATATTTACTTTGTATGGGGGGTGACACACCCCTTTATCCGATCCCGCACATTTTTTATCTAACTACTCACGTTAATAATAAATGATCTAACACAAATTTGCAAAGCTGTCTCTGCCATAGTACTCGCGATATATGATATTGAGTAATTTCTTTGTATGGAAGGTAACACACTCCCACATATCCGCTCCCGACCATTTCCGGCATAGCTACTTACATTTATAATAGATGATATCACACAAATTTGCAAAGCTCTCCTATCATGGTATTCAATATATATGATATTAAAAATTATCTTTGTTTGGGAGGTGCCAAGCCCACTAATTATATTAAAAAAAAATTATAGCCTATAGGCACTTCCTATATCTATATCTTCTTAAGCCTCTGTGAAAAAACAAACAAACATACATTACCTCTTTACTAAGGCCTTGTTAGCCACGCGTAACGGTAACGGCGCGAATCAGCTGATTCAACATGTCTTTTGAAAAACACATGCAAGTGCTTTTGCTACGTTTGTACGTGACATTTGTGAACAGCTGACAAAGTTTGGTTAATTTTACACAGCAACATGCTGGTTCGTTTTCTACGTTCTAGGCTAGGCCTAAATTAATAGTTAGTTTACTATTTAACGTCAATATGAAAGTATCGTGGTTAGTTTTATTAAATTGTAGTTTTCAAATTTTCTTCCGTTTATTTATTCAAACTGTAGTTAGTTTACGAAAATGATGACGATTCAGATGCTCCGCTTGTGCAAACTATTTATACTGGGCGAAATTCAAGGAACAGTTTTAACATCATTAACGATGTAAACTTTTACGTTAATTGAGGCATATGATATGCCAAGGCCCCACTAAACGATTTATGATTCTAGCCACCCGTAGCTGTTGAACCTTGGAATGATACCTTGGAAGCCTCTTGATATGTCCTCAGCGAGGAGCACTGCAAAATCTCATGTCCGAGGATTGTTTAAAATTGAATGTTTTTACCAAAAATCTCACGGTTAAATCGCCGGTAATTTTTTTATATACATGTAGGATGCAATATCTTGAGTAATGGCCATAGTTTGAGGCAGGGCCCAATTATTTATTGGATCATGACGTAGTGATGGTAGCTATCAATTAACTTTGGGTTTTATCAGTACAAAAAGAATACAATATCCTGGTAAATATGGATTTTTGGATAAAGTTATGGCACTCCAGTGGGTGCAACAGCATATTTCCAATTTTGGCGGTGATCCAAATTCGGTAACATATTTGGCATCAGTGCAGGTATGATGGCTATTTCTTTACACTTGGCGTCTTTCTCCTCGAAAGGAATTTTTCCTTTAATTGTCTATTACATCGACAATTTATATTAAACCCTAAAATTGACCAGAGAATTATCTTGTTTACAAATAATTAGTTGCAAAACAATCGTTGACAAATGCTCCGAGAGGAATCTATATTCTTTTATCAAAATGAAATGGAATTGTGAAGTTGATGGTATAATTTTTCCAGAACATCCGTCGCAGCTATTTGCTGAAGTTAGTTGCCTTTGATGGTTGAATTTACTCGTAATGAATTGGATTACTCAGCACACCGAAAGTTTTTCTTTTTTAATCATTTCAATTTAACTTACAAAATTAATAGGGGAATAACTCTACAATAGCATAATTTGTAGTTAAATATAAATATAATTGTTCCATAATTGTTCATTTATAGATCAAGAGAAAAATGCCTCTTTACTGCATAATATCAGTATAAATTTTGATCTATACGCACCAGAAATGTATCTATATCAAGATGAGTCTGAGTCGTCTTTAAAAAGTTAAATCATGAGGAATTTTGCTATTACTATTGAAAAATTAAAAACTTTTTGCTTTCAAATTTGCAAATTTGTCTACACTCAAAGGATATTTCCACTTAAAAAAACGTTAGTAATATTATCTAATAGTCTTACTATTACTACAGAAAAATTTATCATTTTTTGCTGTAAAATTTGTTAGTTTTTGCAAAGTAAATCTGCTGAACATTAGCGCAATGATTCTGATTTTGATTTCATACATATGTGGGTCAAAAAACCTTTAAAAAAACTGCAATAGATTTTAATAGCATTTATTACAATGGGAGGTTCTGTTTATTATTGTTTTTTACTAATACTATGTTTTTTGTACTTATAATTATTATTCATGAAATTCATGCAATTCATCAAATATTTATTGCAAATATTCCATATTTTGTTCTGTGTTATTTCTGTTCTTTAGTAGTTTTTTGACTTCTTCATCTAAATTCCGATGTTCTACTTTCGATTGATTTCGAATACTGGAGATCCGTTCATGTATGACGTTGCCAATAAGATCTTCATTTGTGGAATTTCGTGAAATTTGTCTAGTATTCTGCTCTCTATAAAATCTGTAATCCTTATTCCTTTTTTCCTGAGCCTCCTCTGATAGATCTCCAAGTGGCACCAAATGATATTTAATGACATCTTCTGCATGATAAAGAATTTTGTGTTATTTGTTGCAGACATATTTCTCCATGGGTACTTGGTTGTATATATTTTTGCAGTTTCCTTAGATAATCTCAAATTCTCAATTTCTTTATTGCACGCAAGTACTTCTAGGATTATTTTAAATCTGCTGTTTATGGATTTGAAAATAATTTTTTTGCGGTAAAGCCATCATTTGTATTGCCTGACCCTTGTTTTGGCTTATCTATAATCAATCCAAATTTACGATATTCATCTTGAACATATTTCTTTTTTGAACTTATTGATCCTGAAGAACCGAAATACAAATTATAACTTATTTTTAGTATGTGTTCCATAAGTCGTATTCTTGCATGTAGTATTGATAATCCAAATTCATATGCATCAGTATTATCTAGTGATTTTGTCGGGAATTGATTTAATTGGCTTGATGTTGCTTGGCATATGATGCAGCTGGATGCAACCTTCGTGTTAGTCAAAGCCTGGCCTAATTTTCCATCTATCATTGTCAGCATTAATTGGTAGCTTACTTCAATTTGCTGCCCATCTAACTGTAATTTTAATGGCTGTAGTGTTGCAATTTAGGCCTTGATATCAGTAACTTCTTTGTTAATGGCATCATGAGTTTTTTTTTTTTTTTTGAATTCAAAGTTGATTGGCCTGCAGTATTTCGTAGAAGATGGTGTCTCATTTTTCCAAATATCTTTTGTTTCCGTTGTACTAGTTGCAGGCTCTGAATTTTCCAAAATCTTTTTCAATCGCAATGGTACAAATGATACCATGAACATATCTGAGTCCGAAATATTTTCACATATTACTTTTTCGTACTGTTTTTGTCCCGAAGAACCATCACATCCCCATTTACAAAAAAGAATTAACTATGTGTTTCCATATTTCTTTAATTTATTTCTTTTGATTGATTGTAGCAAGCGTTCCGCTGTGTGGTTAAGTTGATATTGTAGTTGTAACTCTGTCGAAATTGGTAATGGTGTAATGATATGCTGGATATATATTTTTAGCCTTTTTCAATCGTACGCAATCTAAGCTGAATACGATTATATTGCTGTTTTGATAATTTCAAATCCAGAAATAATGCTAATGCCTCCTCATTTGTGAACTGTTTCGCATCGCTCTAATTGTTTCTGTGATCGTAATTGATATACGAAAGATTCTTTTATATTTATATATCCAATTTCATCGTTAACATCCTTAAGTTTGCGCGTCTTAGATCTATCGCTGCAGTTGTCCAATGATTTGCGTGGTCTTCCAGCCTTATCTTGCTTTGTTGTTTCTGAAACGATAGTAAATTGGCCTTCTAACCAGTTTGCGCTTTTTATATAAAAATTTAGTTTATTGTAGCTAACTTCTTTATAGCGTTTTTTTTAGTGTTTTGACGAAATTAGATGATTGCTCTTGTATTCGATGCTACACGAATTTAAGTTTAATTTTATTTTAACGTACGTAAGAACATCTTCCTGGTTTTTGTTCCTAAAATACCCATTGGCCAGTTCTTCATAACTGAAGCTCTCCATATTTCTCTGAATATTTTTATTTGCGACTGTTATTGTTGAAATATATTATAGCAATTGAGTTTGTATTGAAATGCCATTTTCTTATATGTTTCTAGGTAAAAAAAAAGATTAGAAAATGGCATTAGTGCATTACTACCTAGAATGATATGTATATAGAAAACCCACTATACAAATGAATTACCTGTGTGTGTTTACTTTACTGCTTTACTACTTGCATTAGTGGTCGGTAGGTAAAATAAAAAGGTATAAAAAGGTATGATAATAAAAAAACCCAGGTTACAAACGAATTCCATCCTCTGTGTATTGACATTCTTACTTACAAATATATCAAAAGGGTGGTGTATTTTGTAAGCAGATATCATTACTGGTAATAGAAGAAATAATGACTATTATAAACTATAAAATACCTAAAGCAAAAATTTAACACACCATTGTATACTTATAGGGCTATTTAAATTACCGTAATTTGAATTTTTTTTAGTAATTTCATTAAAATGAAAAAAAGTGTTCCAGCCGCGCGCGGATCGTCACGGGTGAAAACCTATACATAGGGTTAAAGAGGACACTTTCACCTTTCTCTGAGTGGTATACGTCTCTTATTCGCTAAAAAAAGGGTAAAAATTTTGTTTTGACTTAAAACAAAACACATTTCATATTTGTCGTTTTGTCCCCGAAGCAAATGATGTTGCTGAATGGAAGGAAGCCTTTTGAAAATTCTGAATACCAAGTTTTGTATAATGATAAAAAAAGCCCATTTTAGTGTATCACCTTTTGTTGAGCGTTATTAAGCTTGGGACAATATGTTTCCAATTGGACACAATTGTGCCAAAAGTTTTTACCCCATGTAATATGGATAATAGTAATTTTTATAGCCTATACCACTATGTGGTTTGGGTATAATGACTTTGTGCTGCTGTTTGTAACAACCAAAAAAATTCGTCCTAGACCCATCTTTAATTATACCGATCGACTCAGAATCACTTTTTGAGTCGAAATAGCAATGTCCGTCCGTCCGTCTGTGTGTCCACGTAAAGCTTGTAATCAAACTACAGGTCGCAAATATGAATATATTTTGATGAAATTTGGTATATAAGCTTTGGTATATAAGCCATGGGATGAACGCTATTGAAATTGGTGATAATCGGTCCATGTTCAGACCTAGTCCCCATACAAATGACCCCTATGAAATCGACATAAATTGCATTAAGTTCCAAATTATCATATAGATCTCAGTCAAATCGGGTTTGTATGTGTTTATTACATCCATTAATCAGTAGTTCAAAAATAATCTCTATAAGAAAATTCTTAGTCATAGGCCTCATATAGAGCTGCTTCCCGATCTTCACTTAATCTATCAAAAAATATTGCACAGATTTTTCTCAAATTTGGTTTGTATATATTTTTTCAAAGTATAAGTGACTTTACCAAATATGGTCAGGATCGGTCCATTTTTCGACCTAGTCCCCATATAAATATAGTATCCGATATGAACTTTTCCATATCTGCAGCGAAAAAAATTAATAAAAATGCCACTCAAATTTGGTTTATGCTTATTTGCTATATCCAATTAGTAGGACCGAAGAGATAGGCTCTCTAAACCATGGTATAGGGTATTGTATAGTCGGGCTAGACCGACTATAATTTTCTTACTTGTTTACATTTATTTTATTTTGTCAGCAATAAACATGATAAACAGAATTAGTTTTTGAGATCATAGAGTCGTTTAGATTAAATAAATGTTTTTATTCTTCAATTAATCAACACCTTTTAAAGCTGCTGCTTATTAAGCAAAAAATCACACACACAAACACACACACATCTCAGTATTTGTACATGTTTAGTAAATGTTGGTGTAATTAGTCTTAACGGATTAAAAATAGGTAAATCTACAAATATTTTCTTGTTGTTTGTGTTATCCTTCCAAAGATGTTCTTTACATTGTGCAGTTGTGTATTGTTGTTTCTGTTTATAAAGCTATTTGTTTATTTGTAATTGCTTCCTTAATTGCCTTTGTATTTTGTTGAAAAGTGCTTTGTTCTATCTCATGAATGGCACCACTTGCCTTGGCTTGACTCGATGGATGGATGGATAAATGTGATGTAGTGTTATTGACATATGAGATAACATCGCATTATGCTACTTGTGTAAACACTTTATAAAAGGATTATTTACCCCAACTTAATGGCGTTATTTGTAAAATATGTATGTGTTCAGTACGGGGTTATCGAGATAAAAAAATACCACCCAACAAGTCACAAACTCCCACACACATTGTGACAATGTTAGTTCATATAAATGAGAATGTATTCATTAGAAAACGATATCTGTACTGCTCTTTAAAAACATAAAATAGAAATAGAAAAAAGAAAAACTTTGGCTTTTAGTGGGAACAAATCACAAAAGAATTAATTAAATTTAACAAATATGTAAACACTTGTACTTTATGTTCTTTCTACTCGTATCTGTGACTCTCACTTTGGATTTTGTGTTTAATTGTATGATTATCCTTTGTTTGGCCTTAACTGTTTGTTATCCTGTAACTCAAACACACAAAGGCTTTTTTTGTTATCAGTAGACAAAATTTTTGTTTGATGTTCTTCTGTATGATTTTGTTTATCTCATGCCAAAATGAATGCCTGTGATAGTTTACAAATGTTCATTAATATTCGTTTAGTTTTTGAGATTTGTTTCGAAAATTTTTGAGTTTGATTGTCAGTTGATAGATTAAATCGAAAAATAATTAATCTTGTACTTAGGATAATAGACAACTTTAAGGGGTCTCTATTAAAAAAAAACTTATTTTAGATTTTACCCTTAAAAAATGTAGACAGTTTTCGTAATAATATTTGTAAATGTTGTCAATATATTACGGTTACGACTAATAGATGAAGAACATCAATCCAAATATTTGAACAAGAACAATTTTAATGATTCTTATATTACTATACTACTCTTAATGAATGTTTCTCAGATCAAAGATTTGTTTAATATCTCTGATAGCCTAGCAGCAAATAAAGAGCATCAAAAGAAGCCTTGTTGTTTTTCGCTGATCCTGTGAATCAAATTTTAACTTGTGCTTCTTCTGAATAGTTTTTTAGAACCATTTTGTCACTACTTCGTGGTACTTTTATCAATTTACTTTTATCAATTAACTTTCAACATTAACTAGCCAGAAAAAGTTTGCATACAGGCAGACATCCATTGTTTTTATAGCTTATCATTTAGCACAGCATTGTCCACTCTATGCTAATAAACTTAAATGTAAAATTCATAAAAAAAACGGTTAATAATAAAAAGGCACTAATATAGCGCATTTTTTTAAAGCGCAAAATAGAAAAATTGACTGAAGGATAATTTATACATAAAAATTTATTTATTATGGCTTTCTTTTCAAATTACTTAGTCTCGCCATAAGTTCTGTTGTGATCCCGTTATTCCTATTTTTTGGTACATTGTTCTTTTGCAAAACAACATAAAGGCGTCAGTTCTTTGGAGAGTCTTAATAGAGCTCTTATTTCAGCAGCGTCATCAATACCCATCGAAACCATATGTCTAAAATCATAATTTTAGACACAACAAAATTTATATGTATATGTTAATAATTTTCCAAAATATTATATATGCATTTTTTTTATTGAATTATAAATGAATATCTAAATATGAATATATTCGCTACTTCATTATATTTAAAATTTATTATTGTGAATTGTTGAATTTAAATTGTAAAAGAATATGAATTATTATGGTGAATTACCATTTGTACTAAATGAAAACATAGAATATTTGCATTGTGTACATTGTAAATAAAGCACGAACCTAGTTGGCAAGTGCCGAACAGAAAAGAAGGTCACTTACAATTGAATATTGAGCTGGTAAGCACGACCACAATAAAAATTATTATCACACAGAATTTAACTCAATCTTTTATTTTTCGTTTTCCCATTTTCTAACCCTACGAACTCATTTATAATTGTTCATGCCGAACAATTATAAACCATTTTGAAAAAGGCTTGAAATTAACATCCATCAAATTTACAGTCCACATCATCAACAGACTACGCAGTCTCAACAGTCCCCAAAGCAGCCTTTTTACACCATATGTGCCGCTATAGCCCAATACCTGAACGTCTAAAGCCGTTCGTTAAAGCGAGAGGCGACAATTTTCAACAAGATGTTGATTTTCAGGAACACTGTTATTTAATAAAAAAAAAACTAAAATTACATAACAAAAAAAAATAGCTTCTTTAATTTTTACACAGAACTTATGGCAGGACTAAGTATATTCCTTTTTTAATATGTCTTTCCTTTAATTGAAATTATATTACAGCTTACAAAAAAAGATAACTTATATGCAGTTCTAATCACTTCTTATGAACTTGTGGATCTTTGGGGCAAATTTTCTGTTAGGGATTTTATAAAGGTTTCTGCCACTTTTTTGGAACAGTTAGTCTATCTCCGTTTAAAATCTTCCACATTTTGGGACACCTTAATGAACTAAGCTCCGGACAGTTTGTAGGATTTGTCTTGATACAAAAGACAAATTTATTGTTCATGTAGCACTAAAGAGTTCTCTTACCATAGTGGCATTATGCCACAATTTAGGCCAAAGCTTTGTGGACACATTGTGCTGGCTTATGAATATAATATAAATTACGGTATTTATAATGTTCCTTATTTTGCCGCAACTACATTTTGCTTGACACACCAGGAATGTTTTAAGAATTTTTTTCTGCTGTTGGGTCCTAAACTTATCTTCAACATAACCTCAAACATTAGCAACATGAAAATGTTGACCCGGAAGCTGTCAAAAGCCTGCCTTCGGCGTCCATTATGCCAAAGGAATATTTTTTTATGAAACATGATTTCAATTTCCGTGCTTAGTTAGGCCTATAAATTTTTTTCATAATTCCGACTTTGTATATTTTCGAACCTACATTGGCTTTAACTTTTGACACGAAATAGTTCGAGCACTGAGCTAACCAGCTTCTTTTCTACCGGATGTGTTGGAAGCTTTTTTCAATATGCCTAAAACTTTATTGCCCTTAAAGGCATCATATGGATCTTTCCTTTCTTCCCGAACCATGTTTCCTATCAATTCTACTAACAGTTTCTAATAGCATTAGAAACAGTTTGACGGTAGATCATGGATTATTTGGCCAACTTTTTTTTATGACCAAGTTGGATTTAATAATTTTAACCATAATAGACATATTTGTATACCCTCCACACCACTGTGCAGAGGGTATATATCAGTTTGTGAATCCGTTTGTAACTAATCGAATAAATTCCAGAGACCCCATAACTATATATATTCTTGATCCTTATAAAAGGAGAAGTCGATCTAGCGATATCCGTCTGTCTGTATATCTGTCTGTTCTAAACATTCATCTTCCGCAATAGGTCGATAAGATCGTACTACTTTGGCTTAAAATGTTCGTCATAATCTGCAGCAGTTTGGTATTGCATTTAGAGCCTCTCTAGAACCAATAGCCGAGGATTGACGTAGGAAAATGTAAAGATAAAATTTCATTTAAAAAACTAAAAATAATGAAGTGTTTGTACGTAACAGAACATGTGTGTACATATCGAATGTAAAAGTTATGCATACAAATTTTGGATTGTTTGTTGCTTTTGTTGTTTTTTTTCTTGTACACGTAAACAACAACAAGCAAAAAATTGTGTATGCATCGCTAATAAACCAGCAAACAAAAATGTAATTGTTATGCCCGTTTTCTCAATAGGCGATTATCTTCTATCCTAACGAGAAACTGCCGATTAAAGAAATTTGGTTTTCTCAATGTCTGGTTTGCTTCTATTTTGTCGCAAAGCTAACCGGCACTCATCTGCCAGTTATTTATTTATCGTACAGATAAATTATTTTTCCAACTTTCATATCAATTTTGAGAGGCATTGCCAACTGAAAATAGTTCTCCCAACTTTCATACGTATTTTGAGAGGCATTGCCAACTGAAAATAATGTTTTTGTCGGTACATTGAGAAAACCACAATTGTTAACCGGCAGTTTATCGGTCCAATAAATTTATGTCCTGGTTAAGTAACAGGCAGTTTGACGATACATTGAGAAAACCGGCATTAGTGTTTACATTTACGTTTATTGCATTTTATAATTGTTTTCAATAAAAAAAGCACAAAAATACCTAACATTTTTGTAATTATCTTATTAATTTTAAACATCATTAAAATAAATCTAGCAATGATAATGTGAAATCTAGCCTTTTTGTCTCTTAGTCTTAACAACCTTGGTTTGAACACGGCTGGATGGTATCAAAGTTTCGGCACAGCCAAATCTAATGCTCTTACTTATTTAAAAACAAGTAACAAGTGATTAAAAAATAAATTAGGAAAAACGATCTCACTCCTTATATATATTATTTTAATTTTCGATATCAATTTTAATTCCCAATATTAATGCGGAAATTTCGAATTTCTGTTTTATATTGTGTACAATTTAAAGTGTACTTTTTTCTTCATAACTTTATATTGACTTCTTTAATAGTTTTTATATTATTATAAATAAAATGCATAATCCGTATACGCAAGAATGTATGAAAACTATTTATTTAAAAATGTTCAGTTTTAACTAACTGGCCCATTAAAGGGAGATTAATGTTAAATTTAATACGGATAACTTTTTGACAAAATATTTCGAATTTGGGCCATTGAAATTATTTATTAAACTTCACCAATAACATTGTTTAGTTTAGTCCTTTGATAAACCACTAAACAGTCATTAGAATGTATTAACTCAACACGCCACAAATCTTGATGACTTTTAATGGGATTTCTGCTTCAATTTTTTGAAATTACAGTATTAATGACAGTAATCAACCAGTGAATCGGTAGTGCAAGTACTACCAGGCAGCAACCCATTTCTATAATGCATTCGTTTGGTGGTGGTAGCAACTGCTAAATCGCAACACTTTAGTGTCACATCAAATTACAAATGTGCTTTTAATAACGTTACAACCAAACAAAAAAAAAAACGTATGCTTCATGTCACACTCATAGTAGTGTTGCCTAATAATTGGGAGTGAGCAAAACTCACCATCAACAATCATTACAGTATCTATTACTATCATAAATTCTATGGATGGCAATGAAAATGATGAAAATAACAGAAATTGAATGTGCTGAACAAAAATAAAACAAAGTTTTACAAAGAGGGAGAAACATAAAAAATAGATATAGAGGTCGTGCAAAAGAAAAACTGGAAGTGGTGGATGTTGGATTTGTCTATAATTTGTTGACATTTTCTATAATTTTTGTTTTCTATTCTTTATAAAAATGAAATGCAAAAAAGCAGATGTTTGTTTATGGTTTAAGGGTGCATCTTTGTACATGTAAGTATGAACGAATTAAACTAAACTATACTATTCCAAGTTTATTTCGAACTTTAAAGACGTCAGTATGAAGGAGTTAAATAAACACCTTTCGTTTGAGAAATAATTAAATTACGTGCTTAGATCTTCCAATTTATTTCTTTGGAAATATTACTACAGTTGCAATGTTTCCGTAACTGAGCAACATAAAACGTGAGATAATCTTCCGGCTGCAGGAAATTTTATTGTTGTTCTTAAAAAACTAGAGAAAATGTTTCAAAACAAAAAACCAGAAGTTGTAGTCTTCAATAACGTAAAAAAATAGTATGTTTAGCACAACTGTAGTATGGCAAAGTGATGGAAAAACGTTTAATATATTGAGGGAGAAATATAGTACTCACCCGTTAACTAATATCACATCACATCACATCACCAACAATGCTGAGTGTATGTTGCGTCGTGGGAATTTCTCTAAAGTGGCATGCGGGTGTGGAGTTGGTTGTTTCAATCAGCTTGTTGTTTTGTTTGTATTTCATTTTTTTTTTTTTTGTTGGCTCTAAAACAATTAATGAAAATGAGGTTGAGGTTAGATTTTTTCTATAATTGTTACCATAACAAATAATTTGTTTAAAAAAAATCTCAAGCTAAAAAAAAATCAAAAGTTCCTATAACCTGGAAATATTATTTTTGAGAAATTGTTTCCTTATTGATTAATTATTCTTAGTCAAAACAGTAGTAAATTGCATTATTATCGTACAAGTCTCTCGTACAGACCCTAAGGCATATTTCATGCACTTGTTATGCTAATGGATCATTCTTATCCATTTAAGGCAAATTGATTGTTGTTCGATTTTAGCTAGACGCCGTAACCGTAATGGTATGGCGTCTTTTGGTAAAAGCAACTAAACTAAGAAAATCTAAAAGCCTTAAAGGTCTTAATATGCAGATGGGAAAAATGCTAAATAATTGACGATTTCATTGACCTTAAACTTAAACAACTTCTAATGAAAATTTTATTAATTCTAATTCTTTACTTATTAAAAATAAAAGTTATTGCGATAAAATATTAAATCTACCATATTAATATTAATCTACCCCATAAAAACAAAGTTTTTAATTAAAACTCTTTCTTTCATTATGCATATCAGTTTTGAATCTCTCCGTGACTGTGCGTGACTTTGCGTGTCTATTTTAAAATTAATATTTGGTCACAAGTCTATGGACAACGTTTCAGATCGATCGGATGACGGGAAGTGAGGTTTTAATCTCTCCGTGACTGTGCGTGTCCATGTCGAAGTTAATCTTTCTTTACAGCAAGTATATCTAGTTTCAGATTGATGGGATGAGGGGAAATCCGTTTTATATCTCTCCGTGACTGTGCGTGACCATGCGTGACTGTGCGTGACTAAGTCAAAGTTAATCTTTTTTTCACAGCAAGTGTATGTATAGGGGAAATCCGTTTTAAATCTCTCCGTGACCAAGTTTCAGATCGATCGAATGAGGGGAAATGACATTTAGATCACTCCGTACCTGTGCGTGACTATGCGTGACTGTGCGTGGCTACCCCAAAATTAATCTGTAGTCACAACAAGACTATGTGATAAGTTTCAGATCTATTAGATAAGGGGAAATGGGGTTGACCAACGTTGGAGCTAAATCCCTTTCCGCCTAGTCTTTTTTATATGTGTGGAAATAGAAAGAGTAACTGGGGGCTTAATCGGAAGCATATGACGGATGAGGTAAGAATTCGTAGCCCAAATCATGGATTTTGCCATGTCGACTGCACATGTGAGCCCCGTGCATTATCTTGATTTAAAAAAACATTTTCATTTTGGCCAAGTGCGGTGGTTGGGTTTTTAAATCGTCATTGATTCGGTCCCACATGTTGGTATAAGTTCGCACAGTTTAGCGCCTTTAACTACCATAAAAGCGCATTTTTCCATTTAGCGCCTTTTTAAAAAAGCACTAAATTAGCGCTTTTCGTTTTTCTTTTTTAGTGCTTGTATATATAAGTTCCCGTTAATCCTATAAGGAGCATGGGGCCTCGACAAATCTTCCCCATTGTAATTTATCGGATGCTAAGTTCTTAATTTCATCCAAGCTCTTACCGGCCTTAGCTACTTCCTTCTCTACCTGTCTTCTCCATGTATGTGCAGGGCGTCCCTTCCTTGAGGGTTCCATTCGAATGCGTGTCGTGAAATGTCATCATGCGCTTTTCGGAGGGTGTGTCCAATCCAATTCCATTTTCGCCTTCGTATTACTATATCGATAAGAGTTTGCGATGTCGTTACCCATAGTCTGGAGTTGGCGATGGTATTCGGCCAGAAAATTTTGAATTTTGAATTTTGCATTGAACCCATGTCGCGGGGGGCTGCATTCCAGGTTTCACGTCCATATAACAAGATATACTTTACGTTAGAATTAAATATTTTCATCTTCACATGGCGGGATAGTGTTGTTGATTTCCACACGTTGCCAAGGCGACCAAAGGCTTGCTTAGCAGTTTTTATTCTATTTGCGATATCTGCACTAGACCCTCCAGCTTTTATGCGCTATTACTTTATATACCATACTGAGAAGAGTTATTCCCCTCCAGTTACCACGATCTGTTAGATCACCCTTTTTGGGTATCTTTATTATAATACCTTCCTTAAGCTCTTCCTACAACTCTTCACTCGACCAAAATTTTCTTATTAGAGGCATAATGAGTTGGGAACTTATGTGCGGGTCTGCTTTTAGCAGCTCTGCTATACCATCAAAGCCAGGCGATTTTGCTCTTTAAATCATTTATGGAGTCTATGATTTCGCACTCGGTAGGGCATTGTGGCAGTCAAATCTAAAGTTATTGTGTGTGTCATTTTCTGCGAGCATTTACATATTTGGACAACTTCCCTCTAAATTTAACCTTTTTGGTCAAATAGACTCATAATTGGCTCTCTAATTCGTCAGTAAGGCAAAAATTATATGACAAGATATATAAACGGATTAGCAAAGATTCCGATATGCAAGGAAAAATCCCGATGGTAGCTACAACCAGATTGATTTCTATAGAAAGAGACGTCAAAGCAATTTTGGATATGTAGCTTGAGTTGAAAACTCATTGTATCGTTGTTAATGCAAAATCGTTTAAGACGACACTGTTAAAGAATATGTACAATGATTCCAAAAACTACATTTGTATAACGTACCTGGCTCAATTGTTTCAGAAGTACAAAAAATTAATTTGATTAGTCGTATATTTTTTATTGTTTGGAGGGTGAAATCGATCCTGTAGTTAATGAAATTAGCTATTTAGGTTATAGTTTTGACAATAATATTAAAGAATCTGACAAACAATTGTTCTAAAAATTTTCACAAAATCTCGCATTTACGAGCTACTAGCTAAATAGACATCTAATTTCAAAACATTAAAAAAAATTCTTTATTCAGCGTGGCCATCAATATTTAAAATTGAAAGAATTTGTTAAATATAAACAAGTAAGAAAATTATATTCGGTCTAGACCGACTATATGATACCCTATACCATGCGTATAGAGACCCTATCTCATAGGCCCAACTAACTGGACATAGAAAATAAGCATAAACCAAATTTGAGTGGGATTTTTATTAATTTTTTTGGCTGCAGATATGAAAATGGACCGATCCTGACTATGTTTGGTAAAGTCTCTTGTATTCTGCAAAAATATATACAAACAAAATTTGAGAAGAATCAGTGCAATATTTTTGTTTTTTTTATAGATTTAAGTAAAAATCGGGAATCAGCTCTATATGGGGCCTATGACTAAGAGTTGTCCCATAGGGATAATATTTGGATTAATAAACCCATACAAACCCAATTTGAGTAAGATCTATATGACAATTTGGATCTTATGGCAATTTATGTCGATTTCATAGGGGTCATTTGTATGGGGGCTAGGTCTGAACATAGACCGATTCTCAGCAATTCTATGGCCGATGAAAGCTTATATACCAAATTTCGTCAAAATATATTCATATTTGCGACCTGCAGTTTGATTACAAGGTTTACATGGACACACAAACGGACGGACGGACGGACATCGTTAAATCGAATCAGTTAGTGATTCTGATTCGATCGGTATAATAAAAGATGGGTCTAGGTCAAATCTTTTTGGTAGTTACAAACAGCAGCACAAAGTCATTATACCCAAACCACATAGTTAGTGGTATAGGGTATAGGTATAGATCAAAGAGTAAGAATATTGTCTCTACAATAAAACATAATAATGTCTCTAGGCACTGTAGATTCTTTAATGCATATTAAATATGGACTAAAGATTAAATAAAAATGTAAAAACAGTATAGAAGTTTTTTGAAAATTTATAAAAAAAAAAAATAAGTATATGTTAACAAATATATAACTAGCGTTTTTTAGCATTTTTATTTTCATTCTAATTTAGTGCTTTTTTTTTGGTACTGTTTAGCACTTTTTGCTTGGAAAAAGTTGGAATCGCTGCACCTTGACCTTCACCTGATAAACCAATTGGTCTGCTTGGTCTTCAGTGTGTTGTAATAGATCCATCGTTACAAAACAGCCCAAAAACTCATCCGTATTGCGGTTGAACAACTTAAAACGTTCCTTTGAAGTTGCCACATGATTGTTTTTAATGTCAATTGTAAAAAAAACACATCTTACTTTCGGAAAACTTTTAAAAACTCAACTGATCATTTAAAACCTAAATCACAAAACCATATAAAATCCCTATGCCGTCAACAATCTCTCGCACTTTCACTCTCCGATCAATTCTATTTACAATTTTCATTAATATATTTATAGTTTAGGTTCGATTAGACGTTAAAATGATACACTGAAAATAAATTTCCTATCAGGCTAACAAAAAACGAAAAGTATAAACAAATAAATGACTTCTATAATGGATTCATTGTCATCATCATCCTTATCATAGAATGATGACATGTAATATGATCTGATGTTTTGAAGGGCCCTCTTTTGTAATAGAACACGAATATAAACACACAGTATGTGTAAACAGATGAAAGTTTAAATGTCATAAATTTTTGTATTAAAAACAAAATACATTGAAATGATCGCGATGATGATTTTAATATTGAATGTTGCTGATGATGATAATGATGAATGTAACAAGCACGAATGTCGCGTGCCAAACAATAAACAGCTTATGGTATGGTACAAAATGTTACACTTAGGTGCTCAAATTACAAAACACAATATATATGTATATGTATATATATATGTTTATTAGGGTGGCCCTTCGTTATATGGAGGGAAAAAAAGTGTTCAAATTGTCGGTCTCACCCCCTAGAAATATGCGAATAGCAAAAAAACTGAGAAATACAAAGTTTTGGGCCAATCAAAAAACGTTTAGTCGTGGCGCAAAGCGATTGAAAATTTCAAGTGTGTTTATATGGGGAAAATATGACTTTTTTTCAGATTTTACGAAAATATCGTTCAATAGTTTAATTTTTCCAACAAGCTGTTACAAAATTCGGGATCAGTATTAAATTATCCTTTCAAAAGGCTGTAAAACTTCAAAATCGTATGAAACCTCGCCAAGAAATAGCAAATGCCCCAGACCACTTTTGTGCCAAAAAAAAAACTAGGTCATGAAATTTGATGGCAATTTTTTCAACTTTGAGAAATTGATTAAAGCCATCATTCTTTTTTGGTATCTATACTTATAAGTACTCAGATATGAAGTATTGTTTTATTACCACGTTGTTAACCTATTGCGCATTGAGACCGAAAACTTTCTTAAACAAAATTTAAAAAAACGAATCTATCACTTTAAGGTTTTATGAAATACGTGTTACAGATTAATTCTGTGAATTTTTAAGTAAATCCCTCTGCCAGAATTTTTTTGACAAGGATTTTATTTTTGCGGATTTCGAGAAAAATTGGATTTTTGTGAAATATTCTGTAAATGTACTCTTTCTAAATACTTTGTACCAAAAATTCATCACTTTTCTACTTTTAAATGTTATATTTTATCTTAATAGCTTAGGGCTTCGGAAAAAAATAATATGACTCCATTAACCCTTTTGGAATTGGGGTCACATATGACCCCAAGCTAATAAAAGACAATTTATTTAAAAAAATTCAAATATTTTGTAAGTGCTGTTCAATTTTTAGATGCGACACTTAAAATATAATAACCAAAATGTGTAGAAGTTTCGTTCCAAAAATTTGGGACAAATCCGAGAACGTTAACCCATTATTTGCCAAGGCGAGCTTTGGATTTTAAGATATTTTTAAATAAAAATTACCTTAAACGAGTTTTTCTATTAAACTCGTTGATACCACTATTTAGAATTTAAGAAAAATAATTCGGTTAATTTTTATTTATTTAACCATGCAGTGCTCCTGGGATCAAAATAATCCATTGTGATATATCTTTGGTGCAATTATCTGCTTATTGCTCGCGAATATAAATTAAAACAACTTTTAACCAATTTTGTTATAAAATTACTTTATGTAGTAAAGTAATAGTTGAATTTTTTGCCGTGAAGATGCCATTACTTATAATGGTTGACATTTTTTGATTTTTTATAATCGATCGTTTTATATTATCTTTTATTTTTATTGCCCAGTTTTAAATAGTTTATTAAATAAAAGTAAATTTCAAATATAATTATATATATATAAAAGGTAATATTAAATTAATACTACTCTTAATGGAACAAATTACAAAATTAAATCAAAGTGAATTTCAAAAAACGTCCTATTTTTTAGACATATGACCTAAGTTGTTTTAATTCATATTCGCGAACAATAAGCAGATAATTGCACCAGAGATATATCACAATGCATAATTTTGATCTCAGGAGCACTGAAGGGTTAAATAAATAAAAATTAACCGAATGATTTTTCTTAAATTCTAAATAGTGTTATCAACAAGTTTAATTGAAAAACTCGTTTTAGGTCATTTTTATTTCAAAATATCTTAAAATCCAAAGCTGGGCTTGGCAAATAATGGGTTAACGTTCTCGGATTTATCCCAAATTTTTGGAACGAAACTTCGACACATTTGGTTATTATATTTTAAGCGTCGCATCTAAAAATTGGACAGAACTTACCAAATATTTTAATTTTTTACATAAAATGTCTTTTATTAGTTTGGGTCATATATGACCCCAATTTCAAAAGGGTTAATGGAGTCATATTATTTTTTTCCGAAACCCTAGGCTATTAAGATAAAATATAGCATTTAAAAGTAGATAACTGATTAATTTTTGATATAAAGAATTTAGAAAGATTACATATAAAGAATATTTCACAAAAATCCAATTTTTCTCGAAATCCGCAAAAATAAAATCCTTGTCAAAAAAATTCTGGCAGAGGGATTTACTTAAAAATTCACACAGTTTATCTGCAACATGTATTTAATAAAACCTTAAAGTGATAGATTAAGTTTTTTAAATTTTGTTTAAGAAAATTTTTTCAAACTTGAAAAAGGAGTTTTAAAAATTTTATCAAAAAAATTTCCAAAATTCGGTCTCAATGCGCAATAGGTTAACAACATGCTAATAAAACAATACTTCATCTCTGAGTACTTATAAGTATAGAGACCAAAGAAGAATGATGGCTTTAATCAATTTCTCAAAGTTGAAAAAAATGCCATCAAATTTCATGACCTAGTTTTTTTTTTGGCACAAAAGTGGTCTGGGGCATTTGCTATTTCTTGGCGAGTTTTTATTCGATTTTGCAGTTTTATAGCCTTTTGAAGGGATAATTTAATACTGATCGTGAATTATATAACAGCTTGTCTGAAAAATTAAACTATAGAACGAAATTTTCGTAAAATCTGAAAAAAGTCATATTTTAACCATATAAACACACTTGAAATTTTCAATCGCTTTGCGCCACGACTAAACGTTTTTTGATTGGCCCAAAACTTTGTATTTCTCAGTTTTTTGCTATTCGCATACTTTTAGGGGGTGAGACCGACAGTTTGAACACTTTTTTTTATTAAGGGCCACCCTAATGTTTATATATTTAGAAGTAAAATACAATTTGTATATGCGTGCTATTAAAACAAATGAAACGT
Organism: Cordilura impudica; assembly: GCA_963682025.1. NCBI lineage: Eukaryota > Metazoa > Arthropoda > Insecta > Diptera > Scathophagidae > Cordilura > Cordilura impudica. The sequence continues at coordinate 305,931,725 of OY821518.1, forward strand.
TTTTTCCTGCTAGGAATATTATCATTTTAGAAATTTTAATTTCCTATGGTGTCATCTTGTATATTATAATTATTATTATATTTTTTGTTTTATTTATTATATTTTTTTTTAAGTATAAAATGACCTTAACTTATTACCATATGTGAGGTTGAGTGGTGTTAATTGTTTTATCGCGCCTAAATTTCCTTCAAGAATATCTCTAGCTCGATTGGATGTCTACAGTTGTTTAATAATGCATCATAAATTCTAATAATAATAGTTATAATATTTGTGATAGTTGTTGATAAAACATTTCGTTTACTATTGGCCCCTCCACTTTTAGCAATAAGTGCAAGAATGAGTTTAATTTTTATTTTTATAAGTGTGCTTGTTATCTATGCAAATTCCCAGTCATATTGGGTTTATACCTTCAAGAGCTATTGATAACATTTCAATTATATGTTGGACGACTTGTGCTTTTTGTTTTCTGTATGCAACAACAAAACAGGCAGCATACGGGTGATAGAATAGCACGAGCTAAAACTGATAAATTGTTTTAAAAAATACCATACAATTTATTTGTATGATGATTAGTTTAACCCTCTTCTTGAAAGTGGTCTTCGATAGAACACACTTTTTCTTTTTGTCACGATATATGAACACATAGAAAAACAATTTGTTGAAAATAGGTTACCACTAAAAAAAATTTAATTGGTTATCAAGAAATGTTGTTACAATTATAATATTCTTAAAATTAAATAAATTTTCTTTATAAAAAACCTCTTGATTATGATGCTTATAAAAATGAACAAAACAAGCTCATTTTACCAATAAAAGTTTTTATAAAAATTTTTATATTTTATATTACAAATTCTAATTTAACAAAATATTTTAAACAGTTATTGTTACAATTTGTTTGTTAACATGATAGTAAGTAAGAAAAAGAAAAATGTAACCTGTGTTGGTATTAAAACCCGAAAACAAATCACATTCTGTTGTAAATATCAAGAAATATAAAAAACTAACCAATAAAAACCAAGTTTTTATTATCCCCCTTTCTTTGTAAATTAAGTTTACCATCATGTAATTAAATAATAAACTGACTGAAAATGAAACATGGTTGCAAATTAAAAAAAAAAACGGCAAAATTTCAAAAAATCCAAAATTATACAATTAAATTTTTTAAACGAAAATTTGTTAGACCATTTTTATCGTCGCCACGAGTCTTTCTGCAAAGTTTCGACTCGATTGGATCACCGAAAAAGAGTTAAAAATCGATCCAAAATTTTATCGGCAGACAAGCAGATAAACAGACACTACGAGTTAGAAGAAAGGGAGTAAATATGTTACAACCAACCGAAATTTCGAATTAATTTGTAATTTTTGAAAAAATTAAAAAAAAAGTAATTCAAAAAGCATTTAAATATAATAAAAAATAAATAAAAATCCATTTTTTTAGTTTTAAATTGTTAAATTATGATATATAACACATTAATTGATTAGTCGAATGGGTAAGTTACACACTACGTCGCCATTATATTTTTTTTTTATTGTAAGCCAAGTAGAAGTAACATTGTTAAGAAATATTTTTGTTAAAATTAGCAAGATAAAAATCAAAAAATATTTATTCTTTTAGGAATTTTTCCTACTCTTCCTTAATAAAACATTTTTATTTGTTGGCGACCTTTGACCGACATTTTTGTTTAGACGGCACCACAAATTTGCGATAGAGTTCATATTAGGACTCTGAGCAGAGGTATCAATAAAACTTTGCTACAGTTGTATAATAACCAGGACCTACGTAAATTAGATTTATATTTCGCAAAATTATCTTGATAAAATTTGTATATGAACTTATACAAATTATCCGGGTCAACAAAACCGAATTGTCGAACACTAGCGGTCAGTTAAGTTAAAAAAAAATCAATATGTACTTCTTTCGTCATTATTTCAAATAAAATCCTGATTTTACCAACTCCCTTCATTGATATGCAACCACATACCATGACTGACTGTTTTCCAAACTTTACTGTCGGAGTTATGTTTGAATTTTCTAATGTTGTTAGAGGTTTTCGTCAAACTTTTTGACTGATTTGACATTATAATAATTGAAATACACCAATTGAACAATATTTTATCAAAACTCGTTTTCCTAGCATTTTTTTATTTAAATATGCGGTCAATTGTTAAAACTAGGGCATTTATTTTGTACATAAACGCTATGCAACTCCTTTCACATGCAATATCATTCAAGAGCGAGTGGTACGAGAAACATAGGAAGAAGAAGAATATCTTGGCAGGACACTATCAACAATATTCTGACAGAACAAAGAATCGAGCCTAGAACAGCCGAAACAGCGGCACAAGACAGATCGAAGGGGAGAAGTCTTTGCAAAAACCTCTAGACTGCAAGGTAGAAACAGGTCCGGAATAAGTAAGTAAGTAAGCATTTATGAAAAAATCCAAAAGCACCAAATGGTTATGAGGTTAATGATGAGGTTCTATCAAGAATATAGACCCTTTTAAGTTTAAAAGTAATTTCAGGCAAAACTTTAAAAATAGCTGAAATTTTAATGAGAAAAGATTTACTAGTTAACGCAAAACTTTTAATTCTGAAGCTATAGGATCAAATAAATATGGGCAGATAATCTAATCATAAAAATTATGTTCGAGCTTTATGGAACTATTTCTGAGAAATTCGATATTTTTAATTTTATTTATTAAATAATCTTAATTTTAACAATATCTTATGTATTATATTTAATTTACATAACTTCAAAATAATTTCGAAAAAGAAATTAAAAAAGTTATTTACAATATATTTTGGAAAAGAAAAATAATTTTGAAAGTCAACATAGAAATATTAATTTTTTGGTCATAAATAAATTCAACATTCCTAAAGGCAACTATACAAAAAAAAATCGTTAACATTTAAGAACTCAGTTTAGAGAAAAGTGCTATCAAATCATCAGAAATAGGAGGCATAAATTCAGGTCCCAAACATAACATAATTAATATGATCGGATTTCATTTTCATTTAGTCTCTAGAATGATATTTAGATATTTCTCCACTCCAGTGTGCAGAGGGTATATATAAGTTTGTCATTCCGTTTGTAATAATTAGAAAAAAAATTTTGGACCCCATAAAATATATATATTTGTGATCCTTATAACAACCGGAGTTGATATAGCGATGTCCGTCTGTCCGTCTGTGGAACTCACGATGACGGCATCAATCGGGCAGCTAGGGTGCTCGTTGGCATAAAAAATGATTCAATAACATCCTGCAAAGTTTGCTATTTAAAATCGTCTAAATCGGTCGATTAGCGCCCGAGTTTTGAATGAAGAACTAAAAAAAGTCTTGAAAAAATATAATTTTCAATGTTGTTCTTGTCACGATCACGCCTTCAATGGTGCAGCTACAGTGATCATTTTTAATTAGAATGATTCATCAAATTCATGGGAAGATTTCTATTTCAAAAATCATTGAAATCGGTGGAACAGGTCCAGGGAAATCTCTGAAAAAGTAAAAAAAAAAAATTAAAAATATGATGTTTCTATATTCTTGTTTTATTCTAAATGTTGTGTTGTTGTCATAGCTGGACTTGTTGTTTTTGTGGTTGTTGGGGTAATAATATAATAAAAACTAACCCTTTGTACATTTTTTTTATTAACTCTGGTAGAAAAATTTAAAAGTTTCCATTGTTTTGGCATCACTAAAAAAATTTCATCATTTCTGTCATTACCACGAGCCTGCCTGCAAAATTTCAGATCGAATGGGTCACGGGAAAGGGGTTCAAATCGATCCAAATTATTTCGAGAAGCAGACACTACGAGCTAATATAAAGGGAGTAAAAATTCACCAACATCTAAAGCAAATAATACTAAAATACCTAGTTGTTAATAAAAAAAAAATGTAAATTTAACAAAAAAAATTTTATGTATATAAATTTATTTAAAGAGAAAAAAAACAAAAATAACGTTTGATGTTGTATTTTTTGTATGTAATATTTACATAAACATATTAAATAATACAAATAATGTACATATATTCCATATATGTATATCCATAACAACTGCATGGTAGAAATAAATCGGTATATTATTTTATTAACATAAAATTCTGCAATATTTTGTTGTGGGGTAAATACATTTCTTTTGCATTAACAGAGTGTCACTTCATTTTGCTCAGCGTGACTACGCCGCAGTAGATGGCGCCACAATTTTTGTTCTAATTAGCTTTGCAATAGTTATTTCTATATTAACATGAATGTCAATATTTTTAACTAGATATCATACAGAACAATGTTAAGAGTATACATGGGCTGGTCTTTTATTTCATACGGTTTTTCATTATTCTTTAACAAATATGAACATAAGTTTGGCATGTTAACTTTTTGTTGTCTTTATAAAAAAGAGTTACCGAGTTCATCAATGAGTTTTATGCTTTCAAAACAGTTCTACATAGTTATATAGAACTACTAGCTGAGTCCGGTCCGCGTTGCTGGCCCGAAGAAAACATCTGGATTTTATATTGCATCTAAATTTTAATACCGAGTGTCGGGCAAAAGTAAAGCACGAACTCCCTCGAAAATCCTTAAATACATTGCATTTAATAATATTATGAATATGACTGAAAAAAAATATACGTTTTCTTGAATATTTTAACACCAGCGCCACCTACAGGTGAAAAACTTTGTCAGCAACTTTAGTTTTATGTACATAATATATGTTGCGAATTTGAGCTAAATTGGACCGTAAATAAATTTTTTGGGAAAATCTCGACCCCAGCGCCACCTATTAGGTACAAAAAAAGTTTTGCAAATCGGAGAACCAAAGGAACATATGGTATGAATACGAAGTCGCTAGCATTAGTGGTTCAACAGTTATTAGAGTACCAACATACGCACCAACGTTTTTATATATTAAGATTATTCTGCTTTACCTACAAAATATCTGATTGCGATTACATATAATTTTTAAAAATTGTTTATAATTACTAAAGCATTATTTTTCACATAAATACAAAATTGCACTTTTTAAATTTTCCATTCAAATTTAAGAAAGTATCAACTCTAAAAACTGGAATTAAAATTTCCAATTATAAATTAGAAAATATTAATTGAATTTCAGAAAATCATATCAAAACGTCGAAAATAATAATTTTAAATTTAGAAGACATCAATTGCATCTTTAATATAAAAATTTTATTCGTTAAACACAAATTGAAATTCCAAAAAAAAAAAAAAAACACTAAATATGTTTACATTTAAAAATGTTTACATTTAAAAAAAAATATTGCCATTCAGGAGAAATTAATAACTTTTCAGTACCGCGATTCAGTAACTTCTTTTAACGATAGTCGAATCGTTAAAAAAAGAAAATTGCAAAATTATCAGTAAAATTTTGAAACGATATTCGCTATTGTTAAAGTCAGCTGTTGTCGCTATCTAAACGACAACCATTTTTGTGTTGTTTATTCAATCGATAAAAACTTAAATTTTTAGGTGGAAATGTCGTCATACATAAATAAAAATCATAAAATAGTGAAAATATTTTGCTTTTATTAAAAAACTTTTTTATATAAATAAAAAAATTAAATAGCATATTCAATTCATTATTTCATTTTCAAATAAATAAACAGAAATATTAGTAAAAAAATAAAGATATTAATCATAAACATAAAATCATCCTGTCAAACACGAAGTAATTTGTCTTTTTCTATTCTTCTTTGTGTTTTTCGCTGATTTTGACAGAGATGCCACTCGTTTACAATTTAAATAAATGTCGACTGTCGTTAAGATGTATGTACTTAGTGAATCACTTAATCCTTTGTGCAAACAACAATAGCTGTCGATATATTTTGCGATTTTCGGATCGTTGAAATTTACAGAATCACACTACAGAAAACATTAATTTAAATTCAATGAATTTTATAAAACCTCAAATGATATTTAAGAATTGCTAACATAAAAATTGTTACATAAATAAACGTTATTTATATATAAATTTTCACAATTTTTTTTGGATGAAAATTTGAAGTTTTTCAGAAAATAAAGATAACAAATTATTTTATTTAAAATGTTTTAGTTTTTTGTGTTTGGCATCCCTAATTTGATTATTTATTATTATAAATTTATTCTCTATGTTTTCCAAAAATGGCAATATTTTAATAAAAAAGTTTAGAGCTTTTTTTTGGTTATTATTTTTATTATTTTGTTACTCCATCCGACCTATATGGCCACAATGAAGAAATATTTGGCCAGTTAAAAGAAACTATACAGCCATCTCCAATTAGCACGATTTAATGCATATAGCCACCCTACACAACCATTACCTTTGCAATGGAGGTTAGGGCGAGCTATTTAATTAGCAAAAACTAAATTAAACGAGAAGTTATGTCATATAACCGGAAATGCATGCATATAGAAAACGCATGCATATTTTTCCAATATTTTGTTTACATTTATTATCAATACTCAAACCGAGGTGGAGGGTATCAAAGATTCGGCACAGCCGAATTTAACACTCTTACTTGTTTTTTAAATAACTTATAAAATGGATGGATCTAGTTTTTAAAAAAACACCCCATGCGACAATTCCATAAATTTGTCGTCTTTAAGGGTTAACTGTTTGAAGGTTCACTTTTTCTAAGAAGTTGTGGGCTAGGTTTTTTTTTCATTTAACAGAATTTTTTTTTTTTTTTTAATTCGAACTCCAAAAAGGCTTCAATTCAAGTTGGCATAATAAAAATATTTTATACGATTTTTAAATCTTACAAATTTGTTTAACAAATATAAATATTTTATTTTATGATGTTCCCAGAAAATGAAACCAGACCGAATCGAATACAACTAAGCCAAGCCAAGCAAACAACCAAATTGAAATCAAGCAGCGAACTGACAAAAAGACCCTTTGATAAAAATGCATCAATTTGTATTGTCATTAGTGAGTCTGATTTTTGTACGAAAAAAAATACATAAATACCAAAAAAAAAAAAAAAAAAAAACAGGAATGTATGCTAGTGAAATATGATCTGTTTACGAAATATTGATGAAACAACCTTAAAACCCATCAAACAAGCTGGGAAAGACCAGAAAAACAACAACAACAAAAACACATACTTTATTCTGTGAAGAGGTAAACAAAACGAAAACTATAAATGTATAGAGAGAAATAATAGAATCGATGTTCCGTTCGGTGTTCATGTTATTTACTCCTTTTGCTCTTGAAAATTTCATCTGGTATTGTTGTGTAATATTGATTCGTTGTGGTGTGTTTTACTAAGAAAGGATTTTCTGGAAAAACGTAATCAAAACCACCGATGATAATAAACTAAACCAAAGCAAATCGAAACTTATCCAAAGTACTTTCGAATGATTATGGAATCTTAATAAACAATACTTCAACGATGATTGTGATGATGATACTGGTGAATGGAGCATAAAAAAGAATTAAAGAAAAAAAAATAAATACAAAACAATAATCGCCTTTGTCAAGAAGCAGCTGTAACTGTCAAAGCAAAGCAGACCTAGGAAACTCATGGTATATTCTACTCTCGTACAACAACACCTTGCTTAAGAATATTACAAATTCAACTCTAGCTCAGGCACAATACAAGAATACAAACCACAATAAACCAGACACTGCAGACAGACAGACAGACAGACATGGATGATTCAAAGTCAAAAGGCTCGTGCTTGTGTTTTCAACAAACTCTGGCTGTTCAGTTTCAGTTTCAATTGAAATCCTCTTTAGGAATCAAAGCAAAAATAAAACAAATGAATACTAAGATCTGCACTTAGAAATGAATGAAGTGTTAATAGACTTACGGTTCTCAAAATAATGGCAAAATAATTGAGTAACTCATTCTCCTACAACATTCAATAAAGTACTTTAAATATGGAAAAAATAAACGAACAATAGTTCACAATCACCGCAAAAAAGGTGCACACTCCCTCTCTCAATTGAATAGCAGAAGGCTTGAATCCATCAATCTTGTTCCATGTGTCAAAAATCTGCACCAAAAAAAGTATCAAATTAAGAAAAATTCCCACATTTTTAAGAGGATTTTCTTTTTCCATACGCAATTCAGTTATAAGTACAGTAACATTTGAACAGGAGATAATAAATATTTGTGGGTTTTGTAACCCCTTCAGCCAAATCTAGGTTGAATTCGTAAACATGTGCAATATCATTACGCTCGTTTCGTTTTAACATCTTCTAGTGTTATTGTTGTTGTATTATGCCAAGACACACCTTTTTCCTGTGGTCTTTTCCACAATTAGGAGCCATGGTTTGTTTGTTTGTTTGTATCCTGTATCCCAAAATGGGATTATGTTTGCTTACATATGTTCGGTGTTTGTATGGTTTGTTAACAAGTTAATTAAATTATTTTCTTTGTAAAGTTGATGACATTACGACATTTCCCATTCGCTACGAATGTGGTTGTGGCATGGTCTACATGACTTTTGGAAAAAATTTAAACAAAATTATTATATTAGTGTATATTTTCTTGTATGTCAAAGGATATAAACATGCTGTTTTTTTTCGCAAAAATTGTTACATAGATATTCATGTGAGCACTGAGAAAACAGATTATGTTCTGTTGCTAATCATAGCATTAGTCTGCAAAAGCAAGCGATGCCAACTTTTTCGAAACAAAAAGCGCAAGACACTACTTCAAAAAGCGCTAAAAGGCGCTAAATTACAATTTAATGAAAATCGCTATAAAGAACCTTTTTTATGCTTGAAAAAAAGTATTATTAATTTTAAAAAATGTATACCTGGTATTTGTATATTTGAGATCATTTGTATTTGTTGATACTCTGTATCGATAAAAAAAAAATATATACATATCAGAGTTCAGAAAAAAACACACATTGAACAAAAAACTCGTACATAATGTAAACAAACATAGCTCAGACCAACAAACACATATTTTTATAACAATATGATATCAATTATGTGTGTTTCTAAATTTTGTACGGTGCCGAACACAATCATGACTGTGTTTCGTTTTAATATTTCGTTATGTACTCGAACATGTTTCTATCATGTATTTTTTGTTTCGAACACAAACCACACAGATTCGAGTGTAGCTTTATTTAAAGTTCGTGTTCTTGCACGTGTACTGCTAAAAAACAGAACATGTTCTTGAACGCGTACATCTAAAAATTAAACGACTATCCACTCGCGACCGGAATAAAAACGAAGTCATAAACAACACATAAAATTTCTCTGTTTTCTATTTTATTTCTATCTTTTTATTTTTACTTTTTTATTTTTATTATTATCTTTTTATTTTTATTTTTTTATAACTGCTAATGAATTATTTTAGATTTTTTTAATAAATTTGGTTGAAACAATTGTTGTCGTTATTATAGGGGTGTTTCAGATTTTTTTCGATCGCGAGTGGAATTGGTAAAGTGGTGCACCTATGTCTCACCCATGGTTACGAATCGACGCAAAAACTTGGCCTTATTGCCGTGAAACATCGGCAAACACTCTATTGAAACATCTTTACGACGATGTTTTTGTTCTATTGTAAGCAAAGGCTGCACCCATCTTGTGGACAGCTTTCTCATCTCCAAATTTCCGGTTAATATGTCATGTATAGCACTATTTGAAATGCCTATCATTTCAACTAGATCACGTACCTTCAGCCGACGATCATCCAATATCATTTCTGGCGTGGCCACCCCAATGTTTCGATCACTAAGGTGTTTCTCTTGGCTGCTCGTACTGCCTCGTTTAAACTCTGCCATCCAATATTTTATAGTCGTAAACGAAGCAGCACTCTTCCCCTAAGTAGAATCTAGAATCAATTTAATATTCATATACTTCAAATGAATATTTTCCAAAAAAAAAAATATATATATATATATTAGCATCTGATCAATAACGCAAAATTTTCTTTAAAATAAACTGTTGCATTAAATTGTAAAACGAAAAAGCACCAATCGGTTTTGAAGAAACGTTCTAAATAGAAAAAATATCCTTTTTGGGCTAATTAGGTTAAAGGATAAAAAAAATACCCTCGAATGTGAGAATGGAAATAATTAAGTTACATCTTCAATCTTGTGGCATATTGTTTAAAATATAATTTCAGTGTCCGCTCATTTGGAATAGACCAAATGTCTTTATAAAACTTCAATTAAGCATGCATTACATATTTATATTGCACGGAATGGATATGAAATGGATCTTAAAAGCTTTCGAGTTCTAGAAATATGAACGTATATGTATAGCAGTTCTTTCTGTACTCAACAATAGTACGATTCTATTTTTAATACTCTCGTGTACGTCAATTGCATGCAGAACCTAACTCAACAAATGCTTTGAAACTAAAATGAACCAACTGGTGACAATTTCATTGGATTAAAATCCTCATATTTCAGATACATTTTTTTTAAGACGAAGACTGTATACAATCCATAAACACAAAGAAAATGTGTGCAAATGATACGAATAAAGCTTGAGACGACACTTTGGCCTGAAGACACAAATGATGACAACGACGATGATGATGTTACTGTTGGCACTACAATTCAATTCAATTTCACTGCGAAAGCAATTGGCTGTTGTTGTGGACAAGCAAACAACAGTGATTTAAATAATAAAAAAAAATGATGAAGATAGTTTGATGATACAAATGTGCGGCTTCAAGTGCTCGTATATACATACATACACACCAAAGTGTTCGTACAATATTGAGTCATAGTTTTCCGCATGTCACAAGTGTATCAAGATTGAAGTTCATTACGTTAGACCAGACTGTATGGAGTCTTCTTATTTTTGTATTTTTTTTTTTGTATTGGTAATTCGTTGAGAATATCTTCAATGTTAGCTTGGACTTAACAACGTTCAACAAATTGAATTTATTTGATTGTGCTTGTAAATAACCACACATTGAAGCTTCTTCAAATGGCTGTGTAATTCTAAATAATAATAAAAATCATTGGCTCTCTCGGCCAGCAAAGTGATCATTTGAGTTTGAAATGATTTCAATCAGCCAATATCGCACAAGGAACAGCATGAAATTTTCAGCTTTTCTGCACGACTCACAAATAAATTTTATGGCAAAAATGCCAAACATGTTACAAGAAACAAACAAAACAGCTAAACAGGATTCACAATCAGATTCAACTGTTATTGGCTGGAAACAACTCTATTTAAGCACATCATAATATTGCGTTTGTCCAACCCATGGTGACCCAATAGGTGTATATGTCAATTTGCAATATATGCTATTGATATTTTGTCTTCTCTTCAAATATTTATTTGATAGAAGGCTGTTTCTTTAGAAATCAATGAAATGAAAATTCTTTGGAAAATTGCTCATGTTAATTTTTGGGTCTTGGTTGTTGCCAGATACGATGTTCTCATTTTAACGTTGAGTTCCTAAAAAGTTTGTAAAATATTTCTTTTTTTCGGCTATCATCCCAACACATCTTTGAACAAATGCTTTGAATAGTTAAAAAAAAAATAAACAATAGAATAGAAGTGTTAAATTTAACCCGTTTATGTTGTGATCTAACTTTATAACCAGTGACGACGTTGCAACATATGTATGTCTGTTTCCTTGGAAGAGTACATCAAACATATATTTCTACTATGCATAGTTATTAATAAACGTGCAATTATAGCAATCGCTTATCGCACGAGCTACACAAAATTACTTTACTCGTATGTGGCATGTGACATAAAACAATTAAATTTAAGTGGAAACGATAATAATTCTAAAAAAATGTATAAACCACATAGAAGGATACGAATCACCAACAACGTACTTGCATAAATTAACTACTGCACCCCCGAGTTTAAAGCATCACATGATCCTTCTCAATCACCACCCACCCTCACCAACAGGACTAACAGCTAGCTAGTTTACCGCTAATGTTATTCTGGATGGATGAGTCACTTTGTTAATTTATTCATTTTAAATATCAAGTCAGCAAGCTAATTGGAATAGCATCAGTTTTAACTATTGTAATAAGTAAAAATATGGACGAGTAATGGAATTCACGATTCACCTCCTTCTTTTTGCTTTAACGCAACCATCATCAGAATGCCACGAAGCGTGACTTTTGTCCGATAAGAACAATTTGTATTTGAATATGGAACACAAAACTACAACAGTAGCGTTAATAGTTTTATTTTTATATTTTAAACAACATCTGTGGTCAATTGTTTTCCAAAACTGGTACACCGAACGAAATGCTCTGCCGGTTCAGCATATTTCGTGTTCCAAATGTAGCTATGTGTAGCTTATTTCAAAACAAAAAAAATGCTTATGAATATTGTTAAAGATCGATTAAATAAAACTTTTATAACTAGAATTTTAGTGTTTTTTTTTGCTCTCCAGATAAATTGGGCTGTTTTTTTTTTTTTGATAGCCCTAATTGAATTGGTCCAAGATTCACGCCATGGAAGTTGCCGCCATTTGCGCAGTCAATTGTTGGCAACCAAAAAACAGTTTGGTGTTAGGAAAAATGGAGCACTGCACGATAGCGGCACGCGTTTAGTCTAACAGTATTTTAAAAATAATGATAGTGTGGAGGTTACAGTTTAAATATTTCGAACAAAATAGTCGGAATAGTGAACTTCGTCAGGTAATAATTGAAAAATTCAGGCAAACTGGATCAATTGGTCGTCCAAAAACAAGTCAAATGTCAACATCGTAGCAGTGCGTAAGATTGTTGGTGAAAGTCCAGGAACATCAATTCGGCGTCGTGGACAATAACTGTAAACTCCAAGAAACTCTCTACAGCGTATACTCACTGAAGATCGGAGCCTCCGTGCTTAAAAAGTTCAATTGACACAAAAACTGAAGCCCAATGACCATGAACAGGAAAAGAGTTCATTGTATGGATTATTGAACAACAACAAATGGATGCTGATTTTTCGAAAAAGTTTCGCTAAGCGAAGAATTACATTTTCACCTTGATGGCTAGGTTGAGAGAACCCAAATGTATTTTTCAGAACAGAAATACATCCACAACGTGTCACTGTTTGTTGCGAAATTTGGAGGCATCATTGAACCATACTTCTCCGAAAATGAGGCTGGTCAAGCAGTGACTTTTAGTGGTGTTGGATATCGCAACAGCGTAGCAGAATTCTGGTGATCAGAATTGGGCCCATTGGATTTATTTTCATGGGGTTATTTAAAGTCAAAGGTCTATGCCAACAAGCCATTGACCACCCGTGCTTTGTAGGAGGAAATTCAAGGTTGCATGAACGAAATTCATTTACATTTATGCAAAATGATCATGGAAAATTTCGACAAAAGAGTGAGTATGTGCCAGCAAAGCCACTGAAACCCATTTGCTCGATATGTTATTCTATACATAAACCTTTCCTGTGTACTTTATGATTCAATAAAAAATTAGAATGTAAAGAAAACAAGTAAGAGTGTTAAATCGGCACAATATTATAACCAATGTTATGTAAGATTATCATTTTAATGCCAGTTAAATAATAACTGTCCAAATAATCGAAAAATACAATCATTAAAAAAAAAACAATTTTCAACATGGATGACGAGCCCATGACCCACCGTTTATGAGTCGAGCATGCACCCCAATAACCTACACCGGCACTTAACGCTGCGTCAAATAACATAACTGATGATAAGTTGTATTTATTGGTGAGGTTAATATATTTTATGTTTATATATGTTTCCTTACGGACTAATGATGGTCAAACTTGGTGTAAATAAAAGGATCAAAAGCGCTCCGGTAGGTGAGTAGGTAGCGTGCTTGCCTATCATGCGGGGGTCGTGGGTTCGATTCCCACCAGAGGCTTTGGTCTGTCACTGCAAAAACCAGCCAAATGGTCTTTGTCACCCGGCTTACCCCTGGACCCAAATTAGAATACAAATTTACTTTGTATTGTAATTAATATAAAATAATAAAAAAAAAATTAAAAAAAGATCAATTTATTTTCATTTTTCACTCAACGTTTCGTCTGCTTTTTTCAGACTTCTTCTAGAGTGTATTTTTTTATTTAAATTGTGGCGACAAAATAAACATAAAGCAAAATTTTTTAAAATCATTTTTAGAAAATGAAAATTAATGCTAGTAGCCCTGATCAACTTACGATTCTATATTACATCTTTTTAATTGTAATCACTTATTTATCTAATGGATTTGGTTTTATTTTTGCAGCTGTATACGTTATACAACAACAATTATATTGAAAGTAATATTTATCCATTAAGCACTGAAACGTTAGCATTTTTTTTAGAGATGTCTCCACATTTTAAGCCATATCTTGGCATAATGACGACCGATTTACATCATTTTAAATACCAAGATGCTCGAAATAATGACAAACAATATAATCCCAATAGGTTTATTTTGTGAATGAGGATGATTGCAACAAACAGATGGACATCGCTTTATTAAATGGAGTTGTTATAAGAATCAGGAATATATACTTTATGGGGTCGTAAATTTGTTTTTCGATGCGTTACAAACGGAATGACACACTCTGCCGTTGGAGTACAGGGTATTAAAAACTGTGTTTTCTATTTCATTAAAATCTTGCCTGAATTTTGGGATGTCCTTTATATGAAAATTTTACTTGCATTTGTTGCGACTAAGAAATTATATGAATTGAATGATTCAAATGTATACTAATTTTTTAGAGTGTAGAACCGAACATCAACATACGGCACATAACATTTATTATTCATTATAATGCACCCATTACAAAACTACCAACCAAGCTGATAATAGTCGTGCATATGCCAATTGGTTTTTTTATTTAGTGACGCGGCATTTTCCAATTGCATTTTTAATTTATTCATCGTTGGCAATAAACAAAGTCTAACAACAATATAAAACGATATAAAATACTGTAAAACAATTTTCTACCACTACCACACAATTAACATTATCAGATGTTGTTTTCTTCATAATTGATGACATTTTAATGGCAGGACATATTTTAGAGTAAACATATATTCAGAAACGATTATATTGGAACTATTCTGGCCAAAGATCAAATAATTCTACTTTTAAAGCAAGCAAGATCCAAGAACATCATCGTCATACAGATCAAAGTCTAAGTATATATTTTTATTTATTTTTTTTTTTTTTACACACAACATATAGAAAATGTTTGTTTTATATATTGCTTATATTTAGTTATAATATGATAAGAGTTTTTTGTATAATTCGTTAATAATTTGAAAGTATCCACGCAGACTCTATTCTTAAAGTTATTCGTAATCATTAGCATTAACGTCATGTTTGCTTTGCCGTCTCCAGTTGAGAGGAAAGAGACGTTTCCATAACTCATATCGTTGAGTATTAAGACCACCACGCATAACCAATTCATCACCAATATCCAAATAATATTGCTTTTTATAACTGAATGGACGCCAGCGGATGCCTCTCAGTTGTTCATCACTGGGTTTATTCGGATCTCTGGAAGTAAAAGTAGCATTTAAGAAGAAGAAAAACTCTAACCTTAATTTAAATTGTATGGTACCCTTTATAAGCAAATGCACTAAACATTCTAGTTAAGATATTGACCATAATGAATTCATCATCATCTTCGGTAAACATACGACTAACAGAAGGTTCCACAAATAGATACATTAAATCATCATGATGAACCACACCTAAATGTATTTCGTTTGAAATAAAATATCATGTTTTAATTCACGATCAAACATTACCATAAGGAGCATTTTCTGGATAATTAATATGGCTGCGTTGACCCTGATAGGAAAAACGATAATAATAAACTTTAGTTGAGCGAGCTGCTAAATGAACAAAGCGATGTACTGCAAAACCAGTTAGAGCATCCGAATAGAGTTGTGTCAGATTGTCCAATGAGCCTTGAAGACTTAATGATTTATTTCCAAAATAAAAATTCCACAGCTCAGTGCTTATATTCGCAGCTTTCGGATTGCTACTATTGTAGAGGAAACATATGGGAGCCACTTGATCAAAATGAGATTCAAATGTACGCAATAAGAATTCATTCTCTAAAACAGCTACAAATAATAGACATTAAATAACAGAAAATATTTTATGTAGATGAATTTATGTCATACATATTGCTGGACCCACAAATTCGTCTTTTGTCATACCCGTTATTATGGGAATTTTCATGAAATCACCATTTTGATATGATTTTATAGGGTCTTCAATAAGAAATCTTTCTTGACCAAAATCTCTTTCTACTACCGGCTTCCATAGTATTAGAGGATTCTGCCTACCAAACTCAAACATGTTTGTTAAGCTATTGGCGTATTCCAGATAATGTTTCTATGAAAGTGTAATAAATTAATTCAATCTACGTTTATGAGTATTTGCTTGGAAACTTACATCCTGTAAACAGTTGATCATTTGGGTAACATTTTCTTCTGGGCAATTCAACAGTTTAGCTTGGTGTTGAGCCAAATTAAGTTGTTCTTCCGGCAATTCCCACTGCCCCGTAGCAGAACCACTCATTATGATAGCCTTGTGAAAGAGATTACGGGCCATAGGTGAGACCAAGTGAAGGGAAATACTAATAGCTCCAGCTCCATAGCCAAGTAATGTTATTGAAGTTGGATCTCCTCCAAAACGTGATATATGCAACTTTAGCCAACGCATTAACAAAACTTGATCTTTTAAACCCAAATTACCAGGAGCTTCTTTGGTTCCGGTACTCAGGAAACCCAAAGTGCCAAGCCGATAGTTAAAGGTGACTAGCACAATATTGCGATCCATTAAGTAGTGCGGTCCGGCAAAGTTCTTACTTTGTCCCGATAGAGAATAAAATCCTCCCGGATGTATAAACACAATAACGGGTTTCTTAACATTCGGATTATTTTCTGCCGGTAACTCTCGGGTATAAATGTTTAAGCGCAAGCAATCCTCTGAAACTCCCAAGCTGTTAAGACCGGGTTGGGGACACATGGGTCCATCGACGGTCGCATCAAATATGTCGAACCATTGTTCTACCGGTTCCGGAGATTTAAAACGGTATTCACCAATCGGAGCCTTAGCATAACGTATGCCTCGAAAAGCATAAAAATTGCGGCCGGCTTGAGATGTCAACAAAGTCCCACGTATTTTACCCAAAGCAGTAGTCAATACCAAATCGGAAAGTTCTTTATCACTACCAACAGGAGCTTCATCTTCCATGAATTCATATTTTTTACCGTTCTTAGCTAAAATAACAGCTGCCACTAATGCGAAGCAAAACACTTTTAAAAAGACGCGTTCTAACATCTTCATCCGATGTTGAGTTTAAACTGATTTCGTTTTAAACCATCAAAGGGCTTTTATAGCTGGATCTTGTAAATGCGTTTGCCAATAACAATAAACTTTAAAATTAATGGATCTTTTAGTGTTTGGTCATGTTTATAATAAATGAGCCTTTTTGCAATTCTTATGGTTTGATTACAATTGTAAAGAATTTATTTATTGTTCTCTCTACAGGGATATCCAACTTATTTTTACAATATATATAAATGCGTAAATATGTTAATAAAATGAGATTATAATGTAAATTTAGCTATGAGTACAGGAATCACAGAGATATAAATTTCTGTTATCCGAGCCGAGGAATAACAAGGAATACGCCAATGGAGCTTCACTGCTATCAACTAATTCCATTTGTCGTAATTTTGGAACTTGCATGTTCACCTAGATCGGTTCAATATTCCATAAAACTGGTAGATTATTTGATATATACATATATATTTTTTATCGTTTTAATGAGTATTAGTACGGGCAAAAAATTTATTAGTGCCATAAGTTGGATAGCCATGAGTTTATTGAAGTTCTATTTCTTCTTGTATGTATTTTTTTTTCCCAGGACATGCAGTTGAAATATTCTACTATATAAAAGCACATCATATATTATACAAATTTAAAGCAACATTTAGATTAAGTGTGTCGAAATTCATGGATTTTTTATGGTCAAAATGCAACATTCTTCCCACACACACCCAGTTTAAGGTGCTAAATTGCCATTAAGCTGCTTCCAAAGAGCATTCTTAAGGTGTGAGCTGGTTGTATGTTGATCATTTGAGAAGAAGAGAACTTGAGGTTAAATTAATTGCCCTAGTTTTCCCACGTGTTCTTTGCGATTGCGTGTCTTTTGCTAATAAGCCAGAGTGTTAAACACACTAAAAAAAAAACAACAGCAACAACGAAAGAACGAATGAAAACTAAATGCTCTTAATTATCGACTAATAGCTCTTAACACAAGCAAACAAAGAAACCAAACACACACAAACGAACTCTATAAAAGGGGATAATACTTTTATACTTTAAGATAGTGTAAACACAAAACTGGCTGCCATTCAATTTGGTATGTGTTTATATTTTTAACACTTACCCCTAAAACTTAAAGCCATACGATTTAAGGTGAATATCTGAGCAAAGTGTGCGCTGAGATAAACATTCGCGTCGGGCTAAATGTGCCAACTAGATGTTCGCTGAGAAACACATAATATTCGTAGGCTATCAAAAAGGCATACCATATGAGTAATTTGTAAAGTTTATATAGTTTCTGTATTTTTGTTTATTTTAAATATTGGTCATCCCCATAATGTGTTAACAAACCCTTAACACGATGAAGTACAACCACGATCTTTTTGGAAAGGTAATATTTAATTATGGGAATTAAATAAATATCAACTTATTTAACAATTAAGAAAGCGAAGATATTTGCGTTTGAGACAACAGATAATATTCTCAGTAATTAGATTTAGTTGAAAGGAAAGCTGACCACACACTCATACACTAGAACTCACCTTGACTTTTGGACAAGATCAATATGTCAACGCTGGCAATTAAATATGGAATAAAAAATAAAAACATCACTAATATAAATGAGACGACATAGGCAGACAGAGGTGTCTACAATATCACCTTAGGGAACCTCAGCTGCAGTCTTAAACTCCTGTGATGTTTACAAAACATTTGTCGAGATGTAATAAAACCATTAGACTATTTACGACTCAAGAACCTCAAGAATAAATGTGTGCCAATGTATTACAATTGTGTCCCATAAAATCCAAGTAAACGACCAAAACAAAGTGCAAAATACAAACGACATAATTCGCACTTCTGCCTTAATAGGTAGACAATGATTTCCAGACAACATCCTGCGGTGTACAAAGAAGCATCAGATCGTAAGAAGAACGTAAAAAAAAACAAATCAGAAAATGTGTTAACATTAAAATGATCTCGTGCTAGCTTCGTTGGTTGAGTGGTTTAAAACGTATGCCACCTGCCGATTCAGTCTCTTTTAAACTCGTGCCAGTACACATCAGTCTTTAAGGACAAAGGCAAGACCTAAGGTACAAGAACACAGCAAAAATTGTTAAAACTTTAGCAACCACAAACCATTTAAAAATGATATACACAATAACATTATACGAGTTAAACTAAAACAATGTCATCACCACAGTTAAAATCATTTCTAGGACTGTGAACAGTCTAGAATATTAAATTGCCGAATAAATTAAGCGATTGCGAACATACATATCTTAGATGACAAATGAACGTAGGTCAAGAAATAGTCGAGGTACTTACATACATATGTGATGTGCATATGTATATGAAAAAGGCGTTTAAATAAGAAAGCTTAAATCTCATTCAATTTCGTAGTAATAAGGCACGTTTTTTACATTTAACAGCTGCTGCACAGTCCACAAATGGCCAACATTCTATGCATACGAAGGAGTTTAAATAAGTATCAAAACTGTTCTACTGATTCTAGAGATTTATTTTACTGCATATGACAATCTGCTTTAAATAAACCATCGATCATGATTTGACATGATAAGACAATGGTAATGAATGTTGACATGAGCTCAATAAAAAGAGAGTAAATGTCCTTTTAGTATTTAATTGTACATATCTGCAATATAGTTAATCCATCACTTAATGCAAAATGGGTTTGAACAAGGCTGTCAATTGTATACAATATTCGTAGAATGAAAATACAATTAATTCGTGGGAGTTTTTTTGTAAGAGGAAAGCAGATATCAAAAACCGTTACTTACTTTGTGAATCTTTTTCTAAGAAAAAAAAAATAAAGATTTTTTTATTGTGTAGAATTGAATCGATCTGGCAATTTCGTTCACCGTCCACCTCCTTCTGTCCGGCTGTGTCTGAATGTAAACTGTTTGCGTAAACTACAGGTCGCAAATAGAGATATATGTACATATATTGAGCCATAATATACATATTAGCGTTCATAATCATTCGCATCATCTCTGAACATTTCATAATTGTAAATAGTTAAGACTATTTGGAATTTACAGCGAAAGCAATTTTGACTTAAGTGCAACTTCTTAGTTTTTTGCCTTTTTATATGAATTTATGGGCTGCACATATTCATAAGTTAATTTCGGATGATATTTCTATATAGGGACTAGGTTGAAAAATGGACCGATCATGACCATAAAGTCACTAATTTTTCTTAAAACAAAACCAAATTTGACAATAACAATGGAAATTCTTGTTTGTGATAGATTAAAGTGAAAATCAGAAAGAATCTTTATATGGAGACTATGACTAAAAATGACCCCATAGAGTATATTTTTGGAATACTGATTAATGGGTGTAATAAACACATACATATATACAAAATTTAACCATGATCAATATGATAAATTGGATTTTAGGGCAATTTAATTCGATTTCAGAAATGGAGAATAGGAGAATAGATCTTAAAACACATCGAGAATCACCAATTACTATACCGATCGTCCTATGGCCAAATTTCATCAGAATATATTAATATTTGTGACCAGTAGTTTTATTAAAAAGTTTACATGGCCACACAGCCAGACGGACGGACGGACCGAAGGAGGACGAACGGACATCGTGTTGATTAGGATGCTTATATCTTTTTGGCTTACGTCTTATGGCTCGATATTTTCTTAATATATGGTTTAAAGCATTTAACGCAATTGGATTTGGTCAAAATTGGCATGAGATTCAATTTATTAAACATGTAATGATAAAATTTCATATGCGTGTGTTTATTATATTCATAAATCAACACTGTAGGACCATTCTGAGCCAGGGGTCCCACATAAGCAGCGTCCCTATATTCACTTAAATCTATTTAAAGACTTACGAATATAACAAATTTGACTCCAATTCCGTTTGTACATATATATTTGTAACCAAACGATCTCAGTGAACACGGAAAAAATTGGTGACAGTTATGTAATTCAATACTTTCATTTGAAAGGTCTCACTCTAACCAATATTAAATCCGAGCTATCTTCTACTCTGGCGGAGTTTGCTCCTTCGTTTATGACTATAAAATATTGGGTGGCCGTACAAGTTATCACGACGACCACTACGGTGGTCGATCAATTAAGATGGCCAAGCCAGTACTGGTAAAGAAAATCCACAAAATGGTATTGGCTGATCACCGGCTGAAAGTGCATAAGCTAGCTGAAATGATAGGCATTTCAAAAAAGGCAATACATCGGATTATTTTCTATTGCAAAACTTAAAAAATGAATCGGTGGTAAAAAACTTTCCAACAATGAAGAGGAGGAGTCTTAGGCTGATAACTGTTTTAAGGATTTAGACAGTTCCTACTATAAACAGGGTATCGAAGCTATTGCATATCGCTGGGAAAAGTGTAAAAGGAGATTATGTTGAGAAGTCAAGAAAAAATCCTGTGTTTTCTTTGTCAGGTCAGGTTGTTCTGGTACCGACCTCGTATGTACGAGTGTACATATAAACATTTCTTTTTCACGGTTTATTTTTTTCATTAAACAATTGTTTTTCTTTACGATGCCTATTTTACATTGAGTATTTGATTAACTATTTGTTGGCTTTAATTTTTTGATATATAATTTTATCCAATGGCACCTAATAAATTTCAATAAATCCACTGTTCACTTTTAAAACTCTTTGAACTTGTCGTTGTCATTGTTTATTTATACTCCTATCCCGGATCTCTCTTACACCTATCTCACAATCATAAATTATTTCAACACATAGTACGTACAAAAGTCGATTAACGCACTTAGTTTGTATGTACGATTACAATCAATTAAAACATTTATATGCAAAAGCTGTCGAAACTCCAAATGCATTCAATCACTATAATATTAATGGATAATGAAGTTCTCACATAACCACCACTTATGACTAACTCTAAACATTGTATCCATCGAACCATATTTATTATAATGACAAAAACGTATTCCAAACCTATTTTGGAATACGTTGAATATTATGAGTCCAAAAATAAATAAATACTAACACTCGTGCTCCTACTGATGATGATGCTGTGTGGAGATATGTGCCTATGTACATTCAAATCAAATATTTATTATATAAAGCACATCAAAAAAGTGTCAAAATGTTTAATTTATTGGCTGCATCATTAGATGAAACTCATACAATACCGACTACCAACTATCTGTAGTTGATTGGCAAATGCAATTTAATTTTTTTTTTTTTTGTTCGTGTATTATGATCAGCCCAAAACAACCGAAAATTAGCATTCTATTATTATGTAAGCATCCATCACAAAACAATATTGTAACGAACTCAATACAAATTACAAAATGTATATATATAATTATTTTTGATGTTGTTGTTATTGTTGTTCGTGTTGCTATACACCAACAAACACATAAAATACCGCTCACAACAGTAGTCATTAATAAAAAGGTAAAAAATCAAAATAAATATTTACAATACGTAGTGATGAATCGAACAGCAACATATTGCAAAAGTGCAGTACACTTAAAAGGCACGCTTGGTTGCTTCCTCCACAACAATAGGCGTTTACTGCAAAATAATAATAAAAAAAAGGACAACATTAAAAACACAAACAAAGTACGGACAATAGTGCAGCTTTTGTTTAACAGGCGTACGCTCAACTTCATCGTCATTGCAAAACATTGACTAATGAATATCCAGCCGCAAAATACTAAAGAACAACTTAAACACAATAAAAAAAAATCATTTAAAATCAGTAGGAACACAAATATAGAGTATTTTTGGTACATTGCCTAGCAAATTGATTTCGCTTGGTGTGTACCATATGAAGAGGGACGAAAGTGATACAATAGTCTATTGGCAAACAAGGTCGTTAAGGGCCAAATAACTTGAGTAATTTATGGCTTGTCAGACATGTAAAACAAAAGTGACCAAAAATTCCAATAATAGGTGTCCATTAGAAAAGGTATCCATTAGAAAATAATTAAACAGGCCATTCAAGTGGCCTCTTATGCTAATTTGTATGAATAATGCACCCGCTGACCACAATCAAATTTCAATCGACTATACCATTCTTATTATAAGGGCAACGTAACAAACTAGGCTATAAAAAATTATCCAACTGATATAGCGAATTATTCGCTTCATAATAACTCAAGGATTCCTAGCAGAATTTTTCTGCACTCAGTTGAATAAAACTTTCCTACCGTTAGTTCACAATGTGTTGCGAAAAATGTTGTGCAATTATTACCGCTTCCTCTGATTCCTTTCAGGACTTACTGGAAATGTCATGCTTCGTTCAGGGTAGATTGTTTAATATATCTGCTTAGAATATAGAGCAAACTATGCCACAAGCTGTAGAGTGAGTACACATTGGTAAAATATGGTCAAAATCCACTGAGTTATTTTTATTATTTTACGACGTAAGCTATTCTAATTTGCTATGTAACTATATAAAATATAGTTTCAGATTTTAAAAAAAAGTAGGCGTACAAAAGTCACTTTTTGTTTTAAGGCGATACTAGAAAGTACTCCATTGGAAAAAATAGACTTTACATCAAAATTAGTTCCGTTTATCAACCAAAATCTTTAAAGAAATTACTAAGTTAATTTAATTTCGACAAACTAATAAAACCAAAAAAAATTCTCTTCAGTCCTAAATATTGGCGACTGCAAATACTAATTCCATTATAACAGCATATTTCAAACCGAAATAATTTTAAGAGATATAACATATAATAGGTTAGAGGAAGATTGTATTAAGAATTGGTTTTAGGTATTTCTAACCGAAAGAAAATTGTATCAATCAATTTCTGTTGTAAATACCAATAAAGATAGCAATTACCCAGATCAAATTGTTGTTAATTTCTCATTTTTCAAAAAAAAAAAAAATAAATAAAAAAAAATTATTGTGATAATTTAGTTTTATTAATAAAAATCATCAGTGTAAAAAGTGATAAATTGTTTTTAAAAAATGGATGATCACAGGGTGTACAGAAATACCCGTTATTATGGAACTAGAATATATTATTTAGTCCACATGACATGTTTTTTTTTATTTTTTTATGGTTAGAGTTTAAAAACCAATCTTCCATTCAAAAGTACACTATCATTCCTTACGACAATGGAATGCCATAGTGCAACTAGTCAATTGTTACATTCGTGATTGTCGGGCTTTGATTTCGGCAGCAACGCGTGCTTTAGCTAAAAAAAAATTCAACACGTTGTTGTATTTGCGTTACAAATTTTTGTGAGGACATACATAATATGGATCCTTGTTATCACGTTGTGGTTAGAAATAATTGATATCGATCTATGTATTACCAATGTAAGACCTTATGTGTAAAATATTGGAATATGGTAATATGGATTATAAAATTCAGTAAATCTCTTTAGTATATATGAATGGCGTTATTTAATACCAATTTTTTACATTGTCCCCATATTGAATCTAGATATATCTCTCCTTAGGATCTAACCATTTTTTAATCTAAAATCAAATTAAAAATGCTTAAATAATAATAGTAAGTTCTTAATTTTATATTCCATATGCGTCAGTAAAAATCCCGAATAATGGTAATTAATAATATTAAAAAAAAATTGGAAACATTTTAGTATAAAATCTAATAGTCATATTGATATTCCAAACAAAGATGTGGTTAAATATCTTGGCATTTCATTAGATAAATTTTTGTACTTTAATAACCATATGAATTTACAGCTAATAAAAGCAAGAAATGCATTTTTCATGTACAAAAAACTATTTTTTTTTCATAATATATTAAACACGAAGTTAAAGTCATGTTGTACAAATCTTTAATAGGCCTATCTTAACATATGGTTGCGAAATTTGGTTCAATATTGCACCATCTTATATGGAGAAAATAAGAGTATTTGAAAGGAAATGCCTAAGAGCATGTACATCACTGTATAGAGACCCTAATAGTGATTTTAGGAATTATATATCAAATAAAATACTGTACAAGACAGCGAAGATAAGTAGAATCGATAATTTTATGATTCATTTGAACAGAAATCACATCATTAAAAGCTGTGAATGCAACGCTAATAATTTAATTAAGACCCCATATTATGAAAGTGAGGAATATATTTTTAATACATTACAAAATGGTTATTTACCACCAGAAGCATTCGTATATCTAGATAGGTTACATCCAGAACGAACTTGGCATACCTAAAATTTTTCACATTTATAGGCGAGCCAATATTAAAGCAATTCATTCTAATAAACTAACTATTGAAAATCGCAGATTTGATACTAGCGTTTACCCAAATGATAAAAATATGACACCGAACAAAAATATTAAAAATATTGGTGGCTCAATGAATAGCCCACTTCTTTTTTTTATCCTTTGATAATAGTTTTTATCTTTTCTAAATATAAAAGTAAAGATTTTTGGTATTTTTTTTCCTTACATTAAAGACTGTATATTTACATACATATTTAAATTATGTTATTTATTTTCAAAAAACAAAATGTTAATTAACATTTAGTATACTAAAAAGCTTGAATATGGGACTGTGTATAATAATTTATACAAGAAATCGCCTAGCCTATTAATATTATAGATTCCTACTATATGTTCATTTATAGTTTAAGATTATGAATTTGAATTAAATAAACGTTTAAAAAAAAAATAATAATAATTAAAGTTAATAAATCTATTGTATACACTAAATTCATAGAATCGAATTTATATATAACTAGCAGTATACCCGCTACGTTGTTAGTGTAATTATTATATTAATTATTTAAGTCATAATAATATTTAAAAACAATAAGAAATATAGTGTGAGTGACAATACGATGGAAACTTTTAACAAAATATATTTTTGACGACTTGGACGGTCAATACCAAAATGTTTGATCATAAAATTAAAAACTCTTTTATTAATTTAAACATTTGTGTTTTATTTATTTAACAAAGAAGAAATATTAACATGAATTCAGAAAAAATTAACAAAACTTAAAAGTATTAATTTCTATGCTGTTAACAAAACAATAGAAACTTTTACTATACAATAACACTGTGGAAGAAAATTATGGTCATGGTTTTGGGGGGGTGGATGATTCCTATACCGAACGATTGCATAAATTTATTTTAGTAAAACTCCCGAAGCGTTTGGCCGTTTTATGGCCATTTAGATATTTAATTTTTTCGTCAACCCTATTCGCTAACAGTATTCTAGACGATTTTATAGATTAATTCATAGAATATTTCTCACAAATATTCTTTTGCTTACGACCATCTATAGATAAGCCACACGGCTTCGCAGGGTTAGTTAAGATGAATTTTTAAATAATTTTGAAAATAAAATAATAAATAAAAAAAAAAATCATCTATTATTCTAGTTTTAAATCTTCATAAAACTTTATTCTTGCTATTATTTTATAAAAATTTAAAGAAAACGTCAGTATTTTTAAATATTTAAATAACGGTTAAGACTTTTTACGCAGTCATTCACTCGTTCTTCTATCTTTATTATTTTAATCAAATCTGATAAAGAAGTTTAAAAGTTTCCACTGTTTTGGCATCACTAAAAAAAATATTTCTTTTTGGTTTATATATTTTTTTTTATTGTATGTTTTGTAACAAATGTGTTATCTCCCAATAATTTTATTACTAAGCGCGAATTTATAAAAATTAAAATTGACAAATTTAGAATTTTGGAAAAGTTTCCAATTTATTGTCACCTACTCTATAAAAGTACCATTTTTTTTATTCATAATAGGATCGAAAATTATTCAAATTGTAAAAATCAAAAATAATAATTTTTGTAATATCGATGGCTCAATTTGGAAAGGAAGTAACTCAAGCCATAGGACAAACGCTGTTGAAATTGGTGAAAATGGGTGCTTGTTCCGACCTAGTCCCCATTCAAATGACCCCTACGATACCGACTTGCCATAATATCCAAATTATCAAATAGATCTCAGTCGAATTGTGTATGTTTATTACATCCATTAATCCGTAGACCGAAAATAAACCCTATAGGACAGTTCACTTAAACCTATCAAAAAGAAAAATATTGCACACCTTTTTCTCAAATTCGGTTTGTATATGTTGTTGCACAAAATGGTTTATCCCAATATACCAATATGGTTTATACCTTTTTTTCTAAACCCAATTAGTTGGACCTAAGACCAATTCTCTAAACTTATGGTATAGTGTATCGGTCTAGACCGATTATAATTTTCTTACGTGTTTTCTGAAGAAAATGTTTTTTCAAATGAAAATTTACCAGTTGAAAAGTATCAGTTTCCCCATTTTTTGGCTGATTTTACCCCCTAAAGGCTCGAATTAAAAGAAATTTTATTTTTCTCCGACGTTTGTGTCTCTGGTGGAACCAAATTTCATATTCCTAAATAACTTTGTAAAGAACCAAATTTCATATTCCTAAATAACTTTGTAAAGAAGATACAAAAAGGTACACTCTTACACTTACGGGTCGTTATTATCCCCCTTCAACATTGGAATGTTGAAAAGATTTAGACTCATTTGATGTTTCTATCTTTAGTGGTATCCGCAAACTATATTTTATATTCGTTTGTTTAGAAGATACCAAATGTACACTTTTACCTCTTTTTGGCCGTTTTTCCTCCCCTAGACGTTATAATTACCAATTAATTTATCCATGACTTATGGCCACGCAATCGGTGGAGTCTGTATGACAAAATTCATGTATACAGATTAATATGTTAAGAAGATGTAAGAAGGTACGATTTTCCCTTTTTTTGCCGTGTTAACCCCCTTTCCAAAAGTTTTCTTCGCATCTAATGTATCTATCTCTAGTGGAATGCACATACTATATTTCATATTACTACATTCGTTTGTTTAAAAAAACCGTGTTACCGCCCTTAACCAAAAGCTTTCTTAGCATCTAATGTGTCTATCTCTAGTGGAATCCACATACCATATTTCATATTCCTACATTCGTTTGTTTAGAAGATAGCATATGTAAAATGTTTCCCCTTTTTGGCCGTTTTTCCTCCCCTACACGTTAGATTTAGCAATAAATTCATCCTTGACTGTTGTCTACGTATTCGGTGGAGTCTGTATATCAAAATTCATATATAGATTAATATGATAAGAAAATGCAGAATGGTACCATTTTTACCCTTTTTGGCCGTTTTTTCCCTTTCAATGGCCGAATTTCGGAAAAATTAATCCTGAGCCAATGTTTCTCGGATGGAATCTACACACCAAATTTCATAATCCTAGATTCATTTGCTACCATTTTCCCCCTTTTGCCCGCTTTTACCCCCTTAAAGAACAAATTTTTCAAAATTCCTTCTTAGTGGATCTTTACGCCGAGAGGGGACCCTACAGTACAAATTCCAAATTTCTGGGTCGAAGGGTTTGGGCTGGGCGATGATGATCAATTACGCAACTCTTTTTTATATAAAGGGTTTTCCAACAAGAGGTGTTATTTTGAATCACCCGGTATTTCGGTAGCTGTCACTTTTGAAGCTTTTATTCTTTGACATTTGACAAGTAGAAACTACGCCATTACTAAAAATGGAACGATGCTTCAACAACGCATTGAACGGGGACATTGGACCTTACTTTTTCGAAAATGAGGTTGGATCAACAGTTACGTTGAATGGATTGCGCTATCGAGAGATGATTAATGATTTTTTATGGTCGGAGTTGGATGGTATTGATCTGGACAACGTTTACTTTCAACAAGACGGCGTCACACAAGCAACGAAACCATTGCTTTTTTACGGGAAAAGTTTCCGGACCGTGTTATCTCTCGAAGAGGTGATCACAATTGGCCATCGAGATCTTGTGATTTAAGATCTTGCGACTTCTTCCATTGGGGCCACGTGAAAGATAAGGTCTACGCCAACAGCCCAGCATCGATTCAAGATCTCAAAGATAGAATTCGTGAGGCTATCGAGGACATAGGGCAGCCACTTTGCGATTTGGTTATGGAAAATTTTATGAAAAGGATATGGTCCTGTAAGCGTCGTCGTGGTGACTGATGTTGGCTGATGTTGTTTTTCATTATTAACGGCATACTTTCCTCTTTATTATGAAAATAACATCCGATCATTTATCTCAAAAAAATGGCATTTTTCTCTGAATACCAAAATAACACCTCTTATTGGAAAACCCTTTATATCTATAATATTAATAGGCTAGGCGATTTCTTGCGACTGATGTTTTGTTCTACCGTTTTATCCCGATTTTGACCAAACTTATATGATTTGAAAGGTATTTCTTTTTAGCTGATTTGCAGATTTACAGATTTAAAATTTTTTTTTTTTTTTATTTTGAGTAAATTGCATTTGAAGTTGCTACTAACACATACATAAAATTATACAATGTTATTCTGATTTGATCATTTTATTTCTGATTTGGTCACGTATTTACAATTTGTAGGACCCATACGTTATAGTTATGTAATATTACACTAGCGATATAAATAATTTTAATGAATTCCTTTTTAAATAATTGCTATCTTTGCGTGTTTTTCAAATTACTTTAATGTCAGAAAATATATTTTATACATGAAAATTTTTAAAATAATTTGTCTCTAATTATGATTGCAAAGATAATTTCAATGTTGTTATTATCACCTTGCAAAAAAAAATATATGAAACTAATAATTTTGCCAATGCTAATAACAATGGTTTGACACCAAAATGTTTAAACATATTCTTAGCACGGACCATTATCACCCAGATGACAAGTTCCATGTTTCTTATTCAACCTTGTATAAGAGGTTATCAAGTGTTGGGAAGAGATAATATGAGCAAGGCATTCTCATATATAATGCAAAATACATACTTAATATTTTTTCCTTTTTATTTATACGAATTTTTAAGTAAATCGGTTTCTGTGAAAAATTAAATGAGCGAACAAAGTTTAGCAAACAAAAGGTGTGTGCTTAACAGAATTGGCCACTTCCTAAAACGTTATAAACAAATGGAAGAAATAAACTGTTGTGATTTCAAATACCAAATACTAAATGTTTCAAGTTGATGGGAAAAATTTGTGTAATTTACAAATAATTATATTCACTCGCACACCACACAGTGGTGTGTTAATATGTAAGCCTCCAGCCATCAAATAATGTATCAACAACAGCATCCACGCGTTCATATTCATTATCATCACATCATCACTATTGGCAACGTTGACGTATCAATGGTAGTCATCAGATTTAGCAGGAAAACATCAAATCTCACACATCATATTTTATACTTCATCAGCCATTGCTGCTGCCTAATTCTACTTTAAGGAACATTCGGGGACCCAAGACCGATCTGTAGTAGCATCATTAATGTTAGTGAACGTGATCTTTAAAATCGATTTTTGTCGCCATTGGTGACAATAATTACAGAGTAGAGACGAGTGCTTGTTTGAACAACACTTAAATGCCCTAAAGCTGGAAAAGAACAAACACATCATTTAGAAGAAATGAAATGATACGAGTAGTTGCCTGGCTATCGACCAACTAATTTAATACACACAAAATCAAAAATATTTTACCTTAAAAGCCCTCAGAACGTGTTTGAAATTTGAGTGTTTGGCATTAAAATTAAATACAGAGGCAAACGCTAAAAGACAGTTTCAATTTATTTGCAGCAGGAACACGTTGGTATGCGTAAGTACGACCAGAAGGAGTACGACGATTATTAGGACATTGCGATTATATAACATGTATCAAAGAGGAGGAGCTGACTATCAACGGTTCTGTCAACTAATTTATATTTAAGATGCAGTTAAAAGCCTTGGGCTATTTAAACAAACTAAATTAAATTCATCAAAATGATTATCATGTCATCTTCAAAAAATAAGAAGCATGTATAGTCTTTACAAAACATTATACACCCTTCACTGACTGAGAGAAATATATAATATATCAGTTTGATTCGGAATTGCTGAGCCGGATATTAATATTTTAAAAATATAAACAAATAAATTAATTAAATTTTTTGGGTGCTAAATCTGACTGTAAGGACACTATTTCAGCATCATTCTCTTGTAAATAGTATGAAATATCCAAACCGCCGATTACCCATTAGTTTCAAGTTCATATCGATACATCCATATTTTCATATATAAGGAGTGAGTTTTTTATTTTTTTCGCAAGCATTATTTGATTTTTTTTATCATGTTAATTTTGAAAATATGTCAGTTATTGTGCTTATTATGCTTATTATGCTTAATGAGTGACAGAATAAGAGTACGTGCTAAAATTATTGAATATTTTCAACAAAATTCAACTTGGTCATACAAAAAATTGGCAAAAGAATCAAAGATCTGCCATTAAAATGTTCCAATGTTATTAGAAAGTATCACGAGAATATGACCATTGATAGGAAACATGATTCGGGAAGAAAGGAAGGTTCACATGATGTCTTTAAGGCCAAGAAAATAGGAACCATATTGAAAAGAGCTTCCAACACACCCGGTAGAAAAGAAGCACAGTCAGGTCAGTGTTCGGATTAAGTGCGAAAAGTTAAAGCCAAAGTTCCAGACAGGAACGACGAAACTTAAGTGGTGGCAGATTTTTGGTAGCTTTATACACTCAAACCTCGTTTTATGCGAATTTTTTTTTTTATGTGAATTCGAATTTATGAGGTTTTTAATTTTTACATTTTTTTTTTTGCGTCATTGTCACAAATTTTAATTTAAAGCAGTTAGCAACACTGATGCACGTCTTGGCCGCAAAAAACAAATTCCCAGAATTGTTTACACGTGTAATGTTAATGCATAGCTAGTTTCTACGTTGTAGTGAAATATATACATACATACATACATTATTTAAAAGTGCATTTAGTGTTTTTTATCGTTAAAATGAAGAAAGTACATATGAATAGAATATTTACCATTTAATAGTTGTTGTGCTTAAAATATTTACTTTTTCAGATAATAAAATGGACAAAAATAAATGAAATAATTTATTTTGTTGACTTTTTTATGCGATTTTGTTTGAAATTTAAGGTTTTCATTTTATGCGAATTCGTTTTATGCGGATTTTTGCGGAACGAATTAATCGCAACAAATGAGGTTTGAGTGTATTTCTAATGCTCGAGCAAATGTTGAATATAAGTTTAGAGCCCAAAAGCAGACGAAATTTCAAAAAAAAAAAAATAAATAATGTTCCTGGTACAGCTAATAATATGCAGTTGTGGCAACAGAACCAAGTCATTTGTTAGAACGAGAAATACCGAAATTTATATTAAAGAGAGTCTGCAATAAAGATATCTTGCTTTCTTAAGCCAACACAATGTGTCCCTAAATTTTTGGCCCGATTTGCATCTGGTCACTACGGTAAGAAAGCTCTTGCGTGGTACAAGAATAATTACTTGTTTTTTCCCAATGGGGGCTAATCCACTAAACTGTCTGGAGCTTTAGCCAGTGCAGAGATATTCAAAAGGAAGTGGAAGAGTACAAAGAAAGTGTCCCAAAATGTGTAAGATTTCAAACGGAGGTGGACTACTCGTACCAGAGTGACAGAAACCACCAAAATTCCCTAATAGAAGGGTTTCCGGGTTTCATAAGTAGTGATTAGAACTATAAAAATTATCTTCTTTTTTTTTGTAAGCTTTAATATAATTTCAATTAAATAAAACAATCAAAACTCTGGGTTCAATGATTTCCTTATTATTACATTTTATGTATGTTAAGATTTTTCGAACTCACTCCTTAGAACAATTTCGAACTACCGTCAAGATTTCGAAAAACAGCCACCGACTTGAACACTTCTTTTCTATGGTACTAAATTCAAATCAATTTATTGAAAGCGGGATTTGTAATGAAATAATTTGCAAGTATAATATTTTAATTTTGAAAACAAGTTGGAATGCTATTCTGAAAGGGATTTCGAAATGGCCCACTAATTTGAAAGAAAAATACATTGAAACTGAAATTCCGTAAAATAAATTTCACAATAACGAATAGCAAAAAAAAATATGGAAATTTGGAAAAGCGCTATAAAAAAAATCTTTTTTCTGAAAATATAACTATAATATTAAGTTGTCAATTCAATAAAAAAAACCATATCGATTTCTGATCAATTAGTATTCAAAATGTCACTCAATGAATTAAATAGCCACAATTATAATATATAAAATAAAGTGTATATATTTATTTACTTTTTAAAATTATAATTATTAGTTATTATATAAATAATATTGTTACGAAATTGTATTTTGTTAGATCCCGGAAGATGATTAGCAAAGCTAATCGAAATATCGGATATAATAAAGAGAAATATTTAAAAACCACATCAAAAAATTTAATTTTAGTGGCCAGACAAAATAATCACACAATAATTTAAAAAATTTATTTTTTAAAGCAAAACTAAAAATTAAATTGTTGTTGCTTTAAATTAAAACAATATAAAATTAGAAAGAAAGACTGGTGTGGGAGAGAAATGTCGGTTACAAGACACGTAAGTTCGGAATAAATAAAATCTTAAATCATAAGCCATACTAGAAAATTGTTACATGACTTGGGAAGAAGATTCGAATACCACACTAAAAAAATAAAAAAGAAAGTTAAGAAAGTCAGATTGCGTCAACTTTTTTAAAATTACTTCTACGCTTCCTGTAAGTTTAAATGTGTGATTGATAATGAGTCTTACTTTACCAGTGAAACCAACGAACGGTAGTCAAAATATTATTTGGGAAGCACCCAAAAAGTACAAATATTTTATTAAGAAGGAGTTTACTATGGATGGTTATAAGTAAACGTGATCCAGTGTTTTTCAGAGGAGGTTTAGCTGGCAAAATTATGGAAAAATACCATCGATGAGGCAAAATTATTTGTGGCCCGTTTAAATGTGTTTACATTACGCCAAGACTACACTTGAAAACTTAAAAACTCAAAAACTCTCAAACATTGCTCAACTATAAAAAATATTTTTTAACAAAATTTTAAGAGACGGGTATATAGAAATTTCAGAAATAAAAATTTTTCCATATTTTTTAAACATTCGTGATTCTGGTGTTGGGGTTATTGTAGTCTAAAATGAAGCCTTATTAATTTCACATATATCGTTTGAACACTACAAATAAAGATCATTCAATATTCTAGCTCTCACACTGTTACCAATGATATGAAAAACTTATTGAAACGGTTTTGCCTTGAAGGGTAAATAAACTCGTATAACAAACAAAATTGTAAAGCATCACTTCAATAACGACAGTAAGAAAACAAAATAATGGCATTCGCAGTGAAACCCATTATTAGATTTTAAAAGGATGTATGTAAAAGCGTTCGTATCAGAGACTCTCTTTCTTTAAAAATATTAAACAAATATGTTTTCATAATTGTTAGTGACCGTAAGATAAGCCTCAATGCGATCAGTTTAAATTTCAATTTAAACTTTTAAATTTGATTTTTTGTAATCGGAATGCAATCAAAATTCAATAATTTTACATTAAGTGTAGCTTTTATTAAAAAAGTTTTAAAACGACCTTCAGTTCATATCAGTTTAGAGAGGGACAATTGATTGTTATAAGCTTAAGTAACTGAATTATGGTTTATCGGCCTATTTCATACTGCTGCCATAAGTAGATGATAAACTCTGGTCTAGATCAGACCACCCTGGATTTATTTGGTCATGAAATCCCGCATATCTAG
This sequence comes from Cordilura impudica, assembly GCA_963682025.1. Taxonomy (NCBI): domain Eukaryota; kingdom Metazoa; phylum Arthropoda; class Insecta; order Diptera; family Scathophagidae; genus Cordilura; species Cordilura impudica. Next base: position 305,966,550 of record OY821518.1, read on the forward strand.
TTATAAATATTAATATAATCATATATTTATGGATTTATATCATTTAACCATTTGCCATTTAACAGACAGATCTAAAAGACTTTAATTAATACTTTAGTTTTAGCTACTGATGTTGCAGGCAGCAGCATTTGCCAACACTAATCACATCAACTAAAACTTAATAATCTTTGATTAGAGTTTATAAACTGTTATTATGCTCGTTCAGATGAAGAGGACGTTGATCATCCAATTGCTTTATACTTTGTTTGTACAAAAGTTAAGCTTCGATCTATTTTTATCATTTCGTACATAATTTTACTTTTATGTTTGTTTATTTTGTATGCGCACGCGCTGCATATTTCTTACCATTGAGTTGTTCTGTTCACTGTTAACAGGTGGAAGGAAGCACACACCAATCGACAATTAATTAACTTACATAAAATCCCTTCACTGTAACTTTATGTAAGTATAAGCAGATGTATGTGCTGGTTTGCTGTCGAGTTCTTGGTTGGCTTGGTTCAATAAAGAAAAATCATGCAGGAGGCTGCAAGTGTATCGTACGTTCGAACGTTGTCGTCAATTTGTTTTTAGACCGTCTTACACAGTTACGTGGCTCGAATTGTTGCACATGAGTTACATGTCGATGCTTCTTGGTCACTAACTGCTGACACGTGCTTTGAATAAATAAGATTTATTACAAAAAGAAATACAAAGGATAGAGTTGATGTTATTGTAATGAAATTGTGAATATTAAAAATGTATTTTTACATTTGTCTAGTAAAACACACTAATTCTGTTGTTATTGAATTGGTATAAGTTTTGGTCAATCAATATCTTATGGGCTCCTAAATATCACCATTTCCAGAGCCTTCATAAATAAGAGAAATTTAAAATTTCTAAACAAATATACAGTATATATCGTCGGCTGAGTAAAATATTGTCGTATATCACATTTCATGATTTTAGGGAAAACGCAATTGAAGTTTGGAAACCTATTATTCCAAAATGCCACTGTAGATTTTCTTGAAAATTGTAGGGATTATTAAGCGTTTCATAAACAATAGATATCAATAATGTTTGTATATAATTTAATGATATTATAGGAGTTAGTACGAGTTTTCTTCAATATGATTTTGTCGTATATCACACCTTCAAAATGTATGCTTAAAGTCCATACACATACGACAAAATACTATTAAATATTATAACAGTCAAAAACACAAGTTGTAATTTGACTATTGTACAAATAATATTATACGATAAAAAAAAAAAAATAAATAAAAAAATTTGTTAATACTTTTACAACAAATTCACTTTTTATATTCCACAAAAATACATAAAGTAGAACAAAATAAAAATAAACATAAAAATATTTGCTTTACATGCATAAGACAAAATTAAGAAACATTAGTTTCAATATCAAATTCAGTCTGAGTTGTATAAAAATATCATTTCTGAAATACTGGTTGCTATTAAAGGTTTAAAATGGCACGATAAAAGTTTCTATCTTCCTCTTTTTCTATAAAGGGAAGGCAACTTTGTGAGTCCTTTTTTTTATTGTTATCAAGTGTTTTTTTGGGAACAGCTCGAAGATTGTGTTTCCAAATCTTTGTGCTAAACCTTTCTTTATTTTTGTTTAAATCGAAAAAGTGATATTCAAGTTCTTTAAATGATAATTTTGCTCCAACTTTAAAGTAGTCATTGTTGGAATATTTAATAGACTTACACTTGAAAAATTGTACGTTTTCGAAAATCAAACTTTCTGCTTTTATCGAAAAGCATTTAAAATCAATATCATTCATTTGCAGTTGTTGTAATTTGACGTTGGTAAAACTGTGCGTTTTTGAGTAGTCGAATTAAACACAATTGGCTGGGAATCTCCACGTTCCGCAAAAATTTTTCAATTGTGCTATGAAGACTGTCAAGTTGCTGTAAAGAAGAATGTCCAGGTTCGCTGAATTTTTGCACAATTTCTTGAATTTGCGGGTGATCGTACATAAACTGAAGTATAGGAGTTAATGTAATTTTGTTACGATTTTGAGGAACGCAGGGACCGCTCCACAGCGTAAATTTGACTAGGTTAGAGTGGCAATTTACTGCTTTACTGAGTATTTTAATTAATCCACTGGCGATATCGTTTCCAGTTCTACCACTTAAGGTCTCATTCCACAAAGCACAGTATGTAATCTTTTCTTGACCAGGTATAATCAGGGTGCCAGTAAGATTATAGACGCATAGCTTTCTTTTATAATAGAAGCTGGATGCGAACATCTTTGGGAGAGTAAATACGTTTCCAAGTCATACATTAAAACAGCTGCATTTGTATCGATATTCTGGAGATCAACGTCCCGTTCGGCAGTCGTAAATCTTTTTTCTTCCAAGTGTTTTTCATACAGTTGTATTTCAGCTTCAGAATGTTTGGTAGCATTGACTTTAAATAGTTGACATCTGTCGCAAATATCTTTTCTTGGTATATGCCAACCGGGTTATTAACGGCGGTCTTGTAAAGACCATACATTTTTTGTACACTTAGATGCGCTTCTAAATACTTTCTTGAAGTCGAAGTTCTACAGTAATGTGACTCAATTGTAGGGAAATTTGAAATATGATTCTTTACTTCCATGACTTGACTTTCATCTGTGGGGTTTCTTCCACGCTTCTCATTTTTAAATCCGACTTTGACAATATCAATTGCATAGTGTTTTGCAAAAAAAGTAACAAATGGTTCTTTCGGAAGTTGCTAGGGTGCTCAAAAAGTATTTTTTACAAACTTGAAATGTTTTGTCGCCTGCCATAAAGAAGAAGTAAAACGATGTCTGTTTTTTGAGATGGTCCTTTACTACTGAAGTTCTTCTGCGTTTAATAGCTTCCCTTTTCACAAAATTTCCGTAAAATATTTTTTTTTCCACCCGAAGTTAGGCTCCAAAAATTTGAGTGGATGATTTGCCTTTGCTTATCATATTTAAAGTGCAGGTGTAGAAACAAGAACGGTTGCAGTCGGTCCCATTGCTCTACCAGGTCTTTGATTTCCACTTTTGTTGGTAAATGGCAAACCACGGTCACGAAGATTTTTCCGTACATTCTGCTTCCACAATTCAGGAACTCGCTTTCGTTTCCTTGCAACAGGAGACTCAGGGCACGCTGAAAGATTAATTGAACTGTTTATATAAGCTCGATGCAAAGAATAATTTAAACAGATATTAATTTTTATGTGCCATATACTTACATAAGCTGCTGTAATCCGATGGTAGTCGCAAGACTTCAGTAGTATTTGGAGTAATTGGCGAAACAATTTTATACGCGGATTCAGAGAAACTTCTTAGGGTCGATTTAGAAATTGGGACAAAATTGGGATCACTTCCTTCGTCGTCTGATGAAAAATCGCTGTAACTTTCGTCTCCAGTATTTCGTGACGTATGCTATAACAAAAGTAAAGTTATTATATGTTTTCCAATATTATAGCTAGAGTTTGCTATAGCACTTACGAAAAAATTCCCTGCGATACACTCGGCGCAGGTGAACCGTCCGATCGCGACGACATCACGATTGCTACTGAAATTAGTACAACCAATGCATTTCACCATAACACATACGACAAAATTCTACCAAGCGGTAAATAAATTGTGCCAAGCCATTTTGCACATACGACAATATTTTAATTATAAGAAACAATGATTCATTTGTATGGGAAAATTGTCGTATGCGCAAAACCGACTGGACATACGACAAAAAATGAGAAATTCTCTACTGGCGTTGGATATACGACAAAATCATACTGAATATCTCGGAGAATAAGCGAGATATCGAAAAACTGATGTCATCAATCGAAAGATCTTATTTTAAAATATATAACTGCATCTATAACTAAAAATCGTCAAAATGGCGCTTACGATAATATTTTACCCAGGCGACGATATTTGTTTTGTGTAAATTATTTCAAATAAAATTTTTAACGAAAATTTGTAATAAAATATTTTAAATATTTTGAGAGGAAACCATTTTAAGACTATATTCTTCGTTGTTATTAAAAATAATAAAGTAGTTGTTTAATTATTTATTTAAATAATTCTTTAATAATGCAGTGTGCAAATGACTTATTTCAAACTTGCACAGTTCGACAAAAATAACACGTCTCTTAGTTGCAACGGTTAGTTAATGTATTTTAATACAAATTTCAACTTTTTATCTTGAACCTGAACAGTTTGGTATTTATAGTAAAACAGTATTTAAAATTTTTAGTTTTCCCATCTCTTTTTTAAATAACTGAATATTTAACGGAGATGATACGCGTTTCAAAAAAAATATATATTATAAAATTATTTTGTCTTCAATATGGATAACAAATTAAAGATGATTACTACTGCAATTTATTATTTTTAAATGTTTATTTATCAAGAACTAGTATGTCATACCGTGCTTCGCTATGACTTAACGAGACTAATTATCACGTATATTTTCAAAATTAAATTTTCCTATCAAGTTTGTATTGTACAATAAAAACATGCTTGCTGATACACAATATTTTTTATTTTTTTTAATTCGCTGCTAAAATTATAAAATTTTTCGGCATTCCTCCTCAGGAGCAAGCTACATATAGCTAGTCATGAGAAAACATGAGTTTTCCAAATTAAATCCGGGAACACTTAACGATTAACCTTGAATTTAGAATATCATTTAGCAATTTTTATTTTTGATTTTGGCAATTTTTGACTTTGAAGATTTTTGTTTTTCACGATTTTGGGTTTTGGCTTTTTTTATTTTGCGATTTTCCATATTTTCCACAACTACTCACATTGGTAATTAATGTACTTTTAAAACCTTTTTTTGCATTTCTCTTTCTGAATGTACAACATGTCGGGAGTCTTGTGTCAAAATTTTAAGTAAATCGGAGCAAAACTTAAGAACTTTGCAGCGACCGGCCTCATACGGTATATCGTATATAAATCAGATTTTAAAAAACTTTAAATCGATTTTCTCGCAAATAAATGTTCGAAGTCCGTGAACATCATAACTCAAAATCTACTAGACCGATTCTTTTGAAATTTTACACACTAAATCTACACATAAATCATCAGGTAACCACGGAGTTTTTTTTTTTATTTTTCATTCCCTTCCCCATTTTTTAACAATCAATTCAAAATGCTGCCAAAAATAAAAAAAATAAAAAATTAAAAAAACTCTTTGTGATTACCTCAGGAAACATATCAAATTTTAAACGCATTTCGATTTTTTTATTTCACATGATCCGGTAACGGTAATGTTAAAATTTTTAATTGAAAATTTTTTCAAAGATTCTTCAAATAAATAATCCAACATTATTCATATCTTCAAAAAAGAATTATGAAAACATAAGAGCTTTTTGGTCGCTTAGTTTGATGCGTGTGGGATATCTATCAAAATAAATGTTTTGTAACTCAAGACAATGGTTTTTCAATTTTTAGCATATGCACTATTTTGAATTTTTTTAAAACCTTACAAATAAAACTTATACTGAGAAAACTTATACTGAGACAACTTAACCTTTCCGACGGTATGTAACATACCTAACTAAAATTTCATACCTTCGATACTGTAATATCACTTTTTTTCTCTAGAAGTGTTGAAAAATTATTTTTTTTATTTACTTGTAATAATAATTAAATTAATATATAATAATAATAATAAAAATAAAAAGATAAATAATTTAATAAAATTTAATCTTAATCACATTAGATCCATTTATACCATAACTATTTTTTTAATTAATTTGTTGTAGCTGATGAAGTTTTTAAATTTTATACATTTTTACAAAATGCCATCACATACTCCATTACCATGAGCTGTAGGAGTTTTCAGTATAAGTTTTCTCAGTATAAGTTTTATTTGTAAGGTTTTAGAAACACACACACACAGACTTGATCGTATTTCCTCGTTTTCAACAAGACTATATGGTATGTCGTTTGATAATATTTTAAAATTAAAGGTGCTAGTCCTATTACACAAAATTATATATCAGAAGGAACCATCATACCTTTTCAACCGCTTAACCTTTGCAAGATCCAATAGAGGGAGAAAGCTTGTACCGATAAGATATCGTAGTAAAATTTCTGAATGGCAGTTCTATTTTAATGCCGTTTATCTCTGGAACTTACTACCACATCAAACACAGAAAATCAACAACGCAATACAGTTCAAAAACAAAATAACTGCTAGTTTTTCAATTCAAATTTAAATTGTTTGTCACTTATTGTTTTTAATATACCTACGTTATTTCAACCATTTTTTTTCTTAATCAAAATTTTTACCATTTGATTCTTTTATATTAAATTATGTCAAACTCATTCATTTATTTAGTTCTTTATTTTATTTATTTTTTTTATTTACTTTATATAATTATACAATTTATTTAAATATTTTTGTATACCGTAACTTGTTTTTTTCTTTAAAAATTCCTATACTATAATATAAAAGATGTAAATCTTGTTGTATGGGAAGAACAAATAAAAATAAACTAAACTAACTAACTAACTAACAAAAAATAGGAAAAAAATTCAAAATAGTGCATATGGTAAAAATTTAAAAATCGTTGTCTTGCGTTACAAAACATTTATTTTGATAAATATCCCACTCGCATCCCACTAAACTACCAAAAAGCTCTTAAAGGAAAAATCTAAGCTTTCTTTTGAGCAAAAAAAAAATCAAAAAATTTTTGATTTTGCAAAAAAAAGTCGAAAGATTGAAGAAATAGCTATCTAAACTATTTGGGACAAATTTTACTAAGAATAATAGGTAAAACGTTACATGGATGAGAAAAAAACACCTATTTGGCCAAAATGTCAAATTTTGACCCCCTCTAACTCAGAGAGTTCTTGACGGATCTAGTTGAAAAATTGTGTTTAAGCTACTGTCCAATAGGACTAACCTTTGTGCAAATTTCATCCCGATTGGAAGACATCGGTTTAAAAAGTTAAGTCACTTGACATGACGCCCCATATTTCGAAATATTTATTTTCAATAACTAGCAGATCCCAACCCTCGAAATTCGGAGCAACTTTAAATGCATTTTACTTAAAAAAAAAAATTAAAAATGTAAAAATCTGGTGGACAGCTAAAAAGAATTACCTTTCAAATGAGGGCTGTTTAGTCTAAATAGGATTAAAACTGACATACTTACATCAGTCACAAGAAATCGCATTGCCTATTAATATTATAGATAACATTTTTTGATGAGTTTATTCTATCACATTATTATATTATGACATCAACATATGCATATACTTTATATATTAAAAAAGGATAATATTTTATAATTGCGCAGATTATCCTGTCTTATTTAATAATAATGTTGACATCGTATAACTAGAATAAGCATTTCTTTTTGACACATATACCTATATTGGGATGGAGCAAAATAACGTTGCTCGAATTTCAATTCGGCTCCAAAATTGATCTATGCAAATACATCGTCACCTAAAATGCAAGCGGCCGTAACTAACATTTTTATTTTTTTTACAGGAGAAGCAAAAAACATCATAAACCAAAAACTACTTAATATTTAACACTCAATTTTAGAATCGAGCTTAAAAAACAAAGATGGATTTTTATTTAAGAAAAAAAAAAATTATGGGAAAATAGTAGTTTTTAAGAAAAAGGCCGTAACTAAAGGGTCCGCCATCTAACGTTTTTTTTTTTTTCAACTAGTGCTTATTTCGTGAATGGTAACACTTAGCTCATGTCTGATTTGACAGATAATTAGTTTTATCCTTCCGCTGAATGAATATGGTTGTGTATACGCTTGAACAACGATGGCAAATATTGCGACATTAGTTTGAAAATCATGGTAATGTTGCAGAATGTGTGCGAAAATTGCGTACGGATTTTGGAAGAAGAGAAGCACCGTCAGCTCCGTATGTTCGTTATCTTGTGAAAAAAAGTGAAAGAAACTGGCATCCTCATCGATAAACCAAAGCGTGAAAAGCCAAAAACAGTGTGTACACCCGAGAATATTGCTGCTGTGGCAGAAAGTGTACGTGAAACGCCATCAACATCAATTCACCGTCGTTCTCAAGAATTGAACATTTCGGAGGCATCATTGAGACGAATTTTGCATAAAGACCTTGGTATGACGCCATACAAAGTCCAATTGGTTCAAGAGTTGAAGCCAACTGACCATCCAATGCGTTTTCGCTTCGCTAAGTGGGCCTGCGATCGACTTACAGAATTTGCCGATTTTGCCAAAAATATCATCTTTTCAGATGAAGCTCATTTTGATCTTGGCGGGTATGTAAACAAGCAAAATTGTCGCATTTGGGGCACAGAAAACCCGCACGCATACATTGAAAAGCCGATATACCCAAAACGAGTCACTGTTTGGTGCGGATTTTGGTCCAGAGGCATAATTGGGCCATTTTTCTTCGAAAATGAGCAAGGAGTGGCCGTTACAGTCAATGGCGATCGTTATCGGGCCATGTTGAACGAATTTTTGTTCACAAAAATTGAAGAGGAGGATATTGGCAACATTTGGTTTCAACAGGACGGCGCTACGTGCCACACAGCCGAAGCTACACTCGATGTTTTGCGCCCTGTTTTTGAAGATCGCATTATCAGCCGCAGAGCTGATGTCGTTTGGCCACCTCGGAGCTGCGATTTGACACCGTTGGACTATTATTTGTGGGGTGCCCTCAACGATTAGTATTACGCCAACAAGCCAGAGACAATTGACGCTTTAAAGGATAATATTCGTGAAACCATTTGGTGAAATACAGCTGCACACAATCTACTGCATGGCCAGCCGAGGCAGCCATTTGAATGAAATTATTTTCCATTATTAACCGGAAGGATTGTACTTTCAAATAAAAAAAGAAATTTGAGATAATATTCAGTAGTTTTTTTTATAGCATTTTCAAAAAAAAAAAAGTTATTTGGCGGACCCTTTACAATACAAAAAGTCAATTTTGAATTTTTTGTTAGTTACGACCTTTTGCATTTTAGGTGACGATATGTAAAAATACTAAATTTCAAATTTCAGGCCGATTAGAGTTCATCTTTAGGGACCCCGCAGCCACTAAACCTTTTTAAAAATTTTATATATATAATTTTTAAAATATATTTTAAAATTTATGTAAGAACAAATTTTTTTAATTCTATTGTTTTTTTAACTGATCATAATTGCATAAATATTAAATATTTTTTTTTTTGTTAGACTACTTAAGGATTCATAAATTTGTATTCTTTATAAAGTTTGTAATAATTGAAAAATTTTTCAATGAAAATTGCAAAAAATGAAATTATTTAATTTTAATTGATAAACTGAAAAAACAAAAACTTTTTAGGTGTGTGGGAGCGTTCGGTATATTTAGTTAACATTAAAAATTAATTGTTTTTAATATTGATTTTTTTTTTTCGTTTCTTTTTATCCATAAACTATATTTGCAATTATTCAAAATTAGATATTATATGTACAATAAGGCTAGCGATATACTAACCGATAAATATTTCATAAATGCATAACTATCATTAAAAAGAATGTAATCAGTTAAAACAAGTTTATTTTATAAAATTTGAAGATGAAATCCTATCGGCCATATAATATTGTTACATCTGTTTTAACAGATCCCAATTGGAACCGAAGTCAAATTCGAAATAACAAAATATTTCATATAATGTATATCCTTTCAAAATAAAAATGGAAGAAAATTTAAAAACTGTTTCACAACATATGTTCTCTAGTTTCACGTGTATATCGAAATCTTGGGGTGTAAAAATTACTGTGGCATGGTCAATAATATATAATTTTAGCAAAAATTATAAATTTTTATATGAATTGAAGATTAAAAAAATTAAGCTTAAATAAAACATGCCATTATTGCATTTATATACAAAAAGTCGATAAGTCGATTCATAAAGAGTGGGATTAAAAAATTCGTAACATACTTAAATACATAAAATAATAAGGACATTATTGAACCTAGAGTGTTCAAAAATATGTGGACTCATTGTGGTGGCTTATGAAAAGAAGGGGTCTGATTTGCAAATACTCCTTAATATAAATTTCGGTATTTATAGTGTCCGCTGTAACAAATAACTTGCTTCTTTTGGCACAACTGTATATTGCTTACCAAGAACTCTTTGCGAAATTTTGTCTGCCCTTGGGTCGTAAACTACTCGTCAGCATTAGTAACATTAAAATTTAACCCGGAAGCTGCCAAAAATCTGCCAGTACATACGTTTCGGCATCCATTATGCAGCAGGAGTATTTTTTTATGAAACGTTCATGCTCTGTTTTTGGTCCCCTTATTTTTAGCAGCGTACTTATTTAGAACTTTTTGGACTTTGTATATTTTTAAACCTTCACTGGCTTTAAATTTTCGCACCAAATAGCCTGAGGACTGAACTAACCGCGCTGATTTTCTACCGAATGTGTTGGGAGCTGTTTTTAATATGCTTCCTAAATTCGTGACCTTAAAGACATCATGTGGAACACTCTTTCTTCCCGACCATGTTCCCTGTCATTGGTGAAATTCTCCTGATAATTTCTAATAATATTGGAAACAGTTCATTATTTCCTCGGCCAAATTTTTGTAGGACCAAATTAGATTTTAGTACGTGTTTTTATTTCGTCACTCATTTTTATCAAACTAACAACAAATTCATAAGGTTGTCAGTAACCATAATAACTGACATATTTTCTAAAGAGAGCTTGTTGAAAAAAATTAAATATTAAATATTGCTTGTGAAAAAAGTTAGGTGGAGAAACATGTGTTAAGATTTTTGCGATCTCACTGCTTCGGATCCTATGGGTAGGATGACAGAGGAGTACCGTTTGTCAAAATAAATTTCTGTACATTCCGTAGAATTTTTATTATGTCTTTGTAATTATGACATGGTATTAAGACCGGAACGTAAATATTTTTCATAAAAATATATGCAATATTAAATCAATAAATCCTAAACCAAATCTTAAAAATAAAATAGCTTTTTGTCATTGAGAGCCCGAATGAAGTTGGAAAAACTTTTGAGAATTTTCGCTAATTGACAATTGTTTTAAGTTTATCTACCTATTGAGACTTTACAATAATTTACCTAACAAACCTTAAGAGCTACTAACCCTCTAATTATAACTGACAATCTGGACAATATATTTTAATTAACGCACTTAACCGACAAAATACACAAATAAGCATGGTAGAAAGAACAGTAAGAACAACGGCAACTTAAATGATGTTATTTTATGTTGCCAATGATGTTAAAACAAAAGTTTTCACCTGATCAGCCCGCATCACAAAATACATGTGAATTTGTTTACTATATTTATGTAAGTACACATTATGGTAACGCAGAGTAGAGCGTAGGATATGTAAATACAATTTGTATGTACGAGTATTTATGAACAAACATAAGCACAATTTATGTACAAGAAGTCAACATTAAAAAAAACCGTTTAAAGGTTAGACACAATTGAAAAACGCAGACAATTGGTTTTCCAAATGGATGCATAGATGTGTAATGTTTATGAAAAATGTGAGTAAATTTAAATTGAATTAAGGGAAAAATGTATATGTGTATGTATGTGTGTGTGTGTGTGTGTGTGTATCCATTTTAAAACTACACTAATTAAGATGGTTTGTAAAAACCTTACTGGAAAAAAGGCATAACACTCTTTTAGCTGGTGATGACAGGAAATAACGAAAGCTAAGTAAAACTATTACAACTATACGACATCCACAAAACTATTTACACTTGACATGTCACATTCATGCCATGTAGCTACATTTTGTACAGAGTAATGTAACGTATTTTCAAAATCATTATAGAGGCAGTTACACGTACCTAGTAAAGGTATAACAGAAAAAGAAAAAAAAAAACATTTAACTTCAGCGAAAAAATTATAAATATATAAGTATATAAATTTATTTATACGGGTGACAAAATGTGTAAACTGAACTTATCGAATGCTATATGCATTGTGATGATAAGATCAGTAAAAAATTGATTAGAAGGTTTATGAGTGAAGAAAACACAACATTCGTAGCAACAAACAGCTGCCGCTGCATTGCAAAATTCATATCTGTGGATTAACGAAACTAAAATATATTCATAGTTAAATGTTAAGAGCTCCCTCTACGTGTGGTCCGTTGTTGTTTTGCCTTAACTATTTAGTTTATAATTTCCATTATCCAAAGCTACAATATGAGTAATGCCTGTCAATGATACTGACGCCAGAAATTAATCAAATCATATATTTTTTCCTCCTTCTTCTTCTTCGTTTTGTTTCAAATCATCTTTAACCAAAGTCGAAATACTTTTGAAAATATTTTGCTGGTTTTTTTGTTTAAATAAATCACCTAAAATCTAAACTAGCTTAGACAAAGTGTGACTTGTGGCATCGTCATAATCTTGGTAATTTACGCAATTAATTGGTGTTCACACTGGGCGGTCGAAAAGATTAACAGCTATTCTGCTTTTGGGGGGTTACAACAAAACAAAACAAAAATTATAAAAAGCAAATATGAAGTTGATAGTCGGCCAAGCTGTTTCTGATAATACCCTATAAACATAGTTAACAACTCTATCAAGTTCGAAACATTACGGTATCGCAGCTGCTTAAATATATTATAAAATTATAACAAATTGGACATATTTATTAGAGTGGTCCTTAAAAATTAAAATGCGATCTTGGGGATAGGTGGGGTCCAGTTTGTTACCTTTCAATATAAAACTAATAAATATGAAGTTTGGATACAATCGGATAAAGAAAAGTCGCGCCGGAAAGCGATTGAAAATTTCAAGTGTGTTTATGTGGGGAAAATATGACTTTTTTCAGATTTTACGGAAATTTTGCTCTATAGTTCCGACAAGTTCTAAGAATCGGCTTTAGCTTTTCAAAAAGCTATAAAAATTCAACATCGCATAAAAATTTGCCAAGAAATAGCAAATGCCCCAGACCACTTTTGTGCCAAAAAAAACTAGGTCATGAATTTTGACAGCATTTTTTTTCAACTTTGAGAAAATGATTAAAGCCATAATTTATTTTTTTATCTCTATACTTATAAGTCATCAGATATGAAGTATTGTTTTATTACCATGTTGTTAACCTATTGCGCATTGAGCCCGAAAATGGGATATTTTTTTTATAAAATTTTGAAAACTCCTTTTTCAAGTTCTAAAAAATTTTCTTACACAAAATTTAAAAAAATGGATCTGGCACTTTAAGGTTTTATTAAATACATGTCAGAGATTAACTGTATGAATTTTTAAGTAAATCCCTATGCCAGAATTTTCTTGACAAGGGTTTTATTTTTTCGGATTTCGAGAAAAATGCGATTTTTGTGAAATAGTCTGTATATGTAATCTTTCTAAATTCTTTATATCAAACAATAATCAGTTATCTACTTTCAAGTGCTATATTTAATCTTAATAGCCAAGGGTTTCGGAAAAATATAATATGACCCCATTAACCCTTTTGTAATCGGGGTCACATAAGACCCCAAGCTAATATAAGACAATTTATTCAAAAAATTCAAATATTTTGCAAATACTGTTGAATTTTTAAAAGCGTTACTTAAAATATTATAACCAACCATATGTATATATTCCGTTCCTAAAATCTGGGATAATTCCGAGAACTTTAACCCAATATTTGCCAAGGCCAGCTTTTGTTTTTAAGATATTTCTAAATAAAGATTACCGAAAACGAGTTTTTCTATTAAACTTGATGAAACCACTTTTTAGAATGTAAGAAATATAATTCAGTTAATTTTTCTTTTTATTTAACCCTTCAGTACTCCTGGAATCATAATTATCCATTGTGATATATCACTGGTGCAATTGTCTGCTTATTGCTCGCGAATATAAATTTAAACAACTTTTAACCAATTTTATTATAAAATTATATTATTTTTAAAAACTATCTAAGTATATGTTACCAAATAAAATAAGAACATTTTTGAGCTATAACTCAACATTGTTAAATTAAACTTGACTTTGTACATTAACCCATTATGAACTTAATACTGATCCCGATTCTTATAACAACTCTGCGAAAAAAATTTAACTATAGAACGAAATTTTCGTAAAATCTAAAAAAACTTATATTTTCCCCATATAAACACACTTGAAATTTTCAACCGATTTCCGGCGCGACTTTTCTTTATCCCATTGTCCCCAAACTTCACATTTATTAGTTTTATATTGAAAGGTAACAAACTGGACCCCGCCTATCGCCAAAATCGCAATTTGAAAAATGTCCATATAACGTAGGACCACTCTAATATTCGTATTGTAAAATCATATATTTTTTCAAAAAAAAAATCTAAAAAGTTTTAAGATCCTGCCACTTCTAACACAATGCATACAGCAACTCAATCATACATTCGACAATAGTTAGAAAGTAAAAGTTAAAAGGTTTGTGTGTTACAAACATTTAACCGAACTGAATATACCCCGAACTTGGATTAAAATGCAGATTAACATTGTTGAGGTATTTCGTTTTTTTTTTTTGTTTTTGTTTTTTCTTTCATATCTTTAACACATTTTATCATTTAGTGTTATTTTTTTTTTAGAAAAATTACCAAACAAAAACTTGAAATTAATCAATAAGAAATAAACATTAGTAATTATCAATACAAAATGAACGAAAACCTTTAGGAAATACCAATATAACGGTTAAGACTAACTGACAGAGAGTGCTGCTGCAATAAAAATGAGAGAATGAATGAGAGTGATATGTTTCAATTAAAGATTTTTGTATTTTGAAAAAATTAAAATTTAATTAAATTAAACCAGAAAAAATCGATTTTAACAGTTAACTAAATTTCAGAATATATGAGAAAAATAAGACAAAACAACCACCCAGAATTTTACATACATAATTGTATCTTAAAACTCACTTATTTAACCTTCTATTTTGCAGCATTTAACATTTAAAACTCTCTTTTGGCATAAATATCACAGACACATTGACACATCTTCACATACACTGTTCGTGTGTAAATGTTAACAATGCATTTAAAATTTATCCGACCAATCAGATGGCCGTTGCGTATATGAGTAATACACAGCCTTTACACACGGATAGATGGAGATGTACAACAACACAAAACTTCTTGCTCTGATAAGATTTGGAGTAGAGAGTGTGTAACGGAATTGGAGTTTGAGTTGGTGTGCTAGTATTTTTATTCTCAGCATTGTTAGTTATGCGGGTGGCAAGCAATTTTATGTGGCTTTATATCCCTTCTGGTTTATTTGTTTTTTCTGTTTTGTTTTTCTTTTCGTTAATTTTATTAGTAGGTGGAGTCTCCTATTGTTTTAGTATCTGGCTGTTGAATTTATTGTTCATTTTACTTCAAAAGTAACCGTTAAGTGTCTATGGGTTCATGTTGTATTAGTATCACAAAAGCCGTTTTAGTTTTAACCCGTGCAACGGATTATTTAGTAAAGCTACATAACAATAACAAACGATAATCGTACAGCAACAAAACAATAATCTTATTTATAGTAAACACTCAAAATAAACGACGGCATAACGACGACAATTGTGTGATATTGTAATTATTTTATTAATTAAATAAAAAAAAATAAAAATAAAGAAATCTGAGATAAAATGTCTTCAACATATAAATTGATTGCATTGTGTGTGTATAAATGAAATAAGTTATATAAATAACAACAAAATTTTAAGAAACTCAAAAAACAAAAGCCTACGGAAAACTTGAATGGATTAAACACCGAACCTTGGATCAAAAGGAATATGGTTATATTGTAAGTTTTAAACACAATTTCTATTTTTTAATTGACATTCAATGACTAAACTAATTTATGAATATTTTGAGGTATAAGACTGCGACTTTCATGCCCTAAAAATCCAAAAATAAAATGCATTATAAAATAGAAAATATGCTCTAAAACATGCATTTATAAATAAATATTCACTGAAAACAAAAAAAAAACTTTTTTCATAAACTATATTTATAAATATCTATAATATTAATAGGCTAGCCGATTTCTTGTGACCGATGTTTTGTTCTACCGTTTGATACCGATTTTAACCAAACGCATATTATTTGAAAGGTATTTCTTTTTAGCCATTTTTCAGATTTACAGATTTTTAAATTTTTTCCTTTATTTTGAGTAAATTGAATTTAAAGTTGCTACTAACACATACATAAAATTATACAATGCTATGTGTGTTTATTAAATTTGTTAATGTGTTTGTAATAAAAATGAGTTTGTTTTTTGTGTCGATTTGTGAATTGGCTATAATTGATTAGCATACCTTTAGGGTCTTTATTTAATGAAAAAAATAAAATTTCCTAGAATTTGCACTCGAATTTCCTAGTTTTTATAATACAATACAAATGACTTTAAAAAAATAAATAAATAAAATTATATCCATTGTACGTAAGGAGGTATGAATCTATAAAATTAAATTTGTATAATAATAATTAATTCTTTGTATATTTTAAATATAAAATTTAAATTATAAAACCAATTTTTTTTAATTTAAAAATATGCAAAAATATGCTAGCACAAGAAAAATCACAAAAAATATAAATAAAAAAATATGCGCTTAACACAAAATTATGCAACTATATGCATTTATAACTACTAGCAGATTCCAGCCCTCGAAATTCGAGTGCAAATTCTAGGAAATTTTATTTTTTCATTAAATAAAGACCCTAAAGGTATCCTAATCAATTATAGCCATTTCACATATCAACTCAAAAAACAAACTATTTTTTATTACAAACACATTAACAAATTTAATAAACACACACATAGTATTGTATAATTTTATGTATGTGTTAGTAGCAACTTTAAATGCAATTTACTCAAAATTAAGGAAAAAAATTAAAAAATCTGTAAATCTGCAAAATGGCTAAAAAGAAATACCTTTCAAATAATATACGTTTGGTAAAACTCGGGATGAAACGGTAGAACAAAACATCGGTCACAAGAAATCGCCTAGCCTATTAATATTATAGATATATGCAAAAATAGGCAACAACGAATGGATACAAATCCTTTGAAATGAAAAAGTATTTGATCAAACTTGATTTTGGGCTTCTGACTCAAACCTGTATTTGCATGAAAGTCGCGGCTCTGGCAATTAATAAAGAAAGAAGATATGCGTAAACCAAATTTTATGATTTGTTACCTGGATATTGAAGGTCATATCGGATATTATTATGTGCCAGAAACCTCATCCTGAAAAAGCATTTTTTAGAATCATTCATTTAATTGTATATTCGAAATTAAACCAGATGGGCCATTGATAAAATAGAATCATTTTTCGGTTTTCACCAAATTTTATTTAAAATCTATAATCCAAACTGTCTGTTCGACTAATATAGGGCTATATGGATATTTGCGAAAAATGTGAAAAAGCCCTTACTTATACATATATACATAAATAAAACTTGTTGTCTTAGGGCAATTGAAGTTAAACTTAGTGCTAGGTTTTGTACCTTACCAAGTATCCTAAGTTGATTACACGGATTACATCGCCTGAAGAGTAGGGTATAAAAGTATGATTTTCAGGTGAAAAAGGTATGTAAGTTATAGTCAGACCAGTCAGGTTTTTCTTTTGAACTTATGATAATCTGTATTTTAAGATAATTTAAGACGTTCTGGAGGAGTAGGAGTAATTTGTATATGGACTCCGTCTAAACATGTTCCGATTTTCACCAAGTTCAGTAGCGACCATTCAGTGGTTAATAAAAAAAATAATCAAAATATATTCATATTTATAAATCTGTAGTTTGATTACTCACAAGGCTTACATGGTCATACAGTCGACAGGACGGACGGACATCGATAAATTAACTCAGTGATTCTGAGTCGATCGTTATAATTAAAGAATGACCTAGGTCAAAAAATGTTGCTAGTTACAAATATCAGCACACTCTCATATACCCAGACCAAATCGTTAACAACATCGAATAGTATTTCGTCCTTAGTAAGTGTGCATTTAAAATGTGTACAGTGTCCAAACTTTTACCACTTGCAACATCATAGCAGCATTAAAATCTGAAAATGCCAGGTGATTTGCAAATAAACAGTACAATATCAGTATTATTTTAATAAATAAATAATTAAATAATATGAATTTACGATTACATTTAATTTTTGGTATATACCTATATAAGTTAAAAGTTGAAATTCTTAGTGTGCTGGAAACTGAGAATTTGTATTTGTTTAGTCAAAACACGGTAGGAAAAACATGTTTTTTGATGATTTAATAAGCAGATCAATTTTTTTTTTGAAAATTTTAACAACAAAAAACTATCGTAAAAAACCAACCCATAAACCAACTTAAATATTCAAACATTTAAACTGGAAATTGTTATCATTTACAGACCACACACATGCTCATAACAGTTACAAAGGTTTTCCATAAGCCCACAAAATACAAACAATACGAACAGAACTATTAACTCTATCAGAAAAAGACTACAATAAAAAAAACATGAAAACATAATTTAGACATTGATAACACATTATGATGTCAAAACAAAAAATAAAAATAAAAAATATAGTCGTACCTTGTCAAAGATTTAGGGGAAAAGTGTTAGAAGAAAGGACCGAATACAATGGATGATGTTGTAGGTGACAAACTTATTATGTTTGTTTAGAAGATCATCGCTAACTATCTAAACATTATCAACAACATAATCAGCAGTTAAGAAAGGTATGAGAAAACCAGAGACTGAAGAACACAAAACAAACTAACAAATCAAGCAAGTAGGGTTTGAGAACAAGAAATGACCAATTGAACATACATACACATCTATAGAGATATTGACAAAATAGAAACATTTATTAAATAAAACTAAAAACACCAATAATGACTTTATTCAAACAAAGGTTTTAACGCCACCAAAAAAAAAGGCTAATCAAACCTCACGAAACATTTGAAATAGTCATAAGACAAACAATGCTGCCAGAAAAAGAATAATGTCCCTTATCCCAATTTTAATAAAAAAAAATCTCAAAAAGTTTCATTTATATTGTTTGCTAAATTGAAGTTGTTGCCAATCACCTTAACATTTCGCCCAGCCGATGGTGATACACTTTTTATTTTTTATCAATGTTCTAATTCAATATGTTAATGCAGCAATGCCAGCGTTCAAAAATTTTTCGAACAAATAATCTAAAAAAAAATCAAAATTTCCCCATTTTTAAAATAAAACAGTCTGACAACACTAAATGCCACAACAAAGAATAGCAATAACAATAATTATCATTAAGGAACACCTCTACTAATGCTTCGCTTGCTCTTGTTAATCAAAGCTAAAACTATTTTGTGTTAAATCACATTTTTATACCCTATACCACTACGTGGTGAGAGTATAATAAGTTTGTGCAGATGTTTGTAATTACCAAAAGTACTGGATCTCGACCCAACTTTTATTATATCGATCGATTCAGAATCACTTTGTGAGTCGATAAATCACCAATTCAAATAAATCTAAAGATTGTGTGTATAACATATCCATAATATTGATAGGCAAGGCGATTTCTTGTGAACGATTTTAAAGCATCAATTACCAACCGATTTTGACAAAAAAATATAGCATTTGAAAGGTATTTCTTTTTAACTGTCCACCATATCTGGAATATTTTTTTTTTTAAATAAATTTTGTGTTAAATTGTGAATTGGCTAAAATTTATTAATATAACTTCAGGCTCTTATAAAATTACTTATTAACAAACCCAGTTATATATCTTCCTTGTGTTCAACAAATATTTATAAATGAAAAAATAAAATTTCCTATAATGCACACCCGTATTTCGAGGACTGGGCTCTGCTAGTTTTACTTAAATTGGTTTGTAATGTTTTTGGAAAATTCTGCATATAAAATTCACATTTGATATGAACTTCAAAATATATTGGTGTTAAAAATATCTGATAATCTCACTAAAATTTGATCCATGTTTAATTTTTTATGTCCATTTATGATCTCACTCAATACTGTAGGAGCTAAGAACCTTTTCCGCAACTTATGGTATAGAGTATCGTATAGTCGGTCTAGACCGATATTAACTTTCTTATTTATTTTTCATGTTGTTGTAATGTTGGACCACACTTGGATTTGTTTCATTGATTTTCCCAACAAAGCCAAACAATAACCTGCTGACTTCCAAGTATTAATAAGAAAACAATTTTTGTTGTCTTAAACCATCGTATTGACCTAATGTAGAAAATAAAAAAAAAGTGCCAATGAAATGTTTTGAAAGTCCAATTTAGTGGAGTCGTCATCATTTAGAGTTAAAACTGCTATTGACTCTAAAGTATTTGAAGTTTGCTTTGATTGAAATTAAAATACGAGTATCTACGCAAGAAAAGATCTAAAAAGTATATCAGACAATATCACAAATCTTTTACAGAAACTTTAATAAAGCAATAAAATGTGTGTTCAGTATTTTGTTCTATCTAGAAAAAAACACAAGAACATCGTTGTAATTCTAGTAGATATTTGTCAATTGATATTAAGGCGTTTAGTTTATGACAATAACAGATAAATATCCAAGAACTAATTTTCATTAATTTATAATAATAAATTTACTTTTATTAAATAATGAAGATAATAAAATCAAAAATAAAAAATAAAATGGAAACAGTTAACTTTTTTAAATAACAACACAGCATTCCAAAAAAGTTTTATCGCATACATTTATTCATTGTACTTGTATCTGCCAATTTTAGTTTCTTGTCCTATAGGAACAGTATTGTTCCTTTTATAACATCTTCAAAAAACATAAAATAATAAAACATTACGGTGCACACTGAAAAAATCTTCGCCAACCAAATTGCTCTAAAGTGGAACAACCGTATTTTCGATTGTATCAACAGAAATTTAATACCGTATGCAAATTTTCTATTATGATAAAATATTTACTGTTAAGGCAATAAAATTTTAATCATAGTGAACCTGAAATTCGGTTATTAGCATTATCGCAATCAGGTTGGCAATAAATTCTGTAGCCACAATGAATCTGTTTTCTGTGTGTGGCTGGTAATTCTGGAGGAATTACTTTTTCAGCCAAGTAAAGGATGTAATGAAACTACAGCTCGCTAATATAATAATATTTTAGTTAAATTCACTATATAGGCATTAGTTGGCTATAGGACTATCGATATTGAAATTGGGAAAAATTGGCGCATGTTCAGACCATATATGAGCCCCCTGCATTGTATATCAAGTGCATTAAAAATTGCAGTAATCAGTAAATGTTTATTGATAATGAAATTTAGTTTGTATTTGATTTTCAGAAATAATCAATTGTATTTCAGAAAAATCAATTGAATTTCGGAAATAATCAATTGTATTTCAGAAAAAATCAATTGAGTTGCAGAAAGTATCACTTGTATTTCAGAAAACATCAACAGAATTTTAGAAAACATCAAATGTATTACAGAAATTATCAAATATATTTCAGAAAATACTATTACAAACTAAATTTCATTATCATTAAAAAATTTTGAATTTAATTAAAATATTTATTCAAAAATAAAATCATGTCATTCACTCTTATATTTTTCATTTCAATAAATATTTTTTAATATCGCCATATCAGCCATACAAGTGACCCCTATGAGATCAACGTAAATTGATTCAGATTTTCATGTTGATCGTGGTAAAATTAAAAACTCAGTAAGACTATTTTTATATTCTTCATATCCCCTTCAGACCTAAGTAGTAAAACGATTGTAGTCATTGTTAAACCATCAATATAAAAATTATTATTAGCGAGATCTACTTTCTTTTTTTTTATTCACTTTTGTGTAAAGAGCATGCAAGAGAACTCACAATCACTGAATACCGGTAAAAAAAAACATCAGAAAGCCAGATCTCACAATCGATACAGCTAAGTCTGAAAGGGATATAAAGCTGCTTCCCGATCTCCACTTCAATTTATCAGGATGCAAAGGTTTTACATAGATGTTCTCAAGTATGGTCTTTTTCAGTTTTGGTGTAAAAATAATCGATCCATTTCTCCACCTAGTCTTTATGGTAAAAATAGCATCTGATATGAAAAAATGTTCCTTAAATTTGGTTTTTGCTTATTTTCTATAACGAATTATAATCTATGCAAGGTAGTGGTGCCGTAGATCCTAGACCGACCGAGCATAACTATTTTACTTGTTTAAAATTGAAAAACTGATTATCTTATTGTTTACAGAAATGCTTACTGTTTTAATTCCCGAAAGCAACAACAATTGAATATGACCCATAGATCTAAAAGGGACTGGGATATCAATGATGCTGTAGTGCCACAGGTTTGTGAAGCGGATTTCGATGAATTCAGTGAATGGACTGATGGTCATGTTCGACTTATTTATCCCATCAACAATGAGGAAGCCAAGAAGCATATTTCGGGTTGGGCCATGCGCAACACTAACAATCATAATGTTAATATATTGAAAAAGAGTTGTTTAGGTGTTTTAGTGTGCTCTCAAAATTGTACTTTGCCAAACGGTAACAGAATCAACTTACGTCCTGCCATATGTGATAAGGCACGCAAAAAACAAGAAGGTAAAGCCTGCCCCAATAAAACGTGTAGAGGTGGACGTCTAGAAATAAAACCTTGTCGTGGACATTGTGGTTATCCCGTTACGCATTTTTGGCGGCATTCTAATAATGCCATATTTTTTCAAGCGAAAGGAGTACACGATCATCCCAAACCCGAACCTAAGAACTCAAGTGTTTCAAAGCGAGCATTTGGAAGAGTTTCTCTAATACCGAGGAATACAACTGCGGCAGTATCAGGTAGAGGTCCAGGAAAAAAAGCCACACTAGTAAATAGTTTAAGACATATGAAGGCTCATAATAGTTTTATTAATAAAGTATTGAAACGCTCTACTAAAACAACAAATCCACTGACACATGCTGCTGCTTTGGAAATTTATCAGTTTAATAGTAAGTTAAACAAAAAAAAAAAAAAAAAAAATTAAAAATAAATAAAATAAAAAAGATAATTATTCTTTAACAGTAAAACCCATTAAATTTTAGCTTGCTCCAAATGTTCTACTAGAACTCAATGCACCTGTGTTATTGATTCTGTAACAAATGCGCCTTCCCATAACTACGCAGCTCCATTAAATCATTACGAATCCATAGCAACAACAGTACCTCATCAAAACTATACACACAGTCATTCGCATAATATTTACAATACTGCTCAAAGTGGTCATTCCAAATGTGAACCAACAGCTCTGCTCACAGTAAACCACCAACATATTACTTACAATTATCCCATATATCATGCTTCTTCAGGTATTTTAACAAACAATACATCCGTGACTTCATCACCCAAATCAAATACAGATCATCAACATACTTGTGCAACATCGCCACCCACAACAATTCAACATGCTACGCTCTATAATCCCGAAGAACATGGCGTAAAATCAGCATATCATCATTATCACCCAACCAGTAGTGGTTTTGGAAACGAATCCTCATCATTGTGTTATAATAATAATTGTGATACAATCTCCAACTACAATAGCAGCATACCGGGCTCCTATGAGTACGAAGTACATACGCATTTATCAACCCAACAACCTGCCCACGATTTGCAACAGCCTATTGTTAGCGAACCCGCGGAATTTATTAACTATTCAGATTTGAAATACTCAACTAGAACTCATCCGGTTATGGCCTCAGAACTTTTAAATTCTGAACCAGAATTTATAAACTATTCAGAACTAAAACATTATCCTCACATTATGGAATCATCAAATACAGTTCATGATCGTAAACCATCCAAATTAAGTGATGCCGAAGAATCGTCTAATTCATTATTAACTGATACTAGTGCGCGGAATCCCAACATTACCTACGATACTTGCTACTATTCAACATGCACTGCAAAAGTGGAAAAAACCAAAGATAAATATATATTGGATGCACCTAACAGTCAAACAACAACCTATGAATACGATCATATCACCAGCAATCAATTTAATAACCCTGGCAGTTACTTTTCTAGTATGACGTCTACTCCAAACAACAACAATAACTATGCTGCAATAAACAATTACTATGATAACGCTGCCGTCACCGGAGCACCCAGTTTTCATGCAGCATCACAAAGTCATTCTTCGTATGAGTACAACGGTTCAACATCGTCATATGCGTCATCGTATAGTTATGATCACATGAATGCACGTAGTTCCAGTTTACCGACTGGTACAGCCTGTCATACTTATGCTCATTAGTGTTAAAGGATTTTAATCTACTTAATTTTTAAGGATCTTTGTTGACATTAAATGTTAAATTGCAAGAAACAAACATAAACATTTTTAAAATAAAATCAAAAAATAAAATAAAATAAAATTATGTGGAAAAGACACGGTACTCGTAATTTATAAATAATTACGATTTTTAGAAAATTGGTTCTATTTTTTCATATCTACGTCATTCCCTCGATAAAGAAAATTATTTTATAGACATACAATTATTACAGTAGAATCTCAAAAAGTTAGAACGACTTTGATCCTTAGGTTCTAAGTTCTAATTAAAAAAGAAAATTCAAGGAAAATTATGAAATAATGCTGGAACTAGTTACGCAAGCTTTATTTTAACAATTTTTGATTATTAACATTTAATTAATTTAACTCATTAAGTTCATAGATAAACTTTTTAAATATTTGTTTTATTACATAATTAAATTTTTTTAAATATAAAATCAGTTTTACTTTTTGTTTTTGTTTTTTTGTTTTTTTTTTTTTTTTTTTCATTTGAAGTGGATACAACGTTATCGTTACGGCTGTCCAAGAGATTGGACATGTATTTATTAGAAAATATTCCATTTTATAACTTTATTGACGCTTCCAATGAAGAACAACAGGCGTTATTCCTCGTTCCTATCTGAGGCACCCTCATGGCTATCATCTGCATCAGATCCGTCATTAATCACATCTTCATTCCATTCTTCGATTTCATTTACACTTATGGAATTGTTTCTATAACTTCAATCAAAATATCAAGATATATTTGAAGAACTTCATTGCAATTCTGGATTCATTGAGCCAATTGTGATAGTGGCAAATCATCTTCGCTATCGTAATGGCCTGAGTCCCAATTTAAAATTTGGACCAAGAATATTTTAACACTGTTTGTGATACCCCATCCCAAGCTTGCTTCAACAATATAAATGCGTCTCGTATTGAATGGCGTTTAAAAAGGTCTCCGGGGCAGGCTAATAACACTGAAAATTATCGTCTAATTGCAATCTGATCTGCGCTCTCGAAAGCATGAAGAGTATGATTAATCATCATCTTGTCAACTATCTAGAGACCAACTCACTTCTTAATGATCGATAGTATGGCTTCCGTAGTTCTAAGGGAGACCTGTTAGCTCTTCTTTCTAAGCACTAGAGTCGATCCATTCACAATTATGGTTTAAAAAAGTGGTTGATCAAGACATTTCCAAGGCGTTCAATCGCGAGTGACACGGTGCATTAATATCAAAGCTTATTGCATTTGGGGTCGGCATTGAGTTCTCTCGATTTATATCGAGTTTTCTCAGAAAGTCAAACCTTTAATCCTGTCCATTCTTTCGATGACAGCAACATTCGTCATTCATTGTCCTTCAGTCATAAGCCAAGCGACAAACACCTTGGTTCACAACAGAGATTAGAAAACTTATTGATTATCGTGATAAAGTTTTTTTCCGATGGAAGCGTTTTAAATCAGATAACCTACACGAATTATATCGCACAGCAAGGAGAGCAGTTAATAAATGTATTAGGAAGGCTAAGGCCACATACTATACAGAAAAGTTTTCAGCATTAATTGATACCAAGAAAAAATGGAAAACCATTAGAGAAATTGGAGTTGGCAAAACTAAAAGATCAGCGGATATTTCAGCATCAGATCCTAATGAAATTAACGCGAATTTTATTAATATCCCTATGCCTCAAGCTGATCACACATATTATAATAACTATATTGATACCTGTCCCCCCCGAAACGCTTTTCTCATTTGAATGTGTTCGTCAATTGGACGTACTTAAGAGCTGTCAGTCGATAAAGTCAAATGCAACTGGTATTGAAAATGCTTCTCCCCTTAATTTTGCCATATATAACACACATTTTTAACAAAATAATCACAACGAGCACTTTTCCCCAACGATGGAAACAAGCTAAAATTCTGCCGGTTCAAAAGTCAGCCACTGAATATCGTCCTATAGCTATTTTACCTTATCTGTCAAAGGCATTTGAACGACTCCTTCATAGTCAAATAACGTCATATTTAAACAATAATAATTTACTCACTGACCGTCAATCCGGCTGTGTTACTGCTCTAGCTGATGTATCTGAAGATATCAGAAAAGAAATTGATGATGGATGCGTGGTATTTTTAGTGCTGTTAGATCACTCAAAAGCTTTTGACACAGTGGATCACACAGTCCTCCTGCAAAAACTTAAGAAAATGATCCACTTTTCCCCAACATCAATTGCACTGATGACATCTTATTTAGTAAATCGCGTTCAATGCATAGAAATAAATAATACAGCATCAGCGTTTCTTCCTGTTTCAAGAGGTGTTCCACAGGGTTCTATTCTTGGTCCCCTCCTTTTCTCAATATATTCTACTGACTCCTTAAACAGTTAATCCACTGCAATGTAAAAATGTATGCCGATGATGTACAACTGTACATTAGCAGCAAAAAAGGAAAAATTGAGGACTGCTGTAGAAAACTGAATGATGATTTAAAACGAATCTCAAATTGGGCGGTTCCAAACGGTCTCAGCCTTAACCCTTTAAAAACCAAGTGCGTTCTGATGCGTAATAGATTAACTAGAATACCAGTAAACCCAAACATTTATTTAAATGATCAGCAAATTCATATTGTTGAACGAGCCAAAAATCTGGGTGTTGTTTTTAACAAAAATCTTACCTGGTCAGATCACATTGCAGCGGCGTGTGGAAAAACCTATTCAATGTTGCAAACTCTCTGGAACACTCAATATTGCACCCCAGGTAGTATTCGTTTACTACTAGCTAAGACCTACCTAATACCGACATTACTTTATGCATGAATGAGTTTAATGATCGCTATGTCACCAAAACTTTATATACGTCACTTGTGAGACCTATACTGGAATATGCTTCTATAATTTGGGACCCAATCTACCAAATGCATGCCGACAGTCTGAAATCTGTGCAGAAACAATTCCTTTTGTTTTGTCTTCGGAGTTTAAACTTCAATCCAAGTAATCTTCCATCCTATACCAGCAGACTTGCCCTTATTAAGCTACCAACTTTAAAAAGCCGGAGAACTATGCTAAATGTTTCATTTCTTCTTAATATAATTAATGGTGATGTTTGTTCCGGTTTTTTGATTAACAATATATCATTCAACATTCCTCAACGACCAACACGTTACTTCTCACCTTTATCTGTACAGTTCTATAGAGCTAATTATGCAAATGCAGACCCTCTCAGGAGAATGTGTATTCAATTTAATGAACTTTATAGATTTATTGATTTCTCATTAAATACTAATCTAATTAAAAGTAAAATAATATGCTTTCTAAATTCATGAATATCTATGTACTAAAATTAATTTTAAAATTTTTTCTTTGTAAATAGTCTGTAAGGATTAATTCCATAGACCAATATACGAATAATGATATAATAATGATATAATAATGTGAAATCTTTGCAAGTTGCGACGCTAGGAGTAGAACCAGGTTAAACATCACGTTTAATAATATACGTTTTTGGTCTCAGAAGGTTCGATCACATTTCTTCCTACTCAAAGACAATCTATGGGGTCAATTTTGATGACCTACTAAAAATAAAATCACTCATTTCTTTACACATAATTATTATAAATCAAGAACCAGAATAAATTTATAAGCGTGATGAAATTTGGTATATAAGCTTTTATCGGCCATAGGATGAACGCTATTGAAATTGATGAGAATCGGTTCATGTTCAGACCTAGCCCCCATACAAATGACCCCTATGAAATCAACATAAATTGTCATAAGATCCAATTTAACATATAAATCTTAGTCGAATTGGGTTTGTATGTATTTATTACATCCATTAATCAGTAGTCCAAAAATGATCCATATTGGACAACTCTTAGTCGTAGGCCCCATATAGAGCTGCTTCCCGATCTTCACTTAAATCTATCAAAAAACAAAAATATTGCACTGATTCTTCTCAAATTTTGTTTGTATATATTTTTGCAAAATACAAGAGACTTCACCAAACATGATCAGGATTGGTCCATTTTTGGACCTAGTCCCCATATAGATATAGCATTCGATATAAACTTTTCCATATCTGCAGCCAAAAGAATTAATAAAAATGCCACTCAAATTTTATGCTTATTTTCTATGTCCAGTTAGTTGGGCCTAAGAGATAGGGTCTCCAAACGCATGGTATAGGGTATCGTATAGTCGGTCTAGACCGACTATAATTTTCTTACTTGTTTTATTATTAATTTATCAATTTTTATTTAATTTTTTCTTACTTATATGGATGTTTTTATTTTTAATGCTTAATATTCCTATTTAAAGTCAGTTATTTTTATTTATTTTTTATTTCTTTTTTTTTAATTCTTTTTTAATTAAATTTAAATATTGAGATAATAGCTTTAAGTTCCATTGTACATCATAAATCAATTTAACATATATTAGAACCCGCTCTGTTTGAAGATCACATGTCTTGTTGTGTGGGATACCAAATTAAATAAATAAATAAATAAATCTCTCCTTCACTCAAAAAAAATTACTCCGTGACTGTGCACGACTATGCGTGACTGTGCGTGACTATGTCGAAGTTAATCTTTCTTTACAGCAAGTACATCGACCAAGTTTCAGATTGATTGGATGAGGGGAAATCCGTTTTAAATCTCTCCGTGACTGTGCGTGACCATGCGTGACTGTGCTTGACTAAGTCAAAGTTAATATTTTTTTCACAGAAAGTGTATGGACCCAGTTTCAGATCGATCGGATGAGGGGAAATGACATTTAGATCACTTCGTGACTGTGCGTGACTATACGTGA
Source organism: Cordilura impudica (assembly GCA_963682025.1). Classification (NCBI taxonomy): domain Eukaryota; kingdom Metazoa; phylum Arthropoda; class Insecta; order Diptera; family Scathophagidae; genus Cordilura; species Cordilura impudica. The sequence continues at coordinate 305,995,546 of OY821518.1, forward strand.
CTGTGCGTGACTATGCGTGACTACCCCAAAATTAATCTGTAGTCACAACAAGACTATGGGCCAAGTTTCAGATCGATTAGATAAGAGGGAATGGGGTTGTCCCACGACAGACAGACAGACAGACAGAGAGTATGAGTTAAAAGAGTTTAAAAATATGGGTGATTATTAAAAAAGCAAACAAATCTTGTTAAAAAATTATATACGTATATCTTAAATGTAATAACTGAATTATAATCAGCCCAATTACGAATATTCTTTCTCACGGAAAATACTTTTCTCGAGAAAAGTATTTGTGGTGTTCGACCTAGAAGAACAATTAAATATTTATTTTTTTATTTAAATTTTGTTTTTATCAAAATACTACTTTCATTTTTATATAAACTCCGGTCTGTTTTGGAAGTGAAATTTTTTTTAGGGAAAAAACCAAACAAGAATAACTACTTTTTTCCCATCGAATTTTTTTCCGACGAAATTTTTATTCATAAAGGCCTGTATGCAGCTTGCTAAGGAATCAAAAACTTCATATATAAAAAACGCTTCAGAAATGCTTAAGGAATTTTTCTGTCAAAAAATTTCTGTTGATAGTCTGCAGCTTTTTAAAAAAGTAGTATTGTTTTTACTATTTTTTTTTTTTTTTTTTTTGACGTAAATTAAGTTAGGCAACCCAGGCTTTGAGCAGGAATATCAAATTCTTCGTTCTTTCTGAACGGAATTTTGACAGGAGAGGTAGGCATAAACAAAATGTAATGTGCTAAAAAAATTAAAAGTAATTTTTCAGTTGCAAACATGGAAAAAAAACTAACAAAATTCGGCAAAGAAAAAGAAGAAGCGGATGGGTAATTTTGATACTGAGCTTAAAAAGCGTTTAGCAGGCCAAATAAAGCAGAATTGATTTGTTTTCAATTTCACAATTCTTAATAACTTACAGAAAACAGCTGATTGCTAGCGTTGTACTGAAAGGTACTTTTGTGCTTTTTTTTTCTTTAAGAAATATATGAAAATTTTCTGTTAAGATTCCTTAACAAGCTGCGTACAGCTCTTAATACGTGAAAAGGGAAAAATGAAAAATTTCATGCGGAATTTTTATTTAGAATTGGGCTGAATACAATTTATTTTAGTGACTATGAATTGTTTTAATAAAAAAAATAATTACAACGTTTAAGAGCTGTATATATGTATGTATACATTTGTAATTTAAAAAATTCTTTAAAAATGTTTAGTAGTACTTAGTTCACAATTAAAAAAGTAGTAAGTAGTATTAAGTTGTCAAAAGTAACCGCAATTTAGAGCGCTAAACGGTTTTGAAACTAAAAATATTTTTATGAAAATGAGCTTTGTCATGTAAAATCGTCGTTCTATTTTTTTTATCCCGATGGTCTTTATATTAAAGTTTAAAGAAGTGAAAAGTCGTAAACATTTGTGATCGTATTTATTTTTAACAAATGTATATACATATGTATATATACATATATAAAATATTTGTTGGGTATATAAAATAAGGCATTATTTTTAAGCAGAACACATTTCATTTCATAAATAGAGGGCACTTTCAATACAACAGCCACTGCAATTTCCGGTTTACAAATCGACTTATTATATTATGAAACTTCAATTCTCAGTAAAACAACTCTGTGTTCATACTATACGAGAGCAATAGTGACTGGCAATATGACAGAATAATAAAAAAAGAGCACGAAATACATTGGCATGAACGTAATTTAATTACACACAACTATTAATATTTAACTTAGGTTCAACGGCATGTATATAATTTCTGTTAATAGAAAACATAAAATTTGTGTGAAACAAATATAAACAAATTTGCAAGAGGGGATTTGTTAATTTCATTAAAAATTCTACATTTCTTTTTTGTAGCATTTTTGTCCCAAAAGATTTTATCATAAACTAATTTTCACAGTGAAAACATTGACTACACTTGTAAAAATGTCTTATCTTCTAATCAATATATGTACGTATCACTACAATACAACCCTGTTTTCTCGTATGTTTTCAAACGCCTCTAGTTTTTGTCTTTAATATTATATTCGTATACACACACAAACGTATGAATTCGTTAATGTTTCCTACTTTATAGCACTACGAACTTGCGGCATTAGTAAAGTAAAAGTTAAACAGTGTGGTCGCAATTGCATAGCTACCCTCAGTGAAAAAAGTTAAAAAAGTCTGTTTCCATCTTACTAAATACAATAACAAAATGGTTTATGCTGTCAAGAGCAAGGTATGTACAAAACGAACCACAAATCTGAGTTAACTATCAAAATTATTAATTACTTGACTATAAATTCATACGAAAAGGAAACCAATCTATTATGAGTTAAAAAAAAGTATGACGTGTTTAACGAAATTACCATTTTACTAGTGATTTTTTCATAAGAGATATAAACCAATAGTTAAGTAATCGTACGACATCATAAAGAAGACAATCAATTGTGCGTCTGTTCCACTGACATGTGCGCTTTTTTTGTGGGCAACAATTTCATACATAGATGTGAGATAAACGTGATATCATCTAAAGCTTCCAGAAGGTATTAGTAGTTGGAATTTAGAACATTTGAATAAAACTTCTTAATCATTGTGATTAAAAGTTAATTAATGTGACTGTTATTGAATAGTTAATGATCATTATTGCGTCAATACGATGATTTAACAATATTGGAAAAATATTTGTTGTGGTTTTGCTTGCATACTGAAGACAGGGTGAATCATAGAAACTAAGAAGTTAATATGAAGACCAGAATGTATTACTACGACATTTATTAATGACATCCTATATTATGACATTGTGGTTAACAATTAAATATAGATATATGTATATACCTACATATATGAAAAGAAAATCGTTTTCCTAATCCCAATTTTAATAATAAAACAAAATATACAACTTCATGAAGTGTTTTTAATTAAATCTGTTTTAAATTTCTAAAAACATTTTTTTCTCGTCAATGGAATATATGTAGTTTATGAGTGCGATTTACGTTATAACTTGGTTGATTGATTATTCCACCTGCTTCGCGCGAACAGGTGTCTGGAAGATTTTTAGCTAAGCAAAAGTTTTAATAAGCTTTTAAAATGTATTAATTATTATTAAAAAATTTTTCAAAGATACACAAAAAATAAGATACAAAAAAAAAAACAATGAGACATGTTTTTAAGAAAAACTAGTTTCTAGACATTTTGTTTACTAAAATTTATTCATTGATTTTGATATCATTACTCATCTAAAAAATTGTTGTTTTGCATACTAAAGCACTGGTGTAAAGTTAGAATGACTCATAATATAATATTAAAAATTTCAATATTTTGGTGAACGATTTTAAAACTCCAATAAATAATAAGAAACAAAAATGGTTCTTAGAAATAAATTTTTCATTGACAGAATGGGACCAGAGTATTATTTTCTAAAAGTGTTTGGCGCAAGGAATCCGAAACTGTGTTCAGATCTGAACTCGGAATCTCTCTATCACATCAGGTTTTCACAAATTAAGATTTAAAAAAAAAATGATCTGTAGTTTTATAAGATTTTGTGGGGCCGCTGTAATTATTCAGTAGTACTACAAAGTAGAAATATTGTTTTTTTTTTTATAAAAATAATTATAATTAAATCATTTTAAGTTTTCATTTTAATAAAATGTGGGACCTATGTTCAACAGTTATATACTCAAAGTAATTTCAATTAATATAAATAATTTGTTTTTAATATGTATGTACGATTATGTACGTAGGTATGTATATACATATGTATAAACTAATCAACCCCTTATTCTGTTTTTGAGTATTTTTCTACATAAATTATTCGTACTATAATTTTTAGTTCACTAGAGTTTCAAACTGAAATCAACGCACAATCTATTGGTGTTAGAATTCTATCTGATAAGAAAAAAAATTAATATTTGCCCTAACTATACATTTTAAGCATAAACTTCAGATTAAAATTAGATAATATATCTATTAAGTTGTGGCGTGAATAGTCTAGTATATTTTTGTTTTAGTAAAAGATTATTAAGTATGATATGACCAATAATTTATTAAAAACATTCACCAAGGTCCCATTAGAGAATTTCAAGCCCTATACTCTTCGCAACGTGTTATTTTTTTTCTAGAAAACATGTGCATATATAATTATTATAATAATAACTATGAATTATTTCAAATTAAATTCTACTATATATATTTTTTTACTTTCAGTCTGATTTTGATCAACAACTCGAAAATGCTGGTGATAAATTAGTTGTAGTAGATTTCTTTGCCACCTGGTGCGGTCCCTGCAAAATGATTGCTCCTAAATTGGAAGAATTATCCAAGGAGTATGTGGATAAAGTGGTTGTTATTAAGGTGAGTTTCAAACACGTACAAACATACATATGTGAACAAATTATTGTTTAATATAAAATGTACTTATTTTTGGGTTTTAGGTTGATGTTGATGAATGTGAAGATGTAGCCATGGAATACGGCATTTCCAGCATGCCTACTTTTATTTTCATTAAGAATAAACAGAAAATTGAGGAATTCGCTGGCGCTAATGCCGAAAAGTTATCTGCTACAATTGTTAAACTGATTTAAAATTAATTCATAATTATTAAATAGCACTACACTGCTAGCTAAAATGCTTTCTTTTTAAATCACATTCTTTTTATTTTGTATTTATAGTTATTTCTTTTTCCAATTTCTACTTTTTAATTACGTCTTGAATATTTTCATTATTGTAAAACCATGTGAAACATTTTTTTAAACAAAAGACATTGCAGATGTTCACCTTTCCAGAAGCTTTTTTTGTCACCTTCTTTTTGTGTCAACACAATAGTTAAGTTAAAAGAAAAATCATCGAAGCAACATTCGAACATTTCGATGGAGTAGAGCTTTGTCGTTAATTAAAATATTTTGTAAAAAATAAACATACTTATAGTTAATAAATGTCAAAATTTGTTCAAAATTCATAATTTTTTGGATTTTTTTTTTTTTATTTAAGATAATTTTTTTTATAGGGCATCAGAAATTCTAGGTTGCCAAATCCCACCCAACATTTACATTGTAATTAAAAACATACATGTCTTAAATGTGTCGAGAATTTGATAGTCTACAAAGTATTAAGTTTTCAAAATCGTTAATAATGTAATAAAAACTTAATAGATTTATTTAGTTAATTACAGTAGATAACCGTCATTTTATATCTGGTATGTACCAATTCGTATCACATCAATTAGTAGGTATTTCGGTGTTTAGAAACCGAATGCACTTTTCTTGGTATTTTCAGGTGTTAATAACTTCGAGTTAGAAACATATATGTATGACTAGCTGATTCGAATTCGTTATGATTATCTCTTCGAAAATGTACATCATTGATCTGCCGTAACTGGCTATAGTGAATCACTTGATAAAAACGAATTTCAAGTGTGAGTTACGCTCAAACATAGTGAGCCTAAGTATGATTCACAATCAAACAGAGATTTATGCAAGCCTGTATTCACGTGAATCAATACATTTAAAAAGCCCCTACATCCTAAACAAATATACATATCTATATGTAATACATTTATATAATAAAGTCAATATTCAGAGCCAATATGCTGAAATCATACGATTTACAATTACGTTTTACGATTTACTGAAGATGAGCTTTTTTTCTTGATTCACTATTGCTTTTGATTCACGCGATTCTCACGATTCATATGAATCGCATGAATACAAAAAAAAAAATAACACAAATACAAATTAGTTCGCAAGCAATAGGAATAAATATAATCGTAATAAAAGAAAAACAAATCTTTAGAAAATATAAAAAAAAAAACAGTTTTGTACAAGGATAAATATAAAATGGAATATTATTAACTACAAAGATAATAATCACAAATCAAGTAGTTTTGATGTCGATTACGAAAATTAAAGTATTTCTAATAATATTTCTGAGAACTTTATACATATATAAAAAAATACTAAGTTATATTAGACATTATAACACCAATTTTTTCATGTATCAAAGTGGATTTCTTTTTCGATAAAATTTAAGTGTTATAAGTGGAAAAGCTCTATAAGTGATATGAAAAATGCACCCATTGTAAATTCAATTAAGTATGCAAGTTCTACTGTACTTTTACGATTACGATTATATACTGTACTTTTTGAATATTTGGTTTATAAAAAATATATAATTTGAAATTAATTGAAATATTTTTATTTTATACTGTAAAAATCACAAAGTATAAAATAAAATTAAATGGTGAAAACAAACAGAAGACAATTATTTTTATAGTTACTATTGAATAACACTGTCAATTGATTTAATAATTTCTTAATTTTTTTAAACCCCTAAAAATACAACACTGAAAATAAGCCAACTTTAAAAAGTGAATTTCACCACAAAGTGGTGAAACTCCGACTCTCCTCTCAGTTGTTCTCTTCTTACACAATCATTCTCTCATTAAACTAGATATTTTTATACAATGGTTGATTAGAGCAAATGTTGTCATATTTGCTGATTTCACTGCATTTTGATGATTTTTACTCCTCAAAATTTCAACACGTAGATTTGACGATTTTTGCTTAAAAATTTAGGGTTATTTTTTTGATTTGATAATAAGTAATAAAATTTTATTAATAGACTACAATATATAAAATTTTATAGATATGCAAAATGCATATTTAGGTGTTTATGTTTGCTAAGCATTATACTAATTAATTGCATTATATAGTAAACTTCGATTTGGAATTTAGAGAGCTAAGCTGGTGAGATTTTAAATGTAACAAATAATAAAACAAAACGGTGTTTTAATTCATTCAAGAGTTGACAACACTGTTTTTTGTTGTTCACCAAAAACTGTGATTTGTGTCAACAGTCAAACGAACTTCGCACAGATGTATGGAAAAGCAGATTTTTAGCAATAAAAAAACAAAAAAAAAAGTAGTACTAACTAAAATTATGAAATATTTAATTAAAACTGACAGAAATTTTATTGGCAATTCAAAAAAAAGTGGATACGTACCCTTGAGAACGATTATAAGAGAAGTAAATTTTAAGTGTTTTTGTGTCTGCTATTTGCAATTTCTTCGGAAAAAGTGCATTCAATTTAATTGATAAATGAAAATCGATTAATCAAGGTGTTATTATCGCTACTTAATGTTGTGAATTACTAGATTTAGTATTAAATAAAACAAGGTGGAGTCACCTCTAAAAACAATAATTTAATCTATTAAAAGTGATAACATGTCACGAGCACAGTACCGTCCATTAGACACTGGTGTTGGACCTAAGCCAGTTCTCCGCAATGTTCCTGGTGGCAAAGTACGTGCACTATGGCCAAAGACAGCCACTAGTCGGCGAGTGTTTGTGTGTGTCATGATCCTGATGATGTTGCTGGTCTATGTTGTATGGTGTGCCGTAGCCAATTATACAGATGATGGTAGAGGCGGTTCCTATGCTACCACCTCAGGTAAATTACTACAACAACAACATCAATCCACATCATATAGCACATCACCAAGAAGCAGGGGGAAAACTAACATTGACAATGATCATCACTATAGTTATATAGTAGCTATGGCAGCTCCACTAATGTTACAAAAATTAAAGCAACAGAACCATATAGATGAGATAGATGATTTCCTAAATCCCTCTTTAATTGGCTTAGATATCACATCAATTGCACCACCACTGCCATCCAATAATGGCGGTGTCAGTACACGTGATATACAACGCTTGCCAAGTGAGTAAGCCAAAGGCACGTTGGAAAGGTACACAGGCGCATTGTATACTCATGCTTCAGTCCATCATCAATTATATCATTTGTATTATTCCACCCCCGACCCCACCCTCACCCTCCCCACCCTCATCGCCCACACAATCAAACTGTATCTATTAATTATAACGGCAAATACACTATTGCATGTCATTTCGCAAATCTGCACACTACTAAACAATAAAACAAAGGTGTCATTTGGTGATGGAGCTGGAGGGTGAAGCAATTTGTAAATTGTTTCTGTTAGTTCGTTTGATAACATAATTGTTAATAAAAATTACTTTTATTTGTTTGTATTTAATCTTAGGCCATACAAATGTGTATGACAATTTAGGTGTTTTTTTCACAATAACTTTTTGGTGAGAAATTCTTATCTAATCTAAAATATTTCCAAAAATTATGCCAAAACGTACATACCTTTACAAGACAGTCCTTTTCAACATCAGCCAAACAATTAGAACATTTTCCTTTAGTCAAGAGAAACTCATCCGAACGTGACAATAACATAACTCTGTAACATAAAAGTAAATAAATTATATTATAAATAAAAAAAATATATATATATTTAATATAATAATAATAATAATATACCTATTGATAACAAAAAATTTATATTTATCGTAAAGTTCATTCATATATTTTGGATGAGATTATTATAGACGAATATTTAAACAAAAGTTTATTTATAATTATATTTGTACTTTCCATTGATTAAAGTGTTTTACACATATTTTTTTTTTGTTTGTTTTTGTTTTTACGTTAGTCATCCAATTTAAAGATGTCATTGAAAAAGTAGCATTTAATTAGTTATTCAAGTGGCCTTAAATCAACTTTAAAGACTACTATTATGCTGGGGCACAATATATAAATAGACTAGCTAATTTCTTATCATTATAAATATATATACACATGTACAATACATTAGGGATGTTTAAAAATGTTTATATTTAGCATGCTATATTTTTGATTTTAAATTATTTTATACACTGACGGACGCAAATTAAAAAATTTTCCTGCTTTCAAACAAAGTAACAGCTAAAAAATTAAGTCATTAAAGACAAATGTGTTACTTAAACTTTTAGACAATTTGAAACTTAAACTATTTGGCATTCCCCTCTTATTAGTACAGAACTAGGGTTGTATGGCGAAAAAAGACGTTGATTTCATGGATTCCACCATAAACTAAATGGATTATCTAACCATTTTGAAAGACAATTATGTCTCTATCGTTAGGAAATCGGACTTATCATTTAAATCAAACGGGAAAATAATCTTGAACATATATCTAAAATTGTAATTAATTCGCTACTATATTCGAACACCTTGACAGAAAAGTCAAAGAAAGATACATTTCGTTCAAGAAAGATCTTGAGACGGCTTTTAAGAAAGACAATAGCAAGGCAGGAACAGTGTTTTTTTATAACATTGAATAATCATAAAGTGTAAGAAAAATGTTTTTAACCAAAAAAAAAGCTAAAGGTAACATTGCCTAGAAACATAATTTTAAAACATGCACAAAGGCAGTATGGAATCTGATATGTCTTTTGACAACACAATACAAAAAATATGTAATTTTTATATTTTACCTATTGCTAAAAGGTTATGTATTTATTTTTGTTGTCTGCTCTATGATTTAATAGGTATTTCGTGGTAAAAATTATGCGTATTTTTAAATTTTAAATCCAGCATTTAGTGCAAAAACTAAGAGTTTTTAAAGTTTTTGCATTTTTGATTTTATCTGAACTTGCAATAGAGTTTTTGCATTTATTTTCTTTAAACCTGATTTTTTCATGTATGGGGTGTTTACGGACCATATATGTTGTCCAAATTCTGTAAACCATCAAATTGAATAGATTTATTTTTTATAGCCGTTCAAGGCTCATACTTCATATGACCATAGTAATGTAAAATCGGATATGTTTGTTTAACAAATATCGCATATTATATTTTGAATATTTCGTTTCTTTCATGTAACTAAAATTAATTTATAAAAATAAAAAGTTAAAATAAATTATAATCAATTTAAATTATTCACCTGTTCAACAAAGAGATGAAAATATTTTCCAATGAAAATTCTAGCAATAAACAATCTATTTTCGAAGAGTCTCCAGTTTTTAAAAGTAGAAATCACAATTGAATTTACATTTATTAACTGTCGAAAATTAGCTATATAAGGGATCCTCTATTTATAAGCCACAAACGGTACAAATATTGTACATTACTCCACTAAAAAATATTCAAAAAGTTAGAGCCCCGGCTTTTAAAGTTCCCAATATATAGCTGCTCCAAAAAAACTCACAGTTGGATCAACATTCTAATGAAGCCTTTGAAATCGCCCTTAATATGACAAATTCATTTCTTTTTTTTGGCAAATGTACAAGGTCATAATTAAATAATCTTTAGTTTGCGATAGTATATGTCAACTAAAATTTTAATTATTTGACCATTATAATTTGCAAATACAAATATATAATGTAAAATAATAAAAAAAAATCCATATAATTTTACAGTTTTATTTATATATGTACATATATGTATCTCAGGAACCAATTGAAACTCACTCGTTATATTTACCAGATGTGTAGAGAAGACAAGCAACAACAAACATTTTTTTAAACATTTTCAAACAGCACTTTTTAAGATATTCTAACATAAAGTGTGATAATGACCTTTGGTCATCCGCATATAAAATTTAGGCACATGTCATTGTGAAGGACATTGGTTAGAGTATAAAGCTTTGAAGATCAACACAATTATTACTATATTCAGTTTTTTTTTTTAATTTTTAACTTTTCGTGCCGCCATATTTCAGGAACTGTTAGATCTAGAGATCTAAGGTTTTAAATATTCCTCAACTTAGTACTGTATAAGAAATTCAAAAAGGGCACGCCCGAAAATGGTTATTTTCTTATTTGATTATATGCCAACTTTTTGTTTGTGTGTAAGAAATCCATTTTTTGACTTAAATCGATTTTTATGGTGATTTCAGTTCTTTAGCATTTAATAACTTATGTATAAATATTCTTACATTCCTCAACAGAACATTCATACATATTTCTCGTATTAGTTCATATAATATTATATGATATATAATATTTCTAGTGATTAAAGTTAATTAAGTTCCACTATATTAGACTGCAGTCATATAGTTTGTTTTCTTTTCGCAGATATTTCATCAACCGTGCCGTGCAGTGAATCATTTGTGGACTCTCGTATATACATACAAGATAAAACACGACAGGAATGGGACAATTTAACAACAATTTACTTTGTAACACCCACATATCCTCGACGAGAGCAAGTACCCGAATTAATTAGACTGGCCTATACGTTACTGCATGTGCCACGTATGCATTGGATAATTGCCAATGATCATAATGCTTGTAATCCTTATTTGGATACTTTACTTAATAAATTCGGTGAGTATTGCGAAATGATAAAGAAATTAGATTTAAATTTTATTTTGTAGCATATTTTAATATTATTTCCTGTTTATAGGTATACCTTTTACTCATTTGGCGAGTCCCATGCCAGAACGTTTTCGTAAAGCTGCAGTGAAGCCGAGAGGTGTGGCCAACAGACGTGCTGCCATGCAGTGGCTGCGTCAACATAACATAACAACTGGAGTGTTGTACTTTGGCGACGATGACAATACGTATGATCTTAAGTTATTTAGCGAAATACGTGACACAAAACACGTGTCAATGTTCCCAGTTGGTTTAATAGACGACTATGGTATCAGTGGACCATTGGTGCGTCAGGTGAGTAAACTTATATTTAACCGAAATCAAAATAGAAAGTCTCATTTTGATATTCATATTCTAGGGCAAAGTTATTGGTTTTCTAGATTCCTGGGTAGCCGGTAGACGTTGGCCAGTTGATATGGCTGGATTTGCTGTAAGTTTAGCATATATAGCTGAATATCCGAATGCTAATATGCCATTTAAGCCGGGCTACGAAGAAGACTACTTTTTGCGTAGTATTGCTTTGACTCTAGACAAGATCGAACCAAAGGGTAATAATTGCACTGAGATCTTAGTGTGGCATACTCAAACAAAAAATCATATTCGCACAACTGTAAAACTCAACCATGATTATCTGGATGACCGTTCTAATTTAGGAGCTTTATTTAAATCTTTGGTCGATATGGGTGTATCAAGTGTCTCCGATGATAACGGTAACTATCTATTACAAACTTTCCAATAACAATACGTTTAAATTTTCTTCTTGATATTTTTTCTAGGACATAAAGCAATTATAAGCAAAAATGGCAAGGCTAAATCAATAAGCTATTTTCTTAGCTGAAACTCAATACCATATCAAGAATTTTTAAAAAAACTTTTTGTAATTTAATACTCCTTATTTTATATCTGTGTTGGATTACAAAACCATTAAAATACTCTACACTATATGTGTTTGACTTCATAACATCATTGACCTCTGCATGACATTCGAATCAATCCATCTGATTTATTGAGTTATTATCGAACATTATAAAGTCTGTACAATTTAGTGTATATAGCTTTATATAGCGTTAGTCTTTAAAAAAAAAATGTTTTGTTATCTCCTATTTTTTAGTTAAGAATTTTCCATTTTGTGATAATATTTAAGTATTTTATTATCGTTTCATATTTATGCACTATTATATGGTAGATTTAAATTCGTGAGCTATCATTTGATTTTTAATTAAGTCTCAACGTTACGAAATCTTAATCTTATCGAATCAGGTACAATCAATCAATCATCTTTATCAAACTCAAGGTTAGATCCTCTCGCTGAACTATTTATGTATAGCAAGAGTTAAAAATTATACCGTTCGTACTATATTTGGTGCTATTTATGTATAGAAAAGCAGTTTCATTATAGTTTGTATGGTTGTGTTGCGAACATATTGTGTCATCTTTAGTCATTAGTTGCTATGCAATGTTTATGTAATTTTAATTAATCAATTAATTTATTTTGCCTTAAAAAGTATAGTATATAAGAACAAACGATTTATTAAGATAAAAACACAAAAAAGTTAATAAGATCGATTAAATGATTTTTGTAGGCAAATAAGGTATGAATGGTCCTATGGACCAATTACAAGACAACTGTTTAGGAATAAATTACGAATAAAGTAATAGAAACTATAAATATGTCATGTTTTTCAATTCGAAACAAATTACCAATTAGGAGTCTGTGACCCAACCTTCTACTGGATATGCGACCTTACTGACATCCCGAAGACAGTTCGAAATTATTAGATATGCTTTGATCGGCTATTAAGAATCTATGTTTAGACATAGCTGACATACAAATGTCTTCTCTTTTAATATACCACTTAACTGAAAATCATATAAAATAAACTCATCAAAGTTGGATATTAGATCTTTTTTTATTTTAATAAATCTCCCGGAAATTCATTCTAATAAAATCCTTGAAATGTTTAAATGCACAGTAAAAAAATGATTAAATAGTTAATGATTTTTGCCGAAGTAACAACAGCGAGAGGCAAAAATGAAACAGGTGTATTATGCTCAGCTTACAAGACCGATTTTAACCGTAAACTTTTAGTTCATACAAGATTGTTAAATAAATATTAGAATATATTTGTTATTGTAATGACCCGAAAAGTCAGTTTTTATTCACTCTCTGTAAGTTGGGAAAACAATTATTGTAATTAATCGTTAATGACGGCTCGTCGAAGTTTGAAGAAACTGATTCTTAAGAAACTATATATCCAAGCAAAACAGAATTATATATACTAGCAGATTCCAGCCCTCGAAATTCGAGTGCAAATTCTAGAATTTTTTTTTTTTTTTCATTGAGTAAGACCCTAAAAACACATTAACAAATTTAATAACCATACACATAACATTGCATAATTTTATGTATGTGTTAGTAGCAACTTTAAATGCAATTTATTCAAAATAAAGAAAAAAAATCAAAAATCTGTAAATCTGAAAATCGGCTAAAAAGAAACACTTTTCAAATAATATACGTTTGGTCAAAATCGGGATAAAATGGTAGAACACAACATCGGTCACAAGAAATCGCCTAGCCTATTAATATTATATATATATATAAAATTAGATATATATGTAAATATCTGAACTAATTTTACTATATAATCAAAAAATTGTATATGTTATACTACAACAATTATGTTGCAAGTTATATTTATTCACTAAACTATTACAACAAACTCACTGAATTTATAGCATTCATTAGAGGAGTCTCCGTATTTTACGCCATACCTTGGCGCAATGATGCCGAATATACTATATTTTAAATATCAATATACTAAATGACAAACAATTTTATCGTAATCTTACCCATGTAAAGGGTTATTACCGTGAATTCAACAGACAGACGGACGGACGCACATTACTAAAGAAATAAGGAATATATATACATTAGGGTGGTACTTAATAAAAAAAGTGTTCAAACTCTCGGTCTCAATCCCTAGAAATATTCGAATAGCAAAAAAACTGAGAAATACAAAGTTTTGGGTCAATCAAAAAAATTTAGAGGTGCCCCAACGCGACTGAAAATTTGAAGTGTGTTTGGGGAAAATATAACTTTTTTCAGATTTTTCGAAAATTACGTTCTATACTTTAATCTTTTCGATAAGTTGTTATATGAATCGATATCAGTACTAAATTATATTTCCAAAAAGCTACATATATAACTTCAAAATCGAATAAAAACTCGCCAAGAAATGACAAATGCCCCAGACCACATTTGTGCCAAAAAAAACTAGGTAATAAAATGTGATGAACATTTTTTCAACTTTAACAAATTTATTAGGCCATAATTTTTTTTGGTCTCTATATCTAAAGGGTCCGTCATCTAACGTTTTTTTTTTTAACTAGTGCTTATTTCGTGAATGGTAACACTTAGCTTATGTCTGATTTGACAGATAATTAGTTTTATCCTTCCGCTGAACGAATATGGTTGTGTATACGCTTGAACAACGCTGGGAAATATTGCGACATTACTTTGAAAATCATGGTAATGTTGCAGAATGTGTGCGAAAATTGCGTACGGATTTTGGAAGAAGAGAAGCACCGTCAGCTCCGTATGTTCGTTATCTTGTGAAAAAAGTGAACTGACATCCTCATCATAAACCATAGCTGGAAAAGCTAAAAACAGTGCGTATACCCGAGAATATTGCTGCTGTGGCAGAAAGTGTGCGCGAAGCGCTATCAACATCAATTCACCGTCGTTCTCAAGAATTGAACATTTCGGAGGCATCATTGAGACGAATTTTGCATAAAGACCTTGGTATGACGCCATACAAAGTCCAATTGGTTCAGGAGTTGAAGCCAACTGACTATCCAATGCGTTTTCGCTTCGCTAAGTGGGCCTGCGATCGACTTACAGAAGATGCCGATTTTGCCAAAAAAATCATCTTCTCAGATGAAGCTCATTTTGATCTTGGCGGGTATGTAAACAAGCAAAATTGTCGCATTTGGGGCACAGAAAACCCGCACGCATACATCGAAAAGCCGATACACCCAAAACGAGTCACTGTTTGGTGCGGATTTTGGTCCAGAGGCATAATTGGGCCATTTTTCTTCGAAAATGAGCAAGGAGTAGCCGTTACAGTCAATGGCGATCGTTATCGGGCCATGTTGAACGAATTTTTGTTCACAAAAATTGAAGAGGAGGATATTGGCAACATTTGGATTCAACAGGACGGCGCTACGTGCCACACAGCCGAAGCTACACTCGATGTTTTCCGCCCTGTTTTTGAAGATCGCATTATCAGCCGCAGAGCTGATGTCGTTTGGCCACCTCGGAGCTGCGATTTGACACAGTTGGACTATTATTTGTGGGGTGCCCTCAAGGATAAGTGTTACGCCAACAAGCCAGAGACAATTGACGCTTTAAAGGATAATATTCGTGAAGCCATTGGTGAAATACAGCTGCACACAATCGATAATGTGCTTAAAAATTGGACCGATCGTGTAGGCTACTGCATGACCAGCCGAGGCAGCCATTTGAATGAAATTATTTTCCATTATTAACCGGAAGGATTGTACTTTCAAATAAAAAAAGAAATTTGAGATAATATTCAGTAGTTTTTTTTTATAGCATTATAGCAAAAAAAAAAAAAAGTTATTTGGCGGACCCTTTATAAGTACTCAGATATGAATTATTGTTTTATTACCACGTTATTAACCTATAGCGAAATTAAGACCAAAGATGGAAAGTTTTTTAATAAATCAAACAACGGTAGTCGGCCTAAACCGACTATAATTTACTTACTTGTTTTTAAATATATTTGAAATTGAAAACGAGGCAGTCTCGACTTGCTGCTACTGCTCCCTTTGACTTTTTAATCTTTTCTGTTCTTGCTTTTTTTAAATTCAGTAGTGCTAGTCGATTCTACCCAAACCGCTTGCCGTTTTATATTATGAACATAATCAGTACTACGACATATACATATATATATATTTTTTTTTTCAAAAACTTGCTAAGGCATCTGAAAGTAGCACTCTTCAAGAAACTTTTTTAATTTTTTCAGATATCTTTCTGAATGAAAGACAACATAGTTTCCTTCTGAAATCAACATAGTCTCCTCTAGCTCAATACACTTAGTCCAACGTTTCTCCAATTTTTAATTTCTTGCAAATAATACGATATCTCAAGGACCTCAAAATAGACCTTTGTTTGATCAATGATTTCATCGTTCGAGCTAAATCTCTTTCCGCCGAGCTATTTTATTTTTTAGATTGGAAACAGAAAATAGTCACTGGGGACTAAATCCAGATTATATGAAGGATGAGGTAGCAATTCGCAGCACAATTATTGCAATTCTACCATGGCGACTACCCAGGAGTTTAGGGTCAATTGTAAGCAAACGCGGCAGCCATATTGCGGACAGTTTTCTAAAATCTCTTACAAATTGCACTTGACATTGTCGAATGTTGTTAGTTACCACAGTTGTCTGTCCAGAATGTTTGGCGTCACTAGTGCTTGTGTGACCACAACAAATCTCTGTAAACCACTACATTTTATAGTGCAGAGTCCTAATAGTACTTATCAAGCTTATCCTTGGTTTGAGTAATGGTTTTTCCGCAAAAAAAATTGGTCTATCCGCACTCTAAATTCACTTTTGTTCAATTTTGGAAAAATTAAAAAGGTTGTATGCTTTCAAAAGCTGCCAAACAAAAATCTTAAAGACGGAACTGGCATAAAATTTTGACATAAGTCCATTAATGCTGATTTTAAGTAAGTACAAGGAAAGCTCAAAACGTTACGGACTTATTGATCCGCTCTCTGATGTGATGGAGCTCAGATTTGGATTCAGAGCACCAAAGAACTTTATAATGCTTTACTCTGGTCCCAGAGTACAGAATTTTATCAACTTTTGCGGGCCTGCATTATTAGCTGGTCAATATTCTATAATAACTTTCTCCTTTACTTGCAAACATTTTTTAAAGCATTCAATTTTACTAAGTATTTTTAACTACTAAATTGAAAAATACCATTTTCACACACACACAAATACAGCGGGTGATAATACATTGGAAATTCTGAATTTGCCAATTTTGTTTTTTCAAAACTTCACTTTAAGTCCTAAAATGATGGTGGGTCACGCGTAGTCACGCACAGTCACGGAGTGATTTAAATCCCATTTCCCCTCATCCAATCAATCTGAAACTTGGTCCATACTTGTTGTGACCAAAGATTAATTTTAAAATATTCACGCAAAGTCAAAGAGAGATTCAAAACTCATATGCATAAGGAAAGAAAGAGTTTTAATAAAAACTATGTAAAATAAATAAATAAAACAATAAAGTTATATAATTAGTAAAAGAGTTTTTAATTCTATGATCCCATTTTTTAGTAATGACCGTTCAAGCCTTAAAAAATATATATTTTGTTAAAACTTTCCATTGTATATACGAGTACAAACACACACTACACACAGGACACAATAATAACTTTGAAACCACATACCGGTATGACTACTTCATTCTACATGCCTTCGCACATACGAGAAAATACAAACATATGTATGTACATATGTAAGTATTTATAAATATTACATAGCTGGTTAGTTGCAAGGAAACTAACAACAACAATAGAAGCAATAACAGTACATAATTGAATGAGTAAATAAATCTCTCGAATGGCTAAATATGTTGTTTCTAAATGTTTGGTTGAATTAAGTGGAGAGAGTGAGAGCTTAAAAAGCCTTTAGTTATTATCATATAATTTCAGTGAAGTAGGAATACTCTTGATTTTTATACAAAATTTAATAAACATACAATCTGCTCAAACATATTAAATTACTTCTTTAAACTAAAGAAAATATCGAAATTAAATCCAGGAAAATATTTGTGCAACCATTAAAATTTGAATTAAATTAAATTTACATTGTTATACTAAATAGACGTAAACTAAGTATTTAATTGCTGGATAATTTATTGAGAAAAACATTAAGACTACATTATCCTCTTTAATCGCATTTATTTGTGTGTCTCAGTTCTATTACTTCTATTAAAAATAAAAACACAAGAATTTAAATCGTTTTCATCACATTCAATGTCTCCTGCATAGGAGAAAAAAAAAAAAAGAAACGGTGTAACAATTTACGAAAAAAAAAAACATTTTTCTTTTTTATAGATAACAAACTTTCTTCCTACAATTCATGCACTATTGCAAATAAATGACTATAAAAATACTGTAGTGGAAAAACTTTTTCTTTACTAAATGAGCCAAAAAAAAAAGCGGAAACAAACAGATATAAAGAAACAACAATAACAATGTGTAAAAACTTTTGTATAAAAAGTAATACAAATATATCTATATACCGATATACTCGTACCACATACTCGTATTTAAGTATTTGTATTAGTACTGATTTCAAAACTGTTTCAAATTAGCAATGATGAGAATTTGTCACACATTTTTCTCTCAGTGTATTTGTAAGATACAAATGTGAGGTTGAAAAATTATTTGTTTATGGTGAATAAATTACTTAAGGTAAAAATTCTTTTTTTTTTTTTTTAAATAATTATATTTAAAAAAAAAAGACGACAGTTGTCATGAAATTGGTTTGAATTAACTGGGGAGATCAAATTAATACCACACAAATTTTTAGAGCAATAAACATTTTTACCATATGTCAACAAAAAATTATAATAATAATAATGAATAAATAAATATAATAATATATTTTTAGTTGTAAAGGAACTATGTATGTCTTTCAATGTGTTACAAACGTAATGATAAAAATAAGTTTTTTTATTTACCTTGTGGTGTAGAGGGTATAAATAATTCTTGTGCCTTTTAAAGTTTACAAAATCTAACTTTAACTATTTATGTTTAAGTTTTTCGACAAAAAAAAAGAAAAAAACAAACATCTAAAGTTTTCAGCAGAATTCACAACATAAACTTCTATTGAAGAAGATGAATCTAAGTTTTGTTTATATAAAAACCATACATCATTGTCTGCATATTCTGTTCTAAATATAAAAAAAAAATATGATGTTTCTACCACTACTACAGTTTAGAATGACTATATCAACGTTAACCCTCCATAATGCTAATATTTTGATTACTGATTTTATCGTTATATTTTTAGATGATAAAAAATAATAGTATTTATTTTCTCTCATATAGTAAATGACTTGGTTCTAAAAAAAAAAATAAAGAAAGAATTGAATTGAAAATAGTTCGGTGTAGATTTAATAAAACCAATACTATATAAAGTAGAGTTTATGCAAAAATACTCGTATTACTGCATTAATAATTGATACTTTTAGCAAATTTAAACCTATGCCACAATTAAGCGAATAGATTGTTTAGAAGATATTATGATTTTCAGCTTTGAGAGAAATCATACCATAACTTTAATAGATAGACCACCCCTAACCACTACAACAACATTCTAGATAAAACATTTTAAGAAATATTAACGACTACAGCACAAACGTTGTACATTTTTGAAAGGTTGTTTTATTATCTTTAAATTCATAAAAATTCGAATAAATAAATAATTCATTACTAGCAGATTCCAGCGCTCGAAATTCAAGTGCAATTTCTAGGCAGCTTTATTTTTAAACTTAGCCAATTCACAAACCAACACTTTTATGGTTTATTATTATTGTGAATGAAGATAACAAACTCATTAACAAATTTAATGAAACACACATAGCATATGTATAATTTTATGTATGTGTTAGTAGCAAGTTTAAATGCAATTTATTCAAAATAAAGGAAAAACTTGAAAAATCTGTAAATATGCAAAACGGCTAAAAAGAAATACCTCAAATAATATACGTTTGGTCAAAATCGGGATAAAACGGTAGAACAGAACATCGGTCACAAGAAATCGCCTAGCCTATTAATATTATAGATACTTTATAAAAAATAGAGTCCCAAGTTACCTGAATTTAGGTTTTCACGTATCATTAAGAGTTCGAAAAACTCAATACAATCACGATTTTTTACAAATACACCCACATTTTTCGCAGTGGCAGCAAATTTTACATGCGAGTAAAATTTGGCATTTGCATGTCACTAAATGTCATAACAATAAACAAGGTTACCCAGTTAAAAATTTAAACCAAATTTACTACGTTAAATATATTATGATTTATTTCTTGAAATGTGCATATAAAAACGCAAGTTTCTTAATTATAGAGCATTAATGTTATTAAAATAATAAATATTAACCATTTCCCCCAAAAAATATGCCTAATGATGAACTCGGTAACTCTATTTTGTAAAAAAATTGTCGGAAGTTTACGCTTCGACAACATTTTCAAAATGAAATTGCATTGGCATGTGCAAGAAGAATTTTTCGTTGATGATACGTATACAGCATTTGTATGGCACTACTTGCATGTGTAAAGCCATCGTAAGAGTACGTTGTGCGTGATTTCGCAATTTCCATTTCATGAGAGCCCTAGGTTTTCTATTGGGTTCAGGTCTGGCCTAGATGATGGCCAATCAGAACATCAATTCCATTTACTGTATGGAAAGATACACCCTCATATTGGAATACATATTCAGCTTTAGTACTGATGAAATGAGATTTTTTGCATTAACGGCTCCATTACTGAAATGAAACTGAGGACATGCATCTCCACACCGTAAGGTTAGTTAGAAACTTGACAGTGCCTCCATGCTTTTGCGAATCAAACTTAGATTCGTTGCTAAAAATAATAGTGTCCCATTGCTTTAGTATCCAAGAACGTCTTTCCTTTGACCATAACAAACGTTTTCTCTTTGAAAGCGCAGTAAGTACGGGATTTTCTTTGGCCTAAAAAGAATTGAGTTTTAACAAATATTTTTGGCAACACCAAGTAATTGTAAAACTTATTTTCATTTGCTGACCTCCATTCACGTTTTATGATTTTTCTAATTGTTTTAGACCACCTAGAAGCTATGTCTCTAGCTATTTGTAGTCCCTAAAGCTCTTATGTCACAAAACGTTATTTTGGAGACCCGTCATCTGTTCGCAACGTTATTGTTATAATTCCCACAATTTTCATATTTTTGAATAATACTTTGTATTGTTAATCTGGGAATCTTCAGATCAATTGATATTTTGTCATAGCCCTATCCCGATTTTAGTTTGTCAATAATTAAAAATCGAATTTGTTCAGAAATTGGCTTAACACGTGCCATCGTTTAATAAGTAATCGTAAACTACATGAAAAAGGTCGCGCTTTTTTTTTTGTTTTACATTTAATTTTTTGTTTATATTTTAAACTTTAGATATTTCTAAGCCGAATTTATAACACTGAACGAATTTGTTATAACTAGCAGATCCCAGCCCTCAAAATTCAAGCGCAAATTCTAGTAAGCTAATCAATTATAGCCAATTCACAAATCAACACAAAAACAAACTCATTTTTATTTCAAACATATTAACAAATTTAATAAACACACACATAGCATTGTATAATTTTATGTATGTGTTAATAGCAACTTTAAATGCAATTTATTCAAAATAAAGGAAAAAATTTAAAAATCCGCAAATCGGATAAAAAGAAACACCTTTCAAATTATATACATTTAGTCAAAATCGGGATAAAACGGTAGAACAAAACATCAAACGTCACAAGAAATCGCCTAGCCTATTAATATTATAGATCTGTGCAAACATTTTTTAATGAATTTCAAGAACACAAAATAACCTTCCAGATATGTACAAATTTGTGGGTGTAGTTAACATTATTTCATTTTAATGTTACAAAGTCAGAAAAATTCTTGGTGAACGAATTAATAGTGGTTATTAGGGCTCATATATATTTTGGCCATATCAATATATCGATTTTTAAACTGTTAGTCGGTACTTAAACTCAGTCGTGGGTATACATGGGTTAAAACATAATAGAAATCAGTTCGTTCTTTATACTATATTGGTATAATTTTTTAATGAAAATACTTCAATTTAGAGTAACAAATTGCTTTGAAATTTTCAATTAAACTTGTTAAGAACTATATGTATAAAGAAGTAAAGAAAATATGGGAAACACAGAGAGAGAGGGAGGGAGAATGGGAAAGCAGCAGTGAAAACCATCATAAAAGCTGTAATTTAAAGTCCCATCAAAATGTTATTACAATTTGTTTTTCCATTCAATAGATGCTGTGCCACAAGATTCACAACTAACTTATTTATGCAACAACAACAGCAAAAAGAGCATCAGCACTAACAAAGAGGAAACAAAAACCCAAAGTGGAAAAAATATTACATTGCATTACAGGCGAAACAAGCAACAAAAAGTCCTTCACAACTTTATTTTACAATACATCGTTGTGATCAGATAAAATTTCAAGTGTCAAAGTTGTGGTGGTAGCACTTACATATGTACGTAGTTATGTTATTGTATTGGCTTTTTAAACTTTAACCCGTTTTTGGTATGTCTGCCCTTTGAAAAAAAAAATGTATTTACTTTGTGCACATAATCACTTAAAACATTTTATATTGACATGCATTTTTTGACTTTTGGTAGGAAATTATATACATACTTATATATACATCCATCCAGCTTAATTCGATAATATTTGTTATTCTAAAATTATTAATTCTAAATTTATTTTCTCTGTCTGTTCTATTTGAACTATTTAATGTGCTTAAGGGGTTAATGCAAGAACAATTGTATGCAGCTGATACTGTTGATGTTATTTCTTACTTGGCTGACCGACTGACTGACTTGGCTGGTTAGTTGATTGCATGCCTGGTTGTAGGGTCGGGAGTAAAACCAAAACAAACCAGGAAACAAAATGTATTCAGTTGATTTGTGGTACTTAAGGGATGCCAACGAGGAATACACAGATAAATAAAAACATAATCGTGCATACCCTCGTTAAGAAATATTATTCACAATTACAATCAATATCAAATAATTTTATTGCAAATAACAATAAAACGGTTACTTTCTTTTTCAAATTTAATAAGAAATTTAAATAAAGACATCAATATTTTTAAGTTAAACAAAAGTAGGGTTAAGTAAACCAACAATTTTAATTAAAACATAACTTTCAGGGTCTGTAATCACAAATCTAACAATAACCAATGTAGGAACTTCTTTAATTATAATTCTCATCAGTAAAGCTTATATCCTGATGGATTGTCCAAAAAACATTTATATATTGATTTAGATGAAAATACTACCTAATCAAAAATATATTAAAAACGACACAATAATGTCATTTGCAGTAATCTTGTAGTATACGCTTGGTCCAAATTTCGTAGACTGAACAGAAATCTTTTTTTAAAGTTTTGATTAGATCAATATGGACATTATTATTCTTACCTTTATTAGTGATTTTATGATCAGTGAACTCTTAAGTCCAATGAACGAACACGAAAGAAAATCTGCGGCTTTATTAGCTAACAACTGTAGTGTTGAATAAAGTCCAATTTAGCATCTAATAATAATCAGAAAGTGATTCTGAGTCGATTGGTATAGTAAAAGATGGGTCTAGGTCAAATCTTTTTGGTAGTTAAAAACATCAGCACAAAGTCATTATACCCTGGCCACATAGTGGTATAGGGTACCAAAAAAGGGTATAATAAGGACATCGGAATGATTTACATAAATTCATAAAAATTAATTTGGGAAAAGTGTAATTCGATTTTTTCATGTTTCAACATATTCCGGTATAGCACTCTTAAATACTACTTCCTTAAAAAATTCAATGTATCATGAAAAAGGTCTAGTTACTGTTTCTCTATAGTAAGAGATGGATATGTAAATCACTCAATGGACGAGATAGGTCTCATACAATCAATTACGTCCGAGATGAATTTTATCATACCGCAGGCAATAAAAACATTACAATTTCACTTTCATTGTACGTTTATTTTCTATGTATACTTATGACCTCATCTATTATGGTTGGAATCTGAACTTTATTAGTAAAATAACATGCTCGTAATAAAAAATATTTCCAAAAACCTTTAGTGATTTCAAAAGTTTGGCCAGTATTTTTTTGTTTTGGTAAATTATAAGAGCATATCTTTTAATATTAATTGAAAAATCTTTGTAAACCACCATGCACCAGTCGCTTAAATAAAGTAACATACTCGTAACAACTATCATAGATGGTCTTCAATGTACGAGTATATAATAAATGTTTATAATAAATTCAGCTATAAAAGTTTAAAACAATCATAAATTATGTGGGTAAAGTAAATTAATTTTGTTTCGTACAAAATGAAAAAAGACACAAACTTGTACACAATAGAAATGTAAAAAACTACAAAAACTTTACAATTTGCTGGCAGACATAAACAACTTGCAAAACAATTAATTCGACTGAAATATTTCTCGTCAACTTAGATAATGCATTAGTACTAATACTGGTAAACGGCTCCTTTATCGGAAAACAACTGAACACATACATTGGCAAGTAATATTTTTCCTTCATATATTCTTAAAAAAGTTAATAGCTCCAGTTGTTCACAAAAGAAATATAACTCCCATATATGGGCAGGGGCTTCACAGTATATTTTTAAGGTTCCAGGCCGTGTGCAAAGGAGAGCGGCGTTGGTGCTTATCAATAACTGTAGCCAACTATATTTATACATTGTAGCATCGTCGGAATGTTACAATGAGAACTGTTCTGCTGAGATAAGTGAACTCATCCCTACAGCCCATGTTTTTCTACGCACCACTCGCTCATTTAGTAGATCTCATCCATTTGCAGTCTATTGGCCAGTGGGTCACACTGCGAAAATGCGTTTATTAGCACAAGCCGTACGTGGAATAAACTTCCCGCTTAAGTCTTTCGTGTTACTTCCAATATAGATAACTTTACGACAGATGTCCACGGATACTACTCCACCTTTACTTCTACCCATAACATATTTTTCTGATAGGGGCCATCCCCTGATTGTTGATGTATATAAAAAAGTAATATTTTTCTTTCATTTATTCTTAATAGCTTCAGTTGCTCATTATTATGAGGTGGGAAGATATTTAAAACCGTAATGTGACATGGAAACGGGCAACATTTAACGTATATTGTTACCGCTTGGGGTCATTCGTAATTTTGTGTAACGCACTGTGAATTTATTTTGAAAATACTTGTGGAGTAATGGCTCATCGAAGATATGGTCTTACACGCATTGTAGAAACTGCTACAATTATCGAAGTTGCAGAAAATCGAACTTGTCGAAATCCACTCCAAAATTTACAAATACTGTCAGAAAATTAATATGACTTGGGACTTCGGGCATTCAGAAGATATACATCTATTTACTGTAAAATACTAAAGTATTAATACGCCAGTACATAATGAACGGCTTCAGACGAATTCTGTTTACGCACGAGAAAATTTGCACCATGGAGCAAGCAGTCTTTTAATTCATATATAATGATAGAATCTCGGTAAGCAATAGAACTGATTACAAGAATTCAAAGAGATCATCATCATTAAGCTTCTGAGTATTGTGGGGAGACTCATATGAAGGTATCAACGAGCTTCAAATATGTAAAAATAAGTCACACATCGGCAAAAGTGCACCAATCTGAAGTTTTTGTCACAATTGCGAACCCCTTTAAAAACGTGTTATCGATTTTTTTTTAACAAGACATCGCTCCACCTAATTAGGAAAAAACGACTCCAGAGTGTCTAAAGACCAATTTACCGAATTTACAATTGAATTACAATTGTAGCCGGGTTTAGAGCATGTCTTACTCATCACTCAAGTTTTGAATTTCTAAAGCCGAGTACTTATACGAGTGAAATATATTTTTCTGTGAATATGAAAGGTACTGGAATAATTTAATCGTAAATACGCCAACTGAAATCAATTGAATTAGAATAATTGACACATTAAATTGTTCTTATTAAGTAAACTCTAATATAGTGTCATAATTAGAGATTTTAATATCGTAGTCGATATATCGATTAATTCGACAGAAATAATATTTTAATATTATCAATAAATCAGAAAAATATTATCGATAAATTCGATAAATAAGCGAACCAGTGTTATAATAGTATAGATTTATCTGTTTTTTTCAGATTTTTGAGGTATCGTGTAAATTTCCAGATTGATCCCAAAATTTGATGAGTGTCTCAACGAAATAGCCGCTGAAGTAATCAATTTAAATGATGTCAGAGTACAATGAGTTAGAGCAAAATAAAATTTCTGAGAAATATTCTATGAATGTCCATAACTTTAAAAATTATCACGAAATATCGTGGAAGAGGAACAGTAATGACACAACATTTAGGCGGCAGGCATCGTAAAACGAGTCAAGGATAGAATCATTCAATAGCAAAGGAGCTACCTAGAGAGGTCATTAACAATCTGAAACTAAGAATATGTGTTCGAACTGTTTCCGGACGAGTAATTGAGCCTGATCTTGGTTGTTATCCTTCTGTGAAGAAACCATTGACATCAGAGAAAGATCGTTGTTTGTACGATGACCAAAAGGAAAAAGACCGCTCTCAAAATATACAAATAAAACTATTAAGTTCGCCGGTGGTTGCTTTTTCATATAGTAAAAGATACTCTAACTGGAATTGGAAACAGGCAAATTCCAAATGACGTAATGTCTCCATACGCGGAGGGAAAAATGCCCCTGGTGTGTGTTTTATTTATTTTAAATATTTATTTTAAATAAAATAAAACACACAAATATTTCAATTAAAAAAAGGGTTTATAATTATTTTATAAAACCTTAAAGGCATGATAATCAATTTTAAACAATTCACAATTCAACACTTTTTAAATATCGATTGTGTTATTGGTTTACGTCCAAAATTATTTTTCGATGTTATTGGTTTATGTCCAAAATTATTTTTCAATTCAAGAAAATATGAATATGAACGAAGAAAACAAATAAATTAGCAAATTTAATGAACACACACATAGCACTGTATAATTTTACGTATGTATGTGTTAGTAGCAACTTTAAATGAGCATAACACCAAAAAAAATTTAAAAATGTAAAAATCTGTAAATCTGATGGACAGCTAAAAAGAAATACCTTTCAAATGAGATGCGTTTAGTCAAAATCGGAAGAACTCTGTGGGGCAAAACAACGGTCACAAGAAATCGCCTTACTTTTTAATATTATAATCACAATTATATTTGTCACTCTCTGAAGTTAGTGTATGTATGTGTATTATACCCACTAATCCGTAGTCTAAAAAAACTCTGTAGGACTATTGGTAATCACATTCACCATATAAAGTTGATTCAGGATCTTCACTTAAGTGACTTTATTAAATATGGTCATGATTGATATATTTTTTTTTCGATACAGACCCCGTATAAAAATAACATTAGATATGTTCTTTTTCATATCTTCACGCCAAAAAAATTTATAACAATGCCAGTAAAATTTGTTTTATCCTTTTTTATATCCTGTTATTGCCTCCGCAAAGTTGGATCTCTCGAAATGCATGGAATAGGGTAGTGTATAGTCGGTGTAGAGCGACTACAATTTTCTTACTTTTTTCTAATGAATACAATTTTTTTAAACAATAATATACTACAAAGTAAAAATTATGTTCGAAGAGTGTTCAAAATACCTGAACAAAATCCAGTTTATCCTTAAAATCTTACTGATATGAAAATATCACTTCAAATATAAGTGGTGTGATGAATGTTATTAAATAATGCATTTAGTCACTAAAAGAACTGAGTACAATCGAGTAACCCAATTTAAAATTTTTTAACAAATTGAGTAAAAATTTTATTGACAAAAGAGTACTTTTCGATTCAAGTTTTTCATATAAAAAGTTATTTTTTGTGTTTAACTAAAAGGAACATACAGCAGGGATCAGCACTATTAACAAACTATGGTAACATATTGATACGAATGAGTTTTAACCAAACAACATCAGAGGTTATTTCACTTCACCACCATCAACAAGCATATCCCGCAATGCAATACATGAATGGCAGCAAAAAATGTTGGGGTCAAAACGTAAATATTGGAATATGTGGTAATACTAGCAATGCATTGCCAGTAAATAGCAACAGCAACATTATCATCGCCATTGCCATCGCCATCATCTCTATCCCCATCATCGTAGAGTACGAGTATGGCATCGGAACGTATGAGTATTTGGTTTTTATTTATTTATTTTTTTTTTTTTTTGCAAAATTGCAACAATTGAATAGTTATCCGAATGTAGTACATTTATACATAAACATATACACATACCTATTTATATGTATGGATGTATTTTTTTTTTTTTTGTTCATGTATAAGGATGTTGATGTTCAAGTTCTGCGTTTTTTTTTAGCTATAAAAACATTTATTTGCTACTATAAAAGTGTTTTTGGTCTGCTTTTTTCCCCATTTTTTTTTATTCGAGGCGTCACTATACATAGTCGTCGTATTTAACAATAACATATAAATTGTTTTTTTTTTTTTTAATTTAATTTATTTTACGAGAAACATAAGGTTAATTAAAGTTCATACTAAAATGTTTTTCATTTTGATTTTTACGAGTACGTATCGATATTGATATTGGATTTATAAAAAAAAAAATTTAGTTATACTCGTGTATGGTTTGAAATATTTTAAAGCACTAATAAACATTTTTCCCCATTTCCCTTTTACAATAGAAAATTTCCGTAGATTATTTTTAATTAAGAATGATAGAAAACGAAAAGTTAACGAAAAAGTAAAGTTTAAAACAACTCTGGATTCAGAAAAATGTTCCAATGATTGACTAGAAAATGTATACGAATTAAACCCAAAATGTTGATTCAAATTGTTAATTGTTTATCATATTTATAGTTCATATAGAGAAGAAGCGGAGAATGATAAAATTTATGTATATGTTTTAAAAATATATTAAATTAAATAAAACGAAATAATGCGAATGGTTTGAATTATATAACACACGCCCTGTGTTGAATTGTGATTTGCTAAAATTGATTAGCATACCTTTAGGCTCATTTAAATATTCACAATTTTTATATATATATATATATATATATTTATATATATATATATACATATTAAAAAAAATAATACTTCCTAGAATTTGCACTCGAATTTCGAGTGCTGGGCTATACTAGTGTTTTGTAAATTGTTCAGGAAGATCGTTGGCATGAGGTTTATTGTACGACACTTTTGATTGGCGTCTTATTTTAATGTTCCTATCTTTTGATATTTAGTATTTTTTTTTATATATAAAAATATAGAAGTCATTTCTATTCAGAGGTGTAATACTAAGAAGTTTTTAATTCTTTAGTGAAATAGTTATAAGACAAAGTTTTTGAGATGTCAATTTAACTAAGTTTAATAAAAATGAACATACAGCAAGGATCAGCACCATTAACAAACTATGGTAACATATTGATACGAATGAGTTTTAACCAAACAACGTCAGAGCTTATTTCACGTCCACCACCATCAATAAGCATATTCTGCAATGCAATAGATGAATGCCAGTAAAAAAAAATTGGGTCAAAACGTAAATATTAAAATATGTGGTAATACATATTCCAATAACTATAAGTAGAGGCACTAGAAATACGATTATATGAAAAAAATATATAGAAATTAAGTTGTAGTTTTTACTCTAGAGTTCAATTTAACAAAAAAAAGTTAATTTTATGATTTTTAATATTTTCAGTAAATCCTAAACATGTTCGAGCTATTCCGAAATGACAATTGAATAAATATTTTTGTAACTTGTATTCTATTTGTATTAATATTTCCTTGGAATATAAAATGTAAAACCTATGTAAGCTATCGTATATCCTATTTAACATATGTCCGTAAAGTACGCATACTTTTCGTTTAAAATATAATAACAACTATAAATTAAAAATAGTTTAGATTTAAATTAAAATCGAATTTGAAGATTCATCATCAACCTAACGTTTATAGGTTTTAATTCTTATTGACTCTCATTCTTACTGACTCTCAGCAGAGAAACTTTGTGAGAATGAGATCGTCCATTTCATTTAGAAACATAAAAGCACAAATATTAATGTTTATACTTTCATATACATACATACATAAATGTAAGTTTGTATACATGTGTGTGTGTGTAAACAGAAAATCTACTTATTCAAGTAATACATAAATATAATTCAACTTGTATCGCATAGATAGATATAAACAAAAATCTATCTACATAAATATACAGTTCGAACACATAAATACATACTTTGAATTGTTTAACAATCGATTGCAGCAGCATATTCAAACATTTTGATTTACAATTTATTATACCATAGTCTTGCAATTTGTTGATTATTTGTGTGCACATCCATACATACTTATGTATGTATGCGAATGTTAGTTGTTGTTTTTGTGCATGCATTTATTTAAGTATAAAGTTTATGGCCTGTGTGCTATCAGTACCATCATGCTTATAATACGCTTAAATAGATGAATATTCGTCATATGCTTTACAGTGCACACACTCATACACACACACATATCATTCAAGACTGTATTAGGGGTACAACGGGTTTTGACAAACTTTTAATGGTACATGGTAAAAACAGTTGTGTGTAAGAAATTTAACATTTAAACAAAACTATAATTCTTCTCACACCACTGTGCAGCGGATATACATATATCACTTTGGAGTTCCGTTTGTAACACATCGAAACAATTACTTCAGACCTCAGATCCTTATAACAACTCAAGCCGATATAGCAATGTTGGTATTGAAAGTTGGAGCTTCTAGGCCCAATAGCCAATGAATGACAACTAAAAATAGTTAAAAATGTTTATACGTAACCGCGATGCTTGCGCATTTTTTTTTTTTTTTTGTTTATCGAAGAGAATAACCATAATGGTTATACTCTTGCTCTCCCTAAAGCAACAAAAATATTAGGTACATAGCTGTTCAAAATAATAGACTGTAATTTAGAGAAAATGTTTGTATTTATAATTTATTAAGATTTAATAGTATTAATAGTATCGTTATTTTAGTCTGTAGTTTATTATGTAGTTTATACCAAAAATGTTGGCACATGTATTCTCAGGACCTAAGATGGTGACCCCAAAGTCTGAAAACTATTTTTTTTTAAATGATATTTGTATGTAATTTATTCGGACGTTATTGAACCAAAAACATAAAAATTTTGATATAACATGGACTAGTATTTATGGTACACCAAAATATTTGGAATCGGTTTATTATTCAGCAAAATTCAGTACGGGACATATATGCCCAATTGGTCGTCAATGGTAAAAAAGATGTTTTATAGTTTTATATTTTTATTAAATTAAAAAAACTTTAATATTAAATCAACAATTAATTAAACTATAAATAAAAAGACTTAGAAAAGGGTTAAATCTAAATATCTGAAAAATACAATATCAATTATGGAAATCTTCGAAGCAATTACGGTTTTTTGTAGAACAAAAAGTTTTTTTACGAAAGGAACATATTGCGTTTGTCTGATTTTCCCTTCCATTTTTAGTACAAACTAAAAAAGTAGTAATCGATTCAAATTTTACAACAAATACAAAACCAAAACTACAGTTATTTATGTAATAAATAAAAACAAAAATCACTGACTTGCTTTGAGCGGAGTAAATTGGTTGGTTTTGACCGTTAACGACCAATGGGATATATATGTCCCATGGTTTTTTCTTGAAGGTATTGAAAAAAATATATTTGACGACACTTTTGTTTTGAAATGTTGGGTCGTTAAGTAGGAATCCACAAAAAAAAATTAATATTTTCCAGCAGTTTAGGTTCGGTCGTGACAGGGTTAAAATGGAATCCATCCACTGAAACTCGGGGTACGTCGCAGATTGTTAGAAAACAATTTGCCCGGAAGAGCCGCCCGAAAGGTTCCATTTCTAAGCAAGAAAATCACGAAAGCTCGTATCCAATTTGCTGCTAAATTCAATAACAGAAGCATGGATGATTTAATGGACATATTATGGAGCGATGAAGCAAAAATTAATTTATTTGGTTCCGACAGGTAGAGTGGGGTCCAAGGCTCTAGACGCGTCACTCATAGTCTCTCTTGAGCAAACGTCAACCTCAGGCTTCTCGCGGCGGATCCTGTTTCCACAGATGAGGCCCTGGCGTCCGAATCTTTGTTGAAACACGAAATGGTTTAGCAAATCGGGAGATAAGAGGCAAGTTTGGAGGCCCCTTTTCGTCTTACTCACCCTCACCCTAAGGTAGCAGCCCTGCCACCAAACTAGGCAACATTAGGTTAATACCCTATTGCGGCTGAACCAACATATGATAACAACACAAACAAACAGAAGAAGAAACACAAAACAAACAGATATTTTGATGACGAACCCCGCATGCCCCCTGATAAGATTTGCTACATGGAATGTAAACACTTTGTTTCAAGTGGGAAAGTTAGCTCAACTGCCGGCAGAATGCAAGAGACTAAACATATCTGTTATAGGTATTAGTGAAATGAGGTGGAACGGCAGCGGCGACTTCACAAGCTCTCAGGGTGACCGCATACTGTTCTCTGGCCGTAAAGAAGGAGAAGCACATAAACATGGGGTAGGAATCTTTATAAATCACATATTACGAAACACCCTAATAAACTGGTCGGCAATTTCCGAACGAATTATAACAGCTCAGCTGAACAGCAGTATCGGTAAAATTACAATTGTTCAATGTTACGCGCCTACCGAAGTATACGACCTGGAAACTAAGGAAAAATTCTACGATCAACTAAACTGCGTTGTGCACAAAATTGACAGGAACGATATCCTTATAATAATGGGCGACTTTAACGCATGCATCGGGCATCAAAACGAAAGCTTTGAACGAATTATGGGAAAAACAGCCCCGGTGATAGAAATGAAAATGGCGTTCTGTTTCTGGAAACATGTGCGGCGCACGAACTTGCTAAAGGTGGCTCCTACTTTCCTCACAAACTACACCACAAAATGACATGGCAATCGAGAGACTCACGATATAATATTCAGAGCCAAATTGATCATTTCTGTATTACGAGAAGGTGGCTCAATATACTACAAGATGTCAGAGTACTACGTAGTGCTGATATAGCTTCCGACCACTACCTATTGATAGGCGAGCTAACACTAACGCTTCGCAAACACACACACCTCTCGGTATCGAATCAACCAAATCGACGAACCTACAATATCAACAAACTGAATGCCGAAGACGTTAATAGAAGATTAGTCTCATGCATTGTTGAAAAACATCAAAGTATTCCACCAATCCCTCTACTAAGCTCCAACTTAGATGACAAATGGATGAAGATTAAGGCTATTCTCAGCGAATCCGCTAATGAAATTGTTGGTTTTTCCAGAAAGGAAAATAAAGAATGGCTGTCCATTGACTTTTGGAACGTTCTGGAAGAACGCCGAAAAACCAGAGATATGATGTTATCAGAAAAAGATCCCTCTCGTAAAAACGAGCTGCAAGCCAAATTATCAAACCTTATCAAGAAAGTTAAGAGACAAGCCAGAAACGATAAAAGAAACTATTTCAACACACTCGCCACAGAAGCTGACAATGCTGCACATCAAGGTAACCTAAAAACCGTTTTCAATGTGATCAGAAAACTTTCCGGCAAGAAACCCAACACAATTATACCTATAAAAGATAAAAACGGAAATATGCTAACTTCTATTGATGAGCAACTTATAAGATGGAAGGAATATTTTGAGGAAACCCTAAACCACCCCTGCAATGCAGACAACTCCTCTCAAAGTGATGAAGCAACCGATACCAGAACCCCACCCCCATCAGCAATCTGCATAGATCCTCCCACTCTCCACGAAATTTTAAAAGCCATTACACAGATAAAAAATGGAAGAGCTGCCGGCATTGACAACCTACCCGCCGAATTCTACAAATCTGCGCCTACTACCATCGCTGAAATACTACTGCCTCTATTCAAAAAAATATGGATGACTGATGCTATCCCCCAGGAATGGAAAGAAAGTCTTATAATTAAAATACCTAAAAAAGGAGATCTTAAATCATGCAGTAACTCTAGAGGTATCGCATTAACACCCTCTGTATGTAAGATATTTAACAAGGTAATACTTAACCGTATGCTCGAACCTTTGGATGAACACCTCCGAAAAGAACAAGCTGGCTTCCGCCATAATCGATCTTGTGTAGACCAAATAAACAGTCTACACCTAATAGTAGAACAATGCAACGAGTATAATACAACGCTATACTTAACGTTTATTGGTTTTGAAAAGGCCTTCGATGCGATAAGCAGAGAAAAAATATGGGGAGCTTTAGAGAGCAAGGGCGTCCCGCAGAAACAAATTAACCTAATCAAAGCCCAATACACCGATGCGAAAATGAGCGTAATACATCTTGGAAAAAGCAGCCAACCTTTCAGTACATTAAGCGGAGTATAACAAGGATGTCTTCTCTCTTCGCTCCTTTTTATCACAACCCTTGATGTTATTCTTGCATATAGCAATGACCAAGACATGGGTATTCAAAGGAGAATAAACCAGCAACTCGAAGATCTAGAATATGCTGACGATATCGTCCTACTTGCCGCAACTAAGGAAAACATGCAAGGAAAGATTGATGACCTGTTCCTAAGAGCAGAACAATTTGGTTTACGAATAAACGCAGCAAAAACAAAGTGCATTGCAGTAAAAAGCAAGCAACCAACAACATTCACTCTAAACAACAACCCAATTCAACATGTAAATAGCTTCTGCTATCTTGGAAGCAACATCACACCCGACGGCGGTGCAACTAAAGACGTAGATATGCGAATACATAAGGCAAGGGCAGCGTTTTACAATCTGAGAAACGTCTGGACATCTAACGCTCTATCACCAAAAACAAAGATACACATACACAACGCATGTATAAAAACCATACTTCTATATGGCTCCGAATCATGGATGGTAAACCAAACCATTAAATGCAAACTGCAAAGTTTCACAAACAGATGCCTGCGCAACATCTTAAAAATATGGTGGCCAAGAACAGTATCGAACGAAGAACTACTACAAATCTCTGAGCAGGAAGACATCAATACGCAAATCAGAAGCAAAAATACAAATGGCTACGCCACACACTCCGTCAGCCATACGACGAAATATGCCACGCAACGCTACAATGGAACCCACAGGGTACACGCTTGCGAGGATGACCGAAGACTACTTGGAGACGCACTATTTTCCTTTAGACAGGAAAATCTTTCAACGAACTTAGATATATTGCAACAGACAGAAACGAATGGAGATTTTATTTAAACAGCTTATGATCCTGATGGAATACGCTAATAAATATACAGGTAGAGTTGAATGAGCATTACACAAAAATAAACTGTTAAACATGGAGGAGGAAATATCATGGTTTGGGGAACATTTTCATGGTATGGTGTTGGATCTTTATACAAAATCTCAGATACTATGAATGAAGAACTGTATTGTGATATTTTAAAAGACGTGATGCTCCCCAATGCAGAAAATCATCTGCCAACAGATTGGCGCTTCCAACAGGATAATGATTCGCAACACTCGTCAAAATTAGTCAAATCTTGGTTGAGTGAACACGATGTTTCTGTCTTGAAATGGCCTTCTCAGTCTCCCGATCTCAACCCGATTGAGAATTGTGGATGAAACTGAAAAGAAGCTTAATAAACAAAAATCAACTTTGGGAAGCACCAAAGAGTATTTGGGAAAATATCCCAAGAGAATAGATAATAAAAATGGACATTCCGGCTAATAAAATCATTTTATACTAGCAGATTCCAGCCCTCGAAATTCGAGCGCAAATTCTAGGAAATTTTATTTTTTCATTAAATAAAGACCCTAAAAGTATGCAAATCAATTATAGCCAATTCGCAAATCAACACAAAAAACAAACTCATTTTTATTACAAACACATTAACAAATTAAATAAAACACACATAGCATATGTATAATTTTATGTATGTGTTAGTAGCAATTTTAAAGGAAAAAATTTAAAAATCTGTAAATCTACAAAACGGCTAAAAAGAAATACCTTTCAAATAATATATGTTTGGTCAAAATGGGGATAAAACGGTAGAACAAATATCGGTCACAAGAAATCGCCTAGCCTATTAATATTATAGATTAGCACCTAAAAAAATTAAATAAATTTTATTGTATTTTTCTCTAATATTTAAAAAATAATGAATTTTTTCTTATAATATTTAAAAAAGTCTATTATTTTGAATTGAATAAAAATGATATTTATACCCTATACCACTATGTGGTTTGGGTATAATGACTTTGTGCTGCTGTTTGTAACAACCAAAAATATTTGACCTAGACCCATCTTTAATTATACCGATCGAATCAGAATTACTTTCTGAGTTGATTTAACAATGTCCGTCCGTCCGTCCGTCCGTCCGTCCGTCCGTCTGTGTGTCCATGTAAAGCTTGTAATCAAACTGCAGGTCGCAAATATGAATATATTTTGACGAAATTTGGTATATAAGCTTTTATCGGCCATGGGATGAACGCTATTGAAATTGGTGAGAATCGGTCCATGTTCAGACCTAGCCCCCATACAAATTACCCATATGAAATCGACATAAATTGCCATAAGATCCAAATTGTCATATAGATCTTACTCAAATTGGGTTTGTATGCGTTCATTACATCCACTAATGAGTAGTCCAAAAATGATCCCTTTGACCCCATAAAGAGCTGCTTCCCGATCTTCACTTAAATCTATTAAAAAACAAAAATATTGCACTGATTCTTCTCAAATTTTGTTTGTAAATATTTTTGCAAAATACAAGAGACTTTACCAAACATGATCAGGATCGGTCCATTTTTGGACCTAGTCCCTTTATAGATATAGCATCCGATATGAACTTTTTCATATCTGCAGCCAAAAAAATTAATAAAAATCCCACTCAAATTTGGTTTTTGCTTACTTTCAATGTCCAGTTAGTTGGGCCTAAGAGATAGGGTTTCTAAACGCATGGTATAGGGTATCGTATAGTCGGTCTAGACCGACTATAATTTTCTTACTTGTTTTATTTTCTGATAAATAATAACAACACAGTGACAATATTTTCTTTTTAAAAAAAAATTAAAATTCAAAGAAATTTAATATATTTTTGTTGAAAAATTAATACAGAAATTAAATGGGCTATTAATTTGCACAGTATTTAATAATTGTTTTCAATTAAAAAAGCACGAAAATACCCAAAATGTTTGTTAATTATTTTATTAATTTTAAACATTGTAAAATGTACACATTATAATATCTTTTTGAAGGAACACGGGTGTAGGATATCAGAGATTCGGCACAGCCTAATTTAATTATTTGTTTTATTTTTCCTGTTGTTTCAAATTTGTTATCG
Source organism: Cordilura impudica (assembly GCA_963682025.1). Classification (NCBI taxonomy): domain Eukaryota; kingdom Metazoa; phylum Arthropoda; class Insecta; order Diptera; family Scathophagidae; genus Cordilura; species Cordilura impudica. The sequence goes on from OY821518.1 coordinate 306,033,039, forward strand.
ATTATTTAAAGCTTAATTTAGTGTTAAGTTTAAGAAGTAAAAAGAAAGAAAAGCATCATTATGAATTTATTTTTGTTGATACATAATGGGTGTTGTTTGTACAGATATACATATATATATATATTATTTGTATTGGAAAAACAATCTTATACTAATACCGAAAGATAATATTTTCATATACATTTTGATATTTTAATCGCTTTCGGGCAATGAAGTTATTGATTATTCAGTTTTAGAATGAAGCTTTGTCTTAAATAGGATGCTTTTTAGTTAAGAATTGGCTTGTCTTACAAAAAAATCCAACTTAATGTTTGGCCCTGCTGCAGGTTGTTTAAGTAGAAACAATTTTTAAAACTCAATTATCTTTATTTTTTTTTTTTTTTTTTTTTGCAAAATTTCGTTGCCTTGCATTTGAAAAGAACTAAGAATAGACTTAATTCTATTTTGTTATACAAAAACAATTATATAATGGTCATCATACACTACTCTGAAGAATGCAGTCCGGTATATAATGTTAATTTTATAAGCAATATTAACCTGGAACTTTAACTTTTGTTCATGTTTTTGATGTTTATTACACTATAAAAGTTAAATAACGAAGAAAAAAAAAAAACTTTGCTGTTGTTATATTTTGCTAGCGCGTGCCAAGCAAAATTCTTTTTGAAATAGTTTATTATTAAGTATTAACAGTAACGGTGCAATGTAATGCTGACAAGAGTGAGTTGGTAAATTAGTTGGTTAGACAGATGTCTGGTTGTATGTCGCACCCCCATGTTGTTGTTTTCATGCTTAGTGATCCACTGGAATATCCTGACGGTAATGTGTTAAACTGCAGAGTTGGTAATTGTTGGCAACAATTTGGACGTATGATGTATAAATGCAAGATTAATTGCCATGTTCACAATGTACTGGAACGAATACATACGAGTACATACACTTTTCTAAACGTAACAATCTTTAATGTCGAACATAACGTTAGATTGCCTCCGGGAAGAGAAGAGATGGAAATAATGCGAGTGAAGAGTATTTTTGCATTATTCACTTAAATTTTTTTTTACTTGCTGTTTTCTCCTTTGGTTTTAATTGAAGCTTAATTAAAAAACCATAAGAAACAACAACTTTTCAGTTAGCTAGAGTCAGTTTACAACAGTAACAACAAAATTACCAACAGAATCACAACAGCAATGAACAAGTTTTTTTCGTGTTCTTTGGGTAAGTTGAGAACTGAACAAACAAAAAAAAAATAATAATAATAATAGTAAAAAGGAAATAAATTAAAGTTGTCCCAAAAAAAAAATTAACAAAGTTTTATACTCTTTTCATCAAAATCTAAGAATACTAATTGTTAAAAATTGGAAGTATAGTAAAAATATGGATAATGGACAGTTTAAAACAACAATTGATGAGGATAGTTTTTTATATAATTTAAAGAGAAATAAAGAATAAAAATATCCCCAAACTTCAGTATATTTTCTAAATAGGATAAAAAATTAAATTTGGGAACTGAGGTGTTCTTAGATAATAAAGAAAAGTTGCGGATTTTTTTTTTTCGGAACATTTTATAGAAAACTAATTGCTGAAACAATAGTTGGGATATATTTTACTAAACATTCAGCCTATGTCTATCAAGAACCTATTTTTTTTTTTTAATTTTCAATATATATTAAATTTAGATTTCTGAATAAACCCTTAAAATATTTTGCACTTTCAATAAAGAAAAGTTGCGGATTTTTTTTTCGGAACATTTTATAGAAAACTAATTGCTGAAACAATCGTTGGGATATATGTTACTAAACATTCAGCCTATGTCTATCAAGAACCTATTTTTTTTTTTAATTTTCAATATGTATTAAATTTAGATTTCTGAATAAAATATTTTGCACTTTCAAAGTAAAACGTGCCTTCCTTTACATACGTTACCGGGAGGCAAAAATTTATATCTTCGTATATTCATATATTTAAAAATTGTTTTTTATTTTTATTATTATTATTATTATTTTCAATTGCAGCATAATATTCATGTACAAATTTATATACATTTTTATCGATATGAGATACCAATCGATTTTAATAAAATGTGGCTTGTTTTATTTGCATATTTGCATATCTATGTTAATTAAAGATAAGAAGAGCAATTTTGTCGTTTTTGATTTTTTTAGTGACACCTCATTTATTTTTAAAAAAGCGATTTATCGCGAGTACCAGAGTAAATACAAACAATGTGAATTATAGCATTAGAACGGCATTGTACCATGTATCTAAATTGACTCCACAAAGTTATGCCGCAGAAAAAGTTTCATTTTGTCCATACAAAACAAATATATTGGAAATTTTAAAAAATCACTCGTACAAGTATTTATATAAGCTAATAATTCCAGTAAAACCCAAAACGAAAAATTGTCGCTAATATCTCGAAAACTAAGCGTGGTTGCACAATAATAAAAGAAATATTAAAAGACATGAATTTTAATTCAATACTTATTTCGTGTATATTAAATTAAAGTGTTTTTCATTTTTCAATGGGCGGCTTAGGCGCGTTGCAACTAACTAGTTTGTAAATAATGTCGGTTAATAACACGCCAATGATAAAAACACGCCAATGCACATTTACTAATTGACCCATAAAAAACAAGTTTTTATTATACTGCCTTTCTTTCGGTACGACATTAAGATTAAATGCCCTCACACCAATTTTCAAACCTCTCCCTGTTATAGAACTCGAAATATTTGATATTGAATAACTATTTTGTACAGGTGGTAACACCCCCTGAGCCGATCCCGCCCATTTTCGGTACGACTACTAACATTAACAATATATGCCCTCACACCAATTTTCCAGGTTATAGAACTTGAGATATTTGGTATTGAATAATTATTTTGTAAGGGAGCTGCCACACACCCTGATCCGATCCAATCATTGGATTATTCCTGTAAAAGTACGTTCGATGCCATTATCTATGGAAATCGATCTCTTTTGCATGGCCACAGAAGTCCAGACGCTGAACCCAATTTTCGACGGTTTTCAAGCATAAATCGGCCGATACTGCTGCAATTTCACGTTCGATATTCGTACAAAGTTCATCAATCGTCGCTGGCTTGTTGGCATAGACCATAGACTTGACGTAGCCCCACAGGAAATAGTCCAACGGCGTCAAATCGCACGACCGAGGCGGCCAATCGACTGGACCATTTCGTGAGATAACACGTTCTCCAAACTTGGTTTCCAATAAATTGATTGTGACATTCGCTGTGTGTCTTGTGGCGCTGTCCTGTTGGAACCACATGTCCTCCAAGTCCATATCATCCAATTGGGGCCAAAAATATTCGGTTATCATTGAACGGTAGCGATTCCCATTCACAGTAACGTGCCGGTCCTGATGATCACGGAAGAAGTACGGCCCAATGACGCCGCCGGCCCATAAACCGCACCAAACCGTAATTTTTTCGGGATGCAATGACGTGTGGATTGCTGTCTGACCAATAACGTATTTTGTTTATTGAAGAAGCCATTCAGCCAGAAATGAGCCTCATCGCTGAAGATGATTTTTCGATGAAAATCCGAATCATTTTCAAGTTGTTGCTCAGCCCAATTCACGAACATACGACGCTTCTGGTAGTCAAGCGGCTTCAGTTCTTGCATCAATTTGATCTTGTAAGGATTTAGGCCAAGATCTTTTTGCAAAATTCGCCACAACGACGTCACAGAGATGCCCAACGCTTGAGAACGACGTGTGAGAGACACATTTGGGCTTTCTTCAACTGAAGCCTCAGCGACAGCAATATTCTCGACACTACGGGCACTTCTTTGTCTAACTGGCACGGGAACATTTTGTACTGTGCCTGTGGATTCAAATATTTCCACTAGACGCTCAATTGTTGATCTGCTAGGACGATTATGACGACCATAAATTGGACGGTGCGCTCTTAACGTTGAGGCCACTGACTCCGGTAGTAAATTTTAATAATTTCGACTCGTTGTTGGCTCGTATATCTTTCCATCATGAAATGGCAAACCTTACTGAAGAGAAATGTCAAAAGAGCGGCAAGAAATATGGCGTCGTTTGCTGTCCCTGTCTTTCTACTTTTGTAGCGTCCCTGTTGAAAAACCCTTTATAATTGATTGCCACAGAATATCTATGTCAAAAATCAAAAAAATAAAAAAAAAAAATTGTTAGATCATTTTTGTCGTTGCCACGAGTCTGCCTGTAATGTTTCAGCTTGATTGGATCACGGGAAAAGGGTTAATCGATCTAAAGTTTTGTCGACAAGCAGACACTACGAGTCGTTCTCTTTCTCTTTTCCTTGTCTTTCTCAACGACCTTCTTGGCCATACTTTCAATGCTATATACTCTTTCGCAGATGACAGCAACATTTGTCATTTATTTTCCTTCAATTATAGGCCAAGCCTTATGGAGTTTGGGTGAAAAAGGCGGACTATGAATGACACACTTAGTCAAGACCTGGTAACAATCTTCGAGTAGGGCAAAGCGAATAGGGTTGATTTTAAGGCGCCAAAGACTCAATGTTGTTTGTTGACCCATAGAGCATTGGCTTCAACAATGTCATCTGTATGTGTGGGTCGGATACTCTTGATGCTCTAGGCATGAACATTCAATGTGATTTTCATTGGTACGAGCATGTTTTTCAAGTGTCGAAAGAAGCATTCAAGTGTCTTGGTTTTCTAAAACGGTGGACTCCTTACGATCTCATTAAAATCTAGACCACTTACATCCGACCGAAAATGGAATACAACTTCCATATATGGGCAGGAGCTTCAAAGTTTATTTTGGAGCTACTGGACCGTGTGCAAAGGAGGGCGTTGATGCTCATCAATGACAGTACGGTATCCAACTCTATTGACTCATTGGAACATCATCGGAATGTGGGTTGCGTAGCACTGTATATACTAGCATGAGAAATGTTCTTCTGAGATTAGCGAACTAATTCCAAGTGCCCGAATTTCAGTGAGCTCTACCCGCTTCTCTAATCTACTGTCAACTTTCAACTGTCCAGAAGACCGCACAACGCATTGCAGAGAGAATTCGTTTATCAATTGAACTAGCCGTATGTAGCCGTAAATTCCCCGCACAAGTCTTTCCTGACAGATACAATCTACAAACACGACTTCTTCTCCTCCTTTCCATAACCTATTTTCCTGAAATCAACACAATATACTGCATCTGTAGAGGGCATCCTGAGTGTTGGTGAATATATAGAGAAAAAAAAATGAATTTTGTATTTTGGTTGTATATCCATTTAAAAAATAATGAACAAAATACAAAACAAAATTGTGATGATCAGGTTTTCTTCATTCAATACTTTTATTTTATAAAGGCGAAATGAAACTCTCTTTTTTAAGTTTCATCCGATCTTTTATTTTTTCGTTGGAAAATAACTCTTAACTGTCTAAGTCTTAAGTCTAGATTGTTTTTTTAAGATCACTATAGATTCGGAAAGAGCTGTACCCGTGTTCTGTATTTTATGTGAAAAGTGCTCACATCGAAAAAGTATGAAACAACAAATCCCACTGTTTCTCGATATGTGAGTAAAAACCGTGTCTGTATCTTATGCCGTTTTCTTTTCTGACAAAAAATGTCCCTTTTTTGCCCTTTTTTGGAAAAGTGTATTTTTTTATATATTCTGAATTAAGAGCAACTTGATATTATATATCAATCGAAAGGTCTCAAAGTGCTGTATACATAAATGCAATTTATAGGGTGAAAATATTCAAAAAAAGGGGAACAATGGGGAAATATTCTCACACTATGACCTGAAAGAAGTCAGTGGCTGAAATTTTTTGTGATTTACGAGGGCTCGACTTTGAGACCTTTCGATTGATGTTTAAGATAAGGTTGTTCTTGATTCAGAATATATAAAAAAATACAATTTTCGAAAAAAGGGCAAAAAAGGGCGACATTTTTTGTCAGAAAAGAAAACGGCATTAATGTGAAAAGTTTCAACACTGGTTACGTTCTTATTGAAATATTCCAAGACAGCTGTCAATAAAATAAAAACAGACAAAGTAATTAAATGTAAACATAAAATTATTCAGAATAAATACAAAAAAATCAATAAAAATTTTAATTTAATTTAACAATAACATTTTTATTTACTAATTAAAAAAAATAAAGAATTAACTTTTATATATTATGTATATTATGAAAACCTCAATAGACATCACAATAAATTAAATTATATGTACATACATTCAATATATAGAATTATGTTACATTAAACTATTACTCCTGATTATGGTATAACCGAATCACCATCAACAGCATCCATCGTGATAATGGCCAGAATTTGCTCTTCAAAAGAGCTTAACTCGGGGGGTACGATCATGGAAGATCCTCCATCGATTTTGTTCATGACGCTTCTCGAATATTGCTTCTTAACTCCAGATTTTAAGTCAAGCCAACACTATGAAAAAATTTCATAATCTTCTCAATCAATACGAAACAAATTTTAACCTACCTCTTTCCACTGCTCCACGGATTTAGTGATGCTTCCCATGGGATTTAACGATATTCTGAGCGCTTCCTACTTCTTCTTGCAATTATTATTGAAGCTAATGCTCGAAACTTTCCTCTGGCGAATTCCAAATTTAAAGACATGTGGATCATAAGTTTTGGAACAAGTCTAGTTTAGTGGCTATAGCCCGATTTTTTTAATTTTTTGGGGATAGGGGATTTTTATTACTTATTATAGGATTTCAGCAGTATACTTGAGTGCCTTTCATTTGGATTGCAAAATTCGAAATCCATTAACCCATTATGAACCTATTGATTTTTTTGTATTTTTTACAATTTTTTTTTTTTTTCGAAAACGTCCCATTATCTCATAAAATGATCTTTATAATATTGGTATTTACAACAACTAAATGAATAAATAAAAAATTTAGGTAAAATCCCTAATATCTCCGATCCTGAAAAGGCTAAGAGGTCAAAACATACATCGAAATGAAGCTAGTGGACCCAGCTTTCATTCAGTGAAAGGCACTCAAAATTAAAGAAATTTGTGAGTACCCACTAAACTAGACTTAAGCCTAAGTTTTTTTTTTTTTGTAATTTGGGAAATTCTTTATACTTTCTGAATAATTCTAAAAAATGTATGTAAATACTTAATGATAAATAAAATATTAACATATTTTTAACCTTTTCTCCAATATTAAGATATTTTATGTATATATATTTTAAGCAACTGAATTTAAATACGTATTTCACATTGATTTCAGTTGTGAGTAAATTTGACAGTTCAATTTCAAAACTTCTCACATGCCTATTTTACAGAAACACTTTTTTCTCATTTGTCCAATAAATATGAGAAAAAACGTTGCGTAACATATATTTCTCAAAAAATAAAGTTACATAACCAGTCGAATGAGATAAACAATATTTTGTGTCAGTTCGCAATGTTTTTGTTTCATTTTATACGTTCCATGTGAAAACTTTCCGATGTGAGAGTTAGAGAACATAGCTACAGTTCAATACGAATCTATTGGTATATGACAGTATAGTTCTCCGTTGGCTCTAACATGGAGAGTTTTTCAGTTTCAATTTTCTGTATAACTGTTATTTACGGGCCCTGATTTATTTAAGTTGTAATGTTAAAAATTGAGAGACTCTATAGTTAATAGAACATATCGCAATGTACGTATAAGTAACTGATCAGCTGATTCGGAACATTTAAGTACGAGAATAAAAGAAGTGTAATTAGCAACAAAACTAACAATTACCAATTAAGAAAAAAAAAACATCAATTGTCTAAAATTGTATTCATTATATACTAGAGGACCCCTGCTGCTCCGCAGCATTATATTATATTAATTTTTATAATATAATACCAAAATTTGCCAAGAGAAGTTAACGTACAGTAATGCCAAAATATGCCAAGAGAAGTTAACGTACAGTAAAAGTAAAGTTGATTCTCCACGCATAACTTTCCTCAAACCCAACGAATTTAAGCAGTTAATAGCTCAAAAGAAGGAGCTTGAACCACTGAGTGTTCTTAGACCTATGTTAATTAGAACTCTAGTTATAGAGGTTTGAGAGAAGAAAAATATTGAAAAAAATCTTGAATGCAAAGTTTATTCATAAATTCTTTTAATATATAAGATTTTCGAATTAAATCTGTCGAGAGGTCTTCAAAACAAATTTTAGATAATTACAAAGAAGAATTTTAGATTAAAAAAAGATATAAAAACAAAAGGAGAGCAACTTCATTTATTTGAAAAATGTGTATATTATCAAATTTAAAATGCAAATGAAGTTAAAGTTTATGTCAAACCAAACGGTAAAATTAGTTCAAGTGCAACAATATTTAAACACAATGTATTGTAGCGTATGAGAATGTTACTCGTAGGAATGCATATCTGAATGCTCGTATGTATGTATGTCAGAGATTCTAAAGAATTCATTTCATACATCTACTTTCAAAGCAATTTTGTTGAATCAAATTAATTGCAATTTTATAATATTTAATTAGTCAATTTTTAGCAGTTGTCTGTCTTACTGGAAAAGTTGGGAAATTATAAATAATTAAATGTAAATATTAATCCAAATAAATGGATTAGTCTTTTTTTTTTAAATTAACTAAATTCATTAGTGAGTGTTGCTGATTCAATAAAGAATTCATTCTTCAAAGTTGGGTTGTCTGCGTGTGTTGGTTTTTCTCTTGCGAGCACTACAGAAAGGACAATATCGTACTTTTTCCTAAGTTGGTGATGAACAAATGCAATAAAAACTAAAGTTCGAGTTCAAAGAAAGATATTATTCTTAAGAAACAAACTAAAAACTAAATGAAAATTTAGAATTTAAAGTTATTCATACAAGGGAAAGAGGGTATGAAGAAGGGCAATTTATTATTGTGGTACGAAGATTTATATGCTGAACTTTTGTTTTCCCAACAAGATGTACCGTTAAATATTGGGTTTTAAACACAACTTATGTTCGAAGTACCAAAGTCGATTAAACACATATGTAGGTAAGTTTTTTATTTTCAAATTGAGTATTGAAATTTTAAATAGCCTCCTTAAATATTATTTTCATATGTTTTTGAGTTACTCCTTTTATCTATAGCCGACACACAAATTGCATTGTTAGTTAGAAATGAAGAAAAACATTTTATTTCATGTTAAATCATATTTTTTAAATATTTTTCTTTTATGATTGCTTATAATGAAAGGAAAAAAGAAAAAATATAAAATTTTAGTTAGAAAAAAGTGGAATCATGTTTATCGTATATATAATTTTTGGCTGTGGACATAAAAGTTAATATTTTAATCGAATAGATCTAATCAATTGAAAAAGTCATTTGAAAAATTCAAATTAAATTAACTATTGTAAAATGCAATACATAACTTATTTTGATAATAACTGTGCTCTTGATACTGCATTTTGGTTAATAAAGTTATTAGAGGATGGATTTGATATATATTTTTCAAACTTAAATAACTGGATATTTGGTATAAAAATAACTTTAAAGTTTTCATAATTTATTCTAAAAGTTAAAATACTGTTTTTTTTTTAACATTATTTGATTTCAAATCACTCACTCATTCACTCATGCTTCAGCACTGTGATAATTTATTAATCATACGCTACGCGGTACCAAAAATTTACATTATGTGTAAAATACAACAAAAAAAAAAAAAAAAACAATATCAACAAATATATTCATTTTATTTTAATTTTTATCGCCATCATCAACAGCAGCTTTTCACCATGATCAAAATTGCAGATGCAAATTGAAGATATTGAAGCATAAACAGAAGCAGAAACGTATTAATATTGCACAATCACAGAGATTTTTTGTCATTATTAAACATTTCATTGTGTTGTTTTTGCATTTATTGCAGCATGTAACAATTTCATTGCAAAGGAAATGGTAAGTAAAAAGAAGGGCCAAAAATAACCAAAACCAAATTATGGATTAAAATGTATGTATGTATGTATTGTAGATACAAAGTGGCGAAACAAATGTTGAAATCCGTTTCCATACCACAGTGATTGAGTGATGGACAAACAAACAAATGACAAATGAAAGACAGACTCTGAAACAAGACTGTCTGTCCTTTTTTTGTTAAATGATGTTCTTTAAGTTCTTCCACAAATACTGCGTAAATTTTATTTTGAATATTTGGATCATAATAAGAGAATAACATCGGCAGCTTGTCTTTATGGAGAATTCGTTCAACAAAAGATGATTAAAATATGGAAAAAAAAATTTTTTTTTAATTTTTTTTCTTCTAAAAATGATGTTCTTTATGAAAACCATCAACGCAACACAATATATACATATAAAAACTAACAATAAATTTGCATCAAAATTCAAAGTAAACTGATAAATACAAAACATACTATTACAGTGCGTTACAAAATTAATTAAAAACTAAACAACAATTTTCAAAATGGTCTTTTGTTTCATACGCGCCATAAACTGACACAAATAATTTTTTTACAAAACTTTGATACTTTTCAAAACTGATGTACAAAACATAAATTCTACATATTTAATTTTTTTTTTTTCAAATATATTAATTAAACCAAATCATAACACAGTACCACAGCCATTCTGGGGCTTAAGAAATTTCACGAGGCCAGTATAGTAAATAAAACCTTGAAACGGTTGGCCAATACTTTTTGGATCTTTTGTTTGTTTGCTTAGTTTTTCACCTATAACGCAAGAATCATTGATGATTACTCATGTCATTCTTCGGCAAATCCATTTGGACTAATTTATCGAATGAAATCTTTAAAAAATTAAAAATTTCCCCTTTTTTAAATCAATTTTTTTTTTTTTGTAACATAACATATTCAGGGCGTATGATTATTATTTATTCGTACAGTAGAAGAGATGTATCGTATGAGAAATATTTTTAATATTAAATTAAACATGCATCAGTATTTTTTATTCTATTTTTTACATAGATATGTATATCAAGATAAGGAAAAAATATAAAAAGTCATAAAAGTTTGGCGTGAGAACGTTAAACCCTTTGAAAGTTTTACAATAGTGGTTTTTCTCACCCCCCGGCAATGACCCCAAAAATATTCCACAGTGAATTTTTTCAGGCTTTTGAAAGTTTCCTACACTGCTGCTACTTGAAATTATTATTACTGGCGATAAAAGAAAATCTGTACCTACGGTGTTTTTAAATTCTTAAACGTGTTTGAAATTTTTTAACTTTTATGAAATTTTACAAATTTATTTTATTTATATTATTTTTGGCCTTTCTTCGTTATATTTTTGTAGCTAATAAGACCCGATATTTGTAAGGTTATTAATAATAATTTTTAAATAATATAATATAATATAATTTTTAAATTAAATTATAATTTTTTTCCATTTGATGCTAGAAGTAAAAGTTACAGAAAAAAATAAAACAGAAAAACACGAAGGTCGACAACACATGGTCGTATTCCTCGAGTTAAGCTCTTTTGAAGAGCAAATTCTGGCCATTATCACGATGGATGCTGTTGATGGTGATTCGATTACACCATAATCAGGAGTAAAGTTTAATGTAACATAATTCTATATATTGAATGTATGTACACATAATTTAATTTATTATGATGTCTGTTGAGGTTTACATAATATAATAATATTTAAAACTTAATTCGTTTGGTTACGTTATCTTTATTTATTTTTTTTTTTAAGTAAATGAAAATGTTATTGTTAAATAAAATTAAAATTTTTTTTGACTTCTTATATTTTTTTTTCTGAACAATTGTATGTTTACAATTAATTGCTTTGTCTGTTTTAATTTTTTGACAAAACTAAAAAAAAAATTTTTCATTTAAAAAAAAAATTATACCAAATGTGAGCTAAGACTTTAAAACATATAATTGCAAACTTTGACGTGAGTGCATTTGCTGGTTTAGTTTATATAATGCAGCAAAGTTAAGATTTGTATATATCAATTTTCAAATTTAATACTTCCAATTTTTTTAAGTATGAATTTATATTTAGAATTTACAACGTTTTGAAATTTTTTTTTGTTTTTTTGAAAATTGACATTCTTCTTAACCACGCATATAAATTTCGGCTAGTTTGAGTGCGACCTTCATAAGATTTTGTTGTAATTATAATTACTCTAAATAAATGACATAAAAAAAAAAAAATTTAAAAGACGCAGTACTATGAATTTCAGAACCTAGTTTAGCCGATTCTTTAAATAGGGCCTTTTTTTAGTGACGCCTATTATTACAAATAAAGAGATTTTTGATATGTGGAAAGCACATCAACGCAAAGAAAATCATGAAATGACAACGATAATAATTCAACACGTTGAGAAAGTTTCCAAAAAAAATTTTAAAATAGATCAAATGAAACAAAAAATTCGAAATTTCATTAGTATTGCAAAGAAAAGGTGGCAAAATTCTAAGTATCATAAGGATTTTTTTGAATATAAGGAATCTGAGTGGCTAAAAAGAGAATTTATATACTTGGAATGTGAATATTGCGTAAGTTTACATTTTAGAAATATATATGATTAAAACAATTATCAATTTTTTATGAAAAGGATGGTGGGACAAGTCGAAAATCAACTGGCGGAAGACCTGAGGTGGCATATAATGTTTGTTCTGAAAGAAGTAAGCGCCGTAAAATAAATGAAATTTGTGTAAAATATGAAAAGGAATTAATTCATAAGGCTTCTGAAAAACTTTGTCGCATTAAGTGCAAATATCGCTTTGATGAAGAGATCCAAATATCAAATGGTGCTTTAGCCATGTTTATGGACCTTACGTTTACTAAAACTACGTATGAGGGTCTTAGAGATTATAATGAAATGTTATTGGGTGCAAAATATTATCCTCCGTATATTAAAATATTGGAAAGAAAAAAAGAATGCTACCCAGATAATATAATAATTGAGGAAACCGGTGCATCCATAAAGCTTCAAAATCTTTTAAATCACACCTCAACTCGAATTTTACAATCAATTTATGTAGACTTGAAGAATATTTCTGAAAAAAAAAAAAAAATAATACTGATTGGAAAGTGGGGTATGGATGGTTCTAGCGGTCAACAAATCTTTAATCAAAAGTGGCAAAAAGAAGAAAATTTGGAAAATGTGGATGAGAAGAATATTTTTATGGTTACATTTGTTCCTTTAAAATTAATTACAGAACAAAGTAAACAAATAGTTTGGAAAAATGAGGGACCATCTTCAATCAGGTACTGTAGGCCAGTGAAATTTAAGTTTACAAAGGAAACCACGGAAACCGTTCAGAAGGAATACAAAGATATGTGTGAAGAGATACAAAAATTGTTGCCAACAGAAGTGGAGTTTAATGAATCCATCAAATTTGAAGTAAACTACAACCTTATGTGTACAAGGTTGATGGTAAAGTCGTAAATATTTTAAGTGCACAAAAATCGCCAAGATCATGTAATATATGCAACGCAAAGCCAAGTGATATGAACAACATTGAATATGTGAAAGCGTTAACCGCCAATGAAAGTAACTACGAGTTTGGGCTAAGTACTCTTCATTGTTGGATTAAATTTATGGAATGCATTCTTCACATTTCGTATAACCAAGATTTCAGGAAGGCGTTTACTTCTAAAGAAAATAAACAAATAAAAGAAAATAGAAAAAAATATATTCAGAAGGAACTAAGAAACAGAATTGGAATCTGTGTTGATATGCCTAGACCTGACACTGCCAACTCAAACGATGGTAACGTTGCTCGAACGTTTTTTTAAAAATTATGACGTAGTTTCAGAAATTTTAAACATTGATATCGGTCTAGTAAAAAGATTTTATTGTATCTTGCAAGTACTTGCATCTGGTATAGAAATAATATTAACAAAATTCAAACTATATTGCAATGAAACTTATACACTATTTGTGCATCTGTATGGGTGGTATAATATGCCACCGTCAGTTCACAAGGTGTTGATGCATGGAGCAGAAATAATATCTCATTTGGAATAGGCGCAATATGCGCGATGTCAGAAGAAGCTCAAGAGGCATCAAATAAAGTATTCAAATCTGCAAGACTTAATAAAAGCAGACATTTTTCAAGAAAAGTAAACAATGAATATATAATACCACTACCTCTTAGTATCGTCCGATCCTCTTATTAGTCATTTAAGAATAAAGAGAGAGCGAATCAAACAAGATATGCTACCAGAAGCCTTGGAAATGGTGACTTAGTTTTTTTGCAATTAAATGTTATTTTTTTATACTTAAAAGAAAAGCTTAAATTTAAAACTACATCGCATTTGTCAGTCATAGTTTGACCGTGAGTTTAAACAGACGTGTGTGCAAAACGTGTGTAACAAAATAACAATAAAAAAAATATTCTGTTTTGTTCAAAACAAGCAGATTAGTGAAAAAAAAAACAACGAAGTGGATCAGGTAATCCCTTTTCTTTACTTTTCATAAACAACATTAAACGCTACCGCGATGTCGATATTAATGCTTCAAGTAGGCATAACATAATGAATAAAAAATATAAACAACAAAATAATGCTGCTTCTAGCAGCAACTACTATCAACCACTGCAAACGATTGACGATGATGATGATGAGTCTGAAATAATTGTCGCTAAACCCAGCAAAGTGCAAAACCCACCAATAACAATATTAAAATGTAAAACAATACAATTACATGAAATTTGTAAAAACTTAAAAATATGTAAATATGCAATTAGAAAAATTTCAATTGGTCTTAAAATATTTTGTGATTCCATTGAAGATTTTAATTTATTGTGTGAACATTTAAAATCTAAATATGAGTTTTTCACTTACGGTTCAAAAAATGAAAAGCCATATAAAGCAGTTCTACTTGGACTTGATAAATTTGATCCGTTAATAATTAAAAAAAAATTAATTGATTTAAAACTACCATGTATTGATGTAAAACTAGTTACAAAATCAAATGGACCATACAATGAACAGGCCATATATATTATTTACTTTCAAAGAAAGTCTATTACAATGAAAGAACTTAGACAAAATTACTCGATAATCGATCATGTCAAAGTAAAATGGGACTACCAAAGGAAAAGGTCTACCAGAATTTCGCAGTGCTACAACTGCCAAATGCTAGATCATGGTTCTAGCCGATGCAATGTCAAAACATTTTGTGCAAATTGTGCAGGTAATCATAAAACTACGGAATGCACATCTGAAACTATTAAGTGTGCAAACTGTAATAAAGCGCATAAATCGTTTTCTTCCGACTGTGAAAGCAGATTAAAATATGTACAAATGAGACAACGTTCTCAACCAAGAGCGTACAAGCCTAAGCAGCAACCATTATTCAAAAATGACCGTTTTAACAACAACAAAAGTTATAATTCAGATTTTCCGAATAATCTTAATCAGGGACTCATTACCCCTAATTATGAATGGAGACAAGAGCAAAACAAAAACACAAATAGTTCCAACAATCTGTTTTCTCTTGAAGAAATTAAAAACTTAACTCTAGAGTTAATAACTAAGTTGCAGGGATGCAAATCTAAAGCAGACCAATTTGAGGTCATAACCTCACTTGCATGTAAATTTTTATATGAATAATAACGATTTAAATATAATATCATGGAATGCCAGAGGTGTCCGAAATAAAAAAGACGAACTTTTCAGTTTTCTATTAAACAATAATATCCATATTTGTCTTATATCGGAGACATTACTGAATAACTCAATATCAATAAAGCACCCAAGTTTTTATATATACAGAAGTGATCGAGAGCACAACAGAGGAGGAGGCGTGGCGATCTTAATTAAAAAAAATATTGAACACATCTTGATACCTCCTTTCAATACATTCCAAATTGAAAATATAGGTATTAAAATAAAAACTTCAAATGGAAACTATATAAACATTTACTCTTGCTATTTTCCGGGCGGTGCTGCTGTTAGCGATAATACCAAAAAATTACAATTTAAAACTGATTTGCGCAAATTTTATCAAAATAACGAAGCATTTATCATGGGCGGCGACTTTAACAGCCGTCATAGACATTGTTGCATTCGGTCAAACTGTTGGGGAAACATTTTATACGAAAGTTTAGATTCTGACATTTTTCGTATACTATATCCCAATAACCTACGTATATACCTTCAGATCCGAGAAGACAAGCATCAACTTTAGATTTCTTTCTAACAAATGTCTTAAACGCTATTTCATCAGCACGTGTTATAAATAATCTTGGATCAGATCACCTTTCTGTAAAAATAACTATGGCTTACGGATTAAAGACTACGGAAAAAAAATATTACAATTTCAAACAGGCAAACTGGCCCCGATTCGCTTCTTTTATTAAAAGAAACCTGAGAGTTCCTGATGGAAACTCCATAAACAACTTTGAAGAAATCGACTCCATGATCTTAACATTTAATGACACCATATCTAATGCAATAAATCATAGTGTCCCTAGTAAAACTTACCAAGTGAAAACCCCAACCCTACCACAACATATAACACATATGATTCAAATAAGAAACATTTATAGAAGGAACTGGAAACGATTTCGTGATATTTCGGATCATTATTTAACAAAGCAATATAATTATCGCATTTTAGAAGAGATCAAGAAATTTAAAAATTATTTTTGAAACTTTGGAAAAAGGTTCTTCTCCTTTTTGGAATCTTTCAAAAATTTTAAAGAAGAAGCCTACAAATATCCCAATACTAAAATTCAATAATACAAATTACTACACGCAAGAAGAAAAATGTGAAATTTTAGCACACGTATTCAAATCAAATCACTTACTTTCAGAAAATCTTAGTGATCCATTCACCACTAACCTTGTAAATAATTCTATAAGCAATCTTAGCATCATAGTACCTACTTCTCATAATGTTATACCAGTTTCAACTGATAAAGTTTCTGCTATTATCAAAAAACTAAAGCCAAAAAAGTCTCCTGGTACTGATGGAATTAATAACAAATGTTTAAAAGCTCTACCACCGAAAGGGGTTAAGTATATTTCTATAATAATAAACTGCTGCTTGCGTCTGCATTATTTCCCAAAAATATGGAAAAACTGAAAAATTATACCAATAAAAAAACCAAACAAACCTGATTGCTGCCCTCTTTCTTATCGGCCAATAAGTCTATTATCAACTTTAAGCAAGGTACTTGAAAAAGTGATTAAAGAAAAGCTTACAGATTTTATTGATTCAGAAAATATTCTACCTACACAACAATTTGGTTTCCGTAATACTACCCAGCCACTTGTTAGAATTCGTAAACTAGTAAATTCAAATTTTAATACTGGGACATCTACTGGTATGGTATTACTAGATATAAAATCAGCATTTGATTCGGTTTGGCACGATGGACTTATTTATAAAATGATAAGACTTAACTTTCCATTGGAATTAATTAAAATAATTCAAAGTTTTCTTTCAGAACGTTCTTTTAAGGTCTATATTGGCTCTAATCACTCAACACAGACTGAAGTTCCCGCTGGATGTCCACAGGGTTCTTGTCTTTCTCCAATTTTGTATAATATATTCACTGTAGATTTCCCAATTCTCGATGATTGTGTGACTTCCATTTTTGCTGATGATACCGCTATACTAAGCTCACAAATACACTCGATCGATGTAATATCTAGCTTACAAACAGCACTTGTCAATGTCCATAATTATTTTAAGAAATGGAAAATTCAAATCAATACCCTGAAAACACAAGCGATTTATTTCTCAAGAAGAAGAAAAAATTGCTTTCTACCTCAACAGCCAATTATTTTCAATAATAACGAAATTCCTTGGTCCAATAGAGTAAAATATCTGGGAGCAATATTAGACCCAAAGCTTAAATTTAAAGATCATATACCATATATTATAAATAAAATAAATAATGTAAAAAGATTATTGTATCCCCTCATAAATAGAAACTCCAAACTTAATATCGAAAACAAAAGATTATTATTTAAATCAATTTTTCACGCTATAATGTTCTATGCAGTACCACTTTGGTCTACGGCTAGCCGCGGCTGCGCAGTGTCACATCAACAAACTACAAGTCGCGCAAAATAAACTTCTTAAACTATTATACAATTTACCTTGGCATTATCCAACTCAAAGATTGCATACTCTTGCCAATGTTGAGCTCGTAAATATTAAAATCAACAGGCTCACCACAAACTTTAACTCCCGATGTATTAACTCGGAATTTGCGCACATCAATGAGATAATCTCATCATAATTTTACCTACTTATAAGTTGTAAATCCATTTTATTAAAAATCTAAAATCAAAAAAAAAAAAATAAATGGTTTTTTGAAAATTTTCTCCCTACATAAAAATATTAAAAAAAAAACTTTATGTTAAAGAAATTGTTACTTTATTTTTAAGTAGAAAAGGAACGAGTTGTCCTAACCTCTTTATAAATACTGTTATATCTTTATAATTGAAAATATTATGTAAATAAATTGAAATTGAATTGAATTGAACATCGCATTTGGTGCGTGAATTTTTTAGCGATCGCGAAAAAGTAGTATATCACTTCTTAATAAATAAAAAAAAAAAACTTTAACTATGTTTTTTATTTAACAGTTCAAATAGATTTAAATTGATATGTTCCTAAAAAGAAATTAATTTGACTTTAAAACAAAAACAAAACTATTTAAAACACTTCACTACAAATTTCAATAAGTTTCTAACCCTTTCATAACCCTTTCATGACCGAATTCAAATGGCTGGGTATTTTAAGATCAAACTTAGTTTAAGAAACATGTTACCTGTTAAAATCGGAATAATTTTATGCACCATTTATGCAAATTTGGATCTGAAAGGGTTAATAACATATTTTTATTAACTGGAGAATGAAATTTTTTTCATTCGCTATAGTTTGACAGCCATTTTTAATTAATTTATGTAGTGAATAAAAAATAGTTTTGAAATTGAAAATAATGGGCGTGGCACTTTTGTATCACGCCCAAATTTAGAATATAAATCACATATTATATAACTAACCCATGTACCGAATTTTATAAATTTACATAAAGAAATAAAAAAGTTATGGGGTTTTGGCCGGATCTTACAACTGTGCAGTGTTGTAACTTTTCACATTAAAATACAGCGACAGTTTTTACCCACAAATCGAGAAACAGTGGAATTTTTTGTTTCATACTTTTTAGATGTGAGAACTTTTCACATAAAATACAGAACACGGGTACTGGTCTTTTTTTGAGAACAGCTTAGGGCAAACGATGCATAGTACTCAAATAATATTCCTTGTTAACAGTTTGGCCTGACAGAAGGAATTCATAATGCACCACCACCACAATCATCTGAGAAAACTGTTCACATGCCCTTGAATTTTGAACGACTTTGGCGTGATGTTTTCGGTCTTGCTGCTCCGTTTGCTCAGTATTCCGATGATTAGTGGGCTGTTTCGGTGTCGTAGGCATATATCCAATACTAAATGATGCGCCTCATTTCGTTCTGGTAGTCAGAAAGCATTGCTTCAGAGATAATGCGACGCTCTTTTTCAAATGGTGTTCAAATGGTTTTTAAAATGGTGTTGACTGATCATTTTGAAATGTCAACATTATCAGCGCGATACTGTTCGATGATGTTTTAAAATTCAAATCTTTGATTTCCTTGGCTTGTTGTTCATAAGTGGGTTGTTTTTTTTTCTTGTCCGGAACGATATTTGTATTTAATGTTTTCGCTGCGTTAACCCGGAGATCGAAGGCCTTCTACAATATACTTAATATTTCTGCAAGGAAAATGTAAGGAACTTCTTTGTTCAAAATTCGTAAAAATTGCCAAATTAAATTTTAGTCAGTATCGAATCAATGAAGATATGTATGTCATGAAATTTGGCAAAGTACTAACGAATTGAAAAAAATTATACCTATGTATGTAAAAATCAAAAAAAAAAAAAAAACATGAAGTTTAAATTGAAAAGTCACCTTTTCATTTGGTCGCTGTATCACTTTTTTCTTTAGATATGTATATAAAACATAAAGTTTTATTTTCGAGTGATTAAGTTATAAATTTTCCAGACTCATATTCAAATGTTTCTTAACTTCACTACTCCCTCCAACCCCGTAAATAAACAATGAGAACAACTACATTTTTTTAAGGATCTGATATTATTGCCAGTCTGTTTCTAACTAATTACGTAAAGTGACTTTATTGGAAGTCCATTTTATATTCTTATGAAATGCACTTTACTATAAAATAATCTACTTGGATGTAACAATGTGTGCTTATTTGTTTCGTGGACGGGGTGTATGGATGGATGGATGGATGGATGGATAGTCGGTCGGTTGAGACAAGCTTTCGTTTAAAAGATTGATATTTAAATACTTCAGTGACGATAATACTCGTACTCTACTGATAATACTCTGTGAGTAGGGATGATGACGAATATGATAAGAAAATAGTTTCTAGCGAATTATGTACTGCATATGGCGAAAAAATATAATAAAATAAAACATACAACAAAATAATAACAAATAACAGTGATAGTGGATCCATCGCCACCATCATCATCATCATCATCATCATCATCATCATCTTCACATTACACAACCACACACAGAGTAAAGACAATAATAAGACAACAAAATTACACAGCTACTAGTAAGAACTACCAACACTTAAATAAATGCCGACAATAAAATGTGCGCATTTTCCTTGTACAACAACACGAACTAACAGGCAACAGAAGCTTAAACACACATACTCATACAATAAAGTAAGACTACAATTTCACAACACACAAAAAAACAATCATCCAGCAGCCAGTGAACCATCCAACAAGCAGAAGCTTCAATAGATATTGTGTTTCAGAATTTTATTCATTCGTTGTTTCGCCTTCGTACGTAGCGGACGTTGATTATACGAGAAAATTACCATTTTTTTTTTTAACAATAAATTTCTTACGTGTATTTTTAGCTACGTGTGTATTGGTACAACCGTAGTTAATTCAAAACGGAAGTGTTGAAACGTGTGAATTTGGAATAATAACGGAAGTAAGGACCACAAAACAAATTTGAAATATCAAAGTATAAAAGCTAACACTGGTAATTGTAAATTAAGAAAAAGTTTCCTTATGGAATAATAAATACAAATTGATCTATAAATGTGTGTGCTTGTGTGTGTGTCACTTTAATAGTGCTTGTGTGAACTTAAGCACTCTTAATGCTATTATCAATAAAAAAAAATATATATATAAAGCTTATCAAAACGGAAATGTGATTTGATATGAAACTATTAAAAAAATTGTTAAATATACAAAAAAATTAAATTAGGAAAATACAATATTTAAACAAAAAATAATTATCTAAATTTTAAAAGAAAATTGTAAGAAAAAATCGTTTGTTTTACAAAAAAAAATATATTTACTTAAAAAAAGTTTTATTGTAATTAAAATGAGAAATTCTTTGCAGTTAAAAACTAATGACATAAACCGATATGTACTTGCCTACATATGCGGATACTAAGTACTTCTATATACTTATTTAATGCAACATCATAAAAACATTTAACTTACTGCCTTATTAAGAAAATTTGTGTTTGTGAATAAAAGTTTATATGCATATTGGTTTAAGGAAAAAATATTTTTCTTTAGGAATTTAAACGAAAACTATTGTTATAATTTTAATAAAATACATAATAACTAAGGCACTGCCAAAGTTTAATACATTAAGTGATGGGTTAAACATTAGATTTTAAAAGAAAGTTATACAGAACTTTTTCTAAAAATATCGTGATTATAAACATAGTAAAATAATGTATATTCAATATAAAATAAAATAATTTGTTTAAAATATGAAACAATTAATAATGAATCATTGTTAAAACATTGAACGAATTCAGAGCCACAAGAAACTCGACATTCGTATATGTAGTATCCCCGAACAAATAATTTAATGGGAATTTAAATATTTGTTTTATTTTTCATATAAATATGTCGTAATTTTTGTTGGTGTAGTGTAAACACATGGACTCAACCGTATTTCATTGGCTTTAATACTCCAAAAAACTCCAAAAGAAATTCACATGTATTCCTTAGTTATGACAAACAACTGTAATAATGCATTGAAAATATTAAGTGTCTGTAGGTAAACAAACATAAAACATACTAGTGCATGCAAATACACAAACACACAAACATCCTGTGTATGTATGAATGTATCTGTCACAGAGTAAGAGTTTGTCAACTGAAATCAACAACTTTGTATTCATACTACCATACACGTGCAGACATCTACACACCCATAATTTACACTTGGGAGTCAAGCACAATATGCATTGTTGTGATACTCGTAGTGTTATGTTGTTATCCTTATTGCAGGAACGTGTAGATTTTTCTTTGAATGTAAATGAATATATGTGTTGACAGAATGAGCGCATAAAGGGATGTAAGTATGATCTTAATGTTTTCTTGGTTTGTATTATTTTTATATCCATACACCCATTTCAACAAACCAACACCCCAATCTGTGTGTTTAATTTAACAAAATGCGATAGAGAAAATTGGAACAAAAAAAAAAAATGGAAATTGTTGACATCGTGTTCAAGGATGTGAATGCAATACAACACAAAACTTAAGCTGTGCTCTTTTACAAATTCACATACATACGGCTACGAGTATGAGTACACACAAACAAAACAAATATGCCTGCACAATTCTTTATGTTGGGGTAAATTGCAATACAAAATCATAGTGACATAAATAGATCAACAAAATTTATGTTAAAAACGCGAAAAGTGTTTTACAAAGGAGTTTATTTGTATGTTTATGTTAATGCAAGGATATAAGATATGTATGAATATTTGTAACTGTTGGCTTTACGAAGATTAAATCGAAAACAAGCATAATAATTTATACATAACTATATCTCGATCATTGAAGCAAAGAAAATAAATTAATAACTTGACGATGTGTAACTGATATTGTGTAGGAATTAGAAATCCACATGACCAGTGTTTGAGTAAATATTTTTGAACCAAAATATACAGATATTTATATTTAAGTATACTTTTTTAGAACCCTTTATAAATCCGACCTGACAAAGAAAGCACAACAAATTTAAAAACATTTTTGTTTATTTCTCAACATAATCTGCCTTTATCCGATACACTTCTCCCAGCCATATTCAATAGCTTCTATACCTTGTAAATAGTAAGAACTGTCTAGCTCATTGAAATAGAGTTAACCGCAGAATCCACCTCTTAATTGTTGGCAAATCTTTTACCATTTTTTGAAGTTTACAAATAGAAAATAATCTGACGACTAAAGTGCGTGCTGAAGCAATTCTAACATTAATTTTGGCCAAATACGGCCTTTTTTCCTTAATTTAATTTGATAAATAAGCATAATAAGTTAGCATAATACTCGCCGTTGATTGTTTGTCCATTTCGGAGATAATCAATTAAAATTATCCCACGCGCATTCCCAAAATTAGACGCCTGCAAATAGAACTCTTTGAAACATCGCCAAACACTCTACTGAAACATCTTCACTATGCGGTTTTTGTTATATTGTGAACAAACGCGGCACCCAGACTTCTCAATCCAAAATCTTCGGCCGATGTGCGTTATATCTGTGGTTTTCTGGAATAACCGCGTATGTCCATTTTTGTCAGTTTTGAGTTAACGCTCTTTAGATGTGCTTAATCTTTTTTTAATATTGACCATTTCTGAGTTTTTTCTTTAAATAACGACGTAACTTAAATGTTTATTAAATTAGTTTGCAGCACTAACGACGTATGTCAACCTACGTTTGATCTCTGACAAATTTTATCAGAAAACGACACATAGCGACATACGTTGTTATTAATGAAAAAAAATGCAAAATAATTATTTTTCAGTTTATAACCACTTATTTCTGTTATTTGTTGTCACTATTATTCTTGATATGTTGTTAAATTCTCACCCTAAGTCCCGTTAACTTTCTGTTGACGAAAAAAAAATCAATTTTTCAAGCAACAACAACTTATATCTAAATGTGTAGTTGCACTGGTACTTTTCTTTTTCAAAGAAAACGACATTTGTCGACATAAGTTGTTTTATCTGCACACACTTTAAGTGTAATTTACATATTGTTTTTTTCGTCCTTCTCTAGGATCTATTCCTCTTAAGATTTTTCACTTATAAAGTATTTATTGCCCATATCTACAGGACTGTTAAATAAAAAGTCCTAAAAACTTTATATCGAGCCTATAATTTCAAATACAACGTTTTTTGGCTCTCCTGAACATTTTGATTTTATGACATACGCGGTTATTCTAGAAAACCACAGATATAGCATTTTTCGAAAAGTCCTTCATTTCAGCTAGCTCATGCAACTTCAACCGACGCACTATGGGGTATTTGTACTGAAAAGCTGGCAATAAATAAACGGGTCTTCCGATCCGCGTATATATGTGTACTATTTAGTTTTCGTGGTCGTTGATTTCAAATCTGAAGTCAAAATTTCAAAAATCAAAATGGCGGACACAAAATGGCGGACCATTTTTATTTAACTAAGCGCATTTGCACTAAATTTTGTCTTAAGGGGTTTTCGGGGTCGCTGATCTCAAATCTGAAGTCAACATTTCAAAAATCAAAATGGCGGATACAAAATGGTGGACCTATTTTCTCTAAACCAAGCGCATTTTCACTAAACTTTTTGCCTTAAGGGGTTTTCGGGGTCACTGATTTCAAATCTGAAGTCGAAAATTTCGAAAATCAAAATGGCGGACTCATTTACACAAAACTGATTTCATATCTTAGGTCCAAATTTGTGACACTGTGAGTTTTTGGTGTTTCATATTCTAGCTTCCAGTTGCAACATGTTGTTCATGAACCAAAACTAATAAACTGACCATACAAAGAGTTTCATAAAAGTTTAACATGAAATTTTTGTTGAAACTTTTTATAAGAAGCATTTGGTTTTCCGATATCATTTCGTTTCATTCATTTAAATTTATTCATACGCATACGCAAGACAATTGGTATTTTGAAATAAAATGTTAAAATGTTATATCCCACTCACTGTTACCAATAGGTCAACTGTCAGAGGAAGCCGCTGAGGCGCGCAACAAACAATTTTGCTTATACAGACTAATTTTTGCCAGAATAACTTCAAGAGGATCGTGCAACCAGACGTGCTAAACATACTTTTGTTAACATCTGACCCATTAATATCGAACTCTAGGCCAAAGCCGCAAAAGAAAAGCAAACCATTTCACCCAGAACCAATAAAACTTTTTTTATCTGAAAAAGAGTATCGAGAAGAAAATGAAGAGGAAGAACATGATGTTAGTAATGATGATTATCGCGATGAGGGTGATGATTACTGTTGTTTCGATGAGGAAGATGATGAAAAAGACGATGAAGAAGTGCAGTTATAAATTTGCTTAGTAATTTTTAATAAAAAAAATATCCACGCTTCCACGAGCACAAATTTGTGTGTTTTTTCTCGAAATGAAAGGTCAGGAACACCAAAAAACTAGAAAATTCAAATCTGCGACCCCAAAATCTCCAATTCAGTTTAGAAAGCAGCTACCCCGAAAACCCGTAAAGACAAGATTTGAAGTGAATGCGTTTAATTTTGATTTTAAGAAAAATAGTCTGTCATTTTGTATCCGCTAATTGGATTTTTGAAATGTTGACTTCAGATTCGAGATCAGCGACCCCGAAAACTCCTTAAGACAAAGTTTAGTGGAAATGCGCTTAGTTTTGATAAAAATGGTCCGCCATTTTATGTCCGCCATTTTCATTTTTAAAATTTTGACTTCAGATTCGAAATCAACGACCTCCATAACCATTATATTACCAACTTTCCGACTAATACCGTAACACGTGCAATTTTTATTAGCTTTTTGCCTTGCAAAAACCCGTTTTTTTTTTCAAGTCTTCGAAAACCATGAAGTGCAAGTTTGTGCAACCTGTACCTGCGAAATTTAGTTACAATATATGTCAAACTACAAACTGTATCCATATCTTAATGGGGCCTAACGGGGCTCATAAACAAAACTTCCAATATACAGGCATAATTTTTTTAACTTCTCAATTTTTGGAAAGAAAACCGGAATTAAACTTAAGTAAGGGTACAAAATGAAGCGTTATATTGACCTAAACGTAACATATGTATCAGTTAACTAACATGCTAAATATAACTCTTATCTTTAAGCGTTTACTGCACTCTCAAAGAGCGTAAACATTGCCCTTTTTCGATTCATCAAAAAATTTCATATCAATTAATTGGAAAACCTGAACTTCAATGCTTTCCTGGCTATGCAAAATTTACTATATTGTTATTTTATCGTTATAACATGATTCAGTGGTAAATTAACTATGCGATTAAAATCATTTCATGGGTTAAAACGCAATTTAAAATTTCGATTGTTTGCCAGATTTTCAGTACAAATACCCCTTAGTCCGACGATCATCCAATACCATTTTGTGGATTTTCTTAATCGTTTCTGACGTGGCCACCTTAATTGGTCGACCACTAAAGTGTTCGTCTTGGCCTCGTTTAATATTTTATAATCGTAAACGAAGGAACAGACTCCCTCCCCTGAGTAGAATCTAGATCGGCTTAAATATTGGTTGGACTGAGACCTTCTAAATGAAAGTACTACAATAAAAGTCGCCAATTTTTTCCATATTTACAAATTTACTGAGACCATTTAGTTTGGATGGCTCCAGAAAATAAAAAAAATTACTAAACAACGCGGCGCCTTGAAACTTAAAAAATATGTTTTATAAGGTTGCCACTTTTCACCAAAGTAATTTTTTTCAAACTACTGCCGCCATCTATACGTCAGGTCGGGTTGTTCTGGGACCGCCCTCGTACCTACTACTTTGATACTTTTATTCCTATACCGATATCTGTACACTTTTGTCAATAATTTAATTTAGAATTCTTGTATAACTCTCATAATAATTTCTTTTTGCTTCTTTTGAAATATAGAATTAAAATTTTGAAATTACACAAACAAACCCAAAAAAAATATTAAAAAAAAAAACCATTAAAAATAATACAAA
This sequence comes from Cordilura impudica, assembly GCA_963682025.1. Taxonomy (NCBI): domain Eukaryota; kingdom Metazoa; phylum Arthropoda; class Insecta; order Diptera; family Scathophagidae; genus Cordilura; species Cordilura impudica. Next base: position 306,060,000 of record OY821518.1, read on the forward strand.
AATTAATCTACATACGCCCGCAAGTAAATCCCATATGTGTCATCCATTTCATATTACTCGTCTTTTGAAGATGTCTTCTAAATGTTTCATATAGTAAACTTACCTCCTACCAAATTCATACGTATGTATGTATGTACATACATACAGACACTTATAAACACATACTTATATACAATATAAAATGTAACTGCAATGTCACGTATTATGAAAGTAAAATGCTTTGGCAACCATAAGCTGATCACCTTTGGCAAAGAAATATACAAATTGTAATACTCTACCCATCACTACCCCTATGAGGTATTTATGTATGGTTGAAACAGGAAAAAAAACACCTTATACTTTTCTTAAACTTGTACCATCGTCTTGCTTATGTGCGTATGTGTGTATGTATGCGAAGCTTAAATACAGTTATATAAAAAATATTCGGTAAAAATATAAACCTGTGTGTTTAGGGATAGATTTACAATAACATTTTCTTCAAAATACTGCTTAAAGTTTAAGTTAAGTACAACAAGCTTTGTTCTCTTAACCCTTAACTGAATTTAATGCATATAAAGGGCAATAATGAACGTCAACTAAAGAGGCATTTTTAGAATTTATATCACATAATTTTATATATAATTAAAATTCTTACAATATAAAAGCAATATTTAAATATTGCAAAAGATTTGCATACCTAAATTTCTTATCTTTTATCCAAGATATTAAAATTTGTTCAATAGCGGCCATTTTCGATATTTTTCACTTGTTCCTAGAATTATTTTATAAGAGTGAGGTCGCAAAAAACTTAACATACATAAAATGTAATAATAAGAAAACTTTGAACCTAGGATTGCGTTTTTTTTTTTTTAATTTAGTTAAATTACAAAAAGAGATAATTTTTAATTATGAAGTTATTGACCTTTTCCGTTTAAAGTCTTCCACATTTTGGGACAACTTTTTTGTGTTCTTCAACTCCCTTCTCACAAGAGCCCAATGTCTAACCACTGGACAGTTTGGAACAGTTTGGAATCTCTGACAGGAATCCAAATCGGGCCAATAATATATGGATACATTTTTTTGGTCACGGAAGCAAGTAGTCTTCTTTGCAAACACTCCTTAATATACATTTCGTTGTAACCAATGACTTGCTTTTTTGCAGCAACTGCAAACAATATGCCATACCAGAAACTTTTTTGGAATTTTATCTGCTCTTGGGTCCTTAACTTATCTTCAGCATTACATTTAAAATAATTTCGAAAGTTCTTTATAATCTCCACAAAAGCATCTCGTATACTAGTCCACACCCGAATATTAATAGGCCATCACACCCCCTCACAACTACTCACCACCCAAAAGTGCTGGCACCTCGGATTTTTTGATGGATATATATATCTATTGTGTCCTAGAATACGAAAGAAATTTTTTTTAAATCTTTCAGCGTCCTATTTTGATATGCCTACGAAATACAAAAATCACAAAGTAATAAGAAAATTCTATTATTTTTTAAAATATTTTTATAATTTTTTTCATATGAATAATATTCTTCGGCAATGTCTTTATTTATTTTAGATTAAGAAAAATATAGATTTAAATAATAAAAACTATATTCTAAAGGAAATTAAGGTTAAAAATTTTTGTTTTTAATATGTAATATAAACATTACAAATGGTTGCTGTTATATTCAATAACTGCATTTAAAAGATTATTTTAGTAATCTGGATGCCCTTCAGGTACAGGAAATCTTGCCCAAATTTGATTAAAATCAAAATGAACTGACTCCATAGCCTGTTCACAGAAAAAAGATAGACCATTTTTCGTCTGTTCACAAAATTGCTTTACATGGTAAAAAAAAAACTCCATGAACCTCCGAAGTTACTGAAATGCCACAACTCAGATAATTTTATTTTTTAAATTCTCAATGCTACCCAGCAAAAATTTCGTAATAGCAGCTCATTGATTTTTGCATTACCAATAATGACCTACCACTGCCCACTGCATTACTTCTAAAGTGAAAATAAGGCGCTACTAATAATGTGTTATACAGCTACTTATATTTCATGCCAGCGCCTTGCACACTGCATTACTTTGAAAGTGAAAATAGTGAGTTCCTAGGCAAGTAGTTACCTCCAATGACATCCCCGTGTTAAAATAATGAGCTTATCAGGCAAACTTCAACCAGTTACATCTCATTCTAAAACCCATTATTTGGTAATGTTTGTTTTTCCTGGGTATTTTCAAACGATGACTTTAATTAGACCGAGAAGCAGTCTTCAACAACTTTCTTAAAGGCTTGCAGTACATCTACATATTTTAAGAATTCAATCGGACAACTACTTCTCAGAAAATCTAATTTTTTTAAAAGTTTAATAGAGCCATTACCATTAAAACCACTGCCTCCGTGGGTAACTTGTCTCGTAACATTACATAAGTGTAACCATTTTAAAGTACGAAGCTCAAATTCAATTTGCATATGTTTTACTACCGTATTCACCACTCCTAATAATAAGTGGAGTTCAGGAGGATGAATAATGTCTAGTATTTTGGTGTCACTACCAGCATTTGTGCAATTCTTGAAGTTTTTAGCATATTTTTTTACGGGTCCTGCTTTGCACCATGCATTATAGTAATCCAAGATATTTCCGACTGTACGGCTTTCACCTATATTTTGTAGATCTTCTTTATTTATAAAACACCATGTGCAAGGGTAGCAACTTGAGTGTGATATAATTCCTAATAAAATATTAGCTAACTTTAAATCAGTTGCTATAGTGCCGCTGGAGATATCTATTTGAAGTTCTTTCCATATCTTTTTCAACATTTTCATAACATTCCTGAGTAGATTTGGGTAAGGCTAGAATAAATAATTTTTTAACGCTTGAGTCTTTAAACTCATTTGCGCATACCCCATCACTAAATTTCTGACGCTAAGGGAATCTTTCTTTAATGGACGAATCTTCATAGATGACTGACTGTACAGATAAGCACACTTTTAAAAAATGTCCTCCTCCGTCGATGCCAAATTTTAAATGGACAACATTATTATTTCTGTATTCGTTTACAAAAGAAATACAATTATTAACATCTTTGCAGTACACAAAAATTTTTTTTTTAGTAACAGCCCGATTTGAAATAGTTATGATACAGTCAAAATCTTTTGCAGCAAAATAATTTCTCAAAGTTTTATTTTTTCTCTTAAGAGCAACACTAAGTCCGGCCCCGATTATGTTTCTATTATTTGTTGCTACTAGAAATGCACCAGCTAACACAAGTGTTTCGTTTTCAATTTACAAAAATTGTCAATTGTAATTTTAGATTTATTTTCCATAATGTTTGGCATGTTTACAAATAGTTTCATCTGCTCACCACCTTGGATCTGTGACAAACTGACAGCTCCTTTTATTATTTTGTCTTCGTAATTTTCAAATGGATTATTACCCACATTCTTTACAATTCCGGAAAAAAGTTATTCCTTTTGTTTCGGTGGTAAATTATTTTGTATATGCTGTTGCAAATTTAAGATATGAGCAGAAGGTACGCAAATGTGAGAGTGTCCTTTTTTTAAATTAGCAAAACATTTGGTACATTTTTTTACACTTATGTCATCAACTTTTTTTTTTCAATTTTTGTTTCAGAATTAGTAGATGATCCTGATAGTTCACATAGTAAACAATTACATTTCGTGTTTTCGTTAGACCTGGTTACAATAGCTTGAAATTGAAATTTTGAAAAATCTGGTAATTTTAGTTTTTGGATGTAGTCAACAATATTTTTAACACTTTTTATTTCTTTATAAATGCTTCTTTTTCACGACGTACACAGATACTTTGACAATCATTCATCATTTAAATAGAGTGAAAAATTACAACAAAGAATAGTTTCTAAATGTTTTTGTAAAGCTCCACTTATATGAAATATTAACTTTGACTTTTTAAAACTTACAAAGCAAATTCTTTCGGGATTTTCATGGTGCGATAACGCATGATTATGATAAATTTCCCGTTTAAACATTTTATTTTCGATAATATTTACAACTTATTTTATGAAATTTCAAATAATACTAAAAATTGAACAGAAAATCATAGCTAGCTGTTTATTATTGCAATTTTTATCTGTAATTTACTTTAGAAATTAGTATCTTTTTTTTTGTATTTCGTACGCACATAAAAATAGGAAGCTGAAAGATTTAAAAAAACATTTTCGTATTCTAGGACACAAGTCCGGGGTGCCAGCACTTTTGGGTGGTGAGTAGTTGTAAGGGGGTGTGCCATGTTATTTGCTTTCTTCCTGTAGCAGACCTTCCTTTAATATTTGCTCACGTCTTGATTTATAACAATTTATATTTTGGGTTCCTCATAATGTGGCCCAAGTATGTTGTCTTTCGTTTCTTTATAGTGGCTAAGAGCTCTCTATCGTGTTGTGGTGTTTTTTCTCAATACATTGCCTATAATTTAATGTGCAGTATAATATTAAACACCATGAATTTGTTTAAGCGCCCTTTACATATGTGTTTTTATGCATTTAATTCCGAACTTTATAACTTCCTGACTCAGCTTGTCTATATCATTGTTCCGATTTGGGAATCTTAAATACTTTGTGTAATCTCAATTTATTTTTATTTACTTTATCGGTTATAAATAACTTTTTCTTTAAGTAAAACCTTATTAACCAACAACAACCAATGATATAAAAAAATTGATATACAACAGACCAATATTAATATCAAAAAGTTTTCCTATTTTATTTGTTTTCAATTTCAACGAACGAGTATTTCTAAGGTTGAAAAGAACTTACTTGAACAAAAATTGGTTAAAAGGAATTTAAATTCCTTTTTTGTTTCTGAATATAAGTATGCTTAAAAAACTCATACATTCACATGCACAGAAATAAAATTACGTTTTATAAAAAAGGAAAATAAAACAAAGAATTATGCCCTGGAAGTAAGTAACAAGAAAAAACGTGTTTAAGGAAATAAAAAAATAAATGTAGAAACATAAATTCACCAAATGCAATTACGCTAGTGACTGGTAATGCTTATTGCTGTTACTCTTACTCTGAACATGTACTACCCTTAAGTGAGTATCGTATATTGGTAGTCCTTGCGGAGCCTTGGAGGCGAATAAGCGTGTAAGGTAAGCATGCGGCAATATTTGCTATGGTGATGATGATCATGATGATGATGACAATAAAGGAATGCAAACATTCTATAAAATGTTCTCATTATCAGTTTTATTTTTATTTATTTTTTTTTTGTTTACATGTCTCTTTAAGTTTCACCGCATTAAAACTAGAGTTACAATTCTGTATGAAAATATATTTTAAGATTGTAGTTGTTCGACCTTTCAAATGTTGATAAATAAAAATTCTCGAGCTCGAGGTCCGGAATATATTTTATGTTTAAATAAAAACTATTAACACTGTTAACATCTCGTCCTCTATTATTGCACTAATGCAATAATACAGGACGAGATTTCAAAAGTGTTAATAGTTTTTATTTAAACACTAAATATATTCCCCGATGATGACATTCGAAGAATGTCGAAATTGGAAAATAAATTAATATATTTTTATAATTAAAACGGACCTCGAGCACGAGAATTTTTATTTATCATGAAAATAAATATTTAAAATAAAAGTTGAATGCGAATATAGGCCGTCAACGAATTCTTTTTATCTGATTCTATTTCTGAAAATTATTTTTGCTTACTTCATTGGTACTCGAGTTAGTTAGTATTCTTGTTTAAGGCAACGAACCCAGTTGTTGTGGGGTCTACCTTGTCTGCGATGTTCGTTCGGGTTCAAATGTAGTGGTGTTTTTGCAATTAATGTGTAGAGCTTTGTGGAGTCGTTTTAATTTTGGAGGAACTTTAAGGGCAAAATAAAAAATATCGTACACATAAACAAAAAATCTTCAAAAATAATATTGTATACATCCAATCGAATTCGTAAATATATATATGTATAATTGGTTAGAATAGAATATAAAAAAAAAAAACATATTTTTTAATGCGCTTTTTTTCCAGCCTGTGTATGTCTTAGTCTATCCAGTTCCACGCTTCAAAAAATAAAATTTGTTTTATTGTATAGATATTTATTTTAATTGGGCCAATACCCGCAATTTAATGAAAGATGTTACCTTCGAAGAAGAGAAACTGACAGAAATGATAAAACCAGAAATATAATGGATACAGTGGGTGGGAATACATTGGAAACTTTTACAAAATCCTAAATTTGCCAATTTTGTTATTCAATAATTTCGCTTTATAATATTTTCATAATTCTTTTTTGAAGATATGAATAATGTTGGATTATTTATTTCATATACACGTTATAGCATAACATTGTTGTTTTGCGGTGAACATCATAACTCATTACCGCATCATGTAAAATAAAAAAAATCGAAATGCGTGACATGTTTCCCGAGGTAATTTCGGGAATTTGTTGTTAAAAAATGGGGAAGAGAGTGGAAAATAAGAAAACTCTTTGTGGTTACCTGATGATTTATGTGTAAATATAGTGTGTAAATTTTCAAAAGAATCGGTCAAGTAAATTTTGAGTTATGATGTTCACGGACTTCGAACATTTATTTGCGAGAAAATCGATTTAAAGTTTTTTAAAAACTGATTTATATACGATATACCGTATGAGGCCGGTCGCTGGAAATGCTGTATGTTAAGTTTTGCTCCGATTTACTTCAAATTTTGATACAACACTCTCGACATGTTGTACATTCAAAAAGAGAAATGCAAAAAAAAAAAGGTTTTAAAACCTTACCCCTCATTTTTTTTTAACGAGATCACATTTTTGTTACAAAAACTATAATTTAAAGAAAAAAAAGATAAACCAAAAAATATCAATTTTTTTTATTTATGCTAACGCAGTGGAAAATTTGAAACTTCTGTATGAACGAAAATGTATAAAATCTTAACCGTTAGTTTCTGACGTATTCTTTCAACTGTTTTTGAAATACAATTAATTGAATTTATCAATATTTTAATCTTATAATTAATTATTTAAAATAATGGCAAGAATAAAGTTTTGTGAAGTGTTAAAAACCAGAATAATACATGATTTTACTACTGGTCTTAATATGTGAGAAATAATCTATGAATAAATACATAATTTCGAAAATTATCAAGAAATATCGTGAAAGAGTTACGATGACGACACAACATTTTTGAGCCAGACCTCATAAAAAGAGTCAAAGACTTGATAATTTAATAGCAAGAGATTTATCGTCCTGAGAAGAAACTACTGTTACCAGAGAAAAATCGTCTTGCTGGCATAAATTTTGCTAAAGAACACATGAACTGGTCAATACAGAATTGGAATACTGTTCTCTTTTCAGCTGTGTTCACGTTTAATTTAAGAGGCCATTATGGAAGAATATTTATAAGACAACCAAATGGAAAAGGGTAGACCCAAAATATACAAATAAAACTGTTATGGTATGCGGTTGCTTTTCGGAGGAAAATAAGCTTCTGATTTGAAAGTTCCAAAGATCAAGATGACAATGATCAAAAGTTGTAACCGAATGGCTAGTGTTTTGGAATGGCTAGCCCAAACACCAGATCTCAATCTCATAGGGAAAAATACGGACCCTAAATTACAAAAGCCAGACAGATCTCATAAAGGCAGTTAATTCAGAGTGGCAATAATTTCAATGGATATCATCAAAAATTGAACTGACTATGCCTCAGCGTTGTAGAGCAGTACTAAAAAATAATGGCTGTCCAACAAAATATTGAAACTAAAAATAGAGGGTAAGTTTTCGGCTATTGTATAGTAGTTTCCATTGTCAACCGCATAAAAATGAATACTTTTAAGTTTTGTTATTTTTGCTGTTAATATTTTTTTCTTTTTTAAAATAGATAAAACATACAAATTTTCAACTTCAAGTCGCCAAACATATGTTTCCATTGTATTGTCACTCATTGTATAAATTGTATAAATAACATTTTTTATTTAACAAAACTAAAAAAAAAATGTTTTTATAACTCAATATACAAAAATCATAAAATTTGTAAGGCGTCCCCCTTAAGAAGGGTCTGGAGGGGATAGATCCCTAAAGAAAAAAATTTTCTCTCGAAAAAATAGGAATCGGTCATATATATTACCCTTTCCGACTCTCCCTACTGATTCAGTTAAGGGGTTTAGCCTCCATGTAGCAAAACAACCTGATATAGTATTATTAAATTTCTAAAAAGATTTATTCCATTGACTTCAGCGTTTGATTATGGAAAAGTTGGCATCGCTGCGAATAACTAAAATGAATATAAACCCTGTTTCTCGTGTTCAAAGCATGACACGATCAGTAACGCGGGTCTGCCTCAATTGTAGTACACAAACTTTCGAACTATATGGTTATAATTTAATAGACCAAATGAGAATTGTAAGAACTACTATTAGGTTAGGTAAAAGTAGTATATTGTTTAGGGAGACAAAAAGTATAGTTGTACATTTATAACGACACATTACGAGTTAACTTAACATAGAAAAGGTAAATTTATTAACTTAAACAAAAATACTTTTAACGTTGCATATTTAGATGAATTTTTTAGAACTTTATTAAATCACAAAATATATGTTATGTGTTTTAAGTTTTTGAAAATTGTGCGAAAATTTTTGCGATTTTAATTTCTATTTTGCTTAAACAAATTTATGTGTTTTTTAAATCTGCAAATTTTTAAATGTCTCGAGCAGGGATGAATATATATAAGTATATAAGTATGTGCATATGTTTAAGAACGTTACCAAGTTCACAACAAATTTAATAGATTCCACATTTAGCAATGTGACTAACAAATCATGTACGGCTCTTGGTGGTACGATACATACGTTTAATGTTATAAGAATTGTTTTTTTTTTTACCCTCCACTCCAGTGTGCAGAGGGTATATATAAGTTTGTCATTCCGTTTGTAATAGTTAGAAAAAAAAATTTGGACCCCATAAAATATATATATTTGTGATCCATATAATAACCGGAGTTGATATAGCGATGTCCGTCTGTGGAAATCACGATGACGGCATCAATCGGGCAGCTAGGGTGCTCCTTGACATAAAAAATGATTCACTAACATCCTGAAAAGTTTGCTATTTAAAATCGTCCAAATCGGTCGATTAGGGCCCGAGATTTGAATGAAGAACTAAAAAAAGTCTTGAAAAATATAATTTTCTATATTGTTCTTGTCATGATCACGTCCTCAATAGGATAGATAAGGTGATCATTTTTAGTGAGAATGATTCAGCAAATTAATGGGAAGATTTCTATTTCAAAAATCATTAAAATCGGTGGAACAGGTCCAGGGAAATCTCTGAAAAATTAAAAAAAAAAATTAAAAATATGATATTTCTATATTGTTCTTGTTGTTATTCTAAATGCTGTGTTGTTGTCATTTGTTGTCACTTGTTGTTTTTGTAGTCGTTGTGGTAATAATACAATAAAAACTAACCATTTGTACATTTTTTTTTATCAACTCTGGTAGAAAAATTTAAAAGTTTCCATTGTTTTGGCATCGCTAAAAAAATTTACTAGATCATTTCTGTCATTGCCACGAGCATGCCAGCAAAGTTTCAGATCGATTGGGTCACGGGAAAGGGGTTACAATCTATCCAAAATTTTTTCGACAAGCAGACACTACGAGTTAATATAAAGGGAGCAAAAATTCACCAGCATCTAAAGCAAATAATGCTAAAATACCCAGTTGTTAATAAAAAAAAAACAATGTAAATTTAGCAAAAAAAATTTTTATGTATTAATTTATTTAAAGAGAAAAACACAAAAATAACGTTTGATGTTGTATTTTTTGTGTGTAATATTTACATATACATACATACATACAAATATTAAATAATACAAATAATTTACATATATTCTATATATGTATATCCATAATAACTGCATGTTAGAAATAAATCGGTATATTATTTTATTTACATAAAATTCTGCAATATTTTGTTGTGGGAAAAATACATTTCTTTTGCATTAACAGAGCGTCACTTCATTTTGCTCAGCGTGACTATGCCACAGTAGATGGCGCCACAATTTTTGTTCTAATTTGCTTTGCAATTTATTTCTATTTTAACATGAATGTCAATATTTTCAAATAGATATCGTACAGAACAATGTTAAGAGTATACACGGGCTGGTCTTTTATTTCATACGTTTTTTCATTATTCTTTTACAAATATGAACATAAGTTTGGCATATTAACTTTTTGTTGTCTTTACAAAATAGTGTTACCGAGTTCATCAATGAGTTTTTTGCTTTCAAAACAGTTCTACATAGTTATCTTATTGCGATTACATCTAATTTTTAAAAATTGTTTATAATTACTAAAGCATTATGAATAATAATAAATACAAAATTGCACTTTTTAAATTTTCCATTCAAATATTAGAAAATATCAATTCTAAAAACTGGAATTAAAATTTCCAATTATAAATTATAAAATATTAATTGGATTTCAGAAAATCATATCAAAACGTCGGAAATAATAATTTTAAATTTAGAAGACATCAATTGCATCAAATTCCAAAAAAAAAACACCAAATATGTCTACATTTAAAAAATGTTTACATTAAAAAAAAATATTGGCATTCAGGAGAAATTAATAGCTTTTCAGTAACATCTTTTAACGATAGTCCAATCGTTAAAAAAAAAAAGAAAAGCAAAATTATTAGTAAAATTTTTAAACGATATTCGCTATTGTTAAAGTCAGCTGTTGTTGTTATCTAAACGACAACCATTTTTGTGTTGTTTATTCAATCGATAAAAACCTAAATTTTTAGGTTGAAATGTCGTCATACATAAATAAATAAAAATCATAAAGTAGTGAAAATATTTTGCTTTTATTAAAAAATCTTTTTTATATAAATAAAAAAATTAAATAGCATATTCAACTCATTATTTCATTTTCAAATAAATAAACAGAAATATTAGTAAAAAAAATAAAAATATTAAACATAAACATAAAATCAACCTGTCAAACACGAAGTAATTTGTTTTTTCTATTCTTTGTGTTTTCGCTTATTTTGACAGAGATGCCACTCGTTTACAATTTAAATAAATAGAAAAATAGATTTGTCGACTATCGTTAAGGTGGAGTTAGTGAATCACTTAATCGTTAGTGCAAACAACAATATCTGTCGATATATTTTGCGATTGTCGGATCGTTGAAATTTACAGAATCGGACTACAGAAAATATTAATTTAAATTCAATAAATTTTATAAAACCTCAAAAGATATTTAAGAATTGCGAACATAAAAATTGTTACATAAATAAACGCAATTTGATGAGAATGTTATTTATATAGAAATTTTCACAATTTTTTTTGGATGAATATTTGAAGTTTTTCAGAAAATAAAGATAACTAATTATTTTATTTAAAATGTTTGGGACATTTGGTTTTTTTGCGTTTGGCATCCCTAATTTGATTATTTATTATTATAAATTTATTCTCTATGTTTGCAAAATATGGCATCCGACCTACATGGCTGCAATGAAAAAATATTTCGCCAGTTAAAAGAAACTATACAGCCATCTCCAATTAGCACGATTTAATGCATATAGCCACCCTACACAACCGCTACCTTTGCAATGGATGTAAGGGCGAGCTATTTAATTAGCAAAAACTAAATTAAACGAGAAGTTATGTCATATAACCGGAAACGCATGCCTATTTTTCCAATATTTGGTTTACATTTATTATCAATACTCAAACCGAGGTGGAGGGTATCAAAGATTCGGCACAGACGAATTTAACACTCTTACTTGTTTTTCGTTACTTTTGAATTCACAATTTACCTTACACACTTATGTATGAGCATACATACATAAATTCAGTTGTTGAAAAGGTCCATATTTCGTACCATATGTTTGCATGCATAATGTATAACTATCTATTGATATCTTTAAGATGTGTACGCAGCGAAAAACTGCATTCAAATACTTTAAATTTATATATTTTTGTCTGGTTATAGTTAATATTTTCTTTCGAAGCGTGCATGAAATGTTTGAAAATCTACAAAACTCATTCAGCTATTTTCGACTCCATATAAAAAAATATCACATATATTTTTTGAAATGTTTTTGCTGTTAGATGCTATTTTATTTATGTTCAACTAATATTGTTACGAAACGTCAAAGCTCATTTCTTGTGTTTAAACATTGCTTCCTTTTCAAAGGACTCGGTGTTGCTGGTAGCTTATTTGTTGTATTCGGGCGAAATTCATTAAATATGAATCAGTATATTTGTTTTCTCACTGTTTGGGCATTCATTCAGTACAGCATTAACAACAAAAACTACAATAGCACAACATCATGTTTTCAGAAATACTTAAATATTTAAAATCCTTATTCATCTATATTCCCCATTAATGCTTTCATGCTATTTGTTTACAATTTTCAAACGAGTACGATGCTCTAAACTTTACTATTGCTCACAGACCTTATCAACTTCCATGGTAACCCTGTGTACGTTTGGGGTCATTTCGATTGTAGATAATGACTATTTTTTCCCGCAAAAACGTGCAAAGTACTCATGTGGGAAAAATAGTTTTACTTTATGTATTTGTATTTAAAATTCGATTTAATGTCAATACGTCTGATTGTAGGTAAAATGAATTACGAAAAAATATATAGGAATAAAATAATATTTTACTTTTCTAAGCTTTCAAGGATGGTAGACAACGTGAACTACTTGTAGTATTAGCAAAAGTGTGAAAGGAATTTTAAAATAAATTATACAAAAATGTCTTATCCGTTTAAGGTTGTCAGTTCGTTTACGTGACCAAATTAAGTTTTTTTTTTTACAATAATATTAATTTAAAAAAATATATTTAAATGTATATTTCGTTTAGTCAAATTTCTATTTATTTATTAAAACAATTGACAAAACTGCAAAATAAAGAAAAGATCTAAAAATGGACCGATTGGGCTTACAGAGAAACTATTATAAATTTCAGAACAATCATGACTTTTGCTTTTTCATACAAAATATGATATAAGTATTATCTTAGTACTCGTATTTGAAGCATGTCAAATATAACTGATAAGACTACACAATAGTCATAATAACAAGGATGAAAAATTTATAAGTTTTTATTGTTCTAGGGGTGTGTCAAGTTCGATCTTACTTCCCTCAAACTAAACAAACATCGAATAGAATAGATTTGTTTTATCTCACAGAACTCGAATAAACAATTCAATTTAGTAGATCTTCGACGTTGAGAAAATAAGTAGAACCTAAATAAATAAAAGACGTTTTAATGATAATTTTAATCTTTTCAAAATCAGGCTTCTCCAACTAAATCTACTCTAAGTATTCTACAGAGATAAGAACAAGTGATTGATTGACTGACTGCACACAATTCATATGTTATTCTTTCATTTACTGACTAATCACTTTTCTCGTATTTCGAAAATAAAAAAAATTTATTTAATCTCCAAGAGACATAAAATTGAGATGGGAACGATTTGGTTATCAGTGAATTTTCAAATTTAAGTCAATCTTAAAACAACTCAACACGGAATTTAGAGAAATCAGTTGCTAAACGTTGAGGCTCGTGAGTGGTTGTATGATAGAATTTTTAAATAATTAATGGTAAGAAAATAATTGTCAAAAGATTAAAAAATAATAAAAATGATAAGGATAACAAAGTAATATGGAAATGTAAATTTCATATTTTTAATGCAATCAAATGGAAATTTATTAGAATAAAATTTAGAAAACTCAAAAAGCAACGAATTACAAAATTCAACATATCGTTTTCCAAGAAAAGTTAAGTGTTTATTTGTGTGAGTGCGAATAAGGATATTGATACATTCATATTAAAATATTCTTGCATCCGTCCATACATATGTATGTTTGTGTGTGTGCGTAAAATTGTTTGTAGAAAGTTGTGTGCATTTAAAAGACCAAATGCTATATGCTGTAAAAGATCAAAAGGCATTAAAATTGATTCAGTGCATAAAAAAAATGGTTTTACCCAAATGAATGTTGGTAGTAATGCCAAGAGAGAGAGAAAAAAGCACATGGCAATATATGAAACAACAACAGTAAAAAACCAACGAATATAAAATTTCAATTAAACCCATAATAATAAAATCAAAAAAAAAAAAGAAGAAGAGAATAAAAGTATTATGGACAGACTAAGTACTCTACATACAAACTAACATATGTATGTATGTATGTATATATATATAAGTATTTACATTGATATTGTTCGTATGTTTGTATTAAAACCAATGTGTGAGTGCGTTAGCAGTATTTGAATGTTTGAGTGTGAGAATATATTTGAATAATAAAGTGTTTTGATAGAATTTCGAATAAAATAAAAATAAATGTGATTTTGGCATTTTTGTTGTTTTATAAAAGTGATTTCAAGCACATAATTGAAGTACAAATAAGAATAATAAATTATAACTAAAAGAAAATGATTGTATCCACATTTACAGATATACAAACATATAAAAATTACGAAAAACATTTCTAATGGAATTTACAGTTAACACTTTATAACTGGAACATAGTCACGCTACTCAAACTGTATTAAAAAAAAGAAAAACATGCAGCGTTCAGTGCTTTTTGGCGCAAATGCCATATTTCTGATACTCCTGATGCTTGCTAATATGGATCTAACAGTATCGGCCAGACAAAGTAAGTATACAATTAGTCTAACACTATTAAAAAGAAACTACTTACTTTATAAATAAATCAACGAAGAAATTAGGCTTTTATTTCGGCCGTACCCTCTTTGAATTGGGCTTGTGAAGCTAAGAAATATTTAAATTATTGAACCTCTAGCTCAGTTCCTGAAATATGCCGTCGCGAAAAGTGAAATATTTATTGAAAAAAAAAAAAAAACTTGTTTAACCTATAATTTTAATCATGGTCTTAATTACATTACAATGAAATGTCCCTAAATTTTATCTGCGAAAGGTCATTATCACACGATCAAAATTTAGTTGTTGTTTTCTCTACACTTGTATAGCGCGTGGTAAAGAAGAAGAAAGTATATATTTATAAAAATCATAACTATTCTGTATTCTTAATCAGATCGGTTTCTGGCGTCCAGTGATTATATTAAGCATTGTAATAATTATTATTTTATAATTGATTAGAACGTTTCTGAGACGGCCGTAAGAATTGAACTTGCGTCTATCTCACATACACTCGTACATGCACTTTTTGGTCATGCGCTTTAACACACTCATCTAATAAGGCTGACGGCAGAGTGCATGCTACAAGCTATCCTATGATACGGCACTACAATGCTCACAAACCACTGCTTGTGTGTTGTTATGTAACAGCTCAAAAGATGTCGTAGTGAGAACAAAGCGGGAAGCGCGTGTAAGCTACAATCAGGTTGTGAAATGGTTTGTAGCATAGTATAGCTTTGCATTTCTCCTTGTTTCATTCTTTGGCGCTGTTTTCTTTTTTTATTGCGTCTATTTTAATATTATATTTTTTTTATTAATTAAATTAAATGTTATTAATTACTTAATTGTTTACCTTAATATCATTATTTATTTCTCGCTAGGGTGTATGGAGTTTTTTATTTAATTTGTCCATCGATTTTCAAGCTTGTACCAGATTTTCTTGAATAACTAAAAGCATTCTGAGGACATTTCCTCAGTTCATTATATAAGTTGTGAAATTCTCCCTCACGATTTCTATTTATTTCATGAATTCCTTTTCTTACAAAAAATAGATTAAAAGTATTACTTGACATGAAAAACTCTTCGTCCCAATCCATCTTAAATAAAATAAAAATTATTAACCTTTAACTATGGAGGTGAAATTTTGGGACATAGTCAGTGACGTAGTAGTAGATTTTACCCCTTTTTAATTTTAATAAAAAAATATTAATACAAAAAACATTTTTTCAAAATTATTTGTTTTTTAAAAAGAAGCTACTACATTTTTAGATTAAAAAATAATGGAATAATGAAAAATGGTAATTTTTTTTTATTAATTTCAACAAAATAGGCACTTTATTTCAAAAAACAGTACGAGAGAGTAAAATTTACCACCACCTCCCCGTTAAAGGCTAAAAACACAACAACTCGCTCGCACAATGTAGCTCTCACTCTGACATCTTGTAGCATTGCTATAGCATGAACTATTATAGCTTCTAGCATAGCATAACAGCTTGCATTAGGCTGACGGCACAGTCCATGGGCAGTGTTGTTAATAATCTTAACGAACATACCAATCGTTTTTTTTTTTTTAATTTTTAGATTATTTTTGCATTTATACTTCTAATTTCCATTGTTCTCAGTTTCGTAAGTGTTGCCAAGTGAAGTATGGTTTGTAAATTCTACACCTTGCACATTTTACATATTTGGTTTGATTTGATTTTATATTTTTGTATTTGGTTAGCCATTTCATTTTGCAACTTATGAAAGTCAAATAATAAAAAATTAAATTGGAATAGATCTTCAAAAACTATTTTTCACAATCGAATAAACGAATAAATTTATTTTTGCTTAATTTAAAAATAGTTTTCCTTTTTGTGATAAATTTTACACTTTCTTAGAATAAATATATATATTAGGGTGGGTCAAATTGTAGGGGGCCGAAAAAATCTCTCGCGATTCTGGTACTATGGGCCATAACAAGTATACCTGTCCAAGGAACCAAGAAACCCCTAAAATCATTTTCAAGCCTGCCAAAATTTCGATGAAGATATTTTTATGATATTTTCCATAATACTCATTCATAAGCAAAAAAATATTGAAAATGTGTATACCGGGTTTGGGTCGGGAAATCCATTTTTCACGTTAATTTTTATTTTTATCAGCCGCCAAGGGGCGTTTTCGTGCGTTTTTGTGGATTTTTTTCACGTTTTTGGGGAAAATTAACGAAATTATTGCACAAATCGACGATTCTTTGACTTTCCCATATTTAAAAAATAAAATAGCCCAAAATATTCAGCGCTGAAAATTATGTGAGTTACCCATATACGACCTATATCGATTTCATTCACTTTAAGTCAACAAATTCGTTTTTTATATTTGTTCATTCAAAGAGTAAATAAAAAAAAACGAATTTTTTTAATTAAATTAAAGTTTTTAATTTTTATTGATTTTTTCATTTTTGGGGCTCTGATATATTCGAAGAACTATAAAAGCCAGAGGTTAAATTTTTTATAATATTTCTTAATTGAGTAAGGCATAACATATATTCCAATTTTTAATAAATTCTGATGATGTGCAGCCGACCCATATATATACATAAGTTCCCATATATAAAATTCTGATGGTTTACGTTTTTGAGTTAATTTTCTTTTTCAATGATATGAGTAGCTTTATAAATATCAAAACAATTTTTGATTTAATCTTTAAACTAAACAAAACTGTCTTTTAAATACGAGTACATTTGATATTCACGGCTCTTATTTAAAATATCCAGTTAGGATTTTATTAGTTGTGTTTTTTCATATTCTGTAATAATGTAAAATAACTGTGAAGCTTCTAGAAAAGAATTTTGAATTTGAAGGAATTTATGCTAAATCAATTGTTTGCAATAAATTCGTTTAACCGTATTAGCCTGAGGACAAAAAAAAAAAAAATCCCCATGTATTATGTGCATATTCTGCAAGAAAATTTGTATTTAAATTGACTTATGTGTGACTGAAAGTCAATAATAATAATTATAAAATATTTATCTAATACAGAATTAGATTATCACAAAGAGTTTTCGAGACATCGTAGAAAAGTAGAAGAAAAAACAAAATGTTTCTGATCGACTTATTTTCTCAGCTTTCCTTTTATAACTTTCAGTATTCCTTTTATAACTTTTTTATAGATCCCTTAAAGGATCCCAAAATATGTGGTCGTCCCCAGTGTGAAGTGGAAAATGGAAAATTTAAATACAACGACAATATATTCAAATACGATTATACCATACAATTACGCACAGAATTCTCAGGAACTGGCGAAAACACGTCAGATATTTATCTCAAAGCCAAAATTGATCTATTTTTTCCCAAACCCTGTGAGGGTTATATACGTATTAATGATGTGAAACTATGGGATAAACTTGAAGATGTTACGCCACAAGCATCAGCAGATTCCACCAGTTCTAGCGACAATGATGTCTACGACTATTATACTGAACTGGAGAAGTTGTCTGATTTGAATTCAAACGAGGACCCATTAATATCTGCCGATACTGATGAACATTCAAAGAGTAAAGATCTTGAATTGGATTTAAAGAAGAATCTATTGCGTTTTGCATTTCACGATGGTCTCATTGGTGAAATTTGTCCCAGTTCGAGTGAGCCCACCTGGGTTTTGAATTTCAAAAAGGGCATTTTATCGGCTTTGCAAAATACCATGATGCGCTTCGATGTGGACTTCAATACTACTGAAACCGATGTATTGGGTACATGTGATATCCAATACACATTACAATCCATCGACAATGTATTCGTTACCATTCGCAAAGATAGAGATATGAAAAGTTGTCGTAATCGTTATTCCACTCATTCAATATTGCAAACTACACCATACACTTTTCGTGAAGACAAAACTATTTGGCCGATCTTGGATTCACAAAGCTATTGTAATGTAAGTAACTTTAACTTGTGATCAATCTTTCACAAACTGAAATAGTTTGAAATCACGAATTTTTTATTACTTTTTTTTTTCATAGTTTACGATTGATAATAGCATTTATCGTGATATTAGTTGCTATGAACGCCATCAGCTGATTCCGTTTTCGAATGCCAGCACTGGTGCTGTTACTACCACTAATTACAAATTGGAATTCAAAGGAGAAGAATCGTTCAGTGTTGGTGAATTCTTGGCAGAAAGTAAAGTTAAAATGTTGTTATCTAAGTAGAAACATGAAAAAAACAAGCTTATTATTTTATTTTTTATAGATAATGAATATGTTGAGAAGAGATCCAGTTTATTGTTTGATCATACTCCTGCTGTTAAGCCTACCCATGGTGAGATTAAAGCTTCAAGGGATCTATTGAAAGAAATGTGTACCGTAGGTTATCCGAAAATTCAACGAGAGTTCATCGATGTCTTCACACAATTTTTACAAACCACCAAGTATCTAGATTATAAAGCTTTAACTCAGCTGTTGGCACGTTCAGCTAGTATCTGTGATAACGGAAAGTAAGCTTAAATTTGACTTGTTTTTTATGATTTCAAAGTCGTTGTAATCAATCGATAATCATTCAATTAGGAATCACGTTTTGGAGTCATTGCCTTACATTGGGAGTACGGCCTCTTTTCAGTTGATGCGTGATCAAATAATTGCGAATGACATACCGAAAATGTTGGCTCATAACTGGATGACTTCTTTGTCATTTATCCAAAGACCCGATGAGGAAACCTTGGAAACCTTTTATACCATTTTGGAATTCTCGCGGAAAAAAATCGATCCTGAGTACACTCTTGGAGCTTCAGCAGTTATTCACAGTTTCTGTAGGCACAATGAAAACTGTGGTGAACATTTGAAAGTTCAACGTATTGTTAATCTCTTGGAGACCGAATTCTTAAGCCTATTTAATATGTACCGTGGCGAAAGACGTACACGTGAACGCATGATTATTATTTTAAAAGGTTTGGGCAATATTGGTGTTCTATCGGAACCATTTGCTGCCCAATTAGAAGAAATAATAACCCAAAATTTAACTTCAATGGAAATAAGATTACAGGCCATTATGGCATTCAGACGTGTCGACTGTATGAAATATCGTGAATTCTTTTTGGATACTTACGCCAACTATACGTTAAATTCGGAAATACGAATTTTTAGCTATTTACAAGTCATGCGTTGCCCTGATTATCTATCTATACATCGTATAAAAACAATATTGGATCATGAAGAAATAAATCAAGTAGGTTCATTTGTTTGGTCCCACCTTAAGAATCTAGCCAAATCATCGTCTCCTATTCGCATTGAAGCTCAAGGTTTGTTGCTCAATGATGACTTGTCCGATAGATTTAAGTTGGATATTCGTAAATTTTCCCGCAACTATGAACATTCTTTGTTCTTTGATGAATACAATTTTGGTAAGTAAAAAAAAAAAAAACTAATCTAAAATTATATTGTAATTATGCACACAGAAAATAAATTCGGTATGCATCTATTTCCAACCGAATTGCCTTGAAGTTAGTAACAGAATTTCAATTGTTTTCACAATTGAAAAACATTATGTCGACACAATCGAAAACACAGTTATTAAACTTTAGAGGAATTTAGTTTGCGAAAGTTTTTTTTCTGTATGTACAATTTCAGTTTTAAAAATATTTGAATTTTATTATTATTAACAGGCACAACTACTGATCTCAATCTTTTATTTGGCACTGACTCATATTTGCCACGACTGGCCACTATGAATTTTACCAGTGAACTGTTTGGTCAATCTGTAAACTTCCTGGAGATTTCTGCTAGAGCAGAAGGTTTTGAAGAACTAGTCTCAACCATATTTGGTCCAAAAGGTCCTCTTAATCGTGAATTTTTCCGTAAAAAACTATCATTTCTGAATAGATGGTTGGGAAATGAAAGCTCAGAAGATGATGGTATGTGCAATTTAAAAAAAAAAACTTTCAGTCATTACATACAGCTGGCTTCGAAATTTCAGACACTTTGGACAATTTGTTAAATTTGGATTCACTACGTTTAAAACGAGATGCCCAAGAAACCGAAAGTGAAGACGCAGATTATGAATTTGAGGAAGACCTGTCAAGGTCGAAACGTTCGACATCCTCAGAAAACGAGGGACGCAAAGAGAAGGTTCACAAACAAGTAAATGATATGGGTTACAAACTTGACTACAATTACAATAATCCACGTGCCCAAGTTGGGCTTCGCATTTTTGGCAACGATTTGCACCATTACTCCATAGAAGGTATGCTAGAGTTTATGACATTTTCTAAGGAATTCGATCCATTCCATCAGATTGCCAAAATTTTGTCGGGTCAGGAAGTGACCTACACTAAGTCTCGAGTTTTACTGGATGCCTCCTATGATGTTCCATTGGCTATTGGCTTACCCCTATCTATTAACACTTTTGGAGCATCTTCAATTGATTTCCGAGTATCTGGAAATTTAGATCGCATAGAACCCGTTACTGATTGGCATTTTGATTTGGAGGGTAAATTTAAAACTTCTGTCTCTGTAGATGTCCTCACATCGATGAAAGCAGACATGTTCTATGCTATTTCTGGTATCAAGGTCAAGAGTAATCTCTACTCTAATTCGGAAATCGAAGCGAAGCTTAAAGTGAGGGGTAAAAGTCTTGTATCATTTTCTTTCGATTTGCCACAAGACACGAATGAAATCTTTAGTGCCCGCTCCGAACTCTTAGTCCTTAAAGAAGACAAAGAAGTTCCTCAAACTGGTATTGAAAATCGTCGTTCTAACAGCAGTTGCACCTGGCCCGTTTTGGATAAAGCAATCGGCTTACAACTTTGTTCATATTTTAGCGTACCTGATTTAGCAAACTCTTCAGATAATATATATCCTAGTTTATTACTAAGCGGTCCAACAAATTTCAGTGTAATTTTGAAAAAATCCGATCTCACAGCTAAAAAATATTTATTTGAGTATAACTGGGATCAAATCGAAAACAATTCCAGTTGGTCATTAATATTCCACACACCAGGATCATCTGTGCAACGCCTGCTGGTAACAAACGTCACTACAGTTCTTGATGCGTATAATGCCTCTGTTTTATTCGAAAATGGCGATCAAAAGGTATCGGCTGGCTGCAATTATAATGGTAATCCCGATGAACGCAGACTAGCTGTTTTCTTTGACACAAATGGCAATCGAAGTTTAGATCTAAATATGGAACTAAAACGTTGGCAAGATCGTATTGCTTGGATATATAGGCCAAAGATGCTCTTGGCTGTAAATGGAGCTAATATAACAGGTCTAATTGGTACTATACGAATGAACGAGAAGAATGGCATCATACAAAACGATTTTGAGCTTTCGTTTGAAACTAAAAAATTACAGGCACTTTTAAAAGGAAACTTTGTCCAAAGCGAAATTACAACTTCAACAAATTTGACTGTGAACTATAGATTCCAAGCAAACAAGATTGAAACAATAAATTTTGATAGTAAATTGATTAATACTGGTGACAAATCTAAAACTGAATATCGCGGCAATGTAAAACTTAAGACATCTGCTTATCCAAAATTAAATTTTGCTTCAAATGTCACATGGCTAAGTCTTCAGGGGCACACAGAGGGTCTCCTATCCTATAACAATGATCCAAATAGTATCAATCCTGCACATACAAGCTCTATACGTTTGATATTCGCTAGAGCTTATTCCGAAGACTTTCTCATGGAAGGATCTCGTACAAGAGCAAGCTTCGAGGTTAAAGTACCACGATCGAAAGTAGACTTTAAAATTTCGCTAAGGTGAATTAGCAGAATTCCTTAACCTTCATTAAATAACTTTTTATGATTTTTCTAGACATGAGGAACGTAGCAAAAATGGCACTGAACACAATGTTTTACTAGGTTTGCGTTATGCTCCGGAAAAAGAAGCTACTGGCCTTTTTTCAATACATTTGCCCAGACGAAATTTATTTGCTATAGATGCCTATGTGAACGTAACTGTACCGGAATTTAGTTCGTGCACTGTTCGATTAAAACTAACTGAAGTTAATACCAAAAATTATATGGTAATTAAACTTTAATTATTTAAACACAAAACCTATTAACACTACTGCTCTTATAGGTCAATATAAATGGCTCTTGGTTTACAGGTCACTCCGTATCGTTAAAGGGTAACTACAAAGATAAAAGTTCCCGAGTACAAAGTTTGCATCATCTAAAACTAATTGTGGAGAGTCCTTCTTTTGACATAACATCGCTCAATGTTGTATACCGACGTAATCAAATGGTACTATTTGCGGATGTACAAACTCGATATGGTGTAGATCCTTATGGTCTAACCATTCAGTATAACGATAATGAAGCTTACAAAAATACCAACGCAGAGGTGCGTTTAAAAGTTAAAGATAAAAATTACTGGCTGAATGCAAAACTTTTATCCGAGCAACCGAAATTGTTGCAGGTGGAAATCCATATAGATAAATTACGTGACATACATGTCAAACTTGGAATGCTAGCGATAGAACAACGCAAAGAACTTTCGCTTGAACTGAAGTGGGACGCTAATCGTGACCCATCACAACGATTAGGTCTTTTAGCAGAGTTCAATAATCCTGGGAACAAACGTTACGATGGCAACGTAATGGTTACCTATCCAGACCGAACAATAAGTTGTGGTTTCGATGCATACACTGGAGGTCCTCAGTATTATGGTACAGCCCGAGCCAGCTGGAGTGTAAATGAGATGGTTATTTTTACCTACAATGCAGGCTTAATGCCTGGTAGGCAACTTCATAATTGGATACAAGCAGAATTTACTACTCCCTTCCAGGGCTGGCGTAAAAACAGTATAAAAGCAGGAGTCTATAATGCTGGAAATCTTATACTGGCTAACACCTCTCTTATATGGGCTGACGACCAAATTCTGGAAATTGGATACAAGAACGACTATGAAATCGATGAACCCATTATAAGTTTTGATATTTACTTTGGCATTAACAGTACCGTAAGAGATATTCCAATAATAAATGTCAAAGTCAAGCACTGGCAAGATGGAAATAAATTTGATAGCATTTTCAATTTGCGTTACAGTGGTGCCAACGATACTCTCAATGTGTATAGCATAAAATCATTGTGGGAGTTGGCAAGGACGGAAGTTTCGCAAAATATCACTGGCACAATGTTCATGGTAACTCCATTCGAGGGTTACCGCAAAGGTGGTTTAGCAGCCAGATTCACGCTTAATGATCAACGAGAAATACAAGGAGCAGCTTCTCTCGACTTCGAAATCCGAGAATTCACGCTTGCTATAGATGGCTATGTGCGGAAATTCTCTGATAATATGTTGACCATTAATATAACTACTCCTTTGGAGAAGTTCCGTACGATAAACGGTCGTTTTGGTTTGAACGATAAAAGACATCATGCCGTCGCAGAAGTTCGTGCTCCCACAGCGGCCTTGGGAGCAGAGGTGCTATTTGATATAATTTCTCTCATGAGTTTTGACATAAAACTTAGCGTTGCCACACCAATAGAAAATTTCCAGCGAGCTGCTTTGTTTGCCAAAATTAAAACAGAGACAGTCGACTTGAGAGGCATGTGGAATAATGCTACAATTGGTTTTACAGGTGTCTGGCGTATGGAAAACGTTACTGATTTTGAGTATTCTTATAATGTATTTACACCCCTGCAAGGGTTCGAAGAAAATGGCTTCATTGTTAAGTTCATAAAAGAAAACGAATTTGTATTGTATTTACATGGAAAACTGTCCAAATATAAGTTGGGTGTGAAAATCGACGGCCATCCCAAATCCAAGCTATTAACACAATTAGGTAGTGATAAGATTGAATTAGAGCTTCTCTATGATGAAGATTTTCAACCACCTAGAATGGGTTCCGAAGACTATGACAACGATGAAATCGATTACGACGAATTTTTGTCCTACTTTGTGGAATTTAAAGTTGATTCGTTAGTTTGGCCTACAATTGACGGCTTTGTTGATGTTCAGGAAATCATGGACTACTACATAGTAGTTGGAAATCTTCAATTACCACAAGGTCGCATCGACCTAAAAGACCGTTTGTACTATCCGGACTATATTAATGTGTTAAATGTTCTGACAGTTAATACACCATTTCCATTGGCTAGGGAAGTTAAATCTATAGTAGAATATCACATAGATTTGCAATACAACTTCCTATACGATAAAATGCAATTCATTATTAGTAATGACATGGGTGACCAACCGAAAACCATTGGATTCGAAGTGAACTACACTAAGATTGAAGATTCGGTCAAACCTAAAGAGCATAATTTGAAAATCAATATAAAAACACCATTTGAAGTTTTGCCGGATTTGAATATTTGGGGGGTATTGGAAATGGAAATGGGAAATATTTATAGAGGAAACATTTCTTCCCGCACAGATCATACCTTCCTATCGGTAGCAGCTACCTCTGAGGTATGTCCATATTCTGTGAAGAAGTGATGGTGATCATTTTAATTAAAAAAAATTTTAAATTATTTCAGGTTGAAGAGAATTTCCTTGAGACATCCTTGGGAATTTTACTTAATACCAACGTAATTCCTCATTATGGTTGTAGAGCTTACTTCAAAAAAGATTTTTCTCAAATAGATAACTCTGTCGACGTACAGTTTGTTGTTACGGATAATGATGTGGTAAACGAACTGCACATAGAAACTGCCTGGCATAAAGATTCCATGCATTTGGTGAATGTTAATGGCAGAGTAAGTACAACAATGCTGCCTTTACAATTAGTTGAGACTTCTCTTCAAGTCACCGAGGGCTCCAATCCCCAACTTAGTTTTGATTTGGGATTTGTAAGCCAGACTGGACATCGCATTGCATATGGTAGTCGTGCTAGTAAGAAAAACGATATCTTTAATGTAGAAGTGTGGACACCAATTGAAAACTTCCGGAACATATCGATGCACGGTTCCTTGATTCAATCTACGAATAATCCAAGTGAATATCGAGTAAGCGGAAATCTTTATCGGAACATGGTTACGTATGGTCTTAAGGGTATTATAAAAATGGCTAACAATTATCCTACGGACACTCGTTTACGAGTACAACCAACTACCGGAGGCCCTGATGGAGTAATTGAACTCAGTATTACTGAATCTGAAGGCAATCAAAAAGGCTATAACTTCCAATTTAGTGCTATAGAAGATGGAAAGATGTGTCAGATATCTGGTGGATATTCACAAAGCGATGAATCCGGTATGGATTTTTCTGTGTTAGTGCAATCTACGCTTCCCGAAATAAAACGTATAAATTTCAATGGAAAATTAAGACCCCGAGAAAAAGGCCACGTTATTGGAGATATTTCCTTGGAAACACCTTGGAATGAGTTGGGTATTGATTCTGTAAAGCTACACTCTGACGTTGCTATTCGTACAGATAGTGGAAACATTGGTGGTGAATATCATATAGGTAACAATATTGGACGTGCCAATTGTGTATGGTCGTGGGTGTTGGCTGAAAATATGCAACTTATCCTAGAGAGCTATATGGAACGTCCAGATGCCAATCCTAGAATCGTGCATGCCAGTGCGAAATATTTAAATCCCGAAAGCAATTTCCTGCGTCTTGTTACTGGTGCCAAGCTGGATGTCGATTCCAAATGGAAGCTGGCAGTGAATGGAACATTAAACTACCGTTCTTCTGATGACCTGCAGGGAAATTTTATTACTGTGTTGCCTACACCTATTGGTGATGTTCATAAGTTTGGTATACGTTATAGGGGTAATTTGGTTAGCAAACAAGGTGTACAACCCGATGTTTTCTTTGAGGGCAAGTATCGCTCTCAAGACGCTAAAAAGAAGTATTTAGGTCGAATGTCTTTCAGAAATACAACTGATCTTCAAGGTTTAGCACATATTGAATGGGGGGTTGATAAAGACATTTCTACAGTTGAAGGAGATTTCCAAATGCTAAGGAAAAAGAAGGCTAGACGTGAGTTTTACGCCAAGTTAATAACGCCCAAATATAAAGATGAAGATACCTTCTTCATGAAGGGTAACTATGATAAGCGACGCGATGAATACCACAATTTGGCGTGAGTATAAAGTTTAATTCGAATATTAACAAGTTCCGGTTAAAATCTGATATCATTTCTTTTGCAGATGCTCTGTCGACTACCCTGCTTCCAGACCCATTGCGGATATGGATGTATCCTTCAAATCAATTTCAAATTTGTACGGATTTGTGAACAGCACCACACCTTTTCTGAATGTTACCTGGTTTAAAGCAGACTTTAACTTTACAACTGAAGGGTGAGTAACAGACAAATAGTATTAAAAAAAAATTAAATGAAAGTTATCATTTCTAGCCCTGAGACATATCGTTACTGCCAAGCTTCCTGGCCCACAGACACAGCATTCTTGAAACTACACAGTACTTACAACAGCAAAGATCTTATTCATAATCTATCCGGAACCATCAAAATGGAAGCTCCCCTTACTACCCGCCACAAAGCCGATATCGAGTATGGGTTGAATGAACAACCCGATTTGGATAATGGTTACTTAAAAGTAAACTACAATGAAAATCAGATACTAAATGGTGTTTATAAAAGTGTCGAGGAGCACATGCCACAACACCTCATAACCACAGATATAACCATCGAAAATGAAATGAAACCTTTAGGAATACATTATGTTAATAAAAAAGATACCCTTAGTCCAGTAGAGGATTTGGATATTAAGCACATTGAAGTATTTGAATTAAGAAATGTAGAAAACTTTAATCTTACCGGTGAACTTTACACAACTACGAAACCTAATGGGCAAGAATTTAAAATAGTTGCCATACATCCAAATCGTACAGTTGTCTTAACCACTAACTACGAAGAAGAATCAGAGAGAAACGTAAAGCACCGCAGTAAGCTACAATTATCCCAGACAATTTGGATTGGTTATAATCTGGAATTAAGTAATTTCACTGTTGTAAGTATCTCTTATCAGTATCTTGGAATAAATAAACTTAACTTTTTCCATTTCAGGTTGGCAATGACTCACGTAAATTCGTTATTGATCTGTCATATCCTAAGCGTACATTATCTACCGAGGGTTGGTATTACATAACGGAGAAGAAACTTTTCTCAGACATAGCATTTAAATGGACCAACCCAGAATCTTTTAACGATGAGTTGAAAGTGGTGCAAACAGCTTTGTTATGGCAAGAAGAACCTTTAGCTAAAGATGACAAGGATCGACAGTCGATACTGCTTACCGTTGGTCATCCATATTTAGAAAAAGATGTAACTTTTAAAGCAAATTATTACCGCGGAAAAGTTGAACTAATTAAGACCGATGTAATAATTGATTATTCGGACAATAAGAATCATGCAATTGTTTTCGGAGCAGTATTAAAAGACCTGTATCAGGAATTGGGTCATACTAACTATACATTTGAGTTCTTTGCTCGACACGTTGCTTCTGAATTAGATGTTCATGTCAATGGCACAATTGCTGCTAAATCCTCCTACTATAAGACGGAATCTTATGCCAACTACAGACGTTCATATTTTCCAGAAAAACATGGCAAGTTTTTGGTCTTAATTGATTTAAATCGTAAAGAAATCGAATATATAGTAAGTACATAAAAAATTCCATTA
Source organism: Cordilura impudica (assembly GCA_963682025.1). Classification (NCBI taxonomy): domain Eukaryota; kingdom Metazoa; phylum Arthropoda; class Insecta; order Diptera; family Scathophagidae; genus Cordilura; species Cordilura impudica. The sequence continues at coordinate 306,088,224 of OY821518.1, forward strand.
TAAAATTCCATTTATATTATACATACTTACACATTTCATAGCGCAACTCACCATATCGATCCGTTAGAGTTTGGGCTATACCCACAATTAATCACCCAGTGTATGGAATTAACGCAACAGTTTGGGATACACCGGATACTTATAGCAATGGTTACGTTTTTGTAGATAGTTTAAATAAATTTGCTAGAGCTGAGGTAAATCTAACAGAAGATGCTAGCCAAAATTTGCAGTTGATTGGTTCCATACCTGATGTTCGCAGTGGTTATTTAGATATTTGGCGAAACTATGAAGAAATACGTATTATTGATGTTAGTTCTTATTTGAAAATGAATCATTCTCGTTTGATTACTGGACGCTTCCACTGGAGACCAAACATAAAGCAAGATGTGAAAGAAAAGTTTAATGCTATTGGATCATCAGTTTACACTTCATTTTCAGATGGTATTGATTTTTGGATCAAGTCATTATATACCGAAACAATGGAAGCCGTTGGCATCATTTGGGACACTACCAAGTCATACAATAAACAATTCTTCGATGACATAGGAGAACTCAAAGTTTTGGAAGAAGATTTGGGTGACCTACGGTTGTTTGTTGGTCAATCTTATGAAGCCAATGATTTTTATATCAAAACTGTAGTGAACTTCACTTTGGCAATCGTTGATGAATTAGCTATAAGAGATCACATTGAATCACTACCCAAAATATTTTCAGAACTTTGGCAGGCAATGGGCGATTCGGGCAAAGCTATGCGTAACAGTATTGTTTGGTTGATTGAAACCATCAAAAAAACTTACAACAATGTCCTTGAAGCTATTAGCCGTTTCTTCCATGGTGATTCTTTGCAATATCTATCTTCGCTATTAGAGAAGGGTGTACACAGGTATGATCGATTTGTTAAGGATTTACATATATCCTTCATTAAATATGTTGAGAATTTGTGGAATAAGTTTTGGAACATGATGTCCAATTATTGGAAGGGTGTTCTAAAACGCTTGGAGCCTCATATATTTAAGTTCATAAGCTATATCGAAACGGCTGCCTGGGACTTGAGCAAAGAATTATTCGATTTTATATACAAGAGAACAAACGAATTGGCTGAATCCCCCTATTTCAACAAGGTATCCAGTTTAACTCAGGACGTAGATCGTTTATACAAGGACATTAAGTCACACGATGCTATAACTAATATAAAAAATTATTCAATAATTGCTTGGAATTTCATCAAAGAAAAATACTTCAAGCTGGTACCTTTTGGAGCCGAATTAAATGAAGTTCTAACAGAAATTTGGGAAGAAATTAAGCAGCTGCAAAAAATACAACAAATTGATGTAGTAATTCAGAAATATAATGAAATTGTGGCCAAAATTGAATGGGTTGCTGAAGAATTGCAGTTCGAAACCCGCTTGCATGAGTTTTATGCTTTAATTGCGAATAAATTACGCAATTATGCCACTAATGCTCTGGAAACGGCCGATATGTATCGAGAGGCCAAAACTAAGTTCATATTCGATCCTGAGATAGGTATATTGGATTTAGAACAAAAGCTGCCCATGTCTTGGCATGCCTTTAATGAAACTCCCAGATTTGAAGAAATACCTGAATACAAACTGTTGGCCAAAGCTCAAAATTTACTAACAACAACAAATTCTTCCATGATAAGATATCTTTACAATTTAAGACAACATTTAGATCCTAAAACTTGGTTGCCACCATATTATTGTAAGTTGAATTCTTAATAGTAAATATTTAAGTATTCATTCCTGGTTTCTTTCTAGCACGCGCATTACTAATTGACTCACGTCATTATATGACATTCGATAATCGTTTCATTGGTTTGAATTTGCGTTTCGAGGAAATGTCCGGTAGCCAACGCAACAGACAATGTTCTTATCTATTGACCCATGATTTCTCCCAACGTAATTTCACTTTAATGCTAGAACCATCGGTAAGTTAAGTGATAATTGTCGACAAAAGCTATGCTAATCGGAATTTAATTTCTGTATTTCAGACCAGTGTTAGTAACAGTGATGTCGTGGCTACAAGAAAATTATATTTCATCGCTGATGGAGAACTAATCGAAATCGATTTAGGTACTGATGTAAGTCTTTTAAGAAATATATTCGCACAATAGATTCGATGTGTGTGTGTTTTTTTTTTAGCAAATTACGATTAATGGAAATCAAAAATCATTGCTACCACTTAAACTGAACGATGTTACCATTGCTCGTGATCTTGATATATTATCTATTATCTCGGATAATGAATTCAGCTTGAATTGTAATGTTCAATTTGATTTATGTTGGTTTGAAGTTAGTGGTTGGTATTTCGGTAAAACCGCTGGACTTTTGGGAACAATGAACAATGAAGCTTTTGATGAATTCACTACATCAAAGAATTATATTACATCGAATCCCGCCGAATTCACCGATTCATGGAGTGTCCAGGGTTGCAAACAGAAAATAAAACCTTTATCAGTGACAAATGCGGTATCGGAAGACGTGAGAAAAGTTTGTGATTACTATTTTAAATCGGGCATGTTATCAGCATGTGCCGATACTGTAGATCCTAAACCATTCTATGACATTTGTTTGGATTTGGGTAGCAACTCTAATCCAGTGCGTCCTGGCCATCCTGCAAACAAGGGTGCCTGTACAGCAGCCTTGGCTTATATTGAAGCCTGTACAACTTCCAAAATTCCTATGAGAGTTCCCGATAATTGTGTATAGTAAGTACAAAATGCAAGGCGAAATAATAATAATAATGAAAACTATCAAATTGTAATTATTTCAGCTGCCAACTTACAAATGGCTCCTTTATACCCGAGGGCACATTTGTGGAAGTGAGTGGCAAAGACGTACTTCACAGTAGTGATATTGTCTTTATTGTAGAAGCTAAACCTTGTAATACCAATTTTGCGGAAAATAAAAATATCATGTCTATTGTGGCTTCTTTGGAAGAGCAACTTCTGGCTCACAAAATATCCAACAACCGGTATAAGTTTTGTTTGTAATAAGATTTTTTCACATATAACCGTACTTATTTTCTAGCTATGCTGTGGTTACTTTTGGTGGCAGCGCTCCTTTCGACAAACCTCGCAGTATCTATTATGAAAATTCGGTGTTCACGAATGACTTTAATAATTTAGCCAAATATTTTGCTCACGTTGACACAAATAATGGCACTAACAACGATATACTCCAAGCCATATCAACAGCATCACATCTGAATTTCCGTCCCGGTGTTTCAAAAACATTTATTCTTTTGTCCTGCAGCGATTGTGCTGCTCGTAATATGAGATTTGATTACAGCTCCATTTTACAATATATGCTAGAAGAAGGTGTTAACCTTCACATATTGGCTGATACAGAGTTCGAATTTGAAAAGACTCGTAAGCTGAGGCATTTCTTTGGTATGGACCGGGAGTTAGTATATTCCAAACGTTTTCCAGAGGGTGATGCCGAAACACGGGGTCAACTGCATATACCCAAAAATAATTTGGGCATATGCACATCTTTGGCTTTTGAAACAAATGGTTCGGTATTTAGTGCTCGCAAATTAATGCCAGAACGAAAATATCCCATCAAAAGATTGGCCACAATATTCGCCATACGAGTAGCTAAGAGTGCTGCCCCTGCAGTCAATCAAACCTGTGAATGTTCAGCTCACAATACGGGAGTATCATATATGGCATGTTCTCCCACTACAGATCCCGTGCAAAATGTCGATTTAGATGATTACGTAAGCAGTCTAATAATTATTTTATTTACAAAACAAAATTGACATTAATGATCCAACATTTTTTTTTACAGGATTTTGAGTTTGATGGTTGGAACTGGGATGATAATGAAATGGATTCTTAGGACTTAACAAAGAACTGTGTCAAGCAGTCAATAATGCCAATTAGTTAATAAGTTTTAGTTTATTGTTTATGTACGAATGCGTTTTAAATTTTATACTTTCTGTTATACTCCAGTCTTATGATGCATGAGAAAATATAACGGTTTGAAATGGTTGATATATTATTTCTTTTTTTTAAGTTTTCGTGTGAATATAAGCATAGACACGAACAATAGCTTTTACATTAAGCTCACAGAAACCCTACTGAGTTCGTTAACATTAGAGCTTTTGTTAAAAATTTTTACACTACTTAGCTTTAACCACACTGGACGGAAATATTAATTTATTTACTGTGTGTATCTAAAGGGGTTGTAAAAAAAAACACAAAAAGCAACAAACACATGTTAACACTCGATTTTAATCGATTGTAAACGTTTCCTCTTGATAATTTATGTACTTATGTAGACATTGAGCCTGGTATCATGGACATATGTTTATATTACTAAAGGAGCTGTAATAAATTAAATTATTGAAACCATGATTTGAGTTTCATACAAATTTTTTTTTTTTTTTTTTTGAAATATTCGTTTAGAATGAATCCAAAATCTAGCTCTTGTGCAAAACAACTGAAATGAAGAAAAAGAAATTTTTCAAAGCAAAGTCATGCGTGAAATTTTTATCATATATTTTATCTCACTGCACCGGCTACAATTTCAATTTCAATAAATAAATAAAATAAATCCCATTATAATAAATATATATACAGATATGACAACTTCTATTGTGTACGGATACCTAGCAAATTTACAGCTACAGTAAAAATTAACTTTATTGTGTCTTCAACGCAAATGCAACAAGTAATTCTTTATTGGTCACTTATCATCTTAAATCAATCAAAAAATGCATTAAATATATTTCAATGCATCTGAGGGTGACGATTTATTACAAGAATAAAAATATAAAAATATGCCGACCTACCATTCAACAATATTCAATTAAGATTAGGATTATGGTAAAATAAAACATTGGATATTTAAAACATTATTAATACTTAATTAATAATTGTTCAATGATTTGTTAACATAAATTGTCGTTCATTTATCAAAACATAACATATACGTATATATATAAATCTTTTTTAACACATATGAAAGTCTTTGAACTAAATGTTCATATGGATATTTTAATATGATAAAAATAACTTTGGCATCCCATTCCCTATACCAATACACACCACCACCAGCAAAAAGAAAAATTTAAGCCCTCAATAATATGATTGTTAACAAATAAACCCTTTTAAGTTTAATGAAGAGTAAACTATTGGGAAATTGTGTCTTTTTTTAGAAAATTAAAATATGGCGAAGGAAGAACTTGACACTGAAACCAAATGATGCTAAGGACCGTTTTTAAAACAGATCCACGAGAATAACAAGACTCTTTTATCACATTGTTTCTTTTTTATATATGGGGCGTTTCATGTCAAGTGACCCAACTTTTGAAACCGATGTCTTCCGCTCGGGATGAAATTTGCACCAAGTTTAGACACAATTTTTGAACAAGATCGGTCAAGAGTTCTTTGAGTTAGATATTTGGCCAAACAGGTGTATTTTCTCATTCATGTAACTTTTTAGTTATTGTTCTTAGCAAAATTTGTCCTAAATAGTTTAGATAGCTATTTCCTCAATCTTTCGGAAAAAAAATTTAAAAAAAAAATTAAAAAAAATTTTTTTTTTTTTTTGACTTTTTTGTAAATTCAAAAATTTTTTTGCTTTTTTTTCAACAACGCCCTTTTTTTGCTCAAAAGAAAGCTTAGATTTTTTTCCTTTAAGAGCTTTTTGATCGCTTAGTGGGATGCGAGTGGGATATCTATCAAAAAAAAAAAAAATGTTTTGTAACTCAAGACAACGTTTTTTTCAATTTTTAGCATATGCACTATTTTGAATTTTTTTCCTATTTTTTGTGTGTGTTTCTAAAACCTTACAAATAAAACTTATACTGAGAAACTAGACAAAACCTTTCCGACGGCATGTAACATAGCTAACTGTAATACCCGCAATATGTTTATCTGAAGAGAAAAATCACTTTATTTTTATGGAAATGTTGAAAAATTATTATTTTTATTTATTTGTAATAATAATTAAATTAATATATCATAATAATAATAAAAATAAAAAAATAAATAATTTAATAAAATTTAATCGTAATCATATTAGATCCCTTTACAACATAAGCTGATGTAGCTGATGAAGTATTTAAGTTTTGTGAATTTTTAAACACCCGGCTTATTTATCAACTTTATGTGCTGCATTTTTTTTTGCCAATCCTTACTTGGCGTTGGTATACACAGAAAAAATATTTGCCAACCAAATTGGTCTTAAGTGGAACAACTGTATTTTCGATTGTATCAACAGAAATTTTATATCATCTGCAAATTTTCTATTATCATAAAATATCTACTGTTAAGGCAATAGAATTGTAATCATCGTGAACCCGAAAATCGGTTATTAGCATATCGCTAATCGGTTGGTAATAAATTCGGTAGCCACAATGAATCCGTTTTCTGTGTGTAGGTTCAGCTGTTATTTTCCCTGCAAGTTTCTTTTTTGGTTTCGCATTGAGTGGAGGCAGAAAACTTGGATCTTCCATCGATAAGCGGTATAAAAGCATGGTATTGAGCGGTGCCATCGATTGTTACTGCAGCATCGAATCTGCTCTTCAGTGCTTTCAATGTTTCCTCATGATCCTCTTTACTATTAAAAACTGTTTAGTTTCTTTACAATAATTCTTTGCCCAATGGAATAAAGGAGGATATACTTCGCTGCATTTCTTTTGAGGTTTGCTCTAATATCATCACATGCTCCTTTGCCATGAGCAGTAGGATGAAAATGCCACTCAGCTGGCATTCCAAAATCTTTATATGAGCTATAAGATTTGAGAAACTACTTTTGTTTTTAAAAATTTGACGACCTACGTCCGAAACGTAGTATACCTTCTCTACTGTAAATTTAGATTTTAGATATTTTGGTATTATCTTCTGGTACTCATAAACCGCAACGGTATCATGTTTTAAATCGTCGGATATGATTGCAATACTTTTGTGTTTCAGTTTTTCATCTTTCATGTAGTAAATAACTACTGTGAATATAGTTGATTGGTCGTTATTGAAGTGGAATGCTTGTATGGCATCCTGAAAAACATATTTATAGTTTTCTGCGAAATCATATGAAATAACGAATTCACCAGACTTCAAATGTATCTTCAAATTCTTGAAGAATGACCATTGCTCTTTGACTAAAAACTTTTAGTAAAAAGTCATGGGTTCTCAAGTTTAGCAATCCTGTACACATTTCTTCCACAAAATCATCCATATTTAAAATTATTGTTTTCTGTCAGTCTGAATCCGCGATTCAAATTTGACTTCTTCTATATATTCGAAATCAAAAGAGTTGATTAAATTCTCTTTGATGAATGTAGTTTCCGGGCAATTTGAACATTCACCTAAGTGGCAAGAAGTTGTTGCATTAGGACACATAGTCAATTTAAGGCAATCGCGGTAATCGTGTAAATCTTCAGGCGAATCATTAATCAACAGCTGAACCTAGTAACGCCAAGAAAAGATTGGCAAAAAAAGAAGCAAATGAAGGCGATAAATAAACTGGGTGAAAGACTGGGTATTTAAAAATGCACAAAACTTAAATATTTCACAAGCTACAATAAATTAATTAAATAACCTAACCCATAAAAACAAAGTTTTTATTAAAACTCTTTCTTAACTTATACATAGGAGTTTTTAATCTCTCCGTGACTTTGCGTATTAATTAATCTTTGGTCATAACATGTCTATGGACAAAGTTTCAGATCGATCGGATGAGGGGAAGTGAGGTTTTAATCTCTCCGTGAATGTGTGTGACTATGCGTGACTGTCTGTGACTATCTTAGAATTAATCTTTACCACAACAAGTCTATGGACAAAGTTTCAGATCGATTGGATGAAGGGAAGTGAGGTTTTAATCTCTCCGTGACTGTGCGTGACTATGTCGAAGTTAATCCTACTTTACAGCAAGTATATCGACCAAGTTTCAGATTGATTGGATGTAGGGAAATCGTTTTTAAATTTCTCCGTGACTGTGCGTGACTATCCGTGACTGTTCGTGACTACCCCAAAATTAATCTGTAGTCACAACAAGACTATGGGCCAAGTTTCAGATCGATTGGATAAGGGGGAATGGGGTTGCCCCACGACAGACAGACACACAGAGAGTATGAGTTAAAAAAAGCGTTTAAAAAATAGTTATGTTATAAATGGATCTAATGCAGTGGTGTTCAAAAATAAAAATGTAATTGTGTTGGTGAGAAAATGAGAATTGCACTGTAAGAAATGTTCAATGTCGATCTTGGTTTCTAATTTGATCAACGGTTCCTTTAATTTTTCAATAAAAATTTGTTTTTTTTAATCAAACAGCTTTTCTTTTTCATTTAAATTATTTTTTTTTTTAATTTTCTATAACAAATTACCAAATTTATACTCATAAAAAATGTTTCGTATATTACTATTAATTTTTTTTTTCAGTGCATCCGCTACACGTCTTCATTCGTCGCTGTTTCAGTGACGACTAAAAGCATGAGCGTAAGAATACATGTGAGTTGAGCAGAGACAATTGTCCTATGAAATGAACAGCACTGATCTAATGTGATTAAGATTAAATTATATTTATTTTTATTATTAATATTATTATATATTAATTTAATTATTATTACAAATAAATAAACAATATAATTTTTCAACATTTCTATAGAAAAAAAAGTGATTTTTCTTCCTGAGGTTAACAATTTGATAGATATATCAATATATCACTCGCATCCCACTAAGCGACCAAAATGCTCTTAAAGGAAAAAACCTAAGCTTTCTTTTGAGTTAAAAAGGGCGTTTTTTGAAAAAAACATCAAAAAAATTTTTGATTTTGGAAAAAAGAAAGTAAAAAAAAAATAAACAAGCACTATCAATAGCGCTGTAAACAGACGGGCATGTCTTAATTTCTACATAATAAATTGTAAATGTAAAAATTAAACATGACGACAAACTATTAGGAGAAAAGGACGCATAACTAGTAAGTTAAGTGAATAATTAATTGTAATAATTCATTGTATTTATTTATAAACATATTGTGATTATAGATTAAATCAAAAAACATCCCCTGAAGAAGAGGCCAAAAAAGCCTCGAAACGTCGGGAGAAAATTGTAAACCTTAAGCTAGATTTACACGATTGAAGGTATTTTGAAGTCTTATCAAAATTTTTAAAATTTATTTTGATGTTCTATTTTCACGTTTTAAAAATTTGATCAAAATATTCTTTCAATATATTTCAAAATCTTTTGATAAAAATTTGATCAAAATTTGTTGAAGCTAATTTACACTATTGGTAAACTTTTTATATTGAAAATATTGACTTTGATCAGCTGTTTTGCTTCTTTTGTGAAATAATTTATTATTATAAAAAATAATTTATTATTATTAAAAAAAAAAAACAATTAATAAGTATGCACGACGACACAATCATCATAGCATCAACATTTTTAATATTGGAGGATAATAATGCAAAAAAAAAAGAAGAAAACAAAAGGAACATTGGGTTCGACCTTTTCTTTTGGAAGGTAATGGTATGTATGTCTCTTTTAGGGAGCGATTGAAAAGGAATGATCCCGACGTATACAAAAACTTTGTGCGAATGTCACCAGACGATTTTGATTATTTGCTTAATCTCGTCACCCCATCAATAGAAAGGGCCAATACTAATATGCGGGAATCTATATGCCCCGGAGAACGCCTGGCAATTACTTTGAGATTTTTAGCGACTGGGGACAGTTACGCAAGTCTGATGTTCTGGTTTAAAAGATCAAGATCATCGATATGCAATATTGTGCCTGAAGTCTGCGCTGCATTATATAAAGTATTAAAAGATGAATTTTTAAAGGTAAAACATAATTTATTAAATAAAAAAACATATCAAAAATAATATCTATTAGGAATGGGAGAGTATTTCCCAAAGTATAAATAAAACGTGGAATTTTCCCAATTCAATCGGGGCATTAGATGGAAAACACATCGATATTATAGCACCAGCACACTGTGGAAGCGCATATTTCAATTATAAAAATAAAAACAGCATTGTTTTGATGGAGCTTGTGGACGCAAACTACAATTTTTTTACATCGATGTTGGTGCAAAGGGTAGAGTCCGATGGCGGAGTATTCAGTAGATGTTTGCTATCGAATGGATTATATAATAACACGTTGAATTTGCCGCAACCGAAAGCACTGCCCTGTAGACAAAAACCTATTCATATGTGATTGTTGCAGATGATGCGTTTCCCTTAAATTCCAATATTATGAAACCATATAGTTTTCGGAATCAAAACACGAAGGAAAGAATTTTCAATTACAGGTTGTCCAGATTTAGGCGTGTTTCAGAAAACGTGTTTGGATTAATATCAGCCCGATTTCGCGTCGTCAGAAAAATAATGGTACTTTCCCCACCAAATGTTGTCAAAGTTGTTCTCGCAGTATGTGCATTACACAATTTTTTGAACAAACGCAAGTGTGGTACCTATGCACAAACAAGAGACTACGACCAAGTGAATGCGGATGGATCTATAACGGATGGACGATGGCATGAAGAAGTGCGGACAGAGAATATTTTGTCTTCGATAGAAATTTTGTGCAATCAAGGGCGTCAAAGCGAACGTCCAAGCTCATTCGACAAGAATTCACGGAATATTTTTTAAATGAAGGAGAAGTTCCATGGCAATACAAGCATATTTATTAAAAATTAATTAAAACCCCAATAAATCGAAATAAAAAGTTCAATTCATTTATTTGGCAATTTAAAATCACATTCTGTTTCTATATAAAAAATAAAATTAAAATATTAAAAAGAAATCACATTCTGTTCACATATAAAATATTAAAATAAAAATAAAAAAATTTAAAACAAAGTTAATTGTTTTGCTGTGCTTCAAATGAGTCGATGACATTATTAATTTGAGTTCTCAGTCTGAAAATATAAGTTCGCATCAAATATTATTTGAGTACTATGCATTTCAAACTCATCTGCGAGTATTTGACTCTGAATATGCAGAAAGCTGCTGCCCAACATACTCTCCATAGCCCTTCTGCCAACTTATGTCTTCTTTTCCTTGTGACACTTTCTGAGATAGGAATTGGCCAAGTTTTTCGTAAACTTCTGAACGCTTACTATCGATTTCATTTACTTCTTGCACTTTCCTATGCTTTGCAGGAGTACTATTTTCGAGAGCAGCACTTGCAAGTGAACATTGAGATTCCGAATCCTGAAACTGCTCTTCAACATCATCCCAATCCTCAAAAGCAAAATTAGTTAAGGTCTCGAAGTTTGATTCTGTACCTCCTGATCCACGATTTCTCACAGTATCTAAAAAGTGTAGATACTGTACCCATCAATTTTAAAATTACAAATCGGTTCACGTACTTCAACCATTTCGATGAACAGTCTCAGTTCATCTCCTGTCCACTTTTTCTGTTGCTTGCGATTGTTGCGCAAATTATCATTTATGGTATCACTTTTAAAAATATTGATATATTATTCCACAAATATATAGTTATTAAATATGTAATACTTACCAACTAATATTAATTTACTAATTTTAATTTTGTTCTTTAAGAAATTTATTTACATTGCCACTTGCCGCAACAAACATATGTAAATAAAAACAGCTGATATGTATTGAATCAAAAGAATGAACATGCTGTCAAATTATTTATAGTTATCAATATTGCCAGATTCGATTTTGATGCTTATTTACACGGCATCAATAAAATCTTCAAAAGTTTTGTTCAACAAATTTTGATCAATAAATTTTGAAGAAATTTTGCTGTTTACACGAGTTTAAAGCATTTTGAAGAGCAATTTTGAAGAAAATTTCAATTATGTAAATTTAGCTTTAGTTTACATTAAAATTGAGACCTAACCAGCCGTTTTTTTTAGACAAATTTTTGCCAAAAGCTAAAAATTAAATAACAATTAATTACATATTGGTCTAAATATACACAAAAAAAAATATTTTTTAAAAAAAATTTTCCCGAAACTATTTGGGCCAAATTTTGCTAAGAACAATGGGTAAAAAGTTACATGGATGAGAAAAACACCTGTTTGGCCAAAATGTCAAATTTTAACACCCACCCTAACTTAGAGAGTTCTTGACCGATCTTGTTGAAAAATTGTGTCTAAACTACTATCCAATAGGAAGACAACGGTTTCAAAAGTTGGGTCACTTGACATGAAACGCCCCATATGAGTAAATCCACTTCAAATCAAAAACCTTTTTTATATTAGTTTTTATTTTTAGTGCGGCAGATGTATTTTTCTTGTCAAAAAACTTGTATTCAGAAGAAAAAAATTTAGAAGTTATTTGTGTTTGCAAATTGGCGATAAAATGAAAATCTGACCGATATGCTTATATTCAAATATGAACTTGTAATGGGTGTGAAGTAAGCGACGAAAGTAAAATACGTTTTTTTTTTAAAATGTTCAATACTTAACAGAGACTGTTAAATTAACAGAATTTTTGTGAAGATAACTACGAAAGTTAGTTAGAGAATGTTGAAGTAACATGTTTTTGTGAAAATAACTATGAAAATTAAATGCGTTCTACAAATAAGTTGAGGGGTTTCGCCATATAGTAGACTACGACTAGTAAATTACAAAAAATAAAAATAAATTGAATTTTACAAAAAGATCAAGTCTAAAAATATACGAGTATAAGAAATTTCTTCTTATGGTTCGATAAGAGGCTTAGCCCTATTTTAAGGTTAGGAAATCATTGGTTACGTTTTTGAGAAATATCAATTTAAAAAAGAAATGATATGACAAAATTGGACGAAATGGTTCGATAAGGGGCTTAGCCCTACATGAGGGTTTGTAGATTAGGACTAGTAGCTTACAAAAAGATCAAAATTATTAAAATCGTTGGTTACGTTTTTGAGAAAACCGATTTTAAAAAGAAATGATTTTTTTTCTGGTACTATATGTGACCTTCTCCGAGAAAAGAGTTGTGTCAAAAACGGTGGATTATGGTACCTTAAAGGGTGTAGAAACTTTAAATGCGTTTTTTTTTCTCTCAATACTTAATTTTCACACGCTAGGTCCCTTTTCTCGGAGAAGCTCACATATGTTAAAACTAAATGACAAAATTGGACGAAATGGCTCAAAACTTAGAGGTAATTTAAATTAAACTTTTTTGGTGTCTTTTATAACAAAATTGGTCAAGTTATTCTCATGTTATGATAAAATCGGTGGAGCATCCTCTGCAAAAATCGCAAATTTTAGGAAAAAAAATTTTTTTTTGTAAATTATCCATAGAATTTTAAATTTCGACTGTTTTTGTTGTTCGAGGGCCATAATCCATCAAACATATATAGTGGTTCTCAAGTGTCATAAAAATGTGAATTTTATTGCATTTAATAAGTTAACCTTTGTGTTTACACCCGGGTATGTTTTTATTTTCATATTGATATATTTTGAGTTGACTTAAACTTGAGTCTGTTTTAATTTCATTAAAAGTGATTGAGCACTTTTTAAAAAATTCTAGGTTAAATTTGAACTTTTCATTTTCAACTTTTAGCATGAAATATGGGTTTTTTTATATTTTTTTTTTATTTTTTAAAAAATATCATATTTAGATTTTAATATTAATTACAAAAATTTTTTTGTAATAATGTAATTTGTTTTTTATTGTTTACACTCAAAAAAATGTGTACACACAAAAAAAAAGTTTTTTTTTCTCATTCATTTATTTATTGGATCTTCACATAGTGAACTTACAATAATTATTCAAATCTTAGAACTAATACTTAACTTATTAAATCCGGCCAGTGGCAGAAAAAATGTAATGTTTCTACATAAATTCGAAATAAATAAATATTCGTTGGCTTAGATAACCTCAAACATTTATTATAAGATATGCAGTCTCTCTCCGTCTTAGGCGTTGGTGGAGGCGATTGTTGAGAGGGTCACGTGCTAACAGATTCGGGTGAGTTTCTAGTTTTTTCAAGTAGCTTGAACAGTTTTTCATAACTTCGACTATAACTAGGAGTACATTTAATTCTCTATGCAATTGTGAGATTCTTACATACCATGGGGCGCGGTTAATCAACTTTAGGATCTTATTTTGGCGTCTTTGCATTTTCTCTATATTATAAGCTGAAGCGGTTCCCCATAACTGTATACCGTAGCACCAAATGGGTTTCATGATTGAATTATACATATATGAATAACTTGCAATCAAGATTTAGCTTTAAATTTCTGCCAATTAGCCACGTAAGTTGAACTAATTTTAATTTTATTTGTGTTAATTTTGATTTCTAAGTGTTTGTTCAAAGTAAGGCGGCGGTCAAGATGAAGTCCCAAATATTTTACATCAGAATGTTGTGGTATTTGCTGATTGTTTATTCGGATTTGAGGACATGTTTCTCGGCTGAGCGTAAAAGTAATGTGAATACATTTTTGTTCATTTATTCTTATTTTCCACCTGTGTAACCAGTACTCCAATTGAAAAAAACATGTCGTTGTAAAAGTGTATATGCTATTGAGGGGTCCTCATGAATACTCAAAATTGCCGTGCCATCTGCAAAGGTTGAAGTAATCGTGTTTTCATTAGTTGGCATGTCCGCTGTATAAAGGAAATCAACTGGAAATTTTGCTATTAGTACTGAAAAAATTAAGTAATATTATTTTCTACCATATTTCCAAAAAAAAAAATGCACCAAAATTTTTTAGTAGTTTTGCGATTTATATATTTTTTAAATATATATTTTTTTTTTAAATTATTTTTGTAAAGAAAAAAGAACGAAAAGTTTATATAAAAAAGGAGGAATTATGCGTATTGTTTGCCCCGGTATGTTGGATGCCCGTTTATGTACAATTTTTAGACTATAGACCGAAAAGTTATGAAACAGCTCGTTGTCCAAATTATATCATCTTTGAGTTTCTCTATTTACAACATGCACGTGTATTTTGTTCCGACAGATCGTAAGCAGAAAAAACAGCAAAAGTCCTTAGGATGGATCTCTGAAATAGTCCTATCATAGTTTTTAACGTTATTCAGGCTTTGTGATTCACATAAACGGATTGAGTACGATTTGTTACACAAAAAAAAAAAAAAAAAAACAGTTTCATTGTGCTTACCGAATTTATTATCAAACGAATACAAAAATATGTCTACTTTTAGAAATTTTAAACTATTACCGAAAATTGTGCGGTTCGACTGAAGATGACTCATATGCGCGTAGTGTAGAAAACATACACTTCATAGCATTTTTGTTCATTGGAGAAAGAATGTTTTTTACAATTAATATTATCATTAAAAATTCATTTGAGATTCATTAAATCGTCAACAATTAAATATTAAAAAGTTAATACATTTCTATATTGAACCACGTGTTGGATAATAAAAAGTAATTTTTTTTTTCTAACATACCATCTTTGCATTATTTATTGTATTTTATAAGTAAGGAAAGCCCCCGACTGAGAACCTTCAGAAAATCCCTTTTTTATTACACTAAAATCTCTGATGACACATTTTTCTTAAAAAGGAATTTTCAAAGTTTTGTACATTACTAGAGTAAATTCTATCCGATTTTCATTTTATTTTTATTTCTAGAAACATTAAACATTAACATTTATAAGGTATAAATTTATTTAACTTATAAAGAAAAATTAATGAAATCGTTTAAGAAACAGACATTTTAAAGCGGATGCTCTCCTTAATTAAATATTTTGTTGTTGTTATGGGAGAAGTATTGACAATGTTTCTATAATTGAGCGTAAATCCAATATGAGTTTCAGTTATTAACTTTTTTAGACGACCATTGACATAATGGCAATAATACATAGATTTTTCGTATAAAAGAATAAATTTCAGCTATTAATGTCCGTAATTTCTTGAGAAGGATATGTGTGTATTGTAAATATTATTCAGGTAGTTACATAAAAAAGTATTCGATATTAACATGATTATGGATAAAGATTTTTGTTGGAAAAACATTTGTTATACAAATGGCCCATAATGAATTAAATGTATAAATGCGATGAAATGCAATAAGATATTGTGTTGCTTGTGGGCTCAAGATTAAATATAAGAGAAAACTTGAAATGAATACGCAAACTTTATGGCAATCTAAAATTTTTTATTTGGGCGACATTTATGGTTAAAATCGTGTAAACAAATAAACACTGCTAACAAGAACATATATAAAAGTTTAGAAATAACTTTAAGAAAATTATTGTACTTGCTTAAACTTATACATTGAAAGCCAAAGACTTCGAACTAAGTAATATGACTTTTGCATACTGGGGTCGAATCGCTGCATTCGTTATCGAAATTTTTCGATCGAAATTAGTTTTTTTATTTTCTAAAATAAAATACAAAGAGTAATTTTACTATGTCGCAGCTAACGAGTTATGACCCATAGTTAAGAGTAAAAGTGAAACGAGGTCTGACGTTTGTCCGTCTTCTTTAAATAATAAACCAGAATATTGAATATCGATTGATTATACTCGATATCGAATGCGGCGACAGGACCCCTACTTATATAACTCGGGTTCGAAGCTTAGCTAGTGCGCTTAAAAAATTTCCAATCACTTTCAATTTCGGTTGATGACCTCTTTTTTTCTTCACATACATATAATTTACGTGCATACATTGTATATATTTAGATATTGTGTATGAAAGTGTTTGTCGTCATCTGAATTTAAGTTACTTCATACAGAAATACTCATAAGAATAAGATGCATGCCTTTCCTGACGAAATACGAGTACTTTTGAAAACTTACAAACAGCTAAAAATGAGGAATGAACAAAAAAGAATGAGATGTAACTTAGTATTGAGAAAGAAAATGTTTGAAATTTTCCATGAAAATTAACCGAGATGTACAGTGAAGAGATATTTCTACAAGATGGACCTTAAAAGTTTTGCATTTGCATTTTTGTAACACTCATCCTTAACAGCTCCCCACAAATAAAAGTCCACTGGGCTCAAATCGCAAATAACGCGATTTTCACACTTGCCACGTAAAATATCGATTGTTTCGCGGCTTGTGTGGCAAGGCGTGCCATTCTGTTGAAACCAAATGTGTTCAAGATCCATATCTTAGAAAATGGGTAACGCATTTTCCTTCCGCATTTTCAAAGAAAAATGCCCCAATGATACCGCCGGGTTTTCTGCGACTCAGATTCAGCAGTTTAGAATTTTGCATGTTGACATAACCACCGAGATGAAAATGCGCTTCGCAATTAGTTTTTAATATCTCCCAACGTTGTTCAAGCGTAAATCGACTAATTTAAAAGCTGTAACTTCTTGTCGTAACAAAGCTGACGTTGATGTTGCCATACTTAAAATAATTAGTAATTTAAAATAAAAACACTAGATGGACCACCCTGTATAGACCTCGTAGTACAGTCAAAACAATAATTTACAGATTTTCAGCTACAGGTCATGCAAATGAAACAAGATCTGGTCGGCCATCCATACTGACTCAACGTAATAAATCGGCTATCGTCCGAAAAATCAAAAAGAATCCCTCACAAACGTTGTCAACAATAGCTTCGGGAGTTTTCTCAGAATATGGTAAGCAAGTTTCAGTTTATACTGTAAAAAATGTGTTCCAGCTGGCTCATTATAATTAACCCTTAAGAAGTGAGATCGAAAAAATATTAACACACGTTTTTCTCGGCTCTATGAAATGCCACACAATGAAAAATCGCCAAAAATGGCAAAAAAAAAAAAAAACCTTGCATACAAAATTCCCTGAAATGAAAAATACCCAACTTTTTGGTCTACTTTTCGCTTTTTTGTTAAAATTGACGCCAAGTGAAAGATCGCAAAAAAATGAAAAATGGACCCAAAAAGAAAAACAACTTCCGTACAAAATTCCCTGAAATTAATTTAATGAAATATGACCTAACTTTTTGGGCTATTTTATTTATTTTTTTTTTTGTCATTTTTCATTTTTAAAAGTGGGCCATTTCTCATCGCGCAGTTTTTTTTTTTGTTATAGTTTTTCATAAGGCCAGAAATGCGGTTGTAACTTTGTAACATGTAACTTTTTTTCATTAATTACTACAACTTCAATAAACATACCTGTCACAAACTAGTTTGCATGCTGAGAGAATACAACTTAACGCGTTGATTTGACCGGACGCACCCGCATTAACTCATTATACACCATCTCTTGATTATGATCTTTATATTTTGATCTCACACAATATTTCATCGGCTAAAATGAATTGCATTAACAAAAAAATTGCAGTAAAGTTGGTCGTTTTTTCTTAACATTTTTGGTTGCAATAAAATAGAAGGAAAAACTGTGATATTATTTTAAGTAGTGTGTTTAATTTAATTTTATTATATGTTAAATGTTTTATGTTTATTGTTTTATGTAAGCTGCAATCAATATATAAATTACTGTGAAAAATTAATTGAAAATTACAAACCCCTGAAGATGTCAACAAGAAATTGACGAAATGTTGGGAGACATATGTAATCAAAGGTTTTTATTTACAATAATATAATGGGCCCAATTAGCTTAACAAAAATCATATATAATTTAAATAACTTGGCCAAAAAAATAAGAAACAAAATTTATTTTCAACATTTTTTGACATTTTTTGATATTTTTGGGGCATTTTATTATTATTTTTTTTTTGCGATTTTACATTTTTTTTGCCATTTTTTATATTTTTTGGACAAAAAAAAATTTTTTTGGTCGATTTTTCCTTTTTTCCTTGTCAATTTCATTGGGCCATTTATAACTTTTTTTGGCGAATTTTCATTGGGCGATATATGCTGGAGCCGTTCATCTCTTATGTTTTTCGCATGCATTATTTGAATGTTTTTTTATATCAAGATATCTTTGAAAAATACGTCAGTTATAATGTTTAATGAGAATCACGTTTATTATACTCTCTACACCACTGTGCAGAGGGTATATACCAGTTTCTCATTCCGTTTGTAACGCATCGAAAAATGAATTTGCGACCCCATAAAGTATACTTATATATACCAGCAGATTCCAGCACTCGAAATTCGAGTGCAATTTCTAGATAGCTTTATTTTTCAACTTAGCCAATTCACAAACCAACACTTTTATAATTTATTGTTATTGTGAATGAAGCTAACAAACACATTAACAAATTTAATAAACACACACATAGCATTGTATAATTTTATGTATGTTTTAGTATCAACTTTAAATGCAATTTACTCAAAATAAAGGTAAAAA
Organism: Cordilura impudica; assembly: GCA_963682025.1. Taxonomy (NCBI): domain Eukaryota; kingdom Metazoa; phylum Arthropoda; class Insecta; order Diptera; family Scathophagidae; genus Cordilura; species Cordilura impudica. The sequence continues at coordinate 306,107,378 of OY821518.1, forward strand.
TTTAAAAATCTGTAAATCTGCAAAACGGCTAAAAAGAAATACCTTTCAAATAATACACATTTGGTCAAAATCGGGATAAAACGGTAGAACAAAACATCGGTCACAAAAAATCGCCTAGCCTATTAATATTATAGATATATTCTTGATCCTAATTTATTATCTGCTATTTTTATAAATATAAAAAATCTTATTTCCGTTATTTATCATTTTAATGATTGATATTTTCACTTTAAATAAAGCACATTTGTTTCAAACATTGAGCTATATTCTGCATGACATGTTATGCATGAAACACATAGACGACAGCGCCTACACGAACACACGACTACAAATGCTGCTGGCTGCAATTGTAGTCGTGTAGTCAGCTACTTAATTTTTTTTGGAAACGACAGCAACATATAACAACAATATAAACAGCTGGTTTTATACAAAAGCATTTTTAATTCAGTAGTGCCAATTATATAATGCATTATTACAACGTTATAATGCATTATTATTACGTAAAAGTAAATAAATAAATTTACTTTACCCCTTTTGATTATTAATGAAATTATTATTGTATTTAATTTTGCGATTAATTTTTTCAACAAAATAAAATATTTCATGGCACTAATATTTTTTACATATTTTGTTATATTGTCAACACTATTTTTGTTTTGTAGCCAATAAAAATAGAAATTAGCCTAAGTCGACTACAGCAGCAAAAGTGGTCATGTAGTCGTGTAGCTGTGTTGGGGTCAAAATAATCGTTTTCATATAAACGTGTGTATTTCATTTTTGACAGGCTGTAGTCGTGTAACCGCTGTCGTCTATGTGTTTCATGCATTATATAGCCGTTTCAGGTCGAATCAGTAACCCAAAGCAATAGAAGGTTTATTTGGTAAAAAAAAGTTAAAGTTGCTGAAATCAACCTAATGAGAATCCTAGCAAAGAGTTATACACAAAGTTATATACAAAGAGTTATACTTTTATACTTATACTTTTATACTTTTCCAATATAACAAACTGAAATATAAAACAACTTTGAAACAAATATGTTTGTATATGAGTACACATTGCATACTAAAGGGTGATTTTTTAAGAGCTATAGGAAAGTTTTCCAAAAAAAAAACACATAAAATTCAAAAAAATGCATGAAATCTTTATATGAATCGATAGTACGGTCCATATAATTTAATGTTTGAAGATTATTTCATGCAAATGTTGACCGTGACTGCGCCTCAAATGGTCCATCCACTTAGTCCAATTTTGGCATACTCTTTCCAACATTTCGGCCGGTATCTCACGAATAAATGCTTCAATGTTGTCTTCCAATGCGTCAATGGAAGCGGGATTGTCTGTATAGACATGAGCTTTAACATAGCCCCACAAAAAATAGTCTAAAGGCGTTAAATCGCACGATCTAGGCGGCCAATTGACCGGTCCCGAACGTGAAATAAAATGTTCACCGAACTCGCCTCTCAATAAGTCCATTGTTGCGCGTGCTGTGTGGCATGTGGCACCGTCTTGTTGAATCCACATGTCATGCAAGTCAAGCTCTTGCATTTTGGGCAAAAAAAAGTTGGATATCATCTCTCGGTAACGCTCACCATTCTAAGTTACGTTACGATTCGCATCATCTTTGAAGAAGTACGGTCCAATGATGCCACCAGCCCATAAACCGCACCAAACTGTGACTTTTTCTGGATGCATTGGTAGCTCTTCCAATGCTTCTGGCTGATATTCACTCCAAAATCGACAATTCTGCTTATTTACTTACCCATTGAGCCAAAAATGAGCTTCGTCGCTGAACACAATATTTCGGTAAAAAAGTGGATCTTCGGCCAACTTTCCAAGAGCCCATTCACCAAAAATTCTACGTTGCGGTAGGTCGTTCGGCTTCAATTCTTGCACCAGCTGTATTTTGAAAGGCTTCACACCTAAATCCTTCCGCAAAATTTTCCACGTTGTTGAGTAACAGAGGCCCAATTGCTGCGAACGCGACGAATCGATAATTGATGGTCATCATTAACACTGGCCGATACAGCTGCGATATTTTCTTCAGTTCGCACTCTACGTAAGCGTGTTGGTGGTTTAATGTCCAACAATATAAATTTGGTGCGAAATTTAGTCACAATAGCCCGAATAGCCGCTTCAGTGGGTCGATTAAACCATAAAATGGAAGAAGCGCGCGATGGACTTTCTTAACAGAGCACGCATTTTGATAATAAAATTCAATAACTTGCAAGCGTTGTTCGTTTGTAAGACGATTCATGGTTAAATTATAGACCAAACTGAAGATGTTTGACAATGAAACAAAACACGAAATTTGCGTCAGCTGTTTAAACCAGTGTTGCCAAAGTGATAATAGCTAAAAAATCACCCTTTACAATATGCGTGTTTGTTTTTGTCCGTCTGTCTGTTGAAATCTCGCTCATTCACAAAATAAGTTTATACCATTTTTTTCAAATATTTTGTTCACATTTGTTGTAAATAGTAGTAATAAATTCCAGGTGGAGGGTATTAATGCATTTAACAATCTTACTTGTTTGTTGGTAGTTTGATTGGAATGAGTGATGAAATAGAAATACGTGCTAAAATTATTAAATATTTTCAAATGCTTATGAAAAAATGTTTACAATTTTGAATGTAAATATCTAGCTTCTAGTAAGAGCAACAAAAAAATCCCGTTTTTTTCTTATTCTTCAATATTTTTTCTTCTAAAAACCAAGCACGTGTTAAGTCAAATGCGGTTATTCAAAGTGATAATAATAATCGAAGAAATTAGGAGGAAACAAAATTTTGCACACTTATATAACCAACCATATGTCTTCGTATGCAGCCATAGGAAAACAAGTGGGCGCATCACGGACTACAACGCGAAATGTTATAAAAAGGTTTCATCAAACCTAGAATAACCCCAACCAAAAACAAATATATGTCCATGAAATAAAGAAAATACATAATTTGAGATCAATTAAAGCCATTTAAATTTCAAACAGAAATGATGACAAAGACAAAAAGTTTGTTGACATCCGAATTAAGAAATTTTAAAGACTGTATTCTAATGGATGACGAAACATATATCAAGTGTGACTTTAAGCGTGAATCAATTCATTATGATTTGCAAGGGTATATTGATCATAAATATCGAAAGTGAATGCAAATGACAGTTCGTTTGACAGCTAATCCTCTCTCAAGTTTTATTTAAGCAATAAAACACCCTTTATATATGTAAGTATAAATATTAAATGTATAATAATTGGTTCTATGTATATAGTTTATAAAAAAGCCTTGTATCCCGAAATATCGAATCCCAGTATTTAAAATAATCAATCTTAAAGGAAGCAAATGATGAACTCGAGAATTTTACGTTAATTAGTTTCAAAACAAACGATTGCCGATAATCGTTAATAATCATGGCTCTCATATTTGCCACTGTATATTCGTTGTCAAATACGAGTATAATTGCTCTTTATGTACGTTTTGTGTTTTGTTTTCTATTTGACTAGTTTTTTTGGCAAGTTTGAATATTTTCTACCTACTGCCTCCTTGAGTATGCAAATATGTCAAGGTAAAGTAAGTATTCAGGATATATAATATTCCAAAGTATTTATGCAAAATATTTTTTTGTGACAACAAAAGCTAGAATAGCAAATCCATTGTTATATCTAAACGACATTACTTTAAGATTAAATAATCTTTAATTCACATAATGGTCGGTCAAAGATTTATTATGCTGTTCAAAAAAAAAAAAAATAAAGTTTAACAAGAGCCTAGATTGCTTGTGATTTCGGCAACAATAAAAATTATTTTAATGTTCGCAAGTTCTGCAATTGTTTCCCTATAGTTGTTTCATTTGTCAATTAAAGATTTCTATAAATTTAAAAAGTTTTTGTACAGTTCGTTTGACTTTAAACTTTCATTCTATGCACAGAAATAGATTTTTTTAAATATGTTGTTGGTGTTTGTATGATATTGTACCCATTCTAGATCTGCCGTAAATAGGAATATTTTAAGCAAATAAATCAATACTTTTTACACCTGACTGCCTTTATTCGAACAAAGGAACAGTACGACATATGTCAACTACAGCCACTTACTACATACAGCGAAAGTATACAAATAGCTGGAACACACATACATGCATACAAACATTAGGGTCATAACATTTTGGTTTTTATACAAATTGTATTTTATTGGCAATACCTGGCGGTAAATATGGAAATAATAATTGAAAATAATATAAATGACCACACATTATTAATAAAAAAAAAGTGCCTGAATAATGACTACGGTAGTATTCTTTTCCATTTTCGCAACAAATAAACTTGCAAGACGTATTAGTTACGAGTAACGTGTAAAGCTTTGTATGAAAGCAATATTAATCATACGCAAGGTTAAATTTATGTACATATGTACATACATAGGTGTGTATGGACTATATAAATATTATTCTTATAATTTGTCATATGTTTATTAAATTGGAACTTTCTTCTAACAATAATAGCTTTTTTCATATTTTTTAATTTTTTCTGATAACTAACAGTTTAATTTTTATTGTGATTGCTTACTTTTCCATAGAATGTTTATTTTACGAATATTACGTTATGACAAATAAATAAAAATTCAAAATTGGTGTATTTTTTTTAAATGAAACATTAAAAAAATATTATTTGAGAGCTCTAAAGCTTTTTTGTGCTTTTATAATAAGGTACAGTCGCTACAAGCCAAACTCGGATATAGTACATCAGAATGCTGGAACATGAATAAAACTTACAGTAAAGCACCAAGAAAAAAAAAGAAAAAACGTTAAGTTGCTTATTTATTGCAGGTTATGAAACCAAAAACAAACAAAAAAAATTGTTATTCACTATCTTCTAAACACAATCAGCCATCACCCAATTGATCTTGCTTAAAAGATTGCATGACCTTGTCATTCCTTAGGGAAATTGAATATATTCTATTATTGCAAAGATTTTATTTTATATAAATATTTTCGAATTGCAGAAGCAATATGTTTATTTACAAGAATTATCATTCAAAATGATATAAAACGATGTTACCTAATATTAAAATTTAAAGTTATTAAGAAAAAAAAAACATTTGAGCCACCTCTAAATCAAAAAAAATAATAATATCTGGTAGTTACACATTATTGTCAAAACAATTACGTTTGCAGACACGAAAATTACAGAATACAAAATATTAATTGTAACGTTTTTATCACAAGACGTTAACAGAACCTTCCATGGAGATATAGAATAAAGTCATTATTTCATATACATACAAACAAATTTGTAAAATGGAACAACTTTCTTGCATTGTACCTTGTCACGATCAAAATACTTTTCGTCGAGTTTGACATTTGATTTCGATCAAAAATCCATACAGAATATGAAATTCTGTTAACATAATTTTAATTTTAAAGAATACACAAAGTGAAAAAATCATGTTATTAACATTAAGAGAATCAATGTTAGAGTTATAGAATTAGGTTATAATTGTTTTAAGAAACTGCCCTTATGCCCATGCACACACACACACACACACACACACACACACATGTCTGTTTAGTGTATCTTAACAATACATAATTTTTGAAACCAGGAGTGCCACACGAAAGCGAACAAACAATTTCCGCACCAAATAGCTTTCATAATCTAAAATAATACTGCAGCAATGACGACAATGATGAAGACTACATAACAACAACAACATGATTAAAATTATATTTTTGGATTACAGTGCCGACATTTTTTTTTAGCAGCAATAGCTCAACTATACACTCTATCTTCACTTTATAATTTAGTTCATCGAAATGCAAACAAGGACGTTAATCTGTTGCAGGGTTTGCCAATCGATTTAAAGTTACGATCGACTTCAGCATATTAAAACTGCACAAGAGGGGGGGTGAGAAATTCCAATTCAGGATGAAGGTACTTGGCCAAAAGGTTCACAGGCCAAACTTTATATTTTTTTTTTATTTGTTATCTTGATGTTTGTTTGTTTAGTTTGCTTCTGAACAGTGGTTTTACTATACTGGCCTAGTACTTTCACCCTGGCTTGAAATGTCTCACCCCCAGACAATGGCGCCTCACGAAAATAAGTGGATCCAGATCATGAATCGATGTTTTGCATGCTTTTATTAAACTCTGAAAATTTCCGTAAAGTTTATGACCTCAAATTTTTTAATCATTTTCAACACGGTTCGATAATTATTTCTTGTCGTTTTGCTGAAAGCATATAAAATGATGTCTTCAATATGTTCTTGTTTGTTTTGCTCGCCAAACGAACTCCCAACAATTTTCATCTAACGACACCCTAGCTTTAAGAAATACATCGGCATGTAGAGTTTCTGAGACTTCTTCCACAATAGATTTTGAATTAAAATCAGATTTAAATTTATATAGCAATAGCTGGATGCCGTTACATATGAGTGTATAATCAAAATACAAATTGATTCAACCAAGTATCTAATCCTATAAATTCCAAAAGCCTGTACCTACCAACAACATTAGATTGGTCCTTATCTTCTAAAATCAAATTTTTTAAAGCAGGAACCCCTTACATTGTTATTTTTGGCATAAAAAAAAAACAACAACATTGTGTAAAAATTTCAAATCGATATTTTAATTTTTAACACGTGCCGCATTGAGATTTATTTAACTTCAAATAAGTATGTATATACAATACGTCACATAACTATATATTAAATATTCCTGAACCTAGACTTAAATTTTTTTTACCTGTATATAATTAAAAGTCTAAATTAAGAATTAAATTTTTTATTTATTTATTTATTTATTTATTTATAAGGAATACTCATGGCTTTTCTCGTATGCTGTAGGAATCTCTTTCTTTAATTTTGCATGACCTGCAACATCAATTTAGAAACGAAGAACAAAAAATATATAAAAAAAAACTATGTCTTGATTGAATAATATCTCCCAGAGTGCTGTTTTATTTGTAGGTTTTCTGCAACTACCCGTTTTACGATCCCCTATAGGGTTCTATGGGATTTAAATCGGGACTTTGAGCTGGCCACTTTATTTTGTTTTCATCAAAGCAAGTCTTAACGACCTGAGATGTATGCTTCGGGTCGTTATCCTGCTGAAATATCCATGCTAGTGGTAAATCATCAGCATAAACATTGTCTAGATTATTCTGCAGGATATCTTCGTACATATACCCAGTCATTTTCCCATCGATTTAAACTAAGGGACCACACCATTACCGACAACCATGCGGCCTTTACGGTTTTTTGGTCTAAATATTTGGGTCTAAATATTTGTTGACAGGTCATCGCACATAAGGTTTACCGTCGTTTCGAAAACGTTGATCATTGATTCATCATTCCACACTATTAATTTCCAAAAATTTGGATCCTTATGGAGGTGGGTTTTTACAAGCGCTGCAGAATATTTTTTTTTTTCACATTTGGTTTTTTCTCGCTATGCGGCCATAAATATTATTTTCAGTCAGATGTCTACTTACGGTCCGATATTTTAATGCCATGTTATTTATTTAATTTATATTCGCGAGCAATAAGCAGATAATTGCACCAGAGATATATCACAATAGATAATTTTGATCTCAGGAGCACTGATGGGTTAAATAAATTAAAATTAACCGAATTATTTTCCTTAAATTCCAAATAGTGGTATCAACGAGTTTAATAGAAAAACTCGTTTTGGGTCATTTTTATTTTAAAATATCTTAAAATCTAAAGCTGGCCTTGGCAAATAATGGGTTAGTGTTCTCGGATTTATCCCAAATTTTTGGGACGAAACTTCTACACATTTGGTTATTATATTTTAAGCGTCGCATCTAAAAATTGGACAGCACTTACAAAATATTTGAATTTTTTGCATAAATTGTCTTTTATTAGTTTGGGGTCATATGTGACCCCAATTCCAAAAGTGTTCATGGAGTCATATTATTTTTTTCCGAAACCCTAGGCTATTAAGATAAAATATAACATTTAGAAGTAGAAAAATGATGAATTTTTGATACAAAGTATTTAGAAAGAGTACATTTACAGAATATTTCACAAAAATCCAATTTTTCTCGAAATCCGCAAAAATAAAATCCTTGTCAAAAAAATTCTGGCAGAGGGATTTACTTAAAAATTCACACAGTTAATTTGCCACATGTATTTCATAAAACCTTAAAGTAATAGATTCATTTTTTTGAATTTTGTTTAAGAAAATTTTTTCAAACTTGAAAAAGGAGTTTTAAAAATTTTATCAAAAAATTTCCAATTTTCGGCCTCAATGCGCAATAGGTTAACAACGTAGTAATAAAACAATACTTCATATCTGAGTACTTATAAGTATAGAGACCAAAAAAGAATGATGGCTTTAATCAATTTCTCAAAGTTGAAAAAAATGCCATCAAATTTCATGAACTAGTTTTTCTTGGCACAAAAGTGGTCTGGGGCATTTGCTATTTCTTGGCGAGGTTTTATTCAATTTTGAAGTTTAATAGCCTTTTGTAGGGATAAGATAATATTGATCCTGAATTATATAACAGCTTGTCGGAAAAATTAAACTATAGAACGAAATTTTCGTAAAATCTGAAAAAAAAAGTCATATTTTCCCCATATAAACACACTTGAAATTTTCAATCGCTTTGCGCCACGACTAAACGTTTTCTGATTGACCCAAAACTTTGTATTTCTCAGTTTTTTTTTTTGCTATTTGCATATTTCTAGGGGGTGAGACCGACAGTTTGAATACTTTTTTATTAAGGGCCACCCTAGTGTACATATATTGAGTAAATATTTTCTTTTCTCCGTTGAAATTTTCATTGCGAGACCATTCACTGGTATCAGTTTGAATTATTGAATTTTAAAACCCTTAAATAAATTCCATAATTTTTTGAGTTTAGAGTTTAGAGTTTAAATCGTCATCTTCGACGTCTTCAATGCCTTTACTATTGATTAACTCTCGGAATTATTCACTCATCCGTTGCTTTTCTTCAATGAGTACTTGGTCATCAAAAAAAAGAGGACTGGCTCAACTAGCAGTTAGCCCTGATTTTATATAATTAACTACAATGAAACCACATATCCTAGATAATGCTTTCTCCTCAACTTCTGTTATTGCGAATTCACTTTTTAGAAGAAAATTTTTCATGGAATAAAAGGCTTTGTCGATCCATCGGGCCTAATGATATGCATCATGTTTTCGTATTTTATTTCCTTTTGGAACAGTTCTTCAAAAAGCATCACTACTAATTGTAACAACTATGTTTAGGCATGACGAGACTTCTGATCATTTCTGAGACAGAACAAAAGAGTTTTAGTACGGTTTTCAGCAATAAGTTCCACTAGTTCACTACTTGTGTCACAGTTTAAAATATTGTGAGAGTAATTTTATTTTTTTAATGCTATGAATTTTTTAAATATTGGAATGTCGGAACTGCTTGAAGAATATAATTTTACTTTTCAATTTCATATCTAGCAGTGTGCAAGCTCCATTATATCTGCCGCTGTTGGAATATGTTGTATAAAGTACGATAGCTTGAAATTTATACAGCAAACTCCATTTCTCCACAGTGCACAGTGGGTTTGATGGTACTCAAAGTAGCGATTAATTCAGGGAAGTCGTAGTTTATAAATATTTTGAGTTCTTATTACTGATTAATCATAATTACATAAAACGCAGCATTTAAAAAAGAAAAATTTTTTTTTAAATTTTTTAACCTGTTAGACGCTTTTTTGTTTTTCGGCAAAAAAAAGTTCTTAGTTCACTATTGTAACTGTAACTTTGGAATGAAAAGCGATAAATGAATAAATCAAATTGGAAATTAGAGCGTACTTAATGTGCTATTAAAAAACTTAAATAATAAAACCCGTATTCATAAAAATTAAAGTGTACTTCAAGTAGACTTTATCAACAAATTTGGTATGAAAAACAGACAATAAAGTCTACACTTTAATTTTTATGAACACGGGTGTAAATATATAATATATAGTAATATTAGTATAAAATTAATTTAAAATTAAAATTTTTTTCTAAATCCCTTAAATATACAAAATTATCTCAAAAAAGTCACGAAGGAATGGCTTATTAAAAAAAAAAATTTTTAACTTTTTGGTGAAATCTTTGTTTTTATTTTACAATTTTTATTTTACAGTATTAAAATAATTGTATTACTCTGTATTATCAAATTCATCATAACTATTCCAATTATCATAATCTTCATTATCATCATAATCTTCATCATAATTATCATAATCTTCATCGTCATCACTATCTTCATTGCTATTATCATCACCTTCTTCATCACCATCTTCATTATCTACATTTTTATTATAATTTTCATCAGAAATATTTGGCAAAACTAATAACTCTAATTCCGAAGTTGGTAAATAAATTTTTTTTTCTGCTGATATTTCTTGCTCATGTTAGATATAACTGGGTCAGAACTTAGAAGAAACCTATTGAAAATATCAGCATTGGATTTTTCTTGGCTACATTTACGGGCAAAGTGCTCTCTATAATTTTTAAAATCTTTATTTCTGGCTTCTTGGACTTCTTCCGATAATTCTCCAATTGGTAAATTTGCGTGCTGTATAATCTCCGGCCTGTGAATATAAAAAGTGGGAGGCATACAAAACCGCGGATATTTTTCAACAAAGTATCTTGCTGTATTGTGAGCAAATCTACGAAAATTTTCCAAATGAATCTCATGACCACAAGAAACAACAATTAGTATTGTATGCATTTTCGTTTTATCAGAGTTAAGTCCACTTTTGTAATTTTAGCAGAAATTTCCGCGTTCTGAAAAAAATGTCTAGCGGTTTTCTCGTCATTAGAATTACAAAAGCCTGGTTTTGGCTGATCAACAATAAAACCAGTTCTTTATCGAAACTCTTTTTGGATACATAATTTTGTTTCAGCAACGATTTGTTTGTTTTCATTTGATCTTTTTTGCCATTTTTTAATAGGAATTTTATAAAGGGTCCGCCAAATAACTTTTTTTTTTGAAAATGCTATAAAAAAAAAACTACTGAATATTATCTCAAATTTATTTTTTTATTTGAAAGTACAATCCTTCCGGTTAATAATGGAAAATAATTTCATTCAAATGGCTGCCTCGGCTGGGTATGCTGTAGCCTTCACGATCGGTCCAATTTTTGAGCACATTATCGATTGTGTGCAGCTGTATTTCACCAATGGCTTCACGAATATTGTCCTTTAAAGCGTCAATTGTCTTTGGCTTGTTGGCGTAACACTTATCTTTGAGGGCACTCCACAAATAATAGTCCAACGGTGTCAAATCGCAGCTCCGAGGTGGCCAAACGACATCAGTTCTGCGGCTGATAATGCGATCTTCAAAAACAGGGCGCAAAACATCGAGTGTAGCTTCGGCTGTGTGGCACGTAGCGCCGTCCTGTTGAAACCAAATGTTGCCAATATTTTTGTGAACAAAAATTCGTTCAACCTGGCCCGATAACGATCGCCATTGACTGTAACGGTCACTCCTTGCTCATTTTCGAAGACAAATGGCCCAATTATGCCTCTGGACCAAAATCCGCACCAAACAGGGACTCGTTTTGCGTATATCGGCTTTTCAATGTATGCCTGCGGGTTTTCTGTGCCCCAAATGCGACAATTTTGCTTGTTTACATACTCGCCAAGAACTAAATGAGCTTCATCTGAAAAAATGATTTTTTTGGCAAAATCGGCATCTTCTGTCGATCGCAGGCCCACTTAGCGAAGCGAAAACGCATTGGATGGTCAGTTGGCTTCAACTCCTGAACCAATTGGACCTTGTATGGCGTCATACCAAGGTCTTTATGCAAAATTCGTCTCAATGATGCCTCCGAAATGTTCAATTCTTGAGAACGACGGTGAATTGATGTTGATGGCGCTTCACGCACACTTTCCGTACGCAATTTTCGCACACATTCTGCAACATTACCATGATTTTCAAAGTAATGTCGCAATATTTCCCAGCGTTGTTCAAGCGTATACACAACCATATTCGTTCAGCGGAAGGATAAAACTAATTATCTGTCAAATCAGACATGAGCTAAGTGTTCCCATTCACGAAATAAGCACTAGTTGAAAAAAAAAACGTTAGATGGCGGACCCTTTATAAGTGAAGAAGGCATTCAAAAAATCGAATGTAGCCATAAAGTATAGACAACCCAAACTCCAAAGAATCTGTATTTACTTCTCTCGCAATCATGCTGTCAACTGAATTGAACATGTTACTTGTGGCTCCACATATATAACACTTCTGTGTAGAATTTGTGTCCGTAATTGCATTACACACTTTTCCGTCTATCATACCTAATAATAACTCGTCATGCACTTTTACGGAATTTTCTCCAACCAAAACTATCGAATCTTTTAGATGTTTTTTTTCAGCCTCTACTCTTCTTTGATATATTAAATTTTTAATGGTCTGCAAAATCTGGAGGCTTTAACTTTTATATGTGAGAAAAAATTCGTGAGCGTGAGTAAATCCTTTGTGATCGTGATTGAAATGTATTTTAATCAATTGAATTTTGCTAAATGTATTTAAAAATTTTTACATACTGTAAATTGTGCGTGATAAAATGTTGTGTACGTGAGCTAAAGTGATCAAAATCACTCACGCACTCATCTCTAAAAAAAGAAACCAAAATGCATCAACATGAACAATAACAAAAATACCAAAAGTATAGAAATAGACAATATTTAAAAACAAAAAACACACTTACTGGACTTGACAACCAGACATTTTACACAAAAACGAAAATAAAAAGGCTCAGCGTTGTCTCAGGTTTTTTTTTTTATTAAAGCTGATATCCTATACTTTTTAAAATCCACAAGTCGGAATCCAACTATAACTAACTTAATAAGTGCGGTCCATAAAATGTGGAAAATGTCATAATTTTGGACCTTTTTTTAACAAAATTACTAAAAATAGTTACATATAATTTTTATAAAGTTTTACTTTTTTAAAGATTTAATAGAGAAATAACACTTTCTGAGTCGATTAAACGATGTCCGTCCGTCCGTCTGAGTGTTATGAATACAAAAGTTGGTCGTACCGGTGCACCGCGGTGTATTTTTTTGCGTGTCGGTAGAGTTGTCAGTAGTTGTTATATACTTATAAAAAGGGTTGAGATATAATGCGCTTAATTGTTACAGGTACATTTACATAGGTATCTTTCAAAAACATTAATAGTCTGAATTAGAGTTGTATAGTTTAAATACCTGACAAAATGGGAAACAATTTAAATAACAGGTAAATGGTAAACAAAACTATTGCGACATAGCCCTTTAAGATATGAGCAGGTATGCTTCGCCCTTTAAAAGGGTTTAGGGTGTGGGTTTTTTATGCTTCTAAAAGTGGTAATAAAAGATAAAAATTTGTAAATGGTAAAAGTCAACGTCAAGCTGCATTATATGCCAAAAGACATCAAGTCAATTAAGCCAACCCCCACCAGAAGACGATAGTTTTAAGGAAGCCTACGAATTTGGAATGTCCCCTCTTCATGCTAGAATACGTTTCATGGAGCATATTCTTAAATTGGGTTATGATTTGGAATTTGGTCCGTTAGGCGAAACAGTGAGGAAAAACAAAGAAAATGAAGAAAAAAGAAAGCAAAAAAAAAACAAATTCAACAAAAATATCTACAGCTAGGCCTCGTAATCGACCAACCAAAACAAAGGGAAGGAAACACAAATGTTGGAAATACTGCAAGGAGATTTTTTTCCGATCTGGAAACTGCAGCATCTATCACTGGTGTAGATCATGAATTAATAAGACGATTCAAAATCATATTACAAGTTCTAGCATGCAGCAGAAAGATAAATGCAAAAAAATTTGGAGAGTACGCCAATAAAACAGCTATACTTTATAATGAAAAATACTCTTGGAGATATATGCCATCCACAGTTCATAAAATTTTGTACCATGGGGAACAAATAATTCAAAACAATATGCTACCAATAGGAGATCTATCTGAAGAAGCGCAAGAAAAAAGGAACAAAGACTACAGATTCTTTCGCGAGCACAACACAAGGAAAATGTCCAGAAGAAGACCTTATCACTATTTTATTGTGCACTTTAGATCCATACATGTCCAACATTCGTCAAAAATGGAAAACTACCTCTATTGAATTAGACGAAGAAGCTAAACAACTTCTAGAAGATGAAAATCAAGGCTATTTAGATGAAATTTTTACTAAAATTGGTTGATTTAAAGTACTTTTTCATTACACTAACAATTAGTTACACTTTTTTTTTTTATATAGTTAAAAAAATTTTCTTGATTTAAAAATTTATATATTTTGTAAATTTACAATAAAAATTGTTATATTTCATAAATTTACCATAAAAATTGATATAGAAATATTTAAAAAGACAATAAAAAAAAATTAACTAAAGCAAAAACATACGAGTTTTTCATTGAAACTTCTCTATCTTGAACCAATATAAGGTAACTTTTACGTTCGCTGCTTAATAAATTATATTTTAACTCGGGATCTTTCAAAAAAAAAAAAAAAACCTTTGGACTAAAAAGTTTACGGGGGCCAAAGTTTGGCATTTTCTGAAAAAAATAACTTAAAAAATTGTTAAAAAGTATTAGTTGTAAAATTAACTGAAAAAATAAGACATTATATTAAAAAAAAAAACCTTTTTTTACCTTTTAACCAAGGTTCAGAAAATACACACATGAAACACACAATGTTCTGTTCAAAAGCAGCCAACACATATCTTTATTTTCATATCAATTATGTGCGTTTCTAAATTTTCTACGGTGCCCGTTTTAATATTTCGTTATTTACACGAACATTTTTGTATCACGTACTTTTTGTTTCAATCACACATAAACCACACATTTTTGAGTGTTGCTTTATTTGAAGTTCATGTTCTGGTACGTGTACTGAAAAAAAAAACAGAACATGTACAATAAACAGGTTCGAGTTCAGTTATATTTTAAGTCGTGTTGTGGCTCGTGTTCTAAGAAAAAACAGAACATGTACAATAAACAGGTTCGAGTTCAGTTATATTTTAAACACGACTGTGACTGTACGAGTTTTTTATTCAGTGTGTGTTTTTTTCTGAACTCTGCTTTTAACACTTCACTTTTGTACTAAAATTCAACTACAAATGAAAATGTATTTTAAACCCTCCGTAACTTTTTTTATTTTCGGTCGAGAATTACGTTTTATAGCAAAACTTAAAGGCTAAAGTCTCACCTACCAAACAAAAAAACCGCATATCAAAATTCCAATCCAATCATAAGTTATAGATTTTTGACCGCCATCTCGTCAAATGGTTTACTGTGCAACGTTTGAATTACCCGGTTTAAAACATTTGCGAGTTGTTAAAAAAAAAATTTTTTTTAATAAAAAGGAAAAATAAAAGAAAAAAATTATTATAATTTGCAAATTATTTTTGGAAGTTCTTGTTGTAAATGTGTTCTTTGTTTTTCTGGTGTAATATATTTAAGTTTTATGTGGTGTGGAACGCATGGTTTTGTTTTTAAATTGTTCAATTTATGGAACTCTGTTTTTGACGCTAGACGAGAAAAAAAAATATGAAAATCACTCCAGTAGAGCATCGTCTCTATAAAGTATATTTTGTGTATAAACCTACTCTCCTCTCAATTTGTTTCTCAAAGTTGTTGTTGTTTTAAACTTCTCCTTATTACTACGACTAATACTGCAGCTACTTAAAAACGGGTTTCTATTATGTCAATTTAATAATAAAGTAAACTCCCAAAAGACCGAAAAGACCACAGGAAGTAGCAATAAAAAAACATAAACATGGTGAAGAAGAAACCATTTAGAAGCACTTTCTGTGGAATAGAGGGACCCGATTCGTCGTATTCTTGTTTGAAAATCCACATCTCTGGGAAGATACAGAGAGAAGCCAAAATTGAACCACCGATCCATACGGAGTATTTGCATTCTGGAGGATCAATGAACTTCATCTTCATGGTGAATGGAGCCAAAGCGGTGATTTCCTTTTGCATACGATCGGCAATACCAGGGTACATGGTTGTACCACCGGACAACACGGTGCATACAAGTCGCTTTCATGATGGAGTTGTAAGTTGTTTCGTGGATATCGCAGGCTTCTATTCCCAAGAATGAGGGTTAGAAGAAGGCTCCTGGACAACGGAAAATTACCAATGGTGATTACTTGATTACTTGGCAATTCGTAGCTCTTGTCCAAGCTGAAACTGGAGGCAGCGGTGGGCATTTTTTGTTAAAGTCCACGTACGATTTCACGTTCAGCGGTGGTAGTGAAAGAGTAACCACCTTCAGTTAAGATGTTCATTAAGTAGTCGGTCAAATCGCGACCAGCCAAATCCAAACGTAAGATGCCATCTGGGAGGACATATCCTTCATAGATTGGTACAGTGTGGGAGATACCATCTCCAGAATCCAAGACAATACCAGTGGTACGACCGGAGGCATACAAGGATAAAACAGCTTGGATGGCCACATACATAGCGGGTGCATTGAAGGTTTCAAACATGATTTGTTTGGGATGTTCTTTGGGGGCTACAAGCAGTTCATTATAGAAAGTGTGATGCCAGATCTCTTCCATATCATCCCAGTTGGTAACGATACCATGTTCAATGGGGTATTTCAATGTGAGGATACCACGTCAGCTTTGTGCTTCATCGCCGATATAGGAATCTTTTTGGCCCATTACGATCATGACACCTTTATGGGGTGGGCGATCCACAATGGATGGGAAGACAACACGGGGAGAATCATCACCAGCAAAACCGACTATGCACATACCGGAACCGTTATCAACAACTAAGGCAGCAACTTCTTCGTCACACATTTTGTTTACTTTTATTTACCAAAAAATTCACAAGAATGAAAAAAGGTTTAACAAAGACGTTTTTTTTTTTTTTTTTTTTTTTTTTAAGAAATCGTCACAAATTAAAAAAAATGACAAAAGAAAAACTGTACTTTTTTAATTTTATCTACTACTGTTGAGCACTGCAGAACACAACGTCTAAAGTTACAGGTCATCAAACTCAGTCCCAACGTCAATTTTGTTACTAAAAAACGAACTTGTAAAACTTAAAACACGTTTTTCCTAAAACCATCCATATATTTCTGTACTCGATTACGGGAGTAATTTCTATCAGAATTTCATGACTTTTTTTGATTGGAAAGCTGATAAAATTCTAATTAATGGAATTTTAATTTTACTTTCATTAAAAACAATTAATGTACAAAATAAACAAAAAAAACATTAAGGGAATTAAAATTTGAAATTTATAAGATCAAGTGCAAATGCAAATATTTTTGCAATTGTTTGTTAACGTATTTAATTTGACAAATTCTAGTCAATAACCCTTTTTTTTTTTAATAAATCACAAGTATACATACATCTTTTTAATTGATATTCAACATTTGTTTCATTTCTGGGAGTTGAGTAAAGGCAACAACAAGTGTCCCAACATTAAAAGTCTTGTTAGTTTCCATTTTCGTTGAATTCTATCAGATTTTATTGATTTTATATGTTTTACTTTATGAGCACTTGCTCCTCAGTTATAAATTGTGTTTAGAGATGTAAATGTATGTGCGCATTTAAACAAATATACATACATCTACACTTCCAAACTACGGCACACATACAAGTCTGTGTTTGAGTGCTTCCATTTTTGTAGGTGAAATGGAGGTTAGTTAGAAACAAAAAGTTGTAAAGAAATAAAAAACAAACAAAAAAAAGTGAGAGTGGAAGTGGAAGCGAAAGATAGAATTCTAGTTTAGCATTTTTAGATTTCTTTATTTTTCGTTTAACCCTTCACCATTAAATGCGGATATGTACTAGTATATATTTTGCATGTTATTTTCGATGTCAATTGTTGTCGGATTTTAATATGTTGTCTCTTAAAATATATGGCTTGACAATTGATATCTAAAATTAAATTGCAAATTTGTTTCCCTTTTATTGGCAGATTTATTGTCAGCTTATAAGAAGTATGGAAAACGTAATTGCTAGAAAGAAAATTACGAGATGTCAGTTGAGGCAGTTTTTCAATGTTAGGGAATATTACATAGTGAAAACCAGGCATAACCCTCGATCAGCGATGCCAACTTAGTGCTTTTCGCACTCGTATATATTGCCATTTAAAAAAATGTTTTAAACTGGAGCTTTTCGTTTTTTTTTTTTCAGTGCTTTAGCTTTTAAGATACAACAGTGCTTGTTAGAGAATATTGTGCTTATTTGAACAACTTCCTTCCAAATTTCAACTTTTTGGTCAAAGAGACAAAAAATTGGTTCCCTTAATCGTCAGCAAGACAAAAATTTTATAACAAAATATATAAATTGATTAACAAAGATACCGATATACTGAGATAAATTCTGATGGTAGCACCAATCAGATGGCTCTCTATAAAAAGAGCCATGGGGCTTGAGTTTAAATCTCTTTTTAACATTGTTAACGAAAAATTTTTTGACACGACTCTGTTAAAAAATACGGGTATGTACAATGATTCCAAAGACTATATTTAGTTAAATTTTTCAGAAACCCAAAATGCGGACCACACAATACTTTTTTATGACTTATATAAGTTATTAAAAAGTTTAACAAACAAAATTATTTGGAGGATGAGATCGATTATAAACTTAATTATATTCACTATTTTGGTTATAGTTCTGAAAAGCCCTTTTTGACAATAATATTGAAGAATCAGACAAGCAATTAAATCAAATAAAAACTAATAAAATTAATAAAATCTCTTACTTATGAGCTAATTTTATCATCTAATTTTAAAAGACTAATGCCTGTTTTCTCAATAGGCGATTATCTTTTATCCCAACGAGAAACTGCCGATTAAAGAAATTTGGTTTTCTCAATGTCTGGTTTGCTTCTATTTTGTCGCAAAGCTAACCGGCACTCATCTGCCAATTATTTATTTATCGTACAGATAAATTATTCTCCCAACTTTCATATCAATTTTGAGAGGCATTGCCAACTGAAAATAATTCTCCCAACTTTCATACGTATTTTGAGAGGCATTGCCAACTGAAAATAATGTTTTTGTCGGTACATTGAGAAAACCAAAATTTATAACCGGCAGTTTATCGGTCCAATAAGAAAACCGGCATAAGACATTATAGAATTTATAAAATAATTTGTAAAAGATAAAATATAAATCGAAGAGTCAAACATTATATCGACAATTTAAGACTACGTAGATGAAAAAATAGGCAGAACTGATATATTTTAAATTAACAATTTTCGTTGTAAATCCATATATGTACATATATGTATTGGCTTTTCCGTTCTCAAGCGCTGAAGTTGAAAGAGTGTTCAGTGCGATGGATTTTTTCAAAAGTGGGTGTTGTATTATTTATAAAATTAAATCAAATGTTTCTAAAGTTAATTCTCTTTAAACATATAAAAACTCATAATTTTATAATAATACACAATATAATGATGAGATTTTCTTTGCAAATTAACAATACTTTATACTTTTATTATTGATATATACTTTAAAATGTTTCATTAAATACTGAATAATCCAAAGACGGATAATAATTGTTATTTTTTCTTGCTAAAGATAAAGTTATGTTAAAATTTGCTTTATCTATTATAGGGAATTTTTTACCATTATAGTAAGATAGGTATATAGTATTTTGGTCACTCATTAATATTGGTTAATTAATGAGAAATCTTTTTTTTTTTTCTTTTTATTGTTATGAATAACTATCATAACAACCAAAAAAAATTTTTTGTTACTAATAACCATTATTGAAAGTAATTTTATTTTTTGGTTATCGCTATCCGGATACGTATTGTATTTTTGATTTCTAAGGTGTTTCAAGGATAAGGAATTTAAATATCTTTGGTAAAGTAAACAAAATGGGCAGTTTTGTTTGTTTATGAATTTTATAAATAAAATATTATTTAATATAGTAAAGCACAACAAACGAATTAAAAAATCTACAGGCTTAATAGTTCTGGACGTAGAAAAGGCATTTGATACTGTTTGGCACAACGGTCTTTTTTATAAATTGCTCCAGGCTAATATACCAAAATATTTGTGCAGGATTTTCTTGCTGATAGAACGTTCGTAGTAGCTATTAACGAAACATTTTCATCATCGAAACAAATTACTGCTGGCCTACCACAAGGTTCAATACTATCAACATTATTGTATTCAATTTATACATCGGATTTTTCTCCCCCCTTGTTCATGAAAGTTGCTTACTATGCTGATGATACGTCTCTCATAACGTCTAGTAAACTCACTAAAGAATTGATGAAGAAAATGGAAAAAGGATTTTCTGCATGTAGCAAATACTTTTATAAATGGAAAATAAAAATAAACCCTATTAAAACTCAGGCTATTATATTCCCTTACAAAAACTCTCCCAAACGATTGCCAAGTCGACAGTGAAGTTTACAAAATGAGAACCTGACAATTAAAAACGACGTCAAATATCTTGTTGGTGTTTGCCTCCATAAGAAACTTAACTTTGCAAAACCCATCAGTGAAATTTGTATGAAATCCATGAAAACTATCAGAGCCTTGTGGCCAATCCTTAGTAAACGTTGAACCCTTAACCTTAAGAATAAAAACTTAATATTCAAAAGTGTGATTCGACCAACTTTAACTTATGCCAGTCCCATCTGGTACAATGCAGCAAAAACACATTTGAAGAAACTAAAATCATTGAAAATAAATGTCTCAAACTCATAAACAACAAAAATTGGAGACATTAACAATAAATACCATGAATCCATCCAAAATTCTCCTTATAAACTAATAAAGGAATGCATATCATTGGCTTAATAGCAACTCCGAAATACAAATTATTAAATTAAAAATGACGTGAATATTGGAATTATCGTTAGATAATTTCATTGTATACTCGCATATTCTCTAATATATTTAAACTTATTTTTCCTTCAATATAAAGGTTTTTCCTATTTTCCTTTGAATAATATTATAATTAAATTAATATCAAAATCTTTTGTTATCAGAATTATTCGTTGCAGTATCTATAGATAAAATCTCGAAAATTGTAAATTTATATGCTAAGTATAAGATCTGAATTAAGATGAATTTATAAATCAAAAAAAAAAAAATTAAAAAGTCGATTAAAAATTAAACTTTAAGCAGTTTAATTAAAGTAGCTCAATAATTAAACTACAAACCCTTTAGAAATGCATCCATTACATGAAAAATATGATATATATCCGGGTAGCGATAACCAAAAAAATAAAATTACTTTCCATAATGGTTACGATGACCAAAATTAAATATATATTACAAGAACGGTTAATTACTAAAGTTGCTAATGAGATATGAATTCACGGCATTCCATCTATGAAAATGAAAACTTACAGACTACATTTATGAATATTTGTGAGACCATTAATGCAACTGTTCCAAATATAAGTAAAATAACTCGTCTTCTAAATTCTCGAAACAATAGTAAAAATGATAACGTTATTGATCCTACTATTACCATAAAATTGTCATCAGCTCAGGAGAAAAATTATATTTTGAAGCAAGCTGTGGTTTTTGTCGTAACTCTGAAGACCTTCTGCGCCTTTGTCATGCTGGTTTTGATTCTAATGAACCATTCTATATAAATGAAGCTCTAACCAGATTTAACCACAATCTTCTTAAGGAAGCAATTAAGTTAAAACGGAAAAAACTACTCTCATCAGTTTACACTCGCCGTGGCCGTATTTATGCCAAACGCTCTAAGTCCGATAGCGCGTTTTGTGTGGAGAATGTGCATTTTCTGGAAAATATCGAAACATCGAAAAACACACGTGACAACTTTCCAGTTTCTGTAGTAGAAGGGTTTCGCCAGTAATATTTTAAAATTTAAAACTGTCGTAATTATTTCCATAACCTATTTTTTTATTTTTGTATTTTTTTTTATATCTTTCCTTTTTATTATGCCTTTTTATTTTAAATTTTTTGAGTATTTCTTATTTGATGTTGATATTTGCTTAATACTTTATTATGACTTCTTCTAATATTCGGTCGAGTTCCAAATAAAACACTCATTCTATGATTCGTATAATTGGTAAACAAAAGAAAGGTTTAAAAATTTGTCACTTAAATGCTCAAAGTCTCTTTTGTAAATTTGATGAATTTCGATACATTTTTGAAAACTCAGGAATTGATGTAATTTGTATATCTGAAACATGGTTCAATCCGAATAAGATAAAAAACTTTCAGGTCAAAATAGACGGCTATGATTTATTTCGAGCTGATAGGAATACTGGTAAACAGGCTGGAGGCGTTGCAATGTATGTCAAGAAACAATTACGTTCTCGATTTGTTTGCAAATCTATCGATGAAGAATATGATTTTGTATTTATTGAACTTCCTTGTGACGTAAGCAAATGTCTCATAGGTGTTTTATATAGGCCTAATGATTCACTAGATATTTCTCCGGTTGTTAATATGTTAGATGAAAATTGTTTATCTTATAGTGATATTATTCTTTCTGGAGACCTAAATGGAAATTTGCTCATTGATTCTGATCTAATTTCACTTTTCCAACCGATTGGGCTTATAGCTGTAAACACTACTATCCCCACTCACTTCACTTCAATGAGTAGTACCCTTATTGACGTGTTCTTTGTCTCAGATATTATAAAAGTTCTTTTGCATGACCAGTTTTCTTCTCCTAATTTCTCAAAACATGACGTCATTTATATGACCTTTAACCTTCTTTATTTTAAACATGAAAAACCACAGCATATTACTTTCCGTGATTACAAGAATATTAACTATGATGCTCTTTTAAATGAAATTAATATAATCAATTGGACCAGTATCTACAGTAATCCAGATTTAAACCAACAGATATCCTTTTTTTATGAAGCAACCACATACCTATACGACAAATACGTACCGGTTAGAAAGAAAACTGTTAAATCTTCTACTAAGCCTTGGTTTAATCAAAATATTTGTGATTTAATAGTTAAAAGAAATTCTGCTTACGATAAGTGGAAAAGATATAAAACTACACAGTCAAATGAAATTTTTAAATCACTACGTAGATCTGTTACTAGGGAAGTAAAGTTAGCTAAGCAACGCTATTATAGTCGTGTATTTTCAGAGGCTATGGATACTAAAAATATGTGGAAAGAGATAAAGAAAATTGGTTATAAAGATGTAAGTGAATCGGTAAATCTTTCCACTTTTGAACTAAATGAATTGAATAGACAATTTACTTAAAATGACTCAACTCCTCTTCGTTCTGACTCTTATGCAAATCTACCAGATTGCAATCTGGATTCTTTATTTAGTTTTTCCTGCGTTAACGAGGAGGATGTTCTGGAAGCTTTTCTTTCCATAAAGTCAAAATCTATTGGTCTAGACGGTATGAATCCAATATTTATTAAAGCTATTTTACCACAGGTTTTACCCTATATCACTCATATTTTTAACACTATTTTTACAAAATCTATTTTCCCTGATTTGTGGAAATGGGCAAAAGTAATTCCCTTGCCGAAATCTAATAAAGAATACAGGCCAATTTCCGTACTTTCTTTTCTTTCGAAAGTTTTCGAAAAAATTATGAGCAAACAAATGAATGAACATATATCCAATAATAATCTTTTATCATCTAAGTAATCTGGTTTTCGCAGGAAAAGAGGGTGTATCACTACTTTTATTGATGTATCGGAAGATCTTCGTTATATCGTTGACAGTGGTAATATTGCTTTTTTGACTTTATTGGACCACTCTAAAGCTTTTGACTCAGTGGACCATGATATTCTTGTTAAAAAGCTTAAACATATTTTTGGTTATTCTGAATCCTCCTCTAAATTGATTAGCTCTTACCTTCGGAATAGAGAGCAAGTAGTTGTCTCTAAAGAGAAGTCGTCTACCTCTGCGTCTTTAAGTAGGGGTGTTCCGCAGGGGTCTATACTTGGCCCTCTTTTGTTTTCTATTTACATAAATGATCTACCACGCGTAATTAATTCATGCCAAATGCACATGTACGCTGATGAAGTTCAGTTATACACATCATGTAACGTACGAGATGTGGAAAATTGTGTACAGAACCTGAATACTGAACTGAACCACGTATTTGAATGGGCTAGGTTCAATTGTCTTACCTTAAATCCGAAAAAATCTCAGTGCCTTGTTATTTTTAAAAAGATATATGATACCACTTGTCTTCCGAAAGTTAGTATTAATGGAGTGGATATCGCCTACGTTGCGAATGCTAAAAACCTTGGAATGATTTTTAATAATACCCTAACGTGGAATGATCAAATTAACAAAGCTTCTGGAAAAGTTTATAGTATTCTCCGTAGTCTTTGGTCTTCTCAGTACTTCACACCGCAGAAAATTAGATTTGTTCTTGCAAAATCGTTTATCTTACCTACGCTTTTATATGGTTGTGAATTGTTGTCAGGTTGTGATAGTGCAGACATGGGTAAACTTACACGCGTCTTTAAAAGTGTAGTTAGATATGTTTACGGTTTACGCAAATATGATAGTATCTCCGCTTTTCTAAATAAAATTTATGGCATTTCATTTGAAGACTATCTTAAATTTAGAACTTTACTTATGGTTCATAAAATTATTTTCACTAAAGAACCCGTTTACCTTTTCGAGCGATTACTATTTACAAGATCTAACCGTAATAACTGTCTTGTACCAATATTGTACAATAGACTAATATCCGAAAGACACTTTTTTGTAAATGGCATACGTCTTTGGAACTCGTTACATACTTTAAATAATCAACTTCACAAAATATCAAATACAACATCATTTAAGAAAGAACTACTTAAACTTTTTCTCAATTGATTTTTAATACTTCATTTTAATTTCTTTAGTTAATTTAATTTTAATTTCTATATAATTTTTACCTGCTGTGCAGGATATTTTTACACTTTATTTTTACATTTTTATTTTATATATTTTATATTATATTTTATTTTATATTATTCTTCTAATTTTAATTATAAATTAAACTTACATACATTCTTCTTATTGAAAATTAATTTGTTATGACTAATGTTGTTTTATAAGATTTTAAATCTTGTTATATTAGGATTTTCATCAATAAAAAATTAATTAATAATAACGGTTAATTATAACCTTAATTTGAATTCATGAATGTTAATGGTTAAATAGAACCTTTTCCTCATTTCTCTTATAACTGTTAAGTCCCTGGAATAATTTCAAATGAACAAAAGATATAAAAGTTTTATGAAAATTATTAAAAATTATTCCATATTTTTTTACAAATATATAAAAAGAGCTTTTAGTTTCAACATATTGCGCTTTTTGGAAACCATTTTGCGCTTTTCGTTTGGAAAAAGTTTGCATATCTGCTCTCGAGAAACGCAAATTATGTAAAATATTCTTTCAATTACACTGTTATTATAAAGGGTGATGCATTTCGAGGTTCCCTACTTTTTTAAAGAAAAAAAACACAGAAAGTTCAAATTTAATGGGGAATGTTTATTGTCATTTGAAAGAACATTCTTTGGCATTTATTTTTTGAAGATTATGTCTATCAAATGTTGGCCGCGGCTACGTCTCAGATGGTCCATCCGTTGAGTCCAATTTTCGATGACTCGTTCGAGCATTTCGACTGGCAACTGGCGAATGACACGCGTGATGTTTTGCTCCAAGACCTGAATCGAAGCGGGATTATCCGCATAAACTTTAGACTTTACGTATCCCCACAGGAAAAAATTTAACGGTATGATATCACACGATCTTGGTGGCCAATCGACCGGCCCAAAACGTGAAATTATCTGCTCACCGAAGTGTTCTCTCAATAAATCTTGTTGAAACCAAATGTCGCCGAGATCACGAGCTTCAATTTCATGGCACGATAACGGTCGCCATCGACGGTGTGAGTGCGTTCTTTTAAAACTACCACTATAGCTTTAAAACACTTTGCAAATTAAAAAAAAAATAAAATAAAATAAAAAATAAAAAAAATAAAGTAGGCAAGAAAAATTTGTCGAATATAATATTTAATTTTTTTAATATTTGCATAAAAATTTTCATTCTACATTTGAATTTGTTTGAACTCGTTTGCATTATTTTATTTCTCTATAAATAAACCGTGGTACTATTTTTTTTCTCAAAATTTCAACTGGCTTGGGTGAGTTTATAATTTGCAAGGACCAAATATCCATAATATTAATGTGAATTCGAATTTTATTAAAATTTAGATTATATCATCTGTGACAAATTTTGGTGCAATTGTTTGTTTGAAATCTATAAGAGAATTCTAATAATTTGATGGTCAATGAATTCCAAAAGGCCTTACTTGATTTTACAACAATCGAAATCCTTGAAATTTTCTTCTTCAATCATAAAAATTAACAGAATTGGAAAACAGTGCATAGAGTTTTCATCAGTATATAGAAAAATACATGGTTTTTAGTGAGAAAGAATAAAAAGCAAATAGGGGAAAATAATTTAAAGTAAAAACAAAAGAAAAAATGATAAACTATTAAAAGAAAAAGCGATATACTAAAAATATTATAGTGACAATAACGGTAACAAGAAAAAAAAAAAAAAAAAAAAAAAAAAAAGAGTTAAGAACAATATAAATGTAAAAAAATTGGTTATCAATGGATTATTTTTTTTTTTTGGAATATTTAATTTTAAAACTTAAAATTTTTTTTTTTAATTAATTATTTTTCTACGACTTAACTATGATATATATTATTAAACCCAATTAACATACACACATTCACACACATATTAATATTACTTTTTTTGAACTGAAACAAATAAATGAAATACAATATAATTGACTGAAATTATGATATAATAACAGAAGAAAACAAAAGGAAACTCCGTCTACAACTGACTTCAGGCCTGGCGTCAACGATGGATCATTTCGAACCGTGAGTTATTTTTTTTTATGTTTTATTGTTAAAATTGCTCAATTTGGTAATTAACATTCAGTAAATTATTATTTTTTTTTTTTAAGTTTTTATATTCGAAACAATTATCTTTCTTTATATGATTTAATTTCATATATTAAAGTTTCTCACATCATAATTTTTGTACCTAATTTTGAATCAGTTCCAAAAATAAATACACCATATATAATTAATTAATTTTTACTTAAAATAACTTAATGTATAGAAAATTTAACTATATTTTTTTTATGTTTCAAAATATTAATAATTTAGTAATGTTATTTTTTTGTATATATAAATAAATATTGTTTTTGTTTAATTTCATAATGAAATTTTAACTTCTTATTTTAATATTTCACGAAACAGGTAAATAAGTAAGGATAAATAGTGGGCTATCTAATACATTATTTTTGATAGGTAGCAATGGTCATGGGCGGGTTAAGAAAGGGGTCATAACATCACATACCTCTTCTATTTTAAAGTTTTGCATTCATATAATTTTCATTTTGTCCTTTATTTACCTTCACTGTTATTTATTCATTTTTTGTTGTTATTTTTCTTTTGGGCAATCGAAATTATGGTTTTAGCTACCTAAAATTTAATATTATTCTGTAACAGATTCTGCTTTGTTTAGAAGGGAACAAGATCATCACCCCATTTTCCATGAGCACGGCCGGTACTATAGGTAGCAAAGTACTCTGACAGACAGAGCTTAAAGTGAAGAGTCGTTACAACGGTTACGTTCTCACTGCCATCATTTTTGAAGAAATATGGACCGATGATTCCACCGGCCCACAAACCACACCAAACCGTTGTTTTTTCTGGGTGAAGTGGCAGCTCTTGAATATCTTCAGGTTGCTCTTTGGCCCATCATGGTGTTGCGAATAGAACGCTCAGTAGGCCGATTATGTTGACCATAAGGTGAGCAAAGTGCACGAAACACATTCTTCACAGAACGTGAATTTTCGTAATAAAGTTGATGAAATACCAAACAATACAAAACAAAAATAACATGACAGCATGACACGACTCACACGTGATCTGTCAAAAAAAAAGGCTATTGAAAAAAGTATCTCTACTTGGATCACCCGTTATTATTATATTTTTAATATTAAATCAACAATACATCGGTATTTTTTTTTTCTATTTTTTACGTGGATATATTAACCCATTAGATCCCAACCTTTTTTAAAACAAAAAAAATCGCATTTCTTTTTGTAATATTCATCTTAGTAAGTCTCAGTGTTTTATAGCCTGTACTCATAAGAGTACAATTTTACAATATTGATACAAAAGTTGCTACATTTGGCTAACTTTAAATATATATCGCACACATAATACAAAGTGACTCAACTCAAAATTTTCATTTTTCAGAAATCGACAATTGAAACAATTAAGTTATAAAGAAAGACATAACATAAAGCAAGACATAACTGTTTTTTAACAACAGTTAACAACAACAAAACACACTGATATTTTTTTATAGATAAACAAGTGTATTGTGCATAGTTTTAGCATATAAACCCGAAAAATTAAAATTTTGAGTTGAGTCACTTTTGAATTATGCGATGTGCGATATGCTTATCAAAAAAGAAACACTTTTCACAATTTCTTAATAATTTTTGTTTTTAATATTTAAACATAGATGTGTTTAATTTGTTTTTCATTTCAATTTGACACTAATTAATTTCAAGCAAATTGCAACGAAAAGTCAAAAAAATTTAAAAACGGAAATGACTGTTGCCAAAATGAATACGTATATTTACCGTTGCATTTAACATTTCAATATATTAATTCTTTACAGTCTTAACTAATACATATGTATAACAAAAAACTCTTTTTAAAAAAAGTAATAACATGTGAGATATAGCATCACAAAATTGATATTTTTTGTACTCAAGCGAGTACAGTGAAATCGAGTGGGTCAATAAAAATTAGCTACAATCTTGCTGAAGAATAAAATCTGAAAACATCAATGGTTCATGAGTTGTAGCTGTAAAACGAAGCAAGCAACAAGATAAGGAAAATATATAAAAGGTTATAAAAAAAAGTTTTTTAAGATAAGTTACTTTTTAAGAAAAAGTACTTTTTTAAAGAAAGGTAGTTTTTAAGAAAGGCCACTTTTTTAAGAAAAGGCACTTTTTTAAGAAAAGTACTTTTTTAAGTAAAGGTACTTTTTACAAAAAGATACTTTTTATGAAAAAGTACTGTTTAAAAAAAGGTGCTCTTCTAATAAAAGATAGTTTTTAAGATAAGGTACTTTTTAAAAGAAGGCACCATTTAAGAAAAGGTACTTTTTGAGGAAAGTTAATTTTTTAAGAAGAAGTACTTTTTTAGAAGTGGCACTTTTTAGGAAATGTGTTTTTTTTTTTTTAAGAAAATATACTACTTAAGAAAGATATTTTTTAGAGAAGGTGCTTTGTAAAAAAAGGTACTTTTTAGACAATTTGCTTTTTTAAGAAAATTTACTTTTTTTAAGAAAAGGTACTTTTTTAAAAAAGATCCTCTTTTAAGAAAAAGGTACTTTTTTCGGATGCTATTTTTGTATGGAGAATTTCTCACCACCCAGACAATGTTCTACAGTGCTATCCAACCAAAAAAAGGTGCTCTTCTAATAAAAGATAGTTTTTAAGATAAGGTACTTTTTAAAAGAAGGCACCATTTAAGAAAATGTACTTTTTAAGGAAAGTTAATTTTTTAAGAAGAAGTACTTTTTTGAGAAGTGGCACTTTTTAAGGAAATGTGTTTTTTTTTAAGAAAATGTACTTTTTAAGAAAGATATTTTTTAGAGAAGGTGCTTTGTAAAAAAAGGTACTTTCTAGACAATTTGCTTTTTTAAGAAAATTTACTTTTTTAAGGAAAGGTACTTTTTCAAAAAAAAGATCCTCTTTTAAGAAAAATTTACTTTTTTCGGATGCTATTTATACCCTATACCACTATGTCGTTTGGGTATAATGACTTTGTGCTGCTGTTTGTAACAACCAAAAATATTTGACCTACACCCATCTTTAATTATACCGATCGAATCAGAATCACTATCTGATTCGATTTAACGATGTCCGTCCGTCCGTCCGTCCGTCTGTGTGTCCATGTAAAGCTTGTAATCAAACTGCAGGTCGCAAATATGAATATATTTTGATGAAATTTGGTATTTAATCTTTCATCTGCGATGGGATGAACGCTATTGAAATTGGTGAGAATCGGTGCATGTTCAGACCTAGCCCCCATACAAATGACCCCTATGAAATCAACATATATTGCCATAAGATCCAAATTATCATATAAATTTTAGTCACATTGGGTTTGTATGTGTTTATTACATCCATTAATCAGTAGTCCAAAAATGATCCCTATGGGACAACTCTCAGTCATAGGCTCCATATAGAGCTGGTTCCCGATCTTCACTTAAATCTATCAAAAAACAAAAATATTGCACTGATTCTTCTCAAATTTTGTTTGTATATATTTTTGCAAAATACAAGAGACCTTACCAAACATGGTCAGGATCGGTCCGTTTTTGGGCCTAGTCCCCATATAGATATAGCATCCAATATGAACTTTTTCATATCTGCAGCCAAAAAAATTAATAAAAATCCCACTCAAATTTGGTTTATGCTTATTTTTTATATGCAGTTAGTTGGGCCTGAGAGATAGGGTCTCTAAGCGCATGGTATAGGGTATCGTATAGTCGGTCTAGACCGACTATAATTTTCTTACTTGTTTTGTATGGAGAATTTCTCACCACCCAGACAATGTTCTACAGTGCTATCCAACCAAAAAACAAAAAAAAAAAGATATTAATAAAAGTTTTGCTTGCATTTACTCCTTGTAACAATATACTTTGTTCTGATAGCAATTCCAGTTTGGGACTGTGCAGCGAACAGGCATCTGAATCTGTGCACTCAGATTTCAAAACAACATGGATCAGAATTTAAAAAAACACCTGGTGATTATAGTTATGCGGAAATGTCGAAAAGAGCTCTTTTCGAATACAATTATATTAAATATTAAATAAATTTAATTGTTAAAGAATAATATATAATTTTAAAAAATGTACAAAAAAACGATTAGAAATGCACATACATAAAACAAACAAAAAATATTCAAAAAATGGCCGTTACAATATTATTTTTTTCTTTTAATAGGGTTCATTAAGTACTCTCAAACCCAACTTTTTTGTAATCGCCATATCTCGAAAAAAAATTAATTTTTTTTTTTTTTTTTTTTTTTTTTCAAAGCGCTATCACTTTTTGTGAAGTATTTTGTTCATCAGTTCGTCAATTCCGCCCAGGTGTGTAGACAACAGTATCGTAATAATAACATGAATAAAAAAAAGCTAGCAACAACCAAACTAAAAGAATAAACGTGATTGAAAACAAATATGAAACAAGTAAAAGTAAGAAGTACATTTATCATATCGCGTTTGGTACGAGAATTAAATGTAATATTGAAACATTGTATAGCGCTTTTCAATATTGTTGTTGTTCTAAAAGTCTAAGATAAATTAAATAAGGCACGTTGCCATTGAAATACATGTTAAAACTTAATGGAAATTTCTCAAACACAATTGGAAAATTCTTCAATAGAAATGAAACTATCTGAAAACATAAATGAACATTTTCTGAATAATAAATTTATAATTTTGAAATGCTAAAACATACAAATATATCTACTATAATTTTTGAGTTGTTTTATGAAAATTATTCAAGGTGTGATAAAATTAAATTTAAAATACAAACATTAAATACTTGTACTACTAAATTATATATCTTTAAGGTCTGTTATTTCATATTGCTTCTATGATATTTTAGTTAGTTAAGAGTTTTCCATTTATATGCAAGTAATTGAATATAACACTCTTATTGATTTTATATAACTTTTTGTAATAGTTTTATATTACCTCTCCTTCTATAATTCTAAGCACTCCCTTTATGTGAAGCCAAGACAGAAGGTCATATTATTTAAAAAAAAATAAAGAACTTTCGAGGTCAGCTATTTCTAAAAATATTTTAAATACAACCAGAAAAAACTTGATAACGATATCTGCTTGTCATTTGCATTACTTGAATCATTCTGTAATTCATATTTGTATTATAAATTAATAATTGTTGATCAGACATGCATATGTTTAATAACAGATTTTAAATGAAAATTGAATTAAATTCGATTTGATTAGCTTTGTTCGATATGCATTACAGGGTCCAAATTATACGGTTATTTTGTTTTTTTATTATTAAATCAAATAAGTCAAGCAAATGATTGCTCAATTAAATGATTTAAATTTAAAAATTTTCTTTTTTTAACTATTCCAATAAATTTTAAAATATTCACGTAAATCGATTTTGTTTAAACTTTTCGGTTATATTATTAAGAAATAATAGATGTACGAGTAGTTATGCAGATTTTTTTAAATAAGTTTGATACAAAATCAAAGAACTTTTAATGAAACATAAATAGAGAACGTTTGGTAAGTGAAACAAAAAATTGTTAAACACTAATCAGATTTTATACTCGCAAAATAAACTTAAAAATGGATTACATTTAAATATAACTAGACTTTGAAAAAGTTATTTCAATTATAGGTATTAGATGTTGGTGAAATGTACAGAATCACATTTTCTATTTATCCGTTATTTTCTTGGAAAAAAAATTATCTATAATATTAACAGTGACTTATTTTGGTTCTCTAATGCGTCAGATTTTATTTTATGTTTTAAATCCTAACGGTTATTTACATATTTTTTATTATTTTTATTAAAACTTAAAAAAAAAAATTTAAATTTAATTTAAAATCATTTTTGTTTTTACGATTATCACTGACTCGCTAAATCACTGAATGTGTAACGCTGTACGTAAGTGCGTACCGACCATACAGGCAGCTGAAAAAAAGTGCTCCGTACGCCCCATGTTATGAAGTATATTTTCAAAACATTTTCAAAAAAAAAAAATTTTTTTTTATGCCGACTGTAGAGGTCGCGGTTTTACGTTTTTCTTTATATCTGCTGCGTTTACAGTCGCATCTTAAAGTGTGATATATTGATGTTTTCGCTTCAAAATCATCGACCTTAATTACCCCATTCTAGTACTTAACCCTTACATCTCAGTTGCTACCACCCTAATGTGGCACCCTAATTACAGAAAATTAAAGCTCGCAAAAAATCACGGAACTTTTGTAAGAAAGTATTTCGGTAATTCCAGCAGAATAGTCTTAAAATGCTTCTGTTTGTTTTCGCCGAATGTAGGGGTAAACTTTTTTAACTTTTAATTGTATCTTCGGTATTTACAATCGGATATTGGAGTGTGATATATCTATGGTTTTGTATTGAAGAGACCAATTTTTTTAATCAAAAGTCATTAACCACAAGTACCCCCTTCCCTTACTTAGGCATCGTATTTCAACTTTTACAGCAACAAATAAAAAATTGTAAGATAAAATTAAATTAATTAAATTAATTATTAATTATGTTAGCCAGCGTACTGATAGCTTCGGGCTTCTCGCTGGCTCATTTCTCATCGCATTCTCCGGTATGAACGGCTCGTACCACTGTAATGCGTCCGAAATTTCTGTTGACCTGACCAATTGTAATAAGCAAAAAATTATCCGAATTATTAACTAATTCAATGCTAAGAATTGCATTAACGTATATATATCTCAAGCAAGTCTACTTAAAAACTATTTTTATATCAAACTTACAGACTAGTGTGTGTAATTTTGAATGCCTTCTCCGATACTTCCTAGCCATATTCTAGGGCCTTTCTGTTTCCCAACCAATGATCTCAACAGGGCATTGAATGGTAATTCGTTGAAATGAAAAA
Source organism: Cordilura impudica (assembly GCA_963682025.1). NCBI lineage: Eukaryota > Metazoa > Arthropoda > Insecta > Diptera > Scathophagidae > Cordilura > Cordilura impudica. The sequence continues at coordinate 306,141,054 of OY821518.1, forward strand.
GGCACACGAACCATTGCACCGGTCTCTGTAAATGTATTTCTATTCTTGGAATGACTCCAGCAATCGCGAACCGCACTGATCGATGAAGAAATCCTTTGCAGAGTCTGGTATTTTATCAGAAGCGGTGCAATTGCAGGGAATACTCCTTTCAATGCCGCACTTAAAACGCGAAATCAAGAACACACTATTCCACTTACTGACATCGTACTTCGATGCATTTTTAACTATTTTATAGTAATCGTTTAGAAGCTTGTCCAAATGTTTACGAACAGTTGTCACCGAAAAGATTGGAATTTCTGCGCGCTCCCACAAAAGCCTAATTCTTCTAAAAACCTCTTGTTTAAAAGCACCCAACTTTCGATTTGGATCGCTGTTATGATGCAGGTACAAAAAGTAATTAATAACATCGCCCTTCATCGGTAATTTAGTGGTATTTAAATCACTAATACTAAAAGACATTTTTTATGAATTTTTATTGAAAGTTAAATATTTATTGATGCTTCAATGAGCTACGCTTTATAACTGAATTATTTGACTAATTTAATAAAACGATTAGCAGTAGTAAAACAATGTAAGAGAGTAGTAGACACTGTAAATACCGAAGATACAATGAAAAGTTAAAAAAGTTTACCCCTACATTCGGCGAAAACAAACAGAAGCATTTTTAAGACTGTTCAGCTGGAATTACCGAAATATTTCTTAGCAAAAGTTCCGTGATTTTTTGCGAGCTTTAATTTTCTGTAATTAGGGTGGCACATTAGGGTGGTAGCTACTGAGATGTAAGGGGTAAGTACTAGAAGGGGGTAATTAAGGTCGATGATTTTGAAGCGAATAAATTTGTCTCCTCGAGACGAAAACATCAATATATCACACTTTAAAATGCGACTATAAATGCAGAAGATATAAAGAAAAACGTTAAACCGCAACCTCTACAGTCGGCATATTTAAAAAAATAAAAAATTTTTTTTTGAAAATGTTTTGTTTTACGTTTATTAATTATCACTCATACAACAAATAATTAATTTGAGGTTTTTATAAAACCCAATTGTGGACTAGAAAAAATGGTAGACATTTTAGCCCTTAGTCACAACACTCCATATGAATTGGGCGGTAATCAGATCAAAAATCTTTACATTTTGAAAAGTTAGGTATAAAGTTACTCTGTCACAAACAATTTATTTAAAAATATAATTTTTCACTTTAAATAAAATAATATTGTATTGTTCTACACCCATAAACGACAACGACAAACAAAACAAGTTAGAAAATTATAGTCGGCCTCGACCGACATACGATACTCTATATCTGTGGTCACAAGCATACATAACTCAAATCGTTCCTAAGTCGACTTAGGCGGTTATCGCTTGTGACCACAGATATCAAGAGTTTAAAGAAAGAGTCTTAGCTCCAACTAATTGGATATAGAAAATAAGCATAAATTGTGTGTCATTGTTATAAATTTGTTGCCTGCTATTTTTATATGGCGACTAGGTCAAAAATTGGAAAAACATAAACAAATCGAATTTAAGGGAGGGAGGGGGGGGGGGCGGGGTAAGGTTTCAAAGGCGAAAAAAGATGAAGATCTTCGAAAAAATGTTGAATTAAAAATTTTAATAAATAAGTCAGTGACAGCGAATGTCCGGAGGTGCCTCGAAAAAAAGTTGTTATACGGTGAACATCATACCTCGTTACCGGATCATCTAAGGCAAAAAAAAAACGAAATGCGTTTAAAAGGTAATACGTTTCCCTAGGTAATCAGGGAGAGTTTTTTTTATTGATTTATTTATTTTTTTTAGCATTTTGGAATGAAAAACACGATTTCTACTATAAAATTTCGGTTAATTTGTTCTTAAAAAGTTGAAAAAAAAATGTTAAAGAAACTTTCCCTGATTACCTGTTGTTTTATGTGTAGTTCGGTCAAGTAGATTTTAAGTTATGATATTCACGGACTTCAGATGACGCTGTAATTATTTTTGCACATGCTTCTCCTCTACAAGCATCCTTATTTGTCCAAACTGAGCTAGATTTGTTGGACCAATGGCTACAAAAATGGAGCATAAAGGTAACACTCAAAAATCAAATCACGCAATCAAAAATAAATAGGAAATACCATCCTGTGATTCAGTGCGGTATCTCGGTATGGTCTTGGATAGATGCCTTACCTGGAAAACGCTTATTAAAAAAACAGCAACAGCTTAACATAAAAACCAAAAGGCTTTACTGGCTTCCAGGACCAAAGTCTGAATTGAATCTTCCCAACAATTTAAAACTATTCAAAGTCATACTGAAACCAACCTGCGCTTACGGTGTCCAATTATGGGGCACTGCTAGCAATTCAAATATTGATATTCTAGAAAGATATCAATCCAAAACACTTAGGTTGATTACTAAAGCACCGTGGTACCTCACTAATAAATCCATTCAAAGAGATCTTTCGATGCTTCCCGTTAGATAATAAAGGCTCAGCAACCACGTTAACCCTGTGGCTACTTCATTGCTAGACAGCACTAATGAAACTAGACGATTAAAACGCAAGCATATAGTGGATCTACCATTCATAATCTAACTCTCCCCCTATTTCAACAAGCGATAAAAAAAAAAATTAAAACAAAATCAAATTGTAAATAAAAAAAATTAAACATTCTTTTTGAAAACCCAAAATTATAACTACTGTTCTTTTGTAAATAACTACATTAAATACTTTTCATTTATAAATATTAATCTTGTCAATAATAACCCGTTGGAGCGACATATCCCCTGTGATTTAAAATGAAGTTTAACAAATTTGCTTATTATCTTCCGATAGATTGTAAATAAAGAATATATTTAAAAAAAAAATATTCACAGACTTGAAAAATGTTGTTTGCGAGAAAATCGGTTTAAAGTGTTTAACATATACGATATACCGTCTGAGGGCCGGTCGCTTGAAACGCTGTATCTTCGTTAGTTTTGACACAGCACTCTCGACAAAAAAGTTTTAAAACCTTACCCCGCCTTTAATGCGTGTAAATACTTAAAAAACACATTTGATCGAGAATTACATATATGATAATTTTGATTTTAGGGCAATTTAAGTCATTTGTAAGGAGACTAGGTCTGAACATGCACCGATTTTAACTAATTTCAATAGCGTTGTTTCTATGGTCCAAATATATTCATATTTGTGACCTGCAGTTTGACTTACCTGGACACACAGACAGACAGACGTATCGACAGACAGACAGACGTACGAAATATAGACAGACGTGCCGACAGACAGAGAAAGGCAGACGTGTCGACAGAAAGAGAGTCAATAGGATAATAAAAGTTGGATATTGGTCACACATTTTGGATACTTACAAACATCAGCGCAAACTCATTATACCCTTACATATTATACCCTTCCATTGCTGATAAAGTCTCCGTCGCGACGCGTCGAGGAACCAGAAGATTGTTTTGTTTCAGCTAAACTTGAGAACCATTGATGATTTCTCATTTCATTCTTTAGCAAATAGCTTCAGCAAATTAAGTTAACTAATTTTTCGAATGAAATCTTCCCGTTTTTTATTAATTTCTTTAGTAACAGAACATATTCATTGCGCATGATTATTATTTACAAGCTGACCCGGCAAACTCTGTTCCGCCTTAGAGGCAATAAATAAGCAGATTTTGGATTTTATTAAGTTCAATTTTTTATTAGGAAATACAAATAAAAAAATTAAGTATTTTAATAATTCTTTATTGTTCATAGGTTGCACTCTTCTGTTAAGTGCCTTGTGATACACGACATTTTTTGTTTTATTATCAAGCGCAAGAACAAACAACGCAGATGGTCCTCCGACCCGTGAACATGCCACATATAACTGACCATGGAAAAAACATGGATATTCCAGATTCAAACCACAAACTTTCAAGGATTGGCCTTGTGATTTGTTAATGGTCATGGCGAATGCAAGACAGCTTTGTCGGGAAAGATTCGATCGTCTTGATCGCGGCATTGTTAAATCATTGCGTTTTTGTTATTCCACGTCAGATGCGAAAATCTTAAAAAGTAAAAATAAACATTGTTGCCACATAAACTAAACTAAACTTAAAACTGAAATTACTTAAAATTAGTATTTCCTATTTCCGACATAACGTTCACTTATTTCCAGCACCACGGCTTAATTTTAAAAGGAAAATCTTAAAAAGTAAAAATAAACATTGTTGCCACATAAACTAAAGATGTTTTATGTCATGCCACACGGGAGCGCTGTCGAACGGGATATCTTATGTCCGTCTCCTGGTTCTAAGCTACCTCCCCACCAATTTTCAGCCAAATCGGTTCAGCCGTTCTTGAGTTATAAAAAGTTTAACTAACACGACTTTCTTTTATATGTATGGATGGATTAGTAGAGTGGAAGGAATGTATACGTATGAGTGATATTTTTGGTATTAAATCAAACATACATCAGTATTTTTTATTCTAGTTTTTACATGCGTCTATAAAAAAAAATTTTTTATTTAAGCCTTTGCTACAATTTTGCTGAAGAATGAATTGAGAAATCATCAAATGTTCTTGATTTATAGCTGAAAAACTAAGAAAACAATCATAAAGCATAAGCAAAAAAATATAAAAGGCGTAGAACGCCAAACACTTTGTAAGTTTAACTATACTGGCCTAGTACTTTCACCCTGACTTGGAATTACTCAGCCAATGACCCCGAATACACATTCATCTCCAATTTGTATTCAAACAACGTGTTTGGTACTGCTCAATTAGCTTTCAGCTTTTGGTTTATAGACCACCTGCACATCTTCGTCAAATTATATGTTTGGTTCTCAGCTTAATGTTCATACTCGTATGTTGGCTTTTCTAAAAATTTGATAAGATTTGCGATGATTAAGATAAACATTTTCTAAATAGTTGCAACTGAGCCCATTTAACGATTTTTAAACAATAGTATTTTATACAATACTCGTATGACATGTTTTTTTGCATCGTAATGTATTATAAATTGGACCGAGTTACAATTACAAGTCATAGGACAGCAAAGTCTTTTGATAAACTTGCAGTTGAAACCAAGAAAAAATCAAATTTTTGTATTATGAGTTTAGAAATTTCAAAACAAATTAACTGTTTGTTAACTGCATTGCCGCTATATGCACACTAACATGCGCATATGTAACCTTGTAACAGTGCACCATCCATCATCAGCAACACTTCCGACCTAGGCCATCCGACAACAACGACATAACATCAATGTTCACATAAAAGGAGGAGTATGTTTACTTGTTCTTAAAAGAGCTTTTCAAAGAACATCGTCAAAATACATACTCGTATTTTTAAAGCCCTCCAATAACAATTGCTGTTGATTGGCCATCCTCATCATCATCATCATCGGCTACAAGCCGTCGATAATTATGATGATGACAATAGCTACAAGGTGTTTAAGGTGATGTTAAGGTTTACAGTTCGCTTCATATTACGCAGATAAAATGAATTCATATTATGCGTTTGAGAATACATATTTACTGTTAAATACTTTATGAAGCTGTTGCAATTTTTCGTTCGTTCATTTTGTTGTACTGCATTTGCCTTTGACTTCAATTGACGTCATTCATTAGTTTGTTATGACACTGTATGAGTATTAGTGGTACGAGTAGTATAATATTTATTTAGCAAACGACGAACGAATATTTCAATGAAATCTGTGTATGAGTATTTCAAAGTTTTGTTGTATTTGTAAAAAAATATGTTTCATTTTGTGGTTTTACACATTTTCTTAACCAAATACATACACATACACACTCACGTGTATTTACATGCTAACGCTGATGAATCTATTGTCTATGGCTGCTTCTGTTGCTTCTGCTGTCACAAAAATATATGCAGCTGCTAAAGAATGTATATGAAATGAATACTAATATATATATATATATATATATATATATATATACATATGTAGACATTTTCTATTTAAAATCTATTGATTAAACCAACTTTAAGAAGTCAATGCTTTTGTAATGAATCCTAGTAATCCATGAAGTTTAATGCAGTTATTCCAAAGTTCTTCTAACATTGTGATATATTTAGAATGGTAAGATTTCTGAAACTCTTTAAAATAGGCCACCTTATCCGATATAAATTTATCATCTTGTAAAATCTCTTACACTGTTTGGTTTAGGAACAGATAATAGTCACTGGGGGAGCTATAGCTAAAACAGACGAATGAATAAATATTTTTGGTCAGTTGTTTAATAACGGGACAACCTTATCTACTTGGAACTCGAAGTCCGAAATGCCGACCATACAAAACTTAAATCAGTTACTAAAAAGTTTAACAAATTGTATAATTGCAACCACGTGTAAATTTATTTAAGTTATAGTTCTGAAAACGCCTGTTTTGGCAATAATATTGAAAAAATCGGAAAAGCATTTAATAAGGACAAATTACCATTTAATTTTACAAATTTCTTAAATCATCGTGGACAACATTTTTTCAAAAAACTCTGAAGATTTTATAAACTTTATACTTGACTTCAAAACATCAGTCAACGAATTCCCGTTTTTCATATTATTGCAAAAAATTATTGTTAGATAATTTTTGTCATCGCCACGAGTTTGCCTGCAAAGTTTCAGCTCGATGGGGAAAAGGGTTGAACCCTCGATTCAAAGTTTCTTCGACAGACAGACAAACACAGCCACTATGAGTTAAAATACCACTATTTTTTAGCACCTTTTAGCGCTTTTTGCGATACTGTTTTGCGCTTTTCGCTTAGTATTGGTATTGCTGCGTTCTGTTGATATCTTTCAGATGTTAGCAATCTAATTTTAACTTTTCGATCATCCAAAACAATTCCATTCACATTTTTTGTTTTCTTCAGAAACTGTCTGATTATGACGATATGGATGATTTGCATCATCGGTATTTGTGCGGTATTTAAAATCAGAATATCTCGTTTTTAATTATTGAATACAAGTTAAAGATTTGTCATAATTTTTATCAATCCATTTAATTGCTTTGGATAGTATGATTTTCCTTTAGAAAACAATGTTAAAACAAAACACGAAACACTTTGGAATCCATTTTCTCCTTAAACTTCAAATTTTATTAATTTTATTATTTTTTATAAAAATAAAAAATCATATTTTCGATCTTTATCATTTAAGATAAAATGTTTTTACTTTAAATAAAGCAAAAACATTGGCACATTTGTTTGCTACAATATACATGTTTGTTTTTGTCTTGAAAAAAATAATTTCAAACTTAATCATTAAAATGATAAAGATCGAAAATAAGATTTTTTATTTTTATAAAAAATAATATAATTAAAAATACGGAGGGCTAAATGTAAGTTTAGCAAAAACAAATTGTTTTTCTTGTTTTTCAAGACAAAAACAAACACGCATATTGTAGTATGCAATCTGTACTCATATACAAAACATATTTGTTTAAAAGTTGTTCTATATTTTAGTTTGTTATATTGGAAGAGGCTTAATAGTATAACTTTTGCTTGAATTCTCATTTAGTTGTTTTCAGCAAATGTATATGAATTTATCTTTTTACCAAACAAACTATCTACTGCTTTTGGTTACTGATGAATGTTGGTGACTCTTCCCGAAACAGCTGTATAACCTGTCATGCAGAATATAGATCAATTTATTGGAACAAATGTGCCAATGTTTTTGCTATATTTCAAGTAAAAACATTTGATCTTGAGCCTGAATAATTTCAAACTCAATCATAATTTTATTAACGGTAAATTTTATTGTAATGAACGAAATGTCATTAAATTTTTACTGGATACTAGTTAAGGTTTGGGTTAGGCCCTCCATCGATATGTGAGGCCACGAACTTTTCACCCCATATAGTATGGCTAACTTTATTTTCTTTACATTTATTATGAATTTAATTTCTTTCTGTTGTGTCATGAAACTGCTGTCGAGCATTAAATTTGAAATCGGCTTTACATACATATGTTTTGTATCATAAAATTCCTGAGCTCTAGTTGAGCTTTTGCTTAGTTCGTCAATGCGTTTAGACCGGTAACAGTCTTCTCCAAGCTCTCCTCGAAATTGAAATTTTTCAATACTTGAATTTTTCACTGCACTACTATTATATATATGTATATATATATATATATTAGGCCGGGTCGATTTTTGGGGAGGCAAAAAAATCGCCCATTGCTCAGTGAAAATCGTATTCTAGGGATCAAAATAAGAAACTTTGCCGAATGAACTATACCTCTAAAACGAATTCTGATGTCCCAACTTTTGACCTGTCTGTCTGTCTGTCTCACTTTGACCCATTTAGAGTGCCCCAATCGAGTCCAAATGTATGATTGACCCCCCTAACTTTGGAGGGCCGATTCACCCATGCCAGTGACACACCCCCTGGAACTCCCCTATGGGGTTCCCCATACAAACATTTCAAAAAATCGCCAGTTTTGGCACTTTACATGAAAAAATCAGCGAAATGCCTGTTTTTTTCATTTTGGACTTTATTTTTCTCTTTAGAAATTTATTTAGTCAGAACATATGTAAATGAAAAAATTAATTTAACTTAGTAATAGAAAAGAAATTAACAAAATTTATTAGAAATTAGCGTTTTTTACAACCCTTTTAAAACCAAGGCATCACTGTGATGCATTTGCATGTCGTAAACTTAGTTGTGTGGGTTTTTTATTCAACCCTTTTAAAAAATTAACGTATCACTGTGACACATTTGCAGGTCGTAAAATTGCTTGTGTGGATTTTTCAGCCACCACAAGACACAGCAGGTAGAATTGAAATTACCATTTCATTCTTATTACCTCGTCTCGTAGACCATATATAACGCAACAGTTTTTGTGAATGCATTAAGTCGTTGTGAAGAACTCAAAGTGTGAAGTGCTAATTTCAGATAAAAAATATTTTAAAAAAAAATAATAAGTGAAGTGACCATTCCAAATCAAAAAATTTACAATGAATCCAACATCCTCTACACCGCAAGATGAAGCATCAACAACTACCGAAAACCCAATGAGTCACATACCCAAGCATGATGTTACTGTTTTTGGTATGTCTACTGATTTGACTGATCTTAATTTACCAACCCATCTGGATATCTTGAGATATTATTTTTACTTAAGCGAACGTGCTAAAACAGAACAAAAAAAGTTTTCCTATAAATCATTCACTATTCAAGTACAAGATAAGTTCATTGGAATTTGGGAAAAACTTGGTATGGAAATAATGCTGAAAGAAAGTGTATGTAATAAATTGAATAGATTGCTTGACAAATATCAAGACCAAATCAAGAGAAGAAACAAAACCCAACAATTTACAGAGTATGTAAAATCTCTGGAAACAATTTTTTACATTGGAACATGTAAATGCGATTTGAAGGCAGCTCCATGTGCATGCGGCTTGGTTCCCGAACGCCTTAAAGAGTTTATGCACGATCAACATAATCAGAGAAGACTAACAATGGATGCATTTGTGATGGAAATTGAAGAGCAAGGAGCAACGTGTATGTCATCAATGCCAACATACCAAGATCCCGACAATTCAACATACGCACCGCCACCGGTTCAAGAAGATATGGATAGAAACATGAGTTCACAATACACAGAGTGATACGATTGTTTTAACTTTGCCTTGGTATGTGACAGATTTGGTGTGCCTGATAGAGTAGCATCAGCATTGGGAACCGCTCTTTTTCAAGATTTTAAAATTAAAGATAAGCATGGGAAACCTCTCATCATGGATAAATCGAAAGTTCGCAGAGAAAAAGAGAAATGCTGACATGAAGTGCTTCGCAAACGGTTAGATGATACCAATTTGTTAGCGTTTTCATAAAAAAAAAAAATTGATGAGAAGTATAATACTAGGATGGTAAAAGAACCTCATCTTGTTATTTTGAGAGAACTCAGTTCTGAATTGATTGGTTACGTAAGACTGGAACATGAAACCGCTGAATAAAAAACAACCAAATTAAATGGTTTTTTCAACGATAAAAATATATCACTGGATGCATTAATTGGAATATGCACTGACGGTGAGCCAACAAACACTGGCCCACACGGTGGAATTATACGACGATTCAAATTGCTGTTTAAAAGACCATTGCATTGGTTCGTTTGCCTTCTATACTTCAACGAACTTCCGTTTCGGCATTTGTTTGAAGCTTTGGATAAATCAACCAGCACTGGACCGAGAACGGCAACCGGAAAACGGAGCCATCAAATCGAAACTTGTGAAACTCTTCCGGTAAGTTATTGCTATCACTCATTTATTATAATTGTCAACCATTATTAATTATTTTATTATTATATATTTTCAGGTGGTGGACGGCTTCCAGAAAATTGAGTTGCAAAATAAGCCCCCTGCTCCAGAAAAAATTGAATTTTCCACCGATTCGAAGTACTTATACGACATGGCCCATGCAATTTCTAGCGGCGTGGTTTCGGTGGATCTGGCTAACATCAAACCAGGGAAAATTGTGCATTCTCGGTGGCTCACCAAGGCCGCTAGATTATTACGATTATATGTGACAACGGAAAATCCAGATGCAAATTTAAAAATTCTGGTTGAATTCATAATTAAATGTTTTGTGCCAATGTTCTTCAATATCAAGTATTACAGCTCTGTCGTGTACGGCAGTGCATTATTTTTCAAATTCATTGGTTGGTCACGATTTCTAGAACCTCGTTTACGCAAAATTGTCAATCAAGTAATTAAAGATAATTCATATTATGCGTATTCGGAAAATATCTTGTTATCAATGTTGTTTGATGGTAGCAAAGAAAAGCGCGACTGTGCTATCAAGAAAATTCGCAACTTAGAGCTTATAAAAAACCAGATATAAACTTTAATTGCACAAGTTACACGGAAATGATCAATATGAATGACATAAATAACGTATTTGAACCACCATTCACGCGAAGCATTCCGTACGATACATTGAAAGAATATTTAAATCAAGATGATCCACCGTTTAATGATCCAAAAATTCCATCACACATACAAGGAACGGAATGACATGTTCAATTGCTAGCTAGCGTTTCCAAACGGGTTATACCGGAAAATGTAGAGGCTGTTATGGCGACGACATTAGAGAGCCGTGCGAAATTGCCCAGACTTGAAAGTAAAAAAGACTTCAAACAATGATTTTTTTTTAGTTTCTTTTCTATAACTAACTTTAATTAATTTTTTCATATACATATGTTCTGACTAAATAAATTTCTTAAGAGAAAAAATAGATATTATTATAAATAAATAATAAATATTATTATAAATAAATAAATAAAAATAAAAATAAAAATAAAAATAAAAGAAAAAAACATAGACATTTCGCTGATTTTTTCATGTAAAGTGCCAAAAATGGTGATTTTTTTAAATGTTTATATGGGGAACCCCAAAGGGAAGTTCCAGGGGGTGTGCCACTGGCATGGGTGAATCGGCCCTCCAAAGTTAGGGGGGTGAATCATAAATTTGGACTCGATTGGGGCACTCTAAATGGGTCAAAGTGAGACAGACAGACAGACAGGTCAAAAGTTGGGACATCAGAATTCGTTTTAGAGGTATAGTTCCTTCGGTAAAGTTTCTTATTTTGATCCCTAGAATACGATTTTCACTGAGCAATGGGCGATTTTTAAATCGACCCGCCCTAATATATATGTACTCGTATATGTATGTATGTATATGTGTGTGGATTTCGTAAGTGACGTAAAACATAAGTAGTATTCCATTGTCGTAAATATTTGCCAACACTTTTTTTTAGCTTTTCAAATTTGCCATTGATTCTCAATAGATAAAATGAACGTAGTAGGAATGGATCTGAGATCATTATTTGCTATAAAAATTATTACATATTTGATTAAAAAAATAAATGAAGTTAAGAAATTTGTTAAACATTCATTGGTGAAATCAGTACGCACTATCGGATCTACGTTTTAGAGCACACCGAACTTAGTAATCAATCAAATTGACTGTGAATATCAAGATGAAAGTTGTACCTAACAATGCCTCCGTTTAGAATTCTGTCGTTTCTTTTATTTCCATATATAATTATTTTATGTATTGCTGCTAATTCATTAGCTATTTATTACTTTGGTAAATCGAAAAAAAATTCTACGGCCTCATGTTTATTCATCATCAACAATTTTCTTTTTTGTCTTTTGTTTTATTCTTACAAATTACACCGATACACAAAATGTCAAGCAAAAATTTCTGTGAACAGTGCTTGTCATGCAAATAACTACAAGCAATATTATTTAATTTTGGGATAAAACCTTGAATCAATTCTCAATTTTTAATATTTAAATATTTAATATTAGACCCTATACCATGCGATTAAAGAGGGGATCTCGCGTCCAACTAATGGGATATAGAAAATAAGCATAAATCAAATTTGAGCGGCATTGTTGTTAATTTTTTTGCCGGTACATAAGAAAAAGTTCATATCGGATTCTATATTTACATGTGGACTACACCACAAAAATGAAACGATCCTGACCATAATTGGTAGTCATTTATTTTTGCAAACCAAATATGAGAAAAATCTGTGCAATAATTTTGTTTTTTGATAGATTTAAGTGAAGATCAGGAAGCAGGTTTATATGGGGGTTTTATTTTTGGACTACTCATGAATGGTTGTAATAAACATAAATGAACCAAATATGACCAAGATCTATATAATTATTTGGGTCTTATGGCAATTTAAGTTGAAGTAAGGACTAGGTCGGAACATGCACCGACATTCAGTCCTATGACTGATAAAAGCTTATATACCAAATTTCATCAAAATATATTCATATTTGAGACACAGATGGACGGACGGACGGACAGATAGACAGACGGACGAAGGACGGGCATTGCAAAATCGACACAGAAGGTGAGTTTGAGTCAAAGATGGATCTAGGTCAAATATTTTTTGTAGTTACAAATATCAGCACAAAGTCATTATACCCTGACCACATAGATGTATAAAAATATAATATGTACGCATTCTTAAAATCTGCTTCAACAATTTTTTCTAACGTCAATAAGAATTTTTCACTTTTTGGAAAAATTAAGCTTTAAGCTCTAAAAATACCTTGAACGTACAGCTAAATGCTTCCACCTTTTTAATTGACCAGCACTGTATATTTATTTGTATCTGGATGGCAATTAATTACGTGACCTAATACTGTTGGATTGATTTTATTTGCTACAGACAAAAAAAAATACTTTATTTATGTTGTTAAATATTTGCTAAAACTAATTGATTTAATTATTTAATGTGCGGTAGTGTCGTTAACAAGAGGCAACTTTTGAAGTATTGTGGCATGTAACAGTTAGTTCGTCTACTCATATTTTACCAACAAAAAAAATATGAATTTATAAATAATTAATTAAGGGATTGCATGTTGAAAAGCACAATACAAACATATTGACATTTGTTAAGCCTTGGTGTGTGTACATAGCAAAAACGATAAATTAAAACAAAAGTATGAATGTACATATAAATTATAAAAATACTGATGCCACTGATCACACCTTTGCTAAGTAACTCCCACATACTGTGTACTGTGTACGTAGACACGAAGTGCGTACAGTAACTATTACAAACAACCAGTTCAATTTTTTACAAATATTAATATTAACAATTAACAAATATTAAAAAAAAATATGTTGAAAATCTGAATTCCATTTCACAAGAGTAACTAAGTACAAGATCCCAACTACTAACTTATAAGGGTGTGAAGTTAGCGACGAAAGTTAACTACGTTTTTCAAAAATGTTAAAAACTTATTAGAGACTGTTAAATTAACAGAATTTGTGTGAAGATAACAATGAAAGTTAGATACGTTCCACAAAATGTTATGCAGCATATAGAGAATGTTGAACTAACATGTTTGTATGTTTTTTTGAAGATAACTACGAAAATTAAATACGTTTTACAAATAAGTTGAGGGGGTTTAAATATATAGTGGCATTAGTAGATTAGGACTAGTAAATAATAAAATAAAATAAAAATAAATTGAATTTTACAAAAAGATCAAAGATCAAATTTTGTATGAAAAAACTATATGCAAAAACATGAAAAATATGAAAATCGTTAGTAACATTTTTAAGAAATATCGTTTTCAAAAAACATATGAAATTTTTTTCTACTACTATATGAGAAAAATTAATGACAAAATTGGACGAAATGGTTCGAGGAGGGGCTTAGCCCCTATGGGAGTTTGAAGATTAGGACTACTAGTTTACCAAAAAATCAGAAATATGAAAAAAATTTCATATGTTTTTTTTTAAATGACATTTCTTAAAAACGTTACTAACGATTTTCATATTCTTGATCTTCAACTTCATTAAGTCGATTAATTAAAACATGCAGATTCCAGCGCTGGAAATTCGAGTGCCATTTCTAGGCAACTTTATTTCTCAACTTAGACAATTCACAAACCAACACTTTTATACATTAACAAATACATTAACAAATTTAATAAAACACGCATAGCATGTATAATTTTATGTAAATGCAATTTACTCAAAATAAAGGAAAAATTTTGAAATCTGTAAATCTGCAAAATGGCTAAAAAGAAATACCTTTCAAATAATATACGCTTGGTCAAAATCAGGATAAAATGGTAGAACAAAACATCGGTCATAAGAAATAGCCTAGCCTATTAATATTATAGATGAATATTAATGTTACAAGTTTTCTTTATGTCCATAAAAAATGTAAATTTTTATTTATATACGTCCCAGCCTTATTTAACACTCTAAATTTGATATTTCATTCTTTGTTTTGATACAGCCCCCATTAATATAAAACGCTACTGTTCGTAATATTTTAAGTAGATACTGTTTGTAGACATAAAGTTTCTAATGGGTGACAATTACTTTTAATCATATAGAAACAAAAAAAAAATTAATTATATAAAATCTGATTTTGTTTAATCAATCTACACTCAGGTCTCTTGTAATGCGGTTTTGAAAGTTAGGTATTTAGAAAATCGACTTTTTAAAATAAATTAGCATTTAGTTAAACGTTTATAAAAAAGTTGACATTTATTTATTATTATTATAAAAATATATTTTTGAAAAATCTTGAGTGGTTTTCATTATTTATACCATATTGGGCATCGCGAGGTGCTAGGGCCGAGTTTTGGTTATGCTCCTAATATATTAAGTTACGATAGCATTTATATTTTATGAAAAGTATTAAAATAACATCCGTGTAATGCATGTTACTCCAGTGAATAAATATATTTATAAAAATGGACATATTAGTATAGTTCATATAGTTCATATCAATTTTGTCTTTATTTTATGTAAAAAGTGAATAATAGATATAAATGAATATTTTTATTCTTTCGATTTCTTTGATGCGATTTTTTCGGAACGTATCTACCGCATAAAAGTAAACCTGTGTGTACATAAATAAAAATATACCATTTGTGTTTAAAGTCAAAAGATTATTATGACTATTTCTATTATTTACTATTTCTATATTTACTATTTGTATACATAGACACAAATTAATACTATCAGAGAGAGAAACATGGCTTTGAGATTTTATTATTTTTTCACACATTTTAATATTGTTTGAACTTGTGAAGTCTGATATGTTGTATTGCGTGTCACTACACTTCAACCCACTCACATGTTTTCAAGCTGGTCTCAGCCTGTTAGCAATCAGTTAATCACTCACTACGCACCATTAGTGTTTGCGTTTCGTTATGGAATTTTGGTGTATTACATTATGTTGAAAGAGTAATGTGAAGTAAAGTGAAGTGAAACAAGATCAACTGCTTCAAATGCAGTGATTTAATAACTCTTAATCATTTCAATTACATCATCATCAAGTGAAACAATAACTTTCATTCGCAGAAAGAACATCTCCTGAAGTTCGTAAGAAAAAATATACGAGGGCGGTCCCAAAACAAACCAACCTGGCAAATAAACGCAAAAATTTCTTTATTTCTCAACATATTCTCCTTTAGCTCGATACACTTTTCCCAGCGATATTCATTAGCTTCGATACCCTGTTTATAGTAAAAACTGTTTAGATCCTTAAAATAATAATCACGCTAAGAGTCCTCTTCTTTATTGTTGGCAAATCTTTTACCACCAAACCATTTTTTCAAGTTTGCAAATCAAAAATAATCCAAGGGTCAAAATCTGGTGAATAAGCAATTCGAACTTTAATTCACGGATTTTGTACATGGCAGTAGTGGATGTGTGATGAAACACTTTCTTTTTCGCCAAATGCGTCCTTTTTTCCCTTAATTTCATCACTTTAACGCTGCTGCAATAAATTAGCATAATACGCGCGGTTAATTGTTTTTCCTTTTTGAAGATAATCAATAAAAATTCTCCAACGCACATCCCAAAAACAGACACTATAACCTGACCTGCAGATGAAACTGTCTTCGCATTCTTTGGACACGATTGTCTCAACTGTGAAGTGTTGGACCCATGTCTCATCCACGATTACGAATCAAAGCAAAAATTTGGCTTTATTACGGTAAAACATCGCCAAATACTATAGTAAAACATATTCACGACGCTGTTTTTGCTCTATTGTGTACAAACGCGGCGCCCATCTTGCGGACAGCTTTCTCATCTGCAAATTTTCGGTCAATATGCAATGTTGAAATGCTAGCTCCCGCACCTTCAGCCGACGATCATCCAAAAACATTTTGTGGATTTTCTTAACCGCTTCTGACGTGGCCACCTCAATTGTTCGACGACTACGGTGTTCGTCTTGGTAGCTCGTTCGGCATAAACTCTGCCACCCAATATTTTATAGTCGTAAACGAAGGAGCATACTACGCCAGAGTAGCATCTAGCTCGGCTTTAATATGGGTTGGACTGAGACTTTTGAAATGAAAGTATTAAATTACGTAACGATGACAAATGTTTTCATTGTTTAGAAATTCACTGATATCGTTTAGTTTTGATGACTCCAAAATAAAATACTAAATAACGTGGTGTTAACAACATTGGCTATGACAATGTTTTTAGAATACGGGTGAAGGTATCAAAGATTCGTCATAGCCGAATTTTACACTGTTACATGTTTTAGTTATATTAGCTCCCTCTAGATGGCGTAGTAACTTACATATGAACCGTTCATATAGCAAGAGCAACGTTTGTGCGTATGTATGTGACGTCATCATGCCTAATGTACTGGACTTGTCAAAGCCATCTTCACCAATAACTATAACTATTTTTTGGAACTGGTAGATGGCGCTGGGTTCGAAATACTTTGATATATTTTATGTATGGTTCGATTTGTCTCATATGCAGAATATATGTTAGTTACGTGAAATTAAAAAATTTTTTTAAAACTCAGGATGTATGCGAAAACATGTATTTATATGTAGTTATATTCGGAATATGTTTTTACAAAAGAATTTTATGTACAAAAGCTTCCGATAGATGGCTTTACGGCTCTCCACAATACCATTTCTATATTCAGACACAAAGTACCGATTTATCCTATATCAATATCATAGGTTATATAAAATAAAGCTTTGTTTTTAGGGGCTACTGAGGGGAACACTCATTCGTCCCGTGGTATCACAACGGACCCCAGAGTCTAAGTGTGCTGGTCCTTGGATCAGCAGCCACTTCCAACCTAACCTAACCTAACCTAGGGGCTACTCCGGCTGAATCTAGAGAAAGAACCAAACAGCTTATTCAAACGTCTACTAGTATCATTAAAAAACAATGCTTAGCTAAGAATTTTGTTGGAGTTTAACCAGATTTTTAATATGGGTATAAATCCTACACTAAAACTATTTAATATTTAAAAAAAAAAAAAAAAACATTTAAGATTAGATAAAAAATATAGTGTGCTAACAAAGCCCAGCACAAATGCAAAACTGATAATAAGTGTACAATAGTTCATCGAATAGCTAGAAATATTACACATATCTATGCACCTTCTGTTATATCGTATACTGAATAATATGAGTACTATTTTCAACTGCAATCCGTTAAAACCATATCTACTAGAATTAGTTATTTTCCAAAAGACTTATAAATAATAATAATCTTATCTCTATACTACAGTTATAATATTAATAACAAAAAAATGTATACATGTTACGTGTGTATGTATTTATCTATTTAAGATGAAAAAATAACTAAAAATTTGCTATGTAATCACCAGAGCTGTGACTTTCATGCAAATGCATATTTGTAGTCAATAGCGCAAATCAATTTTCACCATATATATACTTTTGCAAATCAACAGATTTGTTGTAGCATATTTTTTTATATTTCGCATATTTTGTTTTTAAGTGCATATTTTTGGGTATA
Source organism: Cordilura impudica (assembly GCA_963682025.1). Taxonomy (NCBI): domain Eukaryota; kingdom Metazoa; phylum Arthropoda; class Insecta; order Diptera; family Scathophagidae; genus Cordilura; species Cordilura impudica. The sequence goes on from OY821518.1 coordinate 306,159,316, forward strand.
TTGTGATTTTTGTATATTTTTTGTATATTTTAAAACGTTATTGCATATTTTTGTATATATTTTTAAATATAATATGTGATTAAAGAATTTATCATATTTAAAAGATATAAAGAGTTATAGAGGGCATTATTGGTGAACTTTAAACTAATTTATGATAATTGGGATACGCTGATTTCCTCTGGGAACTGTTTTTATGTTTCATTTCTAGTTTTCGAGATGTCGCTTAAGCAAACTTCGAAATTAGGCTGTATGTATATTAGGTATGGCATGAACCAAAAAAAAAAAATGGGTGGTAAGACAAAGGCAAGTGGTTCCACATTGAGGAGCTCAATGTGAGGGCAAAAGGAAAGAAATGAAAAAAAAATCCTACATTTTTCCACCATTCTTAAATTTTATAATGCGCCTATAAGGGGTCAAATGTATGGCCACCCGAATATTTCATTAAGGGAGCTCCCATACAAAATTTTCATTACAGACTAATTCCCATAACTGCTAAGGTGTCCCGCTAGGAGGTAAAATGTATGACCGACCACAATTAGTTTTTTGTTCCCAACATTTTCTGAAAACATACCTGCCTCTTACCTGCACCCTTAAGGAGACTCCCATACAAATATGGTAGTTTTGTGAAATTGTTAAATTTGGCCCCTATAGCCTCTAAGATGCCACTACACGGGCCAAATGTATGACCGACACCACTTATTTTTACTCCCAAAATTTTTTCAAACACCTACCCACTATCTCCACTCTTAAACGGGGGCACTAATATCAAATGTCCATCATTTTACCCCTCTAGGAGTAACTCTGTGGCAGTTATGCATTTTTTTTTTTGTCCATTGTTTCCTTTTTGTCCTCACTCTGAGCTAGACGAGGAGCCGCTGGCCATCGTGATGACTATACTTTGCACAACCCTAAACTTCATATTGTATCACTGGCGATACACAACTTTTTTATTAGAATAAAAACTATGTGGTTCTTGTACTCGGAAAATATTTACTCATATTGCATTTCATTGACCATATTTGCACAATAAAAAAAAAACCGTATTGTAATTAACAATAGTTTTGTAAGTTTAAGTTAAGTTAGACAGTAATCAGTTGTAGGTTTTGCAGTTTTTACATAACAAGGGTAAGTTGGATTTAATTAAACAGTGCAACATTTTTGAAGTCAACGAGTCCTTCTCCAAATTGGAAAACATGTCAAGAATATGGGCCTACTCTCAGACAGACAATCAGGCTTTCGTTCTAAATATAGCTGCATAACTGCACTCATTGATGTGTCTGAAGATATTCGTGGGTATATTGATAGTGGTAACATTGCATTTCTAGTGCTCTTAGATCATTCGAAGGCATTTGATACTGTGAATCATGAAATACTCTGCATGAAGCTAAGAACTTTTTTTGGTTTCTCTCCTTCCGCAACTCGTCTTATATCGTCTTATTTAGAAAATCGACAACAATACGTTAACGCCAATAATAAAATATCAAATGTGCTTCCAGTAAAAAAGGGCGTTCCGCAAGGTTCGATTCTAGGACCACTTCTTTTCACTATATATATAAATGATTTGCCTAGGCAACTTTCGTATTGTAAAGTTCATATGTATGCTGATGATGTGCAACTTTATGTTTGTAGTCGTTACGATGAACTAAATAACTGTGTTGCGAACCTAAATGTGGATCTTAATCGAATTTACTTACGGGCTCTGGCAAATGGGCTATGTCTCAATCCTTCAAAGTCTAAATGCATCGTTATTACTCGAAGATCAGTGCCTTCCCTTGTTATACCAGATATTATGCTTAACCGTCAAATTATTGAAATTACACAAAAAACCAAAAATCTTGGAATTATTTTCAATAAAACTCTCACCTGGTCTGATCATATAAATGTCGCTTCGGGAAAAACGTATTCAATGCTTCGATCACTGTGGAAAACTCAACATCTTACACCAGTCCATGTACGAGTTCTACTTGCAAAAACCTATCTAATTTCAACTTTGTTGTACGGATGCGAACTATTTGCTAGCTGTGATTCTATTAGCTCTAGGAAATTAACAACTACGTTTTATTCTATATTAAGATACGTCTAAAATTTGAAAATATCATCCCACATAACACCGTATGCACGAAAACTTTACGGTGTGAATTTTTGCGATCTCTTGAAGATACGATCATTGATACTGATGCATAAGATTATATTTACACGTGAGCCTACATATCTTTTTAATCGAATATCCTTTTCTAATTCAAGAAGAAATAATTCTATAATTCAAATAAGACATAAAAGTTTGGTCTCTGAATGGCAGTTCTATATACACTGCATACGTCTTTCGAACTTGCTACCGCCAACATTACAATATTTAAGCAACGCAGGGCATTTTAGGAAACAAGTTTTCCAATTTTTCAATACCATTTAAATATTGTTTAAACTTTGCTTTGTTTTGAATATATGTATGTAAAATAATTTTTGTTATCTTATTTTTATACAAATTATAAACTATGTTATATTTTCATTAAATACTGTATCACATTATACCGATCCTGTACTTTAATTATAAGACTCCTAGTGTTGTTGTGCAGGAAACCAAATAAATAAATAAATAAATGACAAATCTCGTGTGCGGTTTTCGAAGTATTTATCGAAACTAATAAAACCCCATTTGGATTTTGCCAGTTTAGCTGCTATTTGGATTTTATGCCCTAAGAAAATGCAATTTTTATTCGGCTATATCTCTGAAAACAATTGGAATTTTGTTTTCCTGTGCCTCAAAATTGGTTTCCGAGATATAGCAGTGAGAAAAATTGCATATTCTTCGGAACAATTAAGTTTTAGCCAAAATATACGAAAGGACATAAAATCCGAGCAGCAGCTAAACTAGCAAAACCCAAATGGGGTTCGTTAGTTTTTTTTTAGTAGCACTTCGAAAACCGCACACGAGAATGAGTTTGAATTTTATATGTTTCACTATGTTATTAGATGTTATTATATAACTTATTCTTATTTCCACTATAAATCAATTTGGAAATCAATGTATCACTGTTGATACAACAATCAGTGGTCAAAATTATATTACAATATGTTCATAGCAGTAAATCTAAAAATTATAACGAAAATTATACTGCGTCGCATGTCCTTACTATAATCTTTTAGATTTTTTTTTTTTTTTTAATTAATCAACACTCAGGGGATGCCCCCTACAGATGAGTGCATTGTGTTGATCTCAGGAAAATAGGTTAAGGAGGAAAGAGGAAGTAGTGTGTTCATTTTTTTTTTTTTTTTTTTTTTGCAGCGACATACCAAGCCTCTGGTGGGAATCGAACCCACGACCCCCGCATGATAGGCGAGCACGCTACCTACTCACCTACCGGGGCGCTTACTTCTAATGTAAAATAATTTTAATCTTGTTTTACAGCCACAGCCATTATGGATGCTGGGGACGACAGTGATGATGAATTTAATGAGTTCAATCAATTTGAACTCAATGCTAGGATTCTACCATCTATTGAATATGACATTGGTATGATTGTGTTAAGATTGTAAATCAAAAATATTTAAATTTATTTTATACAAAAATAATCAAATGTTAATATCGTCTTGCCAGTACAACACTGTAACAACTCAAAATGTTACTGTTTTCCGAAAACTGCTCTATTGGGCTGGAAGAAACTCGAAGAATCAGAGGAATATTATAACATCTCAAAAAAAAATTTTTTTTTTTTTGTATATTAATTACAATACAAAGTAAATTTGTATTCTAATTTGGGTCCAGGGATAAGCAGGGTGACAAAGACCATTTGGCTGGTTTTTGCAGCGACAGACCAATGCCTCTGGTATGAATCGAACCCACGACCCCCGCATGATAGGCGAGCACGCTACATACTCACCTACACACAGAAAAAATATTCGCCAACCGAAGTGCTCTAAAGTGGAACAGCCGTGTTTTCGATTGTATCATCAGAAATTTAATACCATATGCAAATTTTCTATTATGATAAAATATTTACTGTTAAGGCAATAAAATTGTAATCATAGTGAACCCGAAATTCGGTTAATAGCGTTATCGCAATTCGGTTGGCAATAAATTCGGTAGCCACAATGAATCTGTTTTCTGTGTGTACCGGGGCGCTTTCAAAATATCTATTTTGAGTTGTTAATCGTAATATCTCAAAACTATCATTTTGAGTTGTTACAGTATTATACAAACAAAACAAAACACATTTTTTTAATGAAAATTATGGCATATTTTTAAAACTACTACGATTTTTTTATATATTTTTAGAGAGAAGCTAAAAAGTAGTTTTTTGTAAAGTGTTGTTCCAACATCCCCCTTTGTTTTAAGTTAAATGTGACCGCGAAGCTGGGTGGATTATTTTCGATGAAGGATATTTCTATTATTTAATTCTACAAGTATATTATAAATAACAGAACCAATCTGTTCTATTACTAGTCCCGGGCTTTAAATAAACTTGTTATTTTTGAAAATTTTTGCATAGAGTAATTCTCCAGCTTGAAAACTTCTTTTAAGTGCACCATGCTTTTTGTTATATGAAATTTCCATTTCAGTATCTTTTCTCCCCATTTCTGATCTTAAAAATATCGCAATAAACCCTTCCGCTGATGATTTATTCTCAGGAACGTTTGGATTTGGAGTTAAGCGATACAGACCAAGAAAAACAAATAAATTAAGTTTATCATTCTTTAAATTTTGCTCGTTACCTTTATATAACGATCTTTTAATAGTATCAACGAATCGTTTTGCTTGTCTATTGAACTGAGGGTGATATGTTGGTGTTGTAATATGATTTATATATACCACTTTAAAACTGTTGCCGATACTGAAACTTTAAATTCGAATACCAATAAAATTTCATTTTGGCCAGTTGCTATTATAATTTCTTTTTATAAAAATCAATGATCGTGTCTTTTATGCATTATTGCATTATTTTTCTCTTACTAGAGTAGAAAACCTATAAGTTCCGTAAGTACTTCACGGAACACCTATGAAATTCATTATTTTACGCAGTCGACGTTACAATACCCAAAGTTTGATCCCTATAAGAATGTCTTCAAAAAAAAATTCAAATGATTCTTCGCTAAAAAGATCCAGATATTAATATTAAAAAATTGTAAAATATTTTTATCTGAATTAGCTAGTAATTCGTTAATTTAAGTATACATTAAATACAAAAAAAAAAGCAGGTAATAAATTAAAGTCACCCTATACAGAGTTAAAAATATTCCCGATAAAAGCATGTATACCAAATTTGATCTAAGTATATACATATTTGTATAATTGCGACCATTAGTTTACGCACCAGCTCTACGTGTACTGACACACGGACGGCCGAACGTCGTTAAATCAACTAAAAAAGATTTGGAGTCGATCGGTATAAGAGGTATGCCTGTGTAAAGTACTATCTACACAAACTTATTAAATTTTTGTTATCAAAAATTTTCTTGATACTTAAAAAATGGAAAATCTTGCACAATAGACCAAAATGCAACTATATATCTACTGTGATATGCGAAAAATCCCTTCAGAAAAATTAGAAATTGTTTCATTAATTTCCGTTCGAACAAATAAATTATTCCTGGTCATATAATAATGAAAGTTCGAGTTTTTAGTCATTTTTTACTGAAAATGAATTGTTATTTTGAATTTTAATAATAAACAAGTAAGAGTGTTAAATTCGGCTGTGCCGAATCTTTGATACCCTCCACCTCGGTTTGAGTCTTGACAATAAATGTAAATGAAAAAGTAAACAATTTGTTAAACTTATGTAATACCAAATTATTTCAGCAAATTCTTTGGGTTGGTTTTCGTCTTTTCTATTATTTCGGATTTATTTCGGTGTTTGCTTTTTTGTCATCGTGGTTGCTGATCGGCATGCATTTAGGTTATATACATATATGCATGCGTTTCCGGTTATATGACATAACTTCTCGTTCAATTTAGTTTTTGCTAATTAAATAACTCGCCCTAACCTCCATTGCAAAGGTAATGGTTGTGTAGGGTGGCTATATGCATTAAATCGTGCTACTTGGAGATGGCTGTATAGTTTCTTTTAACTGGCCAAATCTTTTTTCATTGCGGCCATATAGGTCGGATGGAGTAACAAAATAATAAGCAAAAAAAAACTCTCTCAACTTTTTTTATTAAAATATTGCCATATTTGGAAAACATAGAGAATAAATTTATAATAATAAATATTCAAATTAGGGATGCCAAACGCAAAAAAACCAAGTATCCCAAACATTTTAAATAAAATAATTTGTTATCTTTATTTTCTGAAAAACTTCAAATATTCATCCAAAAAAAATTGTGAAAATTTATATATAAAAAATAATATTCTCATCAAATTGCGTTTATTTATGTAACAATTTTTATGTTCGCAATTCTTAAATATCATTTGACGTTTTCTAAAATTCATTGAATTTAAATTAATGTTTTCTGTAGTCCGATTCTGTAAATTTCAACGATCCGACAATGGCAAAATATATCGACAGCTTTTGTTGTTTGCACTAAGGATTAAGTGATTCACTAAGTATAGACATCTTAACGACAGTCGACTTCTCTATTTTTCTATTTATTTAAATTGTAAACGAGTGGCATCTCTGTCAAAATAAGCGAAAAACACAAAGAAGAATAGAAAAAAACAAATTACTTCGTGTTTGACAGGATGATTATATGTTGATGTTTAATATCTTTATTTTTTTTACTAATATTTCTGTTTATTTATTTGAAAATGAAATAATGAATTGAATATGCTATTTAATTTTTTTTATTTATATAAAAAAGTTTTTTTAATTAAAGCAAAATATTTTCACTATTTTATGATTTTTATTTATGTATGACGACATTTCAACCTAAAAATTTAAGTTTTTATCGATTGAATAAACAACACAAAAATGGTTGCCGTTTAGATAATAACAATAGCGAATATCGATTAAAAATTTTACTGATAATTTTGCTATTTTCTTTTTTTTAACGATTCGACTATCGTTAAAAGAAGTTACTGAATCACGGTACTGAAAAGTTATTAATTTCTCCTGAAAGGCAATATTTTTTTTAAATGTAAAAATTTTTTAAATGTAAACATAGGTATTTGGTGTTTTTTTTTTTTTTGGAATTTCAATTTGTGTTTAACGAATAAAATTTATGTATTAAAGATGCAATTGATGTCTTCAAAATTTTAAAATTATAATTTCCGACGTTTTGATATGATTTTCTGAAATTCAATTAATTGTAATTTATAATTGGAAATTTTTAATTCTAGTTTTTAGAATTGATATTTTCTTAAATTTGAATGGAAAATTTAAAAAATGCAATTTTGTATTTATATGAATAATAAGGCTTTAGTAATTAGAAACAATTTTTAAAAATTAGATGTAATCGCAATCAGATATTTTGTAGTTAAAGCAGAATAATAATTCTATATAACTATGTAGAACTGTTTTGAAAGCAAAAAACTCATTGATGAACTCGGTAACTCTAAGACAACAAAAAGTTAATATGCCAAACTTATGTTCATATTTGTAAAATAATGAAAAAAACGTATGAAATAAAAGACCAGCCCGTGTATACTCTTAACATTGTTCTGTATGATATCTAGTTGAAAATATTAACATTCATGTTAAAATAAAAATAACTATTGCAAAGCTAATTAGAACAAACAAAAATTGTGGCGCCATCTATTGTGGCATAGTCACGCTGAGCAAAATGAAGTGACACCTGTTAATGCAAAAGAAATGTATTTTCCCCACAACAAAATATTGCAGAATTTTATGTAAATAAAATAATATACCGATTTATTTCTAACATGCAGTTGTTATGGATATACATATATGTAATATATGTATATTATTTGTATTATTTAATATGCTTACGTATGTATATGTAAATATTACACACAAAAAATGCAACATCAAACGTTATTTTTGTGTTTTTCTCTTTAAATAAATTAATACATAAAAATTTTTTTTGCTATATTTACATTTTTTTTTTATTAACAACTAGGAATTTTAGCATTATTTGCTTTAGATGCTAATTATTACAAACGGAATGACAAAATTATATATACCCTCTGCACACTGGAGTGGAGGGTATAAAAATTTACGAGTAGTGCTAAAATGGTGTTAGCGATATCTTAATAAAAAAGAATATTTCACATTTATAGAACTACGTTCTAGTCGAGTTCAGTGATGTAGAAAAAGAGTAGATTTATAGATTTATATTCTGACATTTTTTTATTTTTAATAATATAATTTCGCAATCTGATCGGCCTGAAATTTGATATGTAGTAAAACGTGCAACTAGAATGTCAAACCATCCTATTGTACATATAGTATGCGTTCAAATTACAGAAAAAAAAACCATACAATTAAAATAAAAATATACACTGGGTGACAATGCATTGAAAATTTGTACAAAATTCTATATCTTGTTTTTTTTTAATAATTTCGCGTCATTCTAAAATTAGTTTTTTAGTTTTTTTTTTCTTTTTTGCGAAATAACTCTTACGTGAGTTATCATCGAAAGAACAAATTTGTTACAAAAAAAAATACTATTAAAAAAATAGATAAACAAAAAAAAAGCATATTTTTTAGTGATGAAAAACAATGGAAACATTTAAGCTTTTGTACCAGAGTTGATTAAAACAATAAAAATATAAGAAAAAAAATTTGTAAAGTCTTAACCGTTATTTAAATATTTATAGTTTCCGCCATTTTATTTCAACTGTGTTTTAACATAATTGTATTTTTCAATATTTTAATCTTATAATAAATTATTATACAATAATGACAAGATGACAAGACTAAAGTTTTGTGAATAGTTACAAATAACCAAAATGATAGATGATATTACTGCTGGTCTTAATTTGTAACAAATTTTCTATGGAATTTCCTTAATTTCATTAAAAATTTGAGAAAATTATCGAGAAATATGTCAAAAAAATTCTACCTACAGAGATCATTAAAAATTTGAAACTAAAAATATGTGCTTGAGCTGTTTCCCAACGAGCAACTGAGGATGATCTTGGTTGTTATCGTCCTGTAAAGAAACCACTGATATCAGAGAAAAACGTCTGCCCCGCATAAATTTTGCTAACGAACACATGACCTGATCAAGACGGAATTTGAATACTTACTCCTTAAATTAAACTTGGACGCATCTAAAAAAGGTGTCATTATGGAAGAACGACTACCAAAGCGAAAAAGACTGGACCCAAAATATCTATAATATTAATAGGCTAGGCGATTTCTTGTGACCGATGTTTTGTTCTAGCGATTTATCCCGATTTTGACCAAACATATATTATTTGAAAGCTATTTCTTTTTAACCGATTTGCAGATTTACAGATTTTTAAATTTTTTCCTTTATTTTGAGTAAATTGAATTTAACAAATACGTAAAATTATACAATGCTATGTGTGTGTTTATTAAATTTGTTAATGTGTTTGTAATAAAAATGAGTTTGTTTTTTGTGTCGATTTGTGAATTGGCTATAATTGATAAGCATATCTTTAGGGTCTTTATTTAAAGAAAAAATAAAATTTCCTAGAATTTGTACTCGAATTTCGAGGGCTGGAATCTGCTAGTACAAATAAAACTGTAAAGTTTGACATTGGCAATATTATGGCAATTCATGTAGTAAAAGATATTCGAACTCGAATTGGACACGGGAAAATTTAAAATGACGTAATTTTTCTATACGCAGAGGAAAATATGCCTATGGTCTGGAAGTTCCAACATGACTATGACCCAAAACACACCTACAAAGTTGTAACCGAATGGCTACAATCTAATGCAGTTAGTGATCTGAAATGACCAGCCCAATCACCAGATATCAACCCCATAGAAACTCTATGGGAAATTGTAAGTCGATGACTACGGACACGAAATTACACAAACCAGGCAGTTAATTTAGAGTGGTAAAAAATCTCAGTGGATATTATAATTAATTTTGACTCCATGCCCCGGCGTTGTGAATCAGTACTAAAAAATAATGGATACCCGACAAAATATTGAAACCAAAAATAGAGAGAAAGGTTTAATTATTGTATAGTAAAGGTTTCCAATGTTTTTTCAAAACCATAAAAATCAATACTTTTAACTTTTGTTATTTTTTTCTGCAGTTAAGCTATTTTATGTTAATATTTACAAATTTTTAAACTAATAAAAGAATTTTTAATTTTATGATTAAATTTTTTGGTATTAACCGTTCAAGTTATCAATAGTATATTTTGTTAAAAGTTTCCATTGTGTCGCTCACTGTATATATTTTTTTTTAATTTTCAACAGCTTCACTTCAATGCCAATCATGTACGATATATGTGCGATTTCTTGATGTCATTCGAGTAACTACTAATGCTACAACTACAACTAACTATCAATTTATTATTTGCACAGTTCATTCAATTCTAAACTATTTTATATACATAAATCAAAGTTTAATGATACACAAACACATACCCACTGCCTTCTGCCTCCTCTTTGTTTCATCTCCTAGCCCAATGATATTTGCCGCCTAGTTTCAAGTTGTTACACTGATATCTTTAAAATATTAATAAATCATACTGACTGCCGACGGCAAAACTAAATTACGTGTACAGTGGACACCTGTCTTCTGGTATTTTTCTCAAGAGTGATAAAATACAAAATCAAAATTTTCTTCGTCTGTTGGGGTAGTGATGTCACGCAAACAAACTGTTATGTTTATGTGTATGTTTATACATAAACAGTTGTATAATTTATTATTTTTCTCCTCAGATTATTTCTTAGAAAAAATAATTTAATTTTATATACATATTTGTTAATTTATTTATTTTATATTCACGAAATAAAAATGGTCTAACAATATTTAAACAAATTTTTAAAGGCCATTGTTCTGTACTTAAGAATAAGCTTCTATACTTCTTTGTTATTTTATTAAAATTCCTCTTTCGTTTATTGATATTTTGAGCAATTTCGGCATTTAGTAACCTTATTCTATCTAAAGTACATTCTACATTTAAAAAAAAGTTTTTTCACTTCTTCATTTTCTTCAATATCCTTTGATTCTAACAAATATTTTTTCAAATATCCGCTTGTAAGCAACAATTTTTCGCCATATAATTTTAAAAATATTACATCACACAACTTCAGCGTTTCCATTAATGAATTTTATGGTTTACTTAGCCCACCTTCTGATTGTAGTAAATCTTCTTGGATGCTTGGATTAATACCCTTAAGTACAGTACCTGAAGAAACCACAAGGAAAATTAGACACTGCATTATTTCAAATTGCATGTTGAGATTTACCTGTTGAAGAATTACGTACTCTACATCTAAATCGGGAGTATTGTTGACCTCAACATTTGCGTTTTTACTTAACCCTATTCGTACCAGGCAGTGACTTCAGGTCACTATTGAAATTAAAACTTGTATATTTTATAAATGTTTAGCCAGATCGATCCATATCTCTATGTATTCCTCCATTAAACAGTTTTCTTTAAAAAACTTCACATTTTAATTGTTAAAAAATTTTTTTGTTGTTTTTATAAACAGTTTAGCATTTTACTGGCGTTAAGTCCCAAGCAGTGATGAAAAGTCACTTCAGCAAAATTATGAGGAAAAATCTAAAAAACTAACGGTACCTCAAATAGAAGAAAAGTACAGTCGATAAAACAGACGCAACAGTAGAACAAATATTAATTGTACTTAGTGATTGTGGTGATTAGTTGTGTTTTGAAAGCTATTGAAAAACAAATATAAAATTTGGTTGTAAGTTAGTACCTAGTTTGTAATGATGCAACTGTGCATATTATACTCACCAAATATATTTATATTTATTTAGTTTTTATAAGAAAATGTCGAATAAAAAAAAATTAAGCATTGCCGAAATTCGAAGAGCTCTTATGTGCAGTGATGATGACGCTTCTGCTGATGGCTCAGATATTGATGAAAACATTGGTGAAATGGAGGACTTCCTGCCATCAGATAGTGAAGTAGACTTTTGTGAAACTGCATCAGAGTCAGACGATGAAATGAATTTATCAGATGGTGAAGAGACTCTGGATGACGCAAATACGTTTTTTGGTAAGGACGGTACTGAATGGCGATCAGTCGCATATGCTTCTGGCAAAATACTTTGCCATAACATAATAAAAGGAACCATCGATAAGGTAATGCTACCGCCAGGCAAACACATCGAAACGGCTTTTGATGCGTTTTCATTATTCTTTAATGACAAGGTAATCAAAATAATACTTGAATGAACAAATGCATATGCATTGGCACAAGTCGGCGAAAAATGGAAACCCACAAACGACATAGAAATACGCGCCTATATAGGTTTGCTTGTCGATGCAGGAATTAGAAAAAATGGGGTTTCTGACTATAAAGAATTTTGGGATCCATTGTATGGAAGCTTACTATATCGTGCGTGCATGTCAAAAAATAGATTGCTTGTATATCGCGGTATATAAGATTTGACGACAGAGCAACAAGAAGCTACCGTAGGTTGCAAGATAAGTTTGCCCCTATTCGGGACCTATGGGACGAAATAAATAAAAACCTAAAAAAAAGTTATATGCCGGGAGATAACTTGACTATAGATGAGCAGTTGCTTCCATACAGAGGCAGAGTTTCATTTCGCCAATATATACCATCCAAACCTGATAAATATGGAATGAAGATTTGGTGGATTTGTGATAGCAAGACAAGCTACCCATTGTACGGAATTCCTTACTTGGGTAAAGAAGGTGCCAACAGACATACAAATTTGGCCCAAAATGTTGTAAAGCAACTTTGCGAGTTCTATGAAAACAGGAATATTACTTTTGATAATTATTTTACAAGTTTTGATTTAGCACAAAATTTGCTTTCAAAGCATCTAACATGTGTGGGCACATTGCGTAAAAACAAAACATGTATCCCGTCATGTTTCTTACCGAACAAAAACAGAGAGCCTGGAAGCAATCTTTTCGGATTTACAAAAAATATCACTCTGGTGAGCTCTGTCCCAAAAAAGAATAACGCTGTTCTTCTGCTTTCGACAATGCATCATTATATGGAAATAGATGAAGAATCTAAGAAACCGGAGATCAATTTGTACTACAATGCAACTAAAGGTGGCGTAGATACATTTGACCAAATGTGTCATGCATTTTCCACAAAGAGGAAAGCGCGCAGGTGGCCTGTTGCCCAATTCCATAATTTGATAGATGCTTGTGGTATAGTTGCTAAGATAGTATGGTTATCTTTATATCCAGATTGGAATAAAGCCAAGAAAGATACACTCCGTAAACTATTTTTGAAAAACTTGGCCCGAGAGTTAATTATGCCAAATATCCAAGTGAGAAGTTTGAAAGGGTTGTCGCGTACTAATATAGCATCGGTTGACGAGGCTTTGACTTTTTCAACCACATCGAGTAAATCAACATCACCACCGCCAGACAAAAAGGTTCGACGCCGATGCCATCTGTGCCCAAAAAAGGAAGGGCATTCTTACAATGTTGTCAATTGTGCAACAAAAATGTCTGCAACGAACATTCTCAAAAAGCTGTAGTTTGTCTTAATTGTAAGAAATAATAATCTTAGGTTAATATTAATATCGTTTTGTATCTTTCTTAAGTCTTTAATCTTGAATTGTCATTTTATAATTTAACTAATAATACTTGAAGTTTAACAATTTATCAGCATTTGTCGTTTTTTTTTAATACCAGTGACTTATAGTCACTGCATGGTGCTTTACGGTACAAATTTAGCTTGGTACGAATAGGGTTAAAATGCTTAAAATGTACCTCTGAATATAAGTTTGAAATGTAAGGCACAATTTTTTTGAACATGTACGGGTTCGCACCGATTGCAGTTTTTACTACTGCTTTGCTTGCATTTGCTCACTGCACACCTCACGTTTACGTTTCTTTCTGCTTTTTTTTTTTTGTTTTTTTTTTTTGTAGTTTTTAACACACTTCACCAAATGTTTGTACTAATTTTAATTATTTTAATATTGTTTTTAATAAAATATAAATCGAAATTTGTAATTTATAACAAGAAATGAGTTAATAGTTTTCTGAGAACTGTCAAAGTGATTTTAATTGGAGTATTGTATAATGTGAAAATATTCGCATGGCGTAATCTTTAGTTTTATAATTATTGCTTTTTGCTCACTAACTTAGTAGTCGACGTTTGTGTATTGTTTTCTATTGTTCTCTTATTTATTCTCCTTTAATACAAGCTATAAATTCTCTCGCTTCTATCTTTTATTTATTGATATTATATCAGAACGGTGAAAACATATTTCAATTTCCGTTCTACAAAAATAATTAACTAAATACACACTTCATTTAAATTTACACAACATACATCATTTATAACTAACGTGTCTAACGTGTCTAACGTGTCTAACTGCTTTCGATGAAAAAGCGGAATTCGTACGCATTCTTGCGATATCAAATACTCTGTTTCTCCATAAAAACAAACATGTATCGATACCAATTTGGAATATGCAACTTCGCACATTTGTTTCTCAAAAATAAGTGTAAAAATTAAAATTTTAATTAAAATATTATGAAAGATCCATAATTTATAAAATTTTTGTATGAAAAAATTTTCCAATTTGATAAAACCACGGAAGCCAAAGAAAATATGTTATCTCGTTAAATTGTTAAAAAAAAAAAATACTTTGATTCTTAGCAGTTCTATAGATACTCGTTATTAAATGTAAAAAATTCCATATGGGCTTTTAGTTATTAATGATGCAGTTCCAATCTTTGGAATAATGTAATACAGAAAATTCGATAAATATGTTGAAAACTACCTGTTTTGTTGCTATATGTTTAACTAATATTGATTTGATAGTAATGAAAATGTAACAAGGTCAATTTTTCTATTACAAATAAATGGAATTGAAAAAAAAAATAAATTAAATAAATTCCGCATTACAAAAATATGGATATTTAAAAAAATTTAAACGCAGTTTGAATGATTATAACATCAGATTTTATTCACTTTACATTAATATATAAATTGCAAAAAAAAAATGTGCATTCACTTTTCCTTCTTCCGCAGATGCAGCAGTTAATTCTTCCAGTGTCGTCGGCGATTTTTTGTAATAGACTTTATTTTTAAGGTAAACCTAGGGAACATGCAGGAAGATTCTGGTCAAGATATGCTCTTCGAGGTGCTCAGTTCTGTTTTAATTGCAATTCGACATCTTTAACAAAGATTTCTCGAGGGCATGATAAAACAAATTCTTCTTATTGATACAGCGTATACATTTTTTTTGGACGTACTGTTTATTGGCAGAGACTATATGTAAATGTATAGATTATATTTAGTGATGTCAATAACTTAAGTTTGTAAATTTATTATGTACTTCACATTGGTTTAATTTTAACAAATACTTCAAAATAATTTTGAGAATAAAAATTTGAGGCTATTTCTTATCCATTATAAAAATAAAAATAATGGAACATCTTTAAAGTAGTTAATTTTTTTTTTTTTAATCTTAAAATATTATTTTAAAAACTTTATGCAAATAAAAACTCACGGGTTGTTTTTTTTTTCATCAATATTTAAAACCATATCTACTCATCAATAGAAAAGTTTTGCAAAAATTAAGAATCATAACTACGAATTCTGTTTAAAAACAAAAAATAAACCAGAAAACAAACGAAATTGAAACCAATGCTTTCATAATCAAACTGGATTTAAAAGGCCTCCATTTATAAAATGAATACATTTGTACATAGATATACAAAAAAAAAAAAGACATGAAAAAAAATATAATCAAATTGTTTAAAAATGTTTACACACAGATCTGGATTTATAGTTATCATAAGTGTGTTAATTGATAAGAAGGACGGACAAACAAGATATATTGTCACACAACTACGACTAAGTTCATCGTCGATTCATACATAGTCTATAAACTTAACAGCAGTTTGTATAATTAGAACAAACTAATAACAAATGAACGTCTTCTCGCTTGAGTTGTTGTGCAAAATTCGTTTATTTGTATTTGTAAAAAGCGCCAAACACATGCTCTCTCACTCAATTCCAATTGAATGTGAGTGAAAACGTAACGGAATTCACTCTTTATAGACTTTTCACTAGGGACATCAAATTTACAACAATGCACAACCAACTAATGGTGTTTTCTTTTCTGACAAAAAATGTTGCATGTTTTTCCCATTACGCACTTTTTTCTCTTATTGTGTTCTTTTCTAAAAAAGTGTCAACCTTGCGAAAGGGTAACGTGTTCTTTTCTAAAAATGTCGCACTATAAATATGTGAAAATGTTGCATCTTTCGCACTTTAAAACAAGTAAGAAAATTATAGTCGGTCTAGACCGACTATACGATACCCTATACCATGCGTTTAGAAACCCTATCTCTTAGGCTCAACTAACTGGACATTGAAAATAAGCAAAAACCAAATTTGAGTGGGATTTTTATTAATTTTTTTGGCTGCAGATGTGAAAAAGTTCATATCGGATGCTATATCTATAAAGGGACTAGGTCCAAAAATGGACCGATCCTGATCATGTTTGGTAAAGTCTCTTGTATTTTGCAAAAATATGTAGAAACAAAATTTGAGAAGAATCAGTGCAATATTTTTGTTTTTTAATAGATTTAAGTGAAGATCGGGAAGCAGCTCCATATGGGGTCAAAGGGATCATTTTTGGACTACTCATTAGTGGATGTAATGAACGCATACAAACTCAATTTGAGTAAGATCTATATGACAATTTGGTTCTTATGGCAATTTATGTCGATTTCATATGGGTTATTTGTATGGGGGCTAGGTCTGAACATGGACCGATTCTCACCAATTTCAATAGCGTTCATCCCATGGCCGACAAAAGCTTATATACCAAATTTCATCAAAATATATTCATATTTGCGGTCTGCAGTTTGATTACAAGCTTTACATGGACACACAGACGGACGGACGGACGGACGGACGGACATTGTTAAATCAACTCAGAAAGTGATTCTGATTCGATCGGTATAATTAAAGATGGGTCTAGGTCAAATATTTTTGGTTGTTACAAACAGCAGCACAAAGTCATTATACCCAAACCACATAGTGGTATAGGGTATAAATACAGAGGGTGCGAATCCCACGTTAAAACAGCTGACATTTGTTTTGCTTATTAATGTGTATTTGTGTGAAGAAATGAAAAAAAGTTCAATTTTTATTTTGTTTAAAATAAGTTAACAAGGAAAATATCACTACGCTTTTATGTGCTAAAAAAATTTTAGATGAGTTGTTAGATTCATCTTTATCATCATCTGATGATGAAATATATGATATGATCATGGGAAGAAATCCACAACCGCGAGTGAAATGATTTGCGGAGAACGTAATTAATGAATGCTCTGAAGTTGATGTATGTTTAATTTTATAGGACAATAACTCCTTTTTCTTATATATGTATATATACTTATTTTTATAGTTTAAGAAGAAATTGCGTATTAGTCGGGAAGGTGCCATTGTTCTTTTTGAGAGGTATTCATGGTGTTATATCAAGCGCTCCTACCAGGGAGGAAGACAACAGTCAACTGTTGAGTAAAAATATTGTTTGTATGTTTAGCGGGAATAAAACCACCTTTAGAGAAGTGGCAAACCTTTTCGACATTTCATTGTCAAACCTTCACAATTCCTTCAACAAGTTTTACAATTCAATATGGAAGATGTAGCGCCGGAAGCAATAAAGTTTCCTCAAACAGACGATGAAAAAGAAGCAAAAGAGTTTGAAAAAGTAAAATTTTATTAAAAAAACATTTGTATTTACATTTCAGTAAGGACACCAAAACATAAAATTCGCTCAACATTAGCGAACAGGCAAGATGGTATTTCAATAACCATGCAGGGTATTTGTGATTCGAAGTTACGATTCCTAGACGTATACATTGGAATCCCCAACAAAATCCACGACTCTAGGATATTAAATTTATCGTTTATAGAAAAAGATTTGCAGCGTTTATCCTTTCCTGATTATCATTTACTGGGAGATTCTGCATACCCCTTAATGGAATATCTTTTGACACCATATCGTGATTACGGCAACATGAGCGATTTAAAAAAAAAAATTATAATTTAAGATTTTGCAGAACACGTGTTAAGATCGAGAATGCATTTGGTGTATTAAAATGTTGTGTTCTTCACAACATGTGTATCGATAGGGATGAAAATTTTCCTGAAGATATTGGTGAAATATGCAGCAATGAAGAAATCAAATTAAATTTTTTTTAATTCAACAACAAATTAATGTATATAATTATTTATAAAAAAAATAAGCATAATAAAAACAAAACTTATAGTTTTGGCTTCAATTCATAAAAATAATTATATATTAAAAAGTTTTCAATAAATTTTGATACAAAATGTACTGCATTGAAATAGAAACAAATTATTATCATAAATAATATCTTTCAAAATGTGTAATTTTGTACATCGAAGAGCTGGTTTAAAGTTACTGTCGTAGTTAAATATTGATATAATGTTATTTCTTATTCAGAATCATTATGTTAAATCGATTTTTATTAAGAAATTAGTTGGCAATATTTAACTTCGACAGTAACTTTAAACCCGCAAATCGATTAACAAAATTACACATTTTGAAAGATGTTCCATAAAATATCCCTATTTTCATTTTTTGTTTTTTCATTGGCCCATTTGCTGGCACAGTTTCCGTATAGTTCCAGTAACAGCCGGATGTCTCCATCTGTCCAAACTAAAAAAAAATATATTTATATATTATTATAATTTTTATATGATTTTCTTCATATACTTACACTGCACTGTTTTACTATTACTTGGGCTCTCATCACTTTCATTGTTAAACAATAAATATTCGAAATTTTCCATTGCTATTTCCATTTTTACTATTACTTGGGCTCTCATCACTTTCATTGTTAAACATTAAATATTCGAAATTTTCCATTTCTATTTCCATTTTAATTGTTATTTATATTTTTACTTTTGGCTTTGGCTTCTTGTGTTTATTTGTTGAAATATATTCAAGAAAAATGTCAACAAAAAACAGCTGTTCATTGAAAAAAGTTTTACAAAGTTGTGATTTTATGTTCTATTCTGACCATTAAAAATGCGACATCTTAAAAGTGTGGGGTAAACATTAAAAAGATGTACATAATAAAGGTGTAACATTTTATTTCAGAAAATAAAACACGATAAAGTTCAACAAAGGGATAACTTTTCATATATGAGGATACCTGTTAAATGGCAACTCTAAGTAAAACCGTTATGTCTTTAAATGTAAACACACATCTGTGGTTTTCTAGAATACCCGCGTATGTCACAAAATCAAAATGTTCAGGAGAGCCAAAAAACGTTATAATTGAAATTATGGGCGCGATATAAAGTTTTTAGAGCTTTTTTTTAACAGTCCTGTAGATACATATGGGCAATAAATACTTTATAGAAAATTTTGAGTCAAACATCTTCAGAGGAATAGATCCTAGAGAAGGACAAAAAAAAACAATATGTAAATAACACTTAAAGTGTGTGCAGATAAAACAACTTATGTCGACAAACGTAGTTTTCTTTGAAAAAGAAAACTCCAATGCAACCACCCATGTAGACATAAGTTGTTTTTGCTTGAAAATGGATTTTTTTTGTTTGTCAAGAAAAAGTTAACGGGACTTAGGATGAGAATATAACAACGTATCAAGAATAATAGTGACAAGATATAGCAACGTATGTCGCTATGTGTCGTTTTCTGAGAAAATAATTTGTCAGCGATCAAATGTAGGTTGACATACGTCGATAGTGCTGCAAATTAATTTAATAAACATTTAAGTTACGTAGTTATTTAAAGAAAAAACTCAGAAATGGTCAATATTTTTTTTTTTTTAATTTAACACATGTAAAGAGCGTTAAAAATTTATGTATTTGGCATCGTTAACTCAAAACTGACAAAAATGGACATACGCGGTTATTCCAGAAAACTACAGACATATCACTTGTAGGAGCTTAACAGTACTTGTAAACAAACGCACGTGGTACCAAAGAAAAAGAAAGTGTTATTTTTAATGTCTTCAATTGCGGATTCGGATTCTGATTCAGTTTAGTTTGTTAAATTTGGTTTAGTTTTTTCTTCATCATTCAATTAACAAAAAGTGTAAAATATTATCGCAAGGTATGGTTTCATTGAACTGTCCCCAGTTGGGGACAATGGGCAGTATTAGTAAAAAATTTAACTATTTTATATGTTTTTAAATATCTGCAATATGACGCACCGTAATATTTTTAGAGGTCAAAAAGACTTTTTGCGACTTCAGGAGGCTGTTGAGCACGTAAAGGAAAACGATCACGATGATGCCAACTATGATTTTTTAGTCGTGTACCAGATCCCGGCTTTGTGATTGGTGAGCAGGAATGTAATGGAGATGATATATTATGTACAAATATGCCGAGAGAGGCGCCTGGAAAATTTAACTTCTACCAAGAAAACAAAATGGTGATTCTAATTTGGATTGGAATGAAAGTGACGATGAGCCAGTTTCTAGTAAATCAATCAAATTGGCTTTGCAGATCCTAAGTGGATATGTCCCACTACCATCGGAGCGTGGTTATTCAAATTTGGATGAAGACTTAGGAATCTCATTGGTTGCAAGAACAATGAGATGAAAAAGATTTTTAGAAATAAAGCAAAACTTGCATTTCGCCGATAACAGCCTTGCCAAAAGTTCGAATGACAAAATATTTAAATTGAGATCCCTTTGTAATATTATTGAAAGAAATTCTTGTTAATGGGGGTTCTAGACGAAAACTTATCAGTAAATGAATCCACGATTAAATATTTTGGTCGCTATCCAGCGAAATAATTTATGATGGAAAAAACAGTGAGGTTTGGTTATAGGAACTGGCCACCAACAATTTCAGATGGATAATGCTATGTTTTTGTACCAACAGAATTTTTACAAACTATCACTTGTGTGATAGTAAAATAAAGTGTGCGAAGTTAGCCCCCCACTTTTGGAAACACAATTTTTTGAAGATTGTTCTGAATTGTTCTAGGACTGTTCTACAATGTTCCAAAACATTGAGTTTCTAAAATGTAATTTGTACCGGTAAATCGAAAAAAGCGAATTTTAAGCTTTGCCCCCCCACTTTTGGAAAAAAAATTTGGCGGTTATTCTAGTTGTTCTAAACATTGTTCCAAAATAGATATGTCGCAAACCGTAACGTACGCATATGAGAACGAAAAACATTTTTCCGCGATATCAATATTCTTTGGAACATTGTAGAACAATCCTAGAACAATTCAGAACAATCTTCAAAAAATTGTATTTCCAAAAATGCGGGGCTAACTTTGCACACTAAGTAAAATATGAGATAATAGAACAAAAAAATGTCCAGTTATAAGGTGGGGCAGAATATGATTATAATTTTGATAAAAATAACGAAATGACAATAGTACGTTGGAAAGACAATAATGACGTCACGATGGCAACCAATTTTGATATATTAAATCCCCTCGGAAAAGTGAAAAAATGGTATAAGGAAAGAAGGGAAAATTTGGACTCCAATATACCCAGAGTATTTGTAAATTGCAACAAGGGAATGTGAGGTGTTGACCTTGATGGCCATTTTTCTGAAAAGTACAATAAATTTTAAATTATTTATACGAATTCCTTTTTGTTTTATCGACAATGAATTAAAAAATAGCAATAAAAATAATTTTTTACTGCCATCTTCTTTTTGGGCGTTAACGGGTTAAATTAATTTCAAATATTTTCTTGTAATGGCTGCTTGCTATTTAATTACGCAAAGAAATGAAGAAGATACTTTCAAATAAATTGTCTTTTTTTTTCATAACATGCAAGTCATATTTAAATACTCGAACCTAGTTGTTGTTCTTGTGATTTTTGTGTAATTAAATTTATAGTGACAGAGCTTTCTTCCCATGACAGCCAAATTGGAACTATTACTAAACGTGTGCACCCACGAGTACATATATTTTTGGTAATTTTCTAGGAAAGAGTGAATACTGCTAGTAAAATATTATCAAGAACAACTACATATATATTTGCTGTGCAAAATTCTTTGCTTCGTTCAAGTCAGGTAAACGTTAATGGAAGAAAAAAAATGATCTAAACTGAAAAAACGAAAACAACACAACGATACAAAAGTCAGCAAATTAATTCTATTTATTACGTCAATTTAATAAGCTAATTTCTATTAGCAATTGTTTACATTTCATTATTTCTCACTACAAAAAAAAACAGATTTTTTTTTTACATATTTATAGAAAAATTTATAAACAGACATATATATAATATAAAAAGTGGGCATGTCATTGGGGGATTCGATTAACGATTTTCTTTAAAATGTCTTAACAAAAGAAAAAATAGGCAAACTAATTTTCACATTTTTAAAAGTTCATACTTTTAAGAATTACGAGGGCGGTCACAGAAAATTCCGACCATACGTAAGTTTGAAAAAAAGTAATTTGGTGAAAAGTGGTAACCTTATAAAACATATGTTTCAAGTTTCAAGGCTACACGTTTTTTAGCATTTTTTTTTTTTGAGCCATGTCAACATGTAATACTTTCATTTGAAAGGTCCCAGTCCAACCATTATTAAAGTCAAGCTACTCTGGGGGAGTCTGCTCCTCCGTTTACGACCGTCAAAATATAAACGAGGTCGCACGAACTGTCAAGACGAACACCTTCGACCAACTATCCACAAAATGGTTTTGGATGATCGTCGGCTGAAGGTGCGGGAGCTACCTGAAATGATAGGCATTTCAACAAGTGCTATACATCGCATATTGACTGAAAATTTGCAGATGACAAAGCTGTCCGCAAGATGGGTGCCGCGTTTGTACACATTAAACCAAATACAGCGTCGTGAAGATGTTTTAATATATTGTGTGGCGACGTTTCACAGTTGTAAAGCCGAGTTTTTGTGTCAATTCGTAACCATGGATGAGACTTGTGTCCATCAGTTCACACCTGAGACGAAGGAACTGTAAAAACAGTGGATGAAAAGGGGAAATTGTGTCCAAAGAAGACGAAGACAGTTCCATCTACCGGCAAGGTTGTGGCGCTTGTTTTTTGGGATGCGCATGGGATATTTTTTAATGATTATCTTCAAAAGTTTAAAGGATGAAATTAAGAAAAAAGGTCGCACATCCATTATTGCGATGGCCAAAATTAATGACTTAAAGTTCGAATTGCTTCATCACGGACCTTATCGCCAGATGTAGCTCCGTCCGATTATTTTCTATTTCCAAACTTAAATAAATAGATCGGTGGTGAAAAATTTGCCAACAATGCAGAGGAGGAGACTGTGGCTGATGGCTATTTTAATTAGCTACACAGTTCTTAGTATAAACAGGGTATCGAAGCTATAGAATGGTAGAAGTGTATCGAGCTAAAAGGAGATTATTTTGGGAAATAAAGTTCCCAAAATTGTAGTATTTTCTTTTTCAGGTCTGGTTATTCTGGGCCCCCTCATAAGTACACCTTTTACTTAAATTTAGTAAACGATTTTTCATTATTGTTAGTAAGTTTCCTTAAGAAACAGAAATTTTCTTCCTATATAATGAAAATATATATATATAAAATATATATTATATATTACATATATAGTATATAAATTTTGTGTTTTTGTTTTAAGTGGCCGATATCCCTTTTTGGAACTTCTGACTGATGAATGTTACCACATGTCACCTTAAAATAATTTAAATTTCTTAAATTGTGTTAAAATTTTTGATTTTATCATTTCACCTAAGTTAATGAAAACATAGATTTATGTTTACAAAAACATTTCTTTATTTTTTTAAATTTTGAAGGATCTTTAAGTTCTATTGATGATTTACTATAAATAAAAAATCAGAAAAAAAGCGAATTTTTGAAAATACTAATTACGAGTTTACTTTTTAAATTTTAAAAGTATCTAAAATATTCATGTTTGCATTGCATCATACTTTCATCATACGAGAATCTTTTGATAACTTCTTACCCATAGAAGAAACCGACATTATTCAGTGCAAAAATAATTTTATTTTTCAACATAAAAATCGTGAACATCATACAATATTTTTGTTGGTGGCGTCCAAATAATTTTGTTTGCCTATAAGGCCGTATTTGCTTTTTGGCGTTGATTCGCAACGTGAATCTACTACTCCTGACTCGTCCATATTTACGATTCGATGCATAACGTAAATAATTTCATTGTCACTTCTTGTGCAGTGACGAAATTCATAAAAAAAAAAATATTGTTGGGTCATCATTCAGACATCGTTAAATCGACCTCGCGCCGTTGCACAGTGGCGCCATTTGAGTTTTTTCGTTGCAAAAATCATATCTTTTGAACCGAATAACATAATTGAACAGTTTAAACAGCATAGGATAGATAACTGTTCAGCCTATGAAATGAGCGTTTGGAAAGGGTGCTACGCTTTGTAGGGGCCTACTTATTAGTTATCAAAGTTAAAATTTGTAGAAAAATCAATTTTATGGTAACTAAAAAAAATTATTTTTACATTTTTAGATTGTTTTTATTTTTTTTTCTTTAGGGTTTTATGTTTTAAATTATTACCCAACAAATTAAAAAAAAAATACTTCTTTTTTAAATTTATTTTTTAAGTTTTCTGTAAAATATTCATCACAATTCGTAAGAGAAGGTATATCTAAAAGACTAATCATTTCTAAACTATAATTATTTTCTAACTCTATTCGTGACTTCACATGCCGCAGGGAAGAAATAAGTGGATCGGAAGATGCTGCCAACATGTTGAAGAGTCCTCATTTTGCATTACCCTTGATGCGTTGAATGTGTTCTGCAATCTATATTTTTTATAAAATTTGTTAAGAGACTCCTGTGCTTCTTCAGAAAGCTCTCCAATTGGCAAATGCTGGTACTCAATTATATCTTTGCCATGCGCCAATATTTTATGGACGGTCGGGGTCAACTTCTTCTGTGGATACATTTCTGCTAAAAGAGATGCAGTTTTCGATGTATATTCTCCATATTTTGTAGAATTGACATTTTCTTTGCAGTTTAAAACATTCAAGATCGTTCCCAATCTTTTCACGATTTGATTGCCAATTCCAGTGATTCTAGTTACTGCCTCATCATTTTCAAAAAATCTACTAGAAGTGTTTCCATCGTTTGAGTTACCGTATCCGTGCTTGGGACAGTCTACTTTTAGTCCAACTTGTTTAAAAAAAGCATCCTGTATTTGCTTCTTTCTGATCTTTTCTTTATCCTTTATTGATGTATTTTCATCGAAGTTTTCCTCCTCTTGTGGTAGGGTATACGCCAGTTTTAGCAAGAACTCCATACACCTTATCCTTGCGTGCAACGGTGACATTCCATATTCGTAATTCTCCTCGTTTGTAGAATCGTTTAAATTACCAAAGTTCTTCTGACTCTTTTTGCAAATCGGGCATGACAATGTTGTTCCTGTCAGTTCGTTTACGACAACCATGGTCAGGTGGAACTCGTAATTGCATTCACTATATTTTCCTTCTCCAATTTGCAGCTTTGTAGGCTTAATCTTGCTTCTTCAATGTCCTTCACCGTGGTCCTTATGAGTTCTGCCGATTCCCTTGCAAACTGAAACATTATTGGTCGTCAATAATGCACTGATGACGGACGAGGATTTTTCCAGTGTAGGGAAACATCAGATTTTAGCCGCAAAGGAACAACAGATGCCATAAACATATTTCCGTCCGATATTGTAGCGTCATCGGTGTTATATCAGTACTATTACATATTAATGTACCATTGGTTGCTCATCTCTAATGTTTATCTAAGTAATCAATATTATATGATTACTCATGTACATATGTACTAATAGGGTTAAGTTACAACTCTAGCATAAAAGCTAAAGGTTATCATTATTAAATAAAGTCAACATGGTGTCAGAAGTTTAAGAACTCAGAATCAAAAAAAAAATATATATATATATGATCAATAACAAAGTGAAGATGACCGAAGTAAAGCCAGCAGCGAATTTTTCATCGTCAGTGCCTAGATTCAACATATCAGCCAATCTAGACAACAACAATGCAGCAGAATGGAAGAAATGGTGGCAGCAGTTTGAAATATATTTATTGGCCACAGGTCTTGACAAGGAGTCAGACCAAAGAAAAATTGCCATAATGTTGCATTCTATGGGTAGTCGTGGTCTGGAAATATACAGCGCATTTAACCTTGATATGGATAAGGCCAATTTGTTGCAGGTTAAAGTAAAATTTGACAATTATTTTGAGCCAAGTAAAAATTTAACCATTATAAGGCATGCATTTTTCACTCGAAAACAAAACCCCCAAGAATGTTTAAATGATTTTGTGACAGATCTGGAAAATCTGAGTAAAAACTGTGAATTTGGTGATCTTAGAGAATCGTTGGTTAGAGACATTTTCATAGCAAACATGAATATCAATATGTCGCATATTTGTCAGCGTCTCTTGCAAGAGTCAGATCCGCCATTACAAAAAGCAATTGAAATCGCCAAAACGGTTGTTATGGCGCAGCAAAATGCAGAGTCTATTGTGAGAGGAGAAAGTGCAGCTTTAGTCAGTGAGAATGTTCTGCAAATCAATCGTCAAAGCAGAGGTCCAGACAGAGGGCAGAACAATTTCAACAACATGTCGAAAGGAGTCAGCAGTGGTTCGCAGCAGCACCAATACAGTCATCAAGAAAAGTCTGCGCACAGCGACAACTGTGGAAGATGTGGGCAGCAACATCGTTATAAATGTCCAGCATTAAAAGTTAAGTGCAGATCGTGTAATTTATTTGGTCATTATGCTAAATTTTGTATTAAAAATAGAAATGTGAGACATTTAGAGTCAGAGCAGAATGAATATGAAGAAAATGACCAAGAACAATTTTTTATTGGCACTTTAAACCAAAATAATTTTTATTCTAAAGAATCATGGCAACTGATTATCAAAGTAAATAAAATTGAAATTAGCTGCATCCTAGACACAGGTGCAGACATAAATGTAATGTCACTAAAAATTTTGAAAAACTAAAAATTAAGAAGAGTGTTAAATTCGGCAGTGCCGAATCTTTGATACCCTCCACCTCGGTTTGAGTATTGATAATAAATGTAAACAAAATATTGGAAAAAGTAAACAATTTGTTAAACTTAATATCAAATTATTTCAGAAAATTCTTTGGGTTGGTTTTCGTCTTTTCTATTATTTCGGATTTATTTCGGTGTTTGCTTTTTGGTCATCGTGGTTGCTGATCGGCATGCATTTAGGTTATATACCTATATGCATGCGTTTCCGGTTATATGACATAACTTCTCGTTTAATTTAGTTCTTGCTAATTAAATAGCTCGCCCTAACCTCCATTGCAAATGTAATGGTTGTGTAGGGTGGCTATATGCATTAAATCGTGCTAACGCGAATTGGAGATTGCTGTATAGCTTCTTTTAACTGGCCAAATATTTCTTCATTGCAGCCATATACATAGGTCGGATGAAGTAACAAAATACTAACCAAAAAAAAAAGCTCTCTCAACGTTTTTATTAAAATATTGCCATATTTGGAAAACATAGAGAATAAATTTTTGATAATAATAAATAATCAAATTAGGGATGCCAAACGCAAAAAACCAAATGTCCCAAACATTTTAAATAAAATAATTTGTTATCTTTATTTTCTGGAAAACTTCAAATATTCATCCAAAAAAAATTGTGAAAATTTATATATAAAAAATAATATTCTCATCAAATTGCGTTTATTTATGTAACAATTTTTGTGTTCGCAATTCTTAAATATCATTTGAGATTTCCTAAAATTCACTGAATTTAAATCAATGTTTTCTGTAGTCCGATTCTGTACATTTCAACGATCCGACAATCGCAAAATATACAGACAGCTATTGTTGTTTGATTAAGTGATTCACTAAGTACATACATCTTAACGACAGTCGACAAATCTATTTTTCTATTTATTTAAATTGTAAACGAGTGGTATCTCTGTCAAAATAAGCGAAAAACACAAAGAAGAATAGAAAAAAACAAATTACTTCGTGTTTGACAAGATGATTTTATGTTTATGTTTAATATCTTTATTTTTTTTTACTAATATTTCTGTTTATTTATTTGAAAATGAAATAATGAATTGAATATGCTATTTAATTTTTTTATTTATATAAAAAAGTTTTTTAATAGAAGCAAAATATTTTCACTATTTTATGATTTTTATTTATGTATGACGACATTTCAACCTAAAAGTTTTTATCGATTGAATAAACAGCACAAAAATGGTTGTCGTTTAGATAACAACAGCTAAATTAACCAATAGCGAATATCGCTTAAAAATTTTACTGATAATTTTGCTATTTTCTTTTTTTAACGATCCGACTATCGTTAAAAGAAGTTTTTGAATCGCGATACAGAACGCTACTAATTTCTCCTGAATATCAATATTTTTTTTAAATGTGAAAATTTTTTAAATGTAAACATAGGTATTTGGTGTTTTTTTTTTTTTGGAATTTCAATTTGTGTTTAACAAATAAAATTTATGTATTAAAGATGCAATTGATGTCTTCTAAATTTTAAAATTATAATTTCCGACGTTTTGATATGATTTTCTGAAATTCAATTAATTGTAATTTATAATTGGAAATTTTTAATTCCAGTTTTTAGAATTGATATTTTCTTAAATTTGAATGGAAAATTTAACAAGTGTAATTTTGTATTTATGTGAATAATAATGCTTTAGTAATTATAAACAATTTTTAAAAATTAGATGTAATCGCAATCAGATATTTTGTAGGTAAAGCAGAATAATAATTCTATATAACTATGTAGAACTGTTTTGAAAGCTAAAAACTCATTGATAACTCGGTAACACTATTTTGTAAAGACAACAAAAAGTTAATATGCCAAACTTATGTTCATATTTGTAAACGAATAATGCAAAAAACGTATGAAATAAAAGACCAGCCCGTGTATACTCTTAACATTGTTCTGTATGATATCTAGTTGAAAATATTGACATTCATGTTAAAATATAAATAACTATTGCAAAGCTAATTAGAACAAAAATTGTGGCGCCATCTACTGCGGCATAGTCACGCTGAGCAAAATGAAGTGACACTCTGTTAATGCAAAAGAAATGTATTTTCCCCACAACAAAATATTGCAGAATTTTATGTTAATAAAATAATATACCGATTTATTTCTAACATGCAGTTGTTATGGATATACATATATAGAATATATGTATATTATTTGTATTATTTAATATGTTTATGTAAATATTACACACAAAAAATACAACATCAAACGTTATTTTTGTGTTTTTTTCTTTAAATAAATTTATACATAAATTTTGTTTAAATGTACATTGTTTTTTTTTATTAACAACTAGGTATTTTAGCATTATTTGCTTTAGATGTTGGTGAATTTCTACTCCCTTTATATTAACTCGTAGTGTCTGCTTGTCGAAAAAATTTTGGATCGATTTTAACCCCTTTCCCGTGACCCATTCGATCTGAAAATTTGCAGGCAGGCTCGTGGTAATGACAGAAATGATCTAATAAATTTTTTTAGTGATGCCAAAACAATGGAAACTTTTAAATTTTTCTACCAGAGTTAATAAAAAAAAATGTACAAAGGGTTAGTTTTTATTATATTATTACCCCAACGACCACAAAAACAACAACTCCAGCTATGACAGCAACACAACATTTAGAATAAAACAAGAACAATATAGAAACATCATATTTTTCATTTTTTTTTTACTTTTTCAGAGTTTTCCCTGGACCTGTTCCACCGATTTTAATGATTTTTGAAATAGAAATCTTCCCATGAATTTGGTGAATCATTCT
Source organism: Cordilura impudica (assembly GCA_963682025.1). Lineage (NCBI taxonomy): Eukaryota > Metazoa > Arthropoda > Insecta > Diptera > Scathophagidae > Cordilura > Cordilura impudica. Next base: position 306,189,133 of record OY821518.1, read on the forward strand.
CGTTAAAAATGATCACTGTAGCTGCACTATTGAAGGCGTGATCGTGACAAGAACAACATAGAAAATTATATTTTTTCAAGACTTTTTTTAGTTCTTCATTCAAATCTCGGGCCCTAATCGACCGATTTGAACGATTTTAAATAGCAAACTTTTCAGGATGTTATTGAATCATTTTTTATGCCAACGAGTACCCTAGCTGCCCGATTGATGCCGTCATCGTGATTTCCACAGACGGACAGACGGACAGACGGACATCGCTATATCAACTCCGGTTGTTATAAGGATCACAAATATATATATTTTATGGGGTCCAAAATTTTTTTTCTAATTATTACAAACGGAATGACAAACTTATATATACCCTCTGCACACTGGAGTGGAGGGTATAAAAATATTTTGTGCAAATCAAATGTAAAAATATCAGGTTTTGGTGGTAAACATATAGATGTAATTGGTCAATGTACACTAAAGTGCAAAATTAATAATTTATGTGAAAATTTATCTTTCATTATAACCAATATAGATTGTCCAACTGTGTTAGGCTTACCTACATGCATGAAAATTGGCATTTTGAAAAGAGTTTTTGTTTTAAAAGAAGATAATTGTCAGCAAATTACAAATAAGTTCAATGATGTTTATCAAGGTCTTGGATGTCTTCCACCTGTTTGTCGGCTGAAATTATCGGAGGATGCTATTCCATGTGTTGATCCACCGCGAAAGGTTCCATTTGCGTTGCTGGATGATTTGAGGAGGGAATTGGAGAGAATGGAAAGTATGCAGGTAATCGAAAAAGTTACAAAACCTACGTCTTGGGTGAATTCTGTAGTCATCACTGTGAAAAATACTGGAAAGTTGAGGGTATGCCTAGACCCAAGAAATTTAAATAAATATATTATGAGAGAGTATTACCCATTACAGAATATTGATGACATTCGGTCAAAATTAAAGGGTGAAAGTTCAGACCTATGTACATTTCAACCTCCTTTTGGGAGGTACAAATATTTAAGGCTTCCATTTGGAATTAATGCTGCAACGGAAATTTTTTATAGAGTAATGCGAGATTTATTGGGTCACATGGAAGGTGTCTTAATTTTTGTGGACGATATTTTAATATTTGGTGAGACTGAGGAAATTCATAATAGAAGATTAGTCAAAGTCTTAAAGAAAGCAAGGGAGATCAATTTAAAGCTTAATAGGGAAAAATGTAAATTTGCAGTTAATGAAGTTTGTTTCCTTTGATATGATTTTAATAAAGATGGTGTGAAAGTGGACAATGAAAAGGTTAATGCCATAAGGGAAATGCCAGTTCCGCAGAATAAAAAAGATTTGCAAAGATTTTTAGGCATGGTCTACTTTCTAGGCTCATTTATAGAAAACATGTCAGGAAAAACTCAAGTTTTAAGAAATCTTTTGAAGAATAATACTGAATGGCTTTGGGATGGAAATTGTGATCGTTGTTATGAAAATTTGAAAAATACAATCTCAAATTCTCCGGTTTTGGCTCATTATGATTCAAAATTACCACTTGTATTATCAGTAGATTCTTCAAAATCAGCTGCAGGGGCAGTCATTATGCAGAATAATCGACCCATAGCATACAGTTCCAGAACCTTAACCACGGCTCAAGAGCATTATGCTCAAATAGAAAAGGAACTATTTGCCATACAATTTGGGTGCAATAAATTTCACCAGTATGTATATGGTCGTAGGGTTATAGTTCACACTGATCATAAACCGTTGGTATTTCTGTTTAAAAAACCACTACATGAGGTTCCAGTAAGACTTCAGCGTATGATGTTAGCTTTGCAAGCGTATGACTTGAAAGTCATTTATGTTCCAGGTAGACAAATGTATATTTCAGACGCTTTGTCGAGAGCAGCATTAAAGGAAAATTTTATTCCAGATTATGAGTCAGATCTCCAATGTCATGTAAATTCCATATATTCAAGTGTAGCTGTAAGTGAAGAGTATCGTGGGAAATTGTCGAGGGCCACAAATACTGATGATACCTTACTTACTTTGAAGGATTATTATTTAAATGGCTGGCCGAATAGTAAGGATAGAGTTTCTGATATGGTAAAACCATTATGGAATTTCCAAAGTGAAATTCATGTCATAGAAGATTTAGTTTTCAAAAGCACTAAATTAATTGTACCAACTTCTAAGCGAGCTGAAATGTTGAATAAAATTCATGAAGGTCATTTTGGCGTAAATAAAAGTATAAACCTGGCGAGAGAGATACTATATTGGCCAAATATGTCTGTTGACATTAAGAATATAGTTGAACAATGCCTAGTTTGTGCAAAATTTAGACCTGCAAATCAGAAGGAAACATTGCAAGGATTTGAGATAACTAAGTTTCCATTTCAACAAGTTGGGGTTGATTTAATGCACTTTGATGATAAAATGCATCTCATTGTCATTGATTATTATTCAAAGTTTATTGAAATTGGGGTTTTAAATAACAACTCAACAGCTGAAAATGTAATTATTAGCTTAAAATCTATATTTGCTCGTCATGGTATTCCAATGTTTTTAGTGTCGGACGGAGGTCCCCCATTTTAATCTGCCAAGTTTAAACAATTTCTACGTGATTGGGACATAGAGCATAAGGTGACAAGCCCGTATCATGTTCAGTCAAATGGCCAGGCGGAAAGCTCTGTGAAAATTGTAAAAAATATTTTAAAAAAGTCAAAAGAGACAAATACAGACCCTTATTTAGCTCTGTTACACTATAGAAACACAGCGAAAAACAATTTGCCGTCACCAGTGCAGCTATTAATGTCAAGAAATTTAAGAATTAACGTGTCAGTATTGCTGACGAAACTGAAGCCAAAAGTAGTATCATTTTCTGAATACAAAGCTTGTTTTAATAAGAATCAGGAACAGTCTTCCAGACAGTATAACGTAAATGGCAAGGATTTGTCTGTATTTAAAGAGGGAGAAAATATATTCTTCAAGAGAAAGCCTAATTTCAATTGGTCACCAGGTGTAGTAGTCAGTATAATGAAGTGTAGAAGATCATATATTGTTGAAGATGAAAGGGGTGTGAAGTATAGGCGGAATAGAATTCATTTAAGACCTAGGCAAAACAATTACTTTGAGAGGATTCAGTATTCGATGCCGCTTCTATCTGATTTCCAGCCAGTATCCTTACATCCGCAACCCGCAGTTGAATCAGTTAATCAAACTTGTGATATAAATGCACACAGACAGGTGCAAGACAATCAAAACATTTCTGTAACTGATGTCTTGGAAACCAATCGGAACACACCAGTATCAGAGCAACTGTATAAAACTAGATATGGAAGAACTGTTAAGACACCGAACATTTTTATTGATTATAATATGTCATAATAAATTATCTGTATATATTTTATGTACTTTATTTATGTTACCAAAGTTCATCAAATTTATAATTAAAATTAGCAATTTGATCTTAAGGAAAGGGATGTTATATCAGTACTATTACATATTAATGTACCATTGGTTGCTCATCTCTATTGTTTATCTAAGTAATCAATATTATATGATTACTCATGTATATATGTACTAATAGGGTTAAGTTACAACTCTAGCATAAAAGCTAAAGGTTATCATTATTAAATAAATTCAACAATCGGAAGATATCCTTTGCTTATAAACGCTTTGTCCGGATGATCCATCGCAGTCCCATTTGCTGATCAATGTCAGTTTCTCAGGAAGAATTTTCACCTCATTTTCAGGAAGACTCTCCAACAACCGTTTTGCTGTATGGCCCATGAGATCCTGTAGATTGGCTTTCACAGAGACTTCCGTAAACTCCGTATGCAGTGGTCGTGAATTTATTTTGGCTTGCGTAATATGCTTGTATCCTGGTAAAACGTCAGCCCCGTGTCGCATCTACGATGCCCGTAGTATCTCATATTTTTCATTGGAAAGTTGTAAGTCCATAAACAAGGCCAAGGCTTCTTCGGAACCATACTTTTTAATGTGTGCGTTTGTGGGCGTGGGAATGCTTTCCTTAATCCTTTTTAGTCGCAGTGGGCTTGCATCAGCAACAGATTTTGTAATCTGTGACCTAACTCTTTCACTATCCTTTGTATATTTAATAGACAGTGCGTCCGATAAATGCTTCGCGGTCAAGTCATTGGTGGCATCGGCAAGTTTCCTCTTTCTTGTGAAAATTGAACACTCCTCAATACTTTTTTTTGGCCTTCCTTTTGCTCCTCTAGTTGATGTGGTGGGTTTATCTACTGCCAATATATCCAGGATGGTGTCTTCATTAAGCCAGTCCTCGTATTTGGAGTTGAAGTTCTGAATGGTTCGATTAGATTTCACCCATTTTGCCTTAATATTTGCATATATCAGATAAAAATTATTTTTTATAATTTCGCTTCTCTCAATATTTCCGTATAAGCTATCAAGTTCTTCTAAAGCAGCTTCCGTGAAAAACTTTGGTGTGGTTGACCTTCTAAACAGTTCAAATAATTTTAAATTGTTTAACGCCATGGTTTCAGTACTTGTTGCGCCAACTTTCAGTCGTAGACTAATCCAGGCATTATGCTTATTTTGCAATATATAGGCTTATGCTACCATGCCTAAAAATTTACCTGTTCCCTGCATACATATGGATTTAGGCTGAATTATGCAATTTTGATATTATGCTCGTGTCTAAATAAGATTTGTGCCTACCTGAAGGGACCATAAGTCATGATGCTTATTTTGCAATATATAGGCTTATGCTACCATGCCTAAAAATTTACCTGTTCCCTGCATACATATGGATTTAGGCTGAATTATGCAATTTTGATATTATGCTCGTGTCTAAATAAGATTTGATCCTACCTGGAGCGACCATAAGTCAATATTGTTCTTGACCATTTGTACTCCAAAGTAATTTTTAAGTGAGGTGCGTACCTGCGAATTTCAATGAGTAGTTTTTTGTGCATCCTGTGTCTGTAACAGAATATTGGGAGTAGACTTTGGCAGAGGCTCACAGGTAGACAACCAACTTAAAATGCAATTTTCAAACTATTAGATCAAACTACTGTCAGTCAAAACATGTAAGGGATGCACGCCATACAATTTCTGCAACCATGTCTTTTTAACCTTTTTTACCTTTAGAAGCCAAACGGGCACGTACGGGCAGATAAAACCTTTTGAATTATGTAAAGAAATAATCAAAGAACATGTTTTGCAAATATGGCAAATATAGAAAAATATGGATTTTTTTTATTTTCCGTCAAAGTTGAAAAATAGTGAAAAAACTGATAGTTTTTAAATAGTGATTTACCAGGAGAAACACAAAGCAAACAGTTAATTTTTTTTTATCACTATACATTTAATAAATACATCAATCAATACAAACAAAAAATAAGGCGATTCGTTACCTATTTTTCGTGATATTACACCTGAAATCGCAACAAATTGACTAAAAATTGTGTGTTTTTTTGAAAACCGAAAGTCGGTCAACTTTGAACGGTTATATCTTTTAAACTAATTAATTATTAATTATTAAGAGTAGCATATTTGAAATCGTTGAAAAGTTTCCTATAACATGGGTTTATTCAAAACTTCGTCGGCGCACATGAAAATTTTGATTTTTGCAACCTCGTTTGCTCTACTGGCGCCACTGTGCGTTGTTAGTATAGCAAGAATTTATTCTTTATGGGGTCCGAGGTCCATATTTTAATAAAACACACTGGTGTGGCAACATTTGTTCTAATTATTTTATATACTGCATATATTTTATGTTGAGTGTACGCTGATTTGTGTGAGATGAGAGGATAGTAAATACTTATATACATATATGCAGTGTATTAGTATTAACGATTTGAACTCGTATTGTACATATACCTCTTATACTATTTTTAAATTATTAATATTATGTCTACATTGTGTATTCGATACGAATGTTTTATTTCAATAAAAACACATTTTTATTAGAATTGTTGCTTTTTTTTATTATTAATTTTCTTGAATACTTCTGTATATATTTTTTTATTGTTTTTTTATTTATTTTGTTTTTGTTTTGTTTTTGTTTCTGTATGTTAAAGTATATTATATTCATGGGTTTGTTATTAAAATTTAAATATATATTATTACGATTTATTTATGATACTAATTTAACATACATTTTTAGCTTCTTTTTTTTATTTTTAGAAAATGTGAATTTATTTACGATTTTGTTTTTCTTTAATTTTTTTTTTACATTTTGCAATTATTAATTTATGTATACATTTACTTAATAAGTAGTTTTGGATTTGTCTTTTAAGTTTTTGTTAAAATGTAGTTGTTCTTTTCATACACATTCACATACACATACACATCCAGATAAACATACACAGACACACCCATGTGTATGCACTCATGAATACAAGCATAAGCACGAGTGCAGCATATGTAGACAATGTCAAATATGTTTCTTTTTCTCCCAGTGTATGTGTGTGTGTTTCAGTTTTTGTTTATTCCTAATATGTACTGTTAATGCAAATATTTAGTTATCAAGATGAAATGATAAGTATATTTTTTACTATATTCCATATTTTTTGTCTCGTATTATATAAATTTACTTAGCAGCAGTAATATGAAAATTATTTTTTTGTTTGTTTGTTTGTTTGTTTGTTTGTTTGTTTGTTGTGTTTATTTTCAGTATTTTTTTCTTTTTTTTTTATAAGGAGAGCTGCGATACAGTGCAAGATAAAATGCTTATTCAGGTTTTCTAAACATTTTCAATTGGATTAAAACTAATGAAATAAGCCTACCTAATTTCTTTGTTTAACCAAAACTAACAATTCTTATGGGCAGATTTCAACAAACGCAACGATACGAAACGTTTAGAATTTATAAGAAAAAAATTGAGGTGAATTAAAAAAAATTTAATTTTTTACATAGAAATTTCAAACGTTTTGTTTCGTTGAGTATCGTTATATAGCATGTGTCCATTAACTGGTACATATTTCGTCGTCCACCGTATACATTGCAACCCAAAACAATGTTAAACAAACTCCATATAATGATTCTGAATTCCAATTATTGATTGTCTAAATAGACGTAAAGATCTTTTTTTTTTGGCATTTTAAAAGTTTTAGTCTGCAGATAAATGTGTAGAAAACTTGCATTAGGCTATTATAGTGCAAAGCACTCTAAGAATGTACATATGGATTGGTATGTGTGATGATGATAAATATTTGAGAGCGTGTGTGTTCCCAATATAAGACAACATTTATTTGTATACATACAAAAATAATATAAAAAAATTTTAATAATATAAAAAACAATAGCTTAACAATGTGGAGTATTAGCCCGGGTATTGTGTATTTACGATATTTTTACTGATAATAATTTTCGAATAAATGTGTTTTATATTGATCGTTTTGGGTCCTATGGGACTATGTAACCAAAAAAAAATAAATATAGAAAATTGTTTAAATTTGGTTTGCTTTTAAATATTTCAAAATTTACAATGGTTTATAGGTGAAGATTTGTTTATTTTTTCTTGCGTTTTATATTATTGAATTTTATATTACTACTATATTTATTATTTTTTTTTTTTAATTAAATTTTTACTTAAACACATACTTTACTTGCTTTTTTGGATTTTATATTTTCTTAATTTTTTGTTGCTTTTTAATTTTCATTTATAGATAGGGTTGTTTGTATATGTATATGTGTTTTTTTTATGACGATGATGATTTTTCTATAAGTAAAAACTTTTAATTTTTCCTAAATATTTATAAGTAGTATTTCAAAAGACGACAATTTTAGTGACGCTATGTGAGAAACGACGACGACAACGACAACTCGTTTTTTTTTTTATTATTATATTTAAGTTTACTTATTTTTGTATTGGTGTTCGGTTGGTTATTTATTTGAGTTTTTCTTCTTTATTTCTTATTTATGAACTTAAAATAATAATTTTTGGTTTTTTATTTTCAAAAAATTTATTTTTTTATATTTATGCTGTTGTTAAGCTACACATGCTACATTTTTAGTTTATCTAAATGTTATTTGACATCAAAATTTATTATTGAAACAATACCTTGTTGTTATGCTAAATTTTTAATTTCTTTAGAGCCAAATCTGATAGATCAGAAATTATTTCAATTTAATTCGAGCTAAAATACCAGTTCTTTTAATTAAAATTGATTTTTTATGATTTAAACAATCCAGTCACTGTATTATCAAATGTGCTGATATAAATTCATCCTTAGGAGTTTAAAAGAAAATTTGGTTCAAACTTCCAATACCTACATTTTCATTTGAATATAGAAATATTTTTTAAAAAAATTTTATAATTTTATATAAAACTTAAGGTATTAGGTTCAATAGAAATTTTTAAACAATTCCAAAAAGTTTTTTTTATCTTTTAATATATCGAATATAATCAAATTGTGATTTAAGAATTTAGAGTAAAGTGTTAAATTTAAATAATTTGTTGTAAGTGTATTACTGTGTTTGTTTGAGTGTTCTGATATTTTGTACATATATTTAAGGAAGACGCCATTTTGCTAATATTTAGTTTAAAGACAAAATCTTCAAAATCAAGTTGTAGCTCCTTAAATACTTTTTGCAGTTGAGTGAGCCTAATTTTTGAAACGTATGCGAACTTTGTCACAATATAAGAAAATCGAGTGCGTAGAGTCCTATTTTTTTTTTTTTTTTTTTTTTAATAAGAAAATTTTTTAACACAATTTTCTTTTCTTACAGATTGTACATACAACTAGAATGGATACCAATTTCCAATCCGATATGATCAGAACTGATACAATTATGCCCGTTTTCTCAATAGGCGATTATCTTTTATTCCAACGAGAAACTGCCGATTAAAGAAATTTGGTTTTCTCAATGTCTGGTTTGCTTCTATTTTGTCGCAAAGCTAACCGGCACTCATCTGCCAATTATTTATTTATCGTACAGATAAATTATTCTCCCAACTTTCATATTAATTTTGAGAGGCATTGCCAACTGAAAATAATTCTCCCAACTTTTATACGTATTTTGAGAGGCATTGCCAACTGAAAATAATGTTTTTGTCGGTACATTGAGAAAACCAAAATTGTTAACAGGCAGTTTATCGGTCCAATAAATTTATGTCCTGGTTAAGTAACAGGCAGTTTGACGATACATTGAGAAAACCGGCATTAGTCTGGAATAGTTCGAATAGTTTTTGCTTGCTAAAATCTTTTTTGTTAAAAATATTGTATCTGTTTAAAATGTTGAATGTTTTGGTTAATATCACCAACTAAGTTAAATTTTACATTCCCAGTATGAAAATGTTGGTGTTTTGTTAGGATAAGTATGGAAAATAAATAAAAATTCATTTGGTTTAAGGGGATCAGTTTTAAGATTCTCTGTTTATTTTTGTATTCTCAAATAATTATATGGTTTTTTTTTTTTGTTTTATTTTTGTTAAATATTTAAATTGCTAAACTTAACTAATAAATAAGATATTGTAGGGAAAATTTATTTATTATATTTAAATTATAACGAAAAAAATTAATAACAAATAAAAAAAAGTTTACAAGAAAAGACTATACTGGTAGACTATAGTATGACTACAACCAATTGCATTTAATATTTTAATTTGAAATACAATTTAATGGTTTCTCATCTCCTTTAATTTGCTTGCTTGGCTTTTCTTTAACATTTATTAAAACAAATAAGATAAATGAACATTTTATTATAATTTGCTAATAATTTAAATAAACCACAAAAAATAAATTAAAACAATATATAAATGAGTTATTTAAAACAAAAAATGTTAAAACAATTGCGAAAATGTGATGTAAAATATAAACCATAACATAATTTTCTCTTCATTTACTTTAAAATTATATTGAAAAAACAAAAAAAAAATTAAAGGAATAATAATTGCTTTTTTTGTTGGTTTCCTTTTCTAAAAAACCAACTGAAAACAAAAAAATTAAAATAAAAAATAAATTTAAAAGACAAAAAAAATAAATTAACAAGAATTAAAAGATATATTGGTTTTTAAATGTAACAAATCGATTTTATTTAATGTAGGTATAATTAAATGTATGTTTGTTATTTTGCATTATGAATTTTTTTCCTAATTTCTTTTTTTAATATTTTCTCCTTTAATTGTGGAAGTTTTTTCTTCTTCCTATTTATTTTCAAAAAAGCACAATACGCTAAGTTAAACTCCTTCCTTTAGCTATTTCTCTTCTTTTTTTAAGTGAATAATTTTCTTGGGGTTTTTTTTACTTAAATTACACACACACACAAGCTGTTTCTTTCTTTATATTATTTAGTTTTTGTTTAAATAGTATATGATGTTGTTATAGTTTAACAAGCATTTATTCTAAAACTTATTTAGTTAGTTACAATTTGTTTGTATGTTTTTTAGTTTCTATTATTTGCAGGTTGCCATTTGTTTTCATACATTTCTTCATTCTATTCATTTGGTTTCTTTCCTGTCTTCTGTTTTCCTTCTTTCGTCTATACATCCGTTTCTTGTTTTCCTTATTTCAAATGTATTCGATAAAATTATTAGGTAAACGTTTTTGGGGTTGTTATCGTTTTATCATATTCAGTTTGAAATGAAATACTGTCAGCAAAATAGTTAAAGCATACAAGTTTATTTTTAGGGGAATAACTAATAATTATGTTTGGAAAAAAATTACAATACGTCGTTGGTGTTTAGCCAAAAAAAATATATACCTACATATATAATGTAACAAATTATTTTATTTATCTGTGCAAATCAGACAACAGTTGTTTAAGAACACAAATAAAATAAAATAAAAAATATATCTATTCAGATATTTAATAGATTCCGATGTCATTGGCACGGATATCAGAAAGTGTATAACTTATTGTTTGAATTTGTTAAAAACTCGTTGAGGGTTTTACAGATGCTGCTGACATTCTCAATTTAACAGCCATCTTTGGAAATCTTCGAATGGCCTTTGATATAACTTGAGGAAATGTTAGATATCGAACGATATATAGTAAGCTTTCTTATTTTTTCCTTTATGTAAAAAATTTTTAAATTGTTTATCAATTATGATGTATGCATCAATTATTTTGCTTATTATATTTAAAAACTCGTTCGGTACAACATGATTGATTGATATAACATGATTTAATGAAATGAATGTCCTGTCTGGGTTAATCTTAATTGGGATTGTTACTTACATTATAAGTGCCGATTGCGTTATTTTATAAATTAATTGCTACTTTTATTAAACTATCCTTGTTACGACTTAAATTTAGTTATTTTTCACTAGTTGTTTAGATTAAATTATTTTTTTAACACGTGACACCAAAAACTTATTTATTTTTTTTAAGCATTTATTTGTTAAGATGTTTTCATAACGCGTTAGTAGTTTTGTTTGTTATATTAACTTAATTATTTGTTTTAATTTTAGAATTTTTCAAATACAAACTCACATTGTTGTTGCTGTTGTTTTCTTTTGTAATTAAATATTTCTCTTTAAAAATATACAATAAAAAAAACATGTAATGTAATTATCTTTCTGTTAGGGAAAAAACTCTATAAGTCGCTTACATTTTCTTGATTTTTTTTTTTTTTTCAATAATAACCCTTTAATAAAAGAGCTTAAAAAGGATGAGAATAAGAAGGAGCAACAAACGTCATCAGCAGTATTTTGTTCGTATATGTATTTTAAAATAAAGCGTTAATTTACAATAAGATTTTGTTGGTTTTTTTTTTTTTTTTTTGTTTAGTTCTCTTTATATTTTTTACACCTGAATAGTCTTGTGATTAATTCTTTTCTGTTATATATATATATATATATATATATATATATATATATATATATATATATATATATATATATATCTATATGTATATATACATATATACATACATTAGTAGTAGCATTGTTTATATTTGGTATTAAACGATCAATTTCGATTTAAGATGTCATACTTTTTTTAATTATTTTCCGTTGTTTATTTTTAATGAATTATTCTACACAAAAAAATAAATTAATGGAAAATATGAAACTTATAACAGTTTAATAACTTTTAATATAAAAAAATGCCGTTTTAAGTGATCTTGATTGATATATATGATAAACCCGTATGTTCCGCACACGATCCATCCTTTTGACGATAGTGTGTTCAATAATGTTGTTGTTATTGTTGTTGTTCTTCATCTTGATATTTGTTTAGGCTGATACTTTAGAGCGGTTTGTTTTGTTTCCATTTTCTTCACATTTTTATTATTTTAAATTTGAAGTTCTTCCCATAAGAGCTGAGGTGTCGGTCCCATAATATTGGCATATCTTTGTTTAGCAATGTATCAAAAAACCTTTTTTTTAATATTGCTTTGGTGTTTACTGAAAAAAAGTAAACGAAACAAATGATATTGTTAAAGATCTTAGAAAAATCCATACTTTTTGTCATTATACTTAGGGTATATGCATGTGATGTGATTAGGCTATTTGTAAAAGCAAGCGACATGCTAATGATTATGGTTAATGACAACAAATAAAGATTTTAAAATTAACAAAACACCAAATTAATAACACAAAATAATAAGTTTTTTTTACATTGCTTTACACATATAACATACTTTTTTTTTTATTAAGCTTTCACAACATAAATAATTTACACCGAAGTTGGAAAAATTCAAAAATATAAAAATAAGTAAATTTACCGATACACCGAAAAATAAAGAAACCGCAAATAATTATAAAAATAAAATTTTGTTTTTAGCACATCTATTTGATGTAGTACAGAAAATTACGTGCATCCTACTATACATACTATTTAAAACATATGAAAATCAAATGTATATTTAGAAGAAAAACGAAAAAAAAGAAATATAAGTACTTCAAGATCAAAAGAGATGATAAAAATAAAATAAATAAAAAAAGTCCATAAATTTATTAAAAAGTATAAGTACTCGTACACCGTGAACTACTGATACAATTCTAGATTTGGAATTGTATTACTTGTTACGTGCCCCAAAGGCACTTTAGTGGTGTTGCCAGCTAGCTCAACCAAACAACGGGTCAGGTCGCAACCCACCACTACAGCCCAGGGACAAACACAAATAAAAATTCATACAAAGAGAAAAGAAAACAAGTAAGAAAATTATAGTCGGTCTAGACCGACTATAAGATACCCTATACCATGCGTTTAGAAACCCTATCTCTTAGGCCCAACTAACTGGACATTGAAAATAAGCAAAAACCAAATTTGAGTGGGATTTTTATTAATTTGTTTGGCTGCAGATATGAAAAAGTTCATATCGGATGCTATATCTATAAAGGGACTAGGTCCAAAAATGGACCGATCCTGATCATGTTTTGTAAAGTCTCTTGTATTTTGCAAAAATATGTAGAAACAAAATTTAAGAAGAATCAGTGCAATATTTTTGTTTTTTAATAGATTTAAGTGATGATCGGGAAGCAGCTCCATATGGGGTCAAAGGGATCATTTTTGGACTACCCATTAGTGGATGTAATGAACGCATACAAACCCAATTTGAGTAAGATCTATATGACAATTTGGAGCTTATGGCAATTTATGTCGATTTCATATGGGTAATTTGTATGGGGGCTAGGTCTGAACATGGACCGATTCTCACCAATTTCAATAGCGTTCATCCCATGGCCGATAAAAGCTTATATACCAAATTTCATCAAAATATATTCATATTTGCGACCTGCAGTTTGATTACAAGCTTTACATGGACACACAGACGGACGGACGGACGGACGGACGGACATTGTTAAATCAACTCAGAAAGTGATTCTGATTCGATCGGTATAATTAAAGATGGGTCTAGATCAAATATTTTTGGTTGTTACAAACAGCAGCACAAAGTCATTATACCCAAACCACATAGTGGTATAGGGTATAACAACAAAACAAAAAAAAATGTAAAACAACATCGAAGATCGAAGCGGGAGGAATGGCATGCTAATATCCCCCACATCCCCTCCCTGTGCCGGCCACTTGGAGCCTTTTCTTTCTTTGGCACTAACAAAGAGCAAAATGTACAGATAAGTACACCATACCACACACACTCTCCTTTATTCCACTTACCCTCTGTCGTTAACTTAACCCATGGACAACCAATTTAGCACACCATGTTTTCTAAAACAACGTTCCCATATTTATTCATAAACTAAATTAAATTACACGTAAATTCTTATACTAACCCCTAATTACTTATAATTCTAAAAGAATATGACTTATTGCAATCAACAAAAATACAACCAAGGGTATGGTTCTCATCATCAAACAAAAGCTTGTGCCGAAATTCTTAAGTAAGCGCTAGCGAAAACAAAAAAGTTTATAATTTGAGCATTAATTTTCCCCCACACTAACTATACACAAGACCTTCTGGAGCCACACGCATGAACAAAAATAAAACTACAATTGGCCTACATAATGAGCTCGCTAGGTTAGGGTTTTTACACTAATTTCTAATTGACTCGCAAATCCGAAAAAAAAACCTATCTTTATCACGGACTTTGTATGCTTTATCTAAATATACGCAAAACAGAACGTATCGTAATCAGCTCTAAAAATTTTAACACTTCAAGCAAAACAAACGGAAAAACACACCCTTACACCAACATATTTTTTTCCTTAAAGTAAATTAACTCTAACTTAAACACTATTATTTTTGTTTTGTTTCACTTTTTTTTTTGCTTAATTTTTAAAAATAATTTTTTTTTTTCATTTTCGAATCTTTCTTACTTCTCTTATCTTTAAATAAAAATTGATTTTTTGCATTTTTTTATACAATCTCCCGGGAGCCGCCTTTTGGAATCTATTAGACTATCGAATGGCTCTTTTTGAGGTAGATTTCTATCACCCCCGCATGAAATCAGACAAAAATGGCAAGTAAAGGGTGTTTTATATAGAGTGACACAAGTTTAAATCATAATAAAACAAGCAAATATATATTTAAAATATATATGAAACAAAAATTTATTGGAAAGATAATTTTATGAAATTAATGTTTAAATATGATTTCTGCCATGTGGCCGCAACGGCTGGCGAATGGCCATTTTGGTTGAACGGGTACGTAAATAAGCAGAATTATCGCATTTGGAATGAGGATAATCCACAAGCTTTTCTTCAAACACCATCAACAGAAAATTATGTTTGGTGCTCTTTATGGGCTGGCGGAGTCATTGGCCCATATGTCTTCAAAAACGATGATGGTCAGAATGTTACTGTCAATGGTGAACGGTATAGGAACATGATTAGAAAATTTTTCGTACCTCAATAACGTGGCATTAATCTTGCTGAAATGTGGTTCCAACAGGACGGAGCCACATGCCACACAGCGGCCGCTACAAATGATTTACTCAAAGAAACTTTTGATGAAAAAATATTTTCACGTAAAGGCCCAATTAATTGGCCACCAAGATCTACGTCGATAAACCACAAACAATTGAACACCTGGAAATCAGCATTCGAAGAGTTATCGTCGAAATACGGCCGCAAATGCTGAGAAAAGTTGTTGAAAATTGGTGTTCCCGATTGCGCCTTCTACGCGCCAGCCGTGGCGGCCACATGACAGAAATCATATTTAAACATTAATTTCATAAAATTTTCCTTCCAATAAAGCTCGTTTCATTGATATTAAAAATATATATCCTTGTTTTATTCACTCTATAAAAAACACACTTTATATTGGTTATCTTTTCTTTTCTTTGCCTGTGAAATTAAAGGCATAAAAAAATTCCTTTTTCTTTTCGCTTCGACGTCAGAAAACTTGTCGGTACAGCTCTTTCCCCCAAAACCATTCGCCTCTGATTATCCTTCAGCCACCGCCAGCACGCCACTTTCCACTACCTAACACATATAAATTTCGTTAATTTTAATTTCACAAACATTTATTTTCATTCTTCATTGGAAACTTTCTTACTTTGATTTTTAACAAATCGAAAACTACACTTAAACGGTCACTGCGGTCATAGACACATTCGTTAGCCGCTTAGACAAAATGGAATTTTTATTTTCCAATAACTTTACACAATGGCTTCTTTATCGCCCACGCATCTTTACTCGGCTTTCTTCCAAGTAAACAGACCATTACATATACATTTTCCAAACATTTAACGGACAAGACATAAAACATAACACCTAAACACCATTGTCATTTTTACCCGTTTGCCGAGTTTTTATGAATGGGAATGCCATAAAAATACACCCCTGCTATCCCACTCATAAATACCTTAAACTTGGCTTCATTCTCCCCTTTCCCTATTGTGAATGACCTTTTTATAGATTCTACCCCATCTAACGCTGCCTTTGCCCAGCGATTACACATGCCACTGCCACTGCAGTTCGAAAAACTCAATATAATCACAATTTTTTACTAATACACACACATGTTTCACAATGGCAGCTCCAGTGGCAGCAAATTTTGCATGCGATTAAAAATTTGACACTTGCTGCCACTAAATGACAAAACGATGAATAATGTTACTCTGTTAAAAATGTAATGCAAATTAACTGGATTACTGTAAAATTGTTATTAAAGTTGTAACTTATTAAATGTATTATTACGATTTATTTCTTGAAATGCGCCTATAAGAACACAATTTTGTAAATTATAGAACATTAATATTATTAAAATAATTCTAAAACAATAATAAATGTTAACCGTTATTATGAACTCTATTTGTAAACAAAACAAAAAGCAAATATGTCAAATTAAACCGGGAAAATATTTTCAAATTAATTAATTTATATCATTTCCATCCTTTTTTTGTGGGATATGAGCTATAAGTCTTATAGGCGTAATGATTTAAAGAACAACGCCTGAACAAATATAGCAAAAGAGAAAGAGAAAAAATAGCAAATTTTTTAAAGTAAGTTCACGCTTCGACATTTTGAAAATTAACTTGCAGTGGCATGTGTAAACAAAAATGCTAATAGCAAAAGATTCTACTATTTCGAACAATTTTTCGTTGCTAATACGTATACAGCAATTGCATGCCACTACTTGTATGTGTTAAGGCAGCGTAAAATTTATTCCTGTTGGTATTTCTCCTGTATTTCTGTTGACAATTATTATCATTTCCCCATTTTCATGTATATTCGTCAAAAGCATTTATGAAATTGTTGATTTCATAGTTTACTTATCAACAGATTTAAAAAAAAAATACTATTTGAAAAGTATTTCTTTGCAGATGTCCACCATCTGGTACATTTTTTGGGCTAATAATCATTTAAAGTTGCTACTAACACATACATAAAACTATACAATGTTGTGGGTGTGTTTATTTAATTTGTTAATGTGTTTGCAAAAATTATATATCAAAAGCATTGTGTTGAATTGTGAATTGGCTAAAATTGATTAGCATACCTTTAGGCTCTTATAAAATTATTTATTAACAAACCCATTTATGTAACAAATATTTATAATATGAATTTTATTAAAAAATTCGCAACTTAATGAATTTTATTTAAATGTTCATAAATTTTTTATATATATATATAGATTTCAAAAAAAAACATTGAAAGAAAAAAATTTTATGAAAAAATAAAATTACATAGAACGAATTTCGAGTGCTGGGCTCTGCTAGTTGAAATAAATATTTTAAAATGTATAAGTGTACTTAAATTTTAGATGTACATTTAAGGATTTTTGTTGGTTATGTTTATCAACTTTTTGCTGTTTTTCTATTTCTATATTCTTTTTGGCGATAATGTAAATAAGATCTTTCAGAATGAAAATATGAATATTTTTATAATTTTTATTCAAAACAGTTTCTTTGTGCGATATGTTTTTTTTTTTAATTTAGAGTGTACGTAAACTTTTTTGATTGACTGTATGTACAAATGAATATACAGTGGAGGCAAGGCAGCATATAGCAGCTATAGGAATCTAATCTGTACGCATAAATTATTAAGGTATGTCCTACCTTTCAATCCCACAAAAATAACGTTTTTTAAAAGTGCTGTAGCTCAGTCGTTTTTCAATTTATCAACTTTGGGTTTTTTTTCGTAAAAGTAGACGTAATTTCCTAACTTTTTCCGTACTTCTTTATGTTTCTATTTTTTCTATCCTCCCCTCACAGAGCGATGAAAAGAGGTAAGTCAAAATGAGAAGGCAAACGGGGTGTCGTTTTTCTTGAGAACCAGATGTCGTATCGCAAATCGGCGGACGGCATTTTGTTGGTAATCACGTCCGACAGTCCTTAAAAAAAATTCAAAAATTAGCTGTTTTTGGGGCGTTTTTGCCCCACCCCTCCCCCATAGCACAGTTAGTCCAATTATCCCAGTTCAGAACCTGCCTGACGTGATGAACTGCAAAACGCCGTCCGCCGAATTTCGATACGACATCTGGTTCTCAAGAAAAACGACACCCCAGTTTGAAAAAAGGGATTTCGAGAAAAACGCATTAAAGTTTTAATACAAGCATTTTCTATATTGTCGTACAAATATATGTATGTATACATATATAGCTCTGTAACTCCAAAAATAATTAGAATTTGAAAAAATTCTTTTAGGGCATAATTTCTGAAGGATTTTAGAAGACATTTATGAAAAAAAATCGAAAAAAATTTTATTTTAATGAGAGGTCATACCTTATTAATAAATACAATGTCCTTAATAATAAGTTTCAGATTTTTGGAACAAAATTCAATCAGGGTTATCAAGAAAAGAACAAAAAGTCGATTTTAACAAAAGTAATTTGTTTTTAATTTTAATTTTTAATTGACAGTTGTTTGGCTTATTTATCTAATCTATAGACGAGGGATGGTATGTGAAATTTACAGACAAAATCATATTTAACATAAATATAAAAGAATTATTTTCAATAGTGCATGGTAAAGAAGAAGAACAAAGCATATATTTTTCTGTTAATAGTTTTAATAATTAGACCGATTTCAGTGTTTATATGTATTAATACATTATAACTGTTATGTTGTAATTGATTAGATAGTTTCTATGTTTTCAATGTTTTTAGAAAAGTCCAAGATGTTATTTAGAATCCTTCGTTTCCATTTAGATCTGAACTAAATTAAAAATCTTTTTGGGAAAATTTATCTGAAATTCTCCACTATGCCATTCCAAAAGCACGAAGTACTCAAAGTATTCAAAGATAAAAAAAAATAATCATTCGTCCATAGTTTGGATCTGCTTATTTATGTAAATCCACCTTTTCGTATTTAAAGAACACGAAAACTAAAAATAATTTACAGATATACATACATATATAGATTCTTTATTATTATTTATTTATTATCTATATCTATAGATATAGATATATAAATAATATTAAATATTAAAAAAATTAAATATTAAATTAAATATTTAATAAATATTTATTTATTAAAGCATAAGCTTTAATCACTAATCGCTAAGAAATTACCTTACAAAATTACCTTAATTTCTTTCCATTTTTGTTAACTATGTTTGAGTAGTTGAATTGTTTACATTGTTTCAACTTCTTGAAATGAATTCAACACTATTTTTTTTTATTTGTTTATTTGTCCAAAAATATGTTTCTTATGTCGATGTTAAAATTTTTTATTTTTATTTATTTTAATTTTTTTAATCACTCCTGACTATACGATGCTTTACTGCATGAAAATCAGAAAAATAAAGATCTGATGAAAAAATTGGTACGTCTTTGTCATTGTCTTTTGTGAAACATATTATTCATGGCTTTAGTGGGGTTGTCAAAAAAAAAAAAAAAGTAAACAAGTATATATTTATATGGGGACCGATCCTGACCATATTTGGTAAAGACACTTATTTTTTGCAAAAACATTTACAAACCAAATATGAGAAAAATCTGTGCAATTTTTTGTTTTATGATAGATCGGGAAGCAGCTTGATATGGGGGTTATGACTAAGAATTGTCCTATTTTGGGTCTGAGTCAATTATTCGCACAAACTAATTATACCCTGACCATACGGTGGTTTAGGGTATATAAATAAACGGGAAATGATATTTGCTTAAAATACTTAAGCTGTGTTCACACTATGTGTTTTGCTTGTGTTTCACTTATTTTTTTAGCACGTGCAATTTGTACACATAGTGTGAACCCTTTCAAACATTGTTTATGTACAATACATTTGGCAAGACATACATATGTAAATTTTTCAATTAGAGCAGGTTCTATTTTGGCATGACAACCATATGAAAATACAATACTGCTTGTGGCGATAGAAAAACAGAGTGAATTATAAAAATAAATATTGAAAGCAAAATAAATTGTTTAATATTAATTAACAATTAAAAAATATATAAAATATATAACTTTATTTTTAACAATAAATTTTTGTAAAATCACAAATTCACATTTATAGGTTATGTCATACGGAAATACATATGTACGTTTGAACGCAAAAATTATGAATCGTATGTAAAACGCCAATTTTGACACACACACGGAATTACGTATGGATCGTAAAACTGAATTTATATATGGAAAATACACATAATGTAAACACACCTTTAGTAGTACTTTTAAAAAACTTTGCAATTTTTAGAAATTGTTCGTAATTTATTCAATGTTTTTTCTAGATAGCTAAATAATATTAATAAATTAATATTCTAATTAATGTTCTAAATTAATATTCTGTAGCTCAAAATTTAAAAAATGTAAGGCAAAAAATCTAGCTTTCATGGCAAATTAATAGAATTAATTCTAATATTATATAGAAAAACAAAAAAATTTTTTTTTTATTACAAAAACATTCAAAACATTTTAAAAATTTATTGAGGAATATTAACATTTATAAATGATAATATCCAAAATAGCCGCCAACATTATTAAAGGATGTTAAGATAAATATCAAAATAAATATCTGTTAATATTTGAACAGAGAAGATTAATGCTAATATTGATTTATTATTGATTTATTATTTTTTTAATTTTATATAAAAAAAAATGTACAATCACAGTATGTAATGTTCAAGTGGTCACCGAGGTCATTTTGTATGGTCCTGAATGGGGTTGTGATATGGAGGGTGAAACCTCCAAGGGAGTAGATTTTAATGGCATACCTGGTATATTCAATTGTTTCTCAGGAAAAAATATACAAAAGATCAAGATGAGAAAGATCTGTTTTTTATCTTGATCCTTTCCATCTTGTTATTATTATCATTAGCAACTCTGTTTCTTTTACGCATTGACTCTATAAATTATTAAAAATTTTCAGGAGAAATATTTTTCTTCTGATTAAAAACAAGAATTTCTGTTGTAAATTAAATTAATTATTAGGGTTGCAAGTCAAAAAAAAAAACGCTATCATTTTGCACAACACTGTCTGTATATAAAAATATTATATATGAACTAAAATATGATTCCGAAGAAAAAATTTTTCAATATTAAAGAAAATCTTCTTTTTTTAACTATTTGATCAAAAGTTTAATACAAATATTAAAAAATTAAAAAAATAAGCCCACGCATATGAATAATAAAAATATGTATGATGTATGTGAATATTTATATTTATATATAAATACGTATTTAATGTTTAATTTTATATGACCTACACACAATGACATTCTTTCGGCTCTTTGGCTAGCGTGTAAACATGTATGAATATTTACAAAACAAAAATCTAAGACAGCAACCAATCAATGATTGCTTTTTTCCAAGTGTGAGAATAAATGAAGACAAGAAAACGAAACGAAATAATTTAACAACTGGGCAAATAGAAAAACAAACATAAAAATTAAAAACACTTGAAAACTGAGAAAAACTTTATATGTATATGTAAGTAAAAAGTAAGAATGCGAACGATGGAACGAACATAAAATCGATTTTCGATATTTATTTACATTTCCACCAACTAAAGCCGTTCATCATACACATTAGCGAATTGGTAAACAACAGAATACACCAGCAGCCAGTCACCAAACTAAACACGTTTAAACGTACCCTTCTCTGTCGCCTAACTACATTTATTGGTGCTCCAACCAATATTTAGCCTCGAGACAAATCAATTAAGATTGTACTATTTTGTGTTTGTTGCCGACTTCATACATAGTATGAGAGACTCTCGTCATGTCGTTGTTGTAGTAGTAGATTTGTTGAGTATTTTTTTGTTTTTTATATACAGTGCTTGACATGGTAGTTATTGTGTCAAATGATTATTTGCCGATTCTGTTCGCACCCATCTACTTTGTATCCACTTATTTTCTTACAACAAACTAAGGTCAAAACTATGTGAATGGAAATAATATTCTGTTAAACGAGTAGCTCGATAAGTATTGTAAAAACTAAAATTTATCATGTTTGAAAGCATGTACAAAGATAAATGTAAGTATTTAGTGTAACAAATTTAAACTTTTTGGATTCATACAAGTACCAACAATATCGTCTTTAAATTTCACTTGCATCGGACAGTCCTATTGGCATGGGCAAAATACTACTCGAAAAAGCTCGACGACTTTCCATACAAACGTATGAAAATATTCACTTTTCATTTTTTACAAAAAAAAAATTCCCAAAATACATGGTATGATTTTATATATTTTGAAGTCAATTATATTGATAGATTACTCTCCTGAAATATTGAAATATTCGGATGTAAACTATGGAGTGAGCCAACTACTAATCGAAAAAATCTTCCAATTTTCACCCAAATTTATGAAAATATGTTCTTCGTATATGTTTGATGTCTATTTCAAAAAATTTTTGTAGCACTTGTGAAAATATGGTGTTATTTGAAGTTCGACGATATTTTTCAGAAAATTTTCCTCAATGAGTTAACAAAAAAAAATATATTCGTTAGAGAACGCTTTGTTCATTCCGCCAACAATTGAAGCTTTGAACAATTACTACTCGACAAAAAAAGAGCAAATTTTCATACATTTGTATAGAAAGTGGTTGATCTTTTTCGAGTAGTTGTTCGCCCAGAGCTCAATTTTAATCGGAATGGTTTATTTTTTTAAAATGAGTTATCTGTGAATAAGGTCAATTAAGGACAGTAAATTTTTTTATTGTCTGTTTTTTTTTCTTTATATATATAAATAGCTCTAAAGTTGAGTAGTGCTATACCGACGCCACAACTATGGTCGGAATGGTTTAAAATTTTAAATGAGTAATTTATGAATATAGTCAATTACAGACAGTGAAAAAATTTAAAAAAAATTGTATTTTTTTTTTAGTTATTGCAAAATTTCAGATCTTTTTCGAGTAGTTGCTCCTACACGCCAACATTTTTGTCATAATGTTTTGTAATTTTAAAAACATATTCTCAATATATATTCAAATTAAAATATTAATAGTTTTTACCAAGTATTCTACAAAAAGAAATTTCAAAATAGACATCAAACATATACGAACAACATATTTTCATATATTTGAGTGGAAAGTGGATGATATTTTCCGAGTAGTAGTTAGCCCACCCCATAGTTTTTATCAAAATGTTTCAATATTTTAGGAGAGTAATCATTAATATAAATAATCATACCATGTATTTTGGGAAATTTTTATGTAAAATGATGTCAAACATCTATGAAACGAATATTTTCATACTTTTGTATGGAAAGTAATCGAGCTTTTTCCAGTAGTAGGACTGTCCGATGAAATTTAAAGATGATATTCTTGGTACTTGTATGATTCCAAAAAGTATATATTTGTTACACTAAATACTTATATTTATCTATTTTTAGTTTTTACTAATCGACTACTCGTTGAGCTCGAGTAGCTCATTAACTACTCGAGCAGTTCGAGCAGCTCGAATTACGAGTAATGGGGAGTTCCGGTACAAAGGGAACAAAAACTAAAGTACAATAAAAAAAATTAAGGAGAATTATGAAAACACACACAAGTCTGTGAAGCTAAAGATGGAAGTTAAGTATGTAGTGACGTTAGGACATACAACAAAAACACACAATGAATGCGTTTTCGATATAAGTATGTGTAACAAGTACGAGTTTTAAATTCGGCTGTGCCGAATCTTTGATACCCTCCACCAGTGCCTTAAAGTTAAAATTATAATCACTGTTAGGTACAGTTACCATTTGAATACAGTTGCCGATAAATTAACCTTTAAATTCGAATACCATTTAAATTTAAAGTTAATGGTTTTTCTTTCATGCCCAGTATTTATTATGATTTCTTGTTTATGATATTTGTTTTTTATACAAAGCATTAACATCTATCTACAAAAAGGAATTATTATACCCTATACCATTATGTGGTTTGGGTATAATGACTTTGTGCTGCTGTTTGTAACTACCAAAAATATTTGACCTAGACCCATCTTTTATTATACCGATCGAATCAGAATCACTATCTGATTCGATTTAACGATGTCCGTCCATCCGTCTGTGTGTCCATGTAAACCTTGTAATCAAACTGCAGGTCGCAAATATGAATATATTTTGATGAAATTTAGTGTATAAGCTGCTATCGGCCATAGGATGAACGCTATTGGTGAAAATCGGTCCATATTCAGACCTAGCCCCCATACAAATGACACCTATTAAATCGACATAAATTGCCATAAGATCCAAATTGTCATATAGATCTTACTCAAATTGGGTTTGTATGAAAATTATCCCTATGGGAAAACTCTTAGTCATAGGCCCCATATAGAGCTGCTTCCCGATCTTCACTTAAATCTATCAAAATACAAAAATATTGCACTGATTCTTCTCAAATTTTGTTTGTATATATTTTTGCAAAATACAAAAGACTTTACCAAACATCGTCAGGATCGGTCCAATTTTGGGCCTAGTCCCCATATAGCTATAGCATCCGATATGAACTTTTTCATATCTGTAGCCAAAAAAATTAATAAAAATCCCACTCAAATTTGGTTTATGCTTATTTTCTATGTCCAGTTAGTTTGGCCTAAGAGATAGGGTCTCTAAACGCATGGTATAGGGTATCGTATAGTCGATCTAGACCGACTATAATTTTCTTACTTGTTTTTCTATTAAGATCCCTAAGTGTGCGCAGTTTTTAGGAAAAAAAATAGTGATGTACACACAACATCATCGAAACAAACCGAATGTTCGGTTATTTTCAAAATCAAATATTATAAATATAAAAACTATCCAAAAACGCAGTGATGTACAGTCACGGAGTGATTTAAACCGCATTTCCCCTCATCAATCAATCTGAAACTTGGTCCACAGACTTGTTGTCACCAAATATTGACTTAAAGCTAGTGACGTATAGTCACGCCCAGTCACGGAGTGATTTGAACCTCATTTCCTCTCATGCAATCAATCTGAAACTTGGTCCATAGACTTGTGACCAAAGTTTAATTTTAAAATAGAAACGCAAAGTCACGAACAGTCACGGAGAGATTCAAAACTCATATGTATAAGTGAAGAAAGAGTTTTAATAAAAACGTTGTTTTTATGGGTTAGATTATTTTTAAATAAAACCAAGTAAGATAATTATAGTCGGTCTAGACCGACTATACGATACCCTATACCATGGTTTAGAGTTCCTATCTCTTCGGTCCAACTAATTGGATATAGAAAATAAGCATAAACCAAATTTGAATGGCATTGTTATTAATTTTTTTGGCTGCAGATTTGAAAAAGTTCATATCGGGTGCTATATTTATATGGAGACTAGGTCGAAAAATGGACCGATCCTGACCATATTTGGTAAAGTCACTTATATTTTGAAAACATATATACAAACCAAATTAGGAAAAAATCTGTGCAATATTTTTGTTTCTTAATAGATTTAAGCGAAGATCGGGAAGCAGTTCAATATGGGGCCTATGACTTAGAATTGTCCTGTAGGGATTATTTTTGGACTACTGATTAACGGATATAATAAACATATACAAACCCAATTTGACTGAGATCTATATGATAATTTGGATCTTATGGCAATTTATGTCGATTTCATATGGGTCATTTGTATGGGGACTAGGTCTGAACATGGACCGAATTTCACCAATTTCAATAGCGTTCATCCCATGGCCGATAAAAGCATATGTACCAAAGTTCAACTAAATCGACTCAGAAAGTGATTCAGAAAGTGATTCTGAGTCGATCGGTATAATAAAAGATGGGTCTAGGTCAAATATTTTTGGTAGCACAAAGTCATTATACCCAAACCACATAATGGTACAGGGTATAACAAGAGTGTTAAATTCGGCTGTGCCGAATCTTTGCTACCATCCATCTCGGTTTGAGTATTAATAATAAATGTAAACAGAATATTTGAAAAAGAAAACAATTTGTTAAACTTAATACCAAATTATTTTAGCAAATTCCTTGTTTTGATCCGGATTTTTGTTTATTTCAAGAGTTGTTCTATAAAGCTCTCTCACATTAGTTATTCGCGGTCCAACAAGGAAAGATCGTTTTCGTCTTTTCTATTATTTCGAATAAAATAAAACACGTTTGGGTGTTTGCTTTTTGGTCATCGTGGTTGCTAACATAACCTCTCGTTTAATTTAGTTTAAATTTTTACAAATTAAATAGCTCACTCTAACCTCCATTGCGATGGTAATGGTTGTGTATGGTGGCTATACGCATTAAATCGTGCCAATTGGAGATGACTGTATAGTTTCTTTTAATTGGCCAAATAATTCTTCATTGCGGCCGTGTAGTTCGGATGGAGTAACAAACAATAACCAAAATAAGCCATCAATTTTTTTTGTTAAAATGTTGCCATATTTGGAAAATATTTTTTTTTTTTACTTATTAAAATGGAGTTTTCACTATTAGATTTTGTGGTAACAGAAAATAACACAATACAATACAAAATCTAACCCAGTGATGCCAACTTTTGATTTTGAATTAAATTATGTTAATAAAATATATTTTCATTTATTGACTCCAATACTACTACCTGCGAATTATCGAACTTCAATTTTTTGGGTTTTACGTTGCATACCGTGAAGTCAAATTTTGAAGTCATCAAGAACACTGGTTTAAATTAGGGATGGCAAACGCAAAAAACCAAATGTCCCAAAAATTTGAAATAAAATAATTTATTATCTTTATTTTCTGAAAAACTTCAAATTTTCACCCAAAAAAATTGTGAAAAATAATATATAAATAGCATTCTCATCAAATATCGCTTTATTTATGTAACAATTTTTATGTTCGAAATTCTTAAATATTATTCGAGGTTTTCTAAACTTCGTTGAATTTAAATTAATGTTTTCTTATCCTGAAATGCTATTAATGAAATTCAATTGATATTTTCTAATTTATAATTAGAAATCTGAATTCCAATATTTAGAATTGATATTTTCTTAAATTTTGTATTTATGTGAATAGTAACGCTTTAGTAATAATAAACAATTTTTAAAAATTATATGTAATCGCAATCAGATATTTTGTAGGTAAAGCAGAATAAAATTTTATATAACTATGTAGAACTGTTTTTAAAGGAAAAAAACTCATTGATTCTTCTTTATTGAGCCCTGTGTATACTTTTAATTGTTGTGTTTGATATCTAATTGAAAATGTTGACATTCATGTTAAAATAGAAATAACTATTGCAAAGCTAATTAGAACAAAAATTGTGGTGCCATCTACTGTCCCATAGTCACACTGAGCAAAATGAAGTGACGCTCTGTTTGTTAATGCAAAAGAAATGTATTTGCCCTAACACAAAATATTGCAGAATTTTATATAAATAAAATAATATGTATACCGATTTATTTCTAACATGCGATTATTGATATACATATATAGAATATATGTTCGCATGTTCATGTTATGACTTAAAAATCCAATTTTTGCCATGACAAAAATTCTGCCATAAACCCTGCCATTAATTTGAAGTTTCATTCGATTTTGACGTTTAAGTATTTTAAAATGGCGCAACTTAAATCAAATAAAAGTCAAATTAATAATTTCATTAATATACGATATATCGCGAATATGAGTGTTTATGGAACTACAAAAGTGAAAACTATAAAAAGCGGATTTAAAAAGAAAAGCCCTCATATAGGGCTAAGCCCCTGGCCGAACCATTTTGTCCAATTATGTCATTTAGTTTTTCCATATAGTACTAGGGGAAAAAATTCATATTTTTTTTAAATCGATATTTCTTACTTCGATCTTTTTGTAAAATTCAATTTATTTGTATTTTTTTTTTATAATTTACTAGTCCTAATGTACTAATGCCACTATATATCTAAACCCCTCAACTTATTTGTAAAACG
The DNA here is from genome assembly GCA_963682025.1 of Cordilura impudica. Lineage (NCBI taxonomy): Eukaryota > Metazoa > Arthropoda > Insecta > Diptera > Scathophagidae > Cordilura > Cordilura impudica. The sequence goes on from OY821518.1 coordinate 306,217,207, forward strand.
TATTTCAGTTTCGTAGTTATCTTCATAAAAACATATAAACATGTTAGTTCAACATTCTCTATATAATGCATAACATTTTGTACAACGTATTTAACTTTCGTAGTTATCTTCACAAAAATTCTGTTAATTTAAGTCTCTGTTAAGTTTTTAACATTTTTGAAAAATGTAGTTATCTTTCGTCGCTAACTTCATACCCTTAAAATGTAAGTAGAAATGTTCCGTAAGTTTGTTAAAAACCAAGTAAAATACCCAATTGTAAAAATTTTATTAAAATTTTCATCTTCAAGTGTACGAATGCTTTTTCTTGTAAGTGCATATACCCTCTGCATACTGGCGTGGAAGGTATAAAAATGTATCAATTGAAAAAATATGTATATTTTATTTAATGTGTTTCTGTACAATTTGTGGGTATTCTATATATATTCTTGGAAGGATGTCGGCCAAATGGACATATTTGCACATATCTACTATATATGATATACTGCTGAAACACTAGGAAACTACATAACAGCAGGGGCCAAATCACCGCATTCGATATCGAGTAAAATCGATCGAAATTCCATATTTATTTATTTATTTATTTCATTGACTGTCCTATGCTACAAGATTAAATCTTATAATTACAGCATAGGATTTTATAAAGCTAAACAGGTTAATTTGTTTATAAGAATTAAATGTAAATTTAAAATCATAAAAACAAAATCATGACAGAAATTAAGCATATAATTTAAGAACTTCATTTTTAAATTTTAATGCGTTACTATTATAGCTGAATATGATATGGTAGTGCGTTCCAAAGGCGTATGGCATTGATAAAAAATTGCAACTCGGATACGAGCATTCCTTGATATGTATATGGCACATACATGTATTATACTCGTATGTGGAGTTATCTCCAAATCCTTCCGAGAATATATAGAATACTAACAAAATGGAAAAATGGAAGAAAAAATAAAAAAAAAATATTTTTTTCTATTGAAACATTTTTTTTATAAATATTTTTATTTTTTATGTAAAACAAAAAGATTAAGGGCCATTATTACAACTTGCCTTTAAAGTAAATGTTAGTTAAAGGTAACTTTAGCTAAAGTGAACAATAAAGTTACCTTTAACTTCTTTTCGTTATTACAACTTCCCATTAAAATAAAATTAATATTTTTGATATTGTGGCAGCACCAAAGGAAACACCGATTACTTTTGACCAAATGAATTGATTTATCAAAATACATAGTGGCAATGTTCCTTTAGTTGTTCGCAAATAAACAATAAAAACAATAGAATAAAAACCAAAAACCTTTATTATAAGTTGCATAATTGTTTTAAATGTGTAATAAAACTTTTTAAAAATATACAAGCATATATTTAAGTATCTATAAATAAATTTATTTCCAAAACTAAATTGATGTGAATTTCGTCTTCATAGGTCAGAAAATGTGGCAATATTAAATACATAAACCTCACGTTAAAAGTTAAAGGCAACAATATCTTCCCTTTAGCTTATCGGTCACTTTGTAATAACGAAAAACTAATAATCTGCCTGATAAAATCCTAACTTTAGCTATTGGCAAGTTGTAATGATGGCCCTAAGTGTGTCGAAAATGTGCTTTTGTTTATTTTTTGTTATCATAATATAAGAGTATATAACTGCTAACTTTAACTTCACTCGTTTATGTCTTTTCTTTACATATTTAGCTTTCTCACTTAGACAACACTACGTTTAAATTACCGGGTCTTTACAATAACTTGACTATATCACTGGCTTTATATTTCGTAAGTGCTCAAGGCTACAGGCATCTGCAGAAATTTTTACATATTTACCAAAATAATCGAATACAAGTGAAGTAGGTATAAATTTATTTATATTTGATTTTCAAAAAAATACGTAACAAACAAATATCAAATTGCAATATTTTGGGTTGCAAGATCTAAAAAGTTATATAATTTTTTCTCCGTAGCTTGAATATTTTGTACAAAAACGTTGTTTGGGCTGTTGCAAATTCATCACATTCTATAATTAAGTTTTGAAAACGATTGCTAAATGTCACACATTTGGTAGTTCATTTTGAAAACCGAAGAGTCTCCAATCCTCCAAGAACAACTAAGCCGGTTTCATTTGAATTGTGAAGAGCTTATGAGTTTACCAGAAATACCGAAGTTCCTCGAATTTATAAATGGAACGCATTTTAAAAAGAAAGGATAAAAGCAGAGTATGCAATCGGCCGTGTGTTCAACGAACATGTTTCTAATTTAGCGTGTTTTTGCCCTCGAATGCTGCTTCCCAATACAAAAGGACCAAAATAATTTGCTAATCCTAAAACAATCAGTGGAAATGAATGTGACAGGTTTCGAGAAACTTGTGAGTCCTTGGGGTTGATGGAATATGACACACAGTGTGACCTAGAGAAGCTGTATTGTGTTCTTATCCCGAAAAACAGAGATATATTTTATATTTTAGGTGACATGTGCCACCTACCCAAACACCTTGAACTCTGGAACTCTTGAGCGTTTCAAAAATTATTTGTCAGAAGATATTCCTCACAAAAAACAAATGTTAAATTTCGGACTTTCGATAATTCAATTTATAACGAATCTCTCACAATTAATGTGGATAAATTTATCGCAATGGTTGGAAAATATTTAGCCCATTCTTTATTCCGAGACCATGAATAAAAATATATTTTTGAACAGGTATTGATGCATATTAACTGCGAGGAGAGAACTCTTCTCTTTTTAGATGCTCCAGGAGACGCAGGTAGATCATGAACTAAAAGTAAAAGTTTGTCCAGAGCTAAACAGAACATGAACATTATCTGTGTGAAAGAGCTTTGTTTCCTTTAAAAAAGTAAACTGTGGCCCACATCTTCTACAAAATGCTTGCCAAAGTTCCTAATGAGTCCACCATATTAAGATCAGTGAATATTTCGTTAACTAAGTGGCTGATACACGACATCAAACTGCCGTATATATATATGATTGTGTGCGCATTTTGGTTTGATGGAGGTGATAGACGCTGTCAAACTCGCTCGTCAATATTCATTTTTAATCAGTCTTCGAAGTGTCAACATGCGGAAGAAAGAGAAAAAATAATGAATAAAAAAAAAATTGTATTGTTAATTTCTCATATATGTATTTGTTAGCATATTCCTTACATTTTGTATCCCACAACGCCGGTAAAGAACGATACACTTCCAGCAGTTCTAAAATAAAATTCTGATTCTCCATTTTTCCGTGCGATGTTCATGCCACAAAATGAATATTGACGACTTTTGCTGATAGACGACATCAAACCGCATCCATATTTTGACGAAAATCTAAACGATTTTGATTTTCATCAAGCTCACACACAACGTGTACGTGTAACCAAAACAAGCACACAATCAAATATATTGACGGCAGTTTGATGTCGTGTATCAGCCACTTTATGGTCAAAATGCAAAATGCAATTGACCGCAATCTAATTAGCGAGAGGAAAACATATTTTTTTTTCTCGCATACCCCTAACGTTTGGTTTTCTTTACGTCATCTGTTAACATATTCAGTGTGTCAAATATTTATTTAATTTGCTTTTTCAACTTTTTGCAGTACATATAACCTCTTCGAGCAACACGTGCAATATAAATAAATACAATATATACAAACACTATGGAACTTTAATGGTTACAGTCGCTAAATTTCTCATAAACAGGGTATAACTAATAAAATATTAGCAAAAATCTAAACATTTCTAATATATTAATATTGAATTATTGATTAATATATGGAAATATTTTGAAAAACTCAAAATTAGAATATTTGTAGCCTCTCATACGAGTAAGTAACCAACAGCAGGTACCACTTTTGTTTGAATCAAAGTGATGAGATTCAAGTTTATTATTAATTTAAATGGATGAAAATTAAATGCTAGTCGAAATATATCGGAGGCAACATATTTTTATCAGAAAAAATTCAATTTGATAAAATTGTTATAAACGATGACAAAGATCCAAAGGAATGAATGAATGCTGATGAACAATTTAATCTAACTATTTGCACAAATATCTATTTAATGCAGGCACTTATTTTGGTTATACTCTAGCCATTTTAACATAACTGAGTTTTTGGACTGTTGCACAGTGTAATTAACCTTTAAATTCTAACACCATTTAAATTTAAAATTAATTCCTTTTTTTATTCGTTTTTATTATAATTTCTTATTTATATTTCTATAAAAACAATGAATGTTTTTTTTATATAGAAATAATAAATTTCTGTCTAAAAAATGCACAATAATTTTCAGATTCTTGTACAGTGTTGTTAAAGCACATTGTTTAATAGACATATTCATAAATTAGGAAGTTATTTTTGTACATTTCTTTAATTTATCAATTATCAGTTATTTGTGGTAAAATACGTCTAAAATGCCATATTGTAAAAAACCAACTATAGAAAGTGATCGTCAAGTTCGTGAAAATGAACGACTCTTTAATTTATTATTATTTTTGCCTTATGTAAAATTTTAAAAAATTTTCCGAAATATATAAAGTATTTGTGAATTTTATATTACACTAGCTGTGCCCTGCTCTACTGGTCCTACTAATTTATTAAACGAATAAATGCAATCAAATAATGTGTTTGGCGTTTGAAATAAAAGACATAAATAATTTTTGGATTTTCAATAAATTAAAATAAGTCGTGTCACATTACAAAGTTTTGGTTAATTTGTACATCGTAATAACATAATTGGGACAGCAATATTTAATTGCAGGCAAAACTAAGGAATTTAAAAATTCAGTAGGATAATTTACTACTTCGTCTAAATCCATAACACATTCTGTTGAATTGTACATATGGAATTGCTTGAACGGAAATTTTATTTTGAAATACAATATTTATTTCATTAACGTCTTTGTTTTTTGCTGCCAATATTGCTCACTTCACTTAACCAATTATGATTTTGGTATTGCTATACTATACTTCGATAAACTTTTTCGATCAAATCTTCTTTTGAATCTTTTATCATACAAAAATTATGTGGAAGTTTTGGAGTTTTTCCATTTCCAATAACCAATAATTGTTTTGAAAATGCTGCAGCTGAATCGTCGTTTTATAATTGGGACACTCAGAATTGTTGTTAGACTTAATTTTTGAACGTTTAATATAATTTCACGTGATTCAAATTGGTCTGCAGCAATAACTATTGCAACTTCATTAATTGCTTGCGCATTAAACCTTCTCGAGTGTTCTCCAACAGGAATTTTATCGGCTCTAATAACTATTTTATGATTATCAGATGGCATTTGTTCAACAGATGATTTAAATAATTTTATTAATTCATTATGTTGAAGAAGCAAATTTTGTAAAGATTCAATTATTTCTCCTCTTGTTCTTGAATTAATGTCACAACGTACATTTAATTCATCATCGAAATTTTCAATAAAATAAATTTTTAAAAATTTATGTGTGTCATGTGGAAGTAGTAATAAAGAACCTGCTGAGTGATAAATTTGGCCTTGAACTTTGAAAGTCTCATGAAATTATAAGTAATAATGTATGTTGCACCAAAAGAAGTCATTTGAAAAACATTATTGTACGTTTGAATGTTTGATAAAAAAAATGCTTCGATTGTGGTATTCCTCCCGAAATTAATGTTAGCGATGCCTCTGGTAGATCATTTAAAACTGGCAATTTGACTTTACCTTTTGCACAACATAAGCTATGACTTTAATTTTTAAATTTCAATGCGTTGTAGTGTACATAAATATTATTCATTCTGCTTTGTTATAAGCTATAATAAATTGCATGATCATAACGAAAAGCGAGAAGTCTTAATTATTAATCTGCTAGTATTTGATATGCTTGTTCTTGTTTGTGGATTTCTTAATCGGATAGATTGATTTCTTAATTCAAGTTGTTCATGATCGTTTGCACGTGACTGTGATGTATATGTTTTTAATGTTATTGTCCCGTATTGATAATAAAAAATCGGATTTATAACTCTGTCATATATGTTTAATACAAATAATTTGTAAAATTTTGATTATCCTTCAATAATATGATAAAAAAATAGCTATAAAATATGACAAGCAATAGCATTTGACATTCCATTTTTTTTACTTTTTAAAATTGGTTATTTTCAAAACCATTCTCATCATCCATAGATCAGACATGTAAAATTAAATTTGGTCCATTGGTTCTTTAGTTTTAGTGCGACAAACATATATGTAATTTTTAAGGGTGTGAAGTTAGCGACGAAAGTTAACTACGTTTTTCAAAAATGTTAAAAACTTAACAGAGCCTGTTAAATTAACAGAATTTTTGTGAAGATAACTACGAAAGTTAAATACGTTCTACAAAATGTTATGTATATAGAGAATGTTGAACTAATATGTTTGTATGTTTTTTTGAAGATAACTACGGAAATTAAATACGTTTTACAAATAAGTTGAGGGATTTAGCCATATAGTGGCATTTGTAGATTAGGACTAGTAAATTATAAAAAAAATAAGAATAAATTGAATTTTACGAAAAGATCAAAGTACGAAATATCGTTTTAAAAAAACATATGAAATTTTTTTATACTACTATATGAGAAAATTAAATGGCAAAATTGGACCAAATTGTTCGAGGAGGGGCTTAGCCCTATATGAGAGTTTATAGATTAGGACTACTAGTTTACAAAAAGAGCAAAAATATGAAAATCGTTAGTAACGTTTTTAAGAAATATCGTTTTAAAAAAAACATATGAAATTTTTTTATACTACTATATGAGAAAATTAAATGGCAAAATTGGACCAAATGGTTCGAGGAGGGGCTTAGCCCTATATGAGAGTTTATAGATTAGGACTACTAGTTTACAAATAGAGCAAAAATATGAAAATCGTTGGTAACGTTTTTAAGAAATATCGTTTTAAAAAAAAACATATGAAATTTTTTTATATTACTATATGAGAAAATTAAATGGCAAAATTGGACCAAATGGTTCGAGGAGGGGCTTAGCCATATATGAGAGTTTATAGATTAGGACTACTAGTTTACAAAAAGAGCAAAAATATGAAAATCGTTAGTAACGTTTTTAAGAAATATCGTTTTAAAAAAAACATATGAAATTTTTTAATACTACTATATGAGAAAATAAATGGCAAAATTGGACCAAATGGTTCGAGGAGGGGCTTAGCCCTATATGAGAGTTTATAGATTAGGACTACTAGTTTACAAAAAGAGCAAAAATATGAAAATCGTTAGTAACGTTTTTAAGAAATATCGTTTTAAAAAAAACATATGAAATTTTTTTATACTACTATATGAGAAAATTAAATGGCAAAATTGGACCAAATGGTTCGAGGAGGGGCTTAGCCCTATATGAGAGTTTATAGATTAGGACCACTAGTTTACAAAAAGAGCAAAAAAATGAAAATCGTTAGTAACGTTTTTAAGAAATATCGTTTTAAAAAAAATATGATTTTTTTTCCCTTAGTACTATATGGAAAAACTAAATGACGTAATTGGACAAAATGGTTCAAGGAGGAGTTTAGCCATTTTTTAATTTTTTTTTTTTGTATCTGAGTGGCAGTGTAATGTACATGCAGTGTAATGTACATGGTACAACCTTCCGCTAAGTCAACAACTAAACAGCAATGTTAAAAGTTTCAAAACTCTTTTATTTTACGTTTGTAAGTAAAATTTTGTTTTATTTACGAATTATGTTATGCTGATAATTAATAATATTAAAAAATGGAAAATGAAAAAGACAAAATTAAAAACTAAAAATTAAAAATTAAAAATTAAACATTAAAAATAAAAAGTTAAATTTTTTTTTGCATCGGGTTTAAAATAATATGAACAAAAATATAAGATAATAATAAAAATGAGGATCAAAAAATAATAATGTTAATATGTTAACGTATTTACCTTAATGCAGAGCAAATATTTGTATTGTAAAGGTATAATAAAAATGTTTTCCTATAAATAATTGTGTTTATAAAATATCAAAATGAGATGAGATTAATTTGCTTAACATTACTTATATTAAATATCAACTGTATAGTTTCTGGTTTCAATTTTGTTAAATAAATTGTTGCCTTTTTTCAATTGAGGTCTAAAAACAATGTTGGTGGTTATAATTTATATAAAAAAATTAAAATCTAATAGAATATATTTTAAAAATAATTTGTTGAGATTGTAAACTGATTTGAGTGTTTTCTAAATATTAATACAAATCCTAATCTATAAACTCTCATATCGGGCTAAGCCCCTCCTCGAACCATTTGATCCAATTTTGCCATTTAATTTTCTCATATAGTAGTATAAAAAAATTTCATGTTTTTTTTAAAACGATATTTCTTAAAAACGTTACTAACGATTTTCATATTTTTGCTCTTTTTGTAAACTAGTAGTCCTAATCTATAAACTCTCATATAGGACTAAGCCCCTCCTCGAACCATTTGGTCCAATTTTGCCATTTAATTTTCTCATATAGTAATATAAAAAAATTTCATATGTATTGTGTTTCTTTTATATATAACACGCTTTATTAAATTCAATTAAAAAGAAAGATACGTTAAGGTACAAAATGTTAAAGCTGTAAAAAGTATGTATAAGTATATATGACTTGCATATCTCTATGTACAAAAAGGAGAATAATGTAAATGTCAAAACGAATAGATCAGATGTTGGTACTAACAATGTTGCCATATTACAGTTGAAGATACAATAGTTCTCCCACGCTTATAAGACATCCATCAGATACTAAAATACATAATCGTTCAGATATGCAGGTCCACGACGTTGTCGGGCAGTCCTACGTAAGGATTGTTGAGTCGGTGTCGATGGTACTTCATCAGTGTTCTGATCATCAAGATTTTCTGCCTGTGTTGGAAACAGGATTAGATCTTGCAAATCTGGACTAGGAACTTTTGGACCTGGATCCTTTTGTGGTTGGATAACATCCGAATTTATGCTTGGTGGAATTTCCGTTAATCGTAGTTGATCTATGTGACGTTTGAAAATGTATCCATCATCTAATTTCACTTGATAATGGAGATGACCAAATTTTTTAGTAACGGTACCCAACTTCCATAAATTTTTATTACTTGCATAATAGCGAGCTTGTACTCGATCACCCTCGCTTAATTGTCGGGCCTTACGTCGGTCCGTAGAATTTCGAATTTGAATCTTAGGAGGCTTTAACGCATCGAGTTGAATTCTAATTTGTCTATTGAGGTATTGTTCCGATGGTGTTTTGCCATTTGCAAGTGGTGTTGCTCGATATCGAAACAGAATTTCCCTTATCTTCTGGCGTATAGGGCGAGGATCATCTTTCATAGCTTTAAGTCTATTTTTAAGGGTTTGAACATTACGCTCGGCCAATCCGTTCGTAGCGGGGTGACCCGGTGCAATTAATTTTTGAAAAATCCCAGCGTTTGTACAAAATGATTGAAATTCATCGCTGGTGAAAATTTTAGCGTTGTCGGATACGATGACATCCGGATACCCATGTCTCGAAAACAAATCTAATAGCAGTTCAATTGTAGATTTTGATGTTGGAGAAAAAGGTGTTAATCCAATTTCGGCCCATTTTGATTTCGCATCCATCACAACCAAATAGAAATGTTCTTGAAAAACGCCAGCATAATCGATGTGGATGCGTTGCCAATTATGTTCTGGCTCCTCCCACGTATGTAACTTTGCTTTAGGGGGATTCGACTTCACGTTCATGCATGCTTCACACTCTCTAACTAAATGTTCGATATCTTTGTCAATAGACTTCCAATACACATATCTCCTGGCTAATTGCTTCATCTTTGAAATTCCGATATGGGTTTGGTGAAGCTCTGTCAACACGCTACTTTGCAAAGAATTAGGTATTACTACCCGTTGACCTCTAAACACAATACCATTATTGAGAGTAAACATGGTGTTTTCCACGCAATTAGTTCGAAGATTGTGTACCAGCATTGAAAGATGTTGATCTTTATTCGTTTCCGCTTGAAGGGTTTTGAAGTTTAAGTTGAATGTTGAAATTTGTTGTACAGATGATTCGCAGAGTAGATTTACTTCTTCATTGATGGCTGTATCGTTTAACAAAGGAGATTTTACAGGAGCTCTGGATAAACAATCGGCGTTTACATTTTCAATTCCCTTTTTATAAACAACTTTGTAATTGAAACCTGAAAGGAATGCCGCATATCTTTGAAGACGAGAGAATGTCATTTGTGGTAACTTTGCATTTTGGTGAAAAATTCGAACTAGAGGTTGATTATCGGTTATTAGAATAAACGATCTTGCAAATAGATATTGATAGAAATAGTCAACTGAAAATACTATAGCCAGTGCTTCGCGATCAATTTGAGAATAATTTTTTTCAGCTTCCGTAAGCGATCTTGAGGCAAACGCAATAGGGCGCTCTTCATCTCCGATTATGTGGGACAGTACACCAGCAATTCCAGTTGGACTAGCATCGCAGGCCAATTGCAGTGGCAGTCTCGGATTATATGGAGCTAGTACACGATCGCTTGCAATTTCTTCCTTGATATTATTAAAAGCCTTTTCACATTGCAGGGTCCATTTAAAAGTTGCGTTTTTTTTTGTGAGGCTTCGTAAGGGTGATGTAAGCGTTGAACAATTGGGAATGAAACGCGAATAGTACGTCACCATCCCCAAGAACCGCCGCACGTCTTCGACTGATTCTGGTTTCGGAAGCTCTATAATGGAAGAAATTTTTGATTTTGATTTTAAAATTTGATTTAGTTTGATAACATGACCTAAAAATTCTATTTCTTCTTGAAAGAATCGACATTTGTCTTTATTTAAGTGTAGATCATATTTTCGCAACTGATGTAAACATTTTGATAAATTTTCCAGGCATTCAGATTTCGTTGCCCCATGTATAATGATGTCATCAAAATACGCTTCGGTTTTGGGAATGTCATGTAAAATTTGATTAATTATTCGATTGAATTCAGATGGTGCCGTTTTGATACCGAAAGACAACCGGTTTACTTTATAAGTGCCACGATGTGTTGACATGGTTTGTATTTTTCTTGAGTCGTCATCGACAGGAATGTGCAAATACGCTTTGTATAGGTCTAAGGTACAAAAATACTTCGAGTTACGCAAGCAGTTGAAAATATCTTCAATTTTTCTAATTGGGCTATGAGCGTCCACCAGTCGTTCGTTCACGCCTACTTTATAATCCACGCACAACCGTACCCCACCGTCCGATTTCGGTATGACCACAAGAGGTGACCCCCAATCGCTTATTTCAGTTTTTGAAATCACGCCTGATGCCTCCAACTGGTCGAGTTCATGGTTGACTTTTTGGACTAACGCGTATGGAATTTCTCGCTGTCGTGTAAATATAGGCTTTGCATCGTTTCGCAATTTAAGCGATATTGTGTATTGTTTGACGCATCCAATTTTTGGTTTGAAAATATCTTGAAATTCGTTCAAAATTGAATCGATTTTGTTCACAATATTTATTTGATTCGTGGCATATGAAGAATTGATTTCATTTAAATTTATGTTCAGTTTCCGAATCCATTGACGGCCAAGGAGTGCTGTATATTCCTCTGGAACAATGTAGATTTCATCAACAATTGATGTACCTTCATATTCACCTTTGACTAAAATCTTCCCATCAGGGGTAAAAATATCTTTGGTGTATGACCGAAACGAAAGGTTGGCTGGTAACAATGGAACATTGAGGTTAAGTTTGGAAAATTGATCCCTTGGTAAAAATGTATATCCCGACCCTGTATCGATCTCAAACTGAATGGGGTTATCTTGAACATTTAGGGTTACGAAAAATCGGTCGCAACTTGTTGAGGTGTTCTGATGTATATCGACTACGCTTAAAATTCCATATTGATGAATGTTTTGAACTTGATGAGTTGATTCTTGATTCGATTTATCATCTTTTAAACGTGCTTTTATACATACCTTAACTACATGACCAGTTTTGTTACATTCCGAGCATCTAAGATTATTCTTGTTGCTGCGACACTCTTTTGCATAGTGGTTGCTCCTACCACACCTTAGACAAAGTCCATCAAGGCCCAATGCTTTGTAATCAATTTCATACTTTCCCTGCTTCGATTTGCTCTGATGAGATTTTCGTTGATTTTTTTGTTTATTTTTTTCAGCTTTACCAGAAATTTTGTTAATTTCTTGAGAATTTAATTGACTTGTTTTATTAGCAAGTTCTCTGGAATCAATTTTCGCCGCTTCGAGAGCCAACGCCTTTGACACAATGTCTGAAAACTCAGATAGTTGTGGTGACTGTAGCAATTGTTCACGAATATTATTATCCTTCAGACCTCGAATAAATTGCGCGCGAAGAAATATCTCAGCTACGGATTTTTTGCATTGACAGTAAAATTCGCAATCACCGATGTCAGTTCTGAGTGCTGCAACAAACTCTGATATCGATTGTTGATCTGTTTGATATTTCGATAAAAATTGATGCTGTGATACCAACACATTTTGTTTCGGCGATAAATGTCCCTCTAAAAGTTTCACCAACTCATCGTACTTCAGCTCACTCGTTGTTCTTGGTGAAGCCAGTGCTGTCACTGTGTTGAAACTTTTAGCGCCAATTGAATTCAGCAATAGCCTTGCACAGTATTCTTTGTTGTTGTTGATATTTTTCATGCGGGTGTAATTTTCAAACCTCAATTTATAATTGCGGAATGATTCCTTTGAAATGTCCAACACTTCGAAATTTGGAACTAATGCAATGTTTGTGTTCGGGCCTAATTGATTTGATGAACCTGCGCCTGTTGATGTTGCGTTGTTTGTCATTTGTTCTAGAATTTTCTGCTGCATTTCCAGAAATTTTGCAAACTGTTCGGCGTTCATTGTGGATTTTTTTTTTCTGCACTTGATTTTTGGCAATTTCTTAAAATTAATTGAATTTTCTGATATTTTGATTTTTCGGTTTTAACTCGTCGCCAATTATTGTGTTTCTTTTATATATAACACGCTTTATTAAATTCAATTAAAAAGAAAGATACGTTAAGGTACAAAATGTTAAAGCTGTAAAAAGTATGTATAAGTATATATGACTTGCATATCTCTATGTACAAAAAGGAGAATAATGTAAATGTCAAAACGAATAGATCAGATGTTGGTACTAACAATGTTGCCATATTACAGTTGAAGATACAATAATATGTTTTTTTTTAAAACGATATTTCTTAAAAACGTTACCAACGATTTTCATATTTTTGCTCTATTTGTAAACTAGTAGTCCTAATCTATAAACTCTCATATAGGGCTAAGCCCCTCCTCGAACCATTTGGTCCAATTTTGCCATTTAATTTTCTCATATAGTAGTATAAAAAAATTTCATGTTTTTTTTAAAACGATATTTCTTAAAAACGTTACCAACGATTTTCATTTTTTTGCTCTTTTTGTAAACTAGTGGTCCTAATCTATAAACTCTCATATAGGGCTAAGCCCCTCCTCGAACCATTTGGTCCAATTTTGCCATTTTATTTTCTCATATAGTAGTATAAAAAAATTTCATATGTTTTTTTTAAAATGATATTTCGTACTTTGATCTTTTCGTAAAATTCAATTTTTTCTTATTTTTTTTATAATTTACTAGTCCTAATCTACAAATGCCATTATATGGCTAAATCCCTCAACTTATTTGTAAAACGTATTTAATTTCCGTAGTTATCTTAAAAAAAACATACAAACATATTAGTTCAACATTCTCTATATACATAACATTTTGTAGAACGTATTTAACTTTCGTAGTTATCTTCACAAAAATTCTGTTAATTTAACAGCCTCTGTTAAGTTTTTAACATTTTTGAAAAACGTAGTTAACTTTCGTCGCTAACTTCACACCCTTGTAATTTTTATATATATATATAGATTATATTACAATAAAAACCATTACTTTACTTGGGTTTCCTAATTGTTGAAGTAATGAACGGGCGGACAAATTTAATTTTCATTCGTTTTAAAGATAACGTAGGATCAAAAATATACAACAGTTGTCGTAGCCTTGTAACAGTGCCCTCAAATAAACTTAGGCGTACCAACCAAACCAAAACATAAAATAAAAGCAAATTTGGCGATTAATAACAAATTCTAAACGCGTTTTACTAAACAAAAACAAGCAAACGTAAAAGGAACACTAAACAATTAACAACAACATTGATTTAAGTTTCAAACCAGTTGGTGTTTAACACAATTAAAAAACAAGTAAGAAAATTATAGTCGGTCTAGACCGACTATACGATACCCTATACCATGGTTAAGAGACCCTATCTCTCCGGTCCAACTAATTGCATATAGAAAATAAGCATAAACTAAATTTGGGTGGCATTGTTATTAATTTTTTTTTTTTTGGCTGCAGATATGAAAAAGTTCATATCGGGTGCTATATTTATATGGGGACTATGGGGTCTATGACTAAGAATTATCCTATAGGGATTATTTTTCGACCATTGATTAATGGATATAATAAGCGCATACAAACCCAATTTTACTGGGATCTATATGATAATTTGGATCTTATGGCAATTTATGTCGATTTCATAGGGGTCATTTTTATGGGGACTAGGTCTGAACATGGACCGAATTTCACCAATTTCAAAAGCGTTCATCCTATGGCTGATAAAAGATTATATACCAAATTTCATCAAAATATATTCATATTTGCAGAAAAAATTTATGACTTTTCAGCTGAAACAGAACTCTTCATTGACGGATCCTTTAAGAATGGCTTAACCTCTTATGCGGTGGTCCAACATTTACCCAACTCAAGTTGGTTAGTGGTCAAACAGAGTCTCTTAACGGTATATTCCGGCATATTTTCGGCTGAACTCGCGGCGATTAATGTAGCAATTACTTTTGCGATACTCAAAAACACAAAAACTATAATATGTTCAGCCAGTCTAAGTGCCGTTAAGGCTTTTCTTTATAACAAAAATAATATGTATGACAAAATTCTGAAGAAGCCTAATGTACGCCATCCTATTCTTATTCTGTGGATACCCTCACACATCGGTATTATTGGTAATGAATATGCGGACAGCGCAGCCAAACAGGCTATCAAAATGCCACTTATTACTGAAATGTCATGCTTTCATCAGTTTATTAGCAACAGCTTTAAATCGAAGTATTACCCAAATCTACAGTTGGAGTGGCAAAATTCGACATGTTTTTTAAGGCTACACAATCCAGATTAAAAAAGACCCAGATATCACCATATTTACACCAGATACCAGTGTATATTACTGGCACGCCTTAGAGTTGGAAAAGTGTTTTTTAATACCATTATTATAACCACTCCAAACTCTCTACAATGCGAGCTATGCCATCAAAGTATGAATATCCTCCATATCCTATTTCCAAAATGAATAAACCGTTGGCGGAGATTTTGGATTGTTTTGAGCCCGGTAAACTCTTCGAGATAAAACAATCTTTTCACAAACACAACATAACTGAAATTTAAACCAATACCATTAAATACTTTCCTTCTCAATTTTCAAAGTTAATTTTTATTTTTTGAATTTTATTATATTTTCATTACCTTAATCACTACGCGCATTATGGTCAAGTTACCCGGCGCTTTTCTTTTTCTGGTATTTTGTAAATTTATTTACAAAATATATTTTAATAAATAAATAAATATATAAATAAATATATTCATATTTGCGACCTGTAGTTTGATTACAAGGTTTACAAGTGATTTTGAGTCGATCGGTATAATAAAAGATGGGTATAGGTCAAATATTTTTGGTAGTTACAAACAGCAGCACAAGGTCATTATACCCAAACCACATAGTGGTATAGGGTATAATAAAACACAAATAATAAAAGTAAAACACAAATACAAATAAAACAAGTAAGAAAATTATAGTCAGTCTAGACCGACTGTATATCCGACCGACCACCGTATATCTTAGGTCCAACTAATTAGATATAGAAAATAAGCATAAACAAAATTTGAGTAGCAGTGTTATTAATTTGTTTATCTTCGGATATGAAAAAGTTCATGTCGAATGCCATATTTATATGAGGACTAGGTCGAAAAATGAACCGATCCTGACCATATTTGGTAAGGTCACTTATTTTTTCAAAAAAAAAAAAACAATTTTAGAAAAATCTGTGCAATATTTTTGTTTTTTGTTAGATTTTAGGGATGATCGGAATCATATGGAGGCTATGACTAAGAATTGTCCTATAGGGATTATTTACTACTGATAAATGGAAGTAATAAACATATACAATCCCAAGTTGACCGAGATCTATATGATAATTTGGATGTTATGGAAATTTAAGTCGATCTCAAAGGGGTCTTTTTATGGGGACTTGGTATCAACATGAACCTATTTTCACCAATTTCAATAGTGTTCATCCTATTGCCGATAGAAACTTATATAGTAATTTAATCAAAATTTATTCATATTTGCGGCCTGAAGTTTGATTACAATGTTTACATGGACACAAAGACGGACGGACGGACATCGGTTAATCGACTGATTCTGAGTCGATCAGTATAATAAAAGATGGGTCTAGGTCAAATTTTGTTTGGTAGGTACAAACATCAGCACAAAGTCATTATACCCTGACCACAGGGTATAGGGTATAAAAAACATTAGCGGCGAGATTGGATTAATAACGCTAGTTAACAAATTTAAACTTTATTCTAGATCTAAATTGTGAATGGGTGGACTTTACTAATTTTGCTGAATTTACTGGTATGATATGCCTAACAATACTCATATTAACCCATTAACGTGGCCAAGTTGTTGAATAAGTGCTAATTTTTTGTTTAAACAAATTTCGTTTCATTGCATTTTGCGAGCTTGTAAACGAATTTAGGCTTTTTTAGACACTTATAGTTTTAAAATGCTTGTACACAGTCCAAAAAAAAAACAGTAAAAATAGTTTACTAAAAAACATTGAGGCGGAAGGAAGCCTAATCTAAGCGCAGAAAATGGCACTTTACCATCACGTGTCTTTGTTTAATGATATTAACATATTAATATCAATAGTTTTAGAGGATTGGACACGGAATAGAGGATGAAAAATATTTAGTAAAATTGGTTGATATAAAAGGTTATACAATTGTAAATATTACACCACATTAGAAATCATGTACAGGCGTTTCCGCAGTGGAAATCATGAGGAGTCGAAATCTGTTAGCCATATTACAGAATATTTTCTAGATTTGAAATTGACGAAATATGGACGTACTAGGGTAGATTCGTATTGTACGTACCATAATACGTACTAATTGATACAATTATGTAGATATACCTATCACATACAGATACAAAGTGGCTGTATAGCAGTGTAATACGTATTAAATGCATACATTTATATATCAAAACTAAATTAATCATTAAGGAAAAGAAAAATACAAAGAATTAAATTATACAATTTCAGACAAATTCAAGACTGAGACTAAAAAAATTCCCTTTAACTTATAGTAAAAATAAAAATTATATACACTTGCATGGAAAAATATATTCATCCAATTCACAAAGCATTGAAAAGTCGTAAGTTGTAAAGTAACACATTTAAAAAATTAATTAGTATAGTTGGGTTCTTCAGCCTATCGAATAGCCATGCAATAAATTCTTAAAAACTGATTAAATAGTAAACAACAAAAAAACAGCTGAATGCTAAATGTTATACTGATAAAACGTATGTGGTAACAAAGTTGTATTTGTTTATAATATACGTAATATATGTACCTATTTATATATGTATTATACAACTGTTGTAATATTTAGCGACATACTTACGACACAATACAAGACTTTGTGAATTGGCCTTTTGTTTAATGGAAAATTTGAATGCTTTATACCAACGAATATGCACCGATTATACATGAACCAAACTGTCAATAACAGAATCTTAATAAGTGATAAAGAACATGCAACAAAATGTATAAAGTGGCCAATTAGGTTTTTTTTTTAATATGGAAGTTTAATAAAGATATGAATAATGAAGTTAGAATTATTCAGTAGTTTATTAGTTGACTACAAATTATAAAATATTAGACAAAATATAAAAAAAAAACTTACCATATAGTTGAATATTGATGATGATGTTAATGGTGAAGGTGAATGCGATAATAATGCAAGCTATAAATCAATTTGTTAATCCAATTTCAAATCCATTGATGGACAGTGATGACAGGTTGATGGTTAGTAGTAGTGGTAGTAGTAACGTAATGGTGGATTTATGATACCATTTATTGAAGAAACGTTTTAAATGTCACTAATTATGTGTTCAAATGCACACACATATTAAACTTATTTTATTTAACCGTTTCTAAAGGAAAATAATAAGGTTTTTCTGAAATATTGTTTGTTACGTTTTTCATATTTTTTTTATTCTTTTGTAGCGATTATAATGCACGACGGACGAGCGAACGAACGAACAACCAGTGATGAGAATGATGAACGTACGTACGAATATATAGTAGAGAAACAAATAGTATAATTAGAATTCAGCAAACTCTTTGGCGCACTTTTCGGTGCTTGAGATCCGCAGCGCTTCTTCTTCGTAGTCATCGAAATTACTGGTATCGCCGGGTCCTTTACACCGTGGCACAAACGGAGCCTCGATTTTTTTCTGGAAGATCGCTATCCAATCTGTGGAGGCAAACCATTTCTGATTTTTAATATCGTTAACGCCCGCTTTCAAGTTCCCGTAGCGTTTGGTAAGATCTACCTGCAACAGATTGCGTAACAGATCTTTCAGATCCGAGCCAAAATGTGAAGGGAACCGAACTTTGCCCGAAACGATTTTCTCGTAAATCTGTATGGGCTGGTCGGCGAAGAAAGGCGGATAGCCAGCGGCCATTTCGTAGACCAGCACGCCAAGGGCCCACCAGTCGACGGCCTTATTGTAGCCCTTCGAGAGGATAATCTCAGGGGCGAGGTATTCAGGCGTGCCACAAAGAGTCCAGGTGCGACCCTTGACACGTTTGGCAAAACCAAAATCGGTTACCTTCAGGTAGCCTTGTGAGTCGATAAGCAGATTTTCCGGTTTTAAATCACGATAAATTAAATCGAGATAATGTAAATACTCGAAGGCTAGAACAATCTGAGCAGCATAAAAGCGTGAGTGGGGCTCCGAAAAGCGTCCTACCTTGCGCAGATGTGAAAACATTTCACCCCCAGGCACATACTCGAGCACCATGTACAAGTTGGAGTTGTCCTTAAAGTGATAGCGTAGTGAAACCAAAAAAGGAAAAGAAATGGCCTGGAGAATACGTTTCTCGTTAAGCGTGTGCTCAACCTGCTTTAGCTTGACTACCTTCTGCTTGTCGAGTATCTTCATGGCGTAGTAGTCTTTTGTTGGCTTATGTTGGACTATCATTACACGGCCGAATGAGCCGGTGCCCAACGTCTTAATGCGCTCAAAGTCATCGAGACATGCGGTATTTGTTGGATTGCGGCGCCATTTCTCCTCAAACTCCTCTTTGGCCTGTTCGAGAAACTCTTTAACAGTTTCGGCTGCATCCACTTTTTTATTCGACGTGGTAGCGTTGTTTCCCATTTTTGATAAGGTGCCGGTAAGAGCGGACAGTCGAAAGGTGGCTGTGGTCGACACTTGGGCTGTGGTGCTACTGCTGGTGATACTAGAGCCGACCTCCGAACTTTCGCCGGTGGTGGCTACGTTGGCACCTGCCTGCGTTGTAGATGACGAAGTCGAGGACGAATGAGGACCTGTAGGAGGTGTTATTTTGGTGCTTTTTTGCGCTCCGGCAACAGGGTGTAACAACGATGACGACGACGACGGTAATGTAGACGCCTGTGGCCTAGCAGAAGCAGAGTCCAATTTACTTGTCGTCAACGAGGGCGACGACTTGCTCGATGACGCGCCGGGACTGCTCGGCTCAAGCTGCTGGGTAAGCTGTGTAGACTCCTGCTGCTGTATGCTCTTATTGTCGTCACTTGTAGAATTAGAGTTGTTAGGTGTTTTTTTCTTTTTTAAAAAGCTCAAAATATGTTTCGCAATTTTGAAAAATTTTCAATAAACCAGGTTAAAAAAAAAAATAATGTATTTAACAGCAATATTGTTAAGGTTTAACTTCGCTGCTTCTTAAGTATTATTTTTTCTTTTCTTTTTGTACAATTTATTTGTTCTAACGGAAGATTTGGTTTATATTTTTGTTTATTGTTTCTTTATTAATCACTTTTTAGCTTATTTCTTAAATTTATTTTTAACACTTTTTACTTGATACTGAAAAAAGCAACAATTTTCTATTTATTGCAATGTATTCCATGTATTCGAATGAGAAAATTAATTATGATTTTCTTATTTAGTTAAGATCGATTGGTGTGTTTGTAATTAATCATGCTCTCACACATACACAAAATACATTTACTATCGTTTACATAAATGTGATTCGTTACAAAAATAGTATAATTGTGTTCCTAATGCAAAATTTAAGAACAATACCATTTCCTAGTTACAACAAACAATATTTTAAAAACAATTTCAATAGGGTTTACGTAAATATGTATGTTTTAGGGGTTTTTAACTGTTTAGATCATTTTCCTTAAGCAAAATTTATTAATGTAAACAACTCTTGTTTTGCAAAACAAATACATTTAAGGAACAAGTGCATTCTACACATCTCACTTTCGTATCTCTTGATTTGTAAAATTTTGAAAATTGAGATTAAAAGATCACAACAGCTGATCGGTGTTATGCCTTAGATTAAATTCCATCATTTATTATTTTAAATTAAATTATTATCGGACTATAAAACTAAAGAAAAACACTGGTTTACGCACTTTAAGAGTGCATTCATCAGGTTTCGAAAATGTTTTTTAATTGTTTTTTTTAACACTTGTTTGAGAGTTATTGCTTTTCGTTATTTATATTAAGTTTATTCTTTACTATTTTCTTCTTTATATTCTATGTACTCGTTTTATTGCGATAATTTTCTTTGCGAATGACTGCGTAGAGGAATTTAGTTTGAATGTATGTGTGCATGATTATCATTTTTTTTTTCTTTTTTTTCGCTATGTACACATTTTTCAAGTAATTTAGCCTCGAATTTTTTTAATACACTGGATTTTCTTTTTTGTGGTTAATTTTATTTTTTCCATTTGAAATAAATTTATTTTGAAATTTTCATTGTAAGATTTTTTTAAATTGCGTGTTTAGCGTTTGTATTTGCAATTGAATAATCGATTTTTTGTTGCTGCTTCTCAATAAAGCTTTGTGAAAAAAATTCCACTTAAATCCAATTATAGCAAAAATATAATTTGTACGAACTTTTTTGTTACTTGTTAATTTTTATACTTATTAAAATTTTTACTAAGTTGTATATAAAAATTATGTGCGATTCTTGTAATGCAACTTAAAACTTAGTGCATCAATTGATTGAAGTTGTTACTGTAATTTTCTTTTTTCTTTCTTTTTTAATACACCTTACTAAATCGCGAACCCGTTACGACATGTCATACTTCGGAATACAGACAGAAAACTGAAAGGAATAACGATAAGTTCTCCTTGATTTGGTTCCCCTTCATATTTATCAGTAAATTCTTTACACATATTTTTATAAATAAAATACAACTCTATTATAGACATGGTTGATATAAGGGACGGTCATTTTATAATAGTAAGCTTTTGTTTGTAATTAAAAAATGCTACCAAGTTCATATTTATCAATAATAATACAAGTGCATACTTTTGTAAACATTTATCAAACATTCTTCTAAAAACATCCTGAGAGATCCTGATCACTGCCTCAGTGAAGCAACGAGCCGAGAGGTTTCTCTGAAAGATAATTATTTTCGAAGGAGTTGCATATTGCTAAGTGTTGATTTAAATGTTGCAATTAAATAGTTTATACTGTTACTACTTGTTTGTTGTGTATTTTAAATGCTTTTTATAAATAACAAAACAACATGAAGTTTTGTTTCTTAAAATTATTTTTCACTTCAATAAATAACTGCAAACTATAAACATCTAATTTCAACTGGTTATGGGCCCAGGACACTCATGCAATGGATTTTATAAGGAAAAATTTTATTTCAAGTCGCCTAGGAAGAATTTTATTTGATTTATTTAAAGACGCCAAGGAAGCATTTATTTCAAGTCGCTAGGAAGAATAAGATTTTGAAAGAAAATTTTCAAGTCCCAAAAGAAAAATTTATTTCAAGACGCCAGGGCAGTATTGACACAAAGTAAGGATATTTATAATATTGTAAGTATACATTCATTAAAAATGGAAGAATTCAAGATTGAAAAATTGCACGGAACTGTGAATTGGAGTTCATGGAAGTTTCAGATGTGCATAATTTTAAAGTCAATGGATCTGTTTAATATAATTGATGGCACAAATAAGAAACCGGTTATCCAGAATGAGGGTGGAGATGCAAATAATGCTCGTTTTATCCAGAACCTCCACGCTTGGGAGAAATCAAATATAAAGGCCCAACGAATTATAATTTCATCTGTGGATAATACAATTATAAAATATTTAATGTGTTGCAAAGAAGCTTTCGAAATGTGGAATAAATTGATCACAATTCATGAAATGCAGTCTGAAGTAAGTGTTCATTTATTACAACAACAATTTTATGAAATTCAGAAGAATTCAGGAGATTCAATTGAAATGCATATTGCAAAGATTGAAGAATTTGCTGAAAAATTAAGAAACCTGGGTGAGCCTTTATCCGAAAAAATGGTTATCACAAAAATTCTTATGACGTTACCATCAACGTATAATCACTTTGTTACTGCTTGGGAGTGATTTGGCGAAAATAAAAGAAATTTAAATAATTTAACGAATCGATTAATATTGGAACAAACCCGATTGAATCGTGATAATGTGGAATCAAAAGCTTTTGCAACTAAAAAACAAAATTATTCTAAAGGAAGCAAGAAACCTGGTAAATGCTTTAAATGTAATCAAGAGGGTCACTGGAAAAAGGATTGCCCACTATTGAAGATAAGTTTTAATAAAAAACCAACGACATTTAAATCAAATGCATTTATGAGTGATAGTCATTATGTTATTAGTCCAGATGAAAAATGGATCGTTGATTCTGGTGCATCTGAACACATGACTTCACATCGGGAATGGTTTACAACTTTTAAAAATTTTCAAGAACCTTCGAAAATTAAAATTGGCGATGGTTCTATTTTGAATGCAATAGGAGAGGGAAATTTAGATGTATTAATGAAAACTGACGAAGGATGGAAACATAAATTTTTACAAAATGTTTTATTTGTTCCTAACATTAAAGTAAATTTGTTTTCGGCAATAACAGCTATGGACAAAGGTTATCAAATGCAATCAGATAAAGAAATTTGTCAGTTTACTCGTAATGGTAAGATTGAGGCTGTAGGGTGCCGTAGAGGTAATTTATTTGAAATGGAGATGAAAATTTTAAAGAAACAAGATACTAATTTTATTGCAAATTCCAATAATGAGTCGATTGAGTTATGGCATCAAAGATTAGTACATCAAAACATAAAACATGTGAAAGAAATTTTACAAATTAATAATATAAATTACAAGAAAGATGTTGATATGGTAAATATATGTGAAGGATGCTGCTTAGGAAAACAACATCGCTTGCCTTTTACTTCATCTACAAACAGAGCGAAAATTGCGGGTGAATTAATTCATGCCGATATTTGTGGCCCCATGGAACAGTTATCTTTAAGTGGTTCTAAATACTTTTTGCTATTAAAAGATGATTTTTCACATTTTAAATGGGTGTATTTTTAACAGCAGAAGAACGATGTTTTTGAAAATATTAAAGATTTTATAAATATGTTGAAGAATCAAAACATAAAAATAAGGACATTTAGATCTGATAATGGACGTGAGTTTATAAATAAGGATATTGAGCTAATATTTAAAAATAATGGAATACAACACCAAAAATCAGTTATATATACACCTGAACAAAATGGAGCTGCTGAACGAGAAATACGTACCATAGTAGAATTGGCAAGAAGCTTGATAAATGCAAAAGGAATGAGTAAAGTGTTATGGGCAGAAGCAGTTCATCATGTTGTTTATGTTCTAAATAGAACAGGAACTAGTTCAGTTAAAAATAAATCGCCTTATGAATTGTGGTTTAACAAAATAGCAAATATACAACATTTAAAAGTATTTGGTACTGAAGTTTTTTCACATGTTCCTAAGCAAATCAGAAAGAAGTGGGATGCAAAGAGCAGAAAAGGAGTTTTTGTTGGCTTTGATATTAATGTAAAAGGGCATCGAATATATTTTAGAAATGAAAATAAAATTGAAATATACAGAGACGTAATATTTTGTGATGAACTTCAAGTAAAAAATAAAAATGTTAATAAAGAGCGTTATACTTTAAAATTATTTTTTGAAAATAATGAAATAAATTCTAACCAACATACTGACAATCAAAACATTGAATTAAATGAAGGAGACATTGCAGATCAGACTGAGTTAAATATTGAACAAGTTAATGCGAATGACAACCAATATGATAAAGTAACTGATCAAAATGCTTTAGGTTTATCATTAGAAACTAGTTCTTTGGATATTGCTAGAGAAGAGCCTTTATCTGAAACACAACTTCAATGTAGTGATCATACAAGAGCTGAAAAAACAATATATAATTTAAGACCAAACCCAAAACAAAAAATTATGTTTGATGATTTATTTTTATCTGTTATGGAAGAGGAAGAGCCTAAAACCCGCGAGCCACTAATCGTGCTTTATACCGTTCAATAGAACCATTTGAATTTGATTTTATTTTATATAACCATCTACAATCAATAAGTTTTCTCCCTTTTGGAAAATCACATAGAATCCAAGTTTTATTTTTAATAAGTGAACTATATTCTTCATCTATAGCTTCTTTCCATTTATTTGCATTGTTAGATTTCATAGCTTCTTCATAGGTTTTAGGCTCTTCCTCTCCATGTAAACCTTGTAATCAAACTGCAGGTCGCAAATATGAATATATTTCTATGAAATTTGGTATATAGGCCATGGGATGAACTCTATTGAAATTGGTGAGAATCGGTCCATGTTCAGACCTAGCCCCCATACAAATTACCCATATGAAATCGACATAAATTGCCATAAGATCCAAATTGTCATATAGATCTTACTCAAATTGGGTTTGTATGAGTTCATTACATCTGTTTAGAGATGCCCCAACTTCATGCAAATTTGCCGTCACTGTTTTCACCCATCACTAATCTGAAAGATAATTGCTCTCTTTTTTTATCATGTTTGTTCACTTACGTTTTTTTATAGCTAATAACTCTCTTTGTTTTGTCGATAGCTTATTAAACATTGTACATATTTAATTTAACACACTCTAGTTAAAACCTTTGAACAACCAACAATATAAAACCTTGGCCAGTGAACAGTGACATTAAATAAAATAAAAAACCAAAAACATTTATAGAGAAACAAAAACATTTGAAAACAAAATTAAAGTTTAAACAAATATTAAAAGTGACAATTTTAACATAACATAGACTTAAAAACTAAGAACACAAAATAAAAATTGAAATAAATAACAAAAATTTTAGAAGTTTACAAAATAATACAAAGTGAACCGTGTTTTTATTTAAGAGTTTCTTTTCGACCCTTAAACAACATCCATTAATGACTAGTCCAAAAATGATCCCTTTGACCCCACACAGAGCTGCTTCCCAATCTTCACTTAAATCTATTAAAAAACAAAAATATTGCACTGATTCTTGTCAAATTTTGTTTGTATATATTTTTGCAAAATACAAGAGACTTTACCAAACATGATCAGGATCGGTCCATTTTTGGACCTAGTCCCTATATAGATATAGCATCCGATATGAACTTTTTCATATCTGGAGCCAAAAAAATTAATAAAAAATCCCACTCAAATTTGGTTTTTGCTTATTTTCTATGTCCAGTTAGTTGGGCCTAAGAGATAGGGTTTCTAAACGCATGGTATAGGGTATCGTATAGTCGGTCTAGACCGACTATAAATTTCTTACTTGTTTATTTTATTTTATTAGCTCTGTTCGTTTAAATCGAAATTAAAGAGAGTAAAAAAAATTAGTTCTCAAAAACATAAATATCCAAAATAGTAAACGAACAGCAATTTGTAAGAATTTGCAAGTTCATAGAAACAGCATTGAAAGTGAAGAAGTGAAATTCTAAATTAAAAAAAGAAATAAAAAATATTCAGTGAAACTAATATGATTACCTATTGCTTTTGAAAATGAACATTTATTATGAAATAAATTGGCAGATCACAGCTATTTTTTGACAGCAACCAGTTTTATGTTACCTAATTTAAATTAAAATTAATCAAACCTGGTTATGTGAATATTTCTATCGTTAATTTCCTCAGAATTATTATTTAACATTTTTGCACAACAATAGAATTGTATTATTTTGCTTTATTTACGACAAAACTCAATCATATGTTTTTCAAACATACATATGTATGTTGTTCTTGATTGCTAATTCTTACTGGCAAAAATATATCCAGTAAAAACTAGCAAGTTTTCAAAAAATGAACTGTCACTTTTTACGCTCTCATTTGTTCTATTTTACTGGGTTTTTGAAGTAAACGAACAAGATCCAGTAAATTTTGTGATAATATGTACAAATTATTACAAATTATCAGGTAAACGAACAGAGCTATTAACATTTAACCTTGGTATATCGAGTTTTTCAGATTAATCAAGGACACTAAACTGGTGCGTTAAACCGGTATACATATGTACTACAGTATATAAGACATACATATTTATGTAAATTTTTATTATTTTAAATGTAAGTTTTATTAATTAATTTTTACATATAGAAACGTTTATTATTTGCTTAGCTTGTATATGTATATCAGTGAAGCAAAATCATCCGATTACGATCTAAATTATGAAGGACCAAATCTTGTTAAGATTCCGAATTCATGTTTTTAATTGTACTTCGATTTATGATCAACATTTGTGTTTATTATTGTTGTTTTTGCAACATTGACAGTTATAATTCAATTAAAAAAGTCTAAAATTTTGTATGTATGCTGTTTCGTTGATCGGCTTAATTATTTGAGTATGAACATAAGGGAAATGAGACGATACACTTCTTTATCATATTAATGATCGTTTTATTGTTGCTGTTTTACTGTAGCTATTTAAAGCAGTTATTCACATTTTTAAATTAATTTGATTTTAAAAATAAATTTTACATGCAATGCGGAAATTGTGTAATTGGAAGAAAGTTATTTTTTAACATAACATCGTTAAGAACGAAAAGACAAAATAATAAAAATATTATTATAAAAAATCTTTAAGAAGGAATAACATAAAATCCACAACATTACCAGACTTTGATGTTGAAGCGTAAAATTTACTTTTTATTTCTGAAAGAGATTAAACAAAAAAAAAAAACAAAAAATGAACTACGATTAATATTCATAATAATAATCATTGAAAACAAAACTTTACTCAGCAAAAAGAGTTTACAGAACATTAATGAATTCAACCCTCACATTTGACTGAGGGCAAAAAAGATTTCATTTGTTTAAGCAAACAAACCATATTGGTTACTTTTTGTTCAATAAAAAAAAAAAAATATTCGTGTGCCTTACCTAATTGCTCTATCCATAATATTATTAATACGTGTTTCCGAGTATCCTGGTACGAGTTTGTGTATGACTTCTTTAAGAAATAGATCACTTACACCAGGACGACTGCGTTCAGCAAGTTCAAATACCGATTTTAAATCGGCTATGTCCAAAACGTTCATATTTTTACTGGAATTACTACTATATTTACGTTGAATCTGATAAGGAAAAGAACATTTTAAAATGGTTCTTTTAAGTCTTTGGAGTGTGTGATATTCAACTTACATCAGAGAGTACAGGGAATAGAAAATTGTTAAGACAGAGGCTATTTGTTTGTGTGATACGACTGGCAACATTACCGCCACCACCACCAACACTCGCATTACTGCCAACGTTTTTATGATTAGCATTAGACGATGTTGGTGAAAGAGCAGATGCTGTTAGGGACTCGTGCTTTATGAACTCATTAGCCACATGTGAATTGCCATTGAATACGTTGCCCATACTGCTGCTGGAAGCCAACATATGACTACCTCCAGAAGAGGTCACTGCAACTGAAGAATGTGAAGCTGCCATGGTACTGCGCCGCAAAGATCTTTCATCGTCCTCTTTAGCATGATCCAACAATTGTAACTGAGAGTGATAATATATAAATAAAGGCAGTGATAACCAAATTCAATGATACACATTAAAAGTCTAAATTTGATTATTTTTTACAACAATTATAATGTTAACAATAATACATTCTTACCGAAGAACGTCTTTCAATTTCTGCATCCAAAGATGTCGTACGTGTCGGTCTTAAATTAACTTTCGGTTGCTCTTTATATATCGGACTTAATGAGGAGTTACCACTACTAGAGCCACCCCCCAATCCACTCAATTTTGTTGAACTTTCTATATTAGATGTCGACAATACTTGCGAGTGCATATCATGGTGCTGTTGTTGTTGTTGGTGATTTTGTTGTTGGGAGGAGGGTGTTAACTGGTGTGTATGCTGTTGCTGATGATGATGATTAGATTCACGAGTACCGGCTGCGGCGGAAGCCACATTTGAAGATGAAACATTTGTGACAGATGATGCCAACACCGTTGTTGTGGAAGATGATGGTGTGGACGAGGAAGATGGCGATGATGCGGAGCTTGTTGTAAGGCCGTCACGTTTCTGTGACGTCATTGACGAGCTGCTTATATTAGTAGAGCTGCTGCTTTGCTGATGTTTGTTGATTTGGTGTGTCACAGGTGTTAAAGTATCAACACTTTGGGTAAGTATGTCCATTTTAAGTTCATGCTCTTCGAGCCTATTAAAATGATTTGAACTCATTTTATGCGAATCACTATTTACATGGAAACCCTTGACTGTCATAATCCAAGGTTCATCGGTATTGCATCCAGGCTTGGAGTCATCGCTAAAAACCAAAACAGAATATCGTAATCATACTTAAACTGCAAGTTCAATCTACTTACGAATCAGAATTCTCAGATTCCGTTTCACTTTCATCACCTTTCTGCAGTTTCCATTTTTTATAACGATCAATCAAATCAATAAGGTACGAATTTTTTTTAGCTTTTTTAATGAAAGGATACTTAAGTAATTCTTTAGCTGTAGGGCGCTGCACGAAATAAAATAACACATCTATATCATGTTCAAAATTTGTTCATGGAAAACTTACATTCTCGGGATCCTTATTAAGGCACGCTTCAACAAAATCTTTAAAGGATTTTGTATAGTTTCCCGTCAATTGTGGCGGATTATTTTTGGGTATAAGAAATAAGACACGCATTGGATGTAGTTCGGAGTTGGGCGGCTCTCCCTTGGCCAATTCAATGGCTGTAATACCTAGCGACCAAATGTCGGCCTTGGAATCATACATAGACTGTTTGATTACTTCCGGGGCCATCCAAAATGGCGTACCCACAAACGTATTACGTTTCGATGTGGTGTTTGTCAATTGCCCGGCCACACCAAAATCAGCCAATTTTACATCACCCATTTCGCTGAGCAATACATTGGCCGCTTTGATATCACGATGGAGTTTTCTCTCTGAATGTAGATAGTCTAGACCCTTGAGGACTTCGCGCAGTATAATAGCTATATGCATTTCCTCGAAAGAACCAGCTTTCATTAGATCCAGTGCTGAGCCTCCTCCCAAATACTCCATAATAATCCATAGTTTGGTACCTTTGAGAAAGGAACCATAGTATTTGGTGACAAACGGCGAATCACACTGCGACAACACCATAATCTCCTGTTGAATATCTTCGATTTCATCTTCAGCCTCTTCCAAGTCAATAATCTTTATGGCCACTACCTAGGAGAGTTAAATCATTAGATATCAAGTGAAATAATTTACACAATCTCTTATATTCTTACCTGTTGCGTGCGATTGTCAATGCCTTTAAAAACTTCACCAAATGATCCTTTACCAATTCGTTCTTGTTTTGTGAAGATAAGCTCCGGATCAACTTTTTGCTGCGCCATATATGCAAAATAACGAACAAATCAGTTAAAAAGAGAATCAAAAGTTTTATTCAAATATAAACTATATAAACACTACTGAAACCACTCGGCTTTACGTCAACTACTCGAATCGGGGTAGACCTGACCAAACAACCGAGATCAAAGAGGATGGGAGTGGCTTCAAAGTTGAAACTCTTTTTTACGAATAACTCCAAATAAACTCTTCTGACAGATGTATATACATATATCATTAGATAGCTATTAAAGTTTTTCTATTTTT
Organism: Cordilura impudica; assembly: GCA_963682025.1. Taxonomy (NCBI): domain Eukaryota; kingdom Metazoa; phylum Arthropoda; class Insecta; order Diptera; family Scathophagidae; genus Cordilura; species Cordilura impudica. The sequence goes on from OY821518.1 coordinate 306,247,490, forward strand.
AAAACGATTTTTTTTTTTTTTTGGAAAAACCTAATTATATCAATATTCGACTTTTATACAGAATGACACTGTGTTTTTTACAGATATTTTTAAAGTGAACATAATTTATTTCTTTATTCATTTGGATATTTTATGTACTTCTATTTCTTTTATTATGTGCACAAGGTCATAATTTGCCTATTGGTCCTAAATGAATTAACTAATATGACGACATTTATTTTTTCAACTATTATTCTCAAAAAACAGTTTTAACTTTGGAGACACGCCTACCCGAATGTGGGTGTTTTTCAAAAGAAAAGAAACACCATTCAACTGAGTGCAGACACATTAGGCAACGGGATAATTTTTTTCCATTTTACTCAGGCGCATCCAATTCGATCTCAACATAATGTTGGATATACTAGTATGTATATCCAATTTTATCAAAACACAAAAATGTGACTTTTAAAATGAATATTCCTATATTTGGTGAAAGCTCCACTACATGGCAACCCTAACGAAGAGTTCAATATGTGTTTGTTGGTAAGACGTTAATAATAAAAAAAAAGTTAAAATTTTAAGTTCACAAGAATGTAGTTGAAAAGCAAAAAAAATGCGATAAAGTAAAAAAAAAAAAAAACAAATAGTGATTGATGATCTCATTTTTCGCCGATGGTGGAGTGGAAGAGCTAGCAGTAGGAGCCGTTATCTTTGATACAAACATAAATTTCAAAAATTCTAAAATTTATGTTTTTTCTTAACTTACCTCTGTCCACGACATAGTGGGCAGATGATAGAAGCGGTGGCAATCTTGCAAACTGCAGCAGAACTCGAATTTGTTTTTACTTCAATAGCAATAGGTTCCTTCCTATTCCGTAATACAAATTGCTTTGATAATAAAAACAAAGACAGTTATCCCTTAATTGATGGAATTATCCACTATGGCTACTTCCGTAAACATATGCAGCAGAACTATAAACACACACACACAATACTATAAACGAAGAAATGATTTGAAGCAGTGGTGAAGGGAAAGAGTAATGTATGCACAATGATCGTGGAACCACCCCCCCCTTTTTTCAGTCAGTTACAGCAGGTCACCAACTAAATACACCGTCAACAGTTGTGTCTAAAAGGGAACGGTTTAACGCTCTCTGTAGTCGTTTCTTGTGCCACTTTTTGTTTTCGTTTACTGTTGTTTCGCAACTTGCTACATTCACATCGAAAACATACATATATATCTCCTTAATGCGTCCATACAATACGTTTACAATTTGCTGACATCCAATCTTTGTACTGCTTCTGACCCAAAGGGCTTTTCCTAGTTTAATCGTTGTTTTTCCAACAACTTCCAAATAATTGCCACACGCTAAAAATTTGAATTTGTAATATTTAAGTTTTTAAATGTTCGTGAACTAGTATGCTCTTCGCATATGAATTGGAATCAAATTTGGAATTCTTTTTCTAATCTGTGTCGAAAGACAGATCTTGTTTTACCACTTATTTTTCTATTTCATTAATTTCTTTTACTTGCTTTGTTTTCAATTTTACTGTTCTCTTTATATAATCTCTTTATAAGTAGTTGCTCTTAAAATGTGAGTTTTTTTTTTTTTTTGTTAATCAACTTTCTTTTCTAACGTTTCTAATTTGCAGTGGACGTTATAGAAATGTTTTTTACACTTCTTACAGTAAAATTTATATTTTTATGCTATGTTATATATTTATACTTCACAAATTATAAACAAAAAATTTTTTTAATAATAGCAGTTATGTAAATAAGTCAAACAACTTTACAAATTATTCTTTTATGCTCTTCGATTCTTTACTAGCTTTTAATATGTCATTAGGTATATATTCGACATATAGAAGCTAAATGTTGTGAAATGGCAGCAAGTTGAATTGCAATATTTTAAATAATTGAATGCTGCCAAGTTCTAATCACATTATTGTGATTTATTTCATGAAACAATTTTCATTAAAAAATTTCATGAAATTTGTTTTTTTTTACGGCGAACGGTGAAGAGAATCAAGGGGTAGAGAAAAAGTTTCACCATATTTTTTTTGTCACGAATCTTGTATTGGAAATTGCGAATTACACTCATTTTAAAATATATATTTGTTTCGTATATATTTTTTATTAGGGAATGAATAACTAAAGAAGATTTCCCGATAAAATGTCTAAAAAGTGTAAATTTAAATGTTTTTATATAGCAAATAAAAGATATTTGGAAAAGTTTCATGGAAAAATTTACGAAATCCGTTGTAAAAATACCATATCCTATGATGACCTTTCACATGTATTTGACAGAAACAAAATTTGACGTGTCAAAATTGTGCAAACTTAAAACTTATGACAAAATCATGTCATCTGATAATACCTTTATAACACGGTGTTTCGACTAGCTATAATTCATAGCAATGTTCATGTTCAAGTCAGAGAAACAAAATGAGACAAAACGCGAAGAGGACAAATTATGTTTAGACATTTCACTTCCAAAATGTCTTTGAACCGTAAACAACGAGTTAAAAAATCTAAAAATACAAATTGAAGAAGAAAGAAATAAAAGAAAAAGCATGAGATTTTGCGTGAATCCTTTTTTAGAAAATCGAATGAAACTTCAAATTAATGGCTAAGTTTTTTCCAGACTTTCTGTCAAGGCAAAAAGTTGGATTTTTTAGTCATGACATAAACATTAGCGGTCCCACTAGCCATTGACTTGAACATTGCTATGAATTATGGCTAGTCGAGACACCATGTAAATCGCGATATCCGGTTTAAATAAAATTTTGACTTAGCTTCACTTTTTTGCGCTTGATTATATTTTAGCAAAATACCCCTAAAACTTCTGCTTGCATGCAGAATTGCATGTGTTTCTTGTAAAATTACAGTTGATTTTATATTAAAAATTTTAAGATAAATTTTATAATGTCCGGGCCGGGGCTCGGACATTATGGAATATTTCTTGCAATTTTCCCAATTCTCTCAACAAAATTTACATTTTGTTGACATTTTATCGGAAAATTTTCTTTATTTGTTCATTCCATACCAAAAAATATATATACAAAACAAATACATATATATTTTAAAATGAGTGTAAAGATAAATTCCCAAAAAAATGATAAAAACCTGGAACCATGAAACTTTTATACCCCTCTTGCATCTCAACCAGGGGAGACCCCCTCTCACCAACAGATATGTATGGTTCATGAATTTTTAGAAATTTTCATCATAAATCGTACTAAGTTGATCAACGAAACAAACAACAAAAAATAGAAAACAAAGCATATCTAACCTTAAACACGGGGTTTTCTCATATCAATAATTGTCGGTCAGTAATATATGCTTAAATTGTATGATTGTTATAAACAATTTATCTGTATTTTTTGAAATATTCCGCAAATAATGATCATTTTAAACAATATGCCTTAAAGTGCAATTTATTTTTTCTGCAATACATTACTTCTTTTTAACAAAAGTCACAATTCAAGTGAAAATTGTTAGAAAAAAAAAACAACCACAACAAAAATAGAGACTAAACCACAATACAATAAACTGCTCCTTGAGCAGTGTTCCAATTACGTAGTAAATGCGGAGGTTCTCCGCAAAAAGTTTAAAATAAAGAAAAGTGGAAGGACAATTGAAAATTCAGCCTCACGTAGTCGAAGCAACAGTCTACGACGTCAATCATCCTCCTGATCATGTGTTTAAGGAAAACTGTGGGTCAATACCTTGGAAACAAAATCGCCAGAATAAAGTTTTGTAAGGCGTTAAAAACCAGAATAACAGATGTATTTACTGCTGACCTTAAGCAAAAGATAATTAGTGATAAATATTCTATGAAAAAATCCATAATTTAAATACTTATCAACACATATTGTGAAAGAGGTACGGTGACAATTTAACATTTTGGCAGCAGGCCTCGTAAAACTAGTCAAAAATAGGATAATTTAATAGTGAGAGAGTTTAAAAGATGTCCAAAAATGCTACCTAAAGAGGTCGTTAACAATCTGAAACTAAAAATATGTGCTCGAACTGTTTTCCGAAAATGAAAAAATTTCTCATTGGAATGTAGAAACTACTGCAGCGTTTCATATTATAGCTAAATATATACAAAGAAATACATTTCTGAAAAAATTCTTTGTTAAGAATTTTTCAATTTATATGTTACGTTATTTTGAATTTGTATTTTCTGGAACAAAACAATGTATCATCATATGTTAAAGCAAACATAACTATAAAAGGGTTTTGAATATATTTGTGATAAGATTTGAAGATATTTGTTATACCAAAAATAGATAATTCATTAACAAAAAAAATAATTTAGATAAAATAATAAAAAAATTTTGTTTACATAAAATTTTTGAATTGTTTTATTTTTTAATATGATAAAATAACAAAATTTTAAATTGAGAAAAAATTACAATTTTATTATTCCGTAAAGCCGAAAATAACACTTGTTTTATAATTACTGTTTTTTTTTATTTTTAGATGGTAGATATGCAAATGTTATTGTACGGAAAAATTTCCATCTACAAAAAGAGTGCAAATGAGATTGATTGAGCGGCGATGGGTCAAGAGTAAATACCAGCAATTCGTGCCTGTCACTGTTTTTTTTTTAACGAATTGGGACGCAGTTTAAGCCGATCACTGGAGTGTGCAAGCGATGATTCTTCTACCATCGCAACATTTCCTGATCAGCAATCTGATGCAAGTTCATCGTTAATATGCATATACCCATAATGCAGTTCATGGGTGTTTGAAACAACTGGTTGTTGACATTCAAAAATTCTTAAAAGATTATTTCGAGCGAATCCTTTGAGTAAAAGGTAAATACTTTATCGAATACAATCAAGCTTATATTTATCTAATATTGTATTATATTGAGTATTATTATATACTAATTAGTCTTTGTTTTAAATAATCTACATCTACGTGTATTATTTTGGAAATTCGAGTCGTCTTTGTAGCGTTTCACAATGGACTGCATGGCTGATTTACTTCTTTCTACAATTTCGCTAATATATTACCAACGATTTTCCTTGATTGTGCAGGTGTATGATAATTAGCGATTTGCAGGATTGGGTCGTACCATTTTAGTTTTTTATTTTATAATTTTCAGAAATAAGTTATTTAAAAAACCATTTGTTAAAATAAATTGTATTTGTTAATATCCCTAAATAAAATTTGACAAACCTAATTTTGGGCTGTCGTCATTTGATGATTTTATGAAATTTACTTGTACGAATACTTTTGCACATCACTGTTTATGTATTCCAAAATATTTGCATTTAATTAAAGTAAAACATTCAAAATATCTGTGACAAGTAGGTACCCGGCTTTCCACGTGTTGCTTGAAAACATTACGTGTACTGAAAAATCTAATAGCAAGTGCATTAAAAAGTGTTTGATGTGTTTGATTCCTACATCAAAATACTATGAAAATCTGTTTTTAGATAATGCGATTTTCATGAAAAATAAACTTTGTCGTTTTTCATTTTTTCTGCTTCAATTTGGGCTGGGGGATTCCCAGGATTTTTTTTACGGATATCTTAAAACATTTGTATTTTTGTTTTTTTTTTTTTACCAATACCAGTTAAGATATAATAAGTTTGTGCTGTCTGTAACTAAAGAAAATACTTGACATAGACCCACAACCAATCTTTTATTAAACCGATGGACTCAGAATCACTGGCCGTCTGTCTGTGTGGCCATGTAAACTTTGTAATCAAAGTACAGATCGCAAATATATGTAAATACGAGTACATCAGCCCAATTCTAAATAAAGTCTGCATATTTCTCACTTTTCCCTTTTCTCCTATTATGAATAAAAATTTCTTCGGACAAAAAATCGATGGGGAAAAAGTAGTCTCAATGCATTTGAATTTTGTTTTTCCCTAAAAAAATTTCATATGCAAAAGTAAGTGGTATTTTGTTAAAACAAAATTTAAATAAAAAAAATATTTTATTGTTCTTGTAGGTCGAAGACCACAAATAAAGACCAACTACAACTTCTGTTAACTTTAATGGAAGCCAATTCAGACTTTGATTATCTTTTAGCAATCCTTTAACTATTAAGATGCTGTTATTCTACAACACCAATTTCCTCCACAAGTGCTCCCATCAAAGCTATATAGCTATGCTATTCGTTTTTAAACCCTTTCTTTTAACTCATACCCTCTGTCTGTCGTGGTTCAACCCCATTCCCCCTTATCCAATTGATCTGAAACTTGGCCCATAGTCTTGTTGTTACTACAGATTGTTGTAGTTTTAGGTCTACATTAATCTTTATTTACAATAAGAATAAAATACAATAAATACAAATGAAGTTTACAATAATTAAAACATAAAATATTTACCGCGTATAAAAATATGTGCTAGCCTGTTAAGTAGAAAAAGGAAGTAAAATGGCGTTGAGTAATGACATTTAGAAATGACTTAATGGTTGCCACCTTCTTGGTGTTGCCAACATCTCCCCTTCTTTTTAGGCAGATGATAGTCTGGAACCCAAGCTGGAGCTCGTTTACGTCGCTCAGATTTCCGTAGTGTTGGTTGTTCGACTGCTGTGGATGGCTCTGCTGGAATAGGTTTTGTAGGTACGCGATTGTGCAATGGAGTTAAATCGGCCGTATTCGATTCATCCATGGACTGCGGAAGATCTATTGAAGTCTGTGGAAGAAGTTCAGATGATGACATCTCGCGAGGATTGTCTCGAATGCTCTTCGGAGGAATATCAAAATAATCGAGTAGGACATCAATTGAAGATTGTTTTGGTTTTGATTCCACGTAGCGATATCTTAATTGGTTTGCATGTGAATGAACTGCTTTAAATAACGCGTTGTTTTTAATCTCAACTTCATAGTCCACACTTCCGAGTATTGCTTTGATTATACCTGGACTCCAGAACGATTTGTTGAGTTTGTAGAGTTTTGCATATACCGGATCACCAATGTTGTACTTTCTCTTTTTGCATCCATGCTGATTATTAAATTGTATCTCCATCAGTGTATTTCGTTTTAATGCATGAGGTTCCTGCTCTTTAAGTAAATCCAATTCTGTCCTTATCTTTCTCCCCACGAACAATTCAGCTGGAGTTTCGCCGTGTGGACAGTTCCTGTTTGGAGTCGAACGATAAGTCTGTAGGAAGAGATTTAAACTTGATTTAGAGTTTGATGTTCCATCGAGTTTTTTCAATGCTGGTTTTAGTGTGTCGACAAATCTTTCGGCCTGGCCGTTTGATTTAGGGTGGTATGGGGCTGAAAAAATTTGTTCAATACCTCGATGAGCGCAAAAATCTTTGAATTTAGAACTGGTAAACTGAGTACCATTATCGCTGACGATTAACTCAGGGTTCCCAAATTGGGACGCGAAATTAGACATACAATCTATGATGATTTCTGATGATATTGATTTTATCTGATAAATTTGCGGCCATTTTGAATATGAATCGACAATTACGAAGTAATATAAATTATTGACAGGACCCGCAATATCAATTTGCACTCTTTGCATGGGGCGATCAGTTTGTGGCCACGAAGACAATGTTGTTTTTGTTAAACTTTTTGCTGCTATTTGGCAATTTTCAGAGGATTGCACAAACGATTTGATGTCGCTGTCAATTCTTGGCCAATATACATAGCTTCGTGCAAGCGATTTTGTTCTTTCCACTCCCTGATGACCTTTGTGTAAAGATTTTAAAATGCGATTGCGAAAACACTTAGGAATGACAAGACGATCATTATACATTAAACATTGATTAATTATACAAAGACTTTCTTTTCTAGAATAAAATTGATGAATAATATCAGACATATGATTAGGCCATTTACCTTCATTTACATAACTAATGATTTCTTGTAGTGTCGAATCATTTTGAGTTGCTGAACGAACCATATTCAATGTTAAAGGCAGTGCGGTTACGACATTTCTTGTGAGGCTGCACAATTCCTCCTCAAGTTGTATACTTGCAATGATGGTATCTTCACTTGGCTTGTTTGTGTTATTTATGAGTCGTGATAACATATCTGCTGCTCCAAACTATGTAGTTGGGACATATTCCAGCTCAAAATCGTAAGACATTAGCGTCAATGCCCACCTTTGAAGGCGGTTTGCTGAATGAGCAGGGGTTCCCAAAAATAGCGAGTAGTGGTTTGTGGTCTGTTTGCAGTATAAATTTTCGACCATATAAAAATTTGTGAAATTTTACTACAGCGAATACAAGGGCAAGACCTTCTTTTTCAATTTGTGAATAATTTTTCTCTGCTGCTACGGGAGCTCTTGCACAATGATAAATTGCTTTTTCCTTGCCATCGGGATAAACATGGCAAATGTAAGCGCCAAGATCGACATTTGATGCGTCTACAGCTACTTTTATTGTCATTTTTGGATTAAAATGCGTAAGCAAGAGATCTGATGAAAGTAATTCTTTGAATTTGTTGAAACTGTTTTGGCATTCGTGTGTCCATTTCCATTTAGCATTGTTTTTGAGTAGAGCATCTAGGGGATTGCGGAGATTTCTCATTTCCCTTATGAATTTCCCATAATAATTGATAGCTCCTAAAAATGATCTAAGCTCACCAATGTCTTTAGGTTGCGGAAGTTCCAAAATTTTCGTTATTTTGTTTTTATCTGGTTTCAATCCATGCTTATCAACATGATAACCAAGATATGTACACGAAGTTTGGAAGAATCTACATTTACCAAAGTTCACTGTAATTTTGTGCTTTTCAAATCGGCTAAATACCTGTTTGACAGCTTCGATGTTCTGCTCCCGTGTGGTGGTAGCGATTACAACGTCGTCCAAGTATGGAAAAACTCCTTGAATGCCTGCGAGTATAGATTCCATAACTTGCTGGAACACTCCTGGAGAAGATTTAACACCAGGTGCCAGTCTGTTAAATGTAAATAATCCGCGATGGGTGTTGATGACTAAAAGTTTCTTTGTTTCCTCATCGACCTCTATTTGTAAATAAGCATTATTTAAATCCACTATTGAAAAGAAAAAACATCCATTAAAATTAATAAAAATTTCATCAGGAAGGGGTAATGGGAATGTATGCGGTTCTAGTTGCTCATTAAGACCGGTTGAATAATCGCCGCAAATACGTAGTTGTCCTGATGCCTTTTTAACAACGACTATTGGGGCAGACCACTCCGAAAAACTGATAGGTGTTATGATTCCCTCGCGTTGAAGTCTGTCAAGCTCGTCGTCGACTGGTTGTCGAGCTGCATAAGCTACTGTTCTTTTCGGGCGAAAAATTGGAATTGCCTTTTTTTTTAAGTTGTAAGTGCGCTTTGAAGTTTGTACAATGGCCTATTTCGTCGCGAAAAACATTTCTAAACATTTTTTTAAGCTCCACTGGTGAGAAGTTGCTATTTACCTGAATGCTGTGACATGTTGTGTATGTAGTTATTGGCTTGTCCCATAGGTGAAAGTGTTCCATTAAGTCCAACCCAAGTATGTTTAGATTTGGAATGGTGGAGACTGTGATAACTACATTTCTTTGTGTGTTGTTGATGACCACCAGTGCCTCAAATTCTCCGATGATGTTGATTTGATTTGCGGAAGCATCTCTTGGCGTGTGCTTTGATGTTCGCAATGGTGGACTGCCTGCTTTTTCCCAATTACATTCTGAAATAATGGTTATATCCGAACCAGAATCGTGTTGCAATTGAATTGGTGTGTTATTGATTAGCAAATTCACGAATCGTCTGTTTTTGGATCCACTGCCACATTGTATATACGCTTTTAACTTTTGAATTACGCGCTTTCCTTGCAAATTTGGCATTATCCTTCTTTTTATTTTTATCCGCTGTTTCATTGTTGTTGTTACGAAAACATGCACAAAATCCTTCTTTATGCCCAATGCGGCCACACTGTGTACATTTATGTTTCGTGAAGCTGCAATTTTGGACAAAATGCATTTCTCCACATTGCCAGCAAGGTCGACGTGGATACTCACTTGATTTTGTTTTTTTCCCATTGTTTACGTGAACTTACAGCGTTTACCTGAAACTGTTCAAGAATTGATAAGTCTTTTTCAAGGCTTTGTTTGCGGTGTACTTCATCGACTAAATTTTCCAATTTGAGGTTATCGCTTTCAGAGTCTAATTTGCTAAGTAATCTTGCGCGAATTTTATCATATTGTGCCGATCGCAAACCATTGATGAATAACAAACACTTGAAATCATCCCCTGTGCATTTCGATAACATAAAATTTTCACAATTCCGGTTGACGTTGGCAGCGTACGTCACAATATCTTCACCGTCTTTTCGTACATATTGCATGCACGCGTGGATGGCGTGGCAGAATATAATCTTTATATTTGTCGAACACACTGCAACTAAGTTTGCGATGTAAGACTCTTACTTTTGCGGCATCATCAAGCTCTGAGCCTTCCACTTGAAATGCATCCTCGTATCTTGAATACCAATTTGCGAGTCAGATTTTCTTCTGGATCGTATATAAAATCGTTTATATGCTTTGCGATGACGTCCATTAAATGTTCCGTGGAGGTGCTTCCACTTAAGGTTGGAGATGGATTCGCATTTTGGTTATTACCTTGGTTAACTCTTGAAATTAAAGTTTCCATAAGCTGCTGATGTTTCTCCAATGACTCCTGCTGTCTCGTCATAAGTGTTGCGACCACTTGTTCTAAAGAAGACATTTTTGATTTTTTCGCTTTAACCTCAAAGTTGTAAAATTAAATTTTTTTTAGTTATTTATACAATTTTCCTCGTCGCCACTGTTGTAGTTTTAGGTCTACATTAATCTTTATTTACAATAAGAATAATATACAATAATTACAAATGAAGTTTACAATAATTAAAACATAAAATATTTACCGCGTATAAAAATATGTGCTAGCCTGGTAGAATGTTAAGTAGAAAAAGGAAGTAAAATGGCGTTGAGTAATGACATTTAGAAATGACTTAATGGTTGCCACCTTCTTGGTGTTGCCAACACAGATTAATTTTGGAGTAGTCATGCACAGGCACAGAGTGATCTAAATGTCATTTCCCCTCATCCGATCGATCTGAAACTTGGCCCATACATTTGCTGTGAAAAAAAGATTAACTTTCGACTTAGTCACGCATAGTCACGGAGAGATTTAAAACGGATTTCCCCTCATCCAAACAATCTGAAACTTGGTCGATATACTTGCTGTAAAGAAAGATTAACTTCGACATAGACTCGCATAGTCACGGAGTTATTTAAAAACCATTTCACCTCCTCCGATCGATCTGAAACTTGGTCGATAGACTTGCTGTAAAAAAAGATTAACTTTGACATAGTCACGCACAGTCACAGAGAGATTCAAAACTTATATGCATAAGGAGAGTTTTAATAAAAGTTTTGTTTTTATGGGATATATTATTTAATTTTTCTTTCAAATAATTTTATTTGCGTTTGCACACACACAAAAAAAAAAAGAAAATTAATTGTGAATACACAAAACAACTGGTTTCGAAATTCGATGATACCACTTATTCATTTTTTGGTCACGCGGAATTTATAATTGGATGATTTTTTTCTCGAAAAAAGTATTTTCCGAGAGAAATTCCTTGAGAATACCCGTAATTCGTAATCATAAGAATCAGGAAAATCGATGCAAATTCAGACCTAGTCTCAACACAAATCACCCTATCAGTACGTCTAATATTACTATGAAACCCAGATTATATATTTTTATGTGTTTGTTGGTACCCAATAATCGTCAGTTTATAAATAAACTTTTTAGGACCATTTTTGGTCATAATTTCCATATGAAGCTATTAAAAGACCAAAAATGACACATGTATGTTTTTGAGAAATATAAGTCTTCCTAACTGTGGTCATGCTAGGTCCATTTTTCGACATAGTCAAAAAAAAATCTTTAAAATCAAAATATTTCATATCTGCAGGCGTTAATTTACAAATCTTAGGAATTAATTGATGACTGGAAACAAAAGCAGCAGTCAATATCTGTCCAAGGACGACTTTAAAAATAAAAATCAGCATTTTGGGCATTTTACTCTAAAAAAAAAACGTGTGCGACAATTAATAACTAGAATTAATAGCAGCAGTCAACAAGTTTACAACGATGTATTGGATGTATTGGAAGAAAAAACTTTTTTCTGGATTAACATTTTAATTTCAAAAAGTGTTTATACGAACTGTCCTGGTTTGACTTACATCCACTATTAGATTTGAAGTATAAATTATACAGTCACGTTATTAATTGTAATAAAATGTATTTAATATCACATAAAATCAAAATATTGAATTTATATTAGTTCTTATGTTGTGTATTGTATTTATTTATGTATTTAAAATAAATATATATTGGTCTTTCTCTGCATTAGCATTTTTTTTTTATGAACGCAAAATCATTTTTTTTTCTTTTGTCGTTTAGATTAAAAGTTTAAGATAGATATCTAGTAAATTTCTGTTTTTATATTTATTTTTTATTTGTTTTGTATGAAAATTATTCCAAAAGTTTTATAGCAAATAATTATGTTTTATGATATTTTTTCGTTTATTAATAATATTATATAATTACTTTTATGTATTATGTATAGTGTGTGTGTTTATTTTCTAGTACCCGCAAGTGATAAGATAATCTCCAAGTTTCTCTACAACAGATGCGGCCTGTTGTGGTTGAACGGGATCTTCGTAAATGGAAACAATCACGGCTATAAATACAGTGAACAAAAAACAAAAAAAAAATTAGTAACCTTGTAAACAAAAAGGCAATGTTTGAAATCTGAAAAAAAAACATTCATTGCCACACCAATCAAAAATGAATGTAATAAATAACAACAAAAAGTTGATCGAGTGCAATCATATAAGGAAATTTTTACAAATACAAAATTGGCTTACATAACTTGATATTTGTCTATATGTACAAATGTGATAATTATATATAAAAAAACAATAACTGAAAACCTAAATGTTTTAATATTTTTAGATTTTTATTTCGAAGCTATGTACACTTCCTCTATAAATGTAATATTTTAAATTTTATAATTATGGAAATATAATGTATATATTTTGAATATATTTTTAGGTTTCAAATTTGCATCGTGAGAGATTTGTGAGTGTATGTGAGTGAGCATGTACGAGCGTAAGTGAGCATGAGTTAAAATTCATTTACTAATTTTTAAAGATTATTTACAAAAAATTTCATTTTCAAAATCGGCTGCCACGATACAGCAAAAACGGGTGGACTGATTTCGATCAATATTTTTTCCTTGTGTAGTAATTTTTTTATGACAAAAAATTTTGCTATTTATGTATTCCTCTATAATAATGTATCTCTCCAATACAAAAAAATAAAAATAATAAATAAATCTTTTTGTAGTTCTTAAAAAATTTGTATTTTTACGCGTTCTAAAGACTAAAATAAGTTAATAAAATTTAAGTAAATTATGTGTTTATAGAATGATCAGTAACTTTTATCCTAACAGCCATTTGTATCTTATTTAAACGTGAAAGAAACTATACTAAATTTAAAAATGTCTGATAAAGGTAAATTATAAGGGCTTTAGAATCGAATAGGGCGTTACTCCGGTGGCTTCAGTAAACTTATATGATCTATTTCAACAAATAAGTTCTTTAATTACTATTTATCATTAATTACTATTTTATGATAACTATTTTATCATAAATTAAAACTGAAAGGATTAATCTGATAAGATTGAAAATTTATGTAAAAACATACCTTGTGTGGTTTTCATGCAATGTACACCACTGCGTCCAAACTTGGCACGTACTACACGATCTGTGCCAGATAAATAAATATACCTTTGGCCGGACAGTGTCACTCCATTGCTGGTAAGAAGATCCTGATTATCGAAGCCAGATATCAATTTTGACAATTCTTCTTTTGTTACCTGCAAAAATATATAAAAATGGTTAAAAATTAAAGTGTTAATATGCAATACTTTTTTATAACTTTTATATCCTACACCAATCTAAGGTGATTGTAATTACCAAAAATAGTTGAACCTCAATATCCCTTCCGATTTAGATTTGGATGATGTGTGTGACCTAATCCCAATTCAAATGTTCCCTCTGCTACGAACATAAATGATGTTTAGACTTTAATTATAACATATATCTGGTCAAATTTCAATGATGTATCTATGTACATTAGGGTGGCCCTTAATGAAAAAAGTGTCCAAACTCTCGGTCGCACCCCCTAGAAATATGCGAATAGCAAAAAAAGTGAGAAATACAAAGTTTTGGGCCAATCAAATAACATTTAGAGGTGGCTCAACTCGATTGAAAATTTCAAATGTGTGGGGAAAATATGACTTTTTTCAGATTTTACGAAAATTTGGTTCTATAGATTAATTTTTCCGTCAAATTGTTATATAGTTAGGGATCAGTATTAAATTATCTTTCCAAAAAGCTATAAAACTTCAAAATCGAATAAAAACTCGCCTAGAAATAGCAAATGTCCCAGACCACTTTTGTGCAAAAAAAAACTAGATCATGAAATTTGATGACATTTGTTTCAACTTTAAGAAATTAATTAAATCCAACATTCTGTTTTAGTATATATACCTGTAAGTACTCAGATAAGAAGTATTGTTTTATTACCACCTTGTTAACCTATTAAGAATTGAGACCGAAAATGGCAATTTTTTTGATAAAATTTTGAAAACTTTTTCAAGTTTTGAAAAATTTTCTTTAAAAAAAAATTAAAAAAATTGAACTAGCTCTAGCTAAGGTCTTGTTAAATGCATGCCAAAATTTTTTTGGCAAGGATTTTATTTTTGCGGATTTTGAGAAAAATTAGATTTTTGTAAAATATTCTGTAAATGTACTATTTCTAAATACTTTGTATCAAAAATTCATCACTTTTCTACTTTTAAATGTTATATTTTATCTTAATAGCCTAGGGTTTCGAAAAAAAAATATTATGACCCCATTAACCCTTTTGGAATTGCGGTCGCATATGACCCCAAGCTAATAAATTTATTAATTTATTAAAAAAATTCAAATATTTTGTAAGTGCGTTACGAGAACGTTAACCCATTATTTGCCAAGGCCAGCTTTGGATTATAAGATATTTTTAAATAAAAATTACCGAAAACGATTTTTTCTATTAAACTCGATGAAACCACTATTTTGAATTTAAGAAAAATAAATCGGTTAATTTTTATTTATTTAACCCTTCAGTGCTCCTGGGATCAAAATAATCCATTGTGATATATCTGGTGCAATTATCTGCTTATACAATTATTTTATGTATACAATTATTTTATGTTATACAATTATTTTATGTATAAAAACTATCTATATTTTTCTAAATAAAATAAGAAGACCCACAACAAATAACCCAAAGCTAATAAAAGACATTTTATTCAAAAGAATATGAAATATGAAATTAATATAATAATATAAAATTAAAGAAAAGTAATACTTAATGCAAGTCGTGATTACAGAAAACAATTTGAATCGCACACTAACTAAATCATCCTTAAATACACCAAAATAAATATAATTAATTATATATTTCAATTTTATTTTCGTAAAGTTGAAAAAAATGCCATCAAATTTCATGACCTAGTTTTTTTTTTGACACAAAATTGGTCTGGGGCATTTGCTATTTCTTGGCGAATTTTTATTCGATTTTAAGTTTTATAGCTTTTTGGAAAGATAATTTAATACTTATCCCCAATTATATAACAATTTGTCGGAAAAATTAAACTATAGAACGAAATTTTCGTAAAATCTGAAAGGAAGTCATATTTTCCCCACACATTTGAAATTTTCAATCGCGTTGAGCCACCTCTAAATGTTTTTGATTGGCCCAAAACTTTGTATTTCTCAGTTTTTTTGCTATTCGCATATTTCCGAGAGTTTGAACACTTTTATTTTTTCCATATAAAAAAAGGGCCACCCTAATGTACATATATTAGGGTGACAGTCATTTATATAAAACAAATTTTTCGGACCAAAAATTTGACCCGAATCGGTCAATTTTTCGGGATATGCATCAAATTAAAGGGCAGATATATTCAGATGTTGGTTTGGGAATGAAATGTATTCGTGAAAATCCTCATTTTGTCCTGGCAGTTTTATCTAATTATATAGATTTAATTGATCTATTTAATACAGTATAAAATAACTATTGGGAATTAACTATATAAGCGCTTAAATATTCTTTATTGTCTTATAAAATTTGGTATATGCGTTTATTTAAATATATAAGTTACAATTCTTAAACAAAAAATAAATTAACATTGACATATTTTGGGTCAAAGTGACACACAAACTACATGTGAAAAATTCGAAAAATAACATTAAATAATCTTAGAAACCACGATCTTTGTAGACCAAAAACAAGTTAATCAAAAAAGTATAATATTTAATATTTTAATAATTAATATTTTAACCATTATTACAATTTTAATGCAGTTGCTTATAATTAAACTTTAAATTCGAATGCCATTTAAATTTATAGTTAATCGTTTTTCTTTTTTGAACAGAATTTATTATAATTTCATATTTATTGTTTTATTTTTAAACTCTTTCTTTTAAATCATACTCTCTGTCTGTCTGTCGTAAGGCAACCCCATTCACCCTTGTTGTGACTACAGATTAATTTTGGGGTAGCCACGCACAGTCACGCAGTGGTCTAAATGTCATTTCCCCTCATCCAATCAATCTGAAACTTGGCCGATATATTTGCTGTAAAGAAAGATTAACTTCGACGTAGTCACGCATGGTCACACACAGTCACGGAGAAATTAAAACCTCAGCTCCCCTCATCCGATCGATCTGAAACTTTGTTCATAGACTTGCTGTGGCCAAAGATTAATTTTAAAATAATCACACACAGTCACGGAGTGATTTAAACCCCATTTCCCTCATCTGATCAATCTGAAACTTTGTCCTAAGACTTGTTGTGGCCAAAGATTAATTTTAAAATAGTCAGCCACAGTCACGGAGATATTCAAAATCCATATGCATCGAAAGCAAAATTTTGTTCGATTGAAAATTCGTTGTACAACGAAATTTTCGACCGTGCTGCCAGCTCATAATACGAATTTGCTAAGATCGAATGCAACTCATAATAAGGGCCAAAATTTCAGATCGATCGGATAAGGGGAAGTGAGGTTTTAACCTCTCCGTGACTGTGCGTGACTATGTCAAAAGTAATCTTTTTTCACAGCAAGTCTATCGACCAAGTTTCAGATCGATGGGATAAGGGGAAATGGGTTTTAAATCACACCGTGACTGTGCGTGACTATGTCGAAGTTAATCGATCTTTACAGCAAGTATATAGACCAAGATCCAGATTGATTGGATGAGGGGAAATCCGTTTTAAATCTCGCCGTAACTGCGCGTGACTACGTCAAAGTTAATCTTAAATCGAAAAACGTTATTAGAATGAGAGAATACACGTAACTCATACGGCAATCGGTTCCAATAGCGAGTAATCCGTACCACAGAAGACCTTTCAAATATAGAGTAAGAAATTCTAGGTATCAAGATTTGCTTACTGCTTGAGATTGAGAAAATTTAAACTCATTACACAATGGGATGACTATGCCACTTTTAATTGTTCTATAAAAAAATAGCATGTTGCGGTATTTTACAAATTCACGAATGAAGCAACCTAAAAATTTCTTACATATTCAGAAATATGTTCACAATGTTTTTTTATATAAAGAATTAACTTCTATCTGAAAAATTTCACGGAGATATTCAAAATCCATATGCATCGAAAGCAAAATTTTGTTCGATTGAAAATTCGTTGTACAACGAAATTTTCGACCGTGCTGCCAGCTCATAATACGAATTTGCTAAGATCGAATGCAACTCATAATAAGGGCCAAAATTTCAGATCGATCGGATAAGGGGAAGTGAGGTTTTAACCTCTCCGTGACTGTGCGTGACTATGTCAAAAGTAATCTTTTTTCACAGCAAGTCTATCGACCAAGTTTCAGATCGATGGGATAAGGGGAAATGGGTTTTAAATCACACCGTGACTGTGCGTGACTATGTCGAAGTTAATCGATCTTTACAGCAAGTATATAGACCAAGATCCAGATTGATTGGATGAGGGGAAATCCGTTTTAAATCTCGCCGTAACTGCGCGTGACTACGTCAAAGTTAATCTTAAATCGAAAAACGTTATTAGAATGAGAGAATACACGTAACTCATACGGCAATCGGTTCCAATAGCGAGTAATCCGTACCACAGAAGACCTTTCAAATATAGAGTAAGAAATTCTAGGTATCAAGATTTGCTTACTGCTTGAGATTGAGAAAATTTAAACTCATTACACAATGGGATGACTATGCCACTTTTAATTGTTCTATAAAAAAATAGCATGTTGCGGTATTTTACAAATTCACGAATGAAGCAACCTAAAAATTTCTTACATATTCAGAAATATGTTCACAATGTTTTTTTATATAAAGAATTAACTTCTATCTGAAAAATTTCATTATTTTTCTATTAGAGTAGAAAAATTATTAATACCCAAAGTCAAAGTAACAAATCACACTTTACAATTTTAGTTTTGCCTTACATCAGTAAAATGTTAAATATTTATATCGGAATTAGCTTGTGATATGTTAATTTAAAGATACAAAGTAAATAGATAATAAAAAAATAAAAATCATCTTTGTATACTGAGATGAATATATATTTGCGAACATCAAACAATTTTAAGCATTTAAATGTAGATTTTATGAAATTTTTCTATCCTTTAAAAAAAAAATAAATATGAGAACAATTAAAGGAAAGTAGAAAAGTACATTAGATATAGAAAGAAGCCGTTATTTTCGTTATTTTCGAAACTTATTATTATAAAAGCTAAACAAAAATATATGTTGTTATTTTTAGGCTTCATATGATTAATAAATATATATATTTGTAGAACAAATATCGGAAACACAGTTCGAAAAAATAACAGAAACTCGTTTGCCAGACCATACTGTAATTTTTACGGCTGGAATTGCAACCATTAAAATAGCCACTACCTATTCCACTGTACATTGCGAGAAAACGTTGATTTGCACTGATAGCTTAAGTGCCACTAACGCTTTAATTAGAAATCAAAACGTTGCCTTTGGTGATATGCTGCAATTACAAAACAATAGCCATCATGTTCGGGTTCTTTGGATCCCATCTCACATTGGAATTCTAGGCAATGAGACTGATGACTATGGGACAAAAAAGCCCTGAATTTATCTCAGATAACTGAAATATCGTGTTTTCCTAAAACCTTGACAAACCCCTTTATTAAAGTACTGGCACAACGAAACTTAACTCCTAAAAGTCCTAAGTACAACTGAAATTTAACGGGATCCCAATGTATTATGCTTGCCTAACTTAAGAGTGGGTAAAGCCTACTGTGCCTGGTTTATTCTTTTTTCTTATCTATTGACCTAAAACCTTTCTCTGAAGTATAATTTTTATAATTGTTTCATTTGGATTAGTTTTTAAAGTTGTGTGTTACTTTAAGACGTAGTAGGTTGGTTTAAGGGTTTATTTTCAAAAGTTAATAAATCTACATGTGTTCAAAAAATAAAACCACGAAAGCATTTCATTTACATACTAATATTGGTATACTCAATTTAACACTGAAGATTTTAACCCAGTTTTTGGGGTTTCCCCTTATATTTAGAGATTTTTTCTATTTTAGGGGTGTTACAATTAGAATATTTATAAAATATTAATATTTTAATTTTTAAAAAAATCCAAACATCAGTACAACATACTCAAAACATTTTTTTGAAATTCTCTTATCGTTTAACACTTTGCTATAATCATCACATTTATAGTATATAGTTTAATTAAGCGAACTATTTTTAGCATTTCTGTAAGTTAAGATTTAAAAATATGCTAATGAAGTAGATCAAAATTTGAATATTAAAGAAATCAAAATGTACAAAGTTCACTGTGAAAACTGTAGAAGCAATATATGTATTAAACATTTTTCTGTATTCTGCCAATAAAGCTTTTTTTTGTTTTGTTTTGACTGGTGTCGTGTGGAAAAGTCTAAAAAATTAAACAAATATGAAAAACGTGAACTTAATAAAAATGAGAATTATTTTAACTAAAATATTTTTAGAGGTTTATTTTAAAATCTCATAAATCTAGGGCTTTTTTTAATTTACTTTTTTTGGATGAACAAACTTAAAAACAAGTAAGAGTGTTAAATTCGGCTGTGCCGAATCTTTGATACCCTCCACCTCGGTTTGAGTCTTGATAATAAATGTAAATGAAAAAGTAAGCAATTTGTTAAACTTAATACCAAATTATTTCAGCAAATTCTTTGGGTGGGTTTTCGCCTTTTCTATTATTTCGGATTTATTTCGGTGTTTGCTTTTTGCTCATCGTGGTTGCTGATGGGCATGCATTTAGGTTATATACCTATATGCATGCGTTTCCGGTTATATGACATAACTTTTCGTTTAATTTAGTTTTTGCTAATTAAATAGCTCGCCCTAACCTCCATTGCAAAGGTAATGGTTGTGTAGGGTGGCTATATGCATTAAATCGTGCTAATTGGAGATGGCTGTATAGTTTCTTTTAACTGGCCAAATATTTCTTCATTGCGACCATATAGGTCGGATGGAGTAACAATATAATAACCAAAAAAAATTCTCTCAATTTTTTTTTATTAAAATATTGCCATATTTGGAAAACATAGAGAATAAATTTATAATAATAGAGAATAAATTTATAATTAGGGATGCCAAACGCAAAAAAACCAAATGTCACAAACATTTTAAATAAAATAATTTGTTCTCTTTATTTTCTGAAAAACTTCAAATTTTCATCCAAAAAAATTGTGAAAATTTATATATAAATAACATTCGCATCAAATTGCATTTATTTATGTAACAGTTTTTATGTTCGCAATTCTTAAATATCATTTGACGTTTTCTAAAATTCATTGAATTTAAATTAATGTTTTCTGTAGTGTGATTCTGTAAATTTCAACGATACGACAATCGCAAAATATATCGACAGCTATTGTTGTTTGCACTGATTAAGTGATTCCCTAAGTACATACATCTTAACGACAGTCGACAAATCTATTTTTCTATTTATTTAAATTGTAAACGAGTGGCATCTCTGTCAAAATAAGCGAAAAACACAAAGAATAGAAAAAAACAAATTACTTCGTGTTTGAAAGGATGATTTTATCTTTATGTTTAATATCTTTATTTTTTTTACTAATATTTCTGTTTATTTATTTGAAAATGATATAATGAATTGAATATGCTATTTAATTTTTTTATTTATATAAAAAAGTTTTTTAATATAAGCAAAATATTTTCACTATTTTATGATTTTTATTTATGTATGACAACACAAAAATGGTTGTCGTTTAGATAAAAACAACAGCTAAATTAAACAATAGCGAATATCGCTTAAAAATTTTACTGATAATTTTGCTATTTTCTTTTTTTAACGATCCGACTATCGTTAAAAGAAGTTTTTGAATCGCGATACTGAACGCTACTAATTTCTCCTGAATGTCAATATTTTTTTTAAATGTAAAAATTTTTTAAATGTAAACATAGGTACAGTGGAATCTCCCATAACGGACACCTTCCTTAAGCGGACACCCCCTTTGGACGTACACAGTTGCCAGGTCCCGGCAACGTTCTATAAGAAAAGCATTGCAATCGCTCTCCTTTGAACGGACTCTCTCATGAGCGGACGCGGACACCCGCTTGACAAAAAATAATTCCGTTGTATGGACATTTCATTTGTTATTTGACAGTTTGTAATCATAGATGTGTATTTGTTTACTATAGTTTGGAAATGCAGTGCTCATTGGCTTGTAGTATACCTTTGTACGCACATCGAAACGTTTGAAAATGGATAAAAAGGTCTATATTAACACTGAAGCAAAAAATAGAACTGATTGAAGTGTACAATAAAGAAAAATTAAGTGTGAGGAATTTATCGAAGCGTTTTAGTATTAGTAAAACTCAAGCTTTTGGCATTATAAAGAAAAGGGAAGTTCTAATGAAGTGCTGAAGGACTAACAATTGATCAGTTGTGCTACGATTGGTTTGTTGCAGCATGCAATAAAGGAATTCCCTTAACTGGTAAGTAATTTAGGTTTTTTAATTCTATACAAAGGATTTACTGCAGGTTGCGTCATATTATCACTGATTTACTAAATGGACTGTTTGGTGGATTACATATGTTTTATTCAAATAATTTTACTTTTGAAAAAATAACGATTATCTTATGACACGATAAAAAAAATTGTACTTTTAGGTCCATTGATACGAAGCAAAGCTAAAGAAATAGCTGAATCCTTGGGTAACAACACTTTCAATGCTTCATCTGGTTGGCTTAACAAGTTTAAAATTCGACACAATATTACGTTCAAAGCGATATGTGGCGAAGCCGGCTCTGTTAATCCTGAGGATGTAATATCATTCATGGTGAAACTGCCTTCTCTAATAAAAGGGTATTTACCAAGAGATACATACATATTTACAATGCTGATGAAACTGGTCTCTCTTTTAGAGCATTACCAAACAAGACCATGAATTTAAAAAATGAAAAATGTGTGGGAGGAAAATTGTCTAAGGAAAAGATAGCAATATTGCACTGTGCGAACATGGCTGGAGATAAAGAAAAACTGCTGGCTATTGGCAAGGCATCTAAGCCAAGAGCTTTTAAAAAGATAATTTACCGGTGACATGGAAATCAAAAACCAAATCGTGGATGACGTCTGAAATTATGAGTGAATGGTTAGAAAATTTCGATCGAAATAAATTAGCACAAAATGGCCAATTTCATTCTTTTTGGATAATGCGGCATTGCATCCAAAAAACAGTAATTTTAAAAACATTAAAATTAATTTTTTGCCTCCTAATTGTACTTCAATCAGCCAACCACTTAATCAGGGTGTTATTAAAAATTTTAAGAATAATTACAGAACTTTCGTACTGAAGCACTTATTAGCAAACATTGAAATTTCTGATACAGCCCACGCTTTAGTAAAACGTATAAACTTATTGGATGCAGTTTATTTTGCTAAAAGTGCGTGGGATCAAGTTACTTCTGAAACAGTTCAAAATTGTTTTCATGATGCAGGATTTACGTTTGACAGCCAGGAACGTCAGCCAACATTTTATGTTGATTTTGAGCCTGAAGATGAGTTGCCATTAAACCTAATTGCCGAAATTCAGAAAAAATTTCTTTCGGGGGTCACTGTGCAAAGCTTAAATGATTTTTATCATGTCGATAAGGATTTAATAGTTGAGGTATCACCTTTGGATTTACAGGTACCATTACCCGAACAAATTTCTTAAGTTCAAGAAATTTCTGATGACTCAACAGACGAAATTGAACCTTTAGGTCTTCAAGATGCAAGAAACAACATCTTAACATATAAAGATGCTTTGATTAAAACGCATGATCTCATAGCGTTTGTGAAACGCCAAGGTGATACAGAAGCTATGAATATACATACTTTCAACGCTTGCCTTACATTTTCAAGATGTTATTATCAAGACCAAAAGACGCCAAACTAGGATGGAGGAATACGTATTGAAATAATTATTAGATACATACTTATTAATGATTTCTTTTTTTTTTTGTTATTAAAACCAATTTAATTCTTTATTTGTGTTTTTTTTTAATAAAAGGATGTTTAAATAAAAACTCACCATCTTAGTCAAATTTAACTGAATTAAATTTGTAGTTTTCTCTTGAGAGGACATCCCCCTTGTCCGGACACATTTCAATGGTCCCCTGGCTGTCCGCTCAAGAGAGATTCCACTGTATTTGGTGTTTTTTTTTTTTTTTGGAATTTCAATTTGTGTTTAACGAATAAAATTTATGTATTAAAGATGCAATTGATGTCTTCTAAATTTTAAAATTATAATTTCCGACATTCTGATATGATTTTCTGAAATTCAATTAATTGTAATTTATAGTTGGAAATTTTTAATTCCAGTTTTTAGAATTGATATTTTCTTAAATTTGAATGGAAAATTTAAAAAGTGCAATTTTGCATTTATGTGAATAATAATGCTTTAGTAATTATAAACAATTTTTAAAAATTAGATGTAATCGCAATGAGATATTGTGTAGGTAAAGCAGAGTAATAATTCTATATAACTATGTAGAACTGTTTTGAAAGCAAAAAAACTCATTGATGAACTCGGTAACTCTATTTTGTAAAAACAAAAAGTTAATATGCCAAACTTATGTTCATATTTGTAAAAGAATAATGAAAAAACGTATGAAATACTCTTAACATTGTTCTGTATGATATCTATTTGAAAATATTGACATTCATGTTAAAATAGAAATAACTATTGCAAAGCTAATTAGAACAAAAATTGTGGCGCCATCTACTGTGGCATAGTCACGCTGAGCAAAATGAAGTGACACTCTGTTAATGCAAAAGAAATGTATTTTCCCCACAATAAAATATTGCAGAATTTTGTGCAAATAAAATAATATACCGATTTAATTCTAACATGCAGTTATTATGGATATACATACATATATAGAATATATGTATATTATTTGTATTATTTAATATGTGTATGTATGTATGTGTATGTAAATATTACACACAAAAAATACAACATCAAACGTTATTTTTGTGTTTTTCTCTTTAAATAAATTAATACATATACATTTTTTTGCTAAATTTACATTGTTTTCTTTTTATTAACAACTAGGTATTTTAGCATTTTTTGCTTTAGATGCTCCCTTTATATTAACTCGTAGTGTCTGCTTGTCGAAAAATTTTTGGATCGATTTGAACCCCTTTCCCGTGACCCAATCGATCTGAAACTTTGTGGGCAGGCTCGTGGCAATGACAGAAATGATCTAGTAAATTTTTTTAGTGATGCCAAAACAATGGAAACTTTTAAATTTTTCTACCTGAGTTGATAAAAAAAATGTACAAAGGGTTAGTTTTTATTATAGTATTACCACAACGACCACAAAAACAACAAGTCCAGCTATGACAACAATATAGCATTTAGAATAACAACAGAACACTATAGAAACATCATATTTTTAATTTTTTTTTTTTTTACTTTTTCAGAGATTTCCCTGGAGAATCATTCTCACTAAAAATTATCACCTTAGCTATCCTATTGAGGGCGTGATCGTGACAAGAACAACATAGAAAATTATATTTTTTCAAGACTTTTTTTAATTCTTCATTCAAATCTCGGGCCCTAATCGACCGATTTGGACGAATTTAAATAGCAAACTTTTCAGGATGTTAGTGAATCATTTTTTATGTCAGCGAGCACCCTAGCTGCCCGATTGATGCCGCCATCGTGATTTCCACAGACGGACATCGCTATATCAACACCGGTTGTTATAAGGATCACAAATATATGTACATATATATATTATGGGGTCCAAAATTTTTTTTCTAATTATTACAAACGGAATGACAAACTTATATATACCCTCTGCACACTGGAGTGGAGGGTATAAAAGTCGACGTAATATAGGTACGTGTTTGTTAGTGGAAGAATCAAAATCCTGGCAACACTGACCTTGTGTCACAATATTCCGATCCATACGTCTTGACGTATTAAAAAAATTTCACCTGATATACAAAATGTGGACAGAAAAATAGGTGTGATTTGTTTTTTATTGCACAGAAATCTGTTAATTTAACTCCCATAAGGAACATTATAAACTTTTACATCTGTTAAATGTTGTATCAACCCGAAAGGTTGTCCGACGACGATTGAGGGCTGCAAAACTACCGGGTAAAATAGCTCGGAAAGTTCCTTTACTCAGACAGGGTAATTTAAAGAGGCTCATAAAACATGGTGCGGACCTAAAGTCAATTTGTTTGGTAACGATGCGGAAGAAATATACGTCGACCGAAAGGAGTAATTCCATATAAGATTTACAAAAAAAAAAAAAAAAAAAAAAACTGTTAAAAATTTAGGAGGAAATGTCATGGTTTGAGGCTGTTTCTCTTGGGACGGAGTTGGTTCGATACATCTTATTGGAAACACAATGGATAGATTTGTATAAAAGGAGTTGTTGGAAACAGTTATGCTACCATATTGCTGAGGAAAATATGCCACTAGTATGGAAATTTCAACAAGACAATGACCCAAAACATCAAAATTGGTGAGATCGTGGTTCCGGGAACATAATTTGAACGTTGTTGAGTGGCCAAGTCAGTTCCCTGACCTTAATCCCATAGAGAATCTTTGGGGTGAACTGAAGCGACAACTTGCTAAGCTTCCCTGCAGCAATAAATAAAAAAAAAATTATGGGAAAATGTTCAAAAAGCATGGTATAATATCCAGTAGAGACTTGTCGTAAGCTAATTTCATCCATGGCTAAGAGGATCAAAGCTGACATTAGAATATGCCGGTTATTAACTGCCCGATTTGATGTGTATTCAAAACACTGTCTTTCATGCACAAATTGTTGTTATATTTAAGTTTTCTCATATACCTATTTTACTGTCCACATTATAATCTATGAATTTATTGATTATACGTTATTTTAAGTTTTTTTAGTTCAATATTAAATCTAAAGAAATTTTTAAATATACGAAGTATATTAACTTTATTATTATTATTATTATTATTATTTAATTTATTAGTAGTATTTAAAATACTTTTTATTTCTCTAAAGATGTTTTACAAATAAATATAAATATCCTAAGGATCTATTGCATATTATTTCTTACATATCTAACAATATTTCTTTTAAAAACATTAAAATTTCTCTCATTTTTAATATAAATTGGTAGGCTATTATATATTTGAAGTCCTTTAAAAAATAGGGATTATTGCATCGCACTTGCTGTTACTCATCAGTCTGAAATTACCCGTATTTCTAAGGCCGTATGTTAAACTGCTCCATTAAATATTCCGGTGCATTTTCCAATTTCATTTTTTGTATAAAGTTTATAATTGAGGAGCATCTTTTCAAAACATGATTATTCCAAAAGTGATTTTTTTTTTTGTTTGGTAGCATTGAATTGAAAACTCAGCGAAAATAAAATTTTGCGAAATCTCTATAATTACACCAGGAAAAAAATGAAATGCATGATTTCATCAAAAGTAGATTATTCCACTTCAAAATGGCATTACCCATTTCAAATAAACATTTTTGGAACAAAATATGATTAATCCAGAAATTAATTAACTATTTTAGTCTAAATTGCAACAAAACATGTTTTATCCCTACATTTTATTTATTTTATTTTAGTTTTATTTATTTAAAGATGAACCTAAGGTTATTTTAATTCAACATAAGATATTTGATACGTAATTAGTTTCAGCAAAACAATACTAATCCACAGTGGTTTGGATCAAAACATGACTATTCCAATCAGCCGCGTCAAAACAAGATTATTCCATTTCAAATCTTGCATATATT
Organism: Cordilura impudica; assembly: GCA_963682025.1. Taxonomy (NCBI): domain Eukaryota; kingdom Metazoa; phylum Arthropoda; class Insecta; order Diptera; family Scathophagidae; genus Cordilura; species Cordilura impudica. The sequence continues at coordinate 306,274,845 of OY821518.1, forward strand.
CCAAACATATTACTGCTAAAAACATATTAAGTCTATAATAATGCAAGAAAATTTCGGGTTAAATACATAGGGGCATACCTAAAAAACTATTTTCTCAATTTGTGCGAAAACACAAAAAGTAGAATAGTCATGTTTTGAAAAGATGCTCCTCAATTTAATGTGAAACATAAAATAAAATGAATATGTAAAAACCACACACTTCTTCAAAAAAAAAAAAAAATTCACACCTATTTTTCCGTCCACATGTGTTTATGGTATCCTAAAATATTGTTTAAATATGAAGAACATTTGGTTATGCAGCTGAATTTATTATTTATGCAATTATCTCATGAAATGGAGGCCCTATGCTCCACAGGGAGTTAAGCGGACGGAAAAAGAATATCATGAAATGCAACAAATGATTAAGTACTCTGTCTCTAACGGTGTCAAGAATTTTGGATATCGCCGGCCCATATTTCCAAGATAGGTCTGTCAAAGTTTTCACATTTATTTCTATATATGTATGTAACTTCATCAACTATCATTGGATTTGAACAATATATACTACTGGATTACTTATTTAAGTTCCTTCATTTGACATATAAATGCTTAAAACCCATTAACCAATTAAGATTCTTTTTTTCAATTTTTTATGAGAAAATCGGCGCAAAAAAAAACGATGTACATATTATTTAGGAGAAAAACATAATACATTGTAGTCTTAGCTTTTATTGAGTTTCTGTAAATACACACATTAAATAGGTAATTTTTGAGACGACAGATTAAAAAAAACTTTAAAAAATTAAAAAATATGTTGGATAGGTTCACAAAGGGTTAATAGATTTCGAACATTTATATGTATATAAAAATAAAGCACTCAAAGTATTCAAATATATGTATAAATATATATATCGGCTATGAGCATTCCATTCCATGAGAGTTCGCCCAAAAAAGACAATTTTAGTACCTTGAATCTTTAATTTTTCTTATTTTTTTTAACACATAAACTCTATAGACCCCTTTAGAGATTTTTATTATTTTTATTTATTTATAAGCCCAAAAAATTCAAAAAATCGAGAGTTTAGTCAGTTTATGATTTTTTAAGATAATAAAAAAGAATATAAATTATAGGGGCCATATATCGGCATATAATTGATCTGCATATAAAAAAAATATATAAATATTTTGAAAAAAATATACATATGTATATAAATATAAATATATATATATATGTACCAATATTTGGAAAAAAGAAAATATTTGGAAAAAAGAAAATATGCACTTTTTTTAATTTCACTTTTTAATTTCACTTTTTAAATCCATTATTTTTCGTTAAAAAGAAATATTTTGTATTTTATGATTTTTTTTTTTCAAAGAATATTAATCATTGCAAAACAATTAGATTTGGAAATGCCGATATACTTTATATACATACGTATACATATATATGTATGTGTATATATTTTTTTTTTATTATTTTCAAGTTTTTTGAGATTTTCACACACATTTTGAAATGTTTTCACAAAAGCTTTACAGTTAAAATACTGAAGAATGTTGAATGATTTTTTTTATTAACATATTTTTTATCATATTTTTTAAACCCGCTAAAACTTCACCTAAACCAGAAAAAACCCTATATCTAAGGGAAACCCGAAACTGGCAACGCTGGAGTATATATATACATATATATATTAAATATATTATAAATAAAAAACTGGCAACACAAATAGATATCAAAATATAAAAATCGTTTTGACCAGTACAAAAAAAAATCATTTTGCTATGGTCTCAAAGTAAATCCAGCCATACAGTCAATATGACTGAATAAGACTAGACTTTTTTCAACTCACACAGTGAGGGTTAATTTAACCGCCCTTAACTACTGAGAAGACACAGATTTCAATGTCACTCAGTGATAACAAAAAAATACAGTTAAAAAGAAACTGAACAAATTCAAACAAACTGCACAAAAACACTCATCTCTTGTGTTTTCACTCGGTATTTTTATACGGCAGCCATTTTGATAAGATACTGACAGCCGGTTTTTTTTGCAAAAGATAAAACTGAAAATTAAATACAACAATGTGGATTACACTCAATTCGAATTTGCCATATATACACATTTTTTTTTACTGCGAAACAAAATTAAATAGAGAGCAATATGGAAATATAGATGAAAGAAACTGAAAATAAAGAACGGAAAAGTAAAGACACTGAGAAGATAGAGAACGAAAAGGCCGGGTTGTACGAAAGTGTGCTGTGCATGTAAAATACATATGCAAAAAAACATTGTATTTGTATGTATACCGCAAAGTATATTTTTTTTAAATACAATCATGAACTTTTTTTTTGGCTGATGTGAATTTTTTTGATAAGCAATAAGAATATTTAGTATCAAAGCCTTTTTTAATGTATCTTTTTGCAAAAGATAAATGACAACTACATAGTTTATCCAGAAGATATGCGAACTTAAAGTCTAAAAAAACATGTTTTCGGAAAAAGGATAACATAATGAAAAATGTGAAAAATATATATGTATGTACATACATATGTATGTACACGTACCACATGTAATTTTTTTTTTGAAATGTTGGACAAGTGTTTGTATATCTTTCACACAAATTACTATTCTAGAAAAATATGATTAAATCTATTTGTCCAAAAATAAAAATACATTTTGGGGTACCTATAAATAGTTTTACAATTATGCTAAGACTGTTCATGACTCAAACTAGCAAAGAGATAACATTTCATAGAAAAGTCAAAACAAATCACTAAAAAATATCTTTCTAAAACATTTACTTTTCATTTTCTTAACATAAAATATTTCAATAACCCCCCACCCCTGAAAAGTTATATGGATTAGTATATTTATCGATGTATCAGTAACCCAAAGCAGTTTTTTTTTTTTTTTATTTAAGCATGTGTACAAAATATGGTTTATGAAACACCACATTTTGAAATGAATGATAGTTATAGTATTGGTTTAAGAACTGAAAACATATGACTATATAAAAAAAAGGCATACAAAAATATACACATTTATTTGTAAAAATAACTTTGTAAAAATGACAAGGGAGTGCCACTTGCCGAGTGTGATGATAAAATTAGTACCGTCTCTACAGTAAAATATTCCAAAAATATATGTGAGCATATGAACACCAGCAACGAATTTTCAATTCAAAAAAAAAATCTCAATCTCAAAAAAAAAAAAAAAAAAGAATTGAAATATTGTTGATACTTACTGCGCACAAGAAGCAAATCGATGGAAACCATTTGATAATTGGTATATGGGAAATGTTTATTCTTTGAACAAGAATGAAAAATGTACTTTTAGAAAGAAAAAAATGTAAATACACAAAACCGGTGAGGAACACAAAACAGAATGACCGGTCTTTTTGTTTTTGTTTCAACTACTTTTGGACTCCACCAACCAACGTCTTTGCCAACCACTTAATATAGTTAAAAGAATAAAATATCAAATGTTGGTTGATGGTGGTGAATGTTTTGACGGTGGTAATGGAGCAACGGGCGTTTGCTGTTTTTCTTAAAAATTTTCGTGTCAAATTTTTTATGGCACATTGTCAAATTACACAGTTAATTAACAAAAAAAAAAAATATATTAAATAAACGGTGTACGAAATAAGTTACAAGGACTATATTCATATATCGAAATTTTCTACACCACCCCAGAGATTATTAATAACATACTGGTCACACCCAAGAACAATCAATCACAGCAAGAACGGATGAAAGTGAATAATATATTTCGATGTTTGCACTTACCTCGAAACCTTTAGAAGAAGCCCAAACATTTCCATCGTGGCCAGCAATACAGGCTTTGTTTACGCATTGCGAAGCCATCAATTGGTTATCAACATAATCTTGCCAGCTCATTCTATTTTTTTATTATTTGCAATTGATATACAGAAATAAAATTAGGTTCTCACAATTTGAAGGTAATGTCCAACAAAAATGTTATATTTTCCAATGAAGTGGTGCTGAAAAGTAAAATTAAGTATATGATCATTTGAAATTGCATGTTTATGAAGAAATAACCAACTGATTAAAGGGGGGGCACATTTCAAATATGTTCGTTTAAAGAAAATATATCCAAAATTTTTTTGGGAATCGGTGCTGGCGAATTTAATACAGACGTATTTATTTATTTTTTGAAAATTTATATTTATTTTCTACTTACAATAGCAACGTCGCCGCGGCCTAACAAGTTTAGCCAACAAAGAATGCAAAAATGTTAAAAACTACCAAAAAAAAAACTAGTGTTTTTCTTTTTGCCGTTAACAACGCCGCGCACACCAGTTTCACTCAAGCACACTAAAACGAATGTGATAAATAGACAAAATATACAACGTTGAGTGTTTTTTATTACACTCCCTTTTTATCTGTTCACTACTTTCATCCACTTGATGTTTCTCTTTGTTCGACCGATTGCTTCTCTAAAGTGTGACTCAACACACGGTTCCGCCATGAATCAGAGTTAAAAATATGGAATGAATGATTCAGAGTGGGTTGCAAGGATAAAATATACATATTTCTATAGTAATAATTGCGACATGAATACCACACAATTATTAATAATTTACTCATACGTACACATATCAAATTGGGAAACAAAACTTATATTAAATTTTTATATATGCATATACATATATGTACGTATATATATCTACATAGATATATATTCCACGCCTACGCAATTTCCAAATTCTGTGCGTTATCTAAATACCGAATTTACTTACATTTCGTGGCTTGTTTTCCTTTCGAAGGAAATGGCACTACACGGGTTTAATTTAAGGTTTTAAATACTTTTATTGCCACAAAGAAGCTTTCTACGGACCAAAGCAAATTGCAAATTCTATCTTTCTTTATTAAACTCGCCTTCTATTCAAGCGACTGTCCACAAATGAGTAAATTAATGTAAAAATACCATTTTAAACGAAAACAGAGTTGCAACTAAATGTATTATTTTATTTTGCAATAATTCAGAAACGGTTGATAACACAAAATAAAGTCCACAGCTTAAAAAACGCATTTTCCACACAATCCACATATTTAAATCCATAATTAGGAAAATCGTACACGTTTCTCAATTTTGATGCAAGATACAATACAACTAATGGTGTGTTTACATATGTGTATTTTCCATATGTAAATTCAGTTTTACGATCCATACGTAATTCCGTGTGTGTCAAAATTGGCGTTTTACATACAATTCATAATTTTTGCCACAATGTAAACTGTGGTTCACACTATGTGTACGAATTGGGCGCTATGAATATGGGCCCCAGGAAAATGGACCCCAAAGTAAAAAATGAAAGTGGGCCCCAAATTTGGGGTTCATTTTCATAATGAAAGTCGACCCCATTTCTAGAAATGAAAATGAGCCCCAAAAAATGAACTAGGGCCCCAAACCACGAATGAAAACGGGCCCTAAACTATTCTAGGGCTCATTTGCATAAACACTATTTGGGGCTCATTTTCATTTAAAGGATGCGGTACGATGAAGTATATGAAAATGGGCCCCAAAATGTGAAAACGGACCCCAATTTTTTTCACTTGTTTTGTTGATTAACTTGTTTTGTCTGAAGAATTAGTGAAAAATTAGGTTAAATATAAAAGAATTGCATTTCTTCAAATTTTTTTTATATGCTTGGAAGTAGTATTTAAATTGAAAATAAAGATTTGTAATGTAGTTTTAAAAATTTAACCGCTTGACTTAAATGATTCAGGAAATATTAAAAAACGGTGGCATGACATAACGTCTACAGACATTATGGCACTTTTACGAGTGACATAATGTCTAAAGCATTTCAAATCTTGTAAACGTGGTAAAAGTGCCGTTATTTTCCCTTTTACAAAATGTTTAAATTAGATGTAAACATTCCGCAAAAGGGAATAATGTTAATAATAATAATATTCTGTAATGTCTTCCCGGAGACACTAAAGTTAAGTATTGAAATCTGGCTTCGCATACAAAAGTTTTTCTGTGTGGCAGCCTGCGGCCGCGCTTAAGGGTTTTCTCCTCCAGTAGGACGCGGCAGGTGGCTTCGCTGAATAAAGTTTTCCTGCGTACGTCACAAGAATAAAAAAAAGTCTTTTCCCTGCAAACATTTCAAAATTTGCTCAAGCTGTTTGGATATTTTGGATAAAAAATCTCAAAGTAACAATTCGCCTTTGCTTTGTCCTTATTGCAAGCAAATTGTTGAAACAAATTTAAAAATATTTCAATAAATTGCTATTATTTGTATTCCATTTATAAAAATATTCTACTAAATTGTTATTATTTGCTCTAAAGTGTATTAAAGTTTAAAAAAATTTCAATAAATTGTTATTATTTGTATTCCATCCATAACAAAATGAATTGTTATTATTTCCATTGCATCAAATCAATATTTTAGAATTCTGAGTGTCATAGTGTCTATAGACATTATGTCCTTAGACGTTATATCACGCCACCGTAAAAAAGTAGTCCGGTTCACTAAAATTATACAGGAATTGAATCATTTTTATAAAATTTAAAAGAAAGTCTTAAAAAATTTAATTAAGGAATTAATTTTTCTTTTTTTGCAAACAAAATATTTTTTATAAATATATTTTTTGTTACATTTTTTAAACAAGTAAGAACGTTATAGTCGGTCAAGCCCGACTATACGATACCCTATACCATGCATTTAGAGACCGTATCTCTTAAGTCCAACTAATAGGAAAAGAAAATAAGCATAAACCAAATTTGAGTGGCATTGTTATTAGTTGTGTTGCCTTCGGATATGAAAAAGTTCATATGGGATGCTATATTTATATGGGGAATAGGTCGAAAAATGGACCGATCCTGACCATATTTGTAAGGTCACTTATATTTTGAAAAAATATATACAAACCAAATTTGAGAAAAATCTGTGCAATATTTTTGTTTTTCGATAGAATTAAGTGAAGATCGGGAAGCAGCTCTATATTGGGCCTATGACAAAGAATTGTCCAATAGAGATTATTTTTGGACTACTGATTATTGGATGTAATAAACACATTTAAACCCAATTTGACTGACGTTACTAAATAAAACTGAATTCAAAAAGAAAATATTCGATTTTTTTACATCATGGAAGTTTATAAAAGTTTATTAAAAAAAAAAAAAAAGAAAATGAAAATGAACCCCAAAATATGAAGTAAGGCCCCACCAATATATGATATTGGGCCCCAAAAATTATTTGGGGCCCTTTTTCATTTTCTTGTTTGGGGTCCATTTTCATTACGAAAATGCACCCCACATGAAGAAATGAAAAACGACCCCAAAATGGGAAAACAGGCCCCAAAATTTCGTGTTGTTGTTTTCCATACATTTTTTTGGGGCTCATTTTCATTTTTTTTTTTTTGGGGCCCATTTTCCTGGGGCCCATATTCATACCACCTACGAATTGTACATGCTAAAAAAAAGAAAAATACAAGCAAAACACTTAGTGTGAAACCAGCTTAAATTTGCAAAGTAACAGCCGTATTCATAAAACCATTTAACAAATGATTTTTGACTTATGACAAATACTACTTCACTCTTGAATAACTGCTGTCATTTTTTGACAAATCTGTCAACAATAAATGTTTGAAGTAAAAAAAATCGGGAATATATTTTATATTATTTTAAGTTATATTATTTAATTTGAATATTGATGGATCAATATTCATTTTAATGGATTTCACAATAGGCCATTCTGCAATATGGATTGCGATCCAAATATCACAATATATATTGAACCTGTAACAGGGCCCTAAAATACCACCACAGTTGGCGTGAAATCGCAATTTCTGACAATGTTCACACCAATGCTCCCATTCTTTGTGAATGGCCATTTTAAAATTATATTATCTTAATTCCTGTGAATGTACCAATTTATAAAGAAGCTTATCGGCGTCCTTTGAAAATAAATTTACAATTCTGTTCGTATTAAACTAACTTAAAGAAATGCCCAAAGCAAATAAATCTTCGACTAGCGATTGTGATTCTTGTTCAGATGATGTAAGGTTTAATTTTATATAATAAAATTAATTTCATATAATATATTTATTAAATTTTCCAATTTCAGCAAAATCAGCCGGCTGCTAAGAAATCGAAAGAATCATCCAATGACGAACAAAAGTCAAAGGACAATGACGAACAAAAGTCAAAGGACAATGACGAACAAAAGTCAAAGGACAATGACGAACAAAAGTCAAAGGACAATGACGAACAAAAGTCAAAGGACAATGACGAACAAAAGTCAAAGGACAATGACGAACAAAAGTCAAAGGACAATGACGAACAAAAGTCAGAGGACAATGACGAACAAAAGTCAAAGGACAATGACGAACAAAAGTCGAAGGACAATGACGAACAAAAGTCAAAGGACAATGACGAACAAAAGTCAAAGGACAATGACGAACAAAAGTCAAAGGACAATGACGAACAAAAGTCAAAGGACAATGACGAACAAAAGTCTAAGGACAATGACAAACAAAAGTCTAAGGATAAAGATAACAAAAGTCATTGGGTCCTTGAGAAACAGCGACAAGTTTGCGTTAACGAGTTCAGAGGTCGTAAACTCGTCGACATCAGAGAGTATTATGAGAAAAATGGAGAATCTCGGCCAGGGAAAAAGGGTATTTCTCTTACGGTGGATCAATGGCAAAAACTTCTTGCCGTTGCAGACGAAATAAATCGTGCTCTAGATAGAGTAGAATAACATTTTTAAGTAATAGAAAATTAACTTAACTGCATAGAAAACCATATTTTTAAAATTTGTATACACTTGCTCATTGGTAGATACATGTATTTCATTCCATATATATCTTCAATTAAAAATAAATACCCAATATAATACATATTGTTAAAACGAGAAGAAATGGAATCCATGTTTTCATAAATCCCATAATTCCAACGTTACGACCACAGAAAAACATCCAAAATGCTAGAATGATCATATTCCAACTTGTACGATTTTTATAACGCATACCGCACAAAGCCGTTGCTACATGTGAATGACAGTTATCACAAAAGAGGTTGTGCATCCGTGTTCCATATAATACCGAAGCTTTGGAAACAGCCTCGTCCCACATTAAAGTGCTACCATCGACATATTTTGGACTCAATTGCAGGTATCGCGTAGGTCGTCCGAACCCCATGTTATTTTCAGAAACAAAATACGGTCCTGCAAAGTCTCGAATGATCCCATTGGACATACAAATACCCATATGCCCAATAAAAGGAAAAAACCATGTTAATATTGGTATTGGAGTCCAAACAATACAATACGGAAAACGATCTTCTTGAAAATTTATCTTTGGTATATCAGCTTCAGCAATACTCATATCAATGTCGCCTCCTGCTGTTGTTGTAAAGCTCTTCGTCATAATCAAGATTTTTGTTTGGAAATAAAATTGTCTCTGGTTTTTTTTTGTATATGTTATATATACACAATATCAACTACTATCTTTTATTATAGATTCGTTATTTTTATTAATATTTTATATCCATTTTATTCAACTTGTTCGCTCTTGTTTTTGTTTTTAAATGTCAAGTTTTCAGTCACTGCGTTGTAATTTTCTACTACAATATTTAAAAAACACAGTAGTGTCATTTGGTAGTGCCCAAGTTTGACAAGATTTTGTGAGATTGCGCACAAATCTAGTAACGACCTAGATTTTTTTTTGTATGGGAAATCTAAGAATTAAAAAAAATCCGCGGGAATATTTAGAATTGTGTATCGTGTAGCCACAACAACGTAATGAAAAATTTTGCGAAATTTTGAGAACCATAGTTGATGTAATAACGTTGCGTAAGTTTTATCAATTCGACATTCGTCTGAAAATTTGGAAAGCTATTTTTTAAATATATAACTAAAACTATGGAAAGCAGCATACTACATATGCCCGATAAAGACATATGTTAATTTTTGTTTTTCTACTTTTTATTACATTGTAAATGTTATTTTTATGCACATTTTTGGTTTTAATAATATATATAATATATTTTTTCAAATAAAAAGAAAATTTGTTCATGGGGAGACTGGCACAAAATTCAAACTCCTAAAATATACATAATAATGATTAATAATATTACATTTATTTTTGCATATGTACTATGAAGAAACTAAATACTTTCAGAATTGTGTTACAACTCTCACTAAAATATAAAGATAATTGTGGAAAAAATTAAAACAAGATAAAGAATTTATTTATGAATAATATTGACTGAATTTACCAACACCACTGTCAACTTTCATGTAATCATTTTATATGGATTGTCACCGGATGTGTATAGCGAAGTTGGTTGCAAAAGATTTGCAAGAAGAACAAGATTAGCAAATGACTCAGAAATTCAGCTAGAAGACAGAGCCCTTTCGCTTGCTTTTATAAATCGGAATCAGCACGTGTAAAAAAAGTGCCAAATTATTTTGAGAAAATGTTAGTATTGAACAACCAAATAAATTGTAAATTGGTGCTATCGAATAAAACGATAAATTCTGCGTGTGGAGATTTATAATATCTTAGTAGTGGAGTGAAGAAAGTTAAACTATTTAGAAATATATTTTTGTGATTTTTTTTCGTTATGAATTGATTGTTCGGCTATTTTACTAATCGGTAAAAAACCGAATAAAACACGATGTCTACAAAATGTTTTTTGGATAATAATTATAAGTCGAAATCAATGAAATTTTGTTTTAAATATCACGGTATTCTCCTATTTAAATTTAATTTGGGTATAAGTGAATAACTTTCGGCCATTTTGCGCTTTTTGATGCGAATCTTGCATTAAATTCCTTTTGTTACCATATTTTTGTAGTGCGTTTTATATTTTCTTTCTTAACATGCATTGTTGTTGCTGTCGATGAAACACCACCTTTTTTTTTAGCTTTATATATAAAACGTATGAAGTTGGTAAAGAGAAAAGAAAGAAATTGCAAATGCGACTGGAATAGTGATTAACATTCAGATAATATTGCTGTATTTGTGTGTTTGAATGTCACTCAACACAAATGAGTAAATTAAAATGGTGGAAAGCGTATAACTAACATAAAATTATTCACATTTAAGAAAAATAAGCGAAAAAGTATACACGCGAGTGAAAAAGAAATTGAATTGTTTTGAAAGACAGAAGAAATTTTGATAGTTATTTAAGATAATGTATTTATAGATACGTATAAAATTTGTATTAAAATTAATAACGAATTTTTTGGAATATGTACAGGGATGATCGAAGCGATGTACATGAAGCACCCGCCGGTATGGAACCTGAAGGTGTTATTGAGTCCACCTGGCATGAAGTTTATGACAATTTCGATGATATGAATTTGCGTGAGGAACTTTTGCGTGGCATTTATGGTTATGGTTTTGAAAAACCATCTGCCATTCAGCAGCGCGCTATTATTCCATGCGTCAAAGGTAGAGATGTTATAGCTCAAGCTCAGTCGGGTAAGAAAAGCAACAAAATATAAACTGAATTATTAAAAAAAAGATATATATTGTATTCTTAATGTCAAAAGGTACCGGTAAAACTGCTACGTTCTCGATTGCTATATTGCAACAAATCAATACGGCCATTCGTGACTGTCAGGCTTTGATTTTGGCACCCACTCGTGAATTAGCAACGCAAATTCAACGAGTTGTCATGGCACTCGGTGAGTATATGAAAGTTCATTCCCACGCCTGTATTGGCGGAACAAATGTCCGTGAGGACGCACGCAACCTGGAAGCAGGTTGTCACGTTGTGGTTGGCACACCCGGCCGTGTATACGATATGATTAACCGTAAGGTTCTACGCACGAATAATATCAAATTGTTCGTATTGGACGAAGCCGATGAAATGTTGTCTCGTGGTTTCAAGGATCAAATCCAAGATGTATTCAAAATGCTACCCACTGACGTGCAGGTTATTCTACTGTCGGCTACCATGCCACCCGATGTATTGGAAGTCAGTCGTTGTTTCATGCGTGAACCTGTTAGTATCTTAGTAAAGAAGGAAGAACTAACACTTGAAGGTATCAAGCAGTTCTATGTTAATGTAAAACAAGAAAATTGGAAACTTGGTACCTTGTGTGATTTATATGATACATTGTCAATCACCCAATCAGTTATTTTCTGTAATACGAGACGCAAGGTATAACAGTTTTGTGAAGGCAATGTAATATTTTCCTTACGTTTTTTTTTTTTTTCTTATTTAGGTTGATCAATTGACTGAAGAAATGACCAGCCACAACTTTACTGTTTCGGCTATGCACGGTGATATGGAACAACGTGATCGCGAATTGATTATGAAACAATTTCGTTCAGGATCGTCTCGTGTTTTAATTACAACCGATTTATTGGCACGTGGTATTGATGTCCAGCAAGTATCACTAGTTATTAACTATGACTTGCCTTCAAATAGAGAAAATTACATTCATAGGTAATTAACTTATTGGATATTTGAAATATAAATAATTGTTCATTTATAATATATATTTTTTTTTATTACAGAATCGGTCGTGGTGGTCGATTTGGTCGTAAGGGTGTCGCTATCAATTTTATAACTGATGATGATCGTAGAATCCTTAAGGATATTGAACAATTTTATCACACTACTATTGAAGAAATGCCCGCTAACATTGCTGATTTAATTTAAACATATTTATTTTTGTTCATTAGCACGTCATCAGCAGAAACAGCAAAAACAAGATCAAGAAGTACTATATTAATTTGAAATAAAATACATAGAATATCAAGTTGAACCAGCCTTTAAATACCTTTAAGCTGGAATAAAATTGTAAAGAAAAAAAAAGCCAACAATATTAGAATTACTAATATATTAAATATAATAATAAATAGCCTGTGTGAAATACATATTTACTATATTTGATAAACAAACTCCAAATGGTTAAGATGAGACTTTCCAAAAGGGGCCAATATATTTTTATTTTATTTAGCTAATGTTTGGGATCAAAAGGGTGACGGACACGAATTTATGAGAATAGGATGATATTAACCTTAGAACTATTAATTTTCGTACCAATTGGAGTGTATCCAGTGCTTCGCGTGTTTGTTTAGATGTGTTGCTTATTTAAAAAATAGTGGTTTCCATTATCAGCAGGTTTCGGTGACTTGGGGGCTAATTAATATCCGCAGTCGTGATCGAGATGTTCGTATGTGGGACTCGTTAAGTGTCGAAACGAAAAAAGTCAAGCATGTCACAAAGCCCAATTTCGTTCGAAATTGAGTCCGTACTTTGCTTTTTATATTTTTTCGTAATGAAAATGCGTTATTTGATATGTGGAATTGATATTTGCTCTTGACAAAAAATTTCAAGTTTTATTTGCACTTTGTTCGAAAAGTGTATTTTTTTAAAAATTCTGAATTAAGAGCAACTTTATCTTATACATAAATCGAAAGGTCGCAAAGTGCTGTGTTCATAAAATGCAAAAAATTTTGATTATCCTTTTTGAAGGCATAGGGTGAAAATATTAAAAAAAAGGGGCGAACAATGGGGAAATATTCTCACACATGACCTGAAAGAAGTCAAAGGCTGAAATTTTTGGGGACAGCTCGGCTTTGAGAACCTTGAAACAAGTTTTTCTGTGTGACCATTAAGGTAACTTTAAAAGAGAATTGCAACAAAAATTGCATGATATTACATTAAATTATTACATTAATGTAATACATGCAATGTATTAACTGCACCTTAATAATAATTGGAAGATCACAACACTGACCTTTCTTATACAAAATTTACGCACGCTGTATGTTTTTAAATTGTTATAAACAAATTTATTATAATAATATTATATACTATAATATTCTTCGCCGATTATAATGGACGGCGTGTCGAAAGAATTTTATTGAAAAAATGTTTTAAGTTTTTTTTTCACTTTGTAAAACACAAGTATTTTCATTTGTTAAAAGTATTTTTAATATTTATATATATATTAATGTTTAACACTGAACTTGTTATTTATTGTTGTTTACACAGATGTAAGGATATATAAATAATTAATATTAATAATTAGAATAAGGGAAAAGAGAAAAAATTCCCGGGGAGATTTTATTAAGAATAGGGGAATAGGGAAAAAACTCCCAGGGAATTGCTATTGAGAATTGGGCTGATTAAGAATTTTCAAAACACTAAGAATTCCGAACCGTTCTTCTCTGATAAGAATTTTTTTTTGCTATTTTAAATAAAATCATATTAAAAGAAAAAAATGATGACATCGCTTGTTGATGACGGTTGTTTTTTTTTCGTTGAACGTGACAACCACAGCGTATAAGCTGTGGTGACAACAAAGTGTTTCTGGAATTTTGTCGTTATTTTACTTTAAATATTTTCCTTTACCCTCTTTCCAGAAAATGATACTAAAGAATGTTATCGGAAAATTTGTGGTGCAATTTAATTGCACCACAGTGTATTACTAAAATTTTTAAGTAGGGATTTTGAAAGAAAATAGAAAAAATTTATCTTTTATAGTTAATATGTAAAATTTTTTTAATTAATATTTTGTTGACATTTTATCGCAAAATTTTTCATTCCTAACTAAAAAATATATATACGAAACAAATATGTATCTTAAAATGATTGTAAAGAGAAGTTCTCAAGAAATATCAACCCAACCACCAGAAATCATGAAATTTTTGTAGCCCTCTTGCGACTTTTTGTTATTAGTTTACAATGAATAACCGGCGTTGAACTTAAGAAGAAGTGTTAAGTTTTTTCAATCTACAGCAGCAGTAGTTTTATAATAGACGAAAAAGTTAACCGGAATTATATACTATAATTTAACTAGATTCTCTGCAATAATGGGACAGAAGGTATCACGAACTGACTTCGAGTGGGTGTACACCGAAGAACCTCACGCGTCACGACGTAAAATTATTTTGGAAAAATACCCACAAATAAAAAAACTCTTTGGATATGATCCCAATTTTAAATGGGTAGCTGGAACAATGGTTCTTGTTCAGGTGTTGGCGTTATTTATAATTAAGGATTTCTCATGGCCCTTGTTAATCCTTGCAGCCTATTGCTTCGGTGGAATTTTAAACCATTCTCTGATGCTTGCCGTGCACGAGATTTCCCACAATTTAGCTTTCGGACACAGCCGCCCGATGCACAATCGAATTCTAGGCTTTGTTTGTAATCTACCCATTGGCTTGCCAATGTCAATATCTTTCCGGAAATACCATTTGGAACATCACAGGTACGATTTATAAATAAACGTCATATTAGTTGGAAACGACTTCATAAGGGCGTTGTCTTTTAATATATATATAAATTTATCAAGAAATGGTTTATATTAGAATCAAATTATTTAAGAACTAATCATGTCGTTATATTATATAAATAATGCACAATTTTAATTGAATATGGCTTTGTGCCGCATTTGGTGTCATACGAAATCTTTATATAAGATATATTGTAGGAAAGGAGTTCACCGTTTTTTTTCGATTACTTTCTATGATACATGTGTATCACGATGACTTACAAGCTTATCTATAGTTGAAAAAAAAAATAGTGTTGATTGTATTCTATTACTATAGTGTAGAATGACAACTAAAAAGAATAAATGACCAATGTGAAACTAAACAACAGAATATGAATAAGTACTGAAATTTTAGATTAATTTTGACTTTCAAGAATATGTTAAATAAATAAAAAAATTTGCATACTTATTACACTGTTATACATAATTATCTTTAACATATAGTATATAGTAGTGCCTTTCGCCTGACGATGTAAGCAACCATTTCAAGGTTGTGTACTGGTGAAAACATTGTTGGGTATGGTACCTGCAGCTTACTGTTTTTATGCATACTCTGCTATATAGGCCTTACGTAGTGCAGATTGGAGATATGGCTTTTTACAAAATTGAAATTTAATTAAAATGGCCCTAAAATATTTTATATTATCTCTAATATCAATGTTATCGTTCCCAAAGACTATTTGGAGATTTATTGAACGGGAATAAATTTTAAATTATAAATATTGCAATATCAACACATTGTTATTTGTATTTTATATTATGCTAAATACCTAATATCATATTTCATTTTTATGATTGGCCAATCTTGGGCAAATTTTTATTTTTTAATAAAGTGCACTGTTAACACTATTAGTTTAATAAAAACTTTGAATAAAATAAAAAAGAGGCATTCTAGTGAAAACCATGAAAAAGAATCGTATATTACTAACTGGCGCCCAAACGTGGTAAATAATAAAAATCCTTATGAAAGGACAAATAAAAAATCAAATTAAATAAAATCCTTATAAAAAGGATAAATAGAAATTAAAATAACTAACTTTAAAAAAAAAAAATTCTTATAAAAGAATAATTTAAGACTGTTTTACTGTGAAAAGAAAACTTGTTCTAAAGAATAAAGGTACCAACAATCATCCGTCAGCTATACCTGTAATTGTCAACTGTATCAACGATCAACAGCCAACTATACCTGTAATTGTCAACTGTATCAACGATCAATAGCCAACTATACCTGTAATTGCCAACTGTATCAACTATATCTGTAATTGTCAACTGTATCAACGATCAATAGCCAACTATACCTGTAATTGCCAACCGTATCAATAATCATATACCAACTATACCTGTAATTGTCAACTGTATCAACGATCAAGAACCAACTATACCCGTAACAAACTACAACAGCCATCAACTTTTGAAAATTAGTTACTGAATTATGGAAAAACTGTAAGTACCTTTTTTGATTTTTTTTTTTTTTTTTTAAGTGTGGAATAAAGTTAAAATCTAAAAAAATTAAATGTCGAGTAAAACGGGTTGTTAAATCTTTGGTAATTTATTTTATTTTTGTGCGTGACTTATCGAACCGTGATAAGATAAAATTAAAATTAAATTTTTTTTAAATTAAATTAATTGTCGAGTAAACTTTTGTTAAATTTTTTGTGCGCGAATCGAACCGCGATCAGATTAAAATTTTTTTTTAATTATCGAGTAAACTTTTGTGCGTGACTTATCGAACCGCGATAGATACCTTTTCTTGATCATTTTGTTTGAAATTATTAGCGTCCCATTAACTAACCATAATGAGTGACAGCTACACTACCGACTTCGAGACTGACGGATCCAGCACAGAGGAATTGGCTTGGATGACTTCACCGGGTGACTCAGGAATAGAATACGATGGACACAGGACCATAGTTAGAAGAACACTACGACTGACAAGGGAACGCAGATATTTCCTGTATGACTTACGTCGCAGAAGATTGAAAATTGGGTTGTAAAATTGAAAATATTCTAAAACCGAAAATATTCAATTCTACATAGTAGAAAAACATTAATTATGTTTACAAGAAAATTAACTTGTAAAATTTTGAAATAAAAATATTCCAAAATGGAAAAATCTTGTAAACCGAAAATAATCAATTCTACATAGTAGAAAAACATTAATTATGTTCTACAAGGAAATTAAAATTTTGAAACAATACATAGTAGAAAGGCACGTGTTATAAAAACAATTCCTAAAAACATTTTTATAAAAGAAAAACATTTTATTATAAAAATATTCTGTAAAATATTTTAAGATCATAACATTGTTAAAGAAAAGAAAAAACTCTAGAACATTTTATTAAAAGAATATTCTAACATTTTTATGGTAAAAAATTTTTTGAAGAAGAAAACATTCTAAAATTCCTAAAAACATTTCAGTTTACAAAACATTTTAAGATCATAACATTGTTAAATAAAGGACAAAATTCTAGAACATTTTATTATAAGAATATTCTAAAACATTTTTTACTATGATTTTGGCAAAATTAAATATTGTAAACCCGGTTATTCTCGACTCGGAAGAAATCTCGAAAATATTAATCAAATATTTATTCTAAGATAAAAATTTTACAAAATATGATTTTTAATAAATTAGTCGAGCTCGAGCTCGACTAATTTATTAAAAATCATAAATTTCAAAGGTCGAATAATAATTCATCATTTATTTTACAAAATAAAGATTTAATTTACTTTATAATTAAGTTCCTAAAATACAAAAATTATGCCAGTTAGTTAGGGTATTTTTTATTTATTTACTAGGTCAATTGAATAAATCCTTACAGACCTGTATAAATGATATAATTACATACGTACATATATTGTAACAATTAAATAGATTTACAAATAAAAACAAATAGTTCGGAATTTATTTATTTATTTATTTAATGACCGAACCGACAGAATAAATATAATACAGGACCACAGAGCCAGTAACGCCATTGGACAGGATGAGCTTATACTTTTTGAACTCATTGCATCAAGAAACGGTGAAATCATTTCATTTCTCAACGGTCTTGCCTTGTCGATAATTCTGGCTAAAGAAAACATAGTTAACCCGGTTATTTTTGATAATACTGAATTGGAACACACACTCAAATCAAAAGAGGTACCCATTAGCATAAGTAATGTTCTGAGATCTAGTAACATAAATGTATTGCAAAATGAAAGCACTATCTTTTACATTGTTAAATTTCCGGTATTGAATAACTTTTGTAAACTTTTAAAAATATACCCAATCATTCATAATAATTCCGCAATAAAATTAGAATTGAATCAGGCCGCAGAATGCCATGATCACACTACCCCCATAACTGATTGCACAAACATTGGATCAGCAAAAATTTGTCGTGAAACTAAGCAACCATGCCTTTCTCAACTGCTGAATAACAACTCAGCGTCCTGCCAAACACAGTCAGCAGACCATATCCCACCAGTTCAAATGGTGTCAGAAGGATCGGTGATCCTCAATAACGTTCACAACACCGATGTGATCGAAAGAGACACCATCAGGGTGAACGGCAGCCTACTAGTTATATTTACTGGAAATATTACGGTAAATGGAACCGTTTATTACAACGACAATGAACAATGCAAAGTTGTAGAGTCTCACCCACCGAAGATGATAAATGTCATAAAGACTGATCATGAAGTGAAACTGACATTACCATACCTACATAGAATAAATCTCCAAACTTACGAATTAGTCTCTGGCATTCAAACGCATTTAATGGCACACAAGGCAATCATAGTATTGTTGATAATAGCCATTGCATTCATGGTATGGCTGATCTACCGTTCACGCGTAAATAAAAAGTCTAATCTCGCTGACATGGAACAGATCATCCAGCAGATAAGGTCGAGACAGGGATGTCCCGACATTTAAAGGGGGAGGAGTTAACGTGTGCACGATAACGAGAATACTCCTAATATTTTAATGGAACTTATCGTACATTGTAGAACTCCCTTAATGTTTATTTTTTTCTCACCTTTCATTTTTTAACTTTGTTTTGTGATTGGCCAATTTACCATAAATTTTAAATTATAAATATTGCAATATCAACACATTGTTATTTGTATTTTATATTATGCAAAATACCTAATATCATATTTCATTTTTATGATTGGCCAATCTTGGGCAAATTTTTAATAAAGTGCACTGTTAGCACTATTAGTTTAATAAAAACTTTGAATAAAATAAAAAAGAGGCATTCTAGTGAAAACCATGAAAAAGAATCGTATATTACTAACTTGTATTCAATGTTTTAAAGTCGTGCTATGATTAGTTTGCTTGAGGTGGATAAAGCTGTGTCATACACAAAAACGCTATTTTCATAAAGGTTGGAACTGAAAAATCAGAATTATAAATTGAATAACAGAAACCATAAACAGAATGTTATGTTAATAAAAAATCGGCAACTTGCAAGAATTTTAAAATATTTATTATTCTTGAGAACTTGTGGGGTTCACAGAATTCAAAAATTGTTTTTTTTTTTTATTTTTAAGTTCATAAAAAAAAATAATTTATAAAAAAACGCCAAAAATGTAATTTTTTTAATTACAAAAAATAATAATTCACGAGTATAAAAAGTGCTACTTTGTTTACATTCAGTGGCTCCATCGAATAATCGGACAAGATTTTGTTGTTTGATATGCATGTGCTCTAAACTAAAAAAAAATTACTTCCATTTTATTTACACTCTATTTCCTAATCTTTCAAAATAATAAAAAAAACAACAACATTATTCATGGTCCGATGTCCGTCCGTCTGTCTATCCATTTTTGTCAATTTTTGATATAGCCTCCATATAAAAATGCCATCCGTTATGAACTTTATCATTGGTGTATTATATTCATATCAATGCAACTCATTTTGTATATGCTTATTTTCCATATCCAATTAGCTGGATCTAAGACCCTTTCTCTAAGCTCATGGTGTATAGTAACGTATATTCGGTTTAGACAGATTATAATTTTCTAACTTTTTATTGCATGCTTTTATTTATGTAACTCTGCCTGTTTGTTTTTTAGGCGGATTTTCTATTTTCTATACGATTTGATCATTATTTCTCTCGGTTAACTTGAAATCTGATTTTTAAATTAAATTTTAAAATAAGGTTTGTGACTTTCGTTGAGAAATGTTCCATTAAGCAATACGGTTGAAACATTTTTCCTTTTTAATAAATACTTAAATTGAATCAATTTGGTAGTTAGAATTATTGTGAGCCTTCAAGATTACAACTTTAATTTGGTGTAAAAGTGCCTCTACGCAAATCTTCCATGGCTGTTGTACTCACACTCTCCGAATTTGATAAAATTTGGCAGTATTGTTGTTTATCATGAAAGTAATGATTTGCATTTTTTTGTTGCCGTGTTTTCGGAATTAATGGCGCATTAAGAAATAAAAAATATTTCAAAAATTTACTTAAATGATCTTACGTAATTTCCGTTATCTTTTTAGGTATTGAACTCAGCAATGTAATAAAATTACGTTTAAAATGAAAATTACATATAAAAAAGTTCCAAGGATATTTACGAGAAATGTATTCCTTGCTCAAGAAAAACATGAAGGACTAACAAATATTGTGAGCTACATATTTTCTGATATTATCCTAGCCAATGCGCCTGGAACTCATAATATTTGTGTTTGCGGAAAAAATCAAAGTATTAAACTAATCATACATGGCATTTATTTAAATAAAATTGACAGAAACATATACAAAATAATATCTCCAAATTGTAATCTTTATAAATGTAGCATGTTTCCAGGAAAAACTTATTGATTTTTTGGAAGGTGATGTTGATGAATAGCCATATAACCATGGGTTATTGTTGAGAGAGATAGCTTACAAATAATACTTAAACATATTGCTGATTTTGTAGATTTGCTGTGTGAAAAACTACAAATTATTCTATCATATTCTTTTATTTATAATCAACAGAGACTACATTTCTTATAGAAAACAATGTTATGAAAAGAAAATGAATATGATTTCATTTTTGATAAAATGAACACTAAGCTACACTTTAACCAATAGCCATAGGCGTAGAGTATCAGGATTGTAAAAAGTTTTATTTACTGATGAAACCGAAATAAATTGTGTGTGGTCAGGTGGCAGATCATACGTTAGGCGTGTGGTACGAGTTGAGTTTAACTCTAGGTACACACGCTCAACACTAAAGTACGGTGAATGTAACATTATGGTGTAGGGCGGCATGTCATGGCGTCGTTTTGGCCCAATCGCAAAAAATTGAGGGTCAAGAAGATAATGATCCAAAACATACATAGAAGTGGTTAACGAACAATATGGTTACTGTTTTGAATTGGCCATCCTTTAGTCCGGATTTGAATCCGATTGAGAATCTCTGGCAACTAATAAAGGAACGTGTTGGTGTTTTAAAAATTAGAAATTTTACGGAAGTGTATGCTGAAATGCAAAAGGCGTGGATAGGCATTTCTAAGAAAATTTGTGAAAATTTAAGTAAAGGATATCCAACCAAATATGGATAAAACAACAAGTAAGAAAATTATAGTCGGTTTAGACCGACTGTACGATATCCTATACCATGCGTTTAGAGGCCCTATCTCTTAGATCAAACTAATTATATATAGAAAATGAGCATAAACCAAATTTAAGTGGCTTTGTTATTAATTTTTTTGACTTCGGATATGAAAAAGTTCATATCGGATGCTAGATTTATATTTTTTGCAAAAACATATACAAACCAAATTTGAGGAAAATCTGTGCAACATCAAGATCGAGAATCAGCTTCATGTGGAGTCTATGACTAAGAACTGTCCTATACGGGTTATTTTTGGACTACTGATAAATGGCTGTAATAAACATACACATACCCAATTTGACCGAGATCTATACGATATTTTTGATATTATGACCATTTAAGTTGATTTTATAGGGGTCATTTGTGTGGGGACTAGGGCTGAACATGAACCGATTTTCACCAATTTCAATAGGTTTCATCCTATTTCCGGTAGAAGCTTATACACTAAATTTAATCAAAATATATTCATATTTGTGACCTGTAGTTTGATTACAAGTTTTGCATGGATACACAGACAGGCGGACGGACGGACATCGCTAAATCGTGTCAGAAAGTATAATAAAAGATGGGTCTAGGTCAAATATTTTTGGTGGTTATAAACATCAGCACAAAGTCAATATACCATAACCACATAGTTGTTTAGGGTATAGAAACAAAATATACATTTTTGAAACAAACTAAAAATACAAAATAATAATTCGTTGTTATAATTATGTGCCCGCTTAGTTTTCTTTCTGATATGATAAAAAGGCTCCCTTATGTGCTCCTCATAGTATGCATTTAACTGTATATATATTTATATTTTAATAATATTTAATAATAAATACAGATGTTTTACTCTGATGCATAAGATTATTCATTTGGCTGAACCAGGGGCCAAATCACCGCATTCGATATCGAGTAAAATCAATCGAAATTCCATATTTTGGTTTATTATTTAAAGAAGGTGGACAAACATCAGCCCTCGTTTCACTTTTACTCTTAGCTAGGCGCCATAATTCGGTAACTGTGACACAGTAAAATTATTCTTAGTATTTTATTTTGGAAAATAAAAAAATAATTTCGATCAACAAATTTCGATAACGAATGCGGTGATTTGGCCCCAGATTATTTATTTAAGTTAATAAATTTTGCAAGATCGCCTCGTGGAAAGAATCTTGTTAAACCATTCTTTAATTATGACGTCTCAAAGAGACAATTCTTTATTTATATTGGTCTTTGGAACAAACTACATAATAAAACGCAGACAATTAGCCAACACACATCGTTTTAAAAAGGAATTATTAAAATTATGTGCCTAAAATATTATATTTATTTAAAGTTTCAGTTTTAAGTTTAATATTCCAATGTTTCATATTAAATTTGTTTTCCTTTTTTAT
This sequence comes from Cordilura impudica, assembly GCA_963682025.1. NCBI lineage: Eukaryota > Metazoa > Arthropoda > Insecta > Diptera > Scathophagidae > Cordilura > Cordilura impudica. Next base: position 306,298,075 of record OY821518.1, read on the forward strand.
ACTTTCTTTTATTTTTGGAAATTAAAATTATAAAATTATAAACTATTAAAAATAAATTGAAATTGTACCCTTTTTTAATAATTGTAACTTAAATCCTACTATCGTCTAACACTGTAACTTATAATAATTTGTTCTTGTGTTAGAATTTCAAAAAAATTAAATAAAATAAATAAAATGACTAATGTTGTTTTATAAGATTTTAAATCTTGTTACATTAGGATTTTCATTAATAAAAAAATTAATAATTAATAAAAAAAAAAAATAAAGGTGCTATTACATGATGTGTTTTTTACATATGTACTGTCAAATTTTCCCACAGCAAAAGTTGTACACATAGTGTGATACATATGAAACATTGTTTATGTACAATACATGAGGAAAGTCACATGTACATTTTTCAATTAGAACAGCTTCTATTTTTGCATGACAAACATATTAAAATACAACACTGCTTGTGGCGAAAGAAAAACAGAGTAAATTTTAAAGATTAATATTGAAAGAAAAATAAATTGTTTAGTATTAATTAACAATTAAAAAATATATAACTTTTTTTTTGACAAAAATTTTTGTAAATTCTTAATTTAAATCAGCTGTTCTTTACATTTAGAGGTTATGTCATACGGAAATACATATGCACGTGTGATAGCAAAAATCATGAATCGTATGTAAAAGACAATTTTGACAGACATGAGGAATTTCATATGGATAAAAAAAGTGACAGTACATATGTAAAAAACACTTCGTGTAATAGCACCTTAAGTAAGCATCTGAACCAAAAGACACTAACAATTGATTTAAGCAGTAATTTGTTTACAAAAACTAAAACTTTTTTTATTTCTTATTAGGTATCAAGGTGATGAAGTGATAGACACTGATATTCCTACATTATTTGAGGCCAAACTTTTCGATTCTACTTTGGGAAAATTTTTTTGGGTATGCCTGCAGCCATTTTTTTACATTTTGAGACCCATTATAATCAATCCCAAACCTCCGACACGACTAGAAATTGTTAATACAATTATTCAGTTAGCATTTAACTTTGCGGTTGTATATTTCTTTGGTTGGAAAGCAATGGCCTATTTGGTATTGGGTTCAATATTGGCAATGGGACTACATCCTGTTGCAGGACACTTTATATCAGAACACTATATGTTTGCCAAAGGTTTTGAAACATACTCTTATTATGGGCCTCTCAACTGGATAACGTTTAACGTAGGCTATCATAATGAACATCATGATTTTCCTGCCGTCCCTGGCTCTAGATTACCAGAAGTTAAACAGATTGCACCGGAATTTTATGATACTATGCCTCAACATACCAGTTATGTTCGAGTTCTGTACGATTTCATTATGGATCCCGCTGTTGGACCTTACGCTCGTGTTAAACGTCATCAAAAGGGCTTAAGAACATAAGACGTGTTAAGTATTTTAGTAGAACGTATTATATTTAAATCAATTTTTTTTTGTGCTTGGTCAAAAAGTTATAAACACATATTAGTAAAAATGCATATATATTTTTTAGTATTATATTATATTATAGTTATTGATATTGTAAATAATGAACACAGACATGCAAATACTTTCGTTCTGTCAGATCTTATCTAATATGTGTAATATTAATGTCGTTTTGCATGTAATTCCTAGTTAGAAATAAAAACAAAAGGTAAAAAATAGACTTATAATTGTTGAACACACGAGAGAATAACTATGTCCTATTATACATAATAAATAATATTTTACTATATTAATCATTAGTAAAAACACTGTACCTCAAAATTACAGACATGTACACATGAAAATATATGTATGTATATTTATATAACAATCTATGTAAATTAAAGTGAATAAAAATGTATAAATTTGTAAAATATTTTCGTTCATTTACTTACGTTTTAACTAATTCACAAATAATATATCAAACAAGTAAGAAAATTATAGTCGGTCTAGACCGACTATACGATACCCTATACCATGGCGTTTAGAGACCCTATCTCTCAGGCCCAACTAACTGGATATAGAAAATAGGCATAAACCAAATTTGAGTGCGATTTTTATTAATTTTTTCGGCTGCAGATATGAAAAAGTTCATATCGGATGCTCTATCTATATGGGGACTAGGCTCAAAAATGGACCGATCCTCACCGTGTCTGGTAAAGTCTCTTGAATTTTGCAAAAATATATGCAAACAAAATTTGAGAGGAATCAGTGAAATATTTTTGTTTTTTGATATATTTAAGTGAAGATCGGGAAGCAGCTCTATATGGGGTCAAAGGGATCATTTTTGGACTACTCATTAGTGGATGTAATGAACGCATACAAACCCAATTTGAGTAAGATCTATATGACAATTTGGATCTTATGGCAATTTATGTCGATTTCATATGGGTAATTTGTATGGGGGCTAGGTCTGAACATGGACCGATTCTCACCAATTTCAATAGCGTTCATCCCATGGCCGATAAAAGCTTATATAGCAAATTTCATCAAAACATATTCATATTTGCGACCTGCAGTTTGATTACAAGCTTTACATGGACACACAGACGGACGGACGGACGGACGGACATTGTTAAATCAACTCAGAAAGTGATTCTGATTCGATCGGTATAATTAAAGATGGGTCTAGGTCAAATATTTTTGGTTGTTACAAACAGCAGCACAAAGTCATTATACCCAAACCACATAGTGGTATAGGGTATAAAAACATACTGGTAAAGCGTCGTAACTCTGGAACAAGGCTCTAATCGAGAAAAGTTATTCTAGTTTTTATACCCTATACCACTATGTGGTTTGGGTATAATGACTTTGTGCTGCTGTTTGTAACAACCAATAATATTTGACCTACACCCATCTTTAATTATACCGATCGAATCAGAATCACTATCTGATTCGATTAAACGATGTCCGTCCGTCCGTCTGTGTGTCCATGTAAAGCTTGTAATCAAACTGCAGGTCGCAAATATGAATATATTTTGATGAAATTTGGTATGTAAGCTTTCATTGGCCATAGGATGAACGCTGTTGAAATTGGTGAGAATCGGTCCATGTTCAGACCTAGCCCCCATACAAATGACCCTATGAAATCGACATAAATTGCCATAAGATCGAAATAGTCATATAGATCTTACTCAAATTGGGTTTGTATGCGTTTATTACATCCATTAATGAGTAGTCTAAAAATGATGCCTGGGACAACTCTTAGTCATTGGCCCCATATAGAGCTGCTTCCCGATCTTCACTTAAATCTATCAAAATACAAAAATATTGCACTGATTCTTCTCAAATTTTGTTTGTATATATTTTTGCAAAATACAAGAGACTTTACCAACCATAGTCAGGATCGTTCCATTTTTGGGCCTAGTCCCCATATAGATATAGCATCCGATATGAACTTTTTCATATCTGCAGCCAAAAAAATTAATAAAAATCTCACTCAAATTTGGTTTACGCTTATTTTCTATATCCAGTTATTTGGGCCTAAGAGATAGGGTCTCTAAACGCATGGTATAGGGTATCATATATTCGGTCTCAACCGACTATAATTTTCTTACTTGTTTGTTTTCTTTTCGTCCATATATCATTATCCAACGGTCAAATCAAGGGGCCAGAGATATCGTAATCTCCCCGTTGACGCTTATGGCCGAGTTAGCCACACGTTTTTAAAATGTAACCGTTCCGTATATGTAACGTTGGCATTTAGTGCAATTATAGAAGATAAAAAACGAACCAGCATGTTGCTGTGTAAAAATAATCAAACTTTATCAGCTGTGTCATGTCATGTAAAAACGTAGCAAAAATCTATTTTCAACAGGTTGGGACGTTCCGGTTACGTGACAGTTCAGTTCGGTTCTAAATGCTTTTCATGTAACAAAAAAAAAAAAAAAAAAGCAGCTGACATGTTAGGTTACGGTTACGTGTGGCTATCTAGGCCTTAAAGGCCAAAAGTCTTAGAATCGAAAAAGAAATCAGTAGCGCGATTCAGTAACTTTTAACGATAATCGAATCATTAAAAAAAGAAAACAACAAAATTAACGATTTTGGTATTCAGTAAAATTTTTAAATGATATTCGCTAACCATTCGCTAAACGACAACCATTTCTGTGTTGTTTATGCAATCGAAAAAAAGTTAAAAAGGTTGAAATGTCGTCATACCTAAATAAAAAATAAAGTGAGTCCGATCACAGGGGAAATGTGTAAACATCTAGTAATTAAAGACTTTATGCCATTTTTTTAAATCAAGCAGCAAGCGTCATCTATGTATGTATCACTTATAGCAATCAACTGCTGGGGCTCTGCTAATATAAAAATCTTTATTACTATAATTTAAATCAACCGGTTAATTTTTCGTTTTTCATTTTACATATTTTATTTTTTATTTTTAATTTTTATTTTTCTTTTTTCGTTTTTATTTTTAATTTTTTTTTTCATTTTTTATTTTTAATTTTCTATTTTTCTATTTTCATCTTTTATTTTTCGTTTTTCATTATTAATTTTTAATTTTCGTTTTTAATTTTTAATTTTTTTTAATTTTTATTTTAATTTTTTATTTTTCAATTTTCGGTTTTCGTTTTTCATTTTTGATTTTTCGTTTTTCATTTTTTATTGTTTATTTTTCATTTTCAAACAGGTTATTACATATCATACTTTTTTCACCAATACAATCATAAGTCACACCGATTTTGTCTTACGCGTTACATGTAAAGGTGCTATTACATGACGTCTTTTTTACATATGTACTGTCAAATTTTCCCACAACAAAAGTTGTACACATCGTGTGATACATATGAAACATTGTTTATGTACAATACATGAGGAAAGTCACATGTACATTTTTCAATTAGAACAGGTTCTATTTTTGAATGACAAATATATGAAAATACAACACTGCTTGTGGCGAAAGAAAAACAGAGTAAATTTTAAAGATTAATCTCAACCGACTATAATTTTCTTACTTGTTTGTTTTCTTTTCGTCCATATACCATTATCCAACGGTCAAATCAAGGGGCCAGAGATATCGTAATCTCCCCGTTGACGCTTATGGCCGAGTTAGCCACACGTTTTTAAAATGTAACCGTTCCGTATATGTAACGTTGGCATTTAGTGCAATTATAGAAGATAAAAAACGAACCAGCATGTTGCTGTGTAAAAATAATCAAACTTTATCAGCTGTGTCATGTCATGTAAAAACGTAGCAAAAATCTATTTTCAACAGGTTGGGACGTTCCGGTTACGTGACAGTTCAGTTCGGTTCCCTACAAGAAATGAATGACTGAAACTAACACATAAACAATTTTTGTACTAACACACTTGCAGTTTTTTTTCTATTTAAAAACATATGACTGTCGTTGCTGTCGTAGAGTTGTTTTTGTTAAGGTTTAGGAAAGGTAAGTAATTAATTAAATTAAAAGTTCAAGTTAATTTTTGTTGTTTCTTTAGGATTCTTCAAAATATGTCAGTGAATTCGTTAGTGCCATTCTCAATTGTGGTGGCACGTCCCTCCATTATACCCTTCCACAATTTATTTTTTGCTCGCTTGTGGCCTATTCCTGTTGGATCGTTAACTTAAAGATATTGCTGTAGAATCTTCACAAACTTTCAATATAGAACTTTTATACCTCTTAGGAAACGCATTTGTGTGCGACAATATGTTATATCCTAGATTTCGATTGTGAATGCTGTACCAGAAAATAATATGGTTATCTATTTGATATTATTGATGGATTTTTTAATGATGTTGGAAGATAATACACAAGAAATATAATTGTGTGAAACAACGCTGACACAGTTTATTAAATCGATTCGTAATGATTCCAGTTAAGTGCGCATGGAATCACCAAATGAGCTTATTAAGGTAATGCACTGACATTTTATTAAAAATTGTAGCTAGAAACAAAGTAAATCTTCCTTGCAGCATTTTACACTAATCCTTATATCTATCTTTCAGTCTGTTGCCCTAATATGGATATGGAAGTTTGTTTTAATATTTGAATGTTTTAATTTATGCCATTCTGGAATATAGTGTCTGGAATATGATGTTGATAATATGATATGAAATTCTTCAAAAGAACAAAGATCTCAGAATATTGAACAAATTGATTTATGGAGGTATTATCACAATATCTCAACCACCGTTCTGTACAAACAAAGGTAGCAGTGTAGCAGTATTTGAATGGATACATCATATTTACTCATCAATTTTCCAAATGAATTGTATCAGGTTTGGCCGAAATTGTTAATTCACAAAACTCAAAAGGTAAGCTTTAATATAAATTGTTGATATATATGTAAGTGTTATAATAAATTGTTTTCTTTAAGAAACTACTGATTGCACTAAGGCCCATTACCGGAGATTTCCATTGAGGTTAGGGATGTTTCGAGTGAAAAGTCAGCAAAGTTGTTTAAATATCTGTTTTAAGTCCTGTTTCAACATTGTCTCAAACTTATCACCACGTTTCGGAATTAGTGATATTGTTGTGTTTTTAATATATAATGTTTATTTTTAATTTTGAATTTGATTTTTAATACAATAAATAAATAAAAAATAATAAGTCGTGTTTCATTATAATCAAGTATGACCGGTCAACGATGATGTATATATCCATCAAATGTGACCGGCCAACGGTGATATATATATCTATCATCGTTGACTACTAAACAGCGGTAGAGTGAGCAGTTCAGATATATATTATATGGTTTACATACTTTCATAGGTTAGAGTAAGATGCAAAAGTTTCGGTCAGTTTTGGCATATTTGCCTTAATAAAATGATAGAAACTTTGTTCTACGCGATGACCGACACTTCAGTCAGTAGTGACGGTCATATCAACGGTCAAATGACCGTCAGTGTTCTTGTAGGGTTCTAAATGCTTTTCATGTAACAAAAAAAAAAAAAAAAAAGCAGCTGACATGTTAGGTTACGGTTACGTGTGGCTAACTAGGCCTTAAAGGCCAAAAGTCTTAGAATCGAAAAAGAAATCAGTAGCGCGATTCAGTAACTTTTAACGATAATCGAATCATTAAAAAAAGAAAACAACAAAATTAACGATTTTGGTATTCAGTAAAATTTTTAAATGATATTCGCTAACCATTCGCTAAACGACAACCATTTCTGTGTTGTTTATGCAATCGAAAAAAAGTTAAAAAGGTTGAAATGTCGTCATACCTAAATAAAAAATAAAGTGAGTCCGATCACAGGGGAAATGTGTAAACATCTAGTAATTAAAGACTTTATGCCATTTTTTTAAATCAAGCAGCAAGCGTCATCTATGTATGTATCACTTATAGCAATCAACTGCTGGGGCTCTGCTAATATAAAAATCTTTATTACTATAATTTAAATCAACCGGTTAATTTTTCGTTTTTCATTTTACATATTTTATTTTTTATTTTTAATTTTTATTTTTCTTTTTTCGTTTTTATTTTTAATTTTTTTTTTAATTTTTTATTTTTAATTTTCTATTTTTCTATTTTCATCTTTTATTTTTCGTTTTTCATTATTAATTTTTAATTTTCGTTTTTAATTTTTAATTTTTTTTCATTTTTATTTTTAATTTTTTATTTTTCAATTTTCGGTTTTCGTTTTTCATTTTTGATTTTTCGTTTTTCATTTTTTATTGTTTATTTTTCATTTTCAAACAGGTTATTACATATCATACTTTTTTCACCAATACAATCATAAGTCACACCGATTTTGTCTTACGCGTTACATGTAAAGGTGCTATTACATGACGTCTTTTTTACATATGTACTGTCAAATTTTCCCACAACAAAAGTTGTACACATCGTGTGATACATATGAAACATTGTTTATGTACAATACATGAGGAAAGTCACATGTACATTTTTCAATTAGAACAGGTTCTATTTTTGAATGACAAATATATGAAAATACAACACTGCTTGTGGCGAAAGAAAAACAGAGTAAATTTTAAAGATTAATATTGAAAGAAAAATAAATTGTTTAGTATTATTTAACAATAAAAAAATATATAACCTTTTTTTTAACAATAAATTTTTTTAAATTCACAAATTAAATCAGCTGTTGTTTACATTTAGAGGTTATGTCATACGGAAATGCATATGCACGTGTGATAGCAAAAATTATGAATCGTATGTAAAAGACAATTTTGACAGACATGAGGAATTTCATATGGATAAAAAAAGTGACAGTACATATGTAAAAAACATTTCGTGTAATAGCACCTTTATGCTGTTTTTGTGATTGTATTGTGAAATAGAAGTTTCACAATACAATGTAGATGTTTACACATCAAAAATCATAAAATAGTGAAAAGTTTTGCTTTTATTTTAAAAAAATATTTATATAAATAAAAAAATGAAATAGCATATTCAATTCATTATTTTATTTTCAGAAAAATAAATAAAAATATTAATTAAAAAATAAATTAAACATAAAATCATCCTGTCAAACACGAAGTAATTATAAAATTCTAATCGACCTTTTTTTCTATTCTTTGTGTTTTCGCTTATTTTGACAGAGATGCCACTCGTTTACAATTTAAATAAATAGAAAAATAGATTTGTCGACTGTCGTTACCCTACTATCTCACATCACACTGCAACTGTGAAATCGTTGTGTAGGTATTATCAACGAAAATTAGTCGAATCCATCGCCATTAACAATTGTGTTCACAAATCTGACTGCAGTCTCATTTTTAAAATGTTGTCGAAGCAAAATTTGTTTACTTTTCTCTTTTTTTTTAAATAGAGTTGCCGAGTTTATTATATAGGCACATGGTTGAGGGAAAATGTTTACATTTATTATTATTAGTATTATTTTAATAATAGTTAATAATATTTATGCTCTATAATCAACAAACTTGCGTTTTTATAGACGCATTTCAAGAAATAAATCATAATAATACTTTAAACAAGTTAAAACTTTAATTACAATTTTGCAGAATCCAGTATATTTGCATTAAATTTATAACATTAATCATCGCTAGTGGCAGCGATTACTCGCACGAAAAATTAGGTGCCAGTAGTGTGACCACTGCGATTAAGTAAAAAAAAAATGTGAGTGTATTGAGTTTGTCGAACTTGCAGTGCGATAGGGGGGTTAAGGTGTATTTAGTCCACACGCAAATTTTACACAAATTCTAGTTCGAAAACTCTTTAGTTTGTAGGCAAGAGGGTGAAGGGAAGAGAAAAGGAAAATTTCGTGTACGGAGTTTGCCGAGATCGCAAATTTCTCTTTTCGTTGAAACAAATTTTTTGACATTTTGCTTTGCTTTACATTCGTTGTAGTCAGATATACTTTTATGGCAATTTAAAATTTATAAACATTCAGTGTGACAAATGACAATAGAAAATTATAAAATTAAACCAAAATGTCGTTGAAATGGTTTCAGCCTGATGTAGAGCAATTAATCGTTCTAATATAGCAATATGAATGCATATACAGCAAAAAAATATTTTGACAATTCTATTAATTCTTATTCTTCAAGCCAAAAGTTTCGAAACAAAAATTTGTCTGTGGAAACGCCAACGAAATTCTTAATGAAATTCAAACGAAGTTTGGCAAACTAAAATTTGCGTGAGGAAATCGGGACTTAGTGAATCACTTCAAACAACAATAGTTGTCGATATATTTTGCGATTGTCGGATCGTTAAAATTTACGACTCGTCTTCTTTTAATTTGTGGCCGTTAAATGTGTTTTAAGTGTTATTCTTTCATCGTTTATTTTTAAACAGTGCTGTCAACTGAATGAAAAAACATAATTAAGGGATGACAAATTGCAACTGAAAAAAAATTCACTAGAGGCCTCTGCTGTCTGTTGAGTATGCGTCTTGTAGCTAAAGTGAAACAGAAACATAACCAATTAGGAAATTAGAAGAGAACAAAAAATTTGAACTAATTTTCGGCGGTTTGAAGCTGCTTGTCAATTTTATTATGTTCGATTCTTTGTTAACGCTGTAAAATTCAAAAATTTTGTTTGGAATATTAAATTCAAATATTAAACTACACATAATATATGTATATGATATTTCTTACTTAATTGAGTCCATTGCATAAACAGTTTCGGAAATAATCGTATTGCGTTTGCAACAAGTGTTTGTTGCCATCAAAGAAGATAATTCTTTGGTTTACTAAGGATTCATTTGTTTATATTCTAACATAACCTAACATTGTAAGAACTAGCTTCAAAACATAATGAGCAAGGACATATATTACTCGGACAAATACTATGATGAAAAATATGAATACAGGTAAAACAATTCGTATTTGCCAATTCAAAAACCAGTACTCATTGTGCCGTTTTTTTCCAGGCATGTGGTTCTTCCTAAGGAGCTGGTTAAACTTGTACCCAAAACTCATCTCATGACCGAATCTGAATGGCGTTCAATCGGAGTTCAACAGTCACGCGGTTGGATACATTATATGATCCATAAACCGGAACCTCATATTTTGCTATTTCGGCGGCCCATTCAACAATAGGAAAGAGTAATCCAAAATAGGAGCATCTTAAAAAATCATCGCATCTTAAATGTAAATAGTCAAACATTTCACTTTGATAATTAAGTCGTTATTTTATATCTGGATAAAGTCAAAGAGTAGTGCTTGCCACACCATATCCCTTTCGATCATCAGGATATGGCCCTCGCACGTGTATGTATATCACCCAGAGAAGCCATATTTAAGTGCCATTAAATCTTTAATGCAATTAAAAAAAAAATAAATTTCATAAAAGTGTATGGTAGTTAGGGATGTAATTATTGCTGTTTAATATGTTTTAAAATTAATATTTATTTTTTTAATCATCTTTTTAAGAATTTAAATATCAATGCACGTCCAACATATGGAATTGGTTTTATTAAATACAACAGCATGTTAATAAATGAAACAATTGTGTAAACCACTTATCAAATATTTCAACTTTAACTCGGTAATTTTATACTTTTATTTTTTATATAATTTATTTTCTTTGGTGTATCGAATTATGTTGCTTTTTCATTCAGTTTTCCTTGTAAATTATTTTTAAAAAAAATTAATATATTATTTGCATTAAAATTAATTTTGCCGCTTGCTTTTTATTTTTTTCATCAAAAATTTTAATTTTGTTAAGACGTGATATGTAAAATATGTTTACAGCAGAAACGACATTAAATGCTAGCAGAAACGACATTAAATGCTACGTATTACATAGTTGACTATAAAAATGAAAAGCCTCACAATACTCGCAACAACTTTTATCAACAAATTAAAATGCTCCCCAAAATTTGAGTTTTCATTTTTAAAACAAAAATATTTTTTAAATGTTTCTCATATAACTTACAATTTCGATCCCCTAAGTTATGGATTAGACAATGATTAAATTAGTTCGATAAATCGACAATTTTTCGGCTTAAAGTTTTATAAAATGTATGAAATAATACATATCCTACATGAAAATATTTCACGAAAAATATAGCGCATGAATATTTTTCTGTCTATAGAATCTAACAGAAAATCCCTCGATATATGTTCAATAAATATATATATATATGTATTTTTTTTATTTCCATAAATCATTATTACAACGTGTGTACATACATATTTGATGCATAGTTTATATCCGTGATAAATTGATTAAACGTTTTATTAATTAATTGAAATGTTATTCACGTATTAAAATTAAACATAATTTTATTTTGGGTACATATTTGTATTTAGTGAATTAGTTTGTTGCAAAATGTGTAAATTTTTGAAATAGCGTATAGAATTTAATGTACATATGTGGTAAAAGATGAATAACTTAACTAAAAGCAATATGAAATATAATAGAATTGTTGCCTGTAATTACTAAAACTCTAGAAATTGGTTAAATAAGTCAACGATTTTCAAATTCTAAACGAAAAACATACAATACGGAATACGGAGTGTCAATGAGGAGTTAAACATAATATTAATATACTTATACCTACATACATCATAAGTATAACCTATACATACGAACAATAAAAAATTAAAGTTTGCAAACTCGAAGGCAATTATAACAAATGAATTGCCAAATAAATTTAGTTTAATTTTTTGTGGAATCAAAAGAAAAGTGTGGTGGTAAGTATTGTTTGTAAATTAAAAATATTACATACATGATGATTAACCCATGAGATTTTTAACTATTAATGTTGCTTATAAGTGTTATGTGTTGTAATCATCATGTTGTGAGCTGAAATAGCTTACAAGGCCGCTAAATTCACTGGCGTGCCCTTCGATTCGTGTCGGCTCAATTTTAGATGAATTGTCTGGTAAGCCTGGAGTGGATGACGAATCATCAACTACCTCCGACTGAAGTCCAGGCGAACTTAAACCGGATGACTCACCAGCTGGTGGCAAAGGTGATTTCTTAGCAGGAGTTGCGGCACTGTATGACTGCAGAGTAGTCAGTTTTTTACGTGGCTCTGTCACAACTTTACTTCTTTGTGGTAAATGTGACGAGGGATTAACCTTGATAGATAAAACCTGTGCAGCTGTGCTTGATTTAGAGCTATGTTCACACAATACAGATGAAGATGGGCCAGATGGTATTATTGTAGATTTGGATGATGCAGCAGCTGTTGCTGATACTATGACTGAAGTTGAATGTTGCGATATTGGCGGCTGAATTTTAGGCATTAGAGATGATGTTGGACCTTGTCCTGGTGTAGTAAGCGGAGGAGGTGGTGGGTAAAAACCATATGGGGAATAAGTACCTGCAATAAAAAAATTTATAATTACTGGAAACGTTCCTATTAATTAACAGATTCAAGTGGCAAACTTACGCGATCCAGTCGTGTACTCAGATGTATGTATATTAGGTCTCAGATTAGCACGAGGACCGAAACTGGGATTACCATAAATCGGTTGTCTGGTACAAAAAAAAAATTTAAATAAATAAAAAAATGTTTTCATGAAAAATTGTGCATATCTAGTTGAAAGTGGATTACAAATTTTCCATACCTATACATGTTTAAATGTGGTGAAGAGTGTCGAGCGTTTGGAGGCATACCCACGTAAGGAGGTACATGATGTCTTATTGAACCTGGAGCGCTTGATGTGGATGAGTTAGCCGCTATGGAACTGGATCCTTTTAGAGGTGGCGGAGGCCCATATGAAGAACGAATGGCAGGATGAGGTTGCAACAAACTATGAGGTATATTTGGAGGCCCTCTATGACGTTGTATACCAGGTCGACTTCCCAGGGAATCATAAAATCTTTGACCTACATACGAATGCTTCAATAAATATTCAACATATAAAAATGTTAAACTTACCATCTGATCTCGAATATATACCACTTACTGAAGGCATTGTGACGACAGGTCTGATAGAAACTGGCGGCATTGAGGGTGGCACACTAGTAATGACACTTGTTTCCATGTGACGACCCTTGGTAGGTGGTCCACCCTTTATAACGCTAGATGGCACAGAAACGCTAATAGATTCCTTTGTATTGACACTTGCTGAAGCCAAAATCGAATTGGTTGCCGTTGCTGCAGTTACAGCTGCTGCAGCTTGTTGCTTTTGTAAAGTGTCCCGTAATGGTGTGATTTTTTTTCTTCGACCTCGCGGTTTCATTTCAGTTTCTATACGTGTATTATTGGTTTTTTCCTGTCCCGAAAGGTCTATAAGTGTTGTTGACTTAGAAGGGCTAGAAAGGGAGGTTCTAGGAGTGCCCATCATATGGGGAACTGTGGCTTGCAATGGCATGCTATGTGTCAATCGATTAATCAGCAAATGTTGGGTTTGTGTAGTTGATGTCGAAGGGTAATTTCGATCTAACGGCTGAGTTAATGGTGCCGATAGGGCACTTTGCAATAAATGAGACGTCGGTGGTCCGGAATGTCGTTGCATCAAATTTTGTGCACTGGCTATTGCGTCGTGTAATAGAAACTGGTGACGCAGCAGAGGTGGATGCATTGTTGGCATTGGAAGTCTCTTTCGAATAGGTTCCTGAAGTCCGGAGGTAGGTGGTACAGTTACTGGAGTTTGAGGTGAATGTGGAGGAAAAAGTGCTGTGTTGGTACATACAATAGACTTGTCGACGTCCTTTATCTTAGGTTTTATCGACGGAGGTACCCGCAAAACCTCATCTGGTGCTGGGAGGTCTCTGGCAGCAGCTGCTCCAAACTCCTCCTCTTCCTCTACCATACGTGCTATGGTATCTTCATCCATATCTTCTGGCAAGTCGTCAGGAAGATCTGTGTCATCAAAATCATCATCCACTTCGCCAACGTCGGTGCTAAGATCATCAAGGTGCTCACCACGACGTTGCAAATAGTCAATATCAAGAACCTTGGCTTGCCGAATAACCGACAATGGTACTGTTGACAAAGAATCTCCACTGGCTTTTACTGGTGATCGTTTGTCTTTCTCGGATTCCGTTTTGATAGGAGTAAGGCGTGGCGTAGCAACAAGTTTGGCACCTTCGGCATTTTTTTCGGCCAACATTCGCTTAATCTCCTCTTGTCGTTTAATAAATTTCTCCCGCTCTTCTGGTGGCGTATCAGGGCGTTGAACACCAGGTTTTATACCTCCATCAGAACTTTCATCATCAAAGTCTTCCATGTAAGCGTACCGACGTCCTCGCGTCCGACGTGTACTATCTTCACTATCTGATTCACTTAACTCATCCTCAGATGATCTTTTTTTCTTTTTTATTTTCGTTGAAATACAACCCTTGCCCTTTAGTTTTGTCTTTGTTGCAGTGTTGCTGGTTTTCAATGGCTGTGAACGGGGTTGCTTTCCACCCATTTCTTTTCCTCCTCCAACACCACCACTTTCATCGTCGTTTTCATCTTCTGTTTCGCTTACATCGTCATCTGAGTATTCAATCTTTTTAGGCTTTTTAATTTCCAATTTTTTAGGTTTTTGAGTTTTCTGCGCAGAACACACGCTTGACTTTTTTGCCTTTTTACTATTATTTGGCCGCCATGCGCCGTCGGATTCGTCGGAAGTAGTATCATCACATAAGTCGGCACTATCAATGTTTTCCGACAACTCAGAGTTATCATCATCATCTGCCTCACTCTCTGTGTAATCGGAATCATCTTTACGTTTCTTTTTTGATTTCGGTCTTTGAACTTCTTCATCATCACTTTCATCAACTACGAATTTTCGATCTTTGCGGCGTTCGCGAAAAGCTTTTCTAGCAGCCTTTCGACGTTTCTTTCTCGACTTCCCATGCCGCTTGTAAATTTCAAGGCTTGAATCGCTGTTAGATGCAGAAATGGAAGTATCGTCCTCATCGTCATCATCTAACGAAGATCCTTTAAAATCCTCATCAGATCCATCGTCATCCTCGGAACTTATGTCTAAAGTTGTAAGCTTTCGAGATTTCTTCTTCTGAGATGGTTTCACGTTAAACTTCTGATTTATAGGTTCCTCGTCACTGTCGTCATCAATAGATTCCCGTTTTTGTTCTGAATTTTTCACTTTTATCTCTACAGTGTTTTTTTCCATTTCCTTGCAATTATCCTCTTCTGATTTTGGTTTGGACAATTCATTAGTTGGCTCTACTTCATCCAATTGTTTTTGACGAGCCTTCTCTTCCTTATCTGCTTCTATTATTGTTGAAATATCTTTACCACGCCCTAAATTTCCAGCACCAGCTGCTTCATCCATTTCCTTTTTAAGGGCTGAGTTAATAAGATCATCGTACTCATTAAGACGATAACTGACGTTGATTTGTCTTCTCTTGCGCAACTTGTAAATAGGCTCATTGTCACTCTCCGAGTATGAAGATGAAGATGATGACGTTGACGTTGACGTAGAATTACTTTTAGACACTCTTTTGGAATTAAAGCGGGAATTACTATCAGAATCACTTCCACGTTTATAAGAACGATTTCGGGCATTACGAGTGCTATTTTGCCTCCAATCACGATGATTTCGTTTGTCATTATTCTTCAAGTTTTTACAACGATTAGTCTTTTTATTCTTGGCAAAAGATTTTTTTCTTTCTCTATTCACACTTTCATCCGAGTCTTCATCCTCTTGGCTACTGTGGGATACATCTTTGCCGGTTGAGTCGTCATTATTTATTTTCGCGTTCTTCTTTTGGCTTTTATTATGTTTATTGTTTCTTATTTCTTCTTCTTGTCTAGCCTTTTCCTCTTCCGCGAGGATTTTCTCTTTTTCCTCTTCATTTCTTTTATGTTCAACCAGATCGTCAAACTGCTTTAGATGACTTTCTAAAGCTTTAATTAACTGTTCCTGCTGACAAGGAGGACAATACCATTCTCCCTCTGGAATATAAAATAGAACTGGCAATAGACAGGAGCAATGGTAGCCTTTATCGCAGTTATCACACAGCAAAATCCATTCAGGATGGTCTGACTTATTACATTTTTGACAAGCCTCCTCCTCATCCGGTTCATCATCAGCTGCATCCTCTTTGCGCGCGGTACGTGCCCTCTTCATAGGCACCACTTGAGATTCGTCTTCAATGTCGGATTCTGGGGAAAATTCATGATCGGACTTAAAAAGTGGTGATCCTGGATCTATTTCATAATGTGGTGGTTCTTCGTCTTCTTCATCGGGATCTTCTTGTTCTTCCGAACCAGACGACCAACTACCATTTTTTCCAGGACATTTTTTTTTCTGTATTTTCCTCTTAGTTTCTACATCGCTTTCTTCAGATTCAGACGATGGTTCAGAAGGAGGAACCACTGTTGGATCACTTTGCTTTTCCGCTTTCTTTTTCTTTTTTAGCTCTTGCTTCATAGTTCTTAATGCAATTTCTTCCAGTTTGCGTCGTTCAGCTTCTTCGCGTATTTTCTGTTGCGCTATACGCCTTGACTGACGTACTGGTGTTTCGTTATCTGTAGCTTGAATAATATTAGTAGCATCGACATCTCGTTGTTTCCGAAAACCTTTTACAGGCGATGTTATACATTTTGGAATTTGATTTTTATTTAACTCAGTTGCATTGGTATTTTTTTCCGGATCATTGTTGGAGTACTTCACTTCTTCATTTTTCTGTAATATAAAAGCGGAATTTTTTAAAAATATAAAAAAAAAATATATTTTACACAACTTATTACCTCTTTAACATCTAAAGCCACTTCTGCAGTTTTACAATCTTTGTTTTCTTCTTTTATTTCTTTGATGTCTTCAACACAGTTTGCAATGTTCGGCATAGGCTTCTTCGTAGATTTTTTTATAAAACCACGAGTCCTCTTTGGTTGAGAAGTTTCCACAATAGCGATTGTTAATCCTTCTCGTCGTCCTGACCGCCTTCCAGCAGATGGTGTTAAGTATTCCGTGGTAGATTCTTCCTTAATATTTAATTCCTTTTTACCTCCATATATTTCATCTT
This sequence comes from Cordilura impudica, assembly GCA_963682025.1. Lineage (NCBI taxonomy): Eukaryota > Metazoa > Arthropoda > Insecta > Diptera > Scathophagidae > Cordilura > Cordilura impudica. The sequence goes on from OY821518.1 coordinate 306,315,375, forward strand.
TGATTACGATATTCGTATCCTTTTTTGTGATGCTCTCCTTACTGCCTTCACAATTAACTTCCATTTTTGGTTCTGGTTTCTCATGAACATCATCTTTTGTAGTATCTTCACTGCTACGTCGCTTTCGTTGACGTTCTGGTGAATTTTGTTGATTATCGCTATTATTTTGTGATGTTTTCTTATCTCCCGGCACTTTTAAACCGGTTGATTCTGATGAAATAGAATTTTCGCTGGTTGTTCGTTTTCTAGGTAGTGCATCTACACTGCTTTCATCCTTTCTTATAAAGTTTTTTTTCAAAGGATTAGTGATAGAACTTTTATTTGACGGAGAAAATACACCCCTAGATCGCACAGCATCTGTTTCAACTGCTGATGTTGAGACTAATTTAGTTTCATCTTTTTCTGAAGTTTTTTTAAGCTTCTTTTCAATAATTTCTGTCAATGTAGGTTTCTTTTTGCCCAAAGTATTCTGTGTTAGGACCCTTACGGGAGGAGGTAGAGGATCCTTACGGGAGGAGGTATCAGTACACATACCCGGCTTTGTAGATTCTACTTTTATTCGAGTTTCTTCTAACTTAAACGTCTGATTTGTATCTTTTTTAGTTACGATTCCTTTCTTTTTTCCTCTTGACTCTTCTTCGCCACCACTGGAGGAAGTGTTTTCTTCATTGGCAGCTACTTTTTGAGCTTCTATTTTTTTTCTAAATTCAGAGTTCGTTTGTTTTGCGCGCATTTTAAGTCTTTTACCGCCTACATCGAGTTCGTCAATGTCTGGTTCTTGATCATTTGGCAAATCTTCTTGATATTCGGAATTTAGATCAATTTCACTCTCAGAGTTTGAATTGCGCATATTGGTAATTTGTTGAGCTGTTGTATTATCTATACGTCTTTTGCGATTTAAGACTACAGAACTTAACAGGTTTGTTTTATTACGTTCACCGGCCGAAGAAGTACATTTTTGAATTGATTTTTGTTTTGATTCTCGAAGTTCTTTTTTTAAAGATTCTAAAACAGACATCTTGCTAGCGTGAATCTGTTCAGTTTCACTACAAGAAGTAATAGATGGTGGCTTTAGTCTTGATAAATTTTCATGTTGTTTTGGCATTTTTTTGTCTTTCTTGTCATATGGTAAATTTGTATTGTCAATATTTTTCGGTTGTGAAGTGTCTGTTTTCGAAGGTTCTAAAAACTTTTCGGCCAATGTTTGACTTTTAGAATCCTTGTGACGGTTTTCCCCATTTATTTCGTTCATTTTGGCATTTGTATCTAGTTGAGTTGTATATGTGTTCTCCAAACTCTCAATATTTTCAGGAACTTTTATATTTTTATGCTTTAAATTTTCTGACAATTTGCTTGTTTTAAAATTTTCTTCGCTATCGTCTTTATTTGAGCCGCTTACTTTTAGACATCCGGGTTCTCCGAAATATAAATTTGATTTATCTCCCTGTGTTTTTAAAGATGAATTTTCCTCCGTGCCAGCAGGTGATTTAATTGTTTTTGTCGTGTCAGACTCACCTTTATTATTTCCCACTAGACACTCTTTGCCATATCCTTCTCCGCGGACGTAAAATATTGCTTCCTCTATGACATTGCTTACAATAGTCTCATCACCTTCCAATTCGTAATTGAGAAAACAATTGCCAACTTCACATTCATTTCCGGTACCTTCCCCAACTACATGAAGAACCGACTCGCTTATCTCTTCCCCAACTTCATATTCGTTCTCTTCGTCATCTTCAAAATCATCAAAAAGTTTTTCTTCATTTTCGTCTTCTTCAGCTGCCACCGAGTCTATGTCTTCCTCTTCCATTTCTTCATCTACATTATCATCTTCGTCGGCCGTTTCTTCATAGTCTTCCTCGCCACATTCATTGCTTTCCACATATTTGCTTAACTTCTTTGAACGTTTCGAATCCAACAAAGACGGTCTTGATTTTTTAATTAAATTAATTTGTTCATTATCATCCAGTGTTGGCGAAGTCCTACCCATTTGACATAAAGTTCGTTTTTTTCCAACATGAACATCAAATTTTGGTTCACATTTCGCCAAATTGACAATTTTACTTTGAGATATAAGCAATGGCTGAAATATATAGAGGACAAAAATATGTAACCGTAAACAATTGATAATGTATTAACAATTACCTTTACTTTTTTAGTTCCATCTAGCATTTTAGTATCTTTTCTTAATTCAGTTTCAACACTTGTGAACTTTTCTTCATCATCATCTTCAATAATATCGTCATCATCATCGCTTTCATCTTCATATTCTTCCTCGGCTTCTTCGAATTCTTCGTCATCACATTCGGTTGCTTCTGCGAAATTCAACATGTTTTTTATTATTTTGGCGTCCTCTTCCGCCGCTAATTCCTCTTCTCCTTTACCGACATCCTTTCTGCTCCCTTCTTTTGAAAGTCTTCCATGATTGATTTTAATACTTAGCTTTGGTACTTTTTGTTTTTCCTGCTGAGAATCTTCTGGTTCTTTCGGTAGAGGTGATATTTGAGGAGTTTCTGAATAAGTGTGTCTGCTGCTGCTGCATGTGTCTTCATCAACGATTCCAATATCAGCGGAGGGTAACACAACTTCACTTCTCCTTAGGCTCTTTATCAAATTAACAAACTCTTCACGATTTGTTGCAACTACCTGCCATATTTCCTCGTCCAAATGCTCCTGATATATACGTAAATTGCAGTCATTATCTTGTGTCACCCAATACGCATGCCCCAGACGATCGCGTCCTATTGGTTGAGATCTTAATGAATCAGCACTTAGAGTAAGAATTTTTGTTCGAAACTTGTTATTTCGCTCAAATTGACATTCGAGTAGTTCCTAAATAATACACTTTCACTTATTAATACAATCTTCAAATGCATACATAATTACATACTCGTAAAATTCGTAGCTTAATTTTAGCGCTTGCATTTTTGTACCCAAAGCGTTCTATTTCCCAAGCATCCTGAGCTGAATATGTAAAACAAAACTTACTTAATGCTGATTCCCAGCTCTTCTCGTGTACAGTTTTTCGGGTTTTTCTTAAAAGTTTTATTTGCATTTCTCTTAGTTGGGGAGAAACTTAAAAAAAAAATACATTAAACAATAAAACTATATATTTAAATAAATAAATTTAAGATATATTCTTAAGAGTGACATCCGAACAGTTGCTATTTTGTACTTTCGTATTACCAAAACACCCAGATTAAAATATAAAGCGTTACGTACAGTAACATCATACATATTGTGAGAGAGAATACGATAAAAACTTTTAAAATTAAATTTTATACAACTTCATTGATTAATATTTACTTTATATGGGAGGTTACATGGGAGGTTTTTGGCTGGACTATGCTAAAAATGTATTGTACAATATGAGCCAAATAAAGGTGCTATTACATGATGTGTTTTTTACATATGTATGTACTGTCAAATTTTCCCACAACAAAAGTTGTACACATCGTGTGATACATATGAAACATTGTTTATGTACAATACATGAGGAAAGTCACATGTACATTTTTCAATTAGAGCAGGTTCTATTTTTGTATGACAAACATATGAAAATACAACACTGCTTGTGGCGAAAGATTAATATTGAAAGAAAAATAAATTGTTTAATATTAATTAACAATTAAAAAATATATAACTTTTTTTTAACAATAAATTTTTGTAAATTCACAAATTAAATCAGCTGTTGTTTACATTTAGAGGTTATGTCATACGGAAATACATATGCACGTGTGATAGCAAAAATTTTGAATCGTATGTAAAAGACAATTTTGACAGACATGAGGAATTTCATATGGATAAAAAAAAGTGACAGTACATATGTAAAAAACACATCGTGTAATAGCACCTTAAATAGACATTTTCTTACATACGATATATCTGGGCTACAGCTTCACGCATCGATTCAATGTTTCGTAAAACTATTTCTTTCAATGTAACTATTATATTTTCGGAATAAGAGCCAAATCGCACCATATATATAATATTTAATTATATATCTACCCCATATATCTCATACTTATCTGAGCACCAAACATATATACATATTTTGTGAAAATGGCTTGGTTACGTCGAGTAGTTAAGGCATAATGAGCTTTCATACATACGCACACCAATGTATATAAATGTTTTATTTTTCGACTAGAGGAGAGTTGTGGCTTTTAGATTATACCAATTAATTGGTGACCCAAAGTCACAAAAAATTTTTTTATTATAATTTTTGAAAGATATTTCCTCAGATGTTATTGCACCTATTAGATCATGTACCAATATTTCTTTTCAGATATATAAAGATATTTTAAATTGGATTATTCCCTTTTCTACAGCACCCTGATATATGTGCCTCATTGGTAGTCAAAAGTATTTTTTACTTTTCTTAACAAAAGAAATTAAATTAAATCAATTGATCATGAAATCCATTCTAATATATTAAAAATATGGAATTAATATTTGTGGTAAATTTCAAAGTAGTAACAATATTCTTTTGTGAAACAAAAAGGATTTTGCGAAATTAAATTAAATCAATTGATCCGAGTCGGAACCACAAGATTCAGCACACAGCATTATTACGAAAAAACACAGCCAAAAGTATGTGAACTTTGTTTAGAATTAGAAATTACACAGTAAGTCACAAAGCTTGCCCAACCAACTCAACTGATGAACCAATAGATGAAATACTAAATTGTAACAAGATTGAATCAATTAAAAAAAAATTAAGAATATTCTCAAAACTGCCAATAATAATACGAAATTTAAATCAATCATATATGTACACAACTATCCGGCGAACAGCTACAAATGGGTATACACAAAGTTCACAAATCGTGTGATTTTCGCAAAATAAGCAGTGAATGTAAATATGAAGTGTAACCTTAAAGGGCTCTACTCTTGTATAAATTCCTTACTGGGCGAAATTTAAATATTATGCTTCTACTTTTGCGAACGTAGGAACCACAGCAATGAGGAATTTAAATTTTTTTGTTGCCTTATGCATTGGAAAAAAGAGCCAATATTGAAATGATCGAGTGTATCATGTTGAAGAAGACCGATGATCTGGAGGTTTGTAACTTCGTTTACACTGATGGTTCACGAAAAAGTATTGAAAAATACTACTTAAATTAAAAAAAAAATCTCTTACTGACATCTTAGAAGTCAAACAGAAATAGTATTTACTTTAGAAGTCAAGGTATCATCAATTGCAGGAGTACTAGCGGTTATAAAGACTGTCATATTTTCCAGTTTTGATTCTTACTGACAGCAGGACGGGCTGCTTAACATTACAAATAAAAGAAGTGATAATTTCAGAGTTGGAAGACCCATGAGTTAGTACTTAAGAAAAATGCCAATGTGGTAAAAAATGTGATGTTTAATAATATAGAGTATAAGCATGACTATCAAATCGCTACCCAGTTTAATAATTATTTTGTCGATAGTGTTAAATCAATAACAGATGCATTAGAAAAAGTGCAATATACAAACAACATACCTGTGATATTTTCTAGATTTAAATTTCGTACAATATCTTTAATAGAACTTAAAAACATATGCAAATGCCTAAAGAACAAGCAAGATTTTAACAAAGTCTCAATTAAGATAGTCTTAGATAATTGGAACATTATTGGTAAAAATATGCTTAACATTATAAATAAATCTTTCAAGACTGGCATAATCCCTGAAATTTGAAAGTATTCTATGGTAACACCTGTAGAAAAAATAGCCAAAACAAACAAATGTGAAGAATTCCGACCAATAAATACCTTAAAAACTTTTGAAAAAATTATAGAAAAAAATCAATCTGAATGGTTATTTTAAAGAAATGGTTACACATACAACAAAGATTAGAATTTAATACGTTGAATTTTGTCCAAAAGATGTAGATGGGTAATTCTCCACAATACTTGATCGACCAACTGATGTAAGTGGAAGAAGCTCAACCGTATAACTTAAGAAACGCGGAAAACTTTAGATTACAAAAGGTGACAACATCAATGCAAAGATCTCTTTTCTTCGATGGTCTAAAAATATATAATACGTTACCTAACTATGTCAAATTAGAAAGAAATGTTAATGTTTTTAAAAGAAATGTCACATAATTTGTAAGATATAATAACACAAGTCAAGAAATTGTATAAATATTGCTAAATATTAATTAGTTTTAAATTAAATTAATATAATACTACTAAAAAATGAGTTTATTAATGAAATGAAATAGCATTTGAGGAAGTAAGCCTACATATTTGAGGAAGTAAACCTGTTCATGTGAATATAAAAGGAAATGTAGATGTTGAGAAAGCTGCTAGAAAAAGAGTTAAATTATGACGAGATGGCGAATATTGAAGATGTATTAAATAATTTGTGGGTGGAATGGTGTATCGGTGTGTGATGTAAACACAAGTAAATAATGATTTAGAAAATCGAAGAAATTGAAGCCGAACGAGATGAAAATAGTCAAAGGTTGATTAGCGGTCATTCCTTGGTAAAATATAATTCCCTATACCACTTATGGGTCAGGGTGTAATGATTTTTGTAACTATCAAACATACTTCACCTATTTTATTATACCGATATCTCGGTCGGTCTAGACCGACTATAATTTTTTTATTTGCTTTTGAAAAAAGATCGTTTTCAAAGTATCGCATTGCAGAGTTTTTCAAAGAGAAATAGAAAGTTGGTGTGTCCGTTATACTGTTATCTGCAATTTATTTTATTAGCACGAGTTAATAAGTTGTGAAATTATTTCCTCGATAATAAACAACAATCTGAAATAAGAATTAAGTCCTCGAACTTATAACCGTGTTGTTACACAAAAACAGTTCGAGACGAAATAGGGCTTACATAATCTCTTCAGACGAGGTCAACCATAATTTAAGAGTAGATACCCGAAATTTATGTTTTTTTTTACTGAAAATTTGCTTCTTCTAGGTGAAAATTTTTTTTAATAAAAATATATAAACCGTAGATGTAATATTTTTATAACTGTTAATTCGATATCATTCATTTTAAATGTGATAAATTTTCTATTTATCATATTAAAACAAAGCTTAAAATCACATTTATTTTTATATATAAAAATAATAATTCCCAACTTGTAAATAATTTTAAAAACATTGCGTTCGGCTGGAAGTACTTTGTTGATGGTGTCAAAAGCAAAACTTACTAATTTGTATGTATGTGGTGTTTGTCTGACGCTTCGCAATTTTCTAATTACCTTCATCAGTTTTAGATAGCCAATCTAGAAGTTGTTTAAAGTTAGGCAATTCCAAACCCAAATCCTTTGAAAATTTTTGCAGAAAATCGCATATAACAGCGAAATCTGGATCATTGGCACATGAATGAATCTTAGTATTTAGTGCTTCATTCACATTAGCTTCCGCTGACGCTAAAGCCGTCGCCTCTGCTGTTAACATCGACGACGCCATCTCAGGAGATATTACGAAGGTGTACAACTTATTCAATGTATTTATTAGTTAATTTTTTTTAATATTTACATAAAATTTAACTTTTTTTTTACAAATGATGACTGTTAAACTAATACTTTTCTTTTTTGTTGTAGCTGTGAAAAATTTTCATTGCACTCTTTTGTACACACCAAGGATGGGCTATTTTATTTTTAAACTTTTGTATTGATTTCGTCTCGGTATTGAACATATTTTAACAAAGAATAAAAATACAACAAAATACAAAGTTAATACATATTTTAAGAATTGTTTAAAGTTATAAAACTTAATTTATTGCAAAAAAACATTGAGTATCTCAGTATTATTTCACGATTTTTTGACGATAGTTGGAGACCAGGGTTGTATATGCATAACACTTAAAATAGTAAATATAAAACGTACTAAAAAGTAGCACCACTTTTTTCACCGCTCTTTATTGTTAAATTTTCTAGTTAAATTTATTTTAGAGTTTCGAAAAACTATTAAGTCTACTAAGATAAATTTAAGATTTTTTTTTATAAATATAGTTTGAATAATCTATTATTCCATAAACAATTTATGAAATAAAAATAATCAAAATGTTACCAAAGTTATTGTACAAAATACAACTTCAGAAGTTGTTAAACAAAGTATTCAAAACACCAAGGTAAACATTTACAAGAGAAATATAACGGCATTGAGAATAAAACAATGTCAATTTTTATTCTTCAAATAACTTAATTAAGCTAACTAATTGAAATTTAATCATATTTTAATGTTCATTAATGATAAAACTATTTTTGGAAAAAATAAATCCAATTTTGTGATATAATTTTTTCTTTGTGTGTATAACGATTTTACCATGAATCTTTCTCATAACACTATGTTGACAGCACTGAAATAGTAATCACATAATTCTCAGGTACTCATAATACTCAAAAAATGCTACGCCATTTATTTTTGAAAGCAGCTGCTGCATTGGGGCGGTTTTTCATTTTACTTTTGAATTTTAAAGAATATTATTTCGTTTGCAGAAAATGGGAGCGAAGCAAACAAAACTCGAAGAAAGCTCGGTTTCAAACTTAAATGTTACTGGTTTTCCATCGGTGCAAACGGCCAAAAAAAGTTCAAATGCCATATATGACCCAAGGTCTCCCAGTGGTTGCAGGACGCCTATTAATGTAAGATATTTTCGATTCAATATTAACGTAAATAATGTTTATTTTCTCCAGCTTTCAAATAGTCGCATTGAAAAAAATGCCCAATTAGTACACGTCGAAATGTCGGATTTAGAAAATACAGATAATGCAATTGGCGCCCTTCGTAAGCGATTTTTTAAAAACTTTGCTTGCAGCATAAACGATCCGAGATCTCCAAGTCTTCATCTAAATCGTACACCACTGGTGTTTGAAGACACACTTGAAAAAACGCTTAATCTGGATGACACATTTGCCGATCTATTTGTCGAAACTAAAGCCCCTGAGCCTTTCAATGAATCAAAACTTGTCGATGAGATTAATGACGTTGAAATGCCAGAAGATCATCCGACTGAAAAAACATCAAAATTCGAGCATCAATGTTTTCCCAACACACCTGCAGTGTTGCAACAACAGTTTGATCCACGATCACCTTCAATTGGTGTAGAACGAACTCCAATTCTTTTAAGTGATAATGATGATGAAGTCAGTGAAGATTTTATTCTTGAAAGTATTCTTGCTACACTGACTCTCAATCTCGATGTTAGCTCCAACAGCAGTATAGTATCACTAACATCACCCAATGTGAACACAACGTCCACTGAAAGAAATGACGAGCAAGTTCTATGTAGGCCATCAAATAAACATTTGGATCGTGTTCGCATTGCTAAGAAACCCATATCGAAAGGACCTTATCGTAAGCATAAACAACGCCTTTCGCGTCAAAAAATATACGAAGATCAGGAAAATCAGTTGTCTTTAACGCCTAAATTGAAATTGTCACAAATAGAAAATAGTGATTCACCTAAAGGCAAGCGTACCCCGCTTAGTTGTGTTCGAAACAGAAATATCGCCCATTTGCGTTCTCGCTCCGTAGAATCGTCAGCAAAATCGATTAAAACGTGCCTACCACTAACAAGTTTCGACGATTCTTTAAATCCCAATGAAAACTATAAGGATCTTAGTTTGCGCATCATGCAACAGGGCTCACAGGAATTGGAGCTTTAATATACAAAGTATGTTTCCTACCATGTTTTTATATTTTATCAATTACGTGTTTTATCAATTAGGTATTTTATTTTATAGAGCAAATTTTTGTCAACATGTTAAAAACTGAAAGATTACATGCAGTCCTCTTTTACTTTTAAAAACCATTTAAGCGCTTTCACTTTTAAGCTTTTTGACTTTTAAGCTAAATCAAAGCTAAAAATACTTTATCATTTATCGTTATAAAATAAATAACCGAAACTTAAATTTTTATTTTTATTTACTTTAAGTTTCTTATTATTTTCTTAAAAACTATCTCCATGTTTATGTATTATGAACGATATTCTATTCGAAATATTTATTTGATACAGCACATTAAATGGTCGAAGCTTGGCAAATTTTGCAAATTGAGAGTTTTTCTAGAATAAATAAAATGCTTATATATCTTTTAAACAGCGTTTATCCGTATCAATATCACAGGTTTCGCGATGTAATCCGAAACAATGATAAAAAGAAACAAGTAAGAAAATTGTAGTCGGTCTAGACCGACTATACGATACCCTATAGCATGCGTTTACGAGACCCTATCTCTTAGGCCCAACTAACTGGATATTGAAAATAAGCATAAACTAAATTTGAGTGGGATTTTTATTAATTTTTTTGGCTGCAGATATGAAAAAGTTCATATCGGATGCTATATCTATATGGGGACTACGTCCAAAAATCGACCCATCCTGATCATGTTTGGTGAAGTCTCTTGTATTTTGCAAAAATATGTACAAACAAAATTTGAGAAGAATGAGTGCAATGTTTTTGTTTTTTGATAGATTTAAGTGAAGATCGGGAAGCAGCTCTGTATGGGGCCTATGACTAAGAGTTGACCCCTAGGGATCATTTTTGGACTACTCATTAATGGATGTAATAAACGCATACAAACCCAATTTGAGTAAGATCTATATGACAATTTGGATCTTATGGCAATTTATGTCGATTTCATACGGGTCATTTGTATGGGGCTAGGTCTGAACATGGACCTATTCTCACCAATTCCAATAGCGTTCATCCTATGGCCGATAAAAGCTTAAATACCAAATTTCACCAAAATATATTCATATTTGCGACCTGCAGTTTGATTATAAGGTTTACATGGACACACAGAAGGACGGACGGACGGACATCGTTAAATCGAATCAGATAGTGATTCTGATTCGATCGGTATAATTAAAGATGGGTCTTGGTCAAATATTTTTGGTAGTTACAAACAGCAGTTACAAACAAAGTCTATACCCAAACCACATAGGGTATAATCAATGTTTAGAAATATTAGTTTACAAAAAACTGTAGCATGAGATAAATGATTTATATACATGTGACAACAAGCCATTACAGTTGAACTCGACTTATGGAAAAAAACGCTGATTTAGATAAATATTGTTCATTACTGTTTAAATTCTTTCTTAATTGCTTAAGTTGATATCGAAAATGTTTTTTTTTCTTTTAGATATATCGCTTATATCGAAGAAAGAGTGGGAAATTAAAAAAAAAAAGAATAATAATTGTCTTAAAATTTTTCGATTTTTTTTACCAAGAATATTAATTGTATTGAATTGTACTTAAGTAATAATTTTGATTAACAAGCACATATATACAAGTTCATTAAGTTTTGATTTTCATTTTGCACTTTTAATCCTTTAAGTTTCCTTTTCACATACATACATTCATGTCAATACATGTTATCCTTTGAAATTATTATAACGTTAAAGCTTATAACAATTTAACGTTCAAATTGTTATGTTGCATATCTGAGTTGTGTTCACAAACCTGATCTACAGCATCCTACTTTGTGGATCAAATACACAACAACATTTCTTTTAACAAACGTGCTTTTTATTCTGCTTTAATGATAAGAGTAAAAAATTCCATCTATTTTTTTTTTTTAATTTATAAAATTTTATTTTTGTTACCGACTATTTTATTTGATATAATACATTTTGTTTCTGTTTTCATTACATATGTGGTACTATTTACATTGTTTTAGACGTATTTAACAGTAAAAAAAATAGATTTTAATCCAGATAGAATGTGCATGGTGGCCCTTGATGAAATATTTTTGTTTTTGTGAAATTTGCGTAATTTTATTAAAACTATTTTTGTAAATTACAAAAAAAATTTAAAAAAATATGTAATCACGCAAAAAATTTCGATTCGCAGACATTCAATTATATCAAAATTAAAATGTTAAAATTTTCTGTTAGTTATTATAATTTCACTGTAAGTAACGTGCCCATACCTTACTTCCTTTATTGAAGAAATCTGTATTGAATTATACATTTATACTATATTTTTACTAAGTCCTTAGAACACCATTAGACACAAGGATGCACCCTTTATTAAGATATTTATTTAATGATATAACAAAAATGTACGATAATTATGAAACTTACACAAACTATACATAACATTTATTATTGCATTGGTTGGCATATATGCAGTTAGATAAATATGTAACTGGATATGCTTACTACATACATAATTCATATTGTTGACATTAAAGTTTTCATATATGTACATGTATTTTTTATATATTTTGAATTCGATAATAATTGTATCTATACGTAATTTTTTATCTACTGTTTCTTTAATTAATTAATGTTATGTTAATGAGAGGAGTGGTTATTAAATAAATAGTAAGATTTTTCAACTCATTTAATGGGACAAATTTTTATTTGACAAAAGAAATTAATTAAATTAAAATTAAAAAGAAAACAGAAAACAGAAAAATTACGAAGCTCAATTTCTTTATATTTAAGACATTCTTTTTTAAAGCGAATTTATTTTTTTAAATTTAGGCTTAAGTTTTAATTTCAAAATAATGGGATGTATTGATAATTGGCACAATTTTTAATATACAAACGAATAACCCTTAGAGTAGAATGTAGCCAGATTGGTATATATTTGTTTCAAGATGTTATATTTAAAATGGAAAATTAGTGATGAGTACGTGCTAGTACTATTTTAGAAATCGTTCAAAAGCCAGGATGCAGTTACAATGTTGTCCTCGTGTTTGCTGCTCTGCATGCAGTTAGTTAGGTTATGTACAAAAGTGCATGTGTTCTAGTTATATGATGTAACCTTTCGTTTTATATTTAGTTTGTAATCCACACATAATGTGTGCAACTAGTCCTGGTATATGAGTATTTTATATAAAGAAAGAAAAATTAAAATAAAAAGTACGGGAAAAATTTAGAATATAAGGAATTTGTAAAATTTTCTTTAAAAAACAGAAATGCAATTTTTAAACCCTGATTTTTAACATTGATACAAAGCACCTAACACGAGAGTGGTTAATTATGGAATATAATATTTCTGAACATGAGAGGCAGTCATTATTTAAGCCAAGTTTAAAGAATTTGGGTTAGGTTGTGTAAACTAATAAAAAAATAAATATTTAGCTTGCCACATGCAAATGGGACGCCGAGTGCGTATTTTCAAGAGTAACTGATGTCCGCATAATAAAAGAAAAAGAGTAAGTTAAGCCATGACTTTTTTAATTCCGTTTTCATTATAAACTCTCATTTACAATTTAATGCAATGGACTGCAAACTGTGATTTAAAGAGCTGTATAACTAAAAAAAAACTTAATTTTTATGTTATTTTTTTTATTTATATTATTATTCTTAAATGTACCAAATGAATTTGTACTTATTCCTCTGAAAATAAATAAAACGTTATTTTTTTTATAAAAATTTAAATATCTTTATTGAATTCAAAGAATTTATGGTGTAGGGCAGTGTTTCTCAACCATTTCTTCATTCATGCCCCACTACAACACCCCAACGATTTTGAATGCCCCCTTATTCTGAAAAAATATAATATTAAAAATATACATATATAAATAAAACGGAAAAAGGTAATAGTGTTTTAAATTTGACGTTATTAAAAAGATAAATTTTACAGTATTGAAAATATTATATTTGACTTTATTGAAAAGATAAATCAATGTAATGACAGCGCTTTACGTTGGCTTATTAATATTTTGATTTGTGGTGTAAATTTTGTTAATTATAACCGTAAATCACCGCGTTTGGTGATTTGTAGGCGATTTCTTTTTTTTTTTGTGACCAAATTGTTTACTGCACTAAAGCCGCATTCCACTAAATATGATGATGGGATTGGAACAGCAATTTCAGCAATTTTCGAGCAAAGCAAGTTGCATTTCCAATGTCTCGTCGCAAAGCCATGCCATTTTCCCTCTTACATAAAATAAAGATTTAATTGATTCATAACTTTGCATTTCACAGAGTTCTTGGTATTGCGTGTTCACATCATTTAAATTTGCCAGCATTGGCTGAGTTATCCAAGTGGAAAATCAAATTCTTTTAAATCAGAAAATCTCTCGTTCAAATCACAGTCCAGCTTATGGAGGTGATCTGCAATAATAAGTACAACAGCATCAGTTGCATCACACATACTTAGCCAATAAACTGATCAAATTTTTTGACTGAGACATTCTTTTCACATAATTGAAGAAATGTGATGAAGCCAAATATTTTCGCCTCCGCATCAACAAGTGTCTTACTTGCTCCTTGCAGTTGTTTGTTTAATATATTTAGCTTTACAAATATATCTGTTTAATATATCTGTTAACTCACAAGTGCTTGACCATCAACTGTTTGTAACTGTTCCATTTCAGGTTTATCATTCAAAAACTATTTTAGAATATCGAAGAGTTCCATGAATCTCCTTAAACAATTCCCCTGTGACAGCCATCTCACCTTGGTGTGAAGCAATAGTCGGCATTTTTTTTCTCACAAAAATTTTTGAAGAGACGTTCACATTTGGCATAAACTTTTATAGAATTAATACATTTTATTACTGACTTAAAAATCTCATTTAAAACAGGTGAAAGTACTATGGAAACTAAATTTTCTCTATGAATAACACAATGCACAAACAAATTTCGGTATTGTCATCCTTCATTAATTTTAAACATCCATTTTTCCTGCCCATCATAACTGGAGCACCGTCTGCAGCACAAGATATAAAATTTTTAATTGGTATTTGTGCTTCAAATAAATAATTTTGTAGTGTCTTGTACCTATATATCAACGGCAGTAGTAATAGTTTCCAATGATTCACAGAACAACATTTCTTCAACTAATTTACCGTTTTCAATGTATCTTACGTAAGCGATCAATATAGCCTGACTGTCTCTTATAGTTGACTCATCCATCTGTATTGAGAATTTCCTTGATCTTAACTTTTAACAAGTTGGGTTTAAACATTTTCAGCTATCTCATCTATTCTTCTGCTAACAGTGTCATTTCTAAGTGGCATTGATTTAACATCTTTGTCATCTTTGTCCAGAACTATTTTGAGAAAATTTGATATTGCTGGTTTAACTAAATCCTCCCCAATAGTATGATATATTCCTGATTTTGCTATTAATAGAGAAATTTCAAGAGTACGAGTTTGAGTAGCAGTTTGTGCAGAAAATATTGAATCGTTTGTCGATCTTTTCTCAAATTTGTCCTTTAGACATTTAAATTGGTCCATATCATAACTTACATAAGTTCTATGTTTTGCCTTTAAATTTGCTTCCTTTTTTCATAGATTCGTTATTTAAACACTGTTTGCATAATAAACATAATGGTGTGTGTAAATTATGAGGAGCAGGAAACTCAAATACTCATCGGAATGCTGACGAACTTTTTTTCTGCACTACTCATTTTATATAATATGGGGTTATTTCACAACTGAAATTTAAAAAACCTCTATAAACAAAATGTAGTCTTGCAGAAGACTAAATAATATATAGTCAAAAATTGCCACCCATCTTCTATTTTACTTTATAATCGTATTTAACTATTATGAGCTCAAGCAATTTTGCTTGTGCTTGTGCGCAATTTAAAGTTTCTTATAGCATCCAAGCTTCAAAAATTTGTGTGTGCAGCACACAACAGCACATTATAGCAACAACAACAACAATGCATTGTGTGCCGCTTTACATAAGCACACACACAATAAAATTAACATTATATATGTATGTATGTATGTAATTTTGTATATATACATACATATATGTATTGGTTTCTTTGGATTTGAAATTTGAAAATTCAAGGGTAAAATAAAAAAATATATGATTAACAAGGGTTTTTGTTTGCAATTTTACAATTGCCCCCTGAAAATTTCCTACGCCCCACGTTGAGAAACACTGGTGTAGGACAAATGGGGGGAAGAGTGGGTTTAGAGAAAAGGGGATTTTTATAAAATTCACCGTCAACACTGGCAGATACACTACGTGTAATTCACCTTTAGCTAGATTTTAATCATAAATTTTTGCAAAATTTACTTTGTGCAACAAATATCCAAGTTTGCTGAATAACATTATTTTAATTTTCATTTTATTCGTTTTCATCATAAATAGTATCCAATTCTGTTAATAAGCGGTTTTCACTCTTGAGATCATACATACTTGTAGGTGCATTTTGGCTTAAATTCAATGCTTATGTTTTTTCTAAATAAATTGTACAATTGGGGTTATTTTAAACCCATCCATCTTGTACTTAGAAAAGGAAAAAATATAAATTAATTGTTTCATTACTAATTTTTCTTTTTATCGTAATTAACTAAATTAAAGAAATTAAAACTATTTTATCTGTTGCCATTTATAAATAACTTTTTTTTTTAAACAAAAATTGTCTTCTTTTGGCGGTTTTACTTGCACAACTATTTGCAAGGATTGCTTAGTATGCTAACAAAATTTGGAATCCTTAATATTCTCAACAATTTGTTTTTATAGTCTAGAAAACTTCAGCATTATAGCACATTTATTAGTCACATTCGTTCACTTGTCGGATAGACACCTCATGGTTAGTGTCGTTATATATTTAGGGACATTTGTTGCATTACATACAGAGGCAATTGGTGATTTTAACTCATGTATGTATTTGGTGCAGCAGTTCATATATGTAACTTCTTTTTTATGTGGTTTTGCACTAAAAATGATTTTTCGTTTTACATAACCTCTTCCGAGGTTATGAAGTTTGTGACTGGTGGAGTACTAATAGTCTGTGTTCACACATGAAAGTTTTCTTGCTGAAAGTCTTGAGTTTATGGGTGAGACGGGACAGAAAATGGCAGGGGGTACATACTTTCATGTACTCTGAAATTCTCTTTTGTTTCTTGCTTCGCAATTGTCAAAGTGAAGTTATTTTACGTTTTATTTAATTTTTATGTTTTTTTTGTGTTAAGAAAGATAATAAATTGAAATAAAGTTAATTTTAATGAATTAAAATGATAAAATAAACAGATAAAATGATAAAGTAAACATGTGTAGACACGGATGAAAGTTTAAAAGACAATTTCAAACAGTTTCAGAAAGAAAAATTTCATGTGTAAACCGGGACATATAAACTCAATTTAGAATTATCAAATCATGTTTGATTAAAGTGGTCTATACCTGAGATAAACTGGCAGTTTATGTGTTTTTAAGTCAAACACATGAACAAAAGTGAATACCGCTATTATCCTATCCTATTATCCTAGTCCCCTACGCTCATTTCTAACCATTTGCTAAAATAATATTTCAAATTTTTAGAGAAAACATTTATATGATTCGAATAATGGAACAGCAACTAAAAAATTAAACTGGAAAAACACTACATTCTGTTTGTTTAATTTAAAAAAGACATGCAAGGCATAGCATTTACTCCAGGGACCGAAAATAATAGTTATTTAGAAATTTTTTAACAGCATTTTTAAACATTTTCTTTTTCAAGCGAAAATAAAAGTTATTTTTTGATTTTTATTTTTTCGAGAAAAAAAATAGAATAAAATTCAAGGATTTGTTGGCATTTAGTATTAATGCCAATTAAAAAATTGCTCGAAATTGCAACTTTTAACTGATTTAATAATTTAAAAACAAAGTTACAAAAAAAAAAAAAAAAAAAAAAAAATAGCCAGTCTCTGAAGCTTTCATACTTATTTTTTGGGGAAATGTAATTTTGAATTACATCAATGTGCCTGAAGAGTTTGAATCAATAATTGATAGTTGTTTGGTTGTTTGATGCAATTGTACTATAACATCGAACCATTAATATAAAGGATAAGTAATGTTTGTGATCTAAGTGAATCACTTTGTTTACAGTTATCTAGCCTTTTGTTTAACTTCTATATAATATTTGTTTACAGGCAGCGGTAGTATTTTTTTAGACTCTCTAAACACTGATACCTAAAGCAATAACAACTATACACTTAAACAATTATCAATTCTTAAACAATAAATATATTTAATATGGATGTGTTTCAAAATGGCGCTAGTAAGCTGACGTATGTAGGTGTTTACAATTTATTGACCAAGTTTCGCTGGACTTAGCAATAGTTCTGGCTCGTACTTGCACACGGAAGTTAGGAGAGATGGTTGGGTGGTCAATAATGTGGAACTGACAAAACAGCTGGGCGAAAGCGTCGATGAACTACCGTTGTATGTGGAAGTAAACATTGATGATGTAGGAAATTTAAAGCTTGTGCTGCTATAATTGGATTCACAACTGTTCGGAAGTGGATTTGGCACAGTGGTAAGAACATTGCTTATGGGCAATTCATATGCCACCTGGCCTGGTATGCTCTGGTGATCGGATGTGATTTGACAAGTTTTTGACGAAAGGATTGACGGTGCCGTCGAGGGTGCTGGAAGTTGGTCTGACGTTGATGTTTTCACCAGACATATACTGGGAGATGAAGTTGGTAAGGTGTATGCTGATGTAGAAGCAGCGAGCACATGCATTGGCATACCAAGTGGTCCTCGTACTAGACTTTCAGAACGCTCACTATAACTACGGGATGAAATTGCAGCAGCCAATGCAGCTGCATAAGTATTAGCAGAGCTATTCGGTAAAAATGTAGCTGGTTCTCTTGCCGTCACTAAAGCACTTCTAGCTAAGTTGGTCATATGTACAGGCGGTATTGAATTGTTATCTGTCGAGCAAATAACAGGTGAGATTGGAGCGTCAGTTGTTGCACTACTTGGTGGCGAACGCCTTTCCTGTGGCAATTTTGGACTTCTAACAAACATTAACGACGTCTCCATTTGCTGACTGTTTTCTTCGTTTCCTAAATTCGAGTATGGTTCGCTGAGTAACTGAGCCACAGGGTTTTGGTGATGAACTGAAACACGTTGACGAGACAATTTATTACTGAAACCGCTACTCACAGGCACAGAGTAGTCTTTATACTCGTGGTTGGAGGGAGATGTTACAACGGCAGTACTGGTTAAGCTACGTTTATTTGTTTCGTTTGATTTGGAGTTTCCAGATTCTGTGAGTATCAACTCTGATGTCATCTTGGGGTCGTTGGAGTTATTGATAGTCGAGTGCTCAATACCGCCTGCTTTTATATTTTTGTACCCAAAAATATTTAATAGATTTTTACTAAGGTCGATTGTTTGAAAATAATTCCACACATGTACTTACCATTTACATTTTCTGGTTCTTTTATGATGGGAACAATTCGATTTGTCAGTGGCTTCTGTTCGTTTTGCATAAACAAGGATGTTGTAGCGATTTGTCGTAGAGCTTCCATTCCTTCATTGAGCATTTTGCTATTCGATCGCTTATGGGCTATTGGATATCTTGCCTAAAATTTACATTAAACATACATATATATTTTATTAAATGTCAAAAAAAAACCTCCTAAAATATTGTTTGTTTTTGTAAATCGAAAAATTTTATTTTCTCCAGCCATTCACTATGGTGTGAACATGGGCGCAATGTGCCCATAAGTTCATAGAATTTATATTATGGCGCCACCTACTGGGACCACAGCTATTAATCATAACATATATTGTGAATACTAAGCTAATCGATTGAGTGGATTTGGCTCTGATGATGCCTCAGTAAGGTGGCATAATAGAGCTAGAAAGCGGTGCCATCTTTCGATACAATATTTAGCGTTCACCAAAGAGTTAACTATTTGTACTATTAAGCCAGAATTTGAAATATTAGAACAGTTTCTTTGTCAACAAAAAATTTCTATATCCATATGCATAAAAGTTGGTTATTAGCTTTCAATTTTTACAAAAAAAAAAACTTTTATAGTTTAAAAAAACTTGTTATGGTCATTGTTCAAATTTGCAATATATAGATATAAATGTTTACTTTTTATTGATATACTAAGGGCCATTATTACAACTTGCCGTTAGTTAAAGGCAGGATTTTGTCGGACCGATAAATGGTTTTACATTATAAAACCTTTATTTATTACTTTTTTGTCCATTAAGTATTATTATTATTATTAATAGTAATAACAATAAAAAATTAAAGTTGTAATAATACAAAGCTATTTATCGGGCAGACAAAATCCTGCCTTTAACTAACGGCAAGTTGTAATAATGGCCCTAAACCTTACACGTAATTATGTATGCATACCTGTTGACCTGTTGACCGTGCTATGGAAACTCGCTTACTTTCACCTCTCAGCAATGACGTGGTGTGGTCAGCATCTACCTTGTTGCTATTTTTCTTATGTGCATTCTTATTTGGTGATATGCAATGCGAAGGGCATATACAAAATAAAATCCTTAACATGCAACAGACGAAGCCAATGCCTGTGAAAAAATTATGTAGGTATAAATAATATTTGAAATGTAATTGATAGAGTGAAACTTAATTTGTTGTTGTACCTATTAGGGACGGGCCGATTAAGCGCAATTCAACAGTTTTAAAACCTTTTTCTCCGGTACCCACAAATGCTATAACCAAGCCAAGAGCTATTGTTCCCAGACCAACATATAAGAAGGCATTTGCAAAAGTGCTTGGACCCCGCAGGACACCCAGGAAATCTTCATCATCTGAAGATCCACCTAAGGACGCGTCCTGTATCTGTTTAAGAATCGATCAAACTGTGAAAAAGGGAATAACAAGTAAATGATGTCACTTACTCTATTCCTTTTAACCCAGCGCCGATGACAAGTGGCTTGCGTTTGACTTTCTTGGACACTACAACGGCGTCCACGTTCCAACCAAGCTGCTCTTCCCTGTGCACACTAGTTCCGCACGCACGACAAAAGCAGGAATATATATTAAACGGTATTATTATTATTGTTACGAATGATTTATACACAAATGCGTTCGTAAACATTCATTATTTAATCACACAAACAAAAACGATAAATAAATATTCTATATACAATAATGTCTGTAGTTTAATTTAATAGTTGAGTGTATGAGCATTAACATAAATTTAAAAAAAAATTTATGTAAACAAATTATTACATGCTTATTTACATACATACAAAGTGAAATGAGTATATTTTTTAACATTTTCTGCAAGAATTTAAAAGAAAATATTTATTCTAACAGGCCATATAAATAAAGCATTAAGAAAAATTATATAACTTTTCGCACTTTTTTATAGATCGTGTAGAAAATACATTATTTTCAATTCACAAGTAGTAAAGAAATGTTATTTATTACTAAATCGTAGAAATAGCAAGCAAATTTTGTTTTAATGAAGCATAAAGGTTTCATGAATCTAGATGTTTTTTTTTTTTACGAAAAAATACGCACACTACATTCGTACATTTTCCCAATGAATAGTTCCGCGAGTCTATAACCTATGTACATATGAATGAAAATTTCCGAATTTTCTTCAATTATATTTCCAGTTTGATTTACCAAAAACATGTTTTGAATGTAAAAAGACCTTTTTGGAGATAATTATTTAAAAAATATCTTAATAATATATCTGTTTTATTTTGATAACCGATAAAAAAAAGTTATACCAAATTTCTTTACGCTATTTTTGTGTTCTATTCGGCTATGATATATTTTGATCATTAATCAATCTTTACAAAAAATGTCATATTTTGCTTGTGTGGCAATATTTTATATTAAATTTATTTCGAAATAATTTAATAATTGTGAAAATGTAACAAGTGCTAATGAAATAAAGGAAGATTTAAAGTAATTATACAATACTCATAACGTTTACCATAGAAAGTAAGTAAGTGTTTTTTGTGTTTAAAATTTTTCATAAAATTAAAATATGCTGAAAATACGAAATAAAATCATGCCTGTGTTAGAAAAATTCCAAAGCGTACTAATGCGTGTACAGTTTCGTATTCCAATCATATACATATATTTACATTTTCTTACAATTGCAATATTAGCTTGTAAACATTTTTTTCCAGTATAAACTCAAAGGCTAATTTCCACGGTATCAATAAGTCGTATAAATTTTCGACAAAAAAAAAATCCGATGAAATTCATCATATTCTCAAAAAATAGTAGCTATATTATTTCTACATACTTAGGGCATTTAAACCATGATACATCAAGTCCAATGATAATAGTTTTTTAGAATAACAAACAAAAAACCAAAATAATAGGTGTGTTCTTTCACTTTCCCAGTAAAAACCAGCACGAAACAAAATACCCAAAATAATACAAGAACAGAAATTTGTAACAATTTGAAACACATTTGAAAGTGAATAAGAAACAAGTAAGAAAATTATAGTCGGTCTAGACCGACTATACGATACCCTATACCATGCGTTTAGAAACCCTATCTCTTAGGCCCAACTAACTGGACATAGAAAATAAGCAAAAACCAAATTTGAGTGGGATTTTTATTAATTTTTTTGGCTGCAGATATGAAAAAGTTCATATCGGATGCTGTATCTATATGGGGACTAGGTCCAAAAATGGACCGATCCTGATCATGTTTGGAAAAGTCTCTTGTATTTTGCAAAAATATATACAAACCAAATCTGAGAAGAATCAGTGCAATATTTTTGTTTTTTAATAGATTTAAGTGAAGATCGGGAAGCAGCCCTATATGGGGCCGAAGGGATCATTTTTGGACTACTCATTAATGGATGTAATTAACGCATATAAACCCAATTTGAGTAAGATCTATATGACAATTTGGATCTTATGGCAATTTATGTCGATTTCATAGGGGTAATTTGTATGGGGGCTAGGTCTGAACATGGACCGATTCTCACCAATTTCAATAGCGTTCATCCCATGGCCGATAAAAGCTTATATACCAAATTTCATCAAAATATATTCATATTTGCGACCTGCAGTTTGATTACAAGCTTTACATGGACACACAGACGGACGGACGGACGGACGGACGGACATTGTTAAATCAACTCAAAAAATGATTCTGATTCGATCGGTATAATTAAAGATGGGTCTAGGTCAAATATTTTTGGTTGTTACAAACAGCAGCACAAAGTCATTATACCCAAACCACATAGTGGTATAGGGTATAAAAAACAAAATCGATTAAACAAATGGTTTAAATTAATAAAACCTGGTTATATCGATAATTACTTTACCCATTGTAAATTCGCGAATGATTATTATAATTGTAGAATATTTTTTTATTGGCCAAAAAATAATCATATGCTTTTTCTTGCTATTCTCAAAATTGTATCCAGAAAAATTATATAAAAATATGAACTTTACTATCTGATTTGTCCTCTTGTTACTAGGTTTTCATTGGACAAGATAGATATGAACGTTTATTCGATTATGACCAAAGTTTCAATTGTATTGTTCACTAACTAATTAAAAAAGAAATAGTACCTACAGTATAACTTATTTAACAATTATTTTGTTAAATTTTTTAATAGGTAGTCGGCATTTAATGAGAATGTTATCATAAATAATTGTAATTTATGAGATTTAAAAAAAAAGAAAGTGTTATAAAACTTCAGCAGTACAACAAAAACCTTATAAAAAAGTGCACTGTTCTCTGCACAATATGTAATCAATGAATCTCTCAACAACGATAAATAATTGCGAAAAGGTACTCATTAATTCCTTTAGATATCGGAAATGCGATTTCTACTCAAATAATCCGTCAATTAGAATAGCTCCTTTGCTTCAAATAAAAAAATAAAAAAAACTGACTGAGGAGAGCCGAAACAAAATTAAAATTGTTTGTGGATGACTCCGATTGAAATGTTTGATGTCGCTAAACTAAAAATGGTTAGGTATGCTTCCTGAAAAGGCACCTTAACCACAGGAGCGGTAATATCTTTTTTGAATGCCCTAAACTAAAGAAATCCCTATCCCTAAGATAGACATATCATGCAGGATGTTAGAATGATTCATCATATTAGATGATTAGGTAACCGATATCCTAACATGTAAAATTAAATCAATAAAAAAAAAAAAAATATTAAATTAGTTTTTAAATTTTGAATTTTTTTTAATTACGCTTTATTTCTAGATGTGTTCGTTTTTAGGGGTTTTGGAAGATGAATTTTTATGGTACGAAATTCACTTCATACCCAAGTGAAATTCGGTTGTACCTGCATCTAGTCGTAAACTTGGATTTATAAATCCAAAATTGCAATAAAGAAAATAGATTTGGTAAAAAGATTGGAAATTAAGGTGTGCATGGTATTAGGGCAAAGTGAAATTTGAGCAATTGTTATGTCACTTAATCCTAAATATTATATGTATATTTTTCCGCGAAATGGTTAAGTAAATTTTATAAAATCACCCAAAATACGTAACGTTTTACAGATAAATCGACAATAAGTCAAATAATTTTTGGTCATGCTTTCTAAACATGAGGCAAAAAATGCACCAGAATCAATAAAAAAATAGAGTATTATTGTATATACATATTTTAAATATACGAATGTTTCTATTTAAATGCTTTCGGAACGTCCGCTACGAAAAAGACAATTATAAGTCATGCACATATGTATAAAATATTTAAAACAAAAGTTAATTGTTTTAAGACTTGTTGCACACCCGATAACATGCAACTAACAAAACGTGTAAGCCATATGTTCTCATGCGACAATAATTAGCAGCCATTGCAAAAATATAAAATAGATATACATACATACATATATGTGATATTATCCATGGGGTGGGGTTCTTAGATGTTGGTGGATATGATATAAGATATGTAACGTTATTTTGTGTCAATGAGTAAGTAACTGAAGGATTTGTATCTTTAGAGTAAAACCAAAATATATTAAAAAAAACGTAACTAAAAAATTTAGGGGGAAATTAATAAACTTGAAAAACAAAGTTTATTCTAATAATGCTGACTTTCCGGAAAGCTTGAATGGGTTATAAAAAATTTTGTCTCTATAGCTCGAAAGGCACCAGAACAAAAATATCATTTTTTCTGGTTCTAAACTAAAAATTTTAAAGAAAATACAGAAAATTACTAACTAATTTAGGTATTTTTTGTTTAGTCTTGTCTTGATTTTTACAAAGTTATAAAAATTTTTTGAATCCTGAATAAGAAAAAAAAAACAGGTACGAAAATTACAGTCGGTCTAGACCGAATACACGATATCCTATGCTATGCGTTTAGAGAGGGGTCTCAGGTCCAACTAATTGGTTATAGAAAATAAGCATAAACCAAATTTGAGTGGCATTGTTATTAATTTTTTGCCTGCAGATGCGAAAAAAACTCATATCAGATGCTATATTTACATGGAGACTAAGTCAAAAAATGGACCAATCTTGACCATATTTGGTAAAGTCACTTATTTTTTGCAAAAACGTATAGAAACCAAATATGAGAAGAGTCTGTGTAATAATTTAGTTTTTTGATGGACTTAAGTAAAGATCGGGAAGCAGCTAACAATCTCCTACAGGGTTTTTTTTTTTGGACTACTGATTAATGGGTGCAATAAACACAAACAAACCAAATTTGACCAAGATCTATATGATCATTTGGGTTTTATGGCAATTTAAGTCTGAACATGCATCGGTTTTTACCAATTTTAATCGAAAAAAAAGGGTAACAGCTACGATGGATAAATAAGTAATGGGCAAGTAAAAAAATTATAGTCGGTCTAGACCGACTATACGATACCCTATACCATGCGTTGAGGGACCCTATCTCTCAGGAACAACTAAGTGGATATAGAAAATAAGCAAAAACCAAATTTGAGTGGGATTTTTATTAATTTTTTTGGCTGCAGATATGAAAAAGTTCATATCGGATGCTATATCTATATGGGGAATAGGCCCAAAAATGGACCGATCCTGACAAACAAAATTTGAGAAGAATCAGTGCAATATTTTTATTTGTTGTTAGATTTAAGTGAAGATCGGGAAGCAGCTCTATATGGGTCCTATGACTAAGAGTTGTCCCATAGGGTTCATTTTTGGACTACTGATTAATGGATGTAATCAACATATACAAACCCAATTTGGCTAAGATTTATATGATAATTTGGATCTTATGACAATTTATGTTGATTTCATAGGGATCATTTGTATAGGGGCTAGGTCTGAACATTGACCGATTCTCACCAATTTCAATAGCGTTCATCCTATGGCCGACAAAAGCTTTATATACCAAATTTCGTCAAAATATATTCATATTTGCGACCTGCAGTTTGATTACAAGCTTTACATGGACACACAGACGGACGGACGGACGGACATCGTTAAATCGAATCAGATAGTGATTCTGATTCGATCGGTATAATAAAAAATGGGTCTAGGTCAAATATTTTTGGTAGTTACAAAAAGCAGCACAAAGTCATTATACCCAAACCACATAGTGGTATAGGGTTAAAAAGAGTAACAGCTACGATCGATAAATAATTAATGGGGTAAAATATACGACTTTCCTATAATAGTGTATTTTGTATATCCATCAGTTGAAAATGATGACTTAAGATAATTATGGTTTATTTCAAATGTCACGTAACTGACACTTGACCGCGGTATATATTTATATAGATATAGTATTGTCCAAACATGTATAAGTATTGTATATATATATATTGTAAGTAGCATGCAATTCAGAATATACATACATTTATGTTGTGTCTTTTTGTACAAATTAAAATTAGAGTCAAGTGACGGACAAATAGACAGACACATTCTAATCTACGAAATTATAAAATAATAGGTATATGTACATACATATGAAATTACAACCATAGCTGGACAACAATAATAGATTTTTGTTCAAAAATTTAAGCTGTACCTAATATGATATTGATGGCCATAATGTTTGCGAACCTAAATTAATAATATTATACATTGAGTTAAATTTTCTATTAACTATCAATGTACATTTAAATAAATAAATTTACTGATGGGATAATCAGGTGATTGTATATAGTCAGTCATAGTATTTGTTGATAGACTGATATTTTCTTCCTCCAATTTATGAATGTGCGCTTGAAAAAAAAAGCTCTAATAAGGGGCTTGAATTTGTTTGCTTAGTCTATTAAGACGAAATTGATGAAAAAAATAAAAATAAAGTCAAATTTAAACAATTAGCAGGAAATAAATTAAGAGTAAGTTGTTAGTGGAAAATAGTTTTTGTTTTTGCAGTTTGCACAAATACATAGACATCTATATATCTACATAATTACATGAATACAGACCAAATGATTTCGAAAACTAAATTGTATGAAGGAATATAAGTAAGTTTTCTTTTAAAATACTTCTACTAACAAATAGAGGTAATTAAATGATCATAAGCATTAGTATGTATGTATAATTGCCGCAAATGGATACATTTTATACGTAGTATATAGTATATACTATATACGTATGTAAATTAAAGCACCCAAATATGCTAAAACATTTTTTTTATGTTCAGATAGATTGGGGGAAAAATAAAATATTTGTAAATAAAGAAACTGAAGTTGATGCCTCAAAATTGGATTAAAAATGGCTTTATCGATCTATAACTCTTAAATTAAAAATTTAATTTTTTCATTGAAGGGGATTAACACTTAGAGTCCACGAAAGAACGGTAATTTGTGCTTTTTATAATTTTTTTTCTTAATTTTCTTTTAAGCAAATCAGAAGACATATGATAGAAAAATGGTGAATCTTTAGAGAAATAGACGTTATATATTGTTATATATTAACCTTGACTTCTGAAAGAACCAAACTATTTAGGTCAAAAATGCGATGGATTCCTCTTTCCATTCCATTGCATTAAACTGTTATTTTAAAATTTTTACATTAACTGTTTGTAGTTCAATCAAAAAGGTTTCAGAAATCACTTGTTTTTAATTTTCCAACAGTTCTTCAACCAAAATTATTACAAGAATTATTACACGCAGATAAAATTGAAATCTTCTGCGCATTTAGGCGCTCTGACGTCACGCAAACTGTTATATGTGTAAACATATAGGACAATATATTATTTTCCCCTTCAAATTATTTGTTAGAAAAAAAAAAAATAAATAAAAAATCTTCTGTACTTTAGATTAACTTTACTAAATGGTTTTATACTACGCTGTTATTGTATTAAATTTCCTTTTTCGTCTATTTATATTTTGAGCAATTTCGGCATTTAGCGACCTTATTCTAAAGTACATTCTGCATTAAAAAATTTTTTTTGCACTTCTTCATTTGCTTCAATGTCCTTTGTTTCTAACAAATGTTTTTGCAAATATCCGCTTGTAAGCAACAATTTTTCGCCATTTAAATCTAAAAATATTGCATAACACGATTTCAGTGTTTCCATTAATGATTTGATGGCTTACTTAGCTCACCTTCACTTACGTGGTTAACCCATGAGTAGGGCGAGTTCTCTAGAGTTGTTTTTTTACTGTTGCTTTGCTTCTATTTCCCCACTGCGCACTTCATGTTTACGTTTTTACAGGGCTGCCAACTATTACGTACAACATAAATATTTCGCACGAAAGCTATATGATACGTTTTTAACTTTTTCCGTTTTTTTTTTTTGAATTAAAGAAAAAAACCTTACAATTCAATTTCATTTTTTTATAAAAAGGTTTGCTTAAATATAATTTTATATTTCTATTCCAATTACATCGATTTGTAGTGAGTATATGGGATTTTGGTTGTTTAATTGTTCTTCTCGTTGACCCTGACCCTTTTTCTTTGTATTTTATGTTTTGTTAAGAATTGCACAAGAAAAAATATTTTTTTTTAGTTATTTGCTTTGTCATTGCTATTGTTATGTGGTTAGAAGCATATGTCTTCATTTCTGCTCCCCACTGTATATCCTATTGTTTATATAAATATTTAAGTTAACCTTAACCACAAAATATTTTAAGGTTGTAATTCAATAAAGCTATGTATGTTTTTTTCTCGATTTTGAAGGCTCCAAGTTCATATTTTCCGATTTTGTACTAAAAATATATGTCGCAGGTTCTCTAATATACATCCGAAAACCGTAATTATTTTATAGCTCAGGGATGGCCAGTAGCTTGATCTAAAAATGTATGATATTTACTGTATATTGCCCTACAGTAAAATCATATTTAACATAAATATATAAAATGAGCCTACTAGATTCAAAATTTATAATTAAGACTATTATGACTACATTGCCAATCTAATGGATCTTTATAAAAAGTCCAAGATGTTCTTTAGAATTTCTCGTTTCCATTTAAATCTGATTTGAATTTAAAATCTACTAAGTAAAGAGTCTTTGAAATTCTCCAAATGGAAAAAGAGGCTATTTAAATAGTAAAACACTTCTAGCTTTTCAAAGCGTCAGAAGAAAATTTTTGGAAGTTCTTTTCTCGGGAGAATAATTCAATCATAAAATGTGAATATATCCATTCATATTTCAGATCCATTTATTTATGTGAACCTGTCTTCTCGTATTTAAAGTACTCTAAATAAAGCAAAGCATCGTTCCGTCTTATGCATGAAACACATAGACGACAGCGGCTACACGACTACAGCCTGTCAAAAATAAAATACACACGTTTATATGAAAACGATTATTTTGACAGCAACACAGCTACGCGACTACACGACCACTTTTGCTGCTTTTTTTTATTATTTATTTATTAATCAACACTCAGGGGATGCCCCCACCAGATGCAGTGCATTGTGTTGATCTCAGGAAAATAGGTTAAGCAGGAAAGAGGGAGTAGTGTGTTAATTTTTTTTTTGCAGCGACAGACCAAGCCTCTGGTGGGAATCGAACCCACGACCCCCGCATGATAGGCGAGCACGCTACCTACTCACCTACCGGATGCTGTAGTCAACTTGGGCTAATTTCTATTTTTGTTGGCTACAAAACAAAAATAGTGTTGACAATATAACAAAATATGTAAATGATATTAGTGCTATGAAATATTTTATTTTGTTGAAAAAATTAATCGCAAAATGAAATGCTATAATAATTCCATTAATAATCAAAAGCGGTTAAGTAAATTTATTTATTTATTTTTACGTTATAATAATGCATTATAAATAAGTAATTGTATATTTAAGTCAAGTTTATATATTCTATTTTAATTAAAGTAAAAAAAAAAATATAATTGGCACTACTGAAATAAATATGCTTTTGTATAAAAACAGCTGTTTATATTATTGTGATATGTTGCTGTCGTTTTCAAGAAAATTAAGTAGCTGACTTCACGACTACAATTGCAGCCAGCAGCATTTGCAGTCGTGTGTTCGTGTAGCCGCTGCCGTCTATGTGTTTCATGCATTACAGTGATGCATACAGCAGGTTCTTTATGACTATCAAATAATTCCTCGCAAATTAGTATAAAAATAATAAAAATTTCACTAGTTTTTTTATATACATATATATTTTTGTTTATGATCATATTATTTCATATTTGTTTGAGTTTCTTTATATGAATTCAATATATTGTTAAAATACAAGAGTATAATAAATTATAATAATATAAATATAAATTAAAATGTATTAATTGTTTTTTCCCGTGGATGAATAAAGTATTTAATTTGGATATGTATAGCAGTTGGCCATCCCTGGTATTGCCCATACCACTGAGACACAATTTAAGAAAATTATAGGTCGATTACAATCCCATTATTAATATATTATTTAAATACAGTATTTTGGAATCTGTGGCTTGAATCTTAAATTAAAAAAAAAAACGTTTGAATACAATTTTGGTATTGGTATTGCTTATACCATAGAGACACAATTTAAGAAAATTATAGGTCGATTATAATCCCATTATTAATATATTATTTAAATACAGTATTTTGGAATCTGTGGCTTGAATCTTAAATTAAAAAAAAAAAACGTTTGAATACAATTGTGGTATTGGTATTGCCCATACCACTGAGACACAATTTAAGAAAATTATAGGTCGATTATAATCCCATTATTAATATATTATTTAAATACAGTATTTTGGAATCTGTGGCTTGAATCTTAAATTAAAAAAAAAAAAAACGTTTGAATACAATTTTGCATTGAACATTTGGAGCTTAAATAGTGCAAAATATTCGTTTTAAAAATTTAGAAAATTTTAAATATTAATCAAATATTTTGAATTACAAACTTTATACCACTGACACATTGGGAATTTTATTTATTTTTTAAAAAACTTACGGAACGTTTTTACTTCTTTTTTTGTTTACAACACAAAAAACGCATTATGACAACTAAAGAGCCTGAAAAAGTATTCCTACGTCTGTTGTTTCGATTTTATTTTAGACAAACTTGTTTGTATAAAGTTGATTTTACTTAATTATATATATTTTTAGGAAACTATAAATTTGAGATGTAGCACAAATCAAAGAAATCGGGGCTGACGAGGGAAAAATTATTCTAAAATTTAGAAATAAGGATAAATATTTTTGTGAAATCGGACTCATAGGTACTGTTCAAAGCAGTGCGTTGTTCACAAATACAAAGTCACCAATTCAATTTTGTCAAAACCTCATTCTGGTCGCCCCTCCAAACAAACTGAGCGTGAAAAGCGAACTATTTGGCATCAGTAAAACAGAATCGCAGAATTATTGCTCCCCAAATTAGTTATAAAATCAAAGAATTCTTCGTTGACAAAGACATCCGTGAATACGCTGCTCGCAAAATATTTAAAATATCTGACTATCATGATCGTGTAGCACGTAGAAAGCCATTCATTTCCGATGCCGATAGAAAAAAACGTATGGAGTTTGTAATTCAGTATGTAAACAATGCTCTAGCAATTTGGGAACATGTGCTATTTTCAGACGAAAACAAGTTTTGCATTTTTCAGCATTTAAATTAGTTTGGTAAATAGGGGGGAACTGCATTAACGGTTAACACGGTGGAGGTAGCATTATGATTTGGGGTTGTATGGCAGGCAAGCGGTTTGTAAACCCATAATTTTTTGCGTCTATAAGGGATCTCTAATTGGATGCATACAAATATTTTAAATCGAAGTTTAAAACAAAGCGCACAACAACTGGGCTTTGGAGAAGATTTTTGATTTCAACAGGATATTGATCCAGTATATACGCTGCACAATGTCAAACTGTGGTTGGTCTACAATACTAATAAACAATTGAAATGACCACAACAATCATCCGACCTTAATCCTATAGAGTATTTGTGGAATTTACTGGAGCGCAGATTCCGTCAGCATAAAATAACCTCAAAGGAAATATTAAAGAGCGTCATTTTGGATCAAAGAGGTCCTAAAGTGCAAATGATATCTTACAAGTTACTAACTTAAGCAATATTAAATGTAAATTTATTTTTTTTGTATTACTATTTCAAATGCACGAATACTTTTTCTTATGTTTTTTACGTTTTTTATATGCATAAAATTTGTTAAAGGTAGTAAACCTTAAATAAATTAAAAAAACCATAAATACCTGAAAAATTACGATTAGTTAATTTTTTCATATTGTTTTCGTAGTATGACAGTTTCAATTTTAGGTGTATGGATACTTTTTCTGGCAAGTGTAAGAATATATACTTTTGTTCGAGTGTGATAGTTCACTAATTCAGAGCAAGAACAAGTTGAGCTTTTGCGCACTTGAAATATTTTTTTTTCTACACTATATCACAGAGTTTTATGTCTTTGTGTAGACCAGGGAAGGAAAATTAAAATAGCAAAATGCTTCTGAAACTTGATCAAATTAGTACTTTTTGACTAAAAGTGTACTTTTTCGATTTTTAATTTTTTTTTTATATTAAAAAAGATTTAAGTGAATATTGGGCTGCATCTTTATATGGAGACTACGAATAAAAATGAAATTAAACTGCTTTTTTCGGACTGATAAGTTATGGGTGAAATAAACTCACATGTGGATCTAAGAGCAATTTAAGTCGAACTCAAGTCTGAACATGCTCCCATTTTTAAAAAGCGATTGTACCAGATGACATCTAAAT
This sequence comes from Cordilura impudica, assembly GCA_963682025.1. Taxonomy (NCBI): domain Eukaryota; kingdom Metazoa; phylum Arthropoda; class Insecta; order Diptera; family Scathophagidae; genus Cordilura; species Cordilura impudica. Next base: position 306,348,076 of record OY821518.1, read on the forward strand.
AGCTCTAAAAGTATTTTTTACTAGTTACTAACTACAGCAAACACTTGTTATAAATTCACTTTAAATATTTTCATAAAATGATTCATAAGTTCGCTTTAAAAATATTTTTCGATAAAAAGTTTTCGTATAAAATAATAATAACCCCACTAACTTGAGTTGGTGTAGGATATTAAATTATTAATTATTGTTGTAATTTAACATACAAATACTTAATCACTGAAATTTATCTCTAAAATATAGTTTGTTTACTTTTGCTTTAATGATCACGAACATACAAATTGTGGCATATTATATGTATTTTTGTACTAGCTAATGAATATGTCTTACAATCAGTTGTAACAAATGATAATTAGAAAAAACTAATTTTCAGCTTCTTAGTTTGTTACGCTACCAGTTTTTTTAACAAAAACGTATATACATATCACGAACATATTTACATATGTATGTATGTATATGAATATGTATGCATATGAGAGATAAGCCACTGGCCTCATATTGATACGTATTTTTCATTTGATTTGAATGCGACACCTAGTATCTGGCTCTAACAAACCCAAATTACTGTTTCGAATCAAATTTAAACTCAATGAAGTGGTCAGGTGGCTTTCTTCATATGAATTCTCTTATACATATATTTATATAGTATGTATGTATAAGTAAAGTACAGTATGTAGTAGGGCGGGTCGATTTGTAGGGAGGCAAAAAAATCGCTCAAGTGACATGGAAAATCATATTCTAGGGATCAAAATAAGAAACTTTACCCAAGGAACCATACCTCTAAAACGAATTCTGATGTCCCGACTTTTGACCTGTCTGTCTGTCTGCAATGGGGCAACCCCATTCCCCCTCATGCAATTGATCTGAAACTTGGCCCATAGTCTTGTTGTCACTACAGATTAATTTTGGGGTAGTCACGCAGAGTCACGCATAGTCACGGAGTGATCTAAACGTTATTTACCCTCATCTGATCGATCTTTTTGAATAACATAACATAGTCAAGGCGTATGATTATTATTTATTAGCAGAGTAGAAGATACGTATACGTATGAGTGTTAATTTTAATATTAAATCAAACATGGTCAGCCCAATTCTAAACAAAAATGGTGATTTTTTGAAATGTTTGTATGGGGAACCCCCCAGGGGGTTCCAGGGTATGTGCCACTGGTATGGGTGGGTCGGCCCTCCAAAGTTAGTGGGGGTCGATCATACATATGGACTCGATTGGAGCACTCTAAATGGGTCAAAGTAAGACAGACAGACAGGTCAAAAGTCGGGACATCAGAATTCTTATTTTGATGCCTAGAATACGATTTTCCTTGTCACTTGGGCGATTTTTAAATCGACCCACCCTAGTATGTAGTGTGTGTCGTTATTCAAGGCATGTCCAAACGAATTATATGAACTTTTAAAAACAGTAACAAATCTATAACTTACCAAAGCCGTAACCGTTTATAAAAATGTATGATATCTTGCGTTTATATATGGTTTATTTATGGGCACACAAACACACACACACACACACACGCACAAGCATACATACATACATAGACACATACATACATAGGCATGAAGTGAGTGTTATTGTTATTGAATAAAAATACATGCATAGTATGTATGTTGTGTGCCATTTTCGGCCCATCCAAAATGCTCTGCATATACTTACACACTAGATTAAAAAAAAAAAACACAATACATAAACAAAAAAAAAAAAACAAAATAAATATGTTACGTTATGTTGAAAAGGAAGCTATGTTAATAACTGTTGTTTGGTTTATCCGGTGCCAGCTTCTCTCGTGTAACCACTGAAGACCTCTATCATCTTAGCGAAATATTAGATCGTTTGAGGTTTCATTTATATCTGTTTTTTTTTTGTGTTCGGTTTTTTCGTTTTACTTTACCACTTGTTTCAACTTGTGAATGTTCCACAAAAATACGATTGTATGTCAATTCAGCTGGTCAAATTGATCTACTTGTAGATGTGCTTGGTATTTGGTTTTTTAATTCGATTTAACATGATTTTTGTTTTCCTTTTTGTGGAATTTAATTCGCATATTGAATCAAGTTGAGCTCCTAGATCGAAAACGGGAATGAGAGGCAAGCAAGCTGAACAGAATCTTTGGGAAAACTTGATACCATTGTTGTTTGTGTTGGAAACATTATCAACTGATACATTTAACTATTAACTACAACTATGCATGTGAGTATGTACAAGTTAGTTTTTTGATCAAAACATTATCAAATGAAATGTTATGAACTTATTTGTATCCTCTATTAAAAACAAATGAATTAAAAAAAAAAAAAAATGGAACGGTAAATTTTCAAGTGCTATTTGTTATTTGTGTCAATCTCCATTCATAGTGGGAGGTTAATTTTATTATGCTTGATAATTATAAGTATATGTACTACATTTCTTATTAAAGTGATAAAAATATTGTAGTGATCTAGTAATTACGATTTGAAAATTAGACAGTGAAGTTCTCGCCATTAGCATTGGAAATTGAAGTGAATTAATGTAAGGAAAACGCTTGTAAATTATATGTATCTATAAATGTCTTCAGTTATTTACATACAATACAGATTATGTCTGTAAATGCCTGTGTGTTTGTTAAGGTGTTTAGTAGGTGATTAGGTGGGTAAGTGGATAGTATTTTCACAATTAGCCAACACACACATGCATTACCAATATGTTTGTTTGTGTATTATGCTTATTTTTAAGTGATTATTACCAACAAACATACCAATTCATGTATTTGTTTGATGTGTATTATCTTACTCAGAAAAAAAAAAAACAAGAAATAAAGGCAAAAACAAACTATGTACTAAACTCTAGTGTATGTTTGGTTTGTAATTAAATATACATATATGTTTTTACAAGCATTTTCACTGTACTTTAAAACTTCAAAAACAAAATAATACATGTATATGTAAATAAAGGAAGTCAAAGTTCAAAAATCGAAATCATTCCTAACACAGAACTTACTGTCATTAATTATAGAAAAGGACGAACGAACGAACCGTTATTTTATTATGAGCGGCATTGTTTACGTTGTTGACAAACATTGTTGGGCAATCGAAACAAAATGATGTGAGGTAAATCGATTGATCAGGTTTTTGGTTGGTTTGTACATAGAAGTCAGGTATATTGGATGGTTCAACAATTAATTATAACATTAGCAATTGATTATGAAATCGTAATAAGGAAATTTGCCATACAAAATTAAACTAAAGGTAGATAGGTCGCAGAGATAATGAATACAGTCAATCAATGAATAAACACGTCATCGATTATGAAAGTTACCGGAAAGGAAATACTAAATAAACAATTTCCATATTAAAGGGAAACAAGATGATATGAAATATAATGATCCGCGCTAAATGTAGGATGAGCTATTTATTCACCTGTTGCGGATCGATTAAATTATTGGCCCACCAATGTGGTTGATTTCAAAGAGAACCAAAGAGAAATAAAATTAAATAAAAATTTATAGATAAAAAAAGTCGGTTGTACATACATGATTCTTATATTAGAAACTGTTAATGTGAATGAGGTTATGAGAGCTCTAAGGGTCTCAGACTTATTAAGCTTTATAGCCTTTTTTTTTATTCACTACGAGAATTTAAAAGTGATTTTGGTGCTGTAATCTACATAAGTTGCTATTTTTGTTTTGATATACATAATAGGTTGTGTTTTTAAATATCTATAAGTTTTAAGGAGATAGAGCGAGAGAAATATGGAGCTAGAGAGAGTGAATGTGTATAAAATCTACATTAGCTTAAATGTCAGAATTATATATATATACATCGTATGTATATATAAATTGTATAAACATAAATAATATGTAAGTATCGTTTTAATTACAGCAAAAAGGGCAACAAATGAAAATGATAGTAAGCGTTTGATTATAGGAAGAAGTAAAAAGTTATTTAAGGAATCAGTTAAAGTCGAAATACTTCTTTAAAGCCTTTATATTCGTTCCATTAGAACTTTATGTATGTATATTTTCGAAAATATTTCTAATCGCAACATAACTATGTAGGTATTTTCTATTTGAAGACTAAGAATGTATGTATGGATTATGTAAGTAATACAAGTATTGGCAGGATATTCTACTGAGAGAAAGGAAATGATAACAAGATAAAAAATAGAAGTTCATATTGCTACATATGAAAAATAGGGGTTTTTTTTTGCATTTATTCATTAGAGAAGGATAACTAGGGTCAGATAGGTATGTAGCTATAAAGGGGTAATAGTTGGTAGAAAGAGAGAATTTTATGTGGTTTTCCGTTAGGTTTACTGAGGAGATTGATGTTAAAGAAAAAAAAAATATTACCCATGACTCAGGCGGATAACGAGGAAATGGAGCTATTTCTTTGGTTGCTACATTACTAGGCAACTCAAGTCTTCCACCTAATTTTCGTAGCTTTCTTCTTCTCGCCACCCGAGATTTCGATCTTAGCATCAATGCTGCCTGCATCTTGTTTGTTGATTTTTTACAATCACTCTATACGCAACTAAATATCTGCCGAAGTAATTAACGCCAATAGAAGTGACTACAATTGTGGTTGTTTTTGTTGAGATCGAAGACCTTCGATTCTATTGCTGATTTATATGTTTGTTTGTTTTAGTATTATACGTAACGTGTTGAAGAACCTTAATGTGGTTCTTCAGGAGCCCTATGTAAAACTGAAGTCGTATTGGTTTTATACAATAATCATTACATTTGATACAAAAATATTACATTTAAATAGTCTTACAGAATAGAGAAAACCTGAATATATCACGTGCTATCGCTGCTTTCCGTATCGTTGTATGCTAATGCAAATAGAGTTGCTACGTTCTTCGATTGGCTTTCCAGCGTTGATGCGTTTGTACCTTCCACATTGACCCTTGCGTCGTCGTCGTCTGCCTCTTCGACGCAACCACCAGATTAAACGTAATTGTGCACAAGTACACAGCAGGCGATACATAAACTTGATATTTTCTATAAATGTACAGTTTTGTGTAGAAGTAATGTAGACTCTGATCATAAACAATATGCAAATACGTATCTGTGACCAAATGAAGGTATGTTTGTAAATTTGTTGATTGGCTGGATGGTTGGATGATGGTACAAATTCAATTAAAGCTGTTCCTTATCACAGTCGTTGTTTTTGTTCTCTTTGTTGTTGTTGTTGTTGCTGTTGTTGTGTTTAACAACTTCGGCGACATTTTCATGTTATTTTAAGATATGTTAGTTGGTAAGAATATTAAATTTCCGAAATAAATTCGTTTAGCCTAGAGAACTTCATTTTAATTTTGACTTTTCTCTTATAGTTTAGCCACATTTATTGAGACCTTATCGTAACGTTAATCACGCGTTCACTCACTCACCTATACATACACCCACACACAATGTCAAAACAATTGAAATGCTACACTAGCCTTTTTGTATGTAGATTAACTCATTTAGCTTTTGTTGACTAATAGAAACATATTAATACAGTTTCTCTAAGCCACTCGAATCAATCGGTTCCACTGAAAAATTTTATGTTACATTTATATTGTTGCTGTGACTGTGGCTTAATAAATATATATATATATTTTTTTTTTGTATTTACATATTACAATTCATTGATGTGCGTTTTTTGGACACTTATTTGTTTATTGTTCAATTTCGCAAATAAATTCTAAGGAATTATCACATTTGTTTATTTTTTCACACATTCCTATGGCAAACGAACAAATATTTATTTAAATTTATATTGTATCATTAGATGTGATTTTTTGTATGTATGCACGTATGTTGTATGCGTGTGTATTTCAAATGTGCCAATGATAACATTGCCCGAGTAAACAATTTAAACTTAAAAAATTAAAAAAAGATACTATTCCGACCATTTGTCGATTTGTTTTTTTGTTTCTTATTAAATAGAGATACGAAAATATCCTTACAGATATTAATGTCAACTTATGGATAAATTTTTGTACGCCAATATATTCCATTCAACTTTCAAACAAAAACCTACCCCAGTAATTTTTTCACTTAAATTTTACTACAGGCTAATTATAGCTGAAGCCGAGAAAGTTAGCTTACTCGATTTGGATAATGTGCTAAAACTTTATATCTTTTTATCACAATAACACAACGTATCTAATAAGTAGCTAATTTGGGCATTATTCCAAAAATATTGTTTTTTTTTTTTTGTTTTTTGCTGATACGATGGCATATTACAAGTACAAGAAAATTTCTATCCAATATGAACGTAACAAAAAACAAGTATAGACTTAAGAATAAAAATAAACGATATCGCCAGAAACAAGAAAATATCATCATGTAATTAATTCTCGTCAAACCTTATCACTAATGCGACTTTTCAGTCATCTATAAAATATTTTTTTCTTTTTTTTTTCGGAACGTCTTAAAATAAAATACAATAGAGAAATGAAAAAAAAAACATGCGAGAAAACATTATGACACGACAAACATGCAACATCGAAAATTACATAGAACATCGAAATAATAAAAACACATAGAAAATACGTGAGTAGAAAGACGAATACAGCGAACATAAATGAAAGAGTTTCAAATGTTTGTAGGTGTATGTATAGTAAAGAAGTAAAGTAACTTATATATGTACATACTCGTACGTACATACATATACTATGTAAACACATACACAGTATAGTATAGGTATGGTAGTACTCGTAGTAGGTGTGTCGGTTGTGTTGTGTAAGCAATCATAATATAAATTATATTGGCATTTAAGACAGGAATAAGTAAGCGAAAATGAAAACTTAAAACACACACATACATATATACAAATATATGTATATATTCTTATATAATTATTTATATGTATGTTTGTATAGAAAATATACAATTTGGTTTAAATAGAAAAGCTAGACACTGAAAGGAAGAGCGAATTAATATGGGAATGTGTAATTGCTTGCAATATATTCAGTAGAGAACTAGGGCCAGCCTTTCGTCACACTGTTGTTGGTAATTACCTCAATGTGTTCGCAGATGCAAATACCTTCTTCACAGTATGCACAAAGCTGCATTTTACGGCCACCACTACCCGAATAGCCCTTAAAGATCATATGTGGATCGTCGGTGAGAAGTGGCTCATACTGCTGATGTTGTTGATTGAATTGAAGTTCTTTAAATTGACGTTTGACGCCGCTGACTGCGCTTGATGAATCGAGTTCAAACGCATCGCTGCGTCTCATGCGGTAGACACTACATTTACGCTCTAAGGGACCGGTGGGTGGCTGCATTTGCTCGTCGTCATCACAAGAGTCTGCACTTGCAGTTAGCGGTTGCTGTTCCGCAGCTGCTTCAGAAAGTTCATCACGTGGTTTGGCCACATGTCCGGGCGAAGCCATGGGCGTGGCCGGCGTCACAATAATTGAGTCATGGTAAGGCAAAGCAATATTTGCCTCCTGACTGCTTGTAGCGTCACCAGCGGAGTGTTTGGCGACGGCTACGGCCAATGGCGACGTCGGTGGTGTGGCCTCGAGTTGTGAAACGAGCGGCAGCGTTGCTGTAGCAGACTTTGGCAGATGTGAATGATGGAAGCTAGTGCCGCTACTGCCAGAATGTCGATGTACCAACTTAGGCGATGTATGACCCTGGCGCGGATCAGTGGTGTAATTCGAAAAGTGTTGATGTCCGTGATGAGCATGACTATGTGCATGATGGCTGTGTCCATGCGAATGCATATGCATGTGCAACACAGATTGCGTATCGCCCTCATCGATTGGCAGTAGAAGCTTTGATTGTGCCGTATAACTGGCACTAAGCTTGCGTGACTGTGCCTGTGGGGTACGTAAATAACTATTCGGCAGCTGGTGAAATTGCCGCGAGTGCCGCGTGGGCGTGGAAGCGCCATGATCGGCAACCACAATACCTGCTGCCTTCGGTGGATGTAGTTTCGCTTGAAGTTGTTGGGTTTTTTTCTGCTGACGCTGGCGTTGACGAGCTTGGCGTGAGGCCAACGAAGCACCGCCTGCTGCCGCATACATTTTCTAGTTCTAATCTAAGCCCAACGTTACTCTATGATTTGATGTTCCAAAGAATATCTTATTTGCAATTTGTGTACAGAATTTGTAAAAGTAAAATATCAAAGGCAAAGTAATGCAAAAGCACCACCTCAGAAATAAAAGTAAAGTAAGTGTAGTAAGAACTGATACGAGTAACTAAGGACTTCCTTTTTGGTAGTTGCGGTGGTAGTTTTGGTATTCTGTTTAGACATTAGTCGTTTGAGGAACGTTCCATCGAATGGAAACAAAGTTTTGGATCTTAAGTAAATATGACAGGGGTATGCATAAATAAATATAAATTTTATATTTTTTAATAATAATAATATCTAACAATATGTCGTAGTAAGTTTTAAAAGTTGTATGTTCTTTAAATCGAAGAAACTCAACTGGACAAAGTCTATGTGTAATTTTTGGTCAGTAAGTAAATCGTGCGAATACTAAAATGATTCTTCGTTGGTGCAATGTGTTCATTAAGGATTTCCTTGTCTTGACCAACTTGACAAAGACTGGATATTCCAGTGAAATGTTTCTAAAATTCTCAATGGACAAAGTATAACCAAACGAATATCTATAATAATTCTATGTTGAAATACCATTAAGATAAACTAAATCAATGTTAATTTAAATATTTCTAACTAAATCTACTACAAAAATGTAAATGTTACTAACACTAATGAAATCGTAAAAGGAGTATTTTCTAACCTACTGGATACAGTACTCGTATAATATTACATTAGTGTATAATCAAATAACATACAATACCCGAAAAACAAATAATATGTGGATAAATATACAGATTCTTATTATTTTAAAGTTAGAAAACCATTAATGCCACTCTAGTATTAATGAAACAATTTTTGTACATAATCTCTTTTACATACAAAAGTTAAATATATATAATTTTTTTTTTATTAGTCCCAATTCGTAATTTAGCTAGCAGCAAAGAGACCTAGGGTCACATTATTTTCAGGAAAGAGTGTAGAAACACAAAATGAATATACTGTAGCAGCAGCATTCGTTTGCCATATGTGCATTATGTTGTCGGAATAAAATTAATTATCTGACTAGAACATTTTTTCTTTACTTTGGTTTTCATTAGATTTTGATACTATTATTTTGTTTTATAGCGTTTAAGTTGTAAATACGATAATCTTAAAATCTAACTATAAATGTATTTATCAATAATTATAAACACAGAGCTGGAAAAGAATTAATTTTACACAAAAAATATTTTTTTAGAAAAATAAAATCACATAATATATTGCAAAGATTTGTATTGGTATTTTCATAATAAATTTATTTTTTAAAACTATTATCAGCAAAAGCTTGGCTTTGAACGATGAAGCATGCAAAATTAGAAAAAAATGTTTTCCTGATTAATTCGTGTTGTCTAATTTCTGAAAAAGCATATCAAATAAAATTTTTTTTATATTTGTATTTAAAACGAATTGTTTATATGATCGAAATATAAATTTATATCGAGCTACCTTCCTATGGTAGATGAAAGATAAGGACTACAGTACGGATTAGCTCATAATGGAAAACTTGGTAAACATAAGAAAAACAAGATATTTAAAATGTCTCTAGAAAAGTATCCGTCTATAAATTCATAGATACTTCGTTATTATAATATAACACAGAAATTTGCATATGCTTCATGTATATTCGATAATGTGTGTTCTTAGTTTAGAACTTGTGATAAAACCAAATTTAATAAAATTACTACTCAACCCATACGCGTATAATTTTTTTAAAATTGTTATTATTCCGTACACCTACTGTGTTTTTTTTACCATAGACATATTAACATAGACATGTTGAAGTGAATCTAAATTCAAACATAAGTAAATTGATCACCACCTCGTTTTATAAGGGTAACGCCATTTTTCTACCAACTTATATGCAACGTTTATTGCTTGGGAAAAATCTAACTACTTTGTAACTTCATTGAAAATGTGACAGATTTAAAAATGAGAATAATCGTTTTTCGTAAATATTATATTTATATTTAATTTGAGCTATCTCCAAAAATACAACTTATCAGAAGAGCGACAAAACTGTTTCAATCGCTTATTTTAAAATGTTTAATTAAACTAAATACCAGCACCCTATTTAAATTGTTTATAATAATTCGTCGTACTATTCCTTTTGTTAATTCGAAGTAAATTAAAGATTATAGATTTGAGTTAGTTAATCATTGCTGGCTAGTTGGATCCAATGAAATTCCATAGGCTTATGTTGAACGTAATTATCGAAATTAGATCATTATAGTTACACCATAGTAGAATTTTCGGAAAAATCTAGCATTATCCAAATTTGTTTAAACAAAGATTTTTGTACGAAGTGAAAAATTAAATAAAAAAATATTCTTTAAAACTGAAAAAAAAAATACAATTAGAAATAATATATAAACAAACGATACCGAATGAGCTAAGGTAAGTACAGTAAATTCTTCTGAATAACAGATCGACATATTTAAGACCATGGGACCACAGTACATCTTTACAATACATTTCTTTGGTGCATTGAATTCGCATTTGAACTCAGAATTTGTGAAATATTAAACGAAAATTCCGATATAATAATTTCAATCAATGATTTGCCCGAGTACGAATGAGATATCAGAAAAACAAGTAAGTAAATTATAATCGGTCTGGACCGACTATACGATACCCTATACTATGCGTTTAGAGACCCTATCTTTTAGGTCCAGCTAATTAGATATAGAAAATAAGCATAAACTCAATTTGAGTGGCATTGTTATTAATTATTTTTCCTTCGGATATGAAAAAGTTCATATCGCATGCTATATTTATATGGGGACTAGGTCGAAAAATGGACCGATCCTGACAACATTTGATAAGGTCACTTTTTTTTTTTTTTTGCAAAAATATAAACAAACCAAATTTGAGAAAAATCTGTGCATGGCCGAAAGAAGCTTATATACAATTTCATCAAATTATATTCATATTTGCGACCTGTTTGATTACAACGTTTACACAGACGGTTGGACAAACGGACAGCGCTTAATAGACTCAGAAAGTGATTCTTAGTCGATCAGTATAATAAGATAGGGGTAGGTCAAATATTTTTGGTAGTTACAAACATCAGGACAAAGTCATTATACCCTGACCATATAGTAGTATAAAGTACATTGAAGGGGAAGAGTAGTGGTAAATGAGTTTTGTGTAAAAAAAATGTTTCGTTATATATTATAGTATCAAATATACTCGTAGTAATGAAATTCTCAGTTTAGATTTGTAATAAGCACTCCAAAAGACATTCACAACATTTACTCTGATCCCAGGTTCTGGTGTTTTATAAAATTTTTTAGGCCTGTTCGATTTTTGAAGTGGAAATAAAATATTCCTTCATCAAACAACTGAATTTAAAAGTAAATGTCTTGAAAACTATTTGATTAAACTACAAACAATTTTTATATTATTCACTGTTTCTCATACAAATACATTGTAAAATAGTTGATCAATAGTTAAATATTCTTTAATTTTCATTTATTATTAAATTGTAATGTAAATCAAATATCCCTTTTGGGCCGTTTATTAGAAAAAAAAATGCCTGTTGTCATGTTAAGATTATTGATGTCATTACAAAACAAAAGAACACATACACGTTTATTTTAAAAGAGTAAAATATTTTGTTATGCAGATATCACATCTTATGTTTTCTATTTAATTTGTGTAAATCTTTTAGTATCATAAATTATGCAACGTCATTCTTTGAACCTCAATTGTAGCAAACACTCAAATGGAAGCACTCAAACAAAAGAGTAGATAAGTGGATGGGTAAACAATGAATATACTTTAATTATTCTCTTGTATAAATATATGTGTGTTCAGATTTACATAGCTACATACACGTTATCTTTCATAAACGTTTGTGTTTACTAGACGTACACACCATGTCTTCATATTCTAAGTGAACACAACTACAAACATCATAAGCCATAAAATGCAAATGAACAAGACCCTCCATGTGGAGAGTGGTAAATAAACATTTTAGCCTACGCAAGCAAGAGGTGAACTAAGAAGCACATATTTAAAACGACCACAACAACTCGGTTGTAAGCATCCACTTTAATCTCAGTCAGTGATATTGTATCACAGATTTATGAAGAGAAATGTATAGAAAACAACAACACAGCACAATGAAAAAATGTCCTAATTAAATAAATCAATGACAAAATATTGACCCAGAAGAACACTGAGTTAATATTCTAATGTTTTTAAAAAGAAAAAAATAAAAACCTTGCATTTGTTTTAGAAATACGACTGTATTGAGAAATTTATTTTTCATATAACATCAAGGTTCAAGCAGCCCAAGAGAAAATACATAAAAGATTGCCGTTTAAGACATGCCATTTCACGTGGTGGAGATATAATTTAGAGATAATCTAAAATATGCCTGCAAATTGTGTTCTTGAACTGCACATATCATAAAACAAAAATATGCTTTCATCCGCCGGATACTCAATAAAAAAAAAATCAACAACTGAAATGACTTGTCTTCAAAGTAACAGTGTAGCTATCGCATATCTACTTGTATTGTTTAACACAAATATGTATGTGATGGCCAAAAATTTCAACATTAGTTTCCTAAAAGATATTGTGTGAATTTAAAAATTTAACCTAAATTTTTATGTCATATGTTATTATTCGCATCTGTATAATATGTTGAGTTCAAATGCAATATTTTCTTGCATTAAATGAGCTGAGTAAAACTGCATGCATTTGTATTATTTACGAGTACTTTTTCTATTTACATGCAGATGTCCAATGTGCATAACTAATATTTGTAACTATATATGCAAACATGTTTTGTAGCAAGCTTCATTGGCTGCATTCAAGTTTTTAAATATTTATTTTCGTGTAAGAGAAGAGAGCGACGCGGAATATTTTTCAGACAGTTAAGTATGTATGTACGTACGAGCAGTTCGTTTACTTTTTTTTTTTTTTTTTGTTAATAAGTATGTATGTACATGTTAGATAAACAAAAGCTGAGAAATGCTCGTATGAATTCAAAATAGAGATATTAGTTTTGTTAGATATTAAATTTTACCATCGTTGTTGCTACGATTTCAAATATTGTAAATTGTATTTTGGATGCAAGTACTTTGATGGTTGCAAAACATGACTGACAACCTTGACCCGACCACGTTTAATTAAGAAAAAATATGTTCGAAACAATAGAGAATAAATTCGTACTACATGTTTAATATTTCAAAAAGATTACTAATCCACTATTATTGGAAGCCTCAATTGGATATACATATTTATTATCATTGGCATTAATGAAATACATTGTTTTTGCGTATACGTCAATATTGATAATAAGTAATATTAAAGTTACACACATACACACACACACACACTCACACAACATACATACAGACAATTGTTAACAATTCAATTTTATCATATAATCAATAAAAAATCTTTGCCTTCACATGCCAATTTGCCATGTATGTATGTGTCAACGTACGTATTTGCATTTCTACCTGTACATATTCGTAATACCGACGACGATTTTGATTAGCTTAGGAAATTGTTGTTGCTCGCATTTGTACTCGTACAGTTATATTATTTACACACATATATATTTAAGTAAATAGTTCATCAATCACAACATATTATTGTTATTATTATTGTTGTTGATGTTGATGTGTTTTGTCGTTGCATGTAATTGTTATTGTTATAAGATAATGTTTGTTTTACATATTGTTCACATTACGATCGTTAATTATACCTATTGTAAATATTTTCATACTCAAGGCTATGACACTTGACAATACAACATCATACATACATACATTGTACATACATTCAATTGTGAGACGAAATAAATAGTTAAATACATATCAATAGTAAAATAGTTTCAAATGAATAAAATAAATCAAATGGAAACGAACTGAAACTATTTGTGATTACGAACAAATGCACATACATATGTTTGTATGTATGTATGCAAAACACATGTTATTCTTTTTTTTCATATTTTCTTTTAATTATTTAATTTTCTTTTTTAACCGTCTTGTCTCATATTTTCGTCTTTGATGTGACCATAAAAGGGTGTGATTCTATTCACATACACATTATATACGCATAGTATACATTTGTTCTTTGATTGTTTTATTTTTATTTCACAGAACAACAAATAAATTAGTTAACAAATGGAAAATATCTAATGTCACTGTACATTATATGTACACAATTATTACGCGGCGTATGAGTGTTTTTTTTAATGTAGTTGATGTCGTATAGCAACTTATTACCATTACTCATACGTCTTGAAGATGAAAAATGGTTTGGTTTAATTTGCATTGTTTAATACTTATACACTGTTATGCACATAAATGAAACATAAAAACACATTGTATATTAATTTTAAATTAGTTAAAAGCTGACTTTAATTTTAAAATATATTATATACATATACATATATGTATAATCATAATAGTTTTCCAATCTTACAACACAACGACAATCACGAGCAACAAAAACACGACTGGCCAACTGTGTGAAAACGATTTAAATATTTTGCCCTGCTTCTTACTAAAAAAAACCTTGCTATAACGATTACCTTCTCTCTGTGAATCTAAGACAACCGAAATGGAAAATATTCATACACTTAAACAATAGGGCAGATGTAAAAATACAAACACACATATACCAACAGGGACAAGTCGTGCTTCCGAGCGCCGAAATAAAGGCAAAAAAAAAAAAATTGCTAAGGATTGCAGTAAAATTGCAAAAAAAAAAAAAAAAAAAATACACGCTAACGATGTTACAACGAACACAGTTGTCAGTGTGAGGAACAATGTGTTGTATCTTTAGAACATGTTGTTATTATTTTTAGTACTCAGAGCTGTGTGTGTAATGTCAAAATAAACAATAATCCATTGACTATGTGTGGGTGAGAAATTGCTTTCTCTCTTTTTGTTTGCAGAAATAACTTGGTTGGTTGGTAGATAGTTTCTTCTTAAACGCTTTCTCTCGTCAATACACGCAGTAACACACATACATAGACAGACACCGTGTTATAATTCAGAATTTTGAATTTAAATGTGTTGAATAAGTGTTACTCGCAATATTTGACGACATTAAAAGATTTAACTTTAAATGTTTTTTTAATAGAAGTTTGCTCATTTTTATTGTTATAAAAACAAACTAGAAGTATTATTAGACAAATAACGAGAAAAACATTTCTAGAAAATTTTTTAAAAGATACTTTTGTTTAAAATTGCTATCCAAGAAAAAGGGAGACACAAAATATTCAGAAAGTTAAAAAAAATATGATAAATTTATATCGGTAAAAATCACCTTATACGGAAATATTCTTGCCAGATTTTGTGCGAAATGGTCCACTTACTTTAAAGTTTTAAAGACAAAAAAGCAATATTCATAAAGGTTTGATGATTGTTATACTGTAATTGCAAGAACTAATGTTTTTATATACAAATTGTTGTTATTTTCTATAGAAGTGCTTTTGAATAGATTTTTTAATCCGCAAAACGTCCACAAAAGGTTCGAAATTTTTGTTGAACAATTTTAAGTGAATTTCTAAAACTTTAATTTTTGTGTACAAATTTCACATGAAAATAAAAAATGGAGGCATTTTTGGTGATAAATAAATATTAAAATAATAAATAAATATGCAAAAATATTTGGCTATTTAACCCTATTTGCGATGAGATTGCAAATAGTGATATCAATATTCTAATACTTATTAGTTTTGTTTAAAATTAAAATTATAAAAAGGTACAACTGCAATAAGTATGATAAAAAATTATAGCTGTACGAACACTAACTTCCGGCTCATTTTGAGCTTGCGGGCTGGTCGGAAATTGATCGGTATGTTGGTGGTGTTGTTCATAATGATAATCAGCCACGGTGGGTACAATTAAAACCCCAACTTTGTTTTTAACCACGAATTGATGCACTGAAGGTGTTCGAAGCGAACGTGATGGCAATATCATACGATGGGCTATGAGTGCCATCTTTTAACTATGATAAAGTTACAATGCACAAACTTAAGTAATGTTGCCTTCACCGCACAAAAATTAACTGTTATAGTATCTGTTTGAACGAAAATAAAAGTACTGCTCAGTAAAGACGTTAAAGTTGAACTGAATATGAATGCGTGTTGAGCACATTTTATGGGTTTACGATTTACTACTAAATGCTCATTATTTTAACATTAAATATTTGTTAATACGAAATCAGTCAACATACATTAAGTAGTATAAATAGGACAACAGTTGATAATGGCAACATACACACGCTACAATAAAAGTTCAACAATGTTTTTCATTTTAGGTTTTCTTATTATCAAGACAAATATTTTTAATGTGTTCTTTTCTTGCAGAAACAATGGATATGAAAGCCCATTATTAAAATGGAAAAATTTCGCTATAATGCTATTTTAAAATTTTTTATTTTTATAAAAAAACTAATAAAAAATATTTGTTTATTAATTGGATATTTTAGAAATAGTGATTGGTGTGGGACGTTGTTTTCAACTAAACCTCGTAATCAAACTACACGTCGTAAATATGAAGAATATATTTTGATGAAATTTGGTATAAATGTATATGAACGCTATTGAAATTGCTTAAAATTGGTGCATGTTCAGACCTAGCCCCTATACAAGGAACCCCTATCAGACCGACTAAAATTGTCATAAGGTCCCGATTATAATATAAAGCGATAAAACCTGTTGGACGTGTATGTATTATGCCCACTAATCATGATTTTCAGACATAGTACGCATATAAAGTTGACTCCCGATCTTCACTTGAATTCATCAAAAAAAAAAAAACAAAAATATTGCATAGTTTTTTTTTTTATATTCGGTTTATATATGTTTTTGTTTGGACATGATCGCTCCATTTTTTGACTTGGTCGCCATAATAAAATTGAGTCGAATGTGAATTTTTTTGCAGGCGAAAATTAATAACAATGCCACTCAAACTTGGTTTATTCTTATATTCTATATCCGATTATGGCCTCAGTAAAGTTGCATCTAAAATAATTTCTCGAAACTCATGGTATAGGGTATCGTATAGTCGGTCTAAGTCGACTATAATTTTCTTATTTGTTCTAATTATAAAGAATTTATAAAATTTAGAGTTCTTTTAAGTCATAAAAGTGCTTATTTTTTCTGATCGGTCCAGACCAAAATAATAAATCTTAGAGTCATTCTGAACATTCAACGAAGGCGAAGTAGTATTACTTGTAGTAATCGTGTAAGTACTTGCATGGAAAGCGTTGTCTTTTGCTGGAATGTTAATATTTCAATAGCTGAAAACTATCAACGCCTTTCCATTTGTGTGGCAATAATTGTAAACATGTGTTAAATACATAACTTATTCAAAGTTTAATTACAAATGACACAAACAAAGCATACGAACGAACATCTGAAGTAATAAAGTTATGCATTATTTACTCGTAGATTGTATCCAAAAACCACAACATGTCGTTGAAAATTGTAACAATGCGTATACACAAGTTGTAGTCATTATTAGCGTGACCAGCCATTTTGCATTTGATCGATTTTGAAAGCGTAAATTTGTATGCCTATTTTTATGTCAGAAGGAAAATGTTACAGTATTAGCAATATAATTTAATATATTTAGAGTTGAAGCTTTGTAAACAAAGTTGTTTTAACTTTCAGTATTTTTAAGGTTAATTTATATATACATATATAATATATTTTAACTGAAATTTAATTGTACTTTTTATCAGAAAAGTTATATGATTTTACCACGAATGTAATAAAAATAATGTGCATTTTAGTTATTTAGTTTTATTTTATTTACACATGTTGTTCAGAAGCCCAAGTCGTGCACGAATTCGCACGTTCCCCACATACATTTCTAGCCCAGAAGCCCCACTCACTAATTACTGATATCTCAAAGTTATGTACATTAGGAGTATGCGAATTATTACACTTTCTAAAAAAACGTTGTTTGGGTCATTTTGAAAAAAAAAAAAACTAATTTATTTATTTATACTGTGCCAATTTTAATATTTGCAAAAATGTATATATGCATATGGTTCGTAGTAAACTCAATTATTTAGAGCCCTTATTACATTATATCTTTAAACCGTATTGAAGGTGTTCGAAAAAGGTTTACTAGAGGTATTTTAAAATATTCTTGGAATTATGAGTTGGCTACATATGTAGTAAGGAGGAACCTTTTAGGATTGCAATCTTTAAGTGCTCCACGATCATATGCTTCTGTAATTTTTGCTTACAATATTTTATTTGGGGACATAAATTGTTCGGAAATTTGTGATCTATTTAATTTATACCGGCCGCCAAGGGATTTAAGAAATAATCGAAGATTTGAAGATTCTCTTCACAGATCAAACTATGCTTTAAATTATCCAATTACAAGGTAAAAAATTATGTATTTATATTATATTAAATTAAATTTAATATTATATGAAACAGATGGCCCACAAACTATTTATTGCGAACTTACTTGGAAACCTATTTCTTTCTTGGGCGTTTAAATGGAATATTGAATTATTTTATTCAACAATTGTGTCAGAAATTAAAAACCAATTTAACCAAAATAATTTTTTGGTATATAAAAACTATTAAAGCCCAAATTATTAAAAATACGACTATTAGTCTCGGCCTATATAAAAAGTTTCAAGTTTTTGGACAATTCTGAACATAACCAATATAAAGAAAAATTTGACAATATATTTTTGAAAGCTTGCTGAGTTCAATACAAAAAACCATTACAAAACTTTGCAAAATACATATTTATATATATATATGTATACAAATAAATTAATTTTATTACTTACATTTAATTATTCCACAGTGTTCCGCTTATCTGCAAAGATATAACGGTAATTATTTTTCATAAATAATTTGTAGTATTTAATTTTTTATACATATTATTATTTTTTTAAAATCAGCATTCAAATCTGCCAAAATTAATTCCTTGACAATACATAGTAAATGCAATGAAGTATTCAAAGTTCTGTACGAATTAAAATGTCAGTATATCAAGACATTCATCCGATTCTAACATTTTTATTAAAAATATTAATACAATCTTTGAACAGCTATAAAAAATTAATATTAAATAATTTTCCATTACTGTAGTTTTTCAAGGAGATAATTTAAAATTTTTTTCCACTACAATCGTTACATTTTAGCCATTTTATGATCATAAGAAAGCAAGTTAAGACTATTAAATTATAAAGCCCTCTTCGTGATGGGTTTTTAATTTTTTACTTCATTATAAAAAAATTATGCCAATTTGAAATCAAAAATTCAAAACTTCAGCAAAAACAACTTTGTATATAATAAAAAATGTATTAAATAAAATAATGAAAATTTTATTTCTTTTATTAATTGTTGTTATTCATATCTTTAAATATGAATTCTTGATTTTGAATCATTTTTTATTTCATTAAGAAATAAAAAAATTTTAATATAAGCGTAAATGAGAAATTTCGGACTATTATTGCAGAAGAGAAAAATTGTCAAAGCCCGTGATTTAGTTTTGTTTTATATTTTTTGTTGTTTGTTTCGTTGATCAAATTAGTAGTATTTATGAAAATTTCTTAAAAATTTTATGAACCATACAATCTGATGGTGAGAAGCAAGAGGGGTATAAAATGTTTCATGGTTCCAGGTTTTTATAAATTTTTTTGGGGAATTTCTCTTTACACTCATTTTACAATATCTACTTGTTTGGTATATATATATATATTTAGTATAGAATGAACAAATAAAGAAAATTTTCCGATAATTGGAAAAATTGCAAGAAATATGTCATAATGTCCGACCTCCGGCCCAGAAGAAAATCTATAAAATTGTTCATGGAATTTTTTCGTACGATAAAATCAACTGTGTAATTTTACAACAAACACATGGCCACTAAAAGCATAGAAATCGGTAATGCAGTTTTGGCTGAAGTGCACAGAACACAATTTTAGACAAAAACTAGGTTGGTTAAACAAGCAGTATTTTTGAAGCAATTAGCAAAAATAACGTATTATCGAAAAAAAAATCTAAAGTTCACCATCCACCACAAAAAAAAAAACTCAATCTAAGCAATTGCATTTTGATCTATACATATATCTATAATATTAATAGGCAAGGCGATTTCTTGTGACCGATGTAAGTTTCACAGTTTTACCCCGATTTTGACAAAAAATTATCATTCGCTGTTACCCAGATTTTCATCGTCTGGAATATTTTTTGGAGTTATCATTGTTTAAAGTTGCTACTAACACATACATAAAATTACACAATGATTATTAAATTTGTTAATGTGTTTGTGTTAATGTGTTGAGTTTGTTTTCTTCATTTAAAATGAGTGGAATTGTGAAGCATACCTTTAGGGTCTTTATTAAATGAAAAAATAAAATTTCCTAGAATTTGCACTCGAATTTCGAGTGCGGGAATCTGCTAGTTCAAATAAATACTCAATATAATATAACAAGAATTATCCAACTCTGTCACGCCAAGATCTTTTGATATTAACTAAAAGAAAACTTTTAATTAAAACACAGACATTCTAAGGAAAATAAATATATTTTTAGCGTTATTTTTATGCTTTTAATATCTTATAAGTTTGATTTGAGGGACTTTTTCCAAAAGCTAAAATTTAAGTTTAATAAAATGAATACATTATTTTAACTTTTCTTAATATTTTAATAGTTTTTCACTTACAATTATTCATTTTCGTTTAAAAGTATTGCCGGTCAAGCTGACAATTTGATGGGCCGTGCTGGCAAAAAATAAAAACAAAGATATATTTATTTTAATTTCATAACGCATTTTCACTAAATGTCTTGTTTTCTGTAATGTGGTCTGTGTAACGTATGCACATAGTTAATTCTGTTCTTTAAAACATGTTTGATTGGCAACTCTAGATTGGTGCACAAATCAGTAATTGACAAACTGCGCAAACTCTTCAAATGTCAGTCGTTAGTGAATATTTTTTTTTTTCATCCAAAAGTTATAAAAAATTGTGTGTCCAATATATTTTCTTACTCTAAGAAATATTAATTGAAAAATTAGTGTTACAAATGAAATCCGAACTGAATGTTAAACAAGAAAAGGAAAAAACAGAACCTAGTGTTGGGAAAAATATTAATGCCGAAACACTTAGCCCACTTGTATACTGGGCTCAAACTGATGACAAAATAACATTAAAAGTTGATCTTAAGGATGCTAAGGTATTTCAGTTGCAGCCAATGGTTTAACGAAATATATTTAATATGTTATTGCAAATAGCTTCCGGACGTGCAATTCACACCAAAAACGATTAAATTTAACGCGAAAGGTCATGGAGCAAGAGGTCTCCACGAATACGCATTTCAACTACACTTCTATGGTTTCATAGACGATGAGGTTTGTAAGATTACGGAAGGGTTAACTCACTCGGATAAAGTATTTCGCCAACTTGTGTTTGTAGGAAACCAGCTACAGAATGCTAGCGAATAAAATTGAATGTACGATTAAAAAATCTGAAAAAGGGTTTTGGCCTCGATTGGTCGCTACTCCACAAAAACCTCATTGGTTAAAAGTAGACTTTGATCGGTGGCTTACGGAAGACGATGTTCTGGAAGATGTAAAGCCTCGCAATGTAAAAGAGGATTATTCAAAAGAATATGATCGTTTACAGAAGGAGGAAATTGGCTATATCAAAGGTTCGTAATTTTTAATAATGTAATCTACACCCACAATAAAATATTCCCTTTCTTACAGAAAGTTCCAAAAAAGTATATATGATATTTTACAATTTGGCACAATTCATTGGATTCCTATACGTACTTAGTGTAATTGGTGTTCTATACTATCGTGATGGTCCCCAATCTATACAGAAGACGTACACATCGGTTGGAAATGCAATGAAATTTATACAACTCTTGCAATACCTGGAAGTACTGCATCCAATATTTGGTTATACCAGGGGTGGTCCTCTTATACCTTTTATGCAGATAACCGGCCGAAATTTTGTACTTTTCATTATGATTGAGTTCGAGGAACGTATGCAAACAAAACCAGTTGTATTTTATGTGTTTCTAATATGGTCGCTAGTGGAAGTATTCCGGTATGCTCCAGATCACCTCAAGTACTGTTTAAAAATGCTATTAATTTTATTTTCAATTTCCAGCTACCCGTACTATATAAGTAAAATATTAAAAAGAGAATTTGGTCTTCTCACCTGGATACGCTATACTATATGGATTCCTCTGTATCCCATGGGTATATTGTGCGAGGGTATTATTATTTTACGAAATATACCGTATTTCGAAGAGACTAAACGATTTTGTGTGGAAATGCCCAACAAATGGAACTTCTCGTTTGACATGCCAACATTTTTAAAAATCTATTTGATTTTGCTTATATTACCCGGCTCATTTTTCGTTATGTCCCACATGTCAAAGACAAGAGCCATTAAACTAAACAATAAACGTCGAGCTCGTAAATATAGCAAATAAACATTTTGTGTATTTTAACAAAATTATTGCACTTACATATATACCAATTTGATTTAAGATTGAATTTTGCAAATACAGTGATTCGTTAAGATAATACGAACAACAACTTATATTTATTTAAATTACGTATTGTTTATTCAATAAAGTAATAAATATTTTTTATTTATGTTTCTATTTTATGTTGCAAACAGAAATTTTGAAATTTTGTAATTTTTTTTATCTTTTTTAAGGAATATACCTACTAGGCGAATTAAGGATATTAAATAGAAAAAAAAACAAATTATGCAAGAGAAGAGCAAAACATTGAAAACCATCATAAAGCAATGTTAATTGTTTTTATTTCAACAATTCGATAGAGTTTGACCATATGCAACTACATATGTGTATACAAGTTTACACTTTACTTTTAAATACATATGTATATCATAACACAAAGATTGTTTTGCAAAAGCAAAATTAATTTTCTTCGAAATAGAACTTTAATGTTCAATGTCCACCAAATCTTTGAAGCATTTCTCAACTTTTTTTTTCAACGACTGATACATATCTAACCAATATGGAATCTGAATAGCAAGTGGTGCAGAGAGCTTGATTCATTATTGTGTTTTAATAAATTGATCTCACTGTGGCTAACATAATAGATATTAATCTAATTACATTTTATCGTAAATATGATATACTTGAATAAAATCAAATATTGATTATTAAAATTTCATTATTTATTTTATTGCTGAATAACTAAGCAAGATGTTCAAGCAATGCTTGAATGAACTATAGATTTCTTGATGTTTTATAATGTCGTTTCTTCTTGTGTAAAATCAAAGACACAACTGACAGCAACAGTGTCTGAGACAATTGAGCAACAAGGACATTAACGAACTTTCATCAAGCACGAAAAGTTAAATATTTCGTTCCTAACGAAGTTTTATTAGGATGACATCAAGTCCTAATGCACATACAACAATAACGAACAACGACAACACACAATATCTATACACAAAATGAAATTTTAGGGATACAGAGTGCATTATATATCAACTATTTCGACAAAGCGAAACATTTTAAATAACCCCTTCATCCTCATCGATTTATATGTTTTTATTCCCGATAAAAGGGTTAGGAACAAGTAAGTACACTCATATTTCTACTACATATGTAGTATCAAATAATAAGAGCCAACAAATTGCACATATCTAACACATCATTATTTTATTACATACATACATACATATGTATGTATATATATATTAAGTTACACATTCATACAAAAGTGCATGAGTGGATACATTGTTATGGATGTACATATGTTTGCATGTACATAGTAGATGTGTACATGATGAGCACTACACTAAAAATCCATTGAAGGACACACACCTGAAGGCATGGTAGAAACAAATCAACAACAACAGTTTTCCTTTAGTTATTTTTCTTCTTTTAACAAAAGTTAACAAGAAGTTGAAGCTTTGCGAAACATGCAAAATTTGTACAAATATACATATGTACGAGTATGTAGGTATGTATGTATTTGCTTTCTTATTTTTGTGCTTATGACTTATGTTCGTGTGTTTGTGTCGAAAATTTGTAATTTAAAAGAAATTTTTATTGAAATCGATTATTAAACAGAAACAAATTATTTGGTGTACATACAATCACTATTCTTCAAGTGTTTGTTTGGATGTACATATGTACATACATATATAACTCCATGGGTAAGTGCTTTCATTCGTCCTTAATGTTTATTGATATATACGGACCATACATATGTGTGTAGGTACAAATCTATACCCCTCTATAAATGTCGACTTTCAGAAACTAACGCAATTTCTTTTGCGGTCATTTAGGGTTATTCAAAAAACTTGAACTATCATTTTTGAAATTAAAAAATATCTATCAACATATTATGACATTCTTAATTTAAGGCAACACCAGCACCCTCTTTCTCTCCAACACCTTTTACATTTTTGTTTTGGATAACTTATGACTCCTATGTGCTTCAAGGCAACACTGTAAATTACTACATACACATACATTGTGTGTACAACTCACTTTTTTACTGTTTAATTTTTTCACTCTTGTCAGAAATGTTTCTTATTTTTCAATAATAACTTTGCATTTATTCATGTTGTTTATGTTTTCAATGAAATTTGCAGGAAATCTACACAAAAACACATATAAAAAATATATTTTTTTTTTTTTGACAAATCTCACATCATTTTTAACCACGTTAATATTTCACTACGAACTAACAGTATTTGCGAAAAAGTTGTTACTAAATTCCTCAACGGTTAAATGACTGACACAACTGGAGTATTTGTTTCATTCGCAATTCAAACTAACGCACCAGAAATTTAAGAGAGAATGAGTAAGAGAAAAAAGGAAAAGCACGCACTACTAAATAATCTTTTCTCTTGATAAACGGATACATAAATCAGTGTTGCATTTTTGTCATTGTATACTTTTAAAGAAACAAAATGTCATTTTTTAAATAATAATTGATATGAAAAATAATGCTTTTAGAAAAATTGATAATCAAAATTAAGGACAATTAATTTGTATGAGCGTTTATTTATTTATTTTAGAGATATTTTATAAAGATTATTATATAAAATACATATAGAACAATAGTGTGGGCTACTACTGGTCCATGACACTTTGTTTAATTAAAATTTAATTTATATTCATAAAACGCAAATAAGAAGGGCAACGAAGAACCTCGTTCAAAAAAAAAAAAAAAATTGTCAAATCTCAACCATACTGGTCGATTTTTTTTATTTATCATGTTTGATGCCTGAATAAAGGTTATGGTCAAATCGTATGTGATGTGGTGAATAGCTCCATCACTACCATACATTTAAAAACTAGGACTAACAAAGGTCTCACGCTGTATAAATTTAGACTGACGATTTATTAAACTAATATAGAGCCACCTCGTTTAACTTTACTGCCCGATTCTTGGAACAATTCAATTTTTTTTTTTTGTATACCCGAACCCAGAGGGCGAGTTAAACTTATTTTTTACACTTTTAAATGCTACCGCTATTTCTCAAAAAATATGTTCATATTTGAATTTCATACTCTAATATTCAAGACTTATTTGAGTTAATTAACAAATACATAATTTTGATTTAAAATCACACGACAATATTATTGAGAAGTTTCCACAAAAAATTTTCATATACAGTGCGCTCGCGATAACGTCAACTAATTAAAACGGCGAGTGTTGACATTTATCAGACTGTTGACGTTTATGAATGTGCAAAGTTAAGATGAAAATGTTATTTATACTGTAGTTTCAAGCGTTTTTATTGTTTATAAATTAAATTCAATCAAAAAGCAATTTCAAAGTAAAACAAAAAAGGTTTCCAACCTAAAGAAAAGGAATAAAAATATTTTACATGAGATCATGGCATACATATCTATACTTCTACATGTCTTAAAATCAGTTATTTTTCTTAATACATTTAGATGACTTTGCTCAACATTCTCGCATCCGGCCCAATCCAAAACCCGGTTAAAGATTTCGATAGCTTCGCTTGATTGTATTATTTGCACATTTTTATCCACATCGTAGTCGTCATCATCGGCCACTTCTAACTCCTCATTTTCACACGATCGAGTAACGTTTTCCAGCAAAATATCTTCATTTCACTCCCGAATGGATGACACTGTACAGTCAATCTTAAGAAAAAATTAAAAATATGACTGGTGGTCTCCCAGAAATAACTTTGGGAAATCGACAAACCTGAGGCTTTCACTTAGCACACCAACTGCACACGTCATTTGTTGTTGAAGTTCCGAATCCATATTTTCTTTCAGGATGCTTAATCGAATATTTTCCTCCGGATCTTTCTCATCTTGAAACTCAAAAATTTTTCCAGCATTTCGCCATTGTATCTTTACTGACTCTATTTCATGCGATCTCTAGAAGTGTAACAGCATCCTTCAACGTTACAGTTTCATTGAATCGACTAGCTCTGAATTTTTCCCGCTATCATGACCAAAAGACTGTTTCAATAGTACAGCTTCGTTATCTTAATAGCGTTTGGATCCATTGGTTGGATTAGTGTGGTCACATTTGGAGGTAAAAACATTGCAATTATGTTTCCATCTTCTGTTTTAAGCTCTAATTCACTTGGATGAGACGGAGCATTGCTATTAGAAGAAGTGCTTTAACTGGCAAATTCAGTTTTGAAAGAAACTATGTTACCAAAAATTAGAGAATTTTAGCTAGTAAAAATAATATATATTCTGCAAAATAAAAATATTTACCTGCGGCACAAATGATTTACGAAACCAATCGAAGCAAATAGTTGATGTCATCCATGAGGATTTGGAACTTGTGTATTCAGTTAAAATTTTTAAAAACGCTAGGATTTTTTGCTTTTACAATTACTAGCAATTTAAGTTTATGATTTCCGGATGCATTAGCACAACATAAAAAGTGATTCGTTGTATTTCCGTCTTCATGCCCGTAGCAGTCTTTTCGGCACTTGATACATAAGACTTTTCTAGCAAAATTTTCCAGAACAAGCCAGACCCATTTATTCCATTTTGGCTTTCAGTTTGAGTTTAAATGGATCAACAAGCTGAGGCTGTGAAGAAAGCTTCTCTCCAGTTATTTTCAGAAGACGAACGCCAAATCTTTTTTTAAATCTTTGTCACCGTTAAAAGCAGTATCTTTTTCTTTTAGTTTTAGATGAATTTCTTTAGCCTTTTCCTTCAGCGCTAATGAATTTATTGGATAATTCCTTTCTCTCTGCTTAATAAACCAAGGATACAGAAATTTTTTTCATTTTTGGCAGCTCTGATGCTCTTAGTGTCTTCCTTTTTCCCGGAACACATTCCAAAATAGCTTTTTTTCATCTTAATCTTGCTAATCGTTGATTTTGTGACACCATATTGTTTCGCTAAAGCTGTCGCACTTGCACCCTTTTGTAATAAATCCAAAATATTTGCTTTTTCTTCCAATTGAAGCACTTTCGGTTTTTTGATCCCATTTTATACGCGTGACTTTTCCGAGATGAAAAAGCAACTGAACAGAAAATAACAATAACTACATTTCTATACTTGTAAGGGCAACCCTCAAATTCGGAACTCCATAATTACATACAATGAATGTAAATATATTTGTACATATATGCATTTAAATTGTTACTTAAGCTAAAATTCTGCTTTATTTAGAGTTGACGTTTTAGAGTAGACAATATTAATAAAAAAGTGTTGACGTTATGCCGAGCGTACTGTACCATATTCGTTCGGTACCTAGAATACAAAAGGCCGAAGCATCTAAAAAAGTTGTCGTCTTGCTACGGCCTTTAGTCGAAATATTGCCAAGAATCTTTTTAAGTGTATACTTTTTACAACTACGAAAAGAAAACAACTTAAAAGTAATCTGTAACCATTATCTCAACAAATGTAAGAAAAAAAATCGGTGTTGGTGTTTAAAATACTACATTTATTTTAATCATATAGAATTACATCAAATTTAAATTTAAGGGTTCATAAAATATTTATGTATGTGTTTTATATGAAAAACTTACTCATTAGTATATAGTCAAATCGTATCTTTACATATTAAAAAAAAGAAAAGATTTACAATGCTGATATTTTTTGTGTTTTTTTTTGGGTCCATCTATGGGCGATTTTGCTTTTGAAATTTTTGATTCAATTTTTATTTCAAATTTCAAACAATACATGTTCACTATGCACTACGCGTATATATTTAAATCTATGTATGTATGTATGTATATATTTGTTTTCATTATACATTTCCATACAAATATGTATGCTGTAATGTAAATATATAAATATACTATTTATGAATTATGAACAGAGTGTTACATACTAATTAAGCATTACAAGTACAATACAAACTAATAAGATATTTAAATAAAATTACATAAAGTTTATCGCTGTTTGAATAAAATACAAAAAAATATATATATATATTATATAAAAACTGCTGTCAGCATACGGCCGAATACAGTAAAAAAAACCATTGAAAACGCTGTAGATAAAGTCTGTTTACAGACTTGATACTGCACAAATTATCTCTCGATTAGTTGATTGTTTTTACTCTAATTAACTACAAAAACTTCCAGTTGATCGATATAGTTCGGTTTCATAGTTCTAGCAGCGTATTTTAAATAATGTTGAAAGAACTTTGTTGAAAGTTACTGCAGTTGTTGTTGGCTATTTATTCGAAACTTCTATGAATGTAAACAAAAATTATGGAAGCAGGAGTAATTAAAACATTCCCATTAACAGAATTTAGAATCTTCATTAATAATATCGATTTAATATTTACTATGTGTACAAGGAGAAATGTGGCTCAGAAGTGGCACTTATCGTGCAGTTTGAGAGCGACCTTTTTGCTGTGTCGTTAAAGTTGGTGTTCCGCTACTACTGACGCCGGGTGCTGTTACAGTGACATTTTTCGAACAACGTATGCAAATGTAGTCGTCGTCGGCTTTTATTTGACTGCGATTGAGACCGACGCAGTACATGTGGAACCATTCATTGCAGCCGCCATCACACTGAACCCAATCAACTTCACGGCCGGTTGGTTTGTGACAGTTTTCTGCTCGACACTCTTCCTCGTCGTCCTCCTGTTGGGCCATTTGTGCTCTTTGAGAATTCTTCTTTTGACTAGCAGTACCGGTATTGCTGCTGTTATTATTGTTGCCAACACGCTTTCGGTGTTTTTTCTGGGATCCTGGCGCAGAGTTGATGCTTTGATTTTGTGATCCCCCATTTGATTGTTTGGTGGGCGTGTAATTCTCTGCATTGTCGTCCAATTGCTTGGAAGTGGAATCCGACTTTCTAGCGGACTTCTTCGTCGAAGCCGTGACTGTGGCTGTCGGCGGTGGAATTTGTTTGCTAGGTGTAACGATTTTTTTCCTCGGTACTGGACAGCCTGTCGTTGGGTCGAGAGATCTTCGTTTTTTAACTACATTAATGGAATTACGTCCATTACCGCTGCCGCTGTTGGTGCTAGTGCTATTAGGACTGCTCTGCACTAGAAGACTATCGTTTGAATCTTCGGCTGCTGAATTGACATTGGAAGGTGGTTGTTGTTGCTGTTGTTGTTGTTTCATCAACGATTGGTGCTGCTCGACTAAAGAAGCGGCTTCAGAGAGGGTAGCAGGTTGCACTGTTGAAATAACCCGCCATAGCTCCTGGGATTCGTCGAGTGATACTTCAAGCAAGTCGCCCTCCATCATAAGCTCCTCGAGATTATCTGTTTCACTGTCAGATAATAACTTCTGCAGTTGTAGACCGTTGTCGGTGTTGGCGGTTTCAATAATTGTGGATGCTTCGCCATCCTCGTCTTCATCGTTACTAAAGTTCTCCTCCACAATATGCAATCGGCCCTCGTCGTCAGAGTCGACATTGTCTGAACCGTCATCCTTGGAGTTACGTTGACTACTGCGACGAGATTTGCGAGCTGATCCTATTTCTTTGCCACCTTTGCGTTTTTTCTGCTTATTGCGTTGCTGGGCCGCCGCTGCAATGACTTCTAATGCAGCTGTAACGTCAGGACTCGTGAGGGCTTTTCGTGCTCGGTCTTGCCAGTTCATAGCACGTTCTGCAAGGCAACGAAGAGCTTCGTCTTCGGGCAATCGTATCGGTAACGTCTGTAGTGAAACCAGCAAAGGAAGTATAGTTTCGAGGCGCGGCCTCTTCGAACGAACACAAGAGGGACACAACCACTTTGTTTTGATGCCATCATCTGATTGGCAGTTAATTTGCAGTTGTGGCGGCGGCGGAACACAATCCTCGTGAAACCAATCTCTGCATAATTGACAATTATACATTACGCCTTGGAAGGATGATTTGCAGAGACAGTATTCATCGCGCAGGGGGTTTTTTGTCGTGTTCTGACGTCTTAGTTCTCGCATATCACGTAACTCCTTTTCTTCAGCCACTTTAAAAGAATCTACAATTTGAGCTGGATTCATTTCCTTTACGAAATCGTCTTCGAATGGTTTCTTTAGATCTGAGTCGATAATTACAGATTCTCCTCTGGGCATCAGCACTTCTAACAAAGTGTAGAAAGTGCTTTTCTTTAAGAATGCTCTCTCTGTGTTTTCTCTCCAGTCGTGAGCACTCTTAAGGTGGCCCTGCATTCGAAGAAGTTCCTCCAGTTTTATTTGAATAGTCGAACCTCGTGAAACAATTGCTTCCAGAGTATGGCAATAGGGAAAGTGGTCATTGGCTTGTAACTGTTCAACAGACCGCAACCATTCTTTAGCTTTCCTTAATGCATCCTTCAGCACAATGTATGACGGAACTTGCCCTTCAATGTCAGCAGCTGTTTTAAGAAATTGTTCAATTTCAACCAATTCGTGTCGTTGGGTGCTACAGTTGAAATATTTATTGGCTTGGCACTCCCAAGCTTCAATTGAAGCACCGATTTCTTGAAGTTTTCTTATTTCCACATCTATTATAGGGTCCGTAGGAGCAATATCGGCAGCAGCAACATGTAACAAATTTTTAACATCTTCATAAGTAAGCTTCGCACTGGCCACTCGAAGTCCCTGTGATCGTTTGTACCATTTCAATTGTCTAACTCGCATATTTAGCTGCTGCATTTGAGGCAGCTCAATGCGTAACGAATTTCCTTCCGCAAGAAGAGCCTCCAATTCTGTTTCTTCAAGTGCATCCAAAGGGTTTTTTAACATTTCACTCGTACGTTCAACAAATTGTTTGCCCAAAATTAAGAGCTCACGTACCGAAACTCCTTCCTCGATGGTACAGCATAGATTATCGATTTCTTGAACAAAAAGTTCAAGTTCTTCCATGGTCAGTTTGTACTGGGCCGCCTCGTGATTGTTATCAGAACGTGTTCGAACCTACATATATACAAAGAGAAGAATGTGTGCATAAGTTAAATAGAGGAATAAAGAAGTATTACCCTTTAACATGATCTTACCTTGTTTATTCCCAGTTGTTGTATGACTGTGACACACTTCTCTGCCTCAAGTACAGCAGCATTTAGGCGATCTATTAGGAGAGATGAAGGAAATTTCTTTATTTCGGCTTCTTTGCAAAGCTCTTGTAGCTCTTGTAATGTAACTGATGTTGGGGTGTTTGCATCAACGATGTCCCGACACCGCGATAACCACCTTTCAAAACTTTGAGCTTTGGACTTAAGCTTTTGCAACATCAATGGCATTTCATCGAGTGTGTAACGGTAGAGGAGAGTGTGCTTTTCTGGTTGACACGTACACAACACTGTGTAATGACGTAAACAAACAATTGCTTTAGTGCATTCGCAAGAAACGGCCGAAAGGAAACACGTAGTATTGCACTCTTGACAATGGCGTTCATCATCTGGGACAAGTTCAAAAGCTTTGCGCTCGGCCCTTGTAACGCCCCATTCCAGCAATGATTTGCGTAATTTCTTTTCGGAGTCCACCATCTCAGCCATATCTATATAGCAGGCGGTAGCAATGCCGAACGTGAGCTTGGCTGGTTCCAGAGCCATCTTACAGACGAGCTCGTCATGAGAAAAGACACAAAATCGGCGAAGCATTGAATAATGATTTATACATTCGCGTCCCATTTTCAGCCAATCGGCTGGCGCGAAATTAACTGCTTCAGCAAAATTATATCCTTGATTGAAACCAGCATGATAGGCGCGAGGAAATGTTATGACAAACTCACCGGCATTCTGGTCGGTACGATACACAGGCACTCCATTGTTCATGAGTATGTTTGGATTCATTATAGTTACAAGTTGATGAAGCAAATCCGGCTGGGATGAAAATAGTTCTGGAGCTGCTTGCTTCATCGTTTCCTCGAACTGCTCAGCACAACTACCAGGTACTCCGTACCAGGTTTTCGGTTCACCCCAGTGCAAATAGTTTATCGAGTAGCTCCAGTGATCCTCATTGTGCCAACAAAAAGCAGCAAAACACATACCCACATACATCCAGGGAGCATTCATGCCACTTATGTCTGCATTTATGTGGCCCAGTATAGAGTCTTCGAGTAAAGGGAGATTGTTCAAATTCCAACTTGACTCGGCGTATTCCTGATCGCCTGGCAATAAGTAAAGTGAACTTTTAGTGGGAAACCCTGAACCGTGATCCATTGTGTGAAGGTCTGCGCCATATTCAACAGTAACGTCTTCGTCAATAGACGAAACAATACGCCAAAACTCACGTTCGACCAAATCGTTCGGTACCAAATGCACTGGTTTGCGAAAATAATCCATTTTAAATTGATCCGCCATTTGACCGAACTGTTGCAAGGTGTATTCACGTTCAGCTTGTTCGAATCCAAACGCTTCTGTTGGTTTGCTAACCTCTTCAACAACACATCGTGGGCAAAGCCATTCACCTGAAATTAAAGAAAAAATTTAACATAATTTTTATGAGAGTTAGAGCGTTCTGCAAAACATAAATGCAACAGGTTATTGATTCAGACCTTTTGGTATACTGGAAAGAGGTGGTAACAAGCAGAAGGTGTGATATGAATCATCACAACCGTCACATAGCAGCATCGATTCTTCGACATCGCCACGATTGCAAATATGACAAATGTACTTCATTAGGGGATCCACTGCAGCATTAGGATCGGGAGCTTTTTTGAGAGCCAAGCCCGAAATTCCATTACCAGCAATTGAACGAACTGATGCTGAAGCTGCAGATGCATTAAAACAACTCAGTAAATCTCTCTTGAAGTCTTCCTTAGTTTCTGTTTTGATGCCACCTCGATTTACGCCCAATCCACAACTTGCACTTGAATTTGCGAATCTTTTGGAACGACGAGCATTATTCTCATTTGGAGGAGCAATTTGTTGGCGTGTTGGTATCTCGTGGGCCTTGTAATCAGTGCCATCTTCTAGTTTTACTTCTGGGTTTGATGCTGATGCGGCCGATCCACCTTGTCCTAGAACTTTTCCGGAAGTATACACCTCAAACGGATGAAGTATACGCTCATAGTGGGCCTTCAAAGTGGCACCGACGCTCTTGCTCGACGGATAAGACATACGATTCGCTACTTTAGCCCATTTCCGTTCCTTAGTTGTTTGTTCCATACCACCTTCCTCTTGTACTATTCGGTGCAATGAATACAAGTCCAATGCCTTTCGCTCCACCATTGGGATTTTGAGCGATGATCCTTGTAGTTCCCAAAACTTCGCAATTTGATCGAGAAAATTTAATTTGACTCGAGTTTTGGCTTCCAATTCATTTAGACGCTGCACACGAGGTGTAAACTTTAACTTGTCGACATCGACAGCAAACGGTGGCGACCAAGATTCTGGAGGTAAGATCTTCGCAATGCCGCACTTTTCGGCTATCGGCCGAATTTTACTGATGTACGCCAATGGATTTTTGAACTCTTCGGGTGTAGGACGAAAAACTGGACATTCCAGTGGAGTATCGAAATTGAACTCTTCCGTTTTGTTCATGTTAAAACTGCTAGAGCTGTGAGGTTGCGAATGGATTTTTTCTTTTCGCACCGTGCCAGTTGGTTGAGGACAACTGTTATGATACTTTTTACTGGCACTTGGTTTTTCATCATTTCCTGTAGTCGAACTTGCTGCATTGCAATATGAGTCACTTCTCTCTGTTAGTGGCCCACCATATTTCTTTTGAGCAGATTCACTGCCACTTACATTACCACCTGTTGAAGTTCTTGTGCGTAGACGTCTGGCTGGTGTTGATGTACCATTGGCAGCAGTAGACATTGAAGAAGACGCGGCCGGGCTGCTTGTAGTGTTACTGCTACTGTCGGCAGTAGCTGATATCTTAGTTGACATAATTTTATTCGAAAATAGTTTATAACATATATGCCGCACACAGCAGTCTGGAGTCTGGAGAGAAAAAATCCATTAGATTTTATTTGAAAACATCTTCGTTCGTTTCAATCACAACTTATGTTCGAAATTTCGAATGCAATATGGAACATATTCAATCAAAAAGTTTAGGGTTGAAAACTGCTTACAAACTTTTATCACACACACACACACACACCCACAGGCATATGCTAAAATCAAAGGAAAATACATATTTATGTACTACTTTTGTATACCAACACATATTTATGTATGTACAACGCTTTTTTTTTGTGGTAACTTTATCATATAAGGGGGTGAAAGATATTCAAAATTGTGGTAATTAAGATAGTTCTGACAACAACAAAACATTCTATGTTTAGGTCTGTAAAAAGGCGCTTCGATAGAATGCTGAAAACAATATTTTTATGCATAAATTAATAAATATATATCACTCACTCCAATTGTAGAAATACTTTCTGCGGTGTAATGGATGGAAGAGCAGTAAGATTAGTAAGCTTTTAATTTAAATCAAAATTATACATTGCAGGCATGTGCATGCAATTGAATTGCTCGGCATTACATACTTTGTATTGTTATTGGGTGCTTGATGATGATTTTGGGATTTAGTAACTAACTTGGGGTTTTTCTACAAAGTTCTTGCCGTTTCTTGGGCGAAAAAAGTTCTGTACTTGGGAAACTTTACAGAGTGCTTTTATTTTATAGGAGGTATCACACCTACTGGTAATTTTTCACCCATTTGTAGTAAGAGTATTCAAATTAATGAGTTATGGGGCAACTACACAAACTAATAACATATATTTTGTAAATATCTTAAGACTCGAGCACTATCTACTGAGTCCAAAAAATATATACTTACCGGAGCACCAAACGAACATATGCTGTGAAAATGGCCTAGTTATGTCCAGTGGTTAAGACATTTTCATATTTTACTAGTAATAATATAATATCGGGGGAGCCAATTATACTATATTACATTAGTATATTATATTCTATATACTATATTAGTATAGATAAATATCTAATATCATCGGCCGGGCTGGCTTAATATAACGGAACGGAATTTAATAAATATATATAAATTTAAGTTACCTAAATTGAACACTTTTTAAATTAGCATCGTCGCGTCTTCCACATAAACTTAGCGTTAAAATTTGCGAAACATCTTGGACACACAATGACAATCAATTATAACATCATAACAATGGAATCAAAAACAGCATAAATTATTAAATAATTTAAAAATTAATCACTACCATGAAAATTTAAGAAGAACTTTTAAAAAAACCTAAATTTTACAAGAGGACAATACTATTTTCTGAATATGACGGATGAAAGCTATATAAGGTGGATCTTCAAAGCATGCGTGAGTAGATAAAATTTAATTCTATACGATTTTCAAATACAAACAGTTAAGAACGTTCGTTGTGCAATACAAGAGAAATCGAAACAACTCAACACTTTATATGTAGAAGTCCCCTTTTAAATTGCTTCAGGCTGCAACAATTTGTTTCTATAACAATATCAGAGAACTCTTAGATGGAGAGCTGTGTAATTGGGTTAAATACATTATCAATGCTTTACGATATCGACATTTTTTAATAAATGAATATAGGGTCATTCCATGTGAAATCACCCAGGTCATGTGACCTACTATTTTAGATTTACACGGAACTTTGTACATTTGCTTATACTTATGCCGTAAAATGACCTGTGAAGTTTTATTGTTCTAGGATGTAAACTTTTTTTTAATAGAATTTTCAAAAAATATGAATATTGCGCTATTTTGGTTCCGCGGAATCGCTTGTGGCAATTGAGTAATATTTACAAAAACTTTAACATTTCAGATATTAATAAATATGTTGGTCAGGAAGTTCTGTCATTCTGGAATGACATTGTGGTTTCTGAAACTAAAACAAGGGTTCACCGAAACGATTGCAACTTTTTTCTCCAAATAGTTGGAAAGCTGTAAAAGCATTAGATTATGAGCTTTTTGTTAATAAAAAAAACACCAATTGGCTTTATTTTTAGTGTAAAATTTGGTGCAAATTGCTCAAACGGTTTTATTTTTGCATTTCAGCGTGGGTTAAAATTTCATAACAATCAGTTCAGTACATTTTTTTTTTTGTAGTTAACAATAATGATAATGTAGTTAACAATAATGTGATAACTTTCATACAAATCATAGATGATGGGTGACATTTCATTAAAATATTGGGTGATTTATAATAATTAAATCTATTTACATATATATAAAAGAAAGTCGTGTTAGTTACACTATTTATAACTCAAGAACGGTTCAATCGATTTGGCTGAAAATTGTTAAAGATGTAGCTTAGTGCCAGGAGACGGACATAGGATACTTTTTATCCCGTTTGGCCGTGTGACGTGACATAAAACGTCTTTAGTTTATGTGGCAACAATGTTTATATTTACTTTTTAAGAGTTTCCTTTTAAAATTAAGAAGTGGTGTTGGAAATAAGCGAATTTAATGTCTGAAATAGTGAACGTGTAAAAATTAATAATTATAAGTAATTTCACTAATAAAACACAAGGCCAATCCTTAAAAGTTTGTGGTTTAAATCTAGAATATACATGTTTTTCCCATGGTCAATTATATGTATATGTCATGTTCACGGGTCGGAGGACCATCTGCGTTTTTTGTTCTTGAGCCTGATAATACAACAAAAAATGTCGTGAATCATAAGGTACTTAACATATGCACCAAAATACATGAACAATAAAAAATCATTAAAATACTTAATTTTTTTATTTGTATTTCCTAATAAAAAATTGAACTTAATAAAATCCAAAATCTGCTTATTTATTGCCTCTAAGGCGGAACAGAGTTTGCCGGGTCAGCTAGATATAGAGTATATAAAATAAACATTTTTAAACATTGTATATATAATTTTTCTCATTAAATCCGGTTTTTCCGGTAACGACAAAGTCAAAGCCGTATGTAATATACTTTGAATTATGTAATTTTTTGTATTATATCTTTGTAATGAATTTTTGAAATTAAAGAATTACTACTGCTACTACTAAATGTATATAAATAAACATTTGCCGCCAATATACATATGTACATATAATTAAAAAAATTTGAGGAATTATATTTTAGCCACTACAGTAGTCTTATCTGATGAATAGGACCTTTTAAAAATATACAATTTATTCAATGACCAAGAGAGTAATATCAATATTTATCAATGCGCAACTGCAGGAATGTTGGACATGGCAAAACAGAGAGTTGCAATATGTTGGCGGCACAATATGAACAATGTGCATTAAAGCTTAATACAATATGTACTCATTTATGTATTAACAGTAACATGCAAATAAAATAAATTACAACTCAAATACATTGAATAGATAGATGAGTTCAACTTTATTTTGTGGGTAAAACTTAATGTTACACCATTAAATTATGTTTTATAACTTATGTATAAATAAATGTACTTCAGAAATTCTTTTCACACTGAAATTTTGCTTTTGAGTTCTAGTATTCAATAATGCGTTATAATACTTTTGCAATCATGTATACTTTTCGGTTGAGTGAAAACATATTTTCATTATTATATTGTATCAATACTAATAACATCTATTTCGAGCTTGGAATTGTGTGTGATGTGTGAACTTCTTAAATTCATATAATTTAAGCCTAACAAGAACTGTATGATCGATCTATATCTAAAGTACTGAATTGTGAAAATCGAATAAAAGTTTCATGTTGAAAAAACTTTTACATTATTCTTTACTATCACATATTGATATATCATTGCAATAAAGATATACACAATTTATTTTATTATATATTAGAATATCATACTCGGTGGAAAATTAGAAAAAAATCTTTATGAACGATAAACAGTAGACTTACTTGTGGTCCACAACTTTACAAAATAAAAACTAAATATAATAACTTATAAGAAAGTTATGAAAAATTTATTTTTGAGGCATGCGAATGAATAAATATTAAATCTCTTTATAAAATTATTTGAATGAATGTTTAGTGACAAAGCAAAATAAACTTGTGCGAAGTACCTCTATAATTGTGTGGGACCATTTACAAAAAATTCATTATCCGAAATAACTTACATATTAAATAGAATCTTGGTTAAAATATTATCAACTAAAAACAAACATGAAAGTTATTGGAGGCCTTTACCGACGATACAATACCCTATGCAAAAAAAAAAAAATGGTATTAGGTCCAACAGTATTGGGTAAAATTTAAGATTTGTAAGGGTATGAGTTAACCAAATTTGATCATATGTGCAATGAATGGATCTTACAACAAGTTAGATCGATTGTAAATGGGACGTTTTTATGGGGGCTAGGTCTGGACATGCGTACTAGGTTACATGGACACATAGACATCGTTAAATCTATTCAGAAAGTTATTCTGTGTCGATCGATATAACAAATGGTGGGTCTAGACCAATTATTTTTACTGGTTACTAATATCAGCACAAACTTATACACTTGCCACATAGTTGTATAACGAAATTAAATTAAAATATGGAAGTTACACATATATTCTTAGTTAGTTTTTTTTTCCAAATACCTTTTTCTTATCGTAAAACAATTTTTTTTTTTTTTTTATTGCTTAACACCTTCCAGGTTGTAAAAAAATACAGAATCTGACAAAGAATAATATCGATTACTTTGAGGGTAAGCTCATCAAATAATTTCTGTTATAGTTGTAAGCAACCAAGCAAACAACCCCCACAGAGTTTAGCGAAAATCGCTCATAGAGAAAATTTATTGCTATAAAAAAAAACCTTTGACTCCAGCAATCATCCTAAAAGGGATCTCAAACGAAAACATGAAAGGTATAATTATTGTAAATTGGAGTTATCAGTCGGGTATTTGTATCAAGTATCATTTGGAAGACAGTGAAACAAACAGGCATAAAACATTTTGACAAAATACACAAAACAATAAACGATTAAAAAGTACACAACCACTTACACACTGTTCGTTACACGCACACACATGTAGGCCTACCAACAAACTCTACTAAAGTCAATACACGCACGACATTGTTGTCGCCATAGTATTGGTAGTAGTGGTGCACACATTCAATTCAATTCAATCACCATCATAATATACCTCCTCTTTCAATATATGAACATATATACATATATATAAATATGCTCGAGTGTATGGATAAATGTATGTCGTACGTATGTATGCATGTTTTCTCTATTTAACCAAATTTCATCGCTGTAACTTGGTTCCTAAACTTTAATTAAATACACAAGTTATGTACATTGGAAAATTTAATAAAGTTTACTTACAATTATTTTGTCGATGTAATTTTTTTTTTTTGGAAATCCTATCCGCAAAAGAAAAATCAGGTTTTCAATGAAACAAAAAAAAAAATCACTAAAATGTATATTGTTCTTATTTTTTGCTTTTGTTCATTCACTAGAGCTTATTAGTACAGTATTATGTTTTGCATAAGATATTTGGACAAGAGCTATCTTCATAAATGTGAACATAGGAAAATAAAACTCAAACGTGGATATATTACTTCACTCGTATAACCGACAGACCGAACCGTTCACTTTACAAAATTATTTCAATACAAAACTTGTGTTGGTTCAAAGAAATATTTTCCTTTTCGTTTTAAAATTTTCCTCGACTTGAATGGGGATTCAATTATTAATAAAGAATCAAGTTTTGTTTTCATTTCACAATACTATATGTATAAATTTTCACTTTTTTTCTCTGTCATCAACGGCTGTGGAATCGGTTTTACGCATTTCGCAGAGCTGCTAAGCTTTGCCTTCGAAAAACTCGACCTCGTACAAAAATCTCCAATTATTATGCATTTTTTACAGGCACGTAGGGTTAAATCGTATTTTTTTCACTAAGTTGTCTGAATTTAGAGTGTTCTCTGGTTCTTAAAAAAATCTGTAAAACTAACCAGACGGCGTTGAGAAAATTTATTTCTGCTGCTTTACTTGCAATTTGACGTCGTCATTAAAAATTCACATTTTTTATTGCATTCGTACATTTACTGTTGCCGAATTTTTCAAGTTTCAAAATTAATTAATTGTTTTTCTTTTTAAAACTTTTCAACTGCCTTTCTTTTTTGGTTATATTATTTTCCAGAAGGAATATTAACTTTTGTGCAAAGATTTTTTATTTCACACGACGACATATGTACTTGCTTCCACTAGTGTCGTAAAAGTAACGACTAACAAGAGTAGTGATTATTTGCAATACGGTTACTAATTGTAATAGCTAAACTTGTTACCACTTTCTGCATATTCAGATAAATTAGGCATCACTCTTTAGCAGCTGTGAAAATATATATAAAAATCAAAACGAAAACAATAATAAATGTGTGTACATCAATTTAAGAATAAGAGGTTTTCGAAATATCCAACAATACAAAATATTGTTTTTCGTTTATTTACAGCTGTTGCAACAAATATGTAATTTATTTTAATGACACTCCAAATACCAATAATGTACTTATAAAAATGATATCAACAGTGAAATCGGCTATTATAAGTAATGCCAAGTTTTACATTGGAAATGAGTGCCATTTTCTGTTAGAAAGCACAAGTATCATTTAAAAGTTTTGTTGCAAATGAAAAAGTTAATGATTGTTTGTTTAAAATTAAATGTTTGCTAAGTGTATTGTGTTTTATTTAAAATTAAAAATTCCTTTTTAGCTTGTGAAACATAAATATTTAGTATAATATGTGATTAACATGTGATAATAATGGAAAAAAGCGAGAGAAAAAAATTACGTACATACACTGACGCCATTCGAACTGGCAAAGAAGCTTCGGCTGATATTGAAAATATTATTTGTTTAATATCTCAATAGTGTATATTAAATTACTTAACATCCGTGTACTTCGATTTCGTGTACAATACGAATGTTATGCTCAACAGGTTTAAACAATTAATGTTAATGTTTGAACATTTCGGTTGCATACTTCAGGATATCCACCTGCAGACCAGATTTAAGTAAAACTCCAGTATAATTGGTAAGTGATTACAATTTTCTATGTAATCGATATTCATTTTAACACTATAATAATATTGAAATACATATAATATGAAATATACAATGTAACAAACCGAAAGAAGTGCTTCAACAACTGAGACGCCATTATAGTGTGTTGATATTGATCAATATTGGCTTCCGAAATTAATATTCCGATATGCATTACACAAAATTTCGGCAATCCTACACAAAAGATACAATAATATAATAATTCTTCATAATGGCCTATTCGGCATAGTGATATTTGTGATATTTGCAAAAATATTAAACTACTGGAAATACCACCCTCCGCCGAAAATTGTATTACTGGTAAATGAACTTGTAATTCAACATTTAACTAACTGCGCCACACGTATAATTGGAACATATTAAAATTAAACAGAAGTAGAACAATATTTTTTTTTTCATTTATATACCTATTCTTCCTTTATTTACATATATTAACAAATTTGATATTCACATATGAGATCTTATCTTTACATATAGATATTGCAATAAATAATTCATAGGATCTAGATATTAAATAGTTTTTATTTCATTTTTTTAATTATTTTTAAAGGAAAATGGGAGGAGAAAAACGTTTATATGATTTAATAGACTCAAATACTATCTGAAAAAAAATATTTATGTGCTTATAGGAGGTTTATTAGAAATAATAGACCTCTATAAGCATATACATAATTTTCAATTTGGTGATTTATTTTTATTTTACTTTTACCTTATTTCTCTACATTCTCTTATCAGTGGTTAAGGGGAATTTTCAATTTTGGCAAAGTAACAAATTTATACAAATTTTCATCAAAATATATTCAGTTTGCTACCCTACCCACATAGTGGTATAGGGTATAATTAGATGAGTTCCATTATCCATGTCTCGAGAAGGACAAAATCAATAACCATGCCGCATATAGCGTTTCACAGCCTACAAAAGAATTGTTCTCGAAACAGAATTTAATTTCTTCAGAAGGCTCAAAAAGATGGAAATAATCACAAAGATGGAAATCAATTGATTTATATTTAAAATATGACAATTGATCTGTAGTGCACAAAGAAATCCAATTTTTATCCCTCTTTTTTATTTCTAAACATATGAAAATTTAATTTATACGACTATAGCAATTATCTGAAACAGATTCTGAAAATGTTGATAAGAACACATGTCTCGCAGTATTTCTCCCAAATATTTGTGCAAATTTCTCAAATAGTTTGTGACTTAATTTTTCGAAATCACGGAAAAGGTGCGAAGAAATTTAAAATGTTTTCATATATATATTTTAAACTAGGATGCATTAATCGATTTGAATGCTTCATTAATTAACCACTTTTAGTAATAACTTTGTCGACATGTTGAATTTATCAGTTACGTCTTTTCTAAATAAAAACAGTTGTATGAAATAATGTTCAAATATAAGGAAATTGATTAATTTTTGCTCAGTCGCCAAAAATGTTTTTTCTATTTAATTCGAATGTAAAGTTATGTAACTCTAGCTATTATTAAAGTGTTATTTCTCTTTTATATATCTAATTGATTCTTATTTGATTTCATTTTAAATATTTTTTGAAAAATTTTATTTTATTTTACTTTTAAGCTCAGGGAATAACGGTTTGTCTAGATGTTTGTAACTACCAAACTGTATAAATTCGTTATGAAATCGATAATTTTTGTCATAACCTGTTGTTTCTTCATGAAGAAGATTTGTAGGATTCCCACAGATCTTTTTATTTATCATTTTAAGACACTTGTTTTGTATAATTTGTAAGCGTTTTAGGTGGCAGTTGGCAGCGTCACTCCAAATAGGACACTCGTATGCTAATATTGGCCTTGTAACACTTGTGAAGAGTAGATTTTTGTTTTTGGGGTTTTGAAATGACCTTCTATGTAGTAGTGGCTATCTTATATATTAAAAGAATTTATGAATAAACTTTGCATTCAAGATTTTTTTCAATATTTTTCTTCTCTCAAACCTCTATAACTAGAGTTCTAATTAACGTAGGCTGTTGACATAGGTCTAAGAACACTCAGTGGATCAAGCTCCTTCTTTTGAGCTATTAACTGCTTAAATTCGTTGGGTTTGAGGAAAGTTATGCGTGGAGAATCAACTTTACTTTTACTGTACGTTAACTTATCTTGGCATACATATTTTGGCATTACTGTACGTTAACTTCTCTTGGCAAATTTTGGTATTATATTATAAAAATGAATATAATATAATATAATATAATGCTGCGGAGCAGCAGGGGTCCTCTAGTACCATTTAAAAGTATTTAAATACTACTAATAATAATAAATTATTCCAAAACCATAGTGCATGCAGCTTATGCTGCAACAGAGCTTATCCCGTGGTTCGTACCAGGGATGAGTAATCTCTAGCATATGCGGACCTATGCAGGGATGGATTTATTTCTAATAATACTAATAATAATTAATTCCATATGTATACAGTGAGTGACAATACAATGGAAACTTTTAACAAATTATATTTTTGACTTCTTTAACGGCCAATACCAAAAAGTGTGATCATAAAATTAAAAACTCTTATTAATTTAAAAATTTGTTTGTTTTATTTATTTAAAAAATAAAAAATATTAACATAAAATAGCTTAACTTCAGAAAGTAATAACAAAACCTAAAAGTATTTTTCGATCTACAATTTCCCATAGATTTTCTATGGGATTCAGATCTGGTTATTGACCTGGCCATTCCAAATACTAACTACATTAGATTGCAGCCATTCGGTTACAACTTTGGAGGTGTGGTTTGGGTCGTTGTCATGTTGGAACTTTCAGACCAGAGGCATATTTTCCTCCGCGCATGGATACATTGCGTCATTTAGAATTTCCCTGTATCCAATTTCAGTTAGAGTATCTTTTACTACATTAATTAGACCAATTCATTAGCCCGAAAGCAATCCCATACCATACTAATCCAAATCCGTCTTGATTACTCCATGTGTTCTTTAGCAAAATTTATGCGAGCCATACGATTTTTCTCTGATATGGTTTCTTCACAGGACGATACCAACCAAGATCAGCTCAATTGTTAATGACGTCTTTAGGTAATATTTTATCAATATT
Organism: Cordilura impudica; assembly: GCA_963682025.1. NCBI lineage: Eukaryota > Metazoa > Arthropoda > Insecta > Diptera > Scathophagidae > Cordilura > Cordilura impudica. The sequence continues at coordinate 306,392,517 of OY821518.1, forward strand.
TCTTGATAATTTTTGATATTAGTCTTGCCATTATTTTATAATAAATAATTTGAAGACTACAACTTTGAAAAATGCAATTGCATTTAAACAACAGTTCAAAAAAAAAAAAAAAAAAAACAAAAAACGTCAGAAACTATAAATATTGAAATAAAGGTTAAGAAATTTATAAAAATTTTCTTTCGTGTCATCTTCAATACGCATACTTTCAATTATTGGCCGACCAAATATTTATTACGATGACGAGAAGTTATGACGGCAAACGAAAAGTGCAATAGATTAATTAATTCGAGAACAAACGTCGTTGGCTAAAAAAATTTGTTTTCGAAAGTGTGGCTACATACATATCTTATATATTAAAAGAATTTATGAATAAACTTTGCATTCAAAATTTTTTTCAATATTTTTCTTCTCTCAAACCTCTATAACTAGAGTTCTAATTAACGTAGGCTGTTGACATAGGTCTAAGAACACTCAGTGGATCAAGCTCCTTCTTTTGAGCTATTAACTGCTTAAATTCGTTGGGTTTGAGGAAAGTTATGCGTGGAGAATCAACTTTACTATTACTGTACGTTAACTTATCTTGGCATATTTTGGCATTACTGTACGTTAACTTCTCTTGGCAAATTCGTTGGGTTTGAGGAAAGTTATGCGTGGACAATCAACTTTATTTTTACTGTACGTTAACTTCTCTTGGCATATTTTGGCATTACTGTACGTTAACTTCTCTTGGCAAATTTTGGTATTATATTATAAAAATTAATATAATAGAATATAATGCAGCGGAGCAGCAGGGGTCCTCTAGTATTGTTAAATAAACTTCTAATTAAAACTTAATCAATACATACTTAAGGTATTTCACGATACAGTAATTTCAAAACAAAAAATAATCCCTATAGGCACAGTTTTAGTCATAGCCCAATATAAAGCTGCTTCCCGATTTTCACTTAAATATGTATGAGACAAAAAACTAAAATATGGCATAGTTTTTGATAAATGTAAGTGAATTTACTAAATACGGTCATGATCTACACATTTTTTGACTTAGTCCGCATATAAAACAATATAGATATGAACTTTCTCATATTAATAACAATAGCACTAAAATCTAGTTTATGCTTAATTTCTATTGCTTACGCAAAGTTGGATCCATGACTCTCTCTCGAAACGCATGGTATAGCGTATCGTATGATCGGTCTAGACCGACTATAATTTTATTGTATTAAAATCTTTAATATGGTTGAATAAAATGTCAACAAAATCAGCTGTTCTCTCTCTCTCTCCCTCTCTCTTTATTTACTCTCAAGGAAAGTTGAAGTGAAATAAAACAAACAGAAATCATACCATGCGAATACAAATTTATCCATACATTTTGTTATGAGGTTGAAAATATTTATTTTTTGAGCAAAATTTCTTAGTTTCCTACGTAAATTTACAACCATCGTGTAGACTCTTAGTCTGGGTTCAGACAAGGCAATTTTTGTTGCGGCAATTTTTTGCCATTCTCTTTTAAAGTTGCCTTAATGTTCACACAGAGAAATTTGTTGCCGCAACTTTTTGTTTTCTTTTGCTTTCAAATTCTTACATTTTTGACAGTTTCTTTTATTTAGTTTGTGTAAAAAGAATTTATTATTGGTTCAATGTGAAAAATCATTTTTGTTTGAAAAAATGGAAGTCAAAGAAAAAAATGAAATAATCGAATCTATAATTGACTGCATTGAAGTGGCTATAGATTTTTGGATTGTTCCATATGTCGTACTTCTTTCATATATTGTGTCCGCAAATTTTTCCATTTTCTTTTTACTTCATCAACATTAATTGTGATCTTATGTTGTAAATACAAGTATTTTCTTCCACACACATTATTAATTTTTCTGTAAGCTGCCGATTCCATATAAATGACATTTTTATTTAATTATTATTAATTGCACTACTTTGCTTATAAAATAAACACTTATTTAATTTTATGTATCTTTATTATCTAGAAAAATTGTGTAAAATATAAATAAAATCTGTTTTTAAATTTTTTTAAATTGAGCGCAAATTCAAACAAGGAAGCACAGAATGAAAAGAAATGTCAAATAATAACCTGCAGCTAACTTCGTGTTTATAATTACGAATTGCAGAACAAAACGAGTTGCCGAGTACAAGCAACTCCGTACCAATTACCACTCTTCTTTCCCCTCTCTCCTACAAACTCAAGAATTGCGCAACAAAAGTTGCCTAGTGTGAACTCGGACTTATCAATTCAATTTTGATTTCCTATTTACTGACTTTGAAATCTACATTGGAGAGAAAAAAATCTAATATGAATAATATAAAAGCACTCTTATAACTAAATACAACAAAAAACAACACTATAGTTTTGTGTTAAGCGAACTTATGAGAGACCTACAGCTTTATACCGGTCGCATAAGACGAGGGGAAACGATTTTCAAAAGTAAATTTCTTTTGCTGTTGCGAAATATGCATCTAAAATCAAATAGTTCTAGTCTCAGCTCTCTTTCTTCCTCATTCTATTTACAAGCACACTCATTAATGAACATTTATTTTGTGGTATAACAACAACAACTTTTTGGCGAAATTTGGTAACTTGGTATCATTCACAATCTTGTTTATCAGTGTCAAACAAAGTAAAGCCAGTTATCAAATATTGCAAATATAATTTTTTAATTTTTGTATATTATTTTGTATTAATTTTGATTTTCGAGTTAAAACTTATTTAATTAACTATTTATTGGTACTAGCAGATTCAAGCCCTCGAAATTCGAGCGCAAATTCTTGGAAATTTTATTTTTTCATTTAAAAGTATGCTAATCAATTATAGCCAATTCACAAATCGACACAAAAAACAAACTCATTTTTATTACAAACACATTAACAAATTTAATAAACACACACATAGCATTGTATAATTCTATGTATGTGTTAGTAGCAACTTTAAATGCAATTTACTGAAAATAAAGGAAAAAATTTAAAAATCTGTAATTCTGCAAATCGGCTAAAAAGAAATACCTTTCAAATAATATACGTTTGGTCAAAATAGGGATAAAACGGTAGAACAAAACATCAGTCACAAGAAATCGCCTAGCCTATTAATATTATAGATTTAAATTCTACCTAATACTTGTTGCAATTTTGCCACAGTACCAGCTTTAGTGAATAAGATTGTAAATGAAGACTACTAAGACCGAGGCCACGCAATGAGCGGCAAAGCGGCAGAGCGGTGAGCGGCAGAGCGGCGAGTTTGAGCGGCAAGTGGGTTATTACTGAGCGTCATTTCTGAGCGGTTAGTCGTCAAAATGCCATTGTCAATGTTATTATTTATTATTTATATAAAAAGTTTTTATAATAAAAGCAAAATAATTTCACTATTTTATGATTTTTATTTATGTATGACTACATTTTAACCTTTTTAACTTTTTATCGATTGAAAAACAACACAAAAATGGCTGACAATAGCTGACTTTCACAATAGTAAATATCGTTTAAAAATTTTACTGAATACCAAAATCGATAATTTTGTTGTTTTCTTTTTTTAACGATTCAATTAAAAGAAGTTAAAAGAAGTTACTGAATCGCGCTACAAATTGACAAAAACAAAGTAAAGCCATTTTTTTTTGTTGCCATTTTTATTCTTTGCCGCTCAGGAAACAACTAGAAATTATAACAAGTTCTATTCCTGAGCGGCGCCGCTTAGACGCTCAGAAATGCCGCTCACATGCCGCTCATTGTGTGGTCACTTCAGTAGTATTTCAAATGATTTAATTTTTTTCCACTCATCGCTCTGCCGCTCGCCGCTTTGCCGGTCATTGCGTGGCCTCGGCCTTAGGCTGCCTTATATTATCACGCAAGTAATTAGATATATTAATAAATTGTATAGAATATGTAAAATAGAACGCTCTGAAAGAAATTTATAATGAAAGGAATTTTTTTTATTTAATTATATATTCTTCCTTTATTTACATATATTAACAAATTTGATATTCATTCATATTTTATTTTATTTTTTAATGATTTTTAAAGCAAAATGGGAGGAAAAACCTTTATATGATTTAATAGATTCAAATATTATCTATAAACATATAATTTTCAATTTGGTGAATTTTACATTATTTCTCTACATTCCCTTATCAGTGGGTAAGAGGAATTTTCAATTTTGGCAAAGTAATTGTTATTAATCCTTGTTATGAAATCGATAATTTTTTCATAACCTGTTTCTTCATGAAGAAGATTTGTAGGATAACTCCAGGGCTTTTTATTTATAATTTTAAGACACTGGTTTTGTATAATTTGTAAGCGTTTTAGGTGGTAGTTGGCAGCGTCACTCCAAACAGGACACGCGTATGTTAATATTGGCCTTATAACACTTTTGAAGAGTAGATTTTTGTTTTTGGGGTTTAGAAATGACCTTCTATTTAGTAGTGGCCATAATGCTTTAAATGATTTTATAGCTTTTTGGCACGTAGCCATAATAGGTTGTTTAAAAGTAAGCTTTTTGTCCAAGACAACTCCGAGATATTTGACATGATTAAGTACATTTATGGTGTTATTTCCAATAAGAAGATGACGTCATGGTAGTCTTTTGGGAGATTTGTTGTTTTGTAATCTACAAGTCCCTTTTCCATTTTCTTCAGGAGTGCATTTGCAAGTTTGATTGAAGAAAATAACGCAGTATCATCTGCGTAATAAGCAATTTTCATATATTTTGTGACTTTAAAATCGGATGTACATATATATCGAGTAAAGCAATACGACAAGACTGATCCTTGAGGTAACCCTGTGGTACTGGTTTTTGGAGATGATGTTTCATTATTAATCGCAATTTTAAAACTTCTGCCGTGAATGAAATCTGAAATAAGCTTACATAAATATTTTGATATATTTGCATCAAGAAGTTTAATAGACTATAAAGTAGGAAGGTAGCTGTTTGGGATATTTTTTGGCTACTAGGTTTGTTGATAGCTATAACCTTAGCACTGTTGAAATGGTTTGGGAAATAGTTGAGTTTGATGCAGCTGTTAAATATTATAACCAGTAATTTTAGAGCTCTGATTGGTAGCTTATTTAAAAGCAGGTTGGGAACATTGTCAAAACCAAGGTATTTGAAGGGTTTTATTGAGGGGACAATACTTGTTACTTCTTCAAGAGATGTATAAAGAGCTTATCCCGTGGTTCGTACCAGCATGTGCGGACCTATGCAGGGATGGATTTATTTCTAATAATAATAAAAATTGTATTTATTAACATATCCACTGAGTGATTGTAGTTCGAAGTGAGGTTATTTGCGTGGACAAATGTATTTGCCCGGATTTCTGCCTTGTCCTTATCAGATGTTATTTTTGTATTTCCAATTTTAAAGTGTGAGATTTGATTTTTTCCTTTTCCTCGCAAAATGATTTATCACCTGGTTTTAAATTGGATAATAATTGACACCATTTGTTATTGCGTTCCGAATTAATACTTTTATCTATCATGTTACTTAGAAACTTAGTACATTGATTATAAAAAGTTTGCTCGGCTATATATGAAGATCGTTGGCTTTTTCTTTTAAAGCTTCTTCTTAGTTTAATATATTTCACAGTACTTTCTGGTAATGTGTAATTATTTTGTTGAGTTATTTTAGGTGTAGACACATCCATTGCTTCGAAAACTACAATTATAAATTTTTGGATTTCCTGATCAATCACTGCCTTGGTATTGTATATATCCGAATATAACGTGATTTTATTGTCTAAAAAATTCATATAAATGTTCCAGTTGTTTGCACTATAATCCTAATAATTGAGATCAACATGCAAGGCCATTGATCTTTTAAGTGTACATATAATGGGGCGATGGTCTGATGGTATTTCGTAATCCATTGTTTTTACGTCTTTATTTAAAGGTTGTTGAGTGCGATACCTGCAGTATTATTTGAACGGCAATTCCAAGAAGTATGATTGGCATTTAGGTCACCAAAAACTATACATATATTCTTTGGGGGAAAGTGTTAGGTTCAAGATATCAGCACAGAAGTTATGGGTATATCTTGGTGAATATAACGACGAAAAAAAATAGGTCTATTATTTATAATAACTTCAATTGAGATGTTTTCGATTGATGAGGTATTTGATATAAAGAGGTTTTTATGTACGACAGATTTATGAATTAATAGAGCAACTCCTCCTCTTCTAGCATCTGTTCTGTCATTTCTACATATATAAATAATTTTTAAAATAGGGTCTATGATTTTCTAAAAAAAATATAAAATAATATTTTCTCGTTCAATTAGTATCTCAAATTGTTTTAATTTAGAAAAGTTTGAAATGCCATTAGCATTCAAGTGAGAATTGCTGACCCCGTTAAAATTGAAGAAATTATTTTTCCACAGAGACCTTCACTCGTCCTTGCCAATAAGAGATGGGTGATTGTCTCAAATTAACGAACTTTAGTGTTTTTTTTTTTTTTTTTGTTATTTGTACTCGTAGCATTATCGCCATTTTTTCTTCCAAAAATATCGCTAAATCAAACTGAACAATAATGAAAAATTTATGAAATGTTTTCTACCTTTCGATTCTGTTGGAAAATTAACCAAAAACCAAAAATTTTCAAATTTTCATGGCGAAATTATTTTTAATTCCATTTTTTACTTTTTTTAATATCAATCCCATTTTACGAATCTCACTCTTCAACAGTGCACTTTTCCATATAATGACGACGCTTTCGACGCGACCTACATACTTATACGTATGATGCTCTACTATATTTTGGGTACAAGCACCCATTGCTCTGCTAAACTATACACTGACTCATTTTTCTAACATTCTTAACCCTTTCAGGACCATAAGCTTCTGTGGATTTTCCCTTTATCATTTTGATATGAAATAAGCTTGTCAGAATCCAACTAAAGCAAAACCATTAAAAAATTTGAAAAAAAAAGATTTTTCGTATACGAGTTTTTTTATGGGACACATGTGAGCCAAAATGTCTTTTTTATTATACATAGGTTTTTCAATAAAAGTTACATTTTTAATGTTATAACCCGCTTTTAATAAAAATTTATGTTTAATTTTGCGATAAATTATGGTTAATTATGATGTTCTGCGAAACAATTACGTTTAGTAGTAATACATAGATGCACATTGGATTCATGCGTATTGAACACATCTCTTTCTTACGTTGGCTTTGAGCATAGAGTGCGAAGAAGCTGGTCTCTTGCTGACAGTAATTTTTGATGACTGGAATATTGGAAATTCTCTCTGAGGCGAAGAATAGCCAGCGATTAAATTTCTGGCCATCAATCGTCTAAACTCAAGGGAGTTAAGTTGAGTCCCTTCAACAAGATTTTTTGCTGTACATTCGGTGTAAATAACGTAGGAATTGTTTACGCTTATATCAAGTAAGTCAAAAAATAACCGGAGGTAATATTTTATTTTCGATTTGCGGTCTAGTTCATAAAAGGACTTGTGCTGATCCATTAAATCTACTCCACCCATATTTTTGTTGTAATGCATAATAGCTTTCGGGCATTTTACGTTGATTTTCTCAGCACTACCAGCTATGCGACGTCTGACGGTGTCTGTCTCCACTGGCGAAAGAAAATTTGTGAGAAGAGTTACAGCTCTGTTGTCCATCCACTTCACAAAGGATATGCTCTCAAAGCTTGATGTGTGAATTTCTCCTTGCTTCATATTCTTATCGAGATGCACATTTTTTGGAATATTTTTTCGGTTGCTTCTTACTGTTCCACAGGACTTTATTTGACGTTTTTTCAACTCATATTGTAACAAAGGCGAGTTGAAGAAGTTATCAATGTAGACCTCGGAGCCCAAACCTGTGAGTTTTTCTGTCAACTGAAGCACGACTGATTCCCCAAGTCCATATTCAGTTCCATACTCTTATCTTCCAGTGTATAGATCAAATTCAAAAAATATCCGGAAGCAGAGTCACATCTACATCACATCTTAAATCCCCATTTTATTGGTTTGTTCTTGATATACTGTTTCATAGCATTATGACCTTTGAATTTGATCATGTGTTCATCGACAGCTTGTTTGTATGTGTTGTTCATTGCATTTTGAAATGTTTTGTTGAAATGACTTATGACAGGTCTGATCTTAAAAGCCCGATCATTCCTGTTTCCTTCTTCATTGTTATTGCTGAAGTGCATATTTTGACGGATATCTTCAAATCTTTTTCTTGTCATTACATTACTTATGAAAGGTACACCCATATCAGGTTCGGTTGACCAATAATCACGAATGGATGGTAAAACGTTATATGTCATTACTAGATTGATACCAAGAAATGCTTTCATTTCGTCAGCAGTAACATCAGCATATCTACAGGATTCATGAACTATAAGATCTGTCAAAACATCAAAGTTCGTAGTCAGTAAAAAAGATCTGAAATGGTGACAGATTACAGTTGGGGTTCCCAACATCGCAGATTTGCACTTTTCCAAACTCATAGTCACTGTTAGGGAATACGTTTGCAGTGTATGAATTTCTTCATCTAAAATTTGGTTCACTTTTTTCTGTCGTTTTTTTCTTGTAATTTTCTGGAATACGAGGCGCTTGTTCCGTTATCTCAACGACTTGTTCTCTTGTCTCAATCGCATTATCATCGATTTCACAAAATGCTGCACCTGCATCAACATCACCTTCAAGAAAAACCTGGTCTTCTTCATCTAAACACAAATCGTCTTCATCTTCGCTATTTTCCGCAGTAAGAAATTGCAATATTTCTTCTTCATTCAGTTTAAAAAATCTACGACGCTGGAAAGCCATTCTTCTAAAAAAATGTTGTTACAACGTGCGATAGAATTTACATTCACCACACTTACCAAAATGAATCAGCAAATCAAAGAACAAAAATGTTTCTCTCAAATATCACTTTTTTAGCAAATTAGAAAATACGACCACTTCTCACAGCGCAAAGTAAGTAAATAGAATACAAATTCTAGGAATTCAGTCACCTGATAAAGTTTACAAACTTAATGGGGAAGTCCCTTTTTAGTTTTTTTTTTAATATGCCAACTCTCACCACTATCAACAGTTGCATACAAATTCATCAAATGAAAAGTTACCATTGACGACCACAGGGACACCCGTGTCCCTTTTCGTTTATTTTTTTTAATAAAGCTAGTTTTTTTCTTGGAAATATCTCAAAACCGAATTTCAATTTGTAGAATATTGTTTAATTAAACAAAATTTTTTAATTTGAAAGAAAGAGAAAATTTCTTCTATGATTTAGAGCAGTTTAAATATCCCGTTTACGGTATGTGCAAAACTTGCTTTTTAGCTCTTAAAAAAACATTTATAAATTTTTTTTCACACAAATTTTTTATAAATTTTAAAAACCCATCATTTCACTTTGCATTAAGCTAAAAATATCAATAATTTTAGTATTAGTTTGTTTTAACGCATATTTTTCTTTTTGGGGACACATATGTCCCCTGGTCGTCAAAGGGTTAAAAAATAAAAGTTAAAATAAGGGAAAAAAAAATAAAAGTTTTTTTTTTTAATTTTAATATAAATAATTATTAAAGCTCAAGGTCTGTGTTTTTATAATTTTTTTTTATTTGTTAAAAAAATATTTTCCAATATTTCGCCACCCACTGGATAGCATCATCATTAAAAAGTTCACTTAATTTTTTATAAGTGTTTTTTTTATTTATTTTTTAATATAAAATTTTTTTTAATGATATTTAATGTCTTCACCAATAAATTTCCAACGTTTATCATGATCGTTATGATGGTATTCATTGAAATGACAAGTTTATAGATAATCGTGCTCAAAAAAATATAAATTTGAAATTCCTTTAAATATTTTTAAAGCATAACTTTTTAAAAGCAGGAAAATAAGATTTTAAGATTTATTTCCTTGAAATTGAGCGAAAACTGATAAAACAAAGTGAAGATTTTTGGCGGTAGACTACAATTAATACAAACAATCAAGCAATAAATGAAAAAAATGTTTGAAATTTATTTTTAAATTTTGCAAGAACAAAAAATACATAAACAGTCAAAAAGGGTGTGAAGTTAAATATCGAAATAAATATCTGTTAAGAATTTTAACAGAGAATGTTAATGTTAACATTTTCTGTTAAGTACTTCACTTAAGCAAACGAAATTTTTTATTCAAGTAAAAAACAATTATCTAAATATTTTCATAATTAAATTTAGACTATAATCATGTATCTGACCAATAATAAATTTGTTTTGTTATTATTTTTTAATTTCACATAAAAAATAACGTATATTCGCATATAACAGCATATAATGTTAAAGTAGCCAAAACGGTTATTTCTAGACGACCTGCATGAGGTTCGTCTACATCAGGTGAAAGCCCCACAGGAGTAGATTCTAACTGCATGCCGCCTATATTCAATTGTTTCTAAGGAAAAAAGTTACAAGGGATTAAAATATAAAAAACAGATTTTTCTTATAAGTATTATTTTCAAGGGGCCAAACCGGTTATTTCTAGACGATCTGCATGAGGTCGTCATAACTAACATTTCAAAAATATATTTTTTTCCATATTTTTATAATTTCTTTTTCAATGTTTCTTCAAAACCAACACTGAACAAAATTGGTACATAAAGAATGAGAAGTAAATTAATATTAAGCTGGAAAACGCAAGTTTTGTATTATGATTGTTTTCTTTTCAAATTAAATTTATTGAAGAAACTGAGAAGCATATTATAGATCAAACAGAAAGCAAAAAAGACTTAGTTTTGTGGAAAATATTTTCAAAAAGCATGAAAAAAAAATAATTTTTCCAACATTTTGCTCATAAGCACCACAAAAATTTTCTAAATCAATTTTTTTAAAAAGTTTAATTGTTGCACAGGTCTCTAGCAATAATTTGGCTTTTACAGATTGAAAAAATATCAATTAGTTGACGAGTTATAGCCAAAAACCATATAAACAATATGCTGAAAATCGGAATTTGACTGCAAAGTTCGAAGGTCGATTAAAAAAAACAAACGCCGCGATACGGGTCTTCTAATTTAGTCTCTCAGAGTCGACCTAACTTTTGCTAACCTGAATTTGTTCCACAGTGTTATTTTATTCTTTATCTTGAATACCGTACTTACGCAGTTTCTGCGGCAGGATATTTCTGTCAATGGTTTCGAGCGTTCTCCTGATGTCTTGCAAAATAGCCAATACTTTATTATTCCTCCTCTTGTATATCCATCTAATTATTACATAATTGACCGCTGATTCACATGTGTATCTCTTTCTAAAACCAGATTGATGATTTGACAGTAATTTGTGTTGTTCCATATAATAATCCAATTGATTTTTAACTTTCTTTTTCAAAAAATTTTTTACATGTTTTTAATGTGTTAATTGAATGGTATTCCTTACATACGATAGTATGTATTTTTACTTTTTTTGTAGTGCAATCATCGATTCCTTCCAGTTTTTAGAGAAAACCCCATTTCTAAGCGACTTATTTATAACATTAAGTATAATATTGCCTGTTATGTTCCAGTTATCACAGATTATTTTGTTTGATATTTTATTGTAGTCTGATTTGTTCTTTATATTGCACGGAATTTAAATTTTAAATATAGATATTTTATTGTTATATTGCATATTTCCTTCATACTATTTACAAAATAATTATTAAAATATCGTTAAATTTAACTGTTCGTATGTATATGTGTCTGGACGAGCAATAAATTTTGAAGTTTCTTCAAATTATCGAAAATTGTTCAATTGTAGCCTCTAAAATATTGTCAAATTATTTTATTACTTTTGTTACATCAGGATTTTTGTGAATGTCTAAGTCCATCATGTATATTTTTAAATTAGGAAAATATTTGAAATATCTGCTAATTATATACATAATTTAAATATATTTAGCTTAGTTTCAAATACTTTGATTATATCAAACATAATATGTATCAATAGTTTTACCAGAACCTTGTAATTTTGAACATAGGTCATTCATATGACCGCAAAAATCCGTAAACAACATTAATTTTAATGTCAACACAACATCTGATAACTCTTTATACTGAATTTGGTTTTGATCATTTAAAAACATCTGAACTTCATCCAAACACTAGACGAAACGTTGAAGTAATTAGCCGCGACTAGGCCAATGAACATTATTATACACATTTAACAAAGATTCGAACTTTCTTTAGTTTGCTGCGGCGATATAGTTAACTATTTTAGCTACAAGTTTCATCACGTCTTCAACTCGTTTAAAACCGTTCTTTGCACATAACGCTTCCTGGTGAATTATGATGTGAAAGCCCAATACACTTTGTAAATAAATTGAAAAATTCTGCTACTTTGCCAAACATACATACTTACAGATACAACTTTCGAAAGATCTATTTCTGCTTCAGAAAGAGCCTCTGTTACCCCTATGCAGATATCTATCCCTTTAGCAGTTCCTAGTAAAGATACCAAATTTATCAATTCTTCCCTTATTTCATTGCCAACAAAATATCAAACAAAAATTACTAATCGAACCGAAAGAGTGATGTCGGTGTTTTCATCATATATATCTGATTTTCTTATTGTTTTTCATTTTTACCCATTTTCAGAATTCTGTCTTTTATTGTATTTCGAGTAATAAGCAATTCTTTTATTTGTTGAATTATGTTATCTTTGTTTACAAAATCCCTATGCATTCTTAATGTAGTCTCCATCGATGAACGGTTTTTATTTTTTGGCAAATACTTTGGCGACTTCAAAGCTAGCAGCTATGGTATTCCAATTATTATTTATGCACTTGATTAAAGCTTTCGACTGCAGATTTTTGTTTTTAATTTTTCGTAAAATATATTATTTTTTTTATCCATTTTTGCTTTTGTCAAGAAGCCACTTGTGAATTGTTTCGTAATGTTTTTTTACAGATGATGTTCTACATAAAATTGATACAGAACATAGCTCACATATATCTAGCTTTATCAATCTTTTTTAATAATACCACACATTTCGGTACACTAATTCTGAAACTGTCTGCTGGAATTACTGCTACCAGCTTAATTAATATTTAAATTAAACTTTGCTTCTGTCTTTTTTCTATAAATTACTGTTTTCTATAAATTACTGTTTTCTATAAATTACCAATGGAATTAAAAGAAGAGTAACTAATAAAACTTGAAAACAACGGCTCTTGTAGATTACATATCTAAGTAGGCTTTGCATAATCAACACAAGTGCTTAAAATTACAATAGAAATTGTATTCTTGTTATGTTTCTATGCGTTGCGATGCGCAAATATAAATTTTAAAATTGCCTTTAATCTGAAAAATATGTAATAAAAGATCGAGGCCAAAGGTTCGCCATCACTGGTATAGGGCATATACGATACCCTATAATTTACTTGTTTTTATTTTTTTTAATTTGGAAGATAGATTACTGTATTTACAAATACATTTTTTTTGGAAATTTTGTCCACTGCAATGTCTTATTGTGTGTTTTTAAAAATGGTATTTTCGGGTGGCACTGTAATTTTCCGTGGACGGATAATTAATTTTTTACTTTATTATAACAATTATTTTCAATTCAAGTCTCAAAATTTAATTTATATAAAATATGGAAATCCGGCCACGAAAATTTTTGGAGTAAATTGAGGTAATAAAGTACTATCGAAAAATATAAAAAAAGATTTTTCGAAGAACGCACTACCTTAAGGTAATCAATAGATAATACTAATTTTAATCCTCGTTTTCTTGCAAGATTACATAAAAACAAAGCCTTCATTAAAACTCTTTCTTTCCTTATGCATATGAGTATTGAATCTCGCAATGACTGAGCGTGACTATTTTAAAATAAATCTTTGGTCACAAGAAGTCTATGGACCAAGTTTCAGATTGATTAGATTAGATTAAATTACTCCGTGACTGTGCGTGACTATCTTTAAGTTAATATTTGGTGACAACAAGTATACGGACAAAGTTTCAGATTGATTGGATGAGGGGAAATGGGGTTTAAATCATTCCGTGACTATGCGTCTTAAAATTAATCTTTGGCCACAACAAGTCTATGGACAAAGTTTCAGATCGATCAGATGAGGGCAAGTGGGGTTTAAATCGCTCCGTGACTGTACGTGACTATGCGTGACTGTAGGTGTATGTGATCTTAAAATTAATCTTTGGCCACAACAAGTCTATGGACAAAGTTTCAGATCGATCGGATGAGGAAAAATGGTGTTAAATCACTCCGTGACTGTGCGTGACTATGCGTGACTGTAGGTGTATGTGATCTTAAAATTAATCTTTGGCCACAACAAGTCTATTGACAAAGTTTCAGATCGATCGGATAAGGGGAAGTGTGGTTTTAATCTCACCGTGATTGTGCGTGACTATGTCAAAGTTAATCCTTTTTCACAGCAAGTATATTGACCAAGTTTCAGATCGATCGGATAAGGAGAAATGTGCTTTAAATCACTCCGTGACTGTGCGTGACAGTGCGTGACTTCCCCAAAATTAATCTATAGTCACAACAAGACTATGGTTCAAGTTTCAGATGGCAGACAGATAGTATAAGTTAAAAGAAAGAGTTTAAAAATATGACTTTCCCTTCAAAAAGACCTGTGCAGTTTTTCTTAAAAGTCATACACTTTATGTAATGGAGACTAAGATTTTATATTCTTTATAAATGAGTAATTAAATCATTGACTAAGAAACAAAAACCATGCTCTTATGGGAACTTGTTCAAAAAACATGTAGGATTTCTTGCAGGCCAACCGATAATAAGTATAAGAAAATTTAAAAATTTTTACTATAATCAAATTCAAATTCATTCACTCAACAAATTAACAGAGATAAACTTCAATTAGCATTTTATTATTTTGTTTTTTTTTTTTTTGTTTAACAAACTTAATAGCAGTACACATGATAAATATGTTTATTATCGTATGTTTAAACAAACAAGTAGTTTATAAAATTCATATAATTTCATCACACCCTAAAAATAATAATATAGTTATGTAATAATGTATAAAAAAAAAATTGATTACCAATCCTTAATAGAACAATCTCTTTCAATAGAAAGTTAAATATAATATTTAAAAACTAGAATTCATCGAACAATATAAGTATTGTAGAAATAACAAATGATAAGTAAGAAGATCCAAAATAAAGAATAGCGAAATATCCAAATATTAAAAACAAAACCTAACTACCGAACAACTAAAGCCATATGATGGCTCTAAAAAAAGGATACCTACATACATACATATGTACATATTCACATACGAGTATATATAATGTATTTAACAAATTTTCAATAACAGAACAAAATAAAAAAAAAAAACTTGAACTAAAGTAAAAAGAAAATATGTATTTTCGAAAAAAATACATATTGTAGAATGGACTATGATTAGAACCTTTAAATAAGCCAACAATATATGTACATACATATATCATATTAAAATATAAAATTAATAAAGACTTGGGGAAGAGCTAGGAATAAGGCACTTATTGTTAGTAGCCGGTTTCTGGTTCCTGTTTTAGAGTCATGCGATATGTTTCGGTATCGTGTATGGCATTCATCATATAATTGGATGAAGTGGTGGGTGGTAGATTTGTCGGTATACCGGTTAAAGATTCAGGGGGGCGAATTTTCAATGGTGCTCTCCTGAGCATTTCTTCAGCACTACCCTCACTTCGGTTATACTCGTTTAGTGTCATTTCTGCGGGATTACGAACTGAGGAGGTAGAAGTAGCAGCTGAGGATGAGGTTGACTCTGATCTTTGGTAAGGATGATTCCGATGCGTGGGAGGCGAATGTGAAATGGACCCAGTGCCTATATTATGATGTTGATGTTGGGGTGAATGAGGTGATTGATGGTGCATGTTTGTTTGCTGCAGATGAGTGTGCATAGATGTGTTAGGGTTTGATAAAGAACTGGAAGTGGCTCTGCCATTTCCATAAGCATCCATATACGGATTGTTGCCGTGTCTAGACTGCTCAGTTTCATTGGTGCGCTCCGCGTCGTTTAGTAGAGGTGAGTTATTATCTCTGTGAATTTGTTGATTGTGCTGAATCGAACCCGATGATACGTGATGCGATCGGTTGGGGTGAGATTGTCCACCCAAATTGTAATGTCCATTAACCGAAGAGTTATCCATTAATGGTGGAATTAACTGAGCTTCTAAACTATTTTCCATACAGTTAGACATTGCATCGTGGCATAGGTGATCTGTGCTCGATGGAGAAGAAAGCACATCTAACGACGACGTGACCTGACTGACGTCGATACCATGCGTTGGGCTATAATTGTTGAGGTTTGGCGGCGTAAGTGGTGTATTGTTATCAGCAAGTTCACCTAAGAAAATAAAAGTATATTTAAAGGTGATCTAAGCCGAAAGGTCACAATGTCAAAATTAACTTACCTCCCAAAAGCATTTCTTGTAGCAAAGAATCGATATGGGCCACTCCGAATATTTTGGCAAACTGTATCTGCTCTATCATCTGCCAGGTGATTGACTGAAGTACTGGGAGTATGAGCAGAATTTCTCCGAATCGACCCCTTGATTCATATTGCCGATCGGAAACATAGTCCTCCAAATTATTGAGAATTTGATGACGTAAAGTTTTAATACGTTGCGGCTCATTTAAACCGCGAGCATCTAAGAAATAAAAAAATCATCAATCGAAAAAACATTTTTGGTTGGAAAAAAAGTTCGACTTACTGGGATCAAAAAATACCAATGCTTTTATGCACGCCAGCTCAGTATCATCTATGTTGACATCTTTCAATGCCATCACTAGTTCATCAATGATGCGGGCTCCTATTCGTGAGATATCCAGATTGGGTGATACTCTGGGATCTATGTACCATAAAATACACAGATATATTCAATTAAATAACAGTGAGCGACTAATTTTAAGTGTGTCTCGCATTGATCAATATGTACCTGGACAGTGTTTTGTTATCACACAATTGTTACTTAGCAATAGTACATCCTTCAAATGCATCGAACGTCTTGATAATCCCAGCAGCAAGTGTTCACCAGCATGTGCTCTTAGTAGAGCGACTTGGTCATCTAGTTGTAGCTCATTAAAGGCCGGTATGTGTTTTGCCCATTCGACTAGCGTTAGAAGTTGTTGCTTCATCGATTCACATACATCATTTATACTGGCAAATTGCTTTGTGGATAGATCTTCGTTCGCATTAGTTTCCATGGCCGCCCCGGCTTTGGATTGTCTGCTTTCAAGTTCTGCCTTAACCAAAGATATCACCGATAAGCCATTGCCCGGATCGGGATCATCGTTGGAGGTTCGTCTACAACTTATGCGATCGCGTTCATTTTGAACGGCCTCTTTTTTCATGCCGGCCTTAAAACATTTTCGCAGACGACAGTAACGACACTGATTTCGTTTATCTTTATCAACCACACAGTTGCGGGCAAATCTGGAAGGCGAATAGAACGAGCAAGAGAGAGCGAACAGATAAAAATGAAAGAAGTTTAGTAAATATCAAGAATGCGCTTTATCATCTGATTTATTACCTGCAGGTGTATTGATGATTTTTCCGTACACTACGTCTAAAGAATCCCTTGCAGCCATCACAGCTAGAAGCACCGTAATGTTTACCTGTAGCACGATCACCACATATTGCACAAACGGTTGACGATTGTGTTGTATTGTTGATTGTCGAGAACGCCGTATTATTATTGTTGTTGTTGCTTCCCGTGCTAACCGGTGAATGGGCATTACTCTGATTACTATTGCTATTGTGACCCAAAGTCGCAATGGGACTGAGTGCTTGACCCATCGGACTATGAGCCGTTGCATTTGACATCGAAAGTGTATCCGAATGTATCATATGATTATCACCTTCTGAAGAATAAGAAAAGCAATTATCAATAATTGTTATATTATTCAAACTCTTAATTTCTAATTAAAAACTTGTTCGTTTTGGCTTATGCTAATATATCCTTTTTTTTTTTTTTTTTTTTTGAGACCATGTTGAAAAACATTAACGTTCATAGAAATAAGTTATTTAAATAACAATTAATGTCGGAGCAATTGATATTTTGTCGTCTTATTTAATTGCTTTAATTAAAAACAATTCATACTCGCTCATTTCCTCGCACACTACAACAAAATAACAAAACAAATAATACTTGAAGCAGTTGCGACACTTGAAACATTCTTTACTATAACTTTGAATAACTTATTTCCAAATTTTTAAATTACGTTTATTAACAAATTTCTTACTACTATTCGATTTTTTAACAGAATGTGGAATTTAGGTAATCAGTTTTCACAGGAAGGAAGTGATTGCATCTTCATTAGATCACTTATATGTCTTTTAAGGCATTTAAAAACTTATATGTTGGACTTTCAAGTAGTGTCAGAAAATGTGGTAAAGGTTTCAGGTTTTCCATTTTAACTAATAACTCATAAAAATTCCCGAAGTAACAATTATAGTTTTAAGTTTTAAGGCTTAATTCACAAAAGTATTATCAAGCATATGTAGGGTATTAAAGAAAAAAAATACTTTTGTAAACGTTGAGAGATTGAGAGGCAGAAAATCGTTATTTTGTTTTGTTAATTAATTTGTTGATGTTTTTGTTATAAAATAATAAATATGTTTCGAATACCTTTTGCATTTGCATGGCCAAATCGGAGAGAATCATCATTCCATAGCAAACTTTAATGTTAGATTATAATGTCGTTTTAATTGATCTTTTATATTCAACTGATCATATAATTTATTGCTCTATTTGTTTATAACTAAACTTGTTTTGAATTTTTTTTTTGTTAACTTTGAAATTGATGTCGTAATGTAGCAAGGACGCAACTCAAATTTCTGTTACTTAATATGGAAAGGAAATGAAGAAAACATTTCGGTGTTGAATTGGAACATTATGAAAGTTTTACATGTAAAGTTACAAAAGTTTGAGTTACATAGTTTTTACATTAAGCCATCGATATATTGGATATATTATTTTTATAGGTAGAATTATATTATTTTGTTAGTTTCTCTATATTTTTTTTTTTCAAATCTGGAAAAATTAAATCTTAGTCTGTTCTTTTTACATGCTTTTATTTGACAATTTATTTGTTTGTTTGTTTGTTTATAGTGGATTCTTGTAATTGAATTTTCACCAACTTCCTATGACCAACTGGAGTTCCGAAACTTTCAGCATTTATAAAAACTGGATAACCACACACTATTTATCACTTTCTATATGATTTGTTAATTTGTTCTGGTGGTTAACCTGAAATGGCATAAAACCATGTTTTACATTTTTTTCGATTTCCTGTCATAGTTTAATTTGTACTTATGACAATATTAAACTTTTAGTCTAAAATTATAAATTAAAAAAAAAAAAACAACAATAAAGGATAAAAGGATATGTACTGATTTGACAACTTCCTTAGCTAATAACCGGTTATCGTTTCAATTTTGTTCCGATATAAGGCAATGACTTTTTTTATGAATATGTAGGGCAACATTTTTTAGAACAATATTTTTTGTGCTTTATTTAGTTTGCGAGAAAAATATTGTTAGTGTCAGATATACCGAAACCATTGAAAATGAATCTTACTTTTTAAAAATTCACTAGTCATGATTTTTATATAATTTTTATCCACATGTAAAGGGCTTTAGAACTAGAAATTATTATGCACAATATATCTGTGGTCAGAAGCATAAACCGCCTAAGCCGAAAATCATGCTTTCGAGAATAACTTTTTATATAAATGTAATGGGGCTTCATTACGACTTAGGTCAGAATGTTTTTATCAGGGACGGAAAATAGATGTTTTTTTTTATGTCGGAAGAAAAGGTTACGTTAAAATTCGCTTTATCTATTTTAGGTAATTTTTAACTATTATCGTAAGATGTATACAGTCGTATTCAAAAAAATTTTAAATCAGGTTTCAAAAACAAATTAGTTAAAACACATTTTAAGCCTAAAAAAGGTTTGTTAAAAACTCGTATTCATAATCAGTATTTTAAGTAATAAACGTTTAAACGTTTTATTAAACTCTATAATGGCAACACTATATTTTTTATTTGTCATTTGAGTCATATTGATGCAAAACCATGGTTATTAATTCATATGGTATTCGTATCTATAATTTTTTTTTTTTGCCGTGTTTGAGAAAAATATGGATTTTATAGAAAAAAGTTAATGATAAACTTGTCTATTAAATATATAAAGAAAAACAATCAAAACAAAATGATAGAAATGTAATTTAAGTGGTGATTTTATTGCAGATTAAAAAAGTATTCAATTAACCAGTTTTATTTAATTTGTTTGGATTTTTTACACACCACTAGTTTTATTGTTCTATTATTATTTCAAATTAAAAATATTCCTTTTAATATAGTTGACTTAATTAAGTTAGTTAAATAATCCTTATCCGGAATAGAAAATGGGTCGCTCCTTTTTAAATTTTTTTTGACGATCATTTGAGATTTGGGCAATAGTTTCTATTGTAAACAAAATACAATTAAAACATACAATTTTGTCAATAAAAATTGTTCTTACCAATTCTATTAATCAAATA
This sequence comes from Cordilura impudica, assembly GCA_963682025.1. Lineage (NCBI taxonomy): Eukaryota > Metazoa > Arthropoda > Insecta > Diptera > Scathophagidae > Cordilura > Cordilura impudica. The sequence goes on from OY821518.1 coordinate 306,413,003, forward strand.
TAGCGTGTCCATTATTTATTAAAAAATCAAATAACTTCTTTCGAAACATAAACACAAAACAAACACAAAGCAAAAAGCATAAATGTCATTATAAAATAGGTTTAAAATAGGGCGAACCAATTTTCAAATCTTTTTATTTACACAAGGTTTAAAATATGTAGGTATTTTAAGCTAAAATTCGTTTATGAATACAATTTTTATCGATTTTTGCTTAAAATGGATTTGAAATGCTGTTTAAAATTTTTATGAATACGGCTGATAAAGAAGACCTTTTCGTCATTTCGTCCCATGTTTTTATTAAAAGCTTTTAAAAAAACATTATTAGAGAAATGGGGATGTCACGTAAATATAAAGTTTTGTAGAATATGATAGCATATATAACTCAAATCGTTCTTAAGTCGGCTTAGGCCGTTATCGATTGTGACCACAGATAAATAAATATTTTTTTTTTAGTTTTCCGATAATTACTATTTTTACACTAGTCAAATTAAAATAAAAATAATATTTATTCTAAAAGCTAAATTTTTCTTTTATGGTTTTTGAAATATTTGTTATTTATTATTTTTACAAATATAAATATAAATATAAAAAAATAACATTTTCGATCTTTATCATTTTAATAATTGAGTTAGAAATTAATCAGGCTCAAGATCAAATGTTTTGCAAGATAGTTTATACAGCTGTTTAGGGTCGAGTCACCACCCCTCATCAGTAACCAAGAGCAGTAGATAGTTTGTTTGGTAAAAAGTTAAATTCATGTACCTTTGCTGAAACAAACCTAATGAGAATCCAAACAAAGAGTTATACTATTCAAGATTCTTCCAATATAGCAAATTAGAATATAAAACAACTTAGAAAGAAATATGTTTGTATATGAGTACACATTGCATGGTACAATATTAGTGCTTGCATGTGTGTGTGTTTAAGATATAAGTTTGTGATGATATTTCTAAATAAGATTCGATGTTAATTCGTCCTTACTGGTCGAAAATATTAATTACATCGTTTTCTTTATCAAAAAATTAGGCGTTATTAAAAAAGTTTCTATCTACTTAATTGCACTTAATTGAAAAGTACATTTTTAAGACTTGGAAGGTATCGAAAGAGGAATATTTCCGTATATTTTCAAAAAATCATTTTTGCTAACTCTAAAATATGTAAATGTTAGCACGTTATTATTGTCTTTCATATTAATAATTTTAGTGATAACTAATAAAAAAATCCGAATAATAAATGATTTAAATATGTGGACTTACAATAATATAATTATAATTGAAAAATAATTGAGAAACTTTCGATTTTCGATTGTGGTCGAATTAACTGATCGAATGAATTTTCATTTGGTATTATGGCGCACATTCGATTAAACTAGCGCTATTGTGAATTTTACTCAATTGGATTATTCACTATAGTATATATTTATCAGCTGGCACTATAAACAAATATTGTTTGTTTAAAAATTTATAAAAGAAAAAATTGAATTATTTATTAATTAACATGACCACGACGGAATTATGGTTCGATGATTCGGCTAATGAAGATAAATACTTATTTTAAAAGAACAAATTGACAAATATTAACATTTTCAATAAGTTTTACAATCTGCCATACAGCATCGAAAGCAAAATTGTGTTCGATTGAAAATTCGTTGTACAAAGAAATTTTCGACTGTACTGCCAGTTCATAATACGAATTTGACATTCGATGCTCAATGTTCGATAGCCAGCGAAGATCGAACATCGAATGCAACTCATAATAAGGGCTTAACATACAAATCGGGAGGAAGTTTTAATATATTGTATGTACATGTAAATTTTTTTTTATTATTATTTTTTTAAACTTGTTTTTTTTTCCATTTTAAAACGAAAAATATTGCATTTTGAAAAGTTTCGCTTGTATTGTCACCCACTGTATGTATATACATATGCACTAAATACTATTTAATAAGGTATTTTATAATGATAATTAGTATTAGAGTTTTTTCGTTCACAACCACCACGATCATTCGTATCATATCAGACTGTTAGTTAAAATTTAGTGTACGAAAACACAATTTAGCTTCGTCATCGTTATAACGTTAAATTGAATATTTCCATGAGCGTACCCTAAGGGGGGCGGAATATAATATTTTAGAAAGATGTTGTTGACTCTGTGAACAAACGAGTCGAGTATGAGTTGGAAACAATTTTAAGTGGTTGAAAAATAATTGTCGTGTGCATACATACATGAGTAAATATATTGAGGAGCTTTTTTTGATTTTAGAAAAGAGTTTCATATTGATGATGAATTTGATTTGATTACACAGCCTTTACGTTAACAATGACAGCTCTTAGGAGCGTCATAATGCAAAGTTCAATTTGACTGTCTGGCATTATATGTATGTACATATATGTTAACAAAGCGTTATATTTGATACGTTACTTTTATTTTATTACATTTTTGATATTGATTTCTTTACTGATTGCTGATGAAAGAATTAATGAATAAAATATAATTTTAATATTTAAATACAGTGGCGGCTCGCTTATACGATATGCGATCGATGGAAGAATCAATCTAGATTATCAAATTATAAAATCCTCCTGTTAGGGTATTCAAGTATTTAATTAAAACATAATTTAATAGCTAAAGACTGATTAAACGATTAAATACAAAACCAAAATCGAGTACCGTACTTAAGTAAATACTTATAGGAATATTCAACTGAATTATTTAGTAAAAAAAAAACTCAAATATCAAAAACTATTTTTAATTCGGATTTAATAGTTGCAGGCGGCTATGAGAATATCTTACTAGGTCCAAATAGACATTTGAAGTACCACAAATTGAGACTAATGGGGTTTGCATTAGCGAGATGGTACTTTGTACTGGAGATAAGCGATCCACTGATTTTTGACGAACACTGTTCCCTTGACCGCGATTTGTTAATTACCGTATTTTTAACGTGTGACCGTGGTCGTGTTTTTTCAATTTCATCATATATTTTATTTTAGTTTTTGAATAGGCAGCCACATAAATTATATATGTATATTACACTGTGTATCAAATTCATGCTTTTGGAATATTCCGACGCAGGACGATTGCATTAGGTTAGTATTGTATACCCTACAGTCTCGTTACATGACATTTTAAAGATTTAATTTTTTGCCCAAAACTGTAAGAAATATTACGAAAAAGCAGTATGAATGTTGAGCTAAATTTGGATGTGTTTGGATGTCCTCTATGTAATTTCACGAGAACTTTTTTTGTAGAAAATTTTACCCATTTTATTTAAATTTTTTAATGAAGAGCATTGTTTGTATATTTACAAGTAAAAAAATTTAATCTTTTTCCGGATTTAACATATTCCCTAAGAACTTTTAGTCTTTACCGACTTCTATAAATATATGAGCAGCATGAATATGTTCATGGAACATTTTAACCTCTGAAATGTAGTTAATTTTTTTTTACAACACAAATTCCTCGTGAAATTTCATAGAAGACATCCAAAAAAAATTTTAACTCAGAGGAACAATTAATTGGCAATTTCGATTTATTATTTAGAGTATTGGCCATGAAACTTAACTGTAACCACATGGTGCCAAATGCGCCTGGGGTGATAGAAAGGCACATAAATTATAATTTTTATACCATTTTTTACTCTACCAAGAACTGAAATATTATTTTAAGAAAAGTTATAAACAAGAAAATAAATAGAATGTCACCTACATTATTATTGATTGGTAATGTATACATAAAATAAGAGAAACATTTTTGTTTTTTACGAACCACATAGTAAGTTACCGTTACCTGAAATATTCGATCTATATAAATACTAGATATGGAAACATCTGTATCTCTATATCTTGCCCTGCAATTTCTATTATGTGCCAGTTTTGCTGTTGAATATCAAAACCAAAACGATTCCACTTGTTAGAGCCTCATACGCAAATGAGACCTATTTTTAGTTTGAATATTAATTGTTTTTTATAAATAGCTTACAAAATTAACATTTAAAATAAAAAAAAAGAAAATAATTTGCCAAAAAAAAATTTCAAAACTTAAGAGTGTTTGTTTCCCAGTACCTGAGAGAATATGTATATTATTTATTTTATTGTTGTTATTAATTGTACTGAAACATATTTCACGTTTTAATTTTAACAAAACAATATTGATTAGCTACAAAAACTCACACAATTACACGTACATACATACATATATACATAAGAGAAGTCGTATAATCGCTTATCAGCTGTTATCATTAGCTATAAACTTTGTGAGCTTTTATTGCTTTGTTGAAAAATTAAAAAAATAAAATAAAATCAACACATACAAACGTTTGTCGTTTTGTATATTTATATACATACATACATACTCGTAGATACGAGTATTTTATTAAATGGCTGTGCAATATGTTTGAATCTTTTTTTGTTTTGTTTTTGTTTTAATGATCCTCCGCTCGTATATGAGTCAACTGAAATGTTTGCTTTTCGAATAAATTCATTTTACAATATGAAACTTACGTTTGTTAAAATATGCGTGTCAAAGATCAAATTCATAGTTAAAAAATTAAATATACATGTATGTATGTACATCTGCGCTCATTAAAATAGTACCACCTGTGTATTTTAATTTTTTTTTTTTTTGGAAAATTTCATCCGTCAATGACACAAAGAAGTGGCTATGAGCCACTTTTAAAAACTTCGCATAGAAAACATAACAGATTGTAATAGGCTTGTCAACTACATATCAGATATGAACAAAATATTTGAATAGTATTGGAGATCTCTCATCTGATCAAAAAGGTTCAACTGGATTACCTATAACTAAGTAAAAACTAAAAAATTTTTATTATGTTCAAAAATAATTTTCTGCATATTTTTGTTATATTCATGATATATTTAGAAAATAAATTAATTTTCAGAGTTATTACCGATATTTTAGTTACGAGTATGTGTAAAAATGTTTGTTAGATCATTGGCCAATTAAAAATATTATATATGTATGTTGCATAATATATATACAGGTAGATGTCTCATAATTTAAAGTCAGTTGTTTTTTAACTTTTTTTAAATATTCCTTCGAACGTTCTGTCTGTACGTTCTGTCTGTACTCTTAGAAGGAGTAATTCGTCTTTGTATGTATTGTTGATTAGTTCAACATTTATATAATTTATTGTTGTTGTGGTTTTATTTTTTTTACATCATCTTCTATTCAGTGTTTCATAATTGTAAGGTCACTTTTTTTTTTTTTTGAATAAAACACAAGTTCAAAATATCTAATGTTGTTTTGGCCATCTTTATTTTGAATTAAACTGAAAATTCTATGTTTCATACATGTTTCACCCAATTTTAGAGATTAAACATATTGACTGCATCTATCTGCATAATGCATTTAAAAATAGTTAATAGTGGTCTGCTTACATTTTCCCAATTATTACTCATGTTTTCGTGAGCAAATTGAAGTCTTGCTGTTATATGGCGGGGCAATAATCTTGGGACTGGTTTCATTTTAGAGTAAACTATATTTTCAACTTAAATTAACTCGATATATCGTGGACTTATATATTTTTTGTCGTATAGATTTCAGGCTGTAGTGTGAGTTATATCTCGTTATTATTTTTTTTCCGTCCAGATCTTTTAGTTTTGCTATAATTACCCTGATCAGTCATAAAATTTTGAACTACACAGAAACTTCTTAATATTCTCTTAACATATCTGCCTTTCCCAATAATCATTAATCTGTTATATGTATATGTATACTAAGAAGGTGATTTGGTATATAGTATTGCACTGGGGCTACTATTTTAATGACCGCAACTGTATGTATATATGGTATAAATATAAATCAAACAAAATCGAAACGCTGAAATTAAATGACTTAAATAAAATAGAAAAAAGTGTGTATGTATGTACGAGTATATAGATAATTACAAGTCAATAGAATATTGTATAAAAAAATTACGAAATTACAAAAATAAAACTGATTCAATACATGTATATATGTACAATAGACTTGATCGAATTTGGGATTCATAAAATTTAACTGCATCTCTTTGCCGCATTGCAATCCACAGATTAAACGAAAACCCCTATATTCTAGAAAGTTTATAGTTATCTTACAATGTTCATGATCAACGAGAATACAGAATAGTTAATTATTATCAAATTGAAAAAAATCTCCGATGTAAAAATTTAAACAGCAGAAAGGATATTGTTGGCCTTAATAACGTCTGATTTCTCGGAGAAATTAATACAATGATATTGGAACGGAGTTTATGGACCAGTAGGACCTGGGAACCAGTGAACGGTTCTCATGTGTGGTTCACAGATGACTCAAAACAATCAAATGCGACACGGGCGCGGGCATATTCGGTCCCAATTTTCAACGTGGCTTACCCATGGGAAAATACCCATTAATTTTTCAAGCGAAGGTCTTCAAAATTTATTTATGCGTTACTGAATGTCCTAGAAGAAAGGGCACTCATTTTCAAACTATCCGACAGTCAGGCTTCACTAAAGGCAATTATGTTCTCCAACGTGACGTGTAAACTCGGATTGCATCGAAGTGCTCAACCAATTAGGCAGATGCAACAAACTAACTTTATGCTGGATTAAGGAGCACGAAGGACACGAGAGCAACGAAAGGTATATTTCCTAGCTAATCGAGGACCCGTCGTCCTTTTATCGGTCCGGAACCATTCTGTGGTATTCCAGTAGGATACATCATGGAAAAAATTAAGGAGTGGAGGGAATCACAAACTGCCGAACACTGGAACAAAAGTCCCGGCCAACGGCAAGCAAAGAGAGAGATTTATAACTCCATTCAGTGTTCAATTGGAAAGATTACTTTCCCCTGATAAGAAGGACTTAAGCACCTTGACGATATTCTTTACTGGACACTGTAATCTTAGATATCATCTAGTCTGTTACAGAGACATGCAGATTCTACGAACAGGGGGGTGGAAACAACAAAACACATTCTCTGTGAATATCCAAAACTAATTTGTAAAAGAACCCTTGCATTTGAAGGATACACTGTATCCCCCCGGGACATATTGTTTATCTCATTCCAAACAGGATAATTTGCTTTATAAGGAGCCTTATTTATTTAGGATAACTATGGGCTGCACGAAGATCAAATTAGTCGCTGTGCGTAGAGCCTTCTGAACTAATCATCTAATCTAATCTAATCTAATCTAATCTAAACTAATCTAATCAAAACTAATCTAATCTAAACTAAACTAATCTAATCTAATCTAATCTAATCTAATCTAATCAAATCTAATCAAATCAAATCAAATCAAATCAAATCAAATCAAATCAAATCAAATCAAATCAAATCAAATCAAATCAAATCAAATCAAATCAAAATCAAATCAAATCAAATCAAATCAAATCAATTAAATCAAATCAAATCAAATCAAATCAAATCAAATCAAATCAAATCAAATCAAATATCAATCAAATCAAATCAAATCAAATCAATCAAATCAAATCAAATCAAATCAAATCAAATCAAATCAAAGCAAATCAAATCAAATCAAATCAAAGCATATCAAATCAAATCAAATTCAAATCAAATCAAATCAAATCAAATCAAATCAAATCAAATCAAATCAAATCAAATCAAATCAAATCAAATCAAATCAAATCAAATCAAATCAAATCAAATCAAATCAATCAAATCAAATCAAATCAAATCAAATCAAATCAAATCATATCAAATCAAATCAAATCAAATCAAATCAAATCAAATCAAATCAAATCAAAATCAAAATCAAATCAAATCAAATCAAATCAAATCAAATCAAATCAAATCAAATCAAATCAAATCAAATCAAATCAAATCAAATCAAATCAAATCAAATCAAATCAAATCAAATCAAATCAAATCAAATCTAATCAAATCAAATCAAATCAAATCAAATCAATCAAATCAAATCAAATCAAATTAAATCAAATCAAATCAAATCAAATCAAATCAAATCAAATCAAATCAAATCAAATCAAATCAAATCAAATCAAATCAAATCAAATCAAATCAAATCAAATCAAATCAAATCAAATCAAATCAAATCAAATCAAATCAAATCAAATCAAATCAAATCAAATCAAATCAAATCAAATCAAATCAAATCAAATCAAAATCAAATCAAATCAAATCAAATCAAATCAAATCTAATCAAATCAAATCAAATCAAATCAAATCAAATCAAATCAAATCAAATCAAATCAAATCAAATCAAATCAAATCAAATCAATCAAATCAAATCAAATCAAATCAAATCAAATCAATCAAATCAAATCAAATCAAATCAAATCAAATCAAATCAAATCAAATCAAATCAAATCAAATCAAATCAAACAAATCAAATCAAATCAAATCAAATCAAATCAAATCAAATCAAATCAAATCAAATCAAATCAAATCAAATCAAAATCAAATCAAATCAAATCAAATCAAATCAAATCAAATCAAATCAAATCAAATCAAATCAAAATCAAATCAAATCAAATCAAATCAAATCAAATCAAATCAAATCAAATCAAATCAAATCAAATCAAATCAAATCAAATCAAATCAAATCAAATCAAATCAAATCAAATCAAATCAAATCAAATCAAATCAAATCAAATCAAATCAATCAAATCAAATCAAATCAAATCAAATCAAATCAAATCAAATCAAATCAAATCAAATCAAATCAAATCAAATCAAATCAAATCAAATCAAATCAAATCAAATCAAATCAAATCAAATCAAATCAAATCAAATCAAATCAAATCAAATCAAATCAAATCAATCAAATCAAATCAATCAAATCAAATCAAATCAAATCAAATCAAATCAAATCAAATCAAATCAAATCAAATCAAAATCAAATCAAATCAAATCAAATCAAATCAAATCAAATCAAATCAAATCAAATCAAATCAAATCAAATCAAATCAAATCAAATCTAATCTAATCTAATCTAATCTAATCTAATCTAATGTAATAGCCTCTGATGTAAGCAATTTTATTTCTACATTTAATTTCTACTTTAGAGTATATTTTGTATTTTTAAGAATTGGAATATATGAAATTTTTAAGTTACATCGACAGCGAAAATAGTATAAATAAAAATAAAATGTTAACGCATTTGAGATCCTATAGTTTTGACTACATCCGAATACATGTTTGTTAATAATACAACAACACAAAACAAAGACTTTGTCGAAATTACTAAGCCTGCATGCAAGTTTACTAAAAAAGATCAATATTTTAATATTATATTAATTAAAATTAGTTTGTTATTATTAAATCTTAGTTTTGACGCCATTTCTGAATATATTTTTTTTTTTAAAGAAAAATTCAATTTTAAGACATAAGCATATACAAACACGTTTATAATTTAATTATTAAAATAATTTGACAGCAAAATTGCAGGTCATATGGGCTAAAGACAACAGCCAACAACAAAACAAGAAATTCTGATGACCCCATTAACATGAAAAACAAATTCATAAATGTTTATATAATAAAAGCTGCCAGTTAACTGAATACCGATTTAAAAATATACAAAAAAGTTATTCTAGATGTAATTATATTTTTATTACAAATTATTATGATTATTTTTATGAGTACTTCGTCGTTAATACAATGTGATCTGTGTTATGTTCTAAATAGACGTGCAATAAACGTATTTAAATCAACACAACAGGTTAATGAAACAAAAAAAAAAAAAAGCAAAAAAACATCTAATTAGCCACAGCAGTATAAAAAAATTAAGCGTTGTTGTATATTTGCCACAGTGTAGTTCAAGGGAAATTCTTTAATTACACGCCACAAAAGCAAGTAGCCCCTGAGTGTGATTATAATACGATGATTACTATAAGATTATGTGCATATGTAACAAATAAAAAGGCAAGAACTTCAAGTAAGTTGTACGACACAGAATTGTGCAACACGTTTCAATTACTTGTACCATAGATAAAAAGATGTTTGAAACGAAAAAAAGTAGTATACAATGACTTCAAATTCTAGGTAATTGCTATTAATTTGAACTCGCGGTCAACATGGATTTATTTCATATCGCTAAATATGCATACGAGTACACATACGTTTACGTACACCCTTCTCTAGAACCAAGAATGATAAAAGTAAAGATTACGCGATACGAATTTTTGCCCGTTATATGACTGTCTATTGCATGTGTAAAAATTATAATATCTTGCAAAAAATGTAAGTTTTTTGTGATAGTTGGTAACCCTGTAAAAACGTAACACAAGTGGGCAAATGGAGGCAAAACAGCAGTAACCAGAGAACTAGAGAACTCGACTTACTCATGGGTTAACCACATAAGTGAAGGTGGGTTAAGTAAGCCATCAAATTCATTAATGGAACCGCTGAAATCGCCGGATAAATATTTTTGTAACTACATGGCGAAAAATTGTTGCTTACAAACGGATATTTCCAAAAACATTTGTCAGAAGCAAAGGACATTGAAGCAAATGAAGAAGTGAAAAAACTTTTTTTAGATGTAGGTTGCTAAATGCGGAAATTTCTCAAAATATCAATAGAAAGAGGAAATTTAATAAACAACCTTATTCTAAAGTACAGAACAATGGCCTTTTTTTCAATTATATATTCTTCCTTTATTTACATATTTTAACAAATTTGATATTCACATATGAGATCTTATCTTTACATATAGATATTGCAACAAATAATATATAGGATCTAAAGATATTAAATAGTTTTTATTTTATTTTTAATGATTTTTAAAGGAAAATGGGAGGAAAAACTTTTATATGATTTATAAATTCAAATACTATCTGAAAATATTTATGTGCTTATAGGAGGTTTATTAGAAATAATTAGACCTCTATAAACATATAATTTTCAATTTGGTGATTTCTTTTTAATTTTACGTTATTTCTCTACATTCTCTTTATCAGTGGGTACGAGGAATTTTCAATTTTGGCAAATTAATTTTTATTAATCCTTGTTATGAAATCGATAATTTTTTCATAACCTGTTTCTTCATGAAGAAGATTTGTAGGATTCCCCCAGGTCTTTTTATTTATCATTTTAAGACACTGGTTTTGTATAATTTGTAAGCGTTTTAGGTGACAGTTGGCAACGTCACTCCAAATAGGACACGCGTAGGTTAATATCGGCCTTATAACACTTTTGAAGATAGATTTTTGTTTTTGGGGTTTAGATATGACCTTCTATTTTGTAGTGGCCATAATGCTTTAAAAGATTTTATAGTATTATTTCCAATAAGAAGATGACGTCTTGGCAGTCTTTTGGGAGATTTGTTGAATGGAAAAATTATTGCTTGGGTCTCGTTTGGATTAATGTTGATGTTCCATTTGTGAAAATATTTACTGCAATTTACAAGCCTCTTCTCCATTTTCTTCAGGAGTGCACTTGTAAGTTTGTTTGAAGAAATTTACGCAGAACAAGGATTTTGCTTCTTAAAATTATTTACTGTTGTATTTCTTACTGTATTCGCTGAGTGGTTGTAGTTCGAAGTGAGGTTATTTGCTTGGAAAAATGTATTTGCCAGGACTTCAGCCTTGTCCTTATCAGATGTAATTTTTGTATTTCCAACTTTAAAGTGAGTGATTTGATTTTTTCCTTTTCCTCGCAAGTTCCTGCTTATTTTCCAAAATGATTTATCACCCGGTTTTAAATTGGATAATAATTGACACCATTTCTTATTGCGTTCCGAATTAATACTTTCATCTATCATGTTTTTTAGTACATTGATTATAAAAAGTTTGCTCGGCTATATTTGAAGATCGTTGGCTTTTTCTTTTAAAGATTCTTCTTAGTTTAATATATTTCACAGTACTTTCTGGTAATGTGTAATTATTTTGTTGAGTTATTTTAGGTGTGTAGACACATCCCTTGCTTCGAAAACTACATTTATAAATTTTTGTACTTCCTGATCAATTATTACCTTGGAATTGTATATATCCGAATTTAACGTGATTTTATTGTCTAAAAAATTCATATAAATGTTCCAGTTGGTTGCACTATAATTCTAATAATTTAGATCAACCTGCAAGGCCATTGATCTTTTAAGTGTACATATAATGGGGCGATGGTCTGACGGTACTTCGTAATTCACTGTTTTTACGTCTATATTTAAAGCGGAATTGCTTAAAATAATATCGATTGTGGATGCTTCGCGATTTTATTGATGGGGGAATAGGTTTGTACTATTAGGATAGTGAATAAAAAATTGCTTGATTGCTGTAGGTTGTTGAGTGCGATTCCTGCAGTATTATTTGAACGACAATTCCATGAACAATGTTTGGCATTTAGGTCACCAAAAACTATATATTCTTTGGTGGAAGGTGTTATGTTCAAGATATCAGCACAGAAGTTACGGGTATATCTTGGTGAATATAACGAAGATACAACAATAGGTCTATTATTTATAATAACTTCAATTGAGATGTTTTCGATTGATGAGGTGTTTGATATAATGAGGTTTTTATGTGCAACAGATTTATGAATTAAAGGAGCTATTCCTCCTCCTCTAGCATCTGTACAGAACAATGGCCTTTAAAAATTTGTTTAAACATATTTTTAGACCATTTTTATTTAGTGAATATAAATAAAATAAATAAACAAATTTATAAAAAATAAAATTGTTGCAATGGTGCGTGGTAGAGAAGAAGAAAGCATATATTTGAAAAATTTATAACTACACTGTTATAATTGAATAGAATTGAATTGAATTGAATTGAATAGAATTGAATTGAATAGATTGCTTCTATATGAAATTTTTCTACTTATGGCGGCCGTGAGGTTTGAACCGTGAACTTTCACATACACTCGTACTTGCACTTTTTGGTCAGTGCTTTAACACTCTCACCTAAAGTCAGGCCTACGAGCACTGTGGTTAGAATCAGTTTTCATACCATACAGCTTTTACTTCGTATTAATTTCAGAAGATACAACTCTGTCCAAACAGACAATCGTTATTTTTGAATTTTTTAATATTTTTGCATTTATACTTCTAATTTCCACTATTCTCAGTTTCGTAAGAGTTGCCATATGTGATGTACGGCTTGTACATACTACATATTGCACTTCTTACATATATTTGAGATTATGCTTTGAAGCGAAAATTTTTGTTTGTTAGATTTGAAGTCTTTTTCAGACATATTGCAATTAATACTGTAATTAATATGCAAATTTAAATTTTGTTCCAATGGTGCGTGGTAGAGAAGAAGAAAAATAAAAAATAATTTGAGGAGAAAAATAATAAATTATCCCACCGTTATGTTCCTTGAATAAACATAAATGTTTGAGAGGTGAAAAGTTTTAGCCAAAAAGGAACACAGTTTGCGTGACGTCAGAGCGCCTACATGCGGAGAAGATTTTAATTATTTCTGTGTGATAGCGTAATCTTTAGTTTTACCATTCTTGCTCTAGAACAACAAGTGAGCTAAAGATTGTGTAAAGGTCCAATTAGCCACACGTTGTTGAAATGTATCCGTATCGTAAATGTAACGTTGGTATTTGGTGCAATTACAGAACTTAAAAAACGAACCAGCATGTTGCTGTTTAAAATTAACCAAACTTTATCAGCTGTTGTGCAAATGTCACGTACAAACGTAGCAAAAATCTATTCTCAACAGATTGGTATGTTCCGGTTACGTGACAGTAGAGTTCGGTAACCGCTCTAAAGGCTTTTCATGTAATAGAAATATACAGCTGACACGTTCGGTTACGGTTACGTGTGGCTAATTAGGCCTTGAAGCTTTGTTTGGTGAGACTAGAATTAGGCTAGAATTCCAAATTAATTTAAATTATTTAAACTGGAATAATGATGCTGTTTGTTCTGCAGGCAGTGGGTGACAACACATTGGAAACTTTTACAAAATTCAAATTGATTTTTAATAATTTCGCGTTAAGTTATAAAATTATTTTTTTTTTTTTGCGAAATCACTCTTTGGTGTCTTCTCTTGAAAGATAACAAATTTGTTAAAAATACAATTTAAAAAAATATGTAGATAAGCGAAAAAAAAAACATTTTTTTAGTAATGACAAAACAATGTAAACTTCTGTACCAGAGTTGATTAAAACAATAAAAAAGAAGTTTGTATGAAAGAAAATGCATGAAATCGTAACCATTACTTAAATATTTATAGTTAATATTTATATTACTTAAATATTTTTACTGTGTTTTAAACACAATTGAATTTTTCAATATTTTTATCTGATAATTATTATGAAATAATGGCAATAATAAAGTTCTGTGAAGAGTTAAAAACCAGAATAATAGATGATTTTACTGCTGGTCTTAAGCAAAAGAAAATTTGTGAGAAATATTCTATGAATAAATCTATATTTTAAAAAATTATCAAGATTTAGGCAGCAGGCCCCGTAAAACGGGTCAAAGACAGGATAATTTTATAGAAACGGAGTTTAAAAAATTATATTTAAAGAGGTCATTAACAATCTGAAACTAAAAATATGTGCTCGAACTATATCCCGACCAGGAATTGAGGCTGATCTTGTTTGCTTTCGTCCTGTGAAGAAACTACCGATATCAGAGGAAAATCGTTTGCTAAAAAATACATGAATTGGTCAAGACGGTATGGGAATACTGTTCTCTTTTCGGATGATACCACGTTTAATTTAAGAGACCATGATGAAAGAACGAAAACGTACAAATAAAACTGTTAAGTTTGGCGTTGACAGTATTATGGTATGGGGTTACTTTTCATGTGTTAAAAAAATACTCTAATTCGAATTGGATACAAATTCTAAATGACGTAATGTATCCAAATGCGGAGGAAAATATAGCCCCTGGTCTTAAAGTTCCAACATGACAATGACCCAAAGCACACCTCCAAAGTTGTAACCGAATGGGTACAATATAATGCAGTTAGTGTTTTGGGATGACCTGGCCAATCACCAGATCTCAATCCCATAGAAAATCTATGGGAAATTGTAGATCGAAAAATATGGACACGAAATTACATAGAAGCAGTTAATTCAGAGTGGAAAAAAATTTCAATGGATGTCATCAACAGTTTAATTGATTCCACGCCTCGTTATGCATTATGAAGCAGTCCTATTTTACATTAATTTTTTTTTTCTTTTTTAAATACATAAATAAAACTAACAAATTTTTAAAGTAATGAAAGAGTTTTTAATTTTATGATCAAATTTTTTGGTATTGACCGTTCAAGTCGTCAAATATATATTTTGTTAAAAGCTTCCATTTAGTTGTCACTCACTGTATATTTATTTCCTATTGAATTTATATAGGAATTTATATTTAACTAATCTTCATTACTTCTTAAAAGTATTAAGTCCATAAAAGACTTAACTTTTTGGGTAAAGTCCCTATTGGCTACACTGTTTCTAAAATCTCTGTAATCTCTGTAAGATTTAACTTTATACTTAACATTTCACTCAAGTCTCTAACCATTTAATTTAAGAGTTTAAATATGGAACTTTTCTTTATTCCCATAAAGATTTAACTTCTTACTTTTGTAAGTAGCATAAAAATTAAATGTTTCCTCTAATGAATTAACTTTTAAGTTAAGTCTATTAAAACTCTGCACGACAAAATTTTTATTTAAGTCTCTAAAAGATTTAACTTAAATTGTTTTGTAGCACCGTTTAAAAATATTCAGATTTTTTTACACTCATGAACTAAACTATGTACACGTGACTATATACATATTTTTAATTTCTAGCTCTTGTTTCCTTTCTTAGCATCTTTAAAGTTTTGAAGATATACATACATACATGTTTCAGAATTGTTTTAATGTTGTGACACTAGGTACATAAAGTTTATAACCATTACACAGTCCATAATAAAGTGTGTAGAACCTTATATACCAAAAACTAAAATTTTTCATTTTGGAATACAAATACATATAGTATTTAAAAAAAAAACTAGCAGATTCAAGCCCTTGAAATTCCAGTGCAAATTCTAGGAAATTTTATTTTTTCATTACATAAAGACCCTAGCCAATTCACAAATCAACACAAAAAAACAAACTCATTTTTATTACCATTAACAAATTTAACGAACACACACACAGCATTGTATAATTTTATGTATGTGTTAGTAGCAACTTTAAATGCAATTTACTCAAAATAAAGGAATAAAGGAAAAAATTTAAAAATCTATAAATCTGCAAAACGGCTAAAAAGAAATACCTTTCAAATAATATACGTTTGGTCAAAATCGGGATAAAACGGTAGAACAAAACATCGGTCACAAGAAATCGCCTAGCCTATTAATATTATAGAGATGTATATAAAAATGGATTTAATTATTTCAAAACTTCTTGGCAGTTTCCTGGGTAAAAAAAATGACCGCATCTTAATGTTGGGCTTGGAATTAAAATTGAATATCCTCGAAGATTTCCAATAAAAAAATTTCATAAATATATACGTTGAAGGCTATATCATGCAGTTAAGTTGCATATATGCAGCTTTTTGCTTAAGAGGCAACAATCATTTTATGTTTTCACCATAAAGTAATTAATTATTTTGGTATAAAATTGTGGCTCTTAGTCTTTTAAAAAGGAAACAAGAGCAGGAAATGAAAAACTGATTACGAAGTTCTACTACATATGATCTCTAGTTTCCACTGTAGAAAAATATTTGATGTAAAGCTAGATATTTGCAAGTTAAATATGTTTAAATAGCATTTAACATACATATAATTTGAAAAGATTTATTAATTGAAAACTTCAAGCATAATTCTGTGGTTTTCTAGAATAACCGCGTATGTCATAAAATCAAAATGTTCAGGGGAGCCAAAAAACGTTATATTTGAAAAATTTTCAGAGGAATAGATCCTAGAGAAGGACGAAAAAATAATATGTAAATTACACTTTAAGTGTGTGCAGATAAAACAACTTATGTCGACAAACGTGGTTTTCTTTGAAAAAGAAAACTACCATAAGTTGTTATTGCTTGAAAAATGAATTTTTTTTGTTCGTCAACAATAAGTTAACGGGACTTAGGATGAGAATATAACAACGTATCAAGAATAATAGTGACAAAAAATAACAGAAATAAACACACAAGTTTTTACAAGGTGGTTATAAACTGAAAACTACTCTAAAATTGTTTTGCATTTTTTTTCATTAATAACAACGTATGTCGCTATGTGTCGTTTTCTGAGAAAATAATTTGTCAGAAAACGTAGGTTGACATACGTCGTTATCGCTGCAAATTAATTTAATAAATATTTAAGTTACGTCGTTATTTTAAAAAAAACTCAGAAATGGTCAATATTTAAAAAAAAAGAATTGAACACATGTAAAGAGCGTTAAAAATTAATATATTTGGCATCGTTAACTCAAAACTGACAAAAATGGACATACGCGGTTATTCCAGAAAACCACATTATTAAGTATTGAAATTTTAATTATAAAAAAATATTTTTTTGTTAAGTTCTTGTTTAATACGGGTATACAAATTATCATAAGACAAAGTCCTTTATAAAGGAAACAGTAACTGGAAATTTTCTACATTTGGTCTCTAGTTTCACTTGTCCATGGTGCAAGGGACTGTCACATGCATTTCTTATTGTTTCTTCACTAAAAAATAATATCACTCATACAATTAGCATAGTAATAGTGGCATTAATTATTAAGGATTCTGTCAGATTAGTATAAATTTACATAAGATTGCTAGAAAATTGCTTTAATTAGTAATCAAATCAGTTGCACTCATTAGATGCAATGGAAATAATTAAAACATACGATATTGAAATGATAATACGCGTACTATTAATTATTTAATTGATCATATTCTAGTAACTTGCTTTTAAAAATAATAGTGCAATTAGTTTTTAAACAAAAAAAAATATTTAAATTTGTTTAACCCATTTTCGTTCACAATACATTTCTTGGATAACAAAGAAATCACTGAAAGATGTATGTATGTGTATGTACATATATTCAAAGTGGATAACGATTGATGATAAATTGGTAAACCAGAGTTGCCACATAAAACAAATTTTTTAAAAATTAAAAATTGATCAATTTATAATAATTGGCCCCGGCCGGTTCACTGGTTCACTGTGGCTGAAATTTTGATTTCATTGGCCAAAAGTCCGATTTCTTTTTCACCGATTTTTAAAATTTTAACGCCATTTTGTAGCCAATATATCCAAATTAATGTAGCCCAAAAATTAGGTTAAACTATTGCTAATTGTGGGCGTGGCATGCTGTCAAACTCATCTACTTTTTGTTTATTTTCAAAAAAAAAAAGGTGATTTTTATTGTTTTTTTTTTTATCAAAAATAAATGGTTACTACTCGCAAGTTATTGACGATAATGACCTGCGGTCTTCTTTACAAGGTTGGTAGGATTTCAATCTTTAGTTGTTGTAAGTGGTCACAACCCTACCGTTTAATATTAGGGTGTTCTGAAATATTTATTAAACTACTATATTTGTGTTAAATATCAACTTTAGTGGAATAGAACTTTTAGGTAACAAAAGGGAACAAGAAACGTATACCATCCAGAGAAAGGTGAAAATGTCCTCTTAACCCAATGTATACTTTTGCACCCGTGACGATTCGCGGGTAGAACACTTTTTTCATTTAAATGAAATTACTCAAAAAAATGTCAAATTACGGTAATTTAAACAGCCCTATAAGATACAATTGTGTGTTTAATTTGTGCTTTAGGTATTTTATAGCTTATAATAGTCATTATTTGTTCTATTACCAGTAATGATATCTGCTTACAAAATACACCACCCTTTTGATATATAAGTAAGAATGTCAATACACAGAGGATGTAATTCATTTGTAACCAGGGGCCAAATCACCGCATTCGATATCGAGTAATATCAATCGAAATTTCATATTTTGGTTTATTATTTAGAGAAGATGGACAAACATCAGCCCTCGTTTCACTTTTACTTTTAACTAGGGGCCATAATTCATTAACTGTGTCATAGTAAAATTATTCTTAGTATTTTATTTTAGAAAATAAAAAAATAATTTCGATAGCGAATGCGGTGATTTGGCCCCTGGGTTTTTTTTATTATCATACCTTTTTATACCTTTTTATTTTACCTAACGATGCACTAATGCAAGTAGTAAAGAAAACACTTACAGGTAATTCATTTGTATAGTGGGTTTTTATATATTATTTTAGGTAGAAACATAGTATGATGGCTTATAAAAAGGCTTACAAGAAAGTGACATTTGAATACAAACTCAATTGCTATTAAAATATTCAGAAAAATATGGAGAGCTTCAATTATAAAGAACTGGCCGAAGAGTATATTAGGAAGAAAAACCAGGAAGATGTTCTTAGTTACGTTAAAATAAAATTAAACTTAAATTCGTGTAGCACCGAAATACAAGAGCAATTATCTAATTTCGTCAAAGCACTAAAAAACGCTACAAAGAAGTTAGCTACAATAAACAAAGCACAAACTGGTTAGAAGACCAACTTACTGTCGCTTCAGAAACAACAAAGCAAGATAAGACTGGAAGACCACGCAAATCATGGGACAACTGCAGCGATAGATCTAAGAGGCAGAAACCTAAAGATGTTAACGATGAAATTGGATGTATAAATATAAAAGAATCTTTCCTACATCAATTACGATCACAGAAACAATTGACAAAAGTGGATATCATTGAAAAAGTTGTTAAAGCTAGTCCAGTGAGAACAACCGGATTCTTAAAAGTATACCAACTCCGAGCTATGCAAAACAGTTCACAAATGAGGAGTCATTAGCATTATTTCTGGATTGGAAATTAACAAAACACCAATATATTCAGCTCAGATTGCGTGCGATTGAAAAAGGCTCAAATATGTATCCAGCATATCAGCACATAACTGCTGGTAAAATGGACTGTTTGCAATCAAAAGACACTATCACAATCACGCCAATTTCGGCAGAGGTACAACTACAATCTATACTTGATCACACAGCCGAACGCTTGCTACAATCAATAAAAGGAAATGAGTTAAAGAAATATGGAAACACAAAGTTAATTCTTTTTTGTAAATGGGGATGTGATGGTTCTTCGGGACAGAAACAATACAAACAAGCAGTATGTGAAAATATTTCGGACTCAGATATGTTCATGGTATCATGAAAAGAGCCTTCGACTAGTACAACGCAAAAAATGGATATTTGGAAAAGTGAGACACCATCTTCTACGAAATACTGCAGGCCAATCAAATTTGAATTCAAAAAAGAAACTCATGATGCCATTAACAAAGAAGTTACTGATATCAAGGCCTAAATTGCAACACTACAGCCATTAAAATTACAGTTAGTTGGGCAGCAAATTGAAGTAAGCTACCAATAATGCTGACAATGATAGATGGAAAAGTAGGCCAGGCTTAGACTAACACGAAGGCTGCATCCAGCTGCTTCATATGCCAGACAACATCAAGCCAATTAAATCAAGTCCCGACAAAATCACTAGATAATACTGATGCATTGAGTTTGGATTATCACCACTACATGCAGCAATACGACTTATGGAACACATACTAAAAATAAGTTATGATTTGGATTTCGGGTCTTCAGGATCAATTAGAAACAACAAAACCAACAAAGAGTTAAGAAGTTCAAAAAAGAAACATGTTCAAGATGAATATCGCAAATTTGGATTGGTTATAGATCAGCCAAAACAAGGGTCAGGCAGTTCAAATGATGACAATACCGCAAGAAAATTCTTTTCAAATCTAGAAGCAGCATCTGAAATAACAGGAGTCGATTTAAACCTTATTTTCATATTTAAAATAATCCTAGAAGTATTTGCGTGCAATGAAGAAATTGACTCCAAAAAATTTGGAGATTATGCTAAGGAAACTGTAAAAATATATACAACCAAGTACCCATGGAGAAATATGTCTGCAACAGTTCACAAAATTCATTATCATGCAGAAGATGTAATTAAATATCATTTGGTGCCACTTGGAGAAAAATTTCACGAAATTCCACAAATGAAGAAGTATTTAATATATAATTGGCAACGTCAGATCCGTTTATCTCCAGTATTCGAAATCAATGGAAAGTGGAACATCGGGATTTAGATGAACAAGTCATAAAACTACTAAAGAACAAAATATGGAATATTTGCAATAAATATTTGATGAATTCCATAAATTTCATGAATAATAATTATAAGTACAAAAAACATAGTATTAGTAAAAATCAATAATAAACAGAACCCCCCATTGTAATAAATGCTATTAAAATCTATTGCACTTTTTTAAAGATTTTTTGACCCACATATGTATGAAATGTTTTAATAAATATGAAAGATTCAGAAAATAAAAACCTTTAATTTCATATCAAAATCAGAATTATTGCACTAATGTTCAGCAGATTTATTTTGCAAAAATTAACAAATTTGACAGCAAAAAATGATAAATTTTTCTGTAGTAATAGCAAGACTATTAGATAATATTACTAACGTTTTTTAGTGGAAATATTCTTTGAGTGTAAACTAATTTGCAAATTTGACAGCAAAAAGTTTTTAATCTTTTAGTAGTAATAGCAAAATTTCTAGTTGATTTTACTTTTTTTCGAGTGTACAGATTTTTTTTGAGTGTAAACATTAAAAAAAAATCCCATAATTACAAAGAATGCTTGTAATTATTATTAAAATCCAAATATGACATTTTTTAATAAATAAAAAAATAAAAAACCCATATATCACGCTAATCACCCATATATCAGTTAAAAAAATGCAAAGTTCAACTTTGACCTAGAATTTCTTAAAAAGTACTCAATCAATTTTAATGAAATTAAAACACACTCAAGTTCGACTACCCACTGGAGAAAGAATTACTAAAATATTTTGATCGGTTCAAAAGTTGCAGAATTTTGACTAACGAAAAATAATTTTCAGCCACTGTGCGGTTTGATTTCATATTGCATTATAGAAATGCGATAAATTTCTATGCGATTAATTTGCGATATTATTTTACTATCAGTTCTAATTGCTGTGTTGATTGATTTTTTTTTATTATTTTTATTTTACCCAATCTAACATAAACGTTCTTATCGATAAATTCACTCAAGTGGTAAAAATATAATAATAGAATATAAATAGATTATCGAAAACAGAAAGTATGTATGTTAGTTACATATTTGCGAAAATAAAAAATTGGTGATCACATACTCTTAAGTCTATTAAAACGAACGTCTCTACAATTTCGCTTGTACGTATCAGTTTAATTGTTTTATTTCGATTGTTTTCAAAATTATCATTTCACATATGATTGACTATATTAATAAATGGTTTATCATTCGATATCTACATACATGAATACCTCGAATATTTTATTAAAATCTTCAATGAAGGTACGTACGTAGCACGTTTTAATTTACTATTTCAAGAATTATAGTTGAGTGCTTACTATTGTGTCGATTACATGGGATATGTCTTAAGTACGTTGTCATTTAAATTCTTACGGCCAGAACCTTTATTTAGGTTGAGTTGCCATTGAAAAAAAAAGTTGAATAAGTTTTAAATTTTAAAATTTTATTGCAAAATTAAAAATGGACCCTAGTATAGCTGAAAAGGCCGTCAAATTATTAAATGAAAGAAAGAAGTGGTTGTTGAACAAATTCAACAAGGAAACCTGATTTTTATTTAAAAACCTGGATATAAAATTTGAAAATATATTCACTATATCAATTTAAAACAAGTAAGAAAATTATAGTCGGTCTAGATGATACCCTCTACCATGCGCTTAGAGAAAGGGTCTTAGGTCCAAATGAAAAATAATCATATCGGATGCTATATTTACATGGGACTAGGTCAAAAAAGGGACCGATCCTGACCATATTTGGTAACTTATTTTTTGCAAAAGCAAAACAAATTTGGGAAAAATGTGTGTAATACTTTTATTTTTTTGATAGATTTAATTGAAGATCGAAAAGCAGCGTTGTATGGGGGCTATAACTTAGAATTGTCCTACAGGGTTTATTTTTGGACTGCTAATGGTGTAATAATTACTTAATCGGTGTAATAAACACACACAAACCAAATTTGACCGAGCTCTGTATGATAATTTGGATCTTATGGTAATTTAAGCCGATCATTTCCATGGAGACTAGGTCTAAACATGCACCGATTTTTACCAATTTCAGTAGCGTTTGTCCCATAAAAGCTTATGGGACGAATATCAGAATTATCAGAATAAATTCATATTTGCTACCTATAGGTTTAGATGGATATACAGATGGACGGACCGACGGACAGACATACAGACGGACGGACATTGCTAAATCGACTCAAAAAGTGCTTATACCCTGACCACATATCCTAATGTGAGACTTAAAATGACTTTCGTCAGAAAAATGCATTTATTTTGATTTATAGATATCGAAAAACGACTTGATTTGATTCGATAAGTCCGAGTTTTATGAATGTCTGCCAAACTAAGTTTAGTTATACTTACGATTTTTAATGATTTCGTCACATAGTTTGAAAGCTATTTATGTTTATAAATGCGAGTTTCGCTAAACTTATTTTGGACTGACATCCTAAAACCACGGCCTAGGAAATTTTCTTTGAAAACTAATAAAATATTTTAGCTCCAGCCTTAATATCACTGTTGCCATGTGTCAAAATAATTTGAAAACAATTTAAAATATTTACCTATCATATGTAATAAATGATCCTCAAAGATATAGGAATCATCAAAACCATTGCCAGCTAAAATCTCCGTTTTCATCTTAAGCATACTCGGCAACATTTGTAGCTGTTGATCTGTGTGGTTGAAGTTTTGACGATATTTTTGATATTGCTAGTCAAATTGTTCTTGGTTTTATTGGTAGTTTGCAGATCTTTAATGCATTCGATAATTTATTGAATTATTTTTTTTTTTCAGTAATAGAAACAAAAAATCAACAATGACAAAATCGTATTCAAATAGAAATCACCTTATCACACACATTCACACTGATTTTCCATTAAGCATTTAACATTATGAAGGAAATTTGAATAAGAGACAACAAAAAACAAAAAACAAAAAACTTCACATATATTTAGCAGGCGCGCACTTAAAGAACCACAAATATTTGTTTTCAATTTTATTTGCTTATGGTATTTGTTTTTTGTTGCGTTTCGTTTCGTTTTTTTGCTTTTGTTATTTTTTTTTTTTAATTTTGTTAATACAACATACTATGTTCATATCTGAGTACGTTGCGGTGGGTTGGAGTGGTAAGCTATTCACGAGATCATCATATTTTTTTTCTAAATCAATATATCAGCCTATTAGCGTAGTGTTCAAAAGGATTTTCCACAGATCTTTTTTAATTTGACTGGAAATAATTATGGATCATTGTTGCAGCGGTGTATGTTTTTAGGCTTTTTATTTGGTCGTGGTAATGTTAATGTGATTTTTTAAAAATAGATTCCGTTGTTCCTTTGAAAGGGTTTCAGAAATGCAACGTAAAGTGATCAAGAAGTAATTGAAAACACGAAACACAATAAACGATCGTTATGTTCTAACGTAAAATACCGACTAAATCTATAAATGTTGTCGACACGTACTAAACAGTATTTTATTTATTGTGCCTTGTTGTATACTGTTGATAGTAGAATTAGTCGACAGACTTGGCAAAATTGTTAACAACAAAACTACGATTACAACCTCTCAGGGTGGCAGGCAGCGTCGCTTATTTGTGTACACCGTCTTCGGCTATTTCTACTAGTAATGCTACCACTACCGCTAGCAATGAAGATCACCGGCCCCTGAGCAAAGCTAGAGAATAATAATGAAATCTACCAACAGCAGTGAAAATGAGAAGGAGAGTATAAACAACCGGACAAGTGCGTTTCTTGTTGTTGTCGTTCAGTATTTAATTTAGCGTTTTTTTTCGTTGTTATAAACTTAAACAGCTTTAGAACTTCATGAAATAAAGATATGTCTTATCGAATATATACACAAGCCTACATATATTGTTGGTATGTAGATTTGAATGTATGACATGCCATAAAATTGCTTTAATATTTCCACACGAGGCAACCAATACAATAATCTTTTTTTTTTATATAAATCGAAATCAATTAATCTGCTAACAAGTTTCAACTATTTATAAATCAAACTAAAAATATGGCATTGCCCGAATCGAGTTGCTTCGAAATTGGAGTATAAATCAATAGTGAATCGAATTATAGATAACTTTTGTGGTTCTGATGCTTCTGAACTGCCAAATGCACAAGACATTCACTGTGAAGTTTAAGGGATGAAAAGTTGTAGTTTTTATATAACAGAATGTTGGAAGTATTGGTCATTCAATGTTCAAGTGAAAATTTCGATCTTTGTTTGGCTATTTTATTAAGATTGACGAGAAAAAGTGTTTTAATGAGACAATCTTCGATTCCCTACAAAATTGGGATGAGATTGAGTATAAGCGTTAGGTTAAGAATGTTTAAAAAATGACATACATAGATTTTACTCAAATATGACTGTACTAAATATGATCATAATCGGTTAATTTTTCGATTTAATAATATAAATATACCATCCAATGTGAACTATTTCACATCTACATATATTCATAACAAATACCACTCGGAGTCCATTTATAATCTCAGTATAGTTGGAACAAAGACCCTTTCTCGAAACCCACGATATAGGGCATCAAATTATCTTTCTTTACCGACTATTTTTTTTTTTTTTTTTTGATACATCAAGTGATCGTGGCACTTCCCATACAAATGAATTTTTAATATCAAATATCTGGAGTGGCATAAAAGCGAGAATAGACAAAATTTTGTGAGTACATTACATGACAATTCTCATTAAAAATAAATATTTAATTTCATCTGTTAATAATAATATCATTACGAAAAGATTGTTGTTTCTATAAATATAATATATTAAATCCAAAACAATTTTCTTCAAGAGCCGCTAGTGTTTTATAAAATTGAACCAAAATGAACAGCCATATTGCATTTTTTTAACCGAAGCCAACAAGGACAACTTCGAAAAGGTTTATTAAAATCATTTTGTAAATTTGTTCCCTTTTGCTACACTGTGTAGGTGTAGTTAATACATTTATGAATAGTTTGGAAATTATGATCACTAGCAAAGTTAATCACCGATGAAATCTAGCATGTCATAAAACAGGTGATAATCAAATCCATATAAAACAATTGTGTAACTTTCGGCAGTGTTTTATTTTAATCACCCTTCCCAGAAATTAATATAAAATAAATATAATATTTAAGCTCATCACTGACACACTGACTGACTGACTCTGTAACGTTGTAAGATGTCACTACCATCGAATAAATTCAATTAATTTTATTTTTTATTTGTCCTCTAAAATATCCATTCATTATAACCTGTACCACTATGTGGAGGTATAAGTATGTGATAGTTGTAACTACCAAAAATTAATAGCCAATACTCACCTTTTACCGATCAACTCTAAGTCGATTTAGCGATACCCGTCCGTACTACTAAAGCTCCAAATATTTTTATTTATCTGCCGCAATAAAATTCACTGCCATTACATAAACGTGGTCAGGAGGGCTTAAATGGTGAACAAAGTAAAATTTTCATACGAATTTTTTTTGTTAACATAAAAAGCATATTAACATTAGTTATTTTTATATTTTGTTTATTGATTCAGAACAGCATTTAAATTGTCTAAAACTCTTCAAAAAATCATTTTGATAACGTTAATAGTTTTTGAGATATTTATATTCAAATTTCAGAAAAAAATATAGAAAAACTATGGTTTTTCGTTTTTTTTTGGTTTTTTTGGTAAAGTGTTCCCAAAATTTTTGAATTTTACTTATTGTTATATATATTGTTAAAGAAGACATATTTATCTATTCAACGATATATAACATGTCTATCAAATATATTGCAACATGCTGAAATAATGACTCCAAACCACACTCCACAGGCAAAAATTTAGCTATTTCTCTATTTGTTCATATAAATGGTCATTTACATAGTGAATGACATATTTTTTTATTGTTTTTTGATAAAGGGTTGCATACGTTTTTATTACTTCAAATAATTTTATATATCTTTGCAAAGAAGGTATAATTATAAGTTAATGGTGTATGAAATATTTACCTAATGAGTTTCAACTGATCATAAAATTGCCCGAAACTCTGATACCTATTGCAAAATATCTGTAATTCATAATACCTTTTTATGCGAAAAAAACAGGTAAAAGCCAAAACCTTTGATTCACTAAAACAAAATGTAAGTATTGGTTGAAGTACCTGCCGGATATATTACCATTCAAAAAGTATTTTCAGTATATAAACATGAGTTTCTTGTTTATTAAGATCACTTACGTATAATCTATCATGGAGGTTACATTAAAGTATTATTCACTTTGCAAAGTTATTTGGGAAAATCCTTCCGATTCTACTATTCATTCATCACGTTCGGAAAAAGTTTCGAAATTATTTTATACAATTAAAACACTTACGGTTTAAATGTGAGATCTGAAGATGTTGAAAATTTTTACAAAGCTTACGAAAGAAGATTTAGCCAATCGGGTTTATCAAAATCAAAGTTTATGACTAAAAATGAGGAATGGTTGAAAACGGGCCTCACAGTACAAATTGAGAAAAAGGCATTTGGTCGACCTAAAAAGGACTACGAAAATGTTCGATCAAGGACAAAAAAGAAAAAAACAAGAAGAAATCATTAGTAACCATTCGCCTAATGAAATTAAGGATTCTTTTAAATCAGCCTTGATACGCACGCAACCAAAGGAAGCTGCTAAAATTGTAGATGTGTTACCAACTGCATCTCCTAAGCGGTTGAAGCGTATGGTGCAAAGTATTTCAACGCCAAAATCGTCAACATCATTTACAGAAGAGGATGCGTTAGCTCTTATTTTAAATTTGGGATTGACAAGAAATAAATACGGTATTTTGAGAAAAGCTCTCAAAGAAAAATGATTTGATATTTTTCCTACCGGCAGAGCCATAAAGGAAACAAAAAATAAAATTCTACCATCTAATGTGAAATCCAATACTGGGGATGCGATGGAACATCTGGATTTTCTGAGTATAGACAACCAAGTGGAAGCAATTCAGAAATAGATTTTTCAACAATTTTTATGACATCATTAGGACCATTAAAAATGAGGCTATATAATGAGACAAGTTCTTCTAGTGAGAGAGAATATCAGGACATATGGAGTAATTTAACACCCGGATCTAAGTTTCTATGTCGGCCAATCCGATTTGAGTACACAAAGGAAGACAAAATTACATCACAAAGCTTAGTGAGTTCAATAAATCAGGAAATTGCGAGATTGTCTCCAGTTTTTGTGGAAATATCTGCAAGTGTCATTAAAGTGTTATTTCAACCACTTTTTACAATGATTTATGGGAAAGTAGCCAATGCCGTTACAGATATAACATCTACTTGGAAATGTAATATATGTGGAAAGAAAAGTTCAGAATTTCATAACAGTTGTGATGAAATTCCTATTAATGAAAATGCTTTAAAATTTGGAATATCACCACTTCATGCAAGAATACGATTTATGGAATATTGCTTGCATCTCCCATATGATCTAAAATACCGGCAAATTCCAGGACAAGAAAATATACCAGTTAAAAATAATACTGATCTACACGCCATACGAAAAACTGAGAAGAAAAGAATTTAGGATGAATTTAAAATGCAACTTGGTCTAATTATCGATAAGCCTCTTTGTGGCTATGGAAGTTCAAATGATGGTAATACAGCAAGACGTTTCTTTGAAGATCCCGAAACTACTTCTTTGATTACTGGCATTGACACGGCTTTAATCGCACGGTTTAAAGTAATATTAGCTGTCATTAATAGTAAACAACAAATTAATGCGGAGAAATTGAAAATATATGCTAGTGGAACTAAGGAATTAATAATGAACTTATATCCTTGGAGGCCAATGACACCAACTGTACACAAAGTATTAGCTCATTGGAAAGAAATAATACAAAATAGCATCCTGCCCTTGGGAGAACTGACTGAAGAAGCAGAAGAAGCTAGAAACAGAGATGTCAAACACTTTAGACTTTTTAATACAAGAAAATGTAGCAAAATTCCGATTTAATGGAATATTTATTGATATCATCAGATCCAGTAATATACTCCATAAGAACAAAATGGTTACCAGAAATAAATCTTGAAATAGAAAATGATGATTCCAAAGCTATGGATATAAAACATCTTTTATCTTTTGATATTTCTGATTGTTTTGTAGAAAATAACTAGTAAAAAAGCAGACAATTGTTATGTAATTTTAAGCCTATTATAAAACAAATAAAAAAATACTCATTAAAAAAAATTTAGTTATATTTGTTATTTAATAATGAAAATATCTTAGGCATTGGCTTTTTACCTGTTTTTTTTTTTTTTTTTTTTTTGTATAAAATCAGCATCAGAGTTTCGGGCAATTTTATGATCAGTTGAAACTCATTAGGTAAATATTTCATACACCATTAACTTGTAATTATACCTTCTTTGAAAAGATATATAAAATTATTTGAAGTAATAAAAACGTATGCAACCCTTTATCAAAAAACAATAAAAAAATATGTCATTCACTATGTAAATGACCATTTATATGAACAAATAGAGAAATAGCAAAATTTTTGCCTGTGGAGTGTGGTTTGGGGTCATTATTTCAGCATGTTGCAATATATTTGATAGACATGTTATATATCGTTGAATAGATAAATATGTCTTCTTTAACAATATATATAACAATAAGTAAAATTCAAAAATTTTGGGAACACTTTACCAAAAAAACCAAAAAAAAAAAACGAAAAACCATAGTTTTTCTATATTTTTTCTGAAATTTGAATATAAATATCTCAAAAACTATTAACGTTAACAAAATGATTTTTTGAAGTGTTTTAGATAATTTAAATGCCGTTCTGAATCAATAAACAAAATATAAATATAACTAATGTTAATATGCTTTTTATGTTAACAAAAAAAAATTCGTATGAAAATTTGACTTTTTTCACCATTTAAGTCCTCCTGACCACGTTTATGCAACGGCGGTGAATTTTATTGCGGCAGATAAATAAAAATATTTGGAGCTTTAGTACTGCGGTGAAATATTTGAAGAAATCGAGCGGATATTTTTGTAACTTTTAAAACTTAGTTTTTTTTTTTTTTAAATTGCCCAATTTCGTCCAATGCTGGACGTAGGGTGCATGTCCAAAAATATTAAAAATTTCGCTTACAACCATTCTTGAAGCATATTCTTTTAAAATATGTAGAAAATATATACATGTTTTACCAAGGTTGTGAGAAAAAAGTGAAAGAATGAAGGGTATTTTTTGGCAAAAATTTTCAATTTTTAGAACCTGATTCAAAAAGTCAACTTTAAGATTTTGTGCTCACTAAACGGTTTGAAATAATTCAAAAAATACTTCAACGTATTTTTTTAAAAAGTACTGGCTATCGCCACATATTTTAAAATTTTTTTTTAATCTATTTTAATAAAAATGTTATTTGCGAAAAACCAAGAAAGAATTTGGTGAAAAGTTCAAATGTTGATTTTTAAAATCAAATATTTTTTAAACCATAAGCGACAACTAGGTAGTATAAGCGTGTTTTTATACCCTATACCACTATGTGGTTTGGGTATAATGACTTTGTGCTGCTGTTTGTAACAACCAAAAATATTTGACCCAGACTCATCTTTAATTATACCGATCGAATCAGAATCACTTTCTGAGTTGATTTAACAATGTCCGTCCGTCCGTCTGTGTGTCCATGTAAAGCTTGTAATCAAACTGCAGGTCGCAAATATGAATATATTTTGATGAAATTTGGTGTATAAGCTTTTATCGGCCATGGGATGAACGCTATTGAAATTGGTGAGAATCGGTCCATGTTCAGACATAGCCCCCATACAAATTACCCCTATGAAATCGACATAAATTGCCATAAGATCCAAATTGTCATATAGATCTTACTCAAATTGGGGTTGTATGCGTTCATTACATCCATTAATGAGTAGTCCAAAAATGATCCCTTTGGCCCCATATAGAGCTGCTTCCCGATCTTCACTTAAATCTATTAAAAAACAAAAATATTGCACTGATTCTTCTCAAATTTTGTTTGTATATATTTTCGCAAAATACAAGAGACTTTACCAACCATGGTCAGGATCGGTCGATTTTTGGACCTAGTCCCCATATAGATATATCATCCGATATGAACTTTTTCATATCTGCAGCCAAAAAAATTAATAAAAATCCCACTAAAATTTGGTTTTTGCTTATTTTCTATGTCCAGTTAGTTGGGCCTAGGAGATACGGTTTCTAAACGCATGGTATAGGGTATCGTATAGTCGGTCTAGACCGACTATAATTTTCTTACTTGTTTGTTAATAATTTAATGGTTATTGGGAAAATTTAAAAAACGTAAAAATCACTTCATATTTATAAAAGTTACAAGCTTTGAAAGCATTTTCCACCTCGAGGTGGTCGACTTTGGCACCCTGTAGCTCACCCTGTGTTACAACAGGGTATCTCAAAAATAAATATTTTGAAAGCCTATATCCTTGACTACAATCGCCTAGAATATACTATTCCAAACCAACCAATAGTTTAGAAGTTCCAGACTTATTACCACTTTTTTTTGGTTTTGAACCACTGTGGTACGTCTGGGTATTCATGTAAACCTTGTAATCAAATTACGGGTCGCTAATATCAATATATTTTGATGAAATTTTGTATATAAGCCGTAGGATGAACGCTATTGAAATTAGTTGAAATCGGTGACGAATCAAACGAACCTTTTAAGTTCGACTTAAATTGCCCTAAGACCCCCAGTTATCATATATATCTCGGTCAAATTAGGTTCGTAAATCAAAAGTATTGCACAGAATATTGTCAAATTTGGTTTGTACATGTTTTTTGTAGGTCCATTTTTCGACCTTGTCCCTATATATCGGCATACCGATTATAAATTTTTATAGCCTATACCACTATGTGGTTTGGGTATAATGACTTTGTGCTCCTGTTTGTAACTACCAAAAATATTTAACCTAGACCCATCTTTTATTATACCGATCGAATCAGAATCACTATCTGATTCGATTTAACGATGTCCGTCCGTGTGTCCGTCCGTCCGTCCGTCTGTGTGTCCATGTAAACCTTGTAATCAAACTGCAGGTCGCAAATATGAGTATATTTTGATGAAATTTGGTATATAAGCTTTTATTGGGCATAGGATGAACGCTATTGAAATTGGTGAAAATCGGTCCATATTCAGACCTAGCCCCCATACAAATGACCCCTTTGAAATCGACATAAATTGCCATAATATCCAAATTATCATATAAATCTTAGCCAAATTGGGTTTGTATGCGTTTATTACATCCATTAATGAGTTGTCCAAAAATTATCCCTATGGGACAACCCTTACTCATAGGCCCCATGTAGAGTTGATTCCCGATCTGCACTTAAATCTATCAAAAAACAAGAATATTGCACTGATTCATTTCAAATTTTGTTTGTATATATTTTTGCAAAATACAAGAGACTTTACCAAACATGATCAGGATCGGTCCAATTTTAGGCCTAGTGCCCATATAGGTATAGCATCCGATATGAAGTTTTTCATATCTGCAGCCAAAAAAATTAATAAAAATTCCACTCAAATTTGGTTTATGCTTATTTTCTATGTCCAGTTAGTTTGGCCTAAGAGATAGGGTCTCTAATCGCATGGTATAGGGTATCGTATAGTCGGTCTAGACCGACTATAATTTTCTTACTTGTTTTGTTTTTCTTTGATTTTTTATGCTTTACCAGTTGTGTTATCAACGTCATTTTTCAAAAGACATTTCGATCTTAAAAACCAATTTAACCGAAAAAAAAAAATTATACCATCTGAAATTTGACATTGTTAGAAGCTTTAACATCATAAAAAAAAGTAGATTACCACATTTTTTGTTTTGTTTGTCATACATACATACATACATAAATGTATGTACGAGTGTACTTGTGTACATGTGTGACAACGTCTTCTATTTGTGTAAATTATGAAAGTGTTGAATCTAACTTTAACATGTGTTTAATTTGTTTAAAGAAGATTAGGTAGCAACTAAAGAACAAATGTAGGACTTTCAAGCCACGTTCAAAATATCAATTTTCAATTAGATAAAAACACTAAAAATCTCAAAAATACTATGCACTATTGTGGACGATTAGTTTAGTTGTTTTGTTAGTACACGTCAAGTGATAATACTAAATTGTTGACATTTTTATTGAAACAATCATGGTGATCATCATCGTCACTATACAAATCATCCATAGAAAAGACAGCTGGCTGGCTTCAGTTATGCAGTGGAAATTGAAACCAAGTGCACGTTTACACGGTCCCATAGTCAAGCTGTACAGAAATGAATGCCAAAGTATGCTTATTGGATAGGAATGTTTCACTCAAAGTTGCACATTGCTTTGCTAGATTAACAAAAGCCGACTTGTTTTTGATGACATATTGGTGGTACCTTCGGTAACATGTTGTGCGACAGTTTTTCACGTCGATGACAAATTTTCTAGCAATTATAATTTTTTAACTGTGACAAAATTATTTTTATGTAGCTGTTTTTGATTTCATACAACTCCGTCTATTCCATTTATACATGATAATGTATCAACTAAGGGGGAGTTTTCAAGTGTATACATGCTAATGAAGTATGAATCATACTTTCATTGTGGATACAATCAAGTAAAAACTCATATTCCTGTAACAAATGTGTATTTGACTACGTACATGCTTATTCAGATACTATATACGTGCGAGTGTGTGTGTGTTTTTTTTTTTAACTAAACTACTGAGTAACAATAATCATTGCGTCGCCGTCAATACACGAAAAACAACAAAAATGCTTGTCATGTTCATGTAAAAAATCGTGCATAGCCTGACTGACTAAGGGCTTCAGAGCTAGGGTTTGAATACATGAATATAATTCATTTTGCATATACAATATGTACATTAGGGATATGACTTTTTACCATTTTTTTTATCAAGTAAATCGAGATTTTTTACAACAACAGACTCAGTGTACTTTTTTGAAAGGGAAAGCATCATATCATAATGGTTAATTAATCTTTAAAAAAAAATTTTTTTTCTCATCTGTGCTACGAGTATATTTGAAATAACATTTGGTGCGGGCAGTTGTTTTTATAAAAAATGATCCAAAAAGAAACATTTTTGTTTTACTATTACAACAATATTGCCCTAAGATTGCTTTAAAACTCGCATACCCCTAATTTACATATGTATGTATTTATTTATTTGCATAGCTATAAATGTTATAAGCGTATGTATTATGTTTATTGCGACAATATAGAAACGAAAAGTAAATATTATTGTGTTGAAGAATAAAACTATACTTGATTTTTTTTTTTTAATTTCTGCACCCTAAAACACGATTGTCGAGTTATTTCACTAATGTCGATTAAGGATTAAGAGCTCACTACTCAAAATATTCATTAAATGGACCACTTCGAATTTACAGTTATGAAGTAGAATAGGGTAGGGTACTCTGTGTACGATTCGACTAAAATTAACACTTTTTTTTTCTATAGATTTGACTTATTTTGCTTGAATACAAAACAATAAACAACAAAAACATTTTGCATATGTTAGTGCATTTTTTACAAAAAAAAAAAAAAAAAAAAAAAAAAAAAAAAAAAAACATTAATTGTTGTGGTATCTCTGGAAGGTTAGTGGGGGTAATCTGAACAGCAACAGCCTGTGATAGCAACACCCTGTGCTTTCTGGTGAATTATGAAAATTAGTCACATCAGTAAAAACAAAACTCAATACTGGTTTCTTGACGTTTTTCAAGTAAATTATTTATTTGTTAAGTTAACTCTAATGTGTTTCTTGTTTTGTACACGTGATTTTTGCAAGTAATAATTTTTTTTTTGTTTGTTTTTATTCATAATTCCCTTTTTGTGTCGTTCTAGGTTAAATTGAGTATTGCAATTATTTTCTGCATTTATAATTGTATGTTTGATTTTGCAATTAAAAACTGGTCTTTTATTATTAGAATTAAATATTATCAATAGAGCATTCTCTTCATATCAGTGCTCTGTTAGCATTAAAATGCCGCTGATACGGGGTTATCACATAGACGCATGTAATGTTCATTGCAAAGCCCATGAAGTAATTAATCATGTTTAAGTGTTGGTGGTAAAATAACGAGTAATTGGTGTATTTTTCTCCAAATACAACTCTGCTATAATAATACAATTGTTCGCTTAAATAACCACTCTACTGAATATTCTATGGAAAAATTACTGTTGAATCTATTAATTATTTTGAAAAAAAAAAAAAAAAAAATAATTAGTTTCCTGTATAAAAAACTGTTCTTTACCAGCACTGCGTAGTACGAGTACATCGACTGCTTGTGTATGTACAGGAATGTGCTAAAAAATGAATAATTTTATATTGTTCTTACCGATGTCCTCCTGGTTTTCGCCAATTGGCTCCATCATCTTTTCGGTTCTTTCAACTGAAATTATATTTTCACAAGTATTTAAATCTTGACACCCCTTCATGACTCTATTCGCATATTATTCATATATTTATTTCTATTGTTTAGATATGTGACGGCACCTGAAAGAAATTTGTAACAGGAATTATTAAATGACCTGCAATTAATAAAAACAATAATAATATCAATAATATATTTTTAATGGTTTAATTCAAGTTGCTTAAAATATTACAGATATATCTGTACCGTAATTTATACTTTATTGCTACAAATTTTCATAATTGTTAGTAATACTAGTCATAAAACAGTCAATTGTTTTCGTTCTGTCATTTAACTTTGGCTATAAATGATAAGAAACAAATTTATTATTACTCAAAACATGTGAATTTTAGAGCCCTGGCCGAGGAAGTTTTATTGTAGTCATATTAAAAATATATGTATACATACATAAGTACATATACATAAACCTTATCAGTTAGTCTCGCAATTGAGACTATTATTCATACATTTTTAATATGTTACTAGAGACCCGTGCTGCTCCGCAGCATTATATTATACTATATTATATTAATTTTTATGAGGAGCCGTGAGTGTTCTTAGACTTGTGTCAACAGCCTACGTGAATTGGAACTATAGTTATAGAGGTTTGAGTGAAGGAAAATATTGAAAAAATCTTGAAAAAATTGAATGTAAAGTTGATTGTGCACGCATAACTTTCCTCAATCTGTACGTTAACTTTCGTGTTGCATAATGTAAAGTTGATTGTGCGCGCATAACTTTCCTCAATCTGTACGTTAACTTTCGGGTTGCATAATGTAAAGTTGATTGTGCACTAGGGTGGCCCTTCGTTATATGGAGGGAAAAAAGTGTTCAAACTGTCGGTCTCACCCCCTAGAAATATGCGAATAACAAAAAAACTGAGAAATACAAAGTTTTGGGCCAATCAAAAAACGTTTAGTCGTGGCTCAAAGCGATTCAAAATTTCAAGTGTGTTTATATGGGGAAAATATTACTTTTTTTCAGATTTTACGAAAATTTCGTTCCATAGTTTAATTTTTCCGACAAGCTGTTATATAATTCAGGATCAGTATTAAATTATCCTTTCAACAGGTTATAAAACTTCAAAATCGAATGAAATTTCGCCAAGAAATAGCAAATGCCCCAGACCAGTTTTGTGCCAAAAAAAACTAGGTCATGAAATTTGATGACATTTTTTTCAACTTTGAGAAATTGATTAAAGCCATCATTCTTTTTTGGTCTCTATACTTACAAGTACTCAGATATGAAGTATTGTTTTATTACCACGTTGTTAACCTATTGCCCATTGAGACCGAAAATTGGAAATTTTTTTGATAAAATTTTTAAAACTCCTTTTTCAAGTTTGAAAAAATTTTCTTAAACAAAATTTAAAAAAATGAATCTATCACTTTAAGGTTTTATTAAATACATGTTGCAGATTAACTGTGTGAATTTTTAAGTAAATCCCTCTGCCACAATTTTTTTTGACAAGGAATTTATTTTTGCGGAGTTCGAGAAAAATTGGATTTTTGTGAAATATTCTGTAAATGTACACTTTCTAAA
This sequence comes from Cordilura impudica, assembly GCA_963682025.1. Classification (NCBI taxonomy): domain Eukaryota; kingdom Metazoa; phylum Arthropoda; class Insecta; order Diptera; family Scathophagidae; genus Cordilura; species Cordilura impudica. Next base: position 306,450,053 of record OY821518.1, read on the forward strand.
TACTTTGTATCAAAAATTCTTTTCTACTTTTAAATGTTATATTTTATCTTAATAGCCTAGGGTTTCGGAAAAAAATTACATGACTCCATTAACCCTTTTGGAATTGGGGTCACATATGACTCCAAGCTAATAAAATACAATTTATTCAAAAAATTCAAATATTTTGTAAGTGCTGTCCAATTTTTAGATGCGACGCTTAAAATATAATAACCAAATGTGTAGAAGTTTCGCTCCAAAAATTTGGGATAAATCCGAGAACGTTAACCAATTATATGCCAAGGCCAGCTTTGGATTTTAAGATATTTTTAAATAAAAATGACCTAAAACGAGTTTTTCTATTAAACTCGTTGATACCACTATTTAGAATTTAAGAAAAATAATTCGGTTAATTTTTATTTATTTAACCATTCAGTGCTCATGGGATCAAAATAATCCATTGTGATATATCTTTGGTGCAATTATCTGCTTATTGCTCGCGAATATAAATAAAAACAACTTAGGTCATATGTCTAAAAAATAGGACGAATTTAACAGTTAATAGCTAAAAAGAAAGAGCTTGATCCACTGAGTGTTCTTAGACTTGTTTCAACAACCTATGTTAGAACTCTAGTTATAGAGGTTTGAGTGAAGGAAAATATTGAAAAAAATGTTCAAAAAATCTTGAGTAAGGTGAGAGTTGAGTAAATTTCAATGATTGATGACATATCTGTGTCTAAATGAAGGAAATCGGCAGGATAGAACGGCCAGACGGACTCGGATTAGTTTTCATAAATTTTTTAATATATAATAAATGAAGGAAATCGGCCGAATTAAATATAATTATAATTAACAAAACGATGGATAAATGTGGGCAGAATGTGGTTGTAGGAATCCTTTTCATGACATGGTGTAAAGCCTTTTTTATCAAATAGAAAAAGGATAAAACACTTCGTTACCACCTCTTAGTAGTGTACAACAAAATGGACAACTTTATAATGCGATAACACTGCAAATTTTATTTTTTTGCAATTATTTCATTGATTATATTACTTTGAACTGTTGAAGAGGACTGTATACGCATGTTAGCGAAAAAAAAATATAACGGTACCTTTTCCGTCTCTCTTTTGTGGAATATGTTTTGCAATTCAGTAGAATTTTTGTGAAATACTTATTAATAACAAGTAAGGGTGTTAAATTCGCTATGCCGCATCTATTACGTCTATGAATATCTGGACGCATTACACTATTTATAACAAACGTAAACAAAATATTTGAGAGAGTAAACAATTTGATAAACTTATTACTAAATTATTCGGAAAAACATAATGAATTTTTAATTTTTTTAGAGGTGTTTCCATATCTTGACGTAATGATGCCCGTTTTATTCCATTTTAAATATCAACCTGCTCGAAATATTGACAAACAATATTTCCTAAGTTTAACCAGGTGAACAGTTTATTTTGTGAATGATCGTGATTTCAACTGTCAGACAGACAGACAAACGGATGGACGGACGAACTTACTTCGATATACATATTTACAAGAGTCGTTATAAGGATCAAATTAATTTTTCGATTCGTTGCAAACGGAATGACAAACAATATACCCGAAAAAACTCCTTTGCTGCTTGGTTTCCCGATGTGTTGTAATATATTCATGTTGCATCCATTGTTTTAAAATGAAGCAGAAATTTATTCGTATTATGGTTTAACAGCCAAACACTCCTTTAAAGTTTCCACACCATTGAGCAAACGGGGCGCAGCCATCTCTCTTTCGGAAAGCTATCGTAACATTTAAAATCGAAATTACAGAACAACATGATATGCCTATGGCTTCAACACTTTTACCCTCCGATCGGTTAACACCGTATCGTTAATTTTTTTTTTTTCGAAATTTTCAAATTTAGTTATTAACCCCTTATTGCCTGAACTACATACTCGTACTTATATACGTTATATTTTATAAAAAAAATCATATGTTTAACGCTTTAAGGTGGCTTAAGTTAAGCTAAGTATGAAAGACAACTTAAATGATAGGTCCAAAAATATAATTTCTTTTAAATGAGAGCATTAGTTATTTTTTTCTGTATTATAATAATTTTTTAAATTTCAAATATATTTTAGACAACAGCAGAAACAAACCAATATTTATTAGTTCGTTGCTATAAAAGCAACCCTACCAATTGCATATATGTAGCTTAATTTAATCTTGAAAAGAACATTTAATTGATAATAAAATTTTCAAGTGTCAACAATGTTTTTATCAGGCATAAATGTGATATCAATCCCGGTATATTGTTTTTATTTTAAGGCTAATGCGTACATAGATTCAATTGAAAAAACATTTTTGGGATCTCTTAGAAGCAGCAGAAATATCAAAACTAACTATTAAAGTTTATTCATTTCAGATCCAATAAGATCTCCCAACTCTTATGGAGTGAGAAGTGTAAATAGTCCATAACATTATTACACAAAACATACTTACAGTGGATGTAATCCACACTGTTACATAGTATAGCATATTTTCAATTTAAATTTAAATAAAAAGTATTTAAGAGTTATATATCGCCAATTTGTTTACAATAGGGCATTTTATCATTTTTTTACAGGTGTAATTAAAGATTAAATCAATAATAAATAATAAATCGGCATTAAAGTAAAAAAAGTACAAAAACTTAGGCGCATATCAAACTGGGACCTTAATGACAATCGTACTTCATTTACGTTGTCTATTATAAATTTTAATCAAAAATAATTTTAGGAGTCAGAAGTAAAAAAAAGTTTACAAACTGAATTAAACTTCAGTAGACATTCGTGAGAAAACCGATAAGAGAGATTGTAAGACAGGTAAACAGAAGACATGCCATCGTTGAAGGCTATAAAAAGTTTTAAGATGTTGTAAACAAAAAAAAGCAACACTTAAATTTTTTCTGAAGCTGGTGAGCAAAAGTTGCAGGAATGGCTTAAACAGATTTGGGAAAAAGAAGCACTGTTTCCACCATCCGAAATATGTTACGAAAGCAAAATTTGGGAGGATGCAAAAAAAAAAAACATTTATAAGTGAGGCTAAGTAACTCTAAAGATCACAGACTACTTACGATTCCGTTTTGGCAAAATCTTTTATTTACTGGCGCCAATATGGCGACGTTGCATATAAATCTAGGACCTACTAAAACCCAGCATTCTCTGAAGAATGGCAGAATATCAGTCCAGAATATTGCAAAAAACTAGTACATATCATCAATGCAAATACGTCTTAAGATGGTGATCGTATATAAAGGAATGCATACAAAGTACTGGCAGTGCGTTACTTTAAATCTCAAAATATGTTGTCCCAGTTTGGTTTGCTCATGTTTCTTTTTGTATTATTCTTAATTATTAGTTTTTTTTTTCATCTTTACTATATGAATTTAATGTTTCTTTATATTAATAAAAGGGTATTAAACTAATCTACCATACACAATAAAAAAATTTGTGGTTTTTAACTTTTTTATACCTTAGTTTCTTAGTTGAAAAATACCTATGCCTTGTTCCAGTTTGTATTACACCTACTGTATTACATATATTGAGCTTTATTGGTCTCATTTGGGATTTAAATTCATCCCACATGACCTGAGCATAAAATATATAAAAAACAATGTAAACGTTTCATAATAAAACTTAAATAGTTTTCTATTCTTAATTGACTTCACAACTGCTTCGACGCTATCGAAATTCTTCGGTTACGCGCACAAATTTTCTATTGTTAACAAAATTCAAGAAATGAAAAGAAAAAAAATATCTATATTTTGGAATTTGTTATGCTGATAATCGTAAATATAAGTATTTTAAATAAAAATTGAAATTTATAAATCTTTTTCGTTTTCCGTTCCAACGCATTTCAGTATACGGCATTACAAAAAGACAACAGCTCAGATATCTTTTGGTGGTGCGAATGTCGTCAAGATTTTTCTATTCATATTGAAATTATTTTAATAGCAAACATTTTAGTTTACACATTTCTAAATGAATATTGTTGTTGAGGCATGTGTACGAACCGAAATTTCTTCTTTTATTTTATGAAAAAGTACTCGAAATAAGTACCCTATTAACCAGATCTAGTATAAGACCATAGAGACATTTTTAGACAAAGCAACAACAATATACTACATGGAGTGAAAAGTACGTGGCCTCACATAGGGATGGCGTGACAAGTGCCAATTTTTTTTGTTTATTCAGTAGGGCCACCTGTTAGAAAAATTGTGTTAAAATTTCATCACATTTCATTAATTAGAAAAAATGCTGTTAAAGTTTGAGAAAAAATGGATTGCAAAGAGTTTCTTGTTTTGATTTAACAATGTGAATCTTCGCCATCATATTCAATGGTTAAAAGGTGGTATTTCGAATTTAAACGTAGTCGTACGAGCACAAATGATGCAGATCGTCCTGGTCGTCCAAATGAGGCAGTTATTGTATTAGATGATCGAAAGATTAAAGTGAGTGAGATTGATGACATGATAAAGATATCAACAGAGCGGGCTTGGCATATATTAAATTATCATTTAAATATGAAAAAGCTTTCAGCTCGATGAGTGCAGCGATTTTTAACAGCTGAATAAAAACTGAAACGTGTTCATGATTCAAAGTATGCTTTGGAGATGTTTGAAGTAATTTCAACTGAAATTTTATGTCGATTTATAACAATGGATAAAACGTGGATTCATTATTATACACCGGAGTCCAATAGACAGTCTGCGAAGCGGTTACCAATCTGCGAAAGCCGATCAAAGCGGCCAAATACTCAACTATCGGCTGGAAAGGTAATGGCCAGTGTTTTTGGGATGCACGTGGTATAATATTTATTGATAATTTGGAGAAAAGAAAAACAATCACTGCTAAGTACTATGTTGTGTTATTGGACAGATTGGAAGAAGAAATTAAGAAAAAACGACCCCACTTAAACAAGAAAAAAATCTTGTACCATCATGACAATGCACCAGCGCATTCATCTGCTTTGGCTTCAGAAAAACATTACGAATTTCTTCTCCACCTCCCGTATTATCCCGATCTGGCCCCAGTGCTTATTATTTGTTTCCAAACTTGAAAAAATGGCTCCAAATGAAGACATTTTCACAAATGAAGAAATCATATCAGAGACGGAAGCCTATTTTGAAGAGTTTGACAATTCGTATTTTTTCAAGAGTATCAAGATGTTAGAGGATCGCTGGAAAAAGTGCTTTTGACTTAACGGAGTTTACGTTGAAGAATAAAATTGATTTCAAATCCAAAAAACTGATTTTTCATTATTAGGCCACGGAGTTTTCACTCCATGTAGTACTTTAAGGCCACACTAGAACAAAATAAAGTAAATTTTGATACGATTTAAAAAAATTATTTGTTGTTGTTTATAGACCAACGCACACTTTGCTATTCTAGGACGTAATGATAAATACCACTTCAAACAAAAAAACACATAAATCCAATTTCATTAAAATAAATGAAAACAATAAAACAGTAACAGACACTTTAAATGTTGCACTATTTGTTGGCCGTTATAAAATTATTGAATATTGTGCGAGCGTAATCGTAAAATTGTTTTTCAAATGTTTTTTTGTTTCACAGTACTTATTTTTTATATACCAAGGTTTTTTTTCCAAAACCATTGTTTTGCGAAAATTTTTGAAAAATAATAAATCTTGGACAACGGAATGTAAATTCCATTGCATCCGTTGATCTTTCTTTTGTATAATATTGAAAAAGTTCTGCCTAAACTTTGTTAAGTTCATTCATACTTTGCCAAGAAAAATTTAAACAAGTAAGAATGTTAAATTCGGCTTTGCCGAATTTTTGATATCATCCACCTGTATTTTATATCTACATTAATATCTGGACCGATTGCACTATTTATAACAAATATAAACAAAATATTTGAAAAAGTAAACAATTTGATAAACTTAATGCTAAATTATTACAACAAACACACTGAATTTTTAGCATTTTTAGAGATATATCCACATATTAGGGCATATCTTGACACAGGGGTGCCCAATTTACCCCACTTTAAATACCAGTCTGCTTGAAATAATCACAAGCAATATTATAATAATCTTATCCAGGTAAATGGTTTATTTTATAAATGAGCGTGATTTCAACAGACAGACAAACGGACATCGCTATATCGACTCGAGTTGTTATAAGGATCAAGAATATATAGTTTATTGGGTCGAAAATTAATTTTTCGATGCGTTATATATATCTTCTGCACAGTGGTGTGGAGGGTATAACAATGTGAGAAAGTTTAAAAATTTGTTAAACTTATGAAATTTGTTCTCCTATTCAAAGTAGTTGGGCCATGTCTTCTTTTATTTTATAACTTATAAAAAGAAATTCATTGGTAAATTTTCATTGATGGGCGCGGCGGTGGTAATATTTCACTAATTTCTTTGTAAATTGTACTTCTTATCATAGAAACACCTTGTTCCCAAAATCCCGATTTCTAACTCTATTAATATTTTTAATACTGACTTTCGACATCCTAAAATGACTAAATCTGAAGCTTTAAAGTTGCGATTAATAATGAAACATCATCTTCAAAAACCATTACCTCAGGGTTACCTCAAGGATCAATCTTGTTGCCATTGCTTTACTCGATATATACATCCGATTTAAAGTCCCTAAATATATGAAAATTGCTTATTACGCAGATGATACTGGGTAAATTTCTTCAAACAAACTTTCAAGTGCACTCCTGAAGAAAATGGAGAAGAGTCTTGTTAATTGCAGTAAATATTTCCACAAATGGAAAATCAAAATTAATCCAAAACAAGACCCAAGCTATAATTTTTCCATTCAACAAATCTCCCAAAAGACTGCCAAGACGTCATCTTCTTATTGGAAATAATACTTAACGATGTAAAATATCTCGGAGTTGTCTTGGACAAAAAGCTTACATTTAAACAACATATTATGCCTACGTGCCAAAAAGCTATAAAATCATTTAAAGCATTATGGCCACTACTAAATAGAAGGTCATTTCTAAACCCCAAAAACAAACATCTTCTCTTCAAAAGTGTTTAAAGGCCAATATACGCGCGTCCTATTTGGAGTGACGTTGCCAACTGCCACCTAAAACGCTTACAAATTATACAAAACAAATGTCTTAAAATGATAAATAAAAAGCCCTGGGGGAATCCTACAAATCTTCTTCATGAAGAAACAGGTTATGAAAAAATTATCGATTTCATAACAAGGATTAATAACAATTACTTTGCCAAAATTGAAAATTCCTCTTACCCACTGATAAGGGAATGTAGAGAAATAATGTAAAATTCAAAAGAAATCACCAAAATGAAAATTATATGTTTATAGATAATATTTGAATCTATTAAATCATATAAAGGTTTTTCCTCCCATTTTGCTTTAAAAATCATTAAAAAATAAAATAAAATATGAATGAATATCAAATTTGTTAATATATGTAAATAAACGAAGAATATATAATTTAATAAAAAAAATTCCTTTCATTATAAATTTCTTTCAGAGCGTTCTATTTTACATATTCTATACAATTTATTGATATATCTAATTACTTGCGTGATAATATAAAGCAGCCTAAGGCCGAGGCCACGCAATGACCGGCAAAGCGGCGAGCGGCAGAGCGATGAGTGGAAAAAAATTAAATCATTTGAAATACTACTGAAGTGGCCACACAATGAGCGGCATGTGAGCGGCATTTCTGAGCGTCTAAGCGGCGCCGCTCAGGAATAGAACTTGTTATAATTTCTAGTTGTTTCCTGAGCGGCAAAGAATAAAAATGGCAACAAAAAAAATGGCTTTTCTTTGTTTTTGTCAATTTGTAGCGCGATTCAGTAACTTCTTTTAACTTCTTTTAATTGAATCGTTAAAAAAAAACAACAAAATTATCGATTTTGGTATTCAGTAAAATTTTTAAACGATATTCACTATTGTGAAAGTCAGCTATTGTCAGCCATTTTTGTGTTGTTTTTCAATCGATAAAAAGTTAAAAAGGTTAAAATGTAGTCATACATAAATAAAAATCATAAAATAGTGAAATTATTTTGCTTTTATTATAAAAACTTTTTATATAAATAATAAATAATAACATTGCCGCTCTGCCGCTCACCGCTCTGCCGCTTTGCCGCTCATTGCGTGGCCTCGGCCTTAGTAGTCTTGATTTAGAATCTTATTCACTAAAGCTGGTACTGTGGCAAAATTGCAACAAGTATTAGGTAGAATTTAAATCTATAATATTAATAGGCTAGGCGATTTCTTGTGACTGATGTTTTGTTCTACCGTTTTATCCCTATTTTGACCAAACATATATTATTTGAAAGGTATTTCTTTTTAGCCGATTTGCAGAATTACAGATTTTTAATTTTTTTCCTTTATTTTCAGTAAATTGCATTTAAAGTTGCTACTAACACATACATAGAATTATACAATGATAAGTGTGTGTTTATTAAATTTGTTAATGTGTTTGTAATAAAAATGAGTTTGTTTTTTGTGTCGATTTGTGAATTGGCTATAATTGATTAGCATACTTTTAAATGAAAAAATAAAATTTCCAAGAATTTGCGCTCGAATTTCGAGGGCTTGAATCTGCTAGTACCAATAAATAGTTAATTAAATAAGTTTTAACTCGAAAATCAAAATTAATACAAAATAATATACAAAAATTAAAAAATTATATTTGCAATATTTGATAACTGGCTTTACTTTGCTTGACACTGATAAACAAGATTGTGAATGATACCAAGTTACCAAATTTCGCCAAAAAGTTGTTGTTGTTATACCACAAAATAAATGTTCATTAATGAGTGTGCTTGTAAATAGAATGAGGAAGAAAGAGAGCTGAGACTAGAACTATTTGATTTTAGATGCATATTTCGCAACAGCAAAAGAAATTTACTTTTGAAGATCGTTTCCCCTCGTCATATGCGACCGGTATAAAGCTGTAGGTCTCTCATAAGTTCGCTTAACACAAAACTATAGTGTTGTTTTTTGTTGTATTTAGTTATAAGAGTGCTTTTATATTATTCATATTAGATTTTTTTCTCTCCAATGTAGATTTCAAAGTCAGTAAATAGGAAATCAGAATTGAATTGATAAGAGTCTACACGATGGTTGTAAATTTACGTAGGAAACTAAGAAATTTTGTTCAAAAAATAAATATTTTCAACCTCATAACAAAATGTATGGATAAATATTGTATTCGCATGGTATGATTTCTGTTTGTTTTATTTCACTTCAACTTTCCTTGAGAGTAAATAAAGAGAGAGAGAGAGAGAGAGAGAGAGAACAGCTGATTTTGTTGACATTTTATTCAACCATATTAAAGATTTTAATACAATAAAATTATAGTCGGTCTAGACCGATCATACGATACGCTATACCATGCGTTTCGAGAGAGAGTCATGGATCCAACTTTGCGTAAGCAATAGAAATTAAGCATAAACTAGATTTTAGTGCTATTGTTATTAATATGAGAAAGTTCATATCTATATTGTTTTATATGCGGACTAAGTCAAAAAATGTGTAGATCATGACCGTATTTACTAAATTCACTTACTTTTATCAAAAACTATGCCATATTTTAGTTTTTTGTTATACATATTTAAGTGATGATCGGGAAGCAGCTTTATATTGTGATTATTAACTGTGCATATAGGGATTATTTTTGGATTACTGATTAGTGGGTATAATACATATACATACATATATGATAATCTGGATCTTACGACAATATTCACCAATTTCAATCGCGTTCGTCCTATGGCGGATATTTTCATCAAAATATATTCATATTTGTGACATTTAGTTTCCAAAGTTTACATAAATTGACAAACAGACAGGCGGACAGACAGACGGACATCGCTAAATCGATACAGAAAATGATTCGATCGGTATGAAAAAAATTTGGGCCCAGGTCAAATATTTTTGGTAGTTAGCACACATAGTGGTGTAGGGTTAAAATATTATTAATGGATAACAAATGTACAATAAAAGAACAAACAAAAGGGCGAGATTAACCAGGCAAGAAAGTGATTTTAAGTTTTGTAAAAGTTTTGAAATTACTGTATCGTGAAATACCTTAAGGATATATTGATTAAGTTTTAATTAGAAGTTTATTTAACAATACTAGAGGACCCCTGCTGCTCCGCAGCATTATATTATATTATATTAATTTTTATAATATAATACCAAAATTTGCCAAGAGAAGTAAACGTACAGTAATGCCAAAATATGCCAAGAGAAGTTAACGTACAGTAAAAGTAAAGTTGATTGTCCACGCATAACTTTCCTCAAACCCAACGAATTTGCCAAGAGAAGTTAACGTACAGTAATGCCAAAATATGCCAAGATAAGTTAACGTACAGTAAAAGTAAAGTTGATTCTCCACGCATAACTTTCCTCAAACCCAACGAATTTAAGCAGTTAATAGCTCAAAAGAAGGAGCTTGATCCACTGAGTGTTCTTAGTCCTATGTCAACAGCCTACGTTAATTAGAACTCTAGTTATAGAGGTTTGAGAGAAGAAAAATATTGAAAAAAAATTTTGAATGCAAAGTTTATTCATAAATTCTTTTAATATATAAGATATGTATGTAGCCACACTTTCGAAAACAAATTTTTTTAGCCAACGACGTTTGTTCTCGAATTAATTAATCTATTGCACTTTTCGTTTGCCGTCATAACTTCTCGTCATCGTAATAAATATTTGGTCGGCCAATAATTGAAAGTATGCGTATTTTGAATGCACTCACCTTTTTTAATTATTACTATTAATTTTTTTTTTAAACAGGCTTTAGATTTACACATCAACTCTTTAGATTCAGTATTGCTCTGGTTTTAGTTTTATATTGGTTTTTAGGTTTTTTTTTTGCTATTTGTGTGACCGTTATATTCGCATTTTTGTTCAGTCTTTTTGTTATTGTTTTGTTGTTCTTTAATACAAATATGATGGGTGTTTTTGGTGTTTTTGTTTTAAAGACTTGTTGAATCGATCGATATTAATCTATGTAGTAAGGAAATTAGAGAGCAACACAAATATTATCATTAATTTTGTTTTTGTTTTTATTGTTGTGTGGATATTTGTTTTTTTTAATTTTTCTTTTTGTTTTGAATTGGATTTCACGGCACTACGACACTCTTACTTTGGCGATGATAATCACATACATAACTTTTTACTCTTTAGTTGACGGATTGTAAATATACGTACATTATAAATATTACATATGTATGTATGTATATGTATTGCATCGTATGTTGAGCATATAAATGTGTATAGAACGAATGATCTCGTACTGATGTGGTTCGACTAGCTCTCAGCAGAAAAAGCAAATAAACATACACAGTACACAAGTTGTTGTCGTTAACGCCAACACAACAGAATTAAAAAACAAAAAAAAAAAAAAAAAAAATTGATAATCTTTATATTTTGTATGCAAACTGTTGTTGGCTGACTGTTTTGTTGTTATAATATGTGTCCGTCTGACTTGATGTAACATTTAATAAATTAGTTTAGTTGCTGATTCATTATGGTTATAAAATATTTTCAAACTCACAATTTACCATGTAACTTATGATAATGCAAAAATTTTGTTAATTCCCTGTATATGCACTTTAGAAGTGTTTTCATGCTAAGGTTTTTCACTAAATCTCGGTGTCGGAACTAAGGCCATGCTTTTCACTTTCATATCACATATCAAATCCAAGATTGGAAATCGAGAAGGTGAGAGAGAACAAGAAGGAGAGAGAAAGAAAGACAGAGAGAGAGCGAGATAGAGAGAGTGAAAAATGCTCCAACCAACACTATGGTCTTGCTAGATTAAAATTAAGAAATTGTATTGCAGTCGCTATAGTTGACTGAACTTTAAATACTTTGTTTTTTCCATTTATGTTGGTGTTGCTGAGACAGACGTTCATAAGTGTATGTAAGTGTACGTGCTGGAATAGTTTTTCTACTTACAAAGCATATTCGCATAAATTAACACTCGTTACATTTTTCCGCTGTGATTTATTGTTTTAATTAATTATTTTTTGTATCATCATTGCTCGCTCATTCATTTTATTTATTATTGTTTTATTTTGTTTTGTTTTAATCAATAGAAACGACCAATTGCTGTGGATAAACTGAAAGTGTTTTTGTGTGCGCAACGTGAAATTCACGTAACTAATGAAAATATCCAAAGTGCCCGAATAGCACCGACCATAACAACCGTTCGTAGTCTTTTTACTTTTTCACTTAATCAGTTACATGTGATGCTCTTTAGCTTCAGCGAATTTTTCACTATCTGTCTGTCCTCAATGGGTTTAACACAAAACTCCGTTTGTTTTCTTTCTGTGTTTTGTGTTTTTTTGTTATCAATAAACGGGGGCTGCCAAGCAAATTTGCGTAAATGTTCACTATTTTTTTTCGCATTGAAATTTTGCCAGACAGACAAATGTCTTTAGATGATACGCGCCTGTGGTCGCAAAACGAAAAAACGACATACACGATTTGTTATCATCACCACACAAAGTCAAAACACTTACTCTTTCAACAACAACATCAATAGTTATTTGCAGCGAAAATATTGTTAATTTTCCACTTCGGGTTTGAGAGAGACACAGTGTGAGTATTTATTTTATTGTGATCCCCATATTGGCAGACAATGTAAGGGACGATATTGTCGTCTTTGTCTTGGATCCACAGAAACTACTGTAGTTTCGCAAGAATAATAATTTTTTTTGTAAGCAAATCTCATATGACGATCGATCAACAAGAGAGAAAAAGACAACTGTTGCTCCAACAATTCGGATGCATGTCAGAGCTTTACAGCTTTTTTTGATTTCAGCTCGAAGTCGTGTTGTATTGCATACTTTTAGGTGCAATTAATAGAATTGCTATAACTCATAATTGTTAATAATTCCTAAACTTTATTAGCATTTTCTAAATTAATCTAGTACTATATAATAATTGCATGGGACAAAGGGATTGTTTAGTTTAAGCATATCTTAATTATATATTAAAAGAAAATTTGCTGCATTGTTTTTAAGTAAAAAATAAAATAATAATTAATATATACAATAAAGGCTGCGTCTGTTTGTTTTACTGTCTGTCCAGCACAATTTTGCAATAGACAATACGGACGACGATAAGCAATAAATCGGATTAAAATTTATAATGGGTCAGTGTGGCTGCTCAATCGTATCGTCTGGAATTGTAAGACTGAATCTTTTCAACGGTGCACTCTAAAGCTCCTTTAATATCATTAAATACTGGCACACCTTGACGTTTGGCCAAGTCAATCAGATAAGAGCGACCTCTATTGTAGTCCTTGATAGCGGTAGGTGTGAGCTAGAATAAAAATATTAGTTTGAGCTGCAGGAATTTACTGGTAAAGTTTAACAAAGACCTCTTACCTTCTCGTTACCGATAACACAATCATTGGGTAACATTTGCACAGCCAGTACAACATTATACATAAGACCAATGCAATGTGCTGCCAGAGTCATGGGAGCAAGAGAGCGTGTTTCATTTGTGATGACAAACAGAAGTACTCGACTCGAGTCCAGGAGGGCAGGGTTGAAGAGATTCGGGCGAACTGGTGACAGTGTCCAGCTAAGAGATTCTTCCGCTATTGTCACCTCTTCTACTTCTTCGGCTGTTTTAGTGGTGCTGTTGGTGCGGCATTTTCGTCGAGTGCGCGTAAAGTTAGCTGCTGAGGCTGTGGGTTGTCTAAGCACCCTCCAGTTTGCTCCCGAAGACTTGTGACTGTCATTTTCTTCTTGCAACTTATCTGACAGATCTAACTGACTAGACTTGATACTTTCGTGCAGAGCAGGTAAATGATACGATATGCCTTTTGAGTTAAGGTAGGGAATGGCCAGTTTTTGTCGCCATTTTGTACGTAGAAAACAGCTGCCTCCCAGGTATACTTCTTTGAAATCAGGCGTTGAGTACCCCAGTGTTGAGTCGGAACAGTTAATAGAATTAATGGAACTGCTGCTTGAGAATACGGAATCATTTGAATCACTTTCTTCTTCGTTGGCCACCGTGTGTGACGTGCTGTCAATGTTGAGTGGCGAGTGAGTTGTGAAAGCCGAAGTTTGAGGTTGTATAGTTTGAGTTGTCGTTACTTCAGTAGTTTCAATAGTTTCAACATTCACAAGGACGTGTTGTTTCTGTATACCTAATTGAGCTTGTGATCTGGATCTGGGTGTGTCAATGGGTTGCGGCGATGAAGTGCCACTGTCACGGTTGCGCATTAACGGGTCATTAAAATTTGGAGTTTTTTCTTCACCGCTTGGCACACTGGCATTGCTCGAAGTGCGCGATATATTTTTACTGCTAAAATAGCTAATGGAAAACGAATCCTCTCCTGAAATTCATAAGAGATAAGTGATGTTTTACGTTATATTCATTTCTTAACATACCCTGTAGATTTGATAAATAAACTGGTGGTGGTGGAACATTGGTACCCTTAATAGGTGAAATGCATCCGCTTTCATGAATTTCTTGCTGGAGCACGGACAAATAGGCCGATATAACACAGAACAAATTAAAATCTATGTTATCTATTTGAGAACTCGTCGATGGAGAGTTATTCTTGACGTTGGGCATTTGCTGAGTACAATACGTCGACGTCTCAACTTGTGAGTTTGTACTGCGTTTGTCATTGGACATAGTGGACAGTGCTTCTCGTTGAGCTGCAATGATTTTATTTAAATTTTCCATATTAACTAGATTTTGAGCGTAGCCCAAATATAAGAGAGCTTGTTGACACTGCTCAACAGTTATAAGATCGCGTAAGGGATTGACACGATCAAAAGCACCACGTATTACGCTGTATAATATAAAAGGTTGAGGAAAAAAAAACATAAATAACAAGAAAATTCTTCATGTCATCTCTAATTTATACTTACACTAAAATCGAAGCTATATTCGAAGGCGGATCTCTAAAACCGGCTAAAATTTCCTTGGTACGTTGAAGACCGGAAGGTATGTTACTGAGTACTGGCAAGCCTCGCCTTGTTACCAGTTCTCGCAAGATTAATTGATTGCGCGTCAGATCTATATACTCTCTGAAGACGTAAGGGACATAATTTCACTACAATTTTAATTCATTGAACAAGAAGACTTACTGTTGCGATATGTGTTCATTTAGTATGCTCTGATTCGCTCTGTACGGATGCAGCACCAACACTAGCTGCTTGCAGTTTTGACCCGCTATGTGTGCCGCCTCAATGGCACCAGCAGACGCGCGTGTTTCTGAATCCATAACGAAGAATAGTACTCGTGCTTTTTCCTTAGCACGATGTTCGAGTTCTATGAGATCTGGCGTCCAATCGGAAACTTGCTAAACGCGAGAACATGAAATATTTTTCAATAACATTGAAGCGATAACCGTGTTTGTTTTATAAATATTACCGGATTGTAAAATGAAATGCCTGATTCATTAAGAGCTGGAATTGCAACATCTGCTCGCCATGTGGTTGGATTACACGACCCACCCAGAAAAACTTCGACAGGCGTTGAAGCAGGAGGGACGTCTGCTTGTAACAGTTTATCTAATTTCTTACAGTCTTCCACGCTACTTAATGATTTTGTACTGCGTAACTCACTTCCCGGAAAGCTGCAATTTGTATTGGTGCTCGTATCATTTTTGTTTGTTATTTTGTTCTCATTTGTTTCACTATCAGCAACACCATTATCATCATGCAGCGAGCTTAATAAATTAGTTTTGTCGCAATAACCAGGCGATGTGGAACCAAATGAAGATGTACTGTATAAATAAAAGCAACATCAACAAAAATTACAAACAAATCGGTACATGAAAAATGATTAAACCTACCGGAACCTTTTCAAGTCTGCTGCCAAAACGCAAAATTCTCCAAAAGTTAAACCGTTAGATTGACGACTACCTTTGCGTGCCAACATTTTAGCAGTCTGTAGCATTTCGCTGACTGTAAATAAAAAGAGTTCTTCACGTTCGTCTACTTAATTTATTGACTATTACTTACTTTGTTTGTCATTTGGATGAAAGCTCAGCTCCTGGAATAATTCCTGAGTGCGTTCGGCCGGTACAACATTGCATCTTGCTTTGGCACGCCATGCAGCTAATACCTCACTGCAAAAAAAAAAAACGTACCAGGCAGAAGTTAGGTATATTTACCAACAGTATAAATTTGTTATAAATTGAAAATGATTGTTATAACCTAATATAAAAATGTTTTCCATTTTCAGTGCTATCACAGTTGACTACATGCATGCCTTTAGTGCGTAGCGTAAATGCGTTGCAGCGAGCACTTGAACTGTCGAATGATGCAAACAGCATCAGCAACAGACACAGACACAGAACTAATTGCATCATTTCGGCCGAACAGCCAACACATTTGAAAATTACGCCAACATGCTGCTTTAAATTAAATTGTGCTGTCTTCTTTTGATTTTTTGGTTCATCCAACAAAACGGTCAACACGCTCCAATAATTGGAAAATGAAATCTTCATAATACGTAACATCAAAAAAAAGCCTACACATTTCATCACATACGGATCACAAATGCATTTTCGTATACTCGGTATGAAAATGAAACGCGGGTGCACATGTACTTTTGGTGAAATTATAAAATTATTATGAAATAAATAGTAAATTGAACGGACTGATCTTCACACCTTCCAATTACTAAATGCTCAATACAAAACAATACTTTGTCTTTATTTTGAAATGGGAGAATCATTGAATAACAAGCATATTGCGTCGCATCTAACAAAGAGAGACAGCCAATTTTCCATTCTTATCAGTGGTATTTGAAAACTGAATAGTTCCCCCCAGGGGTATGTGTTTTGAAATGCAAATAATAAAATCAAACAATATTACTTGTTCTCAAAAAAAAAAAAAAAAAAAAAAACAATTTGTGCAACAACTTTGAAGATTTCAAAAGTTAAGAAATTTCAAAAGTACTAGTTTGGATTGTGTAACCAATATTAATGATCATTTGTGATAATTGAGCTTGAACTACCAAAAAGACTTAATCTAGATCTACCTTATATTATATCGAGCGACTTGGAATCACTTTCTGATTTGATTTAACTATGACCGCCCACCTGTCTGTCTGTGCATCCGCCTCTGTGTGTTTTTATATAAAATAATTATATTATGATGCCTTTTGGTAGATAAGCTTTTACCTATTGGATTAGGTAAAAATTGGTTCTTGTTCAGACCTAGCCCATACAAATGTCCTCTATGAAATGGACTACGATCCAGATTATTACACCGGTGGTCATGAAAACTGCACCACTGCTGCAAAAATTATGAAATCGTTGTGATTTGCGCTTAAGGAAATGATATTGTATGCCAGTTAAAGAAATTCTGAAATTAAGAAACTAAGAAATATACATATTTCTGAAAATTGCATATACGTTACTTTTTATCAAAACAATTAAAAAATTTATTGTTAGTATTGAAACCGACCAATATATTTTAATAATCAAATTTTTTTATTAGAGGTAATATTAAATTAAAAAATATATATTAGTACGATGCTGCTCCTCGTTTAGCCTTTACAACAGCTATTATCCTTAATCCTTCGCTAATTACGTTGTATCCTATATGTTGTAAAGCTGACACTATTTTTTTTGTTCTCAGGCTTTTGAGCAGCAACTTTGGGTTTCATTAAATGATAAAAGTGATCTATTGGGTTTAGGTCGTCCTCGGAAATTGAATCTGTAGTGCAAGAACAAATGTCCTCAAGTGTATGGACCAAATAGTTTTGTTTAACTTGCTCGTATTTTCAGCATTCATTGTTCCTCATCAGAGCAGAGCACATACGGCAAATGTCGGCATAGAGAATGTTAAATTTACTTTCATCGGACTATTGCTCAATCTTCCAGTATATGTGAGGCCCATTTAGGCGGGATTTTCTAATTTTTTTGGTCAACAACGGCTTTTTCGCAGGCATTCTTCTACGTACACTGTTTCCGATCTTATTTTTACGGCATGATGTGTTTTAAGGCATGTTTAGAAACAGCACTTTTAAAACGATCCTTTAAGTTTTATGACACTATCTGTTCTACTACTGGTTGTATCCTTTTTTTTTAACATAGAGCTGCAGAATGAGAACTACCCAATTTCTCAGAAATTTTACGATAAGAGACGCCTTTTGTTACCAGTGCGTTAATAGTGGCTTTTGGGTTATGTCTGCTTATATTTTGCATTCATTTCGGACTTATTTACTGACACAACCTTCTACTTTACTTTGTCAACACATTTAAATCTATTCAATACGGGAAATCCCCTTTAGCATAGCAAGAAAAAAGCGGTGAATTTCTTAAGAATTTGAACGAGTTAGTAGAGTTTTCAGTGGTGCGGTTTTCATGATCGCCAGTGTGCATACTACTGTGTTCAACTGAGAAGGTGTCTTTTATTATAAATTGAAAAATCTTTA
The DNA here is from genome assembly GCA_963682025.1 of Cordilura impudica. Lineage (NCBI taxonomy): Eukaryota > Metazoa > Arthropoda > Insecta > Diptera > Scathophagidae > Cordilura > Cordilura impudica. Next base: position 306,468,460 of record OY821518.1, read on the forward strand.
TTTATTATTCCAAATCAATTTTATCACCTTCAAAGTAATCTTTTCCGCATTCAATACACTTAGTTTCTTCATCGAAACAGTTACAAAAGTCGACTTCCGGAATGGGCTACAAAGCGCACAGCGATTCGTTTTTTAAAAACCTTTTGAATAGATTTAAGACGGTGTGCCCGGTGTGATCTTCTGAGTTTCTTGGATAGCCAGATCTGGCGAATAAGATGATTTTTGAACGATGAGTCGAATTTTGTTCGAAATGCTCTCGAAGATTTAAATTAATTTTTTTTTGCCTCTTTTTGCTTAAAGCTTCATGCAAGCGAAGTAAAAAACACTCAATAGAAAAATTTCATATAGAAACAATCTATTCAATTATAACTTAAAAATTATCACTATGTTCAATAAATCGCTGATGAAAGCTGAAATGCCAGAAACCGGTCCGATTAAGAATACAGTGTAGTTATGAATTTTTGAAAATATATGCTTTCTCTACCACGCACCATTGAAACAAAATTAAAATTTACAATATGCCTGAAAAATGACTTCAAATCTAACAAAAAAAAATTTTTTCGCTTCAAAGTATCATCTCAAATATATCTAGAAGTATAAATGCAAAAATATTATAAAAGAAAAAAAAAAAATAACGATTGTTTGTTTGGACAGAGTTGTATCTTCTGAAATTAATACGGAGTAAAAGCTGTATGGTATAAAAACTGATTCTAATCACACTGCTCGTAGGCCTGACTTTAGGTGAGTGTGTTAAAGCGCTGACCAAAAAGTGCAAGTACGAGTATATCGAGGGTTTACTAACGCAACCTCGTAACTCGATTTTTTACGATTTTGGGTTTTAACCGGAAAAGCAATTAGTAACTACCGACGCATAATTGTACAAAGTTATAAATAAAAATATTAATTAGTTTTTTTTTAAATCAAAAAAATGCAAACTCGTATCTCAACTAGTACAAAATTGTCATGCGCAACCTCGTATCTTAAAGTTAATACATAGATAGATTTGTCATCACTGATGGTCTGCTGATCACGCATATTATGCTATCTAGTCTTAAGTTCATCTCGATTTAAGTCCATTTTGGACATCGAAAATTAATTTAAGTAAACATTTAGGAATTGTTAAAAAAAAAAAATACCTCGTAAGAATCAAGGGGACAACAGTGCTTGGGAACGAAATAAAGCAAAGAAATCTCGTGAGGCAAGGCATATTTTAGCTTAAATCGGAAAAATGGAGATAACCGTTCACTTATTCCGAGAAATGAACGAAAAATAAAACCAAGATGTACGTCAACAAAATGTACAGCTAGTCAAATTAAAAAGTGCAAGAGATTCAAGAAAAGACAAGAAAACTAATTCTTAATTCATTCTGGAATGATTTAAACTGGGATAAAAAACAATCTTACGTTATTTCTCTTGTTTCAAAAATAATAATTCCTAAAGAGAACGCCCTTATATCACGAAAAAAATTTTACTTTTCAATATTATCTTGTCGTTAATAATAAAAGATTATTAGTATGTAAAAAATGTTACTGAATACTTTAGGTTTTGGTGAATCTCAAGTTTTGGACTGGGTTAAAAAAAGTACCGACAATGGTTTCCTAAAAAAAAAAAAAAAAAACAAAGCAAAGAACACAAGAAAATGCAATTGATGAATATAGACATTTTTAAACCTTGAAAAGATTTTTGTGATATTTGCTTTGCTTTTAAAAATAAAAATATATCTTCAGACGAGTATAATAATCATGTAATATAAAAGAACCCTGCTAGAAATGAAAAAGATAGTGATAAAATCAAAGCAATTTCTGGAGATATAAAAGCTTTCACGGTAGATGTCCAAGCTGTGCAGATGATACCACATTTACCTGCTGGTGCTCTTTATTTTAAACAAAAACTAAAATGTCATCAGTTTAAGGTATACAACATAGCTAACGGGGATGTATTATGTTATGTATGGCACAAGGGTGAAGGCGGCATTGATGGCAACGTTTTTGCGTCTTGCCTGATTGATTTTTTAAAAAAAATTGAAGTTGAGCTTACTACGCCGATTGTATTTTACAGTGATGGTTGTAGTGCCAGGATCGAAATGTAACCATAGCTAATTCTTTATTTCAATTCTTTATGTGATTCTATTCATTCTGCTATCGAAAGACGTAAGAAAGACCGATAAATGTATGCGCCTTGTGACTTTGTAAAAATTACAGAAGAATCACGACAAAAAAAAATGATTTGAAATACTTTAAATCAATTCGGCCTGGAATTAAAGCAGGATCTCCTACTGTCTTACAGCTAAGAGGATACAAATACTGCAAAGATAAATTAATGTTTAAGTTATCTTTCGTTGGTGAATGGGAAATTCTTCCGCAGCGTTTAAACAGTAAATATCCTATTGACACCGAAGTTAAGGAGTTATATTTTGAAGAAATTCCATTGGCTAATCAAAAATGCAAAGACTTGCAGTCTTTAAAATCACTGATATTAAAAGATTACCATACTTTTTATGATAATTTAAAATACATCCGTGAAAAATAAACACATTTTCTTCTACAGCACAAAATAATATCTCTTAACAGTATTGAAATACAATATTTCAAATTTTTTTAATTTTTTTAATTTATTTGTTGTGATTAAAAGTATTATTGAAACTACGTAATCTTAATATATATACTATTAATAAGACTAATTGTTTATCTCACAAAAAAAGTTATGAAAAATGTTATAATTAAAAAAAATGTCAGTAATAATAATATTTTTATTTGATTAAAAATAATTAATGAATTTAGTAATATGTTTTTAAATAAATAATTCGAAAAGCTAATTTAAGTACTCTTATTTCAGAATAAAGCTTTATAGCAATTTTTCTGTGCAGAAAACACGTATCTCAAAAAACGGGCGAAAAAATAAAGGTGGAATATTTTAAATATTACAGTTGTTTTAAAAATCTGTTGTCATTTCCATTACTTTGTAGATTTAACAAAAAAATTGTTTAAAAAATGGCAAAAGCTTATTATAAAATGTTTTTTGTCTCTCCTGAAAAGTAGTAGTTTTTGAGATACGAGGTTGCGTTAGTAAACCCTCGGTATGTGAAGGTTCATGGTTCAAACTTCACGGCCGCCCTAAGTAGAAAAATTTCATATAGAAACAATCTGTTCAATTATAATATAACAATTATCACTATGTTCAATAAATCGCTTATGAAGGCTGAAATGCCAGAAACCGATTCGATTAAGAATACAGTGTAGTTATGAATTTTTGAAATATATGCTTTCCTCTTTTCTACCACGCACCATTGAAACACCCAGATAATATTCCATGTTAAAAGCTTGGCCTGACGAAAGGAATTCATAATGATAATTAATTCATAACGATAATTAAAAAATCGTTTGATTTTTAACGCAATCTTTTCGCTATTGTTTCATTACATCCGCGATATTCGATTGATATGTTGGGTGCTTCGGGGTCTTAGTCTTATATCCAAGTCTCATTATCCGTAATGATGCGTGTCATTTTATTCCGGCAACCAATCGTTTTCTGTACCAATCGATATTTGTCACGTTTGAGTCCCAAATATCTTTAAAAATGATGTTGACTGAGCCTTTGAAATGATAATAGTATCAGCCAGATCTCTAATTGTCAATCGATGGTTTTCCATCAGCAAATCTTTGATATTCCTGGCGTCTTGTTCATAAATTGAAGTTTTATTTCCACCGGGGCTCTTTTCGCTTATTTTTGACATAGCCTAGACACATAAGCCCTTCTACAACATTCTCCACCTTTCTAATGGAACTTCTTTGTTCAGTAATCATAGACATTGTTAAAATAGCAAAATTTACTTGTAGTTGTTTGCAAAACCTTTTCATTTGTGCACGTTGTTACATAGTGATCAAGTTGGGTTTGTGTGTGTTTATATCATCCAGAAATCATCTCAAAATAAATAATGTAGGTCCAATATTAGGTTTTTAAATCCAGTTCAAAACTTAAAAGTTTCATACAGTTTACACAAATATATTAAACTTGAGAGAATATGATCTGGATGGGATCATTTTGGATCCATATAATATTCATATTCGATATGAACTTACAAAATATTTGCTTTCAAAGATTTTGTATGACACTCTCACTTAAATTCATTTAGACCTAAGACCCTTTTCCGAAGCTTATGGTATAGCATATCGATAGTGGGTGTATACCGACTTGTTTATTATACCCTATACATACCACTATGTGGTTTGGGTATAATGACTTTGTGCTGCTGTTTGTAACTACCAAAAATATTTGACCTAGATCCATCTTTTATTATCAGAATCACTTTCTGAGTCGATTTAGCTAAGTCCATCCGTCTGTGTGTCCATGTAAACCTTGTAACCAAACTACAGGTCGCAAATATGAATATATTTTAATGATATTTAATATATAAGCTTTTACCGGCTATAGGATGAACGCTGTTGACATTGGTGAAATTCGGTCCATGTTTAGACCTAGTCCCCATACAAACGACCCCTATGAAATCGACTTAAATTGCCATAAGGTCCAAATTATCATATAGATATCGGTCAAATTGGGTTTGTGTGTGTATTACATCCATTTATCAGTTGTCTAAAAATAAACCCAATATGGCAATTCTTTTTTATAGCCCCCATATAATGCTGCTTCCCGATTTTCACTTAAATCTATCAAAAAACAAAAATATTGCACAGATTTTTCTCAAATTTGGTTTGTATATATTTTTCAAAATACAAGTGACTTTACCAAATATGGTCAGGATCGGTCCATTTTTCGACCTAATCCCCACATAAATATAGCATCCGATATGAACTTTTTCCTATCCGCAGCCAAAATAATTAATAATGCCACTTAAATTTGATTTATGCTTATTTTCTATATCCAATTAGTTTGACCGAGAGATAGGGTCTCTAAATCATGGTATAGGGTATCGTATAGTCGGTCTAGACCGACTATAATTTTCTTGTTTTTATGTGTACCATCTTCTTAACCTAGTGATGGCATTTCTGTTTGGTATTGATTAGTTACGCCAGTTTGACGAGTTGTGTATTAACTAGTGTAGGTGGTTGGAATTAGTTTCGTGTGACATGTTTCTAACAAAATATTCACAGAGTCCAGTTGTGGTTGTAACGACTATTTTTAAACAAAAACCAATATGCAAATTGATTCAGTAAAAATTAAAAAAATTCAAAAATATTGCTAAACTATACACTTGACACTAATGACATAATCACATAGTAGTGGAGTGGTCGATATTCGAGAAATCGAAATATTCGAAAAGCATGAAACCACATTTTGAGTTTTCTCTTTTTTTTTTTCAAAATGATTATAAATTAATTACATTTTTTAAATAAATCATCTAACCGCATGTGATGTAAAATCATGAACATGTGGCTAAAAATCAATTTGACGTAAGGTTTGTACCTTAATTTCAGACTCTTATAGTATAAACATATCCTGTTATACCCCAAAAACGTATTTTATTTTTGTTTTTTGTTTGTTAAACAAAGCCACTTCTACTATTTTTAAAAGGACAAGTGTGTATAGTATAAACTTTAACTTTTGAATGCTAACAATTGATGCTATGATTTGCAAAATCAAAGTTACAAAAAAAAAAAAAAACAACAAATAATAATACTTTCAAGCAAACTCAAGTAATGGTTTGCGGTCTATCGGTGGCCAGTAGAGCAGATATGCAAACATTCACACAGAGTTACTACAATTTAGTATATTAAATTAAATGTAATGTTGTTGCTGTTGCTGCTGACTCTGCTACCATTTGTTTTTTGTTACCGCTGTTGGCTTGCAAAACAGGACGGACTCGTTTCAATAAGAATCAACCACAAAATAATCGATGATGAGGTCATAACTAATAATAAAAATGACTTTAAACACACACACATACACACAAAACGCCAAGTAAACACACATAGATACAAAGAGAAAGACGAAACCCAGACGCCAGAGATGTGAGAGTCCAAGAGACGTATGAGTAACGAAAAATCGAAGCGCAAAATAATATACTCACATACACGCACACATCCGAAAAACAATAACGAATATGCTCATTCAAAGGCAACAGTTTGTGAAAACAAAAACAGCTGTTTGTTAATTATTCTGTTTTGTTGCTGTTGTCAATATTCATTTGAATTTTACGGTTAATTGTACAGAGCTTTAAAGGAATGAATTCCTACTCAATATTTTTGCTACACACATACTTAGCCGGCCATTAAGTCAGTTCCGAAAGGATTCTAAGAATTTTTTCACACAAAGTGCATAATTACAACCAGGCGTTAGACTGGTCTAGTTGCAGAAAAAACTCACCAATAAGAAATGCGAAAATTTTTTTATCTAAACATATTTTTTAATTACGACAAACTATAAAAAAATTGAGAACCGACATAAAACTGCTTCTGTCGCATGAAACGTCAACAGTTACTTATTTTCTATACTGGAGTTTAAGATTTTTGGTACGATTTCAAATGATGAAGATTTGTTTTGAATAATCAATTCTCATCTCATAGATTATTTCCGCAGATAACTTTTAATTCATTTAAAATTTTATATTATTTTTTATTAGTTAAGATCAAGTAACAGGGATTGGAAAGCAAATATCTGATCGAAAATAACGAGCTGAATAGATGCAAACTTAAAAACGATTAAAGATGTTAAAGTTCTGTGTGTTTTTGTGTGTGGCATACAATTCAGAGAGAGAGAGAGATAGAGAGGGAGAGAGGGAAAGAGAGAGAGAGAGTAATATACAAAAATTAGCTTATTTGAAGGCTGTGATTGCGCGCACGTTTTTTTTTTTTTTAATTTAACGCAGATTACGGAAAATAAAAAAATAAAATTTGAAAAAACACACGCATTAAAAATAAAAGTATGGAAAAGAATTCTTATTCAATATGTACCTTGGTACGACAACTGATAACATTTACATTCATTCACCCTTTTAAAAATGATTAGTATGTATATGGAATCTGACAATTGAAGCGCGAACCAAATGTACAGATATGTACAAAGTCTCACAGGAAATAACATCATGATGACTGCGATGAAGGCGTTTAGTTAGGATAACATCCGTTTAGAAACAGACATCGACTTCTAGTACTCGCTTGTAATAATTTGACTGTGGCTGTGGCACCTAAATGACATCAATCTATTTTACTAATAAGATTAATTTCGTAGTATATGGTAGATTTCAAAATAGTTGTATGATGAGGATTTCACGTTTAACATTTAAGTATTTACGCCCAAACACTATAACCAATTTGAAAATAATCAAATGGCTACTAAACGTGAATAGAGTTGTGAATGAGGCCGTATGGAACTCACCTACTGTTTGTTGAACTAATAGATAATTTATAAAACTTTGAATTTGATAATGGCACACAATAATCTAATCAATCAATTTGCACAATTAATGTTAAAACAAATTTCGATAAAAGTAAAATGTAGTAACAACTCTAAATTATTAATAAGTTAAATATTTGAAAAAATTGTTACAATACAAAACACAAAACGATAGCACTTTGCCAATGTTGATGGCTCCAGTGTTGTTAGTTGTTTGAAAAGATTAATAATGTTACAGGTCAATAAATCCAGCAAAAACAAAATGTAGATGCACTGTAAATACGTCGTGGTTAACAACAAACCCATCAGCCAGCCGTTCTACAACTGTGGCGTGCAAATAGTTTTATAGTTATTCATTTGTTTATAGACAGATATGGTGGATTGGTTGTTGTCTAACAAGTTAAGATTGATTAGCAATACTAGTGAGTACAAATAGTTAGTAAATAGTATTACTACCACATACGAGTACGTCTATTCTACATTTACTATTAGCTTAGACGACTACACGGTAAATACCAACCATCCAACCAACCAACGAATTGGTGCTGTAGTCATATATTTATTATTGGTTATTTACTACATACTGCTGGGGTAGTCAGTCACGAATTGATGTCATAATTTTTATTTTTAATTTGTTTATTGTTTTTCTAAAAAAAAAACATAGAAGTTTAAAACATTACAAAGATATTAATATATAGACTTAGTACACATTTGTGGGAAGAAGGTATGGCCAAGTAGCTTTGCTATCATTCCAATTCAATAAATATACTTATACATGATGTCATATATTATCCACACTAGGTCTTTGGTCGCTGTCATAAAAATACCGGCTTATTGAAATATGAAATCTTTCCAATATAAAATTTAGATAATTTACTCAATTCTGAAACAGACCGCACGAATTAATCCATATTCCCAATTGCCAAGTCATAACTGTGATATACAATTTTTCGCTAAGGCGTAAATAGATTTCAATCTATAGAAATTGCTTGCTTTTTCTTTTGGATCACAATGAATGGATGCAAAAATTAATATTTAAAAATGATTTTTAACAAAAACATTTTTTGATGTAAGCAACCGAACAACAAACAAACAAACAACAACAAGAACGTATACAAATAATATTCATCTGTGGGTGTAAGTTAATGACTGAAAATAAAATTAACAACATACTGCCTGAAAGATTATGTGTTGACTGTTTTTTTTTTTTTGACAGGCATCGTGGTAATCTAGTTTCAAACCTGTAAGTGGAACTTTTAATGAGTTTCTTTACATGGATATAGAATACGAGTAATAGAAGAGGTACATATCTAATCAATTCGTCCTAGTAAATTCACTTACATTTCAATACACGGAAACAGTATTGAATACTTCAAATTAATAAGTCAATACGCTTGAAATCCATAACCATATTCCCGTTGTTTTTAATATCCTATAGACGAAAACGAACTTCTAGAAAATAATTAAAATGTAATGTATAGATTAGAGCTCAAAATAAAACTGAACGAATCAAGCAGATACTTTTAGTACCGGGTATCAAAAATATAAGAATACTCGCTACTCAATACCCGTACGCGGAAATATGTACGTATTAAGTGATAAAACACAAAAGAATATTTTAAGGACACGGGTTAAATGAAAATGTTCTTTTGTTACATTTAATTGTATTGAAAACGACGCGTGAGTTCAGTGATCGTTTCCTGATCGAAATAAAAGTAATCAACATAAATGAGATTTTACTAAAACTTGCTGCATTACAATGCGCAAAACAGGAAATTTTGTTTCGTTTTTAAACAATACCTAATTGAAATGTCTTTTTAATAAATGTTTATGACAGATCATTATTTGTCCATTAAATGGCTTTACGACAAGCTCTGGGGTCAATGAAATCTTTTCTGATTGAAATTAATATGTTTTGCTGTGTTTTATTTACAAGATCATCAAATTGTTTATATCATTTTATAGGATCGCGAGTCGTATCGTTTTGGGGGTGGGGGGGGGGGGGGGGGTGGAAGTATGTTTGTTTTTGAATTAAAATGCAACACGCGCTTACAGCCTAAAAGATCAAGTTCAATGATTTTGTCGTCGATCATTTTAATATTTTGTGCAAAAAAAAAAAAAAAATAAAATAAAATAAACCATCAAATATATGTATGTATGTATGTACTCGTATGTATGTATATTTGCGTCTATGTATGTGTTCTCTATAACAATAAACACGAGGAGGAAAACATTTTGCGAACAAAACATGATTTAAAATAACGATGACAGAATACAACAACAAAAACATACACCATTAACGACGACGTTGCAGCAACTGACGTTGCGGTCATATGAAAGAAATATTAAATAAATCAAAAGAGAAAAAAATATAAAGTGCAAAAAGCTAACGAAAATTTAAGTATTCAAAAATGGAAAACAAGTGATAAAAATAAAAACAACAATAAAAAATAAAGAATACAAATAACAATAATAACACTAAAATAAATAAAAACATACCCCAAAAATAATTGTGTATGATCCGTTGGTGTTTCATGATGGTTGTGAACATTTAGGGTTTGGGGACGCATATTTGAAGGTGAGGCTAATAATGCTGATGAGGAACTACTGCGATATGTGGTACGTATGCTGGTAATACTGCAGCAGGTCGTTTCCGCTACAGCGGTCTTGGGTTTGCCGCAGAGTACTGTTGGCGACAACTCTAAATTTCTTTGTTGTATCATGTTCTTATTAAGTTTTTTGCCGCCATTTAAAAATTTACAGCTGTTGGTATGCTTAGAGCCACTACTCAAAGCAGCACCAGTAGTTTTTGCTCTCAATCCCATGTTCGTTCTAATGGTTGGCACAGTGATGTATGTGCGTATAACTTTTGGGAATATGAGTACAATGAATTTTATTTTTCTAAACTGAAGTCACCTGTGTATTGTCCTTTGATTACAACTCTGAAGGCAGTTTCATTTTTTTTAATTCGGATATCTTAAAGACGACTTAACATTGAAGACAAAAACGGAAAAATATTTTTATACACTTTTTTTTTTGTTTAATTCTATTTTCACTGACATCAACACAAAGCAGGAGAATTTAATAAATTATAAAAATGAAAACAAAATATTTGCTTTATTTCATCTTATTGTCTTATAAACTGTACATATGTATGTCTGAATATATTGTACGACTAACGGACGTCTCTGTTTCATTGGTGGTAGTATTGGTGTACGGAAACGGCCGTATAAAGTTTTTTCTCTTTCATATTATTCAATAAGGTAAACATTTTATATGAAAACCTCTGGGAGTGTTGAATATTTTCTACTTTTGGAATAGTTGAAAGATATTTTCTTTTTGAGACAAACAAAAATGCGTATTTTTTGTATTTACTTCTTTTTTTTTTGGTTACAAGAACCATATGGGTCGCCGCGTATTATAGACACGTTTGTATATACATACGATTATTATAATCGAAATCGTTTTGTTTTCTTTGATTTTAGTTTAAATTTAGAAATGATTTTAGCAGGCAAAAGCACTTCGAACGCGTTCAAACCAAAAAGTGTTTTGATTGTTTTTTTTTTTTTTTTTTTTTGTATACTTAGAATCAACCTCTTAACATTTCAAAATACCGCGAGTGCGCCCGTCGTCTCCAAAGGCAAACGTACGAATGACCGTCGTTTGTATGAATGAACAACAATGTTGGTGTGAGATTGTTTTCAAAAATATCGTCAATAATCACATAAACACTGTTAAAATATCTCCAAAGGTTTGTGAGAGCAACTAAGCAACTACATGTGTGTGTATAGAAACCATCAAAATGTTCAATCGGTAGTAGTAGTAGTGGTAACAAAGAGTAAAAAGGAGAGCATGATTATGTTGAAATAAAATGAGAAAATGCTTTAATGTCGGTTCTTATAGTTTGTTAAAGTACCTACATTTTGTATAGTCTACAAAGTACACAAAGTATCCTGCTGTTAATAGCTACATGCACAGCTATCTATTAAAATGGAATGGATGTTTATCGAGTATTTGTTAGAAATTCGTTGCCTTACAACTATAAGTTCTTTAACACTCTAACCGATAATGAACAATACGAAACCATTTATTTTCTCTGTTTGATTTTTTTTAAGAAACTCGGTTGGTTGTGAAAGCGTAACATGTTTTTATTACTTTAACAATCAACTGTAGTGAACTGTAAAAGTTTTGTTTTGTTTTTGTATATGAATGAATTTTTCAGACGTATCGATGATATTTGTATGAGTGCAAACAAATCCGGCCTTCGGTAACACATACAGATAAATACATAAATTTTTTCGCAGTTTTATTTCCGTTTTTTACAATTTGAATTTATTTAGTTCGTTTAGGCTTTTTGTACAATCTAACAAAACAATGCCAATGATAAAATAAACATAAACTCTTAACTAGAAGTTGGATAACGTAACGCCTTCACACAGAATGTGATTTTTCATAATCATGCAAGTAGTTGTGACGAACAAAAACCTGTTACAGTTATTAAATCGAGGCCACACAAGCCCCCAAAAAATGAGCATAAGACTTTAACAAAAAATCTTTTGTTTTCTGCGCTGCTCTAATACAAATTCCCACCACTATATATGTATAACGTTTGGCATTCCGTTTGTAACATATGTATGTTAAAAAACGGTGTATACAGTCGGGACTATCTTATTATTTTTTTGTTTAACTACATAAATACAACCCTGACTTACCCAACTGTTAGAAGAACCCACTATATTGAAAATAATATTCTTTTTTTATATGCATTTTGTTTTTTTCAATTCTTTCGGTCACTTCGGCAGGGAAACAAAATTAAATAAAGTCATACGGTTCAAGATTACGTTTTTGACAGATATCATAACTGTCACATCTGTATAGTTATCTGTGTGTTAATCACCGTCTCGTAAATTGTATTTGATTTTAAAGGTATTTTTTATGTCTACTTTTTCGGGTAGAAATAATAGTTATTTTTTGATTTTAATTTTTTCGAGCAAATATAAATATGAAACAGGCAAAAAAAGTGAGAAATACCAACCAAAAAAGTAAGTTGCGTTTGAATCTGTAATTGGCATGAAATGACAAAAAATATTTCAATTGATCTTTTCTCTCCCAGGATCGAATTTTTATACTTGGATCAGTTAATCGACATTTATTTTTTTTTTCTTAAAAAATTTTAAAATAACTGTTATTTTTCGGTACCAGGTAAAATGTTAATATTTTTTTGTATTTAAATATATTTGATATTTTAAATAATTGTATATTCTTGTTGTTAGAATTAATGTACAAAGATCTTCAGGTCTGCTGCTAGGTCAATGGCCAACAAATCTGTATAATCGGCCTGTGTTGCTCCACTTTATGCGTACTCGTGTTTTGTTTATTTGCTTGCTTTGATTTTTTCTGTTTTTGTACTTTCCTATACGCTCGTTTATTGTTTATTTGTTCGTTAGTCTGTCTGTTTACGTTTCCAAAATCCAAGTAGCTTTTTATGGTTGCTCACAGGTCTTTTGACATCTTGATATTTTGTTTGAAAAGCCGTTTCAGCGCTTACGTCATTTACGAAAATAACACTAGCAACCATGAACAACAAACAGCGAATATGAAAAAAACAAATAAAAGAAATAAATGAAATTGGTGGTACTCCTTCATTGAGTACGCTAAACAGCGGAGGTTCGACGCAGGGGAATGTGTTTATATATGGAGGCACGAGTTTTTGTGATTTTGTATTGATTTTTTTTTTGTTTCGTTCTCTTGTGTTTGTTCTTTTTTTTTACCTGAAAAATGTTTTCACCGATTTCATGTTGTTTTTTTTTTTGTTGCTGATGTTACCCTCGATAATTTTGGTCTTAACAACGATGACGAACACTTAGCAAACATATGTTTCTATTTTAAAGCTTAAACATCCTCACCATATTTTTTTTTATTGTACTATTGATTATTGAACATAAATTTATTGATAAATATTTACACACACGCAAAGCCATGAATCACCATCACGTAAAAAATTATACTTTATAGACAAATTTGAAGCGAACTTATTACGATGTTATTCAATCTTTCTAGTTTTTTTATTACAGACGTAAATATGGAAAAATTTACGTTATGTCGGTTATAGATATAAACAATATTCGGGACAAATGTTAAGCAGATCCGAATGAAAAACAAATATTTTTTTCTTAGCAGTTGTAACGTTTGTAGAGACAAGGAAATTGGTTGTGGAAAAAATAAAACAACACAATGTACGTTTGCGATATAAAAGACAAATAGCAAAAACAAAAACAGATAGCACAGAAAACAAAGAAAGTTTCTCTTCGACAGCTAAACATGAACTGAATGAATTGAGTTTATTCAGGCAAGACAAATGTTCAGATAGCAACTCATCTAGAGTATCGAGTTGCCAAGTTAAGTTTTCGTGGAAGGGGATTGGGAATTAGAAAAACTATTTAGTTGTTGGCAATTCAAAAGCTTATTGCTGCTAAGTGTGTGATTTCAACAATGTTGCAAATAATCCTGAATAATTTAAACATATGTACGTGTAAAATGTATATGTATAAAAAAATGTATACAAAAATAGTTGAGAAAAAAATTTTTAATTTTAGGTGACAAATTTTGTTTTCCTTTTAAGCGTTTAGTGATAACAGTATGTAAATATTTTTTAAGATGTGCAAAACAAGTTTTTATGAAAAATTAAAAATTAAAGCACCATTTTCAAACTTCAGCAGTTAATCTAAATTTATCAAAATTTAAACTAAGTTTTTAAAATATGTAAGGACATGAGTTTTACTTTATTAATCTTTAAATATTTCTTTTACTGATTCCATTAAACTTTAATAATTTACACAAACTGCAATCGATATCTTGTAAACTTATCAGTTTTTAACTATAAACGTAAAACATACGAATGCACGACAAATAAAAAACACATATCTAAGGTGATATCATACTCGTACGACGTGGATTTTACCATATTTTTTTTATCCATATGTAATTCCGTATGTCTGTCAAAATTGTAGTTTTATATACGTTTCATAATTTTTGCTAGCACACTTCAATTTGTATTTCGTCTGACATAACCTCTAAATGTAAACAACAGCTGATTTTTTAATTAGTTAATTTACAAAATTTATTGTTAAAAATAAAGTTTTTAATAGTTAATTAATATTAAACAATTTATTTTTCTTTTAATATCAATCTTTTTAACTTAGTTAATATAGTTAATATAGTACATAAGCAATGTTTGAAAGGGGTCACATGATGTGTACAATTTGCATGGGCTAAAGACATAAGAAAAAACAAACAAAACACGTCGTGTGATAGAACCTGAGAACACTGAGTCCGCATTTAGCTCATTCATGACGAAAGAAAACGAGCCGCTTTCTGGCCGATTAAGCCGCCATGCCTTAATCCATTCTTTTTTTTTTCTTCTCAACAATAGCATTTGAACTTTTCAAACATTCTAGGAGACCTAACACAATTTTTAATTCATTCCTGTTTGAAAAATCTGCAGCTTTGATAAAAAGTTGGGTTACATTCCAAAACTCTTCATCGAAATCTTCCATTTCTATAAAACAAAAATAATGGAATAAAAAATATTTATTTTTGCATTTGTATATTTATGTACTACCTAATAAACAACCAATTTATTAAACATTAAATGCTTAAAAATGTAATACATTTATCATTAAAATACGTACCTTGGCGTCCAACAACGCGGTGCGTTAAACTATCTTCCTTGTACAAGCTGCTACAATAGATGCAATGTATTAACTGCACCTTAATAATAATTGGAAGATCACAACACTACTGACCTTTGTTATACAAAATTGTAAAATTTACGCACGCTGTATGTTTCTAAATTGTTATAAACAAATTTATTATAATTATATTATATACTATAATATTCTCCGCCGATTATAATGGACGGCGCGTCGAAAGAATTTTATTGAAAAAATGTTGTAATAAGTTTTTTTTTTTTCACTTTGTAACACAAGTATTTTCACTCGTTAAAAGCATTTTTAATATTTATATATATATTAATGTTTAACACTGAACTTTTGTTGTTTACATAGATTTAAGGATATATAAATAATTAATATTAAGAATTTTCAAAACACTAAGAATTCCGAACCGTTCTTCTCTGATCAGAATTTTTTTGCTATTTTAAATAAAATCATATTAAAAATGATGCAAAAATGATGACATCGCTTGTTGATGACGGTTGTTTTTTTTTTCGTTGAACGTGACAACAAAGTGTTTCCGGAATTTTGCCGTTTGTTTACTTTAAAAGATGGCATATTTTCCTTTCCCCTCTTTCTTTCCAACGAAAATGATACTAAAGAATGTTATCGGAAAATTTGTGGTGCAATTTAATTGCACAGTGTATTACTAAAATTTTTACGTAGAGACTTTGAAAGAAAATAGAAAAAATTCCAATGAATATTTTATAGAAAATTTCATAATGTAAGGCCCGGGGGTCAGTCATTATGAAATATTCCTTGAATTTTTCCCAATTATCTTTTATAGTTAATATGTAAAATTTTTTTAATTAATATTTTGTTGACATTTTATCGGAAAATTTTTCATTCCTAAGTAAAAAATATATATACGAAACAAATATGTATCTTTAAATGAGTGTAAAGAGAAGTTCTCAAGAAAAATCAACCCAAACAACCAGGAATCATGAAATTTTTGCAAGCTAATTTTTATTTTGGCATAGTATATAATAGACGCCCTGTTAAAAGCTGGGTTACTGAAATGAACTGTTGTATCAATGCTGAAACTGCTTTATCAATGCAGAAACAAAGTGTTGATTAATAAAGACAACAACCAATAAGTTGTGACTTCGTATACTTGTACTAGATGTCGCTGCCGTCGATTAAAGTTGCTCATTGACAGATTGGCATTTTGATTAACAAAGTTATGCCCGTTTTCTCAATAGGCGATTATCTTTTATCCCAACGAGAAACTGCCGATTAAAGAAATTTGGTTTTCTCAATGTCTGGTTTGCTTCTATTTTGTCGCAAAGCTAACCGGCACACATCTGCCAATTATTTATTTATCGTACAGATAAATTATTGTCCCAACTTTCATATCAATTTTGAGAGGCATTGCCAACTGAAAATAATTCTTCCAACTTTCATACGTATTTTGAGAGGCATTGCCAACTGAAAATAACGTTTTTGTCGGTACATTGAGAAAACCAAAATTATTAACCAGTAGTTTATCAGTCCAATAAATTTATGTCCTGGTTAATTAACAGGCAGTTTGACGATACATTGAGAAAACCGGCATTAATATTGTACGTTTACATAAAGAAAATCTAGTAGATTTTAGTTGATATCAAAATCTATCTTTTTTTTTTTTTTTTTTTTTTTTTACAAATTTGAGATTTTGTTTCCACAACAATAAACAGCTGAAAAAAGAACATTCTAAAAAATAAAAAAAATTTATTATATTGTGCATCCAAAGCAAGCAAAACACAATATGAAATTAAAAGGTTGCGTAAAAAGAAAAACGCCAGCATTTGTTAAATGTATTGTTTCAACAGCAAATACAAATGTGTTATGCACAATTATTATGCAGCAGATTTTAATGGGCACATGTTAGTATAAAAATTAATAACTTTTCAATTACTAAATATTTTTTTTTTAATGTAGATTCGACGTTGTTCTTTTTGGGAGCAAGACGTTCCTCTTATGCTGAACAGAACTTTCATCGAAAAGTTTAGAATCAGCCGCCAACCATTTCAGTTGCTTTGTTCAAAAATGACGACAATGAACAAAATCAATGCAAAGTTTAGAAAATGCATCACCCTTCAAATACGAATTGCTATTGCCCTTCACTGTCTCAAGTCATCTTCCGAATATGCGTCCATCGCCTACATGTCTGGAGCATCGGAAGCTACTGTGTGCCTCATTTTACAAAAATTTTACTTTTTCGTTTGCAAATGTACAAAACCCCTCTTTTTAAAAATAATAAATTTATCTGAATTTGATTATTTTCTATGAAATGGCGCGAGATATTTTTATGGAATATTTTGTAACGTATTTAATTAAAAACTAAAAAAAAAATTAATGAAGTATTTTTTGTACATTAAAAAAAAAAAAGAATAATTTAGATTTTTCGGCATGAACATATACACGCAACATTTCAGAAGGACTAAAATGATTAAAATGTTCTACAAAGTAATTTCTCTTGACATTTCATCGAGGATATCCAAACACAAAATTTAGCTCGGAGAAACACTTAACTGGTATTTTCATTTCTAGCAGTGTGGGACAAAAAATTATATCTTTAAAAGGCCATAAAACGATAATGTCTCCGCATATAGTAAACACTTCGGGGCTTAACTTTACTAACTCAATACAATCATTCGGCGCCGGAATAGTCTACCTCCAAAATAGTGTTGCACCAAGCCATCGTTTCAAGTTTGGAAATATAAATTTAGCGAATAAGGTGTGTGATAAAGCAATTTGAACTTTAACTCAGGTATTATGGCCATCGCAATGTGGATGTGTGAACTGGTGCATTGTCTTGAAGAAAAATACTTTCTTTTTCGCCAAATGCTACCTTTTTCCAATAAGTTACCATAATACTCATCGTTAATTGTTTTCCTTTTTGAAGATAGTCAATAAAAATTATTCCAAAAACAGACGACATTACCTTGCCTACAGATGCAACTATCTTCGCCTTCTGTGGACGCAATTCACCCATTTTAGCCCACTGTTTTGACTATTAATTTGTCTTAGGTATGATGTGGTTGACCCATGTCTCTCGATGAAACATCGCCAAACACTCTATTGAAACATTTTCACTACTCTGTTTTTGTTCTATTGTGAGAAAACGCGATACCCAACTTGCGGACAGCTTTCTCGTCTCGAAATTTTCGGTCACTATGTGATGTATAGCACCTGTTGAAATGCCTATCATTTCCTCAGTATACAATCTAGCTCGGCTTTAATATTGGTTGGACTGAGACCTTTCAAATGAAAGTATTGAATAGCGTTTACTATTGATGGCTTCCCGAAAAACAAATACTAAACAACATGGCGCCTCGAAACTTATAAGGTTTTCACTTTTCACCAAAGTAATTTGTTTCTAATAAAATTTTAAAAGTTGATTCCTAAATAAATCTAAAATACGCTGAATTAAAAAATCGCTAAAAATTTTAAATGGTTTAATTTAATTATCTAATTTAGAGTTTCCATTCCAGTACCTGTTCAATTTAATTAATTATGGTCCTCTTTTGCATCCTTTGCATTTCGTTTGGAATTTGTATAGAAAATACAAATTTTTTAATATCAAATTTTAATAGCAGGTTTATAAATGTTTTTTATTTTTTTATTTAATTTTTTTTAGAAACAATAATATAATAATGTAAGTCAAAAGTGTATTACACACTTGATATTTTCAATATACTCGTAATATACAATGGGTGAAAATTGTTAAAATGGGGTTTCGTTGAAAAAATTTGACACAAATCGTATGTTGTATAAAACCAGATAAAAAATTATCAATTGAAGTTGTATCTTTAAAAAATAATATTAAAGCTTTAAATATGGAATATAGGTTAATTGCTGATAAAAATGGAGTGTAAATAATAAGTGTGCGAAGTTAGCCCCCTATTTTTGGAAATAAAATTATTTGAAGATTATTCTGAATTGTTCTAGGATTGTTCTACAATGTTCCAAAACCATGAGTTTCTATAATATAATTTGTACTGGTAATCGATATAATTTGTACTGGTAAAATTTGCGGTTGTTGTAGTTCAGCCATGGCCAAACTACGGCCCGCGGGCCACATAAGGCCCGCCAACATATTTTGTGTGGCCCGCTGTGTATAATAAAAAAAACAGTGCGCCGCTTAGTTAATAAAAATTCAAAATAGATGTTCGTTTTTTTTTCCAAAACTTCTAGTACAATTTATAGAAAACTCCCTAATATTAGCAATAGTATCACTGAGACGTGTTTTATGAACTGCATCAATATTGAAGTTGAAACTGAAACTTGAGGAACAAAAAGAAAATTCGATAGTGACTGTCGCGTATTCAATGAATATCGGAAATAAAAATACTTTCTCACGGTGTTTAGGGATTAACCATTATGCCTAGTTTGTCGAGCAACGGTTGCAGTTATACAAAAGTACAAATAAAAGAGACATTTCTCTAAATCTGAGTGATGAAGGGCATAAAGCCAAGAATCTCGGAAATGTATTGACAAGCTAGCAAAATATTTTCACACGGCAAGATAAACTGCAAGAAGCAGCTACAAAAGATAGCCTTTTTGTTTTTACAATATTACGAAACCCTTTTCAGATGGTGATTTTATAAAAAATTGTATGGTAGGTGTTTCAAAATTTCTGTGTCCACAACTAGGTTGAAAATTTGAAAGTATGTCCCTGTTAAGGCAAACTGTTATGCGAAGAATAGAGCAAATCAGTGATAATTTAATGAGCAGCTGTCAGAAAAATTATAAAATACAAATAGACCATACTGTGCTATAGCTTTAGACTAGAGCTGCGATATAAAAGATATTCAGCCCTGTTCTTGAAACGTTGTTATTTGAATAAGAGTGAATTTAAAATCACATGAAATTGAAATTTTGGGTTTCTTGAAACCACTTTTTTTTATTTATTTAATGGAAACATATGTTTGAGTTAAGAACATTATGTTTGAGTTAAGAACATATGTTATCTAGAAACCGAGGTACCATATGGTTCTTTATTCAGTTTCACAAAAAACTTTTTACTATTTTGAGCATGTTTTTTTCTTAAGTTGATAGAAAAAGTATAAATAAAAATAATTACTTTTAAAATAACAACTTATTTGTTCATTTAATTGTTTTTGTTCTTCAATTTCATTCAATTAAAAATGACTTTTCTATTTTTAAAAAGTTAGGCATCACCAAAAAAAATTTCGATATTCAAATCGGATTTGACTGGCATCACTACTGTTTCGAACATAGCAAAAAAATAAAAATATGTGATTTGATGAAAAATTTTTTTTAATTCCTTTATTTGCAATAATTAGTGCATAATTGTTATAATTGAAAAAATTATAATGGAAAATAGATTGTGTAAATAAAAAGTTTTTATTATAGTTATTAGAACAGCATCATCGCAAAAAGTGTGTTTTATTAACATCGACCACTTATTACGAGTTTTTTTTTTAAATCAGCGCAAAATGTAGACGTTTTTAAAATCGTTTTTTTTTTTTCATAAAATTATTGTCTAATTTTTTAAAATAATGACAAGGTTCAATAAAAAACATGTCAGAGTTTAAATATCAATTAGTTTTTTTTATCTCTTAACCCCTGCTTAGTAGAAAAAAAGGGCATTTGTTTTGATTTCACAAAGCCTTTTCTATGTGAATTAAAACGAGAAAAAATATTCTTATTGAAATTAGAGAACAGCAAAAACTCGTAGATTTAAGAATTTTTTCATTTACGAGTTTTTTTTGTGATAGTGGTTTCAAGAACAGGGGTGATTGCACAACTACTGATTTTTGTTCGGTCAATTAATGAGGAAATTGAAATTACACAGGAGCTGTGAAAAATAGAACTACCGGTGCAGAACTTTTTAACGAAGGTGAAAAATTTCTTTTGAAATGTAATATTAAATGGGAAAATCTTGTTAATGTGACTACCAATGGATTCCCAAACTTAACGGGTTCAAATATAGGCCTGCAAAAAGAATTCAAGACAAGGTTCACACGATTGATCCAAATAATCAGCTTATTATGTATTATATATCAACACGCATTGTGTAAAAACTGGTAAATTTTCTTCGATCAAAAGGTATAAGACACAGACAATTTATTTCTTTGCTGGAAGAGCTCGACGCTGACTACTCAGCCATGTTCGATTGTTAGGCTTCAATAAATTTCTGCGACGGGTATGGGATCTTAAAGAAGAAATAATAACCTTTTTATATTACCCGAAAAGGAAGACTTTCCTGAGTTCAGCCTTTTCAGTCGATCATACATTTTTTACGTCCTTTAACAAATGAAATTAATCGAAGATTTAATTGTTTTCGTATAATTGAAAATGATTTGTCAATTACTCGTATTCCAATTGCTACTAATGTCTAGTGATTCAAGTGATATTCACCTGAAATTAGTTGATTCACAATGTATTGCGGCTATGCAAGATTTATTTAATCATCAAACGGACAACTTACCTAATTTTTATCGTCTTCTATCTAAATGAAGAAAAATACTAAAATATTCGAAATGTGGCAAAAAAAAATGTTGGTTATAATGAACCAAAATATAAGTCAATCGCGATCTAGGACAAGTGATGAACATTTGTATGCAATACTAAGGATTTTGAACAAGTAATTTTGATTCAGATATTGAAAAATTAAGCACTAATTGTAAACGACTACATTTATCGCATTAAATTAAGACTTTCTAATTAAATTTGACTACTTTATTTCAGCTTTAAAAAAAAAAATTTTTTTTTTGGCCCCCGAGTAATTTTCTAATTAATTCTAATTCTGTTCTAGTTGTTCTAAACACTGTTCCAAAATAGATATGTCGCAAACCGTATCGTATTTTTATTTTTTTTTGTGATTTTTGTATTTTTTTTGTGATTTTTGTGTATTATATGTTTTTTTTTTGTTTTTTATGATTTTTGTATTTTTTTGTTTTATTTCTGTGATTTTGGTATATTTTATGATTTTTTTTTGTTTTTGTGTTTTTTTGTAATAACTATACACAGTAAAATCTTTTTTTACACGGTAGGTACGTTCCTAAGAAAACCGCGTAAATCAAAATCGTGCAAAAAAATACACGATTCATATGTAAATTTGGGGATCTGTTCGATAACCTTAAAAAATCGTGTAAAATGAAAAAATTCAAATATTTTCTTAAAAAACCGTGCAAAAAAAGTAATAAGTAATAAAACAAAACAATTCATATTTATTACAAGAAAATGAATTGAGTTTACAGTTTAAATTCATTCCATAAGTACAAATAAATAAAAAATCAAAAAAATTAGGAAACAAGAGTACAGCTACTCATCGCTAGTTGATAACAATCGTGTACGTTTATTATGGACTGGCTTAAAAATAGCACTGTCGTCAGAAGATATGTCTAACACAACCGTTGGGTTTTGTTCTAATGCAGAATTATCTTCACTATTAGCGACCTCTATAAGTTTTTTTGTTATAAAGTCTGTTAAAACAAAAGTTTAAGTTTACGTTGGAATTGTAACACACGCTCCATGTCAGGATCATGAGCAAGAAAATGTTGTTCCAAACTTGTAGCGAATTTCAAGCCCTCACGAATTATATTAGCCGTTAAAACCTGACCTTCACCTTCGTCTTCGTCGATATCGACATCTTTATTCTCATTGATTGTCATAATTTCAATTAAGTCGTCATCATCAATAGGACTTTCTTTCATTAATTCATCGATGTCAGCCGTTTGGATGTTGTCAAACCCATCGCCACCTATATTATTTGAAAGGCTTATAATCTCAGAATAAATTTCTGATCTTTCCAACACTGAAGTTCCACTTTGATCGAAAGCTGGTAAAATGTTTTTCCAACAAGCATTTAAGGTTGATTGTCGCAACTGTTGGATGACAAAAGAAACATGTGTAATGCAATCCAAAATATTAAACTTTTTCCATGCTTCCATAACATTCAAATTTTTGAATCTAAAATATATCTTAACGTTTGCTTGATATAGTACATTTTAAATGCTGCTATAATACCCTGATCGAGTGGCTGAATCAGAAAAGTGGTATTAGGCGGCAAAAACAGCAATTGAATATTCGTATATACCAGCACTGGGTGGCTAGGTGCATTATCAACAAGCAAAAGTATTTTGAATTTTAAATCTTTTTGTGTCATATATTTCTGGACTTCAGGAACAAAACGGTTATTAAACCAATCTTTAAACAGATTAGCCGTCATCCATGCCTTTTTATTCGCCATAAAATGAACTGGAAGTTGTTTAATGTCCTTACCTTTTAAAGCTCTTGACATAAGGGATTTTTATTTTCGTTTCTAATGAAATAGTTTGTCCCTTCAGAATATGCTGTTGTATTAATAAGGGCAGTGTAAAAACGAAATAAAATAAAATTGCTTATTGCAATTTTCTAAAATAACAATCTAACACAATGTTACCTTTTGAAAAGTTATTAACAATTCCGATTATGTAATTTGAAGATTACACCATATAACTAACTTAAACATTAACTCTAAGAACTTTATTGAAATTATATATTCCGTCATCAACAAACTGATATGTTAAATAAAAAGGGTATTTCCCTTAAAGTAAACAAGCCGTGAAGTAGAGTTGCCATTTGGATGATATCCAACACTGCAGAAAATCATGTAAAAAATTAATTTTTTTTTTTTTGAATTCGTGTTAAATCAAAAATAACGTGTAAAAAAATTTAAAATTTCTTCTTGACGAACCGTGTTATTTCAAAATCGTGTAAAAAAAGACCGTGTAAAAAAGATTTTATTGTATATTTTACATTCAGGATACCTTGTATGAAAGAAATTTTGGAATCTGTACGTTAACTTTTGTGTAGCATAAAAATATTGATATCGTTTAATAACGTTGATATCGCGGAAAAAATGTTTTTCGTTCTCATTTGCGTACGTTACTGTTTGCGACATATCTATTTTGGAACAATGTTTAGAACAACTAGAACAACCGCCAAAATTTTTTTCCAAAAGCTTAAAATTTGTTTTTTTCGATTTACCGGTACAAATTACATTTTAGAAACTCATCGTTTTGGAACATTGCAGAACAATCCTAGAACAGTTCAGAACAATCTTCAAAAAGTTTTATTTCCAAAAATGGGGGCTAACTTCGCACACTTGTAAATAATTCCTTAAAATAATTCATTTAACAATAAAATAATTCATTTAACAAAAAAAAAAAAAAAAAAAAAATTCGAAATCTTTATTTTGCAGGTTTTTTTTCAAAGTCATATAAGAAATTATTTCAGGTATCTGATTTTTGTAACGCATGTCAAAATATGCAGTAATTAATCATTATTTCACTGTTTGTGATGGAAATTATAAAATAAAACTATAATAATAAACAGAACAATTAATCCATTTGCCAAATTGTTTTTACATAAACAAAGCAAAGTTTACACATTTGTGTGGCGCTGCACATGCAGGACTATTGTTTTATGTGAAAGATTTCGCTTGTCTTTGGCAGTTGTAGTCGTACATTGTGCACCACCACATTTTACATGTGAGTTTGTAAAATGTTTATTGTTTTTATTGTCTTTTTCGCATTTTCGCATTTTGCATTTTCTTAATTACTAATGACGACGCCTGCCACTTGGCCATGGATTAACTTGCAATGGAGACGCTGTTTCTTGGTTTCGTTCTATTAAGTCCGCTTCCTTAATTGCAACTAACAGCCAAATTAATGGCAGCCATCAGAGTGAACAACAACAGAGCTTACTTGGCTACCTCTTAATAATTGTAGCATCTAAACTTTTTACCTCTCTAATGGACTCACCACTTAACTTTTTAAAATTACAAAAAACAAAAACAGAAAAAAAAACATGTGGGAGAAAACAATACGCAAGGCAGAAAAAGCAACAATAGAAATAAGGTGCCAAGATATGCATATTAAAGAGTTCCAAACTCAGTGTGTTGGAATACTTCACTTGTTTGTTTCATATGTAATGGCAGCTACATGGATACAAACACCAATTAAGAGCAAACATTAATATGTACAAACAGACGTACTTTCTTGTTACGGCATAACAGATCTGAGCAGAGTGCACCTTAATGAAGTCTAATGACAAAGTCCTTTAGAACGATGGCCACCCAACACCAACACAAAAAATCATAATGAATAAGTTAGGCTTGGGCGGTTTAACTGTTTCTAACATAACGCCAAGCTACACAAATATATGAGGGTTTATTGATGAGTCACTTGAATGTAAAGGCATCAGTTCATGTGGGAATAAAACTAATTTATATTTTTTTCATTTTTGTGAAGGCGGGTTGTTGCATTGTGTATAAATTTAAAAAAATATCAACATTTTGTTTGCATGATTTATTCGGGTATCTCTATTTTGTAATTTTTTTTCAGGAGAAAATTTTGTCAAATCTCGACAAATAACTTGTTTTGTGTGCGTTTAATATGGTATTTTATAAATAACTTACAATTTATAAAATGTTATATAAATATTGATCGACTTTGGCTTGCTTTTTGGGTGTTAGTAATATTGGAAGACCCGTTGGAACAGCTTGGAAACAATGTCAACAAGATGCTTTCAATTTGAATTGTTACATCCATACGAATTTCAGTAGAAACATTAATCACCAAGATTCCAAACTTCTAAAAGCTTTAGGTATTCTGAAATTTCTTCTTATTAAAACATTTCCTTGGGACAAAATTCGTGTTAATATTATTTCGTTAATGAAAATGATAAAAAATAGCATAATTAGTTTCAAAATGACTTTAAGAGACTTCCAATATTATAATAATAATAATAATAGAAATAAATTCACCCTGCATAGGTCTGCATATGCTAGAGGTTACTCATCCCTGGTACGAACCACGGGATAAGCTCTGTTGCAGCATAAGCTGTATGAACTATGTTTTTGGAATTATTTATTAATTTTATTTATCAGTATTTTTAATACTTTTAATGTTCACAATGTTTACATATTTCATAAATAGTTTAATTTTCAATTTTTATAAAAACACATTATTTCTTATAAATTTTACACATTCTCTTCTAAGGACACATTCATTTCTCTAATTTTTTATATTATTTGGAATTAAGTTATATAATTTAAGTCCTTTGTAGAAAAGTGATCGCTGCATTGCCGTTGTGGCGACTCGTTGTATTCTAAAATTTTCGGCATTTCTTAGTCTATACGGCTGTATATCTCCTTCAGAATTTAGTTGCTCGCTTAAATATTCTGGCGCATTACCATTTTTTATTTTTTGTATAAACATTAAAGTATTTAATTCCAATCTTTGCTTTATACTCATCCACTTGAGTGCATCTAACATTATAGCTATTGGTGTATACCTGTTGCATCTTAGAATTGTCCGCATTGCCTTATTTTGCAATTTTTGTAGTCTGTCCAGTTGTGCTGCTCTACAACATGTATACATATATAATTGTCGAACCATATTCCAAGTGTGGTTTTATCATGGTATTATATATATTTATTGCTGTCATTGGTGATATTTTATTCCTAATTCTTTTGAAACAACCAATTTTTTTTTTACCAATTTTCTTACAAATATACTCTATGTGATCGTTGAATTTTAGTTCTTTATCAATAACGAAACCAAGGTATTTTATTTGTCTCACTTTTTCTATTATTTCATCATTTGTTATAAAGTTTGCATTGCTAATCATATTTATTTCTATTATTTTTGTTTTCTGTTCATTTTGTTTCAGTTTCTTCATTTTTAACCATATATTAATATTCTTTATATCCTGCGTCATATTGTTTTGGCATTGGTTCTCGTTATCTCCTTCCGTGTATATGAGAGTATCATCCGCATATAAAATAATTTCACATTTTTTTAATATGTTAGGCATATCATTTATATATATTAGAGTGTTTTTTTTTGGTTTTTGTTTTTGATTTTTTGATATCATTACTTTTTAGAAGGTTTTTGCGCCAATAAAAATAATGGCGTTTTTGTTTTTTTAAAACTTCAACTCCTTCAATCGCCTCTCGGCGACTAATATCGCGAATTTTGGGTACCTTACTTTGTAGAACAAAAACAGCTAAATATACTTAAAATCTGACTACACGAATCGATTCTAGATAAAAAATTAGGCTTATGAGCAGTTTTTGCCCTTTTATAATGCACCGGATAGCCATTAGGGTGGTCGGAAAAAATTATTTTTTTTAATTCTTTAATTTTAACTATTTTTTCGTATACACATTTAAAGAGGATTCTTATCTGAAAAAAATGGTATACTATACTTGTTTTGTATTAAAAAAATTATAAACTAAGTAACACTTTTAAAAGTTGTTAGAGTTCAAAAATTTTGTTATTCTTATATTATTTAAATTTTCATTGAATTAGGTTTGGAGTTTTAAGTATTCGTAATTTTAACATTATTTTATGAAATGTGTGATCTTAAGAAAATAACTGAAAAAAGAATTAGACGGATTCCAGGTAAATGCATTATATATTATTTTAATAAAATTATATAACTAGTTACGTTTTTCCCTAAGATATTCGGTCGTGTACAAAGTTAGACGTTTGACGTCGATTTTATACAATCCTTAATCCTATTGGAAAACACAATATTTTCGTAACAGCTTCTACTGTTGTATCCGAAATAGAGGAAGATGTGCAAAAGTTGAATTTATATCCCAAGCAGCGTTATTACCTGCGTAATAAAATCATTCAAATTTACAAAAACTTTAAAAATGTTCAAAAGAATTTTAAACCAAGAAGTTTAGTTCAAAAACCATACATTGTAAGATTTTACGACCAGCTCTCTGATCCATTTCCTTGTACACAGGAACGTGAGCGAGCGACACCAAAACGAGAATTAGAACTTTGTCTTGAAAAGGAACTGGATGTTGGAGAAGCGCACGAAGAATCTGATAGTGACCCAAATTGGTTGCTTGATGAAGCAAAGTCAAAAGTTTCCTCGTTTGTTTTTATTAGTCAAAATATCTGTGGACTCTTGGATAGTCTGGGAATTTCTTCCACTTCTATGTCGCGCCTTTTCTTAGAACTTAAACAGCTCAATAATGTGAGAGGAAAATCATCGAAATCCACTGTATGGAATATGCGAAATAACGAACGCCAGGAATCGTTTAGAAGACTTCACCAATTTAAATTTCCAAACCATTTAATATTGTATTGGGATGGTAAAAAGATGCAGAACAACAGTAACGATATGGTGGAAAGATTGGTGATCAGCGTATCTGCACCAAATGGACTGCAAAAGTTAATATCCTGCAATTTCATCGAAGATGTTTCAGGTCAAACTATTGCAAATGAATTGAAAAAACAGTGCGAAGAGTTAAAAATTACACACAATATTGTTGGGCTTTCGTATGATACAACAGCATCAAATTCCGGTAGAAAAAGTGGAGCAGCAATATTGTTTGAAAAATCCATTAGTTTGGATTCAAACCCAAAACATTTAAACCGAAGACCATGCCGTCTACATCAGAAAGAATTATGTGTAGCAAATCCATTCAAAGCTGTTGTCATGAAAAGTGTTGGTGCTGGAATTCCGATATTTGCCCAGTTTCGAAAATGGTTCAACCAAAACAGCAGTTTGAAAATTACACCGGCTTTACATTCCAAAACACTTAAACCAATACTGGAAAAAAATAAACAAGCATTGATAGATTTTTATGAAAAACAGACCAAAATTAATCATCGTAGAGCAGATCACCGGGAAGTAGCTGAACTAGCACTTGTGCATTTAAATGCGAACTCAAATTACAAAATTAAATCTTGTGGAGCAGATCACCATGCTAGATGGCTCTCTAAGGTTATATACATTTTCAAAATTTTGCTATTTAAAGAGCATTTTAATATATCGGAAATCTTAGTAGAACAGTTCGAGTCGATGCTTATATATTTCATAACAGTATATTTAAAGTATTGGTTTACTTGTGAATCTACTATATATGCGCCAAAAAATGATTTAGATTTCCTAACGGAGCTTCATGAATTTTCCCAAATCGAAGGAAAATATTTTCCTTTGATCGCAAGTAGTGCTAAATCTACTCAACTACGTCATATGGATTATTTAACCGAAGAAAATGCAATATTTTCAATATATGATGACAGAATTTCAGTGGAAGAAAAAGAAAATCTACGTGTTAAGTTGTTAGGAATTAATAGTCAAGGTCAACTAATGCAACTCATAAAAATTGATCCAAACATAAGCCTTTTTTCAAGTGATTTAGAAGAAGATAAAAATCAAATATCCACTATGTCAGTGAAGGAAAACACAGAAGATTTTATAAATTTAATTAATACAACAGACCAAATGCTTTACGAAAAAGATTTCATTGAAATCGAAGAAGTTGCGCAAGTGGTTAATAATGTTGAAGTAGATGCAATGCACAAGATGACGTATAGTGATTCCTTTTTTTTCTAAGTCGCCGTTTGATTTTATAACTCTTCAGAGTTTAAAAACTCTAGTTAGTTTTGGAATAAACATCTCATTTATGCTTTTTAATGCAGCTGAGTGGGCAGACCAGAAAAGTTTTTTAAATGCAATTGAAACCTCCAGAAATATTCAATCAACAAGTATTTATACCGAACAACTTGTTGGTAAAATTTCACGGTTGAACACTTATGGGTTAGTAAAAAATAGATATAATTTGAATTGTTTAGCTCTATCAGCAATTGAAAAAAGGGTAATTAATTAAATAATTCCTATTTATTGTTTCTAATAAATAAAATGTTTTATTAAATAAAATGTACTTTGCAATAAAAATTACAAAACAAAAAAATGTTGATACTTGCAAATAAATTTAAGGCTTAATAACTTTTTAACGGGTAGTAACAAAAATAAGTATAGTATACCATTTTTCTCAGGAAAGAGTCTCCTTTAATTGTGTACATTAAAAAAATAATAAAAATTAAAGAATAAAAAAATCGATTTTTTCAGACCACGCTAATGGCTATCAGGTGAATTGTAAAAGCGTAAAAAAAATGCTTATAAGCCTAATTTTTCATGTGGAATAGATTCATAAAGTCAGGTTTTAAGTATATTTAGCTGTTTTTGTTCTACAAAGTAAGGTACCCAAAATTCGCGATTTTAGCGGCCGAGAGGCGATTGAAGGAGTTGGAATTTTTTAAAAATAAAAACACCATTATTTTTATTGACGCAAAAACCTTCTAAAAATTAATGATATCCCAAAATATAAAAATCGAAAAACACTCTAATATATATACTAAATAATAGTGCAACCAATATTGATCCCTGCGGAACACCGAACTCATTATACCCTATACCACTATGTGGTTTGGGTATAATGACTTTGTGCTGCTGTTTGTAACAACCAAAAATATTTGACCCAGACCCATCTTTAATTATACCGATCGAATCAGAATCACTTTCTGAGTTGATTTAACAATGTCCGTCCGTCCGTCCGTCTGTGTGTCCATGTAAAGCTTGTAATCAAACTGCAGGTCGCAAATATGAATATATTTTGATGAAATTTGGTATATAAGCTTTTATCGGCCATGGGATGAACGCTATTGAAATTGGTGAAATTCGGTCCATGTTCAGACCTAGCCCCCATACAAATTACCCCTATGAAATCGACATAAATTGCCATAAGATCGAAATTGTCATATAGATCTTCCTCAAATTGGGTTTGTATGCGTTCATTACATCCATTAATGAGTAGTACAAAAATGATCCCTTTGGCCCCATACAGAGCTGCTTCCCGATATTCACTTAAATCTATTAAAAAACAAAAATATTGCACTGATTCTTCTCAAATTTTGTTTGTATATGTTTTTGCAAAATACAAGAGACGTTACCAACCATGGTCAGGATCGGTCCATTTTTGGACCCAGTCCTCATATAGATATAGCATCCGATATGAACTTTTTCATATCTGCAGCCAAAAAAATTAATAAAAATCCCACTCAAATTTGATTTTTGCTTATTTTTATGTCCAGTTAGTTGGGCCTAAGAGATAGGGTTTCCAAACGCATGGTATATGGTATCGTAGAGTCGGTCTAGACCGACTATAATTTTCTTACTTGTTTTCAATTGAAATGGATTTTATACCATTAACCTTTGTAATTTGTTTCCTATTCGTTAAATATGATCTAAACCATTTTAACTCGGTGTTCTGTACTCCGTTCATATAAAGTTTCTTTAACATTATTTCCCTGTCTATGGTCTCAAATGCTCTTTTAAAGTCCAAAAAAATTGCCATTATTTTATTATGTTTTTCTATTTTCTTCCACCGATTTATCACATAATTAACTGCGGTTTCACACGAAAATTTTTTTCTGAACCCAGATTGATATTTTGATAACAAAGAGTATTTCTCAGTATAATTTTCTAATTGTATTTTTACCACTTTTTCTAAAATCTTTTCACACGTTTTTAATGTATTTATCGGACGATATTCTTCACATTTCTTTCTCAATCGGTGTTATCATTGTTTCCTTCCAATTTTCCGGAAACTCTCCATATTTTAAAGAATTATTTATTATACTTAACAAAATATTTCCCGTTATGTTCCAATTATCAATTATAATTTTTCTCGATATTTTGTTATAGTCTGGTTTATTATTTAGTTGCATTATTATGGCCCTAAGTTCTAAATTCGTTATTGCGCGAAATTTGATTTTGTGTGTTATTGGTTTTATGTTGTTAACGTATTGCACTTTCTGAATCGATTCTCTTATTGATCTAATACTACTGACAAAATAATTGTTAAAATGCCTAGCTATCTGATTGTTATCATTATATTCTATATGGTTAAATATCACATTTTTTATCACAGGTTGTTTCTTTTTAAATACTATGTTTTTTATTTCTTTCCACATTTGTTTTTGATCTTTTGCGTTATTTATTTTATTATTTATGTATTTGTATTTTTCTCATTTTCAATTTTTACTTTATATACATATCTTATCGATCTATAATTCGACCACGCTTAGTCAGTGTTCTCATACCTTGCGATTTGCTGTTTTATAATTTTTTCTCTTTTTAATACACGAAGTTCATTATTAAACCACTTACCACTTATTTGCACCATTTGTATGTTATATTGTCCTCTTATTAGTAAATTTTTTGATCACTTCTTCAAGAGATTTATCCAGCACTACTGCGTTTTCATTTACACCATTATCTATGTTATACTTTAATATTGCATATAATTGTCTGTTGAATAAATTCTTATTATATTTAAATATATCTTGAGTCTTAATATTTGTTTCCTTTTGATTAATGTATTTATTTTCAATATTTATGTACAAAGATTCGTGATCTGCTATATTATTATTGCAAATATTTTCTACCGTCACATTATGGCTATTTGTTATAACATAATAAATTATAGTATTGAAATGTTTTGTTACCCGTGTATAATTGTTTACGATTTGTTTCAATCCATTATCGTTTAAACTGCTTTCAATTCTATTCTTATAAAAAACATTTTGCGACCAATCTATATTAAAGTCTCCACATATTATTATATCATAGTTGTTATCACAGATTTCATCTAATATTTCATCAAAAACTTCGCAAAATTCGGCCTCCGTACTGCTCGGTGATCTATATACTGCTGCAATTAACATACGTGTGTTATCATATTCTGCTAAGCAAACTAATATCCAATACTTGAAATTTTCAACTTTCTCGAATATTTTTGTCATTCTCCATGATCTTTTAAAGTATATAATTACACCTCCAGTCCGTGAATAGTTAGACAATGACGCTATGTGGTCAAAGTCTGGTATCATTATTTCACCATCTTCAATATCCTTGGTTAAATGTGTCTCCGATAAAATAATAAATTCGAGGTTTTCCGTTGCAGCAATTACTTCCACCTGATTAAAATTATTAATTAAGCCTTGTACGTTTGTGTATAGTCCACGGATATTCTTTAATTGTTACATTACTAAACCAATTCTCTTCTTTTTCATATTAAGTTTATTTTGATAAACTTGACACTCTTTGTTATTGGTTAGGTGATTTTCGTCTAATCCCATGTTTAGTTTAATGTTCACTCGCACACAATTAATACATTTTATGATCTGCTCTTTATCACACTCTTTAGTCTTATGATAGCCATGGCATTTTAAACATACCTCTTGGTTTCTGCATTCTCTTGCAAGATGATTATATCCCTTACATTTAAGACATTGTATTATTTCCGTTCCATCAAAAACCCTACATCTTTCCCATTCTATATTTACCTTTTTCTCTATGATCAATTTATTGTATGTTTCATTATCGTCAATTAATTTTATGCCATATAGTGTTTTATTGTTTCTTTTATATTGGCATCTTTCTATAATTTCTAATTTACTATTATTAATAATTCTGTTTTGTTTCTTTAATTTTTCAATTATTTCACATTCTTTGTATTCAAAAGTCATGTCTATTATTTTCACTTTTAATTTAGTTGGACTGGGCACCTTAATTTCATATCCGTCATTTAATTCATTTTGTATTGCGCTTCTAATTTTTTTCTCATTCCTCGTCATTTTCACTTTGTATTACAACTTTTCCATTTCTTCGATTCTCTTCTCTTATTATTTTTAAGTTCACCGGGTCGACCTTATTATTTAACTCTTCTTTTGTTTTATCAACTCCTTGTTTTTCTTTGGCTTAACTATTAGTGGTAATTGTTTATTTAAATCTGGCAACACAGCATTGTTTTTAACCGCCTCTAAGTATGAAATTTTTGTTTGTTTTTCACTTGTGTCTTTGATCACTTTTTTTATTTCATTGTACATTACAACATTTTTTTCCTCAATTGATTTGCACATTATTTTGTTGTTGTCCTTAAATTCATTTATGTAGCTATATAAATTCTTATACATTTTTCTCAAATGATTTCTGAACTTTCTCAATTTTCTTCATCCTTATTTCATAACGCGTTTCAATAGCTTCCAACAATTTTTTAATTTCGTCTTCATTTTTTTCAATGACGAACCAAATTCATGTATATAATCCGTCCACTAAATTTTGTTTATTTTTGTGCTCATCTTCATGTATTTCTTTTACAACCATATCAACATTATGTATGTACTGCATACAGTCCTCACAAACAAAGCGTATAAAATTATTCCCTTCAAGTATTTTTAACGAATATTGGTCGATACCGGAACATTTATTTGAACTATGCTAAATTTTATCACACACTCCCATACATCTAATCCCGGTTTCACCACGAATTAATGTTTTGCACTTTTTGCATTCAGCCATTACTAACTGGTTATGTTTTTTTTTTTTAACTTCAAATATTATTATCAACAAGAAAATCGTGGAATTCCCTCGGAGCGTTTCGCACAACTCCAATTAATAATATGCTTTTTGAATCTGGCATTTTATCAGTTGAAAAACAGACAACACTTTTAACTGCAAAGCTTTTAAAATCTTTAGCTTTTAGCACAAACACTCCAATATTGGGATTAGTAAAAAAATTTCAGAAATCCAGAAAAATACCTCGTATACCGTCAACTATCTATCGTACAATCCAAACCAGTAAGAAATTAGGTCTACCCCCTGAAATTATAAAACCTAATCCTAAACAGTATCCTCCATGGAATTTTGATAAAAGCGTAATCAACACATCTTTACACAACTTTACAAAATCCATTTGTAACTCAGATCAGTACCGTAAGTTGTTCTACGAACTAAAAAATAAGCTTAATAATTACACCTTCCTCTACACCAGTGGTGCCCATCGAGAGAATTGAGTTAGTAATAGTGTTTATGAGCATGTGTTAGTTGTACTACAAAATCTGATCGGTTTGTGTAGATTTTGTATGAATGTTTATATGAATGCATAAAAGGGCAAATAGTTGAGTTCACGAAGAATATGGTAAAATTTTAAATATATTTTGTTGTTTTAAAATTTTAAATCTTACATTCTGAATAGGTAAAACAAAATGTCAAGAACATTTAATCTCTTTTATCCATAAGTTTGAAGTTTATTAAATCAAATAAGTAATAATAAGTAATTCATTTCTTTATAAAACAAAAAAAAAAACAAAATAGCAAAACTTAAAAAGAAAATAAATTTCAAAGGTTATTAAGTGGTATGTTACCAAAACTAAAAAATTACCAGTAACTGGATATTTTTTAAAATTAAAAAAAAAAAATGCATAAAAGACAGCTATAATGTTGTCAAATAGAGGCGGCACACGTATGTTATTTATAGAAAATGTTTAATTTATAGTTTATCAAGTCTTTGAAATTTTCTCAACATTTTTGGTTTCTTTTAAACAAATATTCTCTGTGTACCTATTAAAAAAAATATATATGAATTTCAAAAGGCAATGCGACATAGACCTGCTTTGTTCAAAAGCTTTCATAAGACTGAATGAAATTGTTGTTTACTTTTACTCTTTGGTGAGTATTTTTATTTTCGTTCGGCTGTATACATATAAGAAGCCGAACACCAGTGTGTTTGGCACGGCCTTCACTGCTCTACACGGACGGATCGAATCTAGCAGATCTGTATCCTTTAGTGTAACTACAGAAAATAGTGTTATTAAATCTTATATCCTACCTGATTATAGTACCATATACTATGCAGAACTTATAACTATTTACGAAGCCGCAAAACACGCATGCCAGAACAGGGGTAAATTTGCCATATGTTCTGACTAACTTTCTTCCTTACAATCCCTTACAAATATAAAGAACGGAAATCACTATGTGATGGAAATCAGAAATCTATTAGTTGAAAAACAACCCAACATAATATTAATTTGGGTACCTGGCCATTGTGGCATTATTGGTAATGACTTTGCTGACATGACCGCAAAAAGCGTCAATATCTCCCCATTCATTACATCACCAAATCATAATTACAAAGACTGGAATAATTTTATAATGAAAAATTTAAAACGGAAATACAAACAAATACTATTTAACAGAACATCAACCTGGTACAAAACGGTAAACCACGAAATGAAAGATATTCGCTGTTTTCTGAAAAATAGTATCTCTGGTTGCAATTGACTGGATGTAATAAAGTATGAAAGACCAAGACTCATGGATATCTTTTAAATCTTCCAAATCACCCCATCTGTAACTGCTTACTCCCTACTCTAAATTCTTCGGATATACTCCAAAACTGTCCAAAATTTAACAATAAAAGAAATATATGTTTTAATAATAAAGATCCGATAGAATCTCTTGAAAATATTACAAAAATTATAAATTTCCTGAAAGAATAAAATTTGTATAATCTTATATAAAATCACAGACTTTGTAACTAGCACGTAACTTATAATACATGCAGAGCTGAAGGCCTATGCAGCTATTGCTCTAAAATATTATTATCTTGTAATTTTAATTGTAAGCTAATAATGAAATAAATAAAAAAAATAAATAAAACCGTCATTAGCTTGTCCCGAATTTTTTTTTTAGCTTGCTCCCCCAATTGATGAGGATCTAGGAGCTTTTACGGGAAAAATAGCAAAGAAATTTTTGAACAAAAAACCAGATGGCTACCGGATCCTAAAGATTGCAATCCTAGTGCATTTTGAAAAAAAAAAAAAAATATATTTTTGATTTTCAAAAAATTGACGCCCAAAAGTAGCGTAATACAGAGTACATTCCGGGAAAAATATTAATAAAATTTCCGTAGAGCAATTTTGGTACAGCGTTGTATCTTAAATATGGAAAGTGAGTATATATTTTTTTCTTTCTTTCTTTCAAGCTAAATTAGTCTCAAAAGCTGCGCAAATTAGAGGATATTTGCTAAAACTATTCAAATAAATGTGATAGAGCATTTCTGGTCCAGCGCACAGCTTTTGAGACTAATTTAGCTTGAAAGAAAGAAAGAAAGAAAAAAAAATATATATGTACTCACTTTCCATATTTAAGATGCAACGGTGCACTAAAATTGCTCTACGGAAATTTTATTAATATTTTTTCCGGAATGTATTCTGTATTGCCCAACTTTTGCAGTTAATTTTTTGGAAATCAAAAATATTTTTTTTTTTTTTCAAAATGCGCTAGGATTGCAATCTTTAGGATCCGGTAGCCATCTGGTTTTTTCTCCAAAATTTTTTTTTGCTATTTTTCCTGTAAAAGGCTCCAAGTCCCCATGTTTTGGGGGGCAAGCATTTTCAAATTCGAAAAAAAAAAAAACGAAATCGGGACGCGCTAGTGTTCATTCATTTAAATATAACCATTTTTAAGTGGATTTCATAGAGGTCATTTGTATGGGGACTAGGACTGAACATGGACCGCATTTCACCAATTTCAATAGCGTTCATCCTATGGCCGATAAAAGCTTATATACCAAATTTCATTAAATTATATTAATATTTGCGACCTGTAGTTTGATTACAAAGTTTACATGGAGACATAGACGGACAGACGGACGGACATCACTAAGTCGACTCAGAAAGTGATTCTGAGTCGATCGGTATAATAAAAGATCGGTATAAAAAAGCAGCACAAAGTCATTATACCCAAACCACATAGTGGTATAGGATATAAAAAGAAAAGAACGAGAAAATACGTAAACAAAAAATGTGTTCACTAATTTAATCATAACGTTACATATGTGCCACCCTGTATAGCCCACAGATTTTCAATTGGATTAAGATCCGGAAATATTTCATCCTGACCGTGTGGACACTTGACATGGGTTTGAATCTTGTTGGAAAACTGCTTGACTGTTGGCACTAACGTTTCTTAGCTTTGCTTCCAATTTCTTTTGTGTAGTTTTGAGAGTTCATCATGCCTTCGATCGGCACAAGGAATCCTGTACCTTTATAAGAAAAGCCCCAGAACATCTTCTTTAATGGCTGTTAAATCGAGATCTTGTGTTGTAAAGTTTTTCGTTGTCGATTTTTCTAACGAAAGGACATCGCTTTCCTTGTACCAAAAAATGCCTCTAATTTGAGAACAACACTTTTCTCCAGTCCTCAACAGTCAAGCCTACACATTTTTTCGTCCAGTCATATCGCTTTTTCATCATAGCAGCTGTCAAAACCTGCTTTTTTAAGTTTGTTTGTTTTTTTCCACCTTCTATAAGGCGCTTTCGTACGCTAAGACTTGCTGAAGTTCTTGGCTGGTTTTTCTAGGGTTTAATTTACTTTCTCTTATGAGAAAAGCTTAATCTCTTGCTGTAGTCTTTTTTCCTCATTTTCCTTTTCTGCTCCCCTCATCGTCCATGTTTCCCTTTTTTTTGTTTTAAAATCTTGTTAACAGCTGCAAAACTCACAACACACTCCTTGATTATATCGCTTTGATATTTCTTTGGATATTTATATTTCGGAGAACCTGTAATTCTATAAAATAAAATTTAACGCGTCTGTAGCTTGGTGTGTCTTGTAATTCACTGATTTATAGAACACTAGCATAAGATGGCCGCTATTTTGACATAAAATCATGTGTAACTGCAATTAACATCTATAACAATACGATAAAACCTCATTTTGAGTAATCACCCCTGTTCTTGAAACAACTATCACAAAAAAACTCCTAAATGAAAAAATTCTTAAATTTACGAGTTTTTTTCTGTTCTATAATTTCAATAAGAATATTTTTTCTTGTTTTAATTCACATAGAAAAGGTTTTGTGAAATCAAAACAAATGCCCTTTTTTTCTACTACACAGGTCTTAAGAGATAAAAAAACAATTTATATTTAAATTCTAACATGTTTTTTTTGAACCTTGTCATTATTTAAAAAAATTAGACATTGATTTTATGAAAAAAAAACTATTTTAAAAAACGTCTACATTTTGCGTTGATTAAAAAAAAAAAAAACTCGTAATCAGTAGTCAATGTTAATATAACACACTTTTGGAGATGATGTTGTTCTATAACTATAATAAAAACTTTTTATTTGTACAATATATTTTCCATTATAATTTTTTCAATTATAACATAGATTCTTTATGTACTAATTATTATGAATAAAGGAATTTAAAATAATATTTCACTCAAATCACATATTTTTTATTTTTTTTTTTTCATATGACTGCCACAACTTTGTTTATGTTCGAAACAGTAGTGATGCCAGTCAAATCCAATTTATTTGAATTTCGAATTTTCTTTGGTGATGCCTAACTTATTTCAAAAAGAAAGTCATTCTTAATTGAATGAAATTGAAGAACAAAAACAATTAAATGAACAAGTAAAATGTTATTTTTTACTTTCTTTATAATCTTAAGGAAAAACGTAAAAATTACTTAAGGTTTTTTTGTGAAAGTGACTAAAGAACCATATGGCACCTCGGTTTCTAGATAACATATGGTTCTGAAGCTAAACCATATGTTTCATGTCTTTTGACAATAAAAAATATCATTTTGAAAAATAATTCGAAAATATAAAATTTGTGTTTTCAAGAAACCCAAAATTTCAATTTCATGTTA
Source organism: Cordilura impudica (assembly GCA_963682025.1). Classification (NCBI taxonomy): domain Eukaryota; kingdom Metazoa; phylum Arthropoda; class Insecta; order Diptera; family Scathophagidae; genus Cordilura; species Cordilura impudica. The sequence continues at coordinate 306,507,855 of OY821518.1, forward strand.
TCTCAAATTCATTCTTATTCAAATAACAACGTTTCAAGAACAGGGCTGAATATAAATCTGTTTAGAAAGAAAACTGTAAATTTTATTAAAAATATTAACTTTTAATCAGAATATATGATAATATTTGTTAATTAATATGAAATGTCTTTTAAAAGTATTTAAATACTACTAATAATAATAAATTATTCCAAAACCATAGTTCATACAGCTTATGCTGCAACAGAGCTTATCCCGTGGTTCGTACCAGCGATAAGTAATCTCTAGCATATGCGGACCTATGCAGGGATGGATTTATTTCTAATAATACTAATAATAATTAATTCCATATGTATACAGTGAGTGACAATACAATGGAAACTTTTAACATATTATATTTTTGACTTCTTTAACGGCCAATACCAAAAAGTGTGATCATAAAATTAAAAACTCTTTTATTAATTTAAAAATTTGTTTGTTTTATATATTTAAAAAATAAAAAATATTAACATAAAATAGCTTAACTTCAGAAAGTAATAACAAAACCTAAAAGTATTTTTCGATCTACAATTTCCCATAGATTTTCTATGGGATTCAGATCTGGTTATTGACCCGGCCATTCCAAATACTAACTATATTAGATTGCAGCCATTCGGTTACAACTTTGGAGGTGTGGTTTGGGTCGTTGTCATGTTGGAACTTTCAGACCAGAGGCATATTTTCCTTCGCGCATGGATACATTGCGTCATTTAGAATTTCCCTGTATCCAATTTCAGTTAGAGTATCTTTTACTATAGTACATGAATTAGACCAATTCATTAGCCCGAAAGCAACCCCATACCATACTAATCCAAATCCGTCTTGATTAGTCCATGTGTTCTTTAACAAAATTTATGCGAGCCATACGATTTTTCTCTGAAATGGTTTCTTCACAGGACAATACCGACCAAGATCAGCTCAATTGTTAATGACGTCTTTAGGTAATATTTTATCAATATTTCTTGATAATTTTTGATATTAGTTTTGCCATTATTTTATAATAAATAATTTGAAGATTAAAACTTTAAAAAATGCAATTGCATTTAAGCAACAGTTCAAAAAAAAAAAAAAAAAAAAAAAAAAAAAAAACAAAAAACGTCAGAAACTATAAATATTGAAATAAAGGTTAAGAAATTTATAAAAATTTTCTTTCGTGCCATCTTCAATTTTTGTTTGTTTTAACCAACGCTGGTACAAAAGTTTAAAAGTTTCCATTGTATTGGCATCACAAAAATTTTTTTTTTCGTTTATCTATTTTTTTTAAATCGTATTTTTGTAAGCGCCGGTAGGTGAGTATGTAGCGTGCTCGCCTATCATGCGAGGGGTCGTGGGTTCGATTCCCACCAGAGGCTTTGGTCTGTCGCTGCAAAAAAAAAAAAAAAAAAAATGAACACACTACTCCCTCTTTCCTCCTTAACCTATGTTCCTGAGATCAACACAATGCACTACATCTGTAGGGGGTATCCCCTGAGTGTTGATTAATTAAAAAAAAAAAAAAAAAAAAAATAAATTTGTTATCTTTCTACAGAGAACACACCAAAGAGTGATTTCGCAAAATAAATATATAATATATAAACTTAACACGAAATTAGTAAAACAAAAATTTGGCAAATTTAGAATGTCGTAAAAGTTTCCAATATATTGTCACTCACTGTAATGCCATGTCTATTGCATCAAATCAGCGTGTAAATGCTATATGCAACGACTTTAACTTTAAGGTGGCTGATCCGATTATTTAAATGTTTTATATATTAACACCTTAATTGTATTTTTAAATTTTGAGTATTTGAAATTATTTTGCTCACTAACTAACTCGATGATTTGCTTTGTTGTGACTCTCTAGGCTACTGACTGATAGTTAAATCACCCTTAAAATTAAGATTTAATCCAAACACAATAAGAACGCAATCAAAATATTAAATGTTGAATGAAGGCCTTCAAGGAAAACATGAACACAGAAAGAAAAACTTTTCTGCCAAATTAAATTTGATGTTGGAAAATCTCAACCAGTTCAAAGTTGCAATTATGATGTGTGTGTCGGTGGTATGTGGTCAGTAATTGAATTAAAAGCCCAAAAGGAATCGCAACAAGAAAGGAAAAACACAAACTAACAGAAAAGGTTTTGTGGTAACTCAAACAAAATCAACAAGCTTTGAATTGCATGTTTATAGATAAGGGATGGATGCAGGCAAAATCATGCTTACATACTTACACACTTTCATATACGAGCCCTAACCACTATTAAATCGTACACCAAGAATTTTTTTGACTGTGTAACATTAAGGGCCACCTTAATAATGCAATATAAAGTTTTAATTATCGGGAAGGTTATTTTGTATTCTTGAAATTCATCAAAAAAATATATGTACATATAGCAAAATGTATTTTATAAATATAATTTGATCACTATTTCTCCACTCAGTGTTATAAATTCGGCTTAGAAAAAGTCTAAAATTTTAAATATAAGCAAAAATGGAAATGCACCATGTTAAATTCGCCTATGCCGAATCTTTCTGTACCCTCCACTTATTGCACTATTTATGAAAAAGTAGATAAAATATTTTAATAAGAAAACAATTTGATACACTAAATTCTAAACTACTATTGCAAACACACTGTATTTTTAACATTTTTTAGAGTTAAAGTTTACCCAGGTAAAAGGTTTATTTAGCGAAAGATGCGATACAAACGGACTGATGTAACCTTCTGCACAGTGGTTTTGAGGTTATAAAAATGCGAACTTTTTCATGTTTTTTCGCTTAAACTATGACAAGGAGTATTTGTTAAACGATGGTACGTAGAAATCCAGCTTCTGAATTAAAATGGTCTGAAACAATTCGAAAAATTGTAAAACGTGAATGGGCCCGTTAGCAACTGAAAGATATAGGTTATGGCTTTTATAAAATAAGTTTCACGTTTACTTGCCAAAAATATTTGTTAAAATTCAATTATTGCATAGGCCAAATAAAAGCTTTTCAAATGAAAAAACGTTTCGTATGGTCCAAGGAAAGACACTATTCTTTTTAGCAACGAAACGAAGTTTGACATATGCGTCGCTGATGCCAGAAAAAGGGGTAACGTTAAAACATGGAGGCATACAATAAAGACTGTTTAAAGCACTCTGTTAAGTTTTCAGCTAGAATTATGGTGTGGAGACGCATGTCCTCATGATGCATGTCCTCATTAATACGGAAAACGTATTAATATAATGCAAGAAACTCTCATTTCAGCGGTACAAATGCAAGCTATATAGTTAGAATTGATATTCTGTATTGGCTCAGACCTTAAGCCAATTGAAAACCTCCTGGCTCTCCTGAAAAGGAATTTGCGAAATGGCCCACAAAGTAATCTTAGCGGCTTGAAAGCTAAAATTCAGTAATCTTGAGACTCAATAGCGATTAGAAACTGTTTTAAAAAGCAAAGGTGGCGTGGTCAAATTATTTTTCTAAAATATCATGAACTATGGATTAATTAGAATATTTTAAAACATTGTGTCAGAATATGCGTGCATATTTTTACGAAGATAATAAAACAAACTTTCAGAAAAGTACAAAAAGTCATGTTGAATTGTCAAAAACAAAAAAAAAAAAAACAAAAAAATGTTTGGTGTACGAATTAATATTGGTTAGGGCTCGTATATATGGAATCGTATACGTTCATATAGATTGATGTGTTTGTACCTGTTTCGATGTTTGGTAAACTTAAGTTGAGGTACATCGCATTATGATTTCAGCAACCAGCTTAATTATGCAAACATCAACAAACATCATTTATTTTTATTATATTTTATTTGGCCTTTCTGCAGTAGTAGAAGGAATAGGATAAGGAGAAGGATTCTGCTGTTCTATCGCCTATAATGTTGTGTGTGTTTGTGTGTGTGTGTGCTATGCTTTATTTACCCCACAGGCGTTAACTTGTAGCATTAAGTTGCAAATTGAATTATTTAAGCATTAACTTTTATTTATTTTAAGGGTGCATTAGCTTGAGGTATTTTGATATTTTGTTATTTTTTCACAAGCGTCTATTATTGTTGCTATTGTTGTAAGGGAGAGCGAAATATAAATGTGATGTTCAACGGGTGTTTGGCTGAGAATATGTTTAATGTCCAATTACATTTCAAGCATCGTCGATTTTAGAACAGTTTTCTGTGTGGGAACATTTTCCTTTAGGCATTTTTTTTACGGTTTTATTTGTTTTTGCAATTCCTTAAATTTGCAACAGTTCTTTCGTCACTTTTCTTTGTAGAGTGACGAACGATTCTAATAACTTGGGCAAATGTTGGCCGTTGACATCATTTCTTAATCGAATAAATAGTTTTAATTTCTATTTAAAGCCATTTCGTTTTAAACCATTCAAACTTTTCGAATGTATGTACATAAGTAAAAAAAAGAAAAACAAACATATAAACATACAAAGCATACACGTTTGTTTTACCACCCTTTCTTGGTAATATTCCATGACACAAGACAGGACAGTGACATGACATTTTTCACTTAAGATTTGTTGGCTGTACGCACGTGTTTGGCCACGTGACCAAACCCATAGAAATCTAGCCGATCATCCGCTACTTTAAATTTAAATCTAATCAAATTGATTTCCATGATTTTTTATTCTAATTCGCCTTGGGCTGAAAAGGACTCACTTAATTTAATGTTGTCAAGCAATGTACGCCCACCTAACCACTGCCGCGCCACCTTCTTCATTAGTGCATAGACAACATTCACGTGTAGATTTTGGATTGTTGGGTTTCCATTTTTTGGTTATATGTACGTGTAAGTGTTGTGATTACAATGTCACAAGTGTTGTGACAACATTTATCGATTTGGACCTTCTGGCAAATTCAAATGATTCTACTGAATCAGAGGCGTGAGTAACAAATAAAAATATGCTTTTTAGGGATAAATAATGTAAACTTATTTCCCACTTGGGCAGCAAATATTTGATATACCCCACATTTACACCAAGCTATTTTTCTATTTATAAAATTTAAAAATTAATTATATATGTTGTGAGTTTATAGCCAGCTGAAAATTGTTTAGAATGGATTCTTTCAAAACAAGTCAGCTTGTCCCGCGACTTTATATTTCAAGAAGTTATGACGTGCCAGCTCTTTTTTGCACTAACTTTTGCAATTTTTGGAATTCGAGGTTTTGTAAATAAAGATTTTTTTAACATGTTTTTTGTAACTCCTCTTGACAATTAGGGAATTCATAAGGAGAACTAAAGTTGTAACTTGTAAAGAAATACAAGATGTCGATTGGTATATATGTGAACACCTTGTCGTATATTCATATACTAAAATCTGAAAGAAAAAAAAAAATTTAAATAAAAGCAAAATATTTGGTCGTTTACACAAAAACTTACCCGAATGTAATTATTTCATTCCATTTTAATTTATTTCTACTATTTTAGTTACAAGAAACATAAAAAATAATTAATTAGTAAAAAAAAAAAACAACAGCTGATCACATAGTTCCGTAAAAACACACCTGCAAACGTTGTATTGTCGTATAATTTTTTTGTATGGAGAATAGCAACAACAATTATACAACTGTTATACAATTTTAGCACATACGACTCGTACAACAGTTATGACACCATTAATATACAGTAAGCGTAATAACTAGTTATAAGTGCACAGACTGTTTTTACATGTTTAACTTGCCATATTTTAATAATGCAACTAACGGTAAAATTTATGTATGCAAAAATGTTGACGATTCTCTGCACATTGTTGTGTTAAATTATATTAGTAATTCGCGCTCTCAGTAGTATCTACCGTTATCAAAAGGTGTTCTCAGTTATCACTTCATTGCCAATAGAAATAATTATATGTGCAAAATTAAAATTTTATTTTATTTCAATCCTAGTGAACAAGATAAATAAAAAAAATCTTTATTTTTGTAAGCTAATATTTAGTATGACCTGCTCTGTTAATTTGCATACTAGTTATCCACCGTGGCATTGAATCAATAAGGCGGCGCAGGATAGCTTCGTCCAGTTCAGTCCATTCTTCTTCAATGGCAGTTTTAAGTGATCTTAAATTGTCAAACTGCATTGGACAATATGCCCCATAAATTTTCTTTCGGATTTAAATCCAGACTGACCGCAGGCCAATTATATACGAAGATATTTTTCTATTCAAAAAATTTTCTTGTGTGTTTGGAATTGTGTATGGGTGCATTGTCCTGCTGAAATGCCCAACTATCGCTAACTAAATTAAATTTTTTCTCATCTGAAAAAATAACGGATTTCTACACATCGTCCCAAAATTTGTGTGCTTTTGCAAATTCCATTCTAGGAACTTTGTGCTTCTTCGATAGTTTTAGTTTGGGCAATCGTTTTCGATATACATAGAAGATGTTCACTGGTGCTTGATATTTGTTGAACTCTTCTTTTGGTTATATTTAGACCCAATTGATGCTTTATCTATACAGCACTCTTGCTTTATGAAGCCGAATTTACCTTTTACCTCTATCGTTAACAGTTGGCTTGCGACCACTTCGTTTGGTAGTTTGGAAGTTTTTTATCGTATTTCTATGCCCCTTAATCGTATCCGATATTGTTTTAATATTTGAGCCAGTTTCATACAAATTTTTAATTTTAATCTGTTGAGATTGACTCGATGTACACCCATGAGGCATATTTCTCTATATCAAATGGTAGAATTATAAAATCATCGTATTTTACCTTTTTTGTTAGTTCCGATTAAAAACTCACAATTATAATTAAATAAATTTAGCACTTGCACGATCAAATACCAGTGCGCATATAATTATTTCTATTGACAATGAAGTGATAACTAAGAACACCTTTTGATAGCGGTACTATTGAGAGCGCGAATTTCTAATATAATTTAACATAACAATGTGTAGAGAATCGTTAACATTTTTGCATACATAAATTTTACCGTTAGTTGCATTATTAAAATATGGCAAGTTAAACATGTAAAAACAGTCTATGCACATATAGTTATTTCGCTTACTGTATTAGAAAATCATATGCGTAACCTATTTATTTAGGATATAGTTCTGCTTTAACGAAATGCATTTGTATATCTCAAAGAAGTTCAAGCATCTTAAAGAAAATAATGAACCCACAGAATTTTTGAAGTTAAATATAAACAGGATATTGATTATATAGGTAATTATTCAACTGTAAATATCAAATTGTTGTTATTATCTTAAGCATTTTCGTTAATCACTAGTAATTCCAGTGTTGGCACAAATTAATAAATATCATAGCGCTTGGAAGTTATTGCTATCTAAAAGGGAAGTTTTAAGTTAAAATTTCTAAAACCTATACCGTCATAATATTTATCTTTTTTTTTTCCAAAGCCTCTGGTGGGAATCGAACCCACGACCGCCGCATGATAGGCGAGCACGCTTCCTACTCACCTACCGGGGCGCTTGTATCTTTGTATCGTCTTCGTCTGCGTTTTCTCCTTAGTATTCGTCTTCACATTCATCTTCGACTTCTCATTCGTGTTTATCTTCTCCTTCGTATTTTCCTCCGCCTTCTACTTTGTCTTCGTATCAGACCTTCCCATTACTCGAGTTTCGAGCTACTCGAGCTGCTCGAGTAGTAAATGACCTACTCGAGGAGAACGAGTAGCTCGAGTAGTAAAAACTTACGTTCTTCCTATTTGAAAGCATGTAAAAAGATATAACAGATAAATACTTTTTGGAATCGTAAAAGTACCAGGAATGTCATCCCTAAATATCACTTGAATCAGACTATCCTACTGCTGTGGACTACTACTCGAAAAAGCTCGACCACTTTCCTTATAAATTTGCACTCCATAGATAGTTAACATCATTTTACAAAAAAATATTCTAAAAAAAAAAAAAATAATATTATTTTATATATTTTCGGGTTAGTTATACTGATAGATTACTCTCCTGAAATATTGAAGCATTCTGATAAAAACTTCCATTCAAAGGTATGAAAATATGTTCCTCGTATATGTTTGATGTCTGTTTTCAAAAAATTTTGTCAAGAACACTTGGAAAAATTTGTTTGCACAATAATATGAACTAGCAGAGCCTACCCCTCGAAACTCGAGTGCAAATTCTAGGAAATTTTATTTTTTAAATTAATTAATAACACCCTAAAGGTATGCTAATCAATTCACACAATGAGGTAGGTTTGGTCAAAGTCGGTGTAAAACTGACAAAGTTACAGCCGTCACAAGAAATCGCCTTGCCTATTAATATTATAGATATAGACTATCGGACAAAATAAAATATGAAAGAGTAGGATCAATAATAACTTTCCTGCATCAAGCTTTTAAGAGCATTAAGATATATTTTTGCAGTACAGTTATAAAGTTATGTTTATTATAAAAACCAAAATTATTATGTTTTACTTTATTTTTCTGCGATCAAATAATTAGTTTCTGTAATATAATAGTGCGACAAAATAATAAATAAGAGTACTCATGCAAACGCTTAAAATTAACATTTGTGCAATTGGGCAAATTTGCGCGACTTGATTCATGAAGCCCCTTTTTAAACTATTGTGCAATTTTTAATAGTTAATGTCAATTTGATAGAAATGTCAAAACAAAAAATAAATTAAATAAAAACGAACTGAAATTTTTATCTAACAATAAAAATGCCTAAACAAAGCGAAAAAACTAAATTGCTTAAGGTCTTTGAAGACATTGTTGTTGGTGATTTATTAACCTTAGAATTTTTTGGACCAAACGACGGTAATCATAATTTATTGATATTTTTTTTATTTTACCACTTTGTTGAAATTTTACAGATAAACAACGTAAGAAAGAATATGAAATTTTGGAAGATTTCACTTATGTTCTTTCCGATGTTTTGCCATATTTGGATGAGAACAGATTCAAGCAAATTGTGCGGGTCAGTTGGCACAGTTTTCAAATAATTCTAAATTTAATTAAAAATGATGAAGTTTTCCATGGTCCACGTTCATGCCAACAGTTTCCTGTAGAATTACAATTAATAATTGTTTTATATCGGTTGGGTTCATATGGAGAAGGCGCAACGCTTTGCAAAATTTCTAGTTTATTCGGAATTGGTGATGGTGGAACTATTCAAGTAACAGTTAAAAAATAATGTGTTAGTTTTAATAACTAATTGGAAAATATTTAATTTCAGATAATCACTGATAGAATTTTTAAGGTGATACTGGAACTAAAGAAGCAATTTCTGTACTGGCCGGACAATTTAGAGCGCATAAAAATGGTTTCAAGTACTTTTCACGAATTACCCCATTGTATTGGGTACGTAGATGGTACTGAAATAAAGCTATCAGAAAAGCCACTAGATGACCCTGAATCGTATTTTTCCAGGAAGCATATTTATTCGATAAAAGTACAAGGTATTTGCGACCATCATCTTTATGTTCGCCATTTGGTTCTGCGATATCCAGGAAGCGTGCACGATGCAAGAATTTACAACAATTGTGACTTGTCTTTAAATACGAATAAGTTCTTAACTGGAGCACTATGGTTAGCAGGGGACAGTGCGTATAAATTAACCAGCACTGTTATAACTCCTTTCAGAACAAATTCCTCGGAAGCCAATTTAAAAGAGCTCACTAATTTCAACAAAAATTTAAGCCGTTATCGTATTAGAATTGAACATTGTTTTGGTTTATTAAAAGAACGATTTAATAGCTTAAAAAAATTAAAAATTCAAATAAAAAACAAATCATCTTTAAAAAGAGCTTGCCACTGGGTTTTAGTTTGCGCCATAGTACACAACATTTTATTGGATCAAAAAGAGGCAGAGAATTTTGCATTACCAAGTGAAAATGATGACTTTGAAATACCAAATGATAACGATGAACAACAAAATTGCTCCACATTCAATATGTTTCAATACAGCAGATTTTCCACAAATATTTTTATAAAAAAATTGAGCGGTAGGTTTCTGCAAAAAGTTTAATTAAAAATGTTATTGTGTACATGAACAAACAACAGAAATTCTTACTTCAAAAGATTCCGGCTTATCTTTTACTTCTTCAGCTACTTCTTCAGCTACTTCTTGTACTAAATGCAGGGTCTCTGTATCTGACCAACGATGAGTTCCATTTACTCTGCGTCGGTTTAAATTTTTTTCAGCCATTTTCTGTTGAAAAACGAAAATTTTATTTAAATTTATTTTTGTTTTCACAACTCCACTTACCTCCGCTATTTCATTTAGTGATGTCAACGCTGTAATTACTCGATTTGTTAATTTTTATCGTTCTTCAGTTACATATGTATATTTATATTTCAAATACCTATATACTTCCACATTAAAAAAAAAAAAAAAACAAATTTAAAAACTGTTATAAGACAGGGTTGGCAGGGACTAACCCTAAAATAGCTTTACAGCTATAAAAAAAATGACTAAAAATATTAATAGTTAAAACTCAAACATAAGTTAAATATTTTATTGATATAGTAACCTCTAATTTTTTGCATCACTATTTTATTTTTGTAACAAAAGTAAACACAAAACAGCTGACTTATCAATTGCACAATTAAACTGTTCAAGTTTACGAGACTAAATTGTCTGACAAATTTACAAGAGTTGAGCAAGTGAATTTTCAAACAATTTTTGACAGTTCATTTGCGAGAGTTGAAAAATGCGCAGTTTGCACAGTTTACGAGGGTTTTAAGCGTTTGCATGAGTACCCTTAATAATTATTATTGGTGCAAATATTTGTGATATTGTTTTCGAATTATTTACGTAATATAATAATAAAAAAAAAAATCGTTATTTTTAAAAATCTCAAGATTCGAAAAACGTTTTTTGTTTTGTCGATTTTATCAAGAAATTAAAAACATTTTCACAGAAACGCGAAATGAAGCCTTAGTCAAAGGATTTAAAAGATATGTTGGTCAAAGATCATGGAAATATAACATTTCATTACTTGAAGCAAGAAAAATATTTTTAACTGTATAAAAACTCAATCGAAAGTTGGAAGAAGCTATGCGGTAGAAAAAGTAAGATCACAGCTTGCTCGTATCGCGATTATAGCAAAAAAAAATCCATTTCTTTCTGCCAGAATGATCAAGCAACAGTTAAAATTAAACATCTCATCCCGAACAATATAAAGTCGTCTCAAAAAGTTCCTATACGAAGAAAATGCTAATATTACGTGCTGCAAATATAAAAAAGCGATTGGATGCCAATGTGCCAGAATCATTTCGAAATCGCATTATGTGGTCAGACGAGTCTAAATTTGAGTTAAGAAAGCTAATAATATTACTCATACGCTCAAACATGGTGGCAGAAGTCTCATGGTGTGGGGCTGTTTTTCAACTGCAAGAGATTAAGGTCTGGTCAAAATAATCGAATAAAAGATTGGTGTGGTGGTGTGTAGTGCGGAAGAAATGGGTTTTGGAGACTTTATATTTCAACAATACAATGACCCCAAACACTAGAGCAAGATCGCAGAACATTTTTTAATGAGAATAAAATCGAAATATTGGAATGGTCTGCTCATAGTCCCGACTTAACTCCTATACTGGACTTGTGGACCATAATTGATGACAATATTCTGACATATATTCATACATTTTGGAATAAAATGCAAGCCGAATAGCAAGTATTCCTAAACGGCTCAAAGAATTCCAACAAAAAAAAAAAAAAAAAAATTATCTCATTTTAATTTTGCATCTTATTTACTAAAATATTAAGTTAAATATTTTTGTTACAACGTTTTTTCTGGTATTTAAGATGAAATAAATGATTTTACCATTTTTTTTTTTTGACTAAATAAAAAATAAAAGAAAACGATGCTTTTATACTGTGTTTTGTCCGATAGTGTATATGGAGATTGTGTTTTCGAAATTTCAAAGCATCCCGATAAAAATGTTGGCATGTGGGAACAAGTACTCGAAAATGATCGGAAATTTAGCAAAAAGTGTAAAATATTAAATATTAATAATATTAAATATTAAACTTTAAATATTTTAAACAGTTGCGATCAAAATTGTGACGTACGTATAGTACTACTCGACTGATATTGACCACTTTCTATACAAATGTGTGAAAATATGAATTTGACATATGATGGTATTTTTCAGAAAATTTTCCACAAAGACTTAACAAAATTTTATATTCCTTAGAGCTGTATGCATAAATAGATATGTTCTTCAAGTTTCAAAGCATTCCGCTAAAAATTGAAGCTTGGAGGAGCTACTACTTGATAAAAAACAGATAATAAATAAAAAATAAAATAAAAATATCATTATTTTCTTCACATCGATAATTTTCCATATTCACAGATGAGTCATTTAAAAAATTAAGCCATTCCGATTAAAATTTAACTCTGGATGAACAACTACTAGAAAAAAGCACCCACTTTCTATGAAAATGTGTGAAAATATGCCTCGTTTCAAATTTGATGTCATTATATATAAAATTTGCGAAAAGGACTTTATAATATATTTTGTTCCAAACAGATAACTAGCTGCATAAACAAGTAATTTTCAAAGCATTCAGAAAAAAAATTCATGTGAGTCCGATCACAAGGGAGATGTGTAAACATCTAATAATTAAAGAAAACATCAACATCATATTTTCCAGTGCATAAAAAATAAGTCGATTATGCTGTTTTCTGAAATTCAATTGATGTTTTCTGAAACGCAATTGATGTTTTCTGAAATTCAATTGATGCTTTTTGAAATTCTATTGATGTTTTCTGAAATACAATTAATGTTCTCAGCAATTCAAATAATGCTTTTTGAAATTCAGTTGATGTTTTCTGAAATTCTATTTATGTTTTCTGAAATTCAAATGATGTTTTCTGAAATACAATTGATGTTTCCTGAAATACAATTGATGTTTTCTGAAATTCTATTGATGTTTTCTGAAATTCAATTGATGTTTTCTGAAGCTCGAATGATGTTTTCTGAAATTCTATTTATGTTTTCTGAAATTCAAATGATGTTTTCTGAAATTTTATTGATGTTTCCTGAAATACAATTGATGTTTTCTGAAATTTTATTGATGTTTTCTGAAATTCAAATGATGTTTTCTGAAGCTCGAATGATGTTTTCTGAAATTATATTGATGTTTTCTGAAATTCTATTTATGTTTTCTGAAATTCAAATGATGTTTTCTGAAATTATATTGATGGTTTCTGAAATACAATTGATGTTTTCTGAAATTCTATTTATGTTTTCTGAAATTCAAATGTTTTCTGAAATACAATTGATGTTTTCTGAAATTCATTTGATGTTTTCTGAAATTTTATTGATGTTTTCTGAAATACAGTTTATGTTTTCTGAAATTCTATTGATGTTTTCTGAAATACAATTAATGTTTTCAGCAATTCAAATGATGCTTTTTGAAATTATATTGATGTTTACTGAAATTCTATTTATGTTTTCTGAAATTCAAATGACGTTTTCTGAAATTATATTGATGGTTTCTGAAATACAATTGATGTTTTCTGAAATTCTATTTATGTTTTCTGAAATTCAAATGTTTTCTGAAATACAATTGATGTTTTCTGAAATTCATTTGATGTTTTCTGAAATTTTATTGATGTTTTCTGAAATACAGTTTATGTTTTCTGAAATTCTATTGATGTTTTCTGAAATACAATTAATGTTTTCAGCAATTCAAATAATGCTTTTTGAAATTCAGTTGATGTTTTCTGAAATTCTATTTATGTTTTCTGAAATTCAAATGATGTTTTCTGAAGCTCGAATGATGTTTTCTGAAATTCTATTTATGTTTTCTGAAATCCAAATGATGTTTTCTGAAAGTATATTGATGGTTTCTGAAATACAATTAATGTTTTCTGAAATTCTATTGATGCTTTCTGAAATTCAAATGATGTTTTCTGAAATACAATTAATGTTTTCTGAAATTCTATTGATGTTTTCTGAAACTCGAATGATGTTTTCTGAAATACAATTAATGTTTTCTGAAATTCTATTGATGTTTTCTGAAATTCTATTGATGCTTTCTGAAATTCAAATGATGTTTTCTGAAATTCTATTTATGTTTTCTGAAATTCAAATGATGTTTTCTGAAATTATATTGATGGTTTCTGAAATACAATTGATGTTTTCTGAAATTCTATTTATGTTTTCTGAAATTCAAATAATGTTTTCTGAAATACAATTGATGTTTTCTGAAATTTTATTGATGTTTTCTGAAATACAGTTTATGTTTTCTGAAATTCTATTGATGTTTTCTGAAATTCAATTGATGTTTTCTGAAACTCGAATGATGTTTTCTGAAATTATATTGATGTTTTCTGAAATTCTATTTATGTTTTCTGAAATTCAAATGATGTTTTCTGAAAGTATATTGATGGTTTCTGAAATACAATTGATGTTTTCTGAAATTCTATTTATGTTTTCTGAAATACAGTTTATGTTTTCTGAAATACAATTAATGTTCTCAGCAATTCAAATAATGCTTTTTGAAATTCAGTTGATGTTTTCTGAAATTCCATTTATGTTTTCTGAAATTCATATGATGTTTTCTGAAATACAATTGATGTTTCCTGAAATACAATTGATGTTTTCTGAAGCTCGAATGATGTTTTTGAAATTATATTGATGTTTTCTGAAATTCTATTTATGTTTTCTGAAATCCAAATGATGTTTTCTGAAAGTATATTGATGGTTTCTGAAATACAATTGATGTTTTCTGAAATTCTATTTATGTTTTCTGAAATTCAAATGATGTTTTCTGAAATACAATTTATGCTTTCTGAAATTATATTGATGTTTTCTGAAATTCTATTTATGTTTTCTGAAATTCCAATGATGTTTTCTGAAATTATATTGATGGTTTCTGAAATACAATTGATGTTTTCTGAAATTCTATTTATGTTTTCTGAAATTCAAATGTTTTCTGAAATACAATTGGTGTTTTCTGAAATTTTATTGATGTTTTCTGAAATACAGTTTATGTTTTCTGAAATTCTATTGATGTTTTCTGAAATACAATTGATGCTTTCTGAAATTATATTGATGTTTTCTGAAATTCTATTTATGTTTTCTGAAATTCAAATGATGTTTTCTGAAATTATATTGATGGTTTCTGAAATACAATTGATGTTTTCTGAAATTCTATTTATGTTTTCTGAAATTCAAATGATGTTTTCTGAAATACAATTGGTGTTTTCTGAAATTATATTGATGTTTCTGAAATTCAATTGATGCTTTCTGAAATTATATTGATGTTTTCTGAAATTCTATTTATGTTTTCTGAAATTCCAATGATGTTTTCTGAAATTATATTGATGGTTTCTGAAATACAATTGATATTTTCTGAAATTCTATTTATGTTTTCTGAAATTCAAATGATGTTTTCTGAAATACAATTGATGTTTTCTAAAATTTTATTGATGTTTTCTGAAATTATATCGATGGTTTCTGAAATACAATTGATGTTTTCTGAAATTCTATTGATGCTTTCTGAAATTCAATTGATGTTTTCTGAAACTCGAATGATGTTTTCTGAAATTATATTGATGTTTTCTGAAATTCTATTTATGTTTTCTGAAATTCAAATGATGTTTTCTGAAATACAATTGATGTTTTCTGAAATACAATTGATGTTTTCTGAAATTTTATTGATGTTTTCTGAAATACAGTTTATGTTTTCTGAAATTCTATTGATGTTTTCTGAAATTCAATTGATGTTTTCTGAAACTCGAATGATGTTTTCTGAAATTATATTGATGTTTTCTGAAATTCTATTTATGTTTTCTGAAATTCAAATGATGTTTTCTGAAATTATATTGATGGTTTCTGAAATACAATTGATGTTTTCTGAAATTCTATTTATGTTTTCTGAAATTCAAATGTTTTCTGAAATACAATTGATGTTTTCTGAAATTCATTTGATGTTTTCTGAAATTTTATTGATGTTTTCTGAAATACAGTTTATGTTTTCTGAAATTCTATTGATGTTTTCTGAAATACAATTAATGTTTTCAGCAATTCAAATGATGCTTTTTGAAATTATATTGATGTTTACTGAAATTCTATTTATGTTTTCTGAAATTCAAATGACGTTTTCTGAAATTATATTGATGGTTTCTAAAATACAATTGATGTTTTCTGAAATTCTATTTATGTTTTCTGAAATTCAAATGATGTTTTCTGAAATACAATTGATGTTTTCTGAAATTTTATTGATGTTTTCTGAAATACAGTTTATGTTTTCTGAAATTCTATTGATGTTTTCTGAAATTCAATTGATGTTTTCTGAAACTCGAATGATGTTTTCTGAAATTATATTGATGTTTTCTGAAATTCTATTTATGTTTTCTGAAATTCAAATGATGTTTTCTGAAATTATATCGATGGTTTCTGAAATACAATTGATGTTTTCTGAAATTCTATTGATGCTTTCTGAAATTCAATTGCTGTTTTCTGAAACTCGAATGATGTTTTCAGAAATTCTATTTATGTTTTCTGAAATTCAAATGTTTTCTGAAATACAATTGATGTTTTCTGAAATTCATTTGATGTTTTCTGAAATTTTATTGATGTTTTCTGAAATACAGTTTATGTTTTCTGAAATTCTATTGATGTTTTCTGAAATACAATTAATGTTCTCAGCAATTCAAATAATGCTTTTTGAAATTCAGTTGATGTTTTCTGAAATTCTATTTATGTTTTCTGAAATTCAAATGATGTTTTCTGAAATACAATTGATGTTTCCTGAAATACAATTGATGTTTTCTGAAATTCTATTGATGTTTTCTGAAATTCAATTGATGTTTTCTGAAGCTCGAATGATGTTTTCTGAAATTATATTGATGTTTTCTGAAATTCTATTTATGTTTTCTGAAATTCAAATGATGTTTTCTGAAATTATATCGATGGTTTCTGAAATACAATTGATGTTTTCTGAAATTCTATTGATGCTTTCTGAAATTCAATTGCTGTTTTCTGAAACTCGAATGATGTTTTCTGAAATAATATTGATGTTTTCTGAAATTCTATTTATGTTTTCTGAAATTCAAATGATGTTTTCTGTAATTATGTTGATGGTTTCTGAAATACAATTGATGTTTTCTGAAATTCTATTTATGTTTTCTGAAATTCAAATGATGTTTTCTGAAATACAATTGATGTTTTCTGAAATTTTATTGATGTTTTCTGAAATACAGTTTATGTTTTCTGAAATTCTATTGATGTTTTCTGAAATTCAATTGATGTTTTCTGAAACTCGAATGATGTTTTCTGAAATTATATTGATGTTTTCTGAAATTCTATTTATGTTTTCTGAAATTCAAATGATGTTTTCTGAAATTATATCGATGGTTTCTGAAATACAATTGATGTTTTCTGAAATTCTATTGATGCTTTCTGAAATTCAATTGCTGTTTTCTGAAACTCGAATGATGTTTTCTGAAATAATATTGATGTTTTCTGAAATTCTATTTATGTTTTCTGAAATTCAAATGATGTTTTCTGTAATTATATTGATGGTTTCTGAAATACAATTGCCGTTTTCTGAAATTCTATTTATGTTTTCTGAAATTCAAATGATGTTTTCTGAAATACAATTGATGTTTTCTGAAATTTTATTGATGTTTTCTGAAATACAGTTTATGTTTTCTGAAATTCTATTGATGTTTTCTGAAATTCAATTGATGTTTTCTGAAGCTCGAATGATGTTTTCTGAAATTATATTGATGTTTTCTGAAATTCTATTTATGTTTTCTGAAATTCAAATGATGTTTTCTGAAATTATATCGATGGTTTCTGAAATACAATTGATGTTTTCTGAAATTCTATTGATGCTTTCTGAAATTCAATTGCTGTTTTCTGAAACTCGAATGATGGTTTCTGAAATACTATTGATGTTTTCTGAAATTCTATTTATGTTTTCTGAAATTCAAATGATGTTTTCTGAAATACAATTGATGTTTTCTGAAATTTTATTGATGTTTTCTGAAATACAGTTTATGTTTTCTGAAATTCTATTGATGTTTTCTGAAATTCAATTGATGTTTTCTGAAGCTCGAATGATGTTTTCTGAAATTATATTGATGTTTTCTGAAATTCTATTTATGTTTTCTGAAATTCAAATGATGTTTTCTGAAATTATATCGATGGTTTCTGAAATACAATTGATGTTTTCTGAAATTCTATTGATGCTTTCTGAAATTCAATTGCTGTTTTCTGAAACTCGAATGATGGTTTCTGAAATACTATTGATGTTTTCTGAAATTCTATTTATGTTTTCTGAAATTCCAATGATGTTTTCTGAAATTATATTGATGGTTTCTGAAATTCATTTGATGTTTTCTGAAACTCGAATGATGTTTTCTGAAATACTATTGATGTTTTCTGAAATTCTATTTATGTTTTCTGAAATTCTATTGATGTTTTCTGAAATACAATTGGTGTTTTCTGAAATTATATTGATGGTTTCTGAAATACAATTGATGCTTTCTGAAATTCTATTTATGTTTTCTGAAATTCCAATGATGTTTTCTGAAATTATATTGATGGTTTCTGAAATAGAATTGATGTTTTCTGAAGCTCGAATGATGTTTTCTGAAATTCTATTGATGTTTTCTGAAATTCAATTGATGTTTTCTGAAGCTCGAATGATGTTTTCTGAAATTATATTGATGTTTTCTGAAATTCTATTTATGTTTTCTGAAATTCAAATGATGTTTTCTGAAATTATATCGATGGTTTCTGAAATACAATTGATGTTTTCTGAAATTCATTTGATGTTTTCTGAAATACAGTTTATGTTTTCTGAAATTCTATTGATGTTTTCTGAAATACAATTGGTGTTTTCTGAAATTATATTGATGGTTTCTGAAATACAATTGATGCTTTCTGAAATTCTATTTATGTTTTCTGAAATTCCAATGATGTTTTCTGAAATTATATTGATGGTTTCTGAAATAGAATTGATGTTTTCTGAAGCTCGAATGATGTTTTCTGAAATTCTATTGATGTTTTCTGAAATTCAATTGATGTTTTCTGAAGCTCGAATGATGTTTTCTGAAATTATATTGATGTTTTCTGAAATTCTATTTATGTTTTCTGAAATTCAAATGATGTTTTCTGAAATTATATCGATGCTTTCTGAAATACAATTGATGTTTTCTGAAATTCTATTGATGCTGTCTGAAATTCGATTGCTGTTTTCGGAAACTCGAATGATGTTTTCTGAAATTATATTGATGTTTTCTGAAATTCTATTTATGTTTTTTTGAAATTCAAATGATGTTTTCTGAAATTATATTGATGGTTTCTGAAATACAATTGATGTTTTCTGAAATTCTATTGATGTTTTCTGAAATACAATTGGTGTTTTCTGAAATTATATTGATGGTTTCTGAAATACAATTGATGCTTTCTGAAATTCTATTTATGTTTTCTGAAATTCCAATGATGTTTTCTGAAATTATATTGATGGTTTCTGAAATAGAATTGATGTTTTCTGAAGCTCGAATGATGTTTTCTGAAATTCTATTGATGTTTTCTGAAATTCAATTGATGTTTTCTGAAGCTCGAATGATGTTTTCTGAAATTATATTGATGTTTTCTGAAATTCTATTTATGTTTTCTGAAATTCAAATGATGTTTTCTGAAATTATATCGATGCTTTCTGAAATACAATTGATGTTTTCTGAAATTCTATTGATGCTGTCTGAAATTCGATTGCTGTTTTCGGAAACTCGAATGATGTTTTCTGAAATTATATTGATGTTTTCTGAAATTCTATTTATGTTTTTTTGAAATTCAAATGATGTTTTCTGAAATTATATTGATGGTTTCTGAAATACAATTGATGTTTTCTGAAATTCTATTGATGTTTTTTGAAAGACAATTGGAAAATGTTTAGAAAAGAACATGTTATAATTTTTTCACAAATACAATCAGATAAAGTCACACCGATTTACACTTCAGCTCACACCGATGTGTTACGCTGTTTTTGCGATTGTATTGTGAAATAGAAATTTACCCCCCTGCGCGTATAGATGTTTACACATCAAAAGTGAAGCATGGGCGAACTGTTACTCGAAAGAGATAATTCAGTTCACCAAGATTCATACATTTTCTCGTATATGGTAAATGTAAATGTCTAAAATTCGTAGTACTCTGAGTTGCATCAGAGGAAAGGCCACCTGATATTAGCAGTTTAAAAATTTTTCTAACATTTGGGATTTTTGAAGAGGATGCTTTACCGATTTTGTCATAAATTGAGAACAACTTGGCCAATATTTTCCATCATATCATTCTGAATAACTGCGACACCGTTGAGTATATAAAAAAATAATATTAGCATAACTTAGAGGTATTTTAAATTAATTTTTTTTTTTTGTTTTTTATAACAAAATTGATCAAGTTGTTTTCAAGTTAAGATAAAATCAGTGGGAGATCCTCTTCAAAAATCCCAAATTTTAGAAAGAAAAACCAAATTTGAAAAACTTATCCAGTTTTTGTCTTTTTTTTCCACATAAAAGTTGGGAATGGATAATATAAATTTTATTTTTAAGCTTTATAAATTTAAAATAGGGACCAACAGTTCTATCTTTAATGATAAAAGTCAAATCATGAAAGTCATTTCTTTGTACTTAATTTTTTGGAGCAGAACTAAAAGTTCGTTTTTAATTTTTTTTTTTCGAGTAAATATTTTGTGAATGAATAATATATATTGATTTTCAGAAATTATATCCCAGAAGGTATCTAATGTATTTCAGAAATTATCAGATGTATTTTAGAAATTTTCAAAATTTTTTCATAAGTATTTCAGTAAATATCAAATGAATTTCAGAATCAAAAAGCAGAACTAAGTACCGAAAAGATGTTATTGTTTTTAATAGTGATTTGCTGTCATAATATAAAATCCCGGACTGAAATCGGGAATTAAGTTTTGGCTGCATCATGACGCCCGGTTTTAAATACCAGATTTCGCGAAATATCACGTTTAAAGTATACAAGAAATGTTCTGACTATTTATCTGAAATTTAATTACTGCTTTCTGAAATACATTCAATAATTTTTGAAAATCATTTGATATTTTTTGAAAATTAATTGATATTTTCCAAAAAACAATTGGAAATTTTGTAGTTCTTAGGGATCAAAATTGTGTACTTGATTCGGTTCTCCTACATTAAATTCTATATAATTTTTTTATATTTTAAAATAATTGTTGGTTTTGGTCCCTACTACGAATTAGTGGCTGCTTTCAGCCGAGACAACAGTGACACAGCTGTTTCAAAATTATCCGTTGAATGCAACTTTTTCGAGCGAACATTTCCTATGCTTCTTTGAAACAAGTGTTGTCGATGCCACAAGAAATACAGAACAGAAAAAAAATTCGTTTATTGAAAAAAAAAAAAAAAAAAAATAATAAAAAAGCATCCCAAGAATTGAACTCCCAAATTCAATCAAATGGAGTTTGAAGTCTTCATCAAAATACAACAATTTAAAAAAAAAAAAAATTGAAGTAGTAGAAATGTAGAGACTTTCAGAGAAATTGAGAGTTTATTTATTGATCAGTTGTGTCTGTATTGTCTCCGCTAAATTATTTGGTAATGGTTAAGTACATAATTAAAATTTAAAGTTAGATTTAAATGTCATCTTAATAGTTCTGAAATTAGATTATAATATTGTATAGACATATAATTATTTTTCATTTTATATAGAGATGCAAAACTATCGATAGTATTGATTTTGAACGAACTATCGATATTTTTTTTTCGATAGCGATATTACCGGCGAAAAACCTCACCTACAAATACAATTGCCAGTTTCTGAATAATTAATCATAATGTTTATTACCAATAACTGATCTCATTAGTGAATTTGTTTTTTAATTTGGTTTTTTTTTTATTTGATAGTGTATTATTATCAATAACTGATCTCGGTCCATTAGTTTTTAATTTATTTTTGATTCGTTTATTTTTTAAACTCTTTCTTTTAACTTAAACTCTCTGTCTGTCTGTCTGCCATGGGCTAACCCCATTCCACCTCATCCAATTGATCTGAAACTTTGTCCATAGACTTGTTGTGACCAAAGATTAATTTTAAGATAGTCACACACAGCCACGCATAGTCACGCACAGTCACGGAGTGATTTAAACCCCATTTCCCCACATCCGATCGATCTGACACTTTGTCCATAGACTTGTTGTGACCAAAGATTAATTTTAAAATAGTCACGCAAAGTCACGCATAGTCACAGTGAGATTCAAAACTCATGTGCATAAGGAAAGAAAGAGTTTTAATAAAAACTTTATTTTTATGGGTTAGATTATTATTTATTTGTTTTTCAATAATTTAAATTAAAATTTTATTTTTTGTTCGTTAAAAAATTAGTTTCTTTTCTTTAATAAAAAAAAAAAAAAAACAACAAGCAGGTAAGAAAATTATAGTCGGTCAGAAAACCGACCCCTTGTGCTTTCAACAGCCTTTTCTAAATGTGTCGTTTTTTCGTTTAAAACTCAAATATATAAATGTGAATGAGTAAGGGTCTCGCATCTAAAAATTGGTGTGGACGTATTACTAAGTTTAGTGAGAGGTACAGAAAATAAGCAAATACCAAAGATGAGGGATATTTGTGCATAATTATAGCGATAGGTTTTAGTACATATCGGATATGATTAGTATATGGGGACCAGGTCCGAAATTGGTCCGAAACTAGTCAGAATTGGTGGGGTTGTTTAAGGGAACTAAGTAAACTCACAAACAAAATTTTAGTCAAACATTTTTTATTTTGAAGCTTTAAGACAGATTTATATGAATATCGCAAGGGATATTTATATGAGGACTATGTCTAAAAATGTTCCGGTTGAGTTCATATTTGGAGGACTGATTTTTGGACCAACATACAAACATATATACACTCAATATGTGCCAGATACATATGAATTTGTGAATTTGGATAGATTCGCAACAAATTCAACAGGGTTCGTTTTTGAGCTGATTAAGGCTTAGTTGTCAAATTTCATTCCGACCTTTGATTACAAGGTTTACATGGACAGACAGACAGAAAGACGAATATCACTAAAATGACTCTGAAAGTGATTCGGATTCGATCGGTATACTAAAAGGTGGGACTAGCTCAATTATTTTTGGTAGTTACATCCATCAGCACAAACTCATTGTACCCTGTACCACTCTGTGGAATTCGTCAAAATATCCGATACTATCGACAGTATCGATAGTTTTACCACAAACTATCGAAAATATCGAATGTGGCAGCTCTTATTTCATGTCTCGAAAACCGATCCATTAATCCACAAGCTTTTGTCAATCACGGGTACAACTTTTTTGCCAAACTTCTTTAAATTAAATAGATTTTTCCCAAATATACAAATTTTTTTAAAAAAATACCTAAGCGGTTTTTTTTTTAAACTTTGGTTGTTTCAATCTTTGTTAGTTTTGCTATTACGAGTGAAAAATGTGAAAAAAAAACTCATGGATACATTATCATATAAGAAATGTTGAAATCATTGATTTGATTTTGTATAAATTTATTTACATCTTTAGCTGTATGTGGCAGTGAGGAGTCTCCTGTGTAGTTGTCGATGCTGCTGCTGTTGTCAATGGACACGTTTTTGCCTAATGGAGTTGTTCGAGTAGCGTGAATTTAAATGAAATTAAGTTAAATTAAATAAATTGTAACATTTTTATTAAGACCATTAGCATCTGGCAGTAATGTACTCGTAACGTGCATTAGCTTGCTGCTGTTGTTCGCTCTGGTATGTTAAGAGCGTTGTAGCTTCTATTCATAACACAAACATATTCGTACTTTGAGCAACGTACTACTCGTGTACGAGTATGTAGTAGAAATGTGTGGCATGTCTCATGCATTGCGCTCACTCAAGTGTTTCATGTGAGTCCTAAAGCGTTCAAAACTGAAAGGGTTTAGTGTTCCGCATACGTTTTCACATAACACTTCAAATCAATTGAAATGTTGATATGTCGACCACTTATGCCGAACACAAGAACGTTCGTAACGTAACGTAAGTGTTGCAAGTATGTTAGTTAAGTGTATCAAAATCTTGGAGAAAAGAAAACAAGTAGAAGAAGAAACTCTTAACATTAGAGATGAACACCCGCACACACACACACACACACACACACACATACTCATACACACACACATATCCACACAAACATAGTTAAGCATAAATAAACTTTAAATTAAATAAATCCTAAATTCTTTTCAATGTTTCAAATTGTAATTTAATCAAATTCTTTCTTTTTCTTTTCAGATAAAGTTGCTGCTTGAGGTGAGTCCTTATAACGCATTTTGACTTCTATTTTATTTCTCGTTTTTTATTTGTTTATTTGTTTAAGCGAGGGTCTGCATTCGTGTCGTTTTCGGCCGGTAGGTTGCGGTCGGTATATTATCAGCGCGCGTTAAAATAAATAAATAAAAAAAAAAAATCAAGTATACTTGAAAATGCAAGCGCTTCGTCGCGCTTTCGTGATGATGATGATAATGATGATGATGACGATGATGATGTTAATGTTGAGATGACGTTGTTACTGATGCTGCTGGTTGTACTTGAAACAACTTGGTGCTCTTAAATGAAGTTTGCTACATTTTTTATAGAATTCGTATTTGGTTTGGATTGCCTTTTTCCCACCTTACTCTGGTTTTTTGACTTGTATATTTTGCTATAGCCAGCTGTCATAGATACGAGTACATACTCGTATATACACACGAGTATGTATATATGGATAATAACACTTTGAAAATCTTAAAATCGACATTTTCTGTGAAATAAAAACTCAAGTGCTTCAAAGTAGCAGAATTTAACCACATTTTTTTCATAAACATCCTTCACCTCTCCCACCCTGCATGCAATATGATACACTTCAAATATTGATTCATGTTAAAAATTTTATTTCGTGCTTTTTTCTTGTCATTTCTAAAGTGGTTTGGGTTCCAGTTTCTAAATTTAAGCTAAATTTTTAAAAATAACAATATTTCGATAGCACAAACAAACGATGTCATCAATATAGAGAAAGAATGTTGGCCAAAATGACGCCATTGTTTGTTAGAACAGATGCTGTTTGTCGCACATTTAAAATTGTGTTTTTAGTTACATTTAGTTGTTTGTTTATTTTTATTTTTACATTTCATTTGTATTTATTAAGTAAATACTCATGTGTTGACAAACTAACTTCAAATTTGTCTTCACTAACTTTTCGACATTTCACGGAAAAGGCTTTTGAAACGCAGGCTGGCTTCCTTGTGCGAAAGTGACAAATCGTATTTTCCTGGTTGTTCTTTTTTTTTTTTAGTGTGTTGCTACGAAATGTTGTTTGAGAAAAGTTGATGTGCGAAGAAAAACAACTTTTTATAACTTCCTTTATAATCTTGAACAAATTTATGCATTTTTACATATGTTCACCTATGCCCGCCGGAAGTTGGCTCAAGTATGTAAGTTCATAACAAAAGTATCGACACACACACACACTCACATACACATACACAGCAACCACATGTACGTGTATGTGTATATATATTTTAATGAAAAATCTTACATGTAGAAGATACAAGTTTATGTGGATATGGATGGTATTATAATCTCCATCTCCAAGTGCGGAAGACAAGTTTTCTAACGCATAAACGGTCGCCTTCTGTAAGCGGTTTCTAAAAGTGAAAAGCGCTTTGTTACTTTTTGACACGTGAATTTGGCAATTTATTTTTATTATGTCTAAAGTGACGTTCAAAATTGTACAGATGATCACATCTAAGCTGTGCATGCGAAGCTACATAAATCTTATACTGCCTGTTTGTGAAGGTATCATTAAAATATATAACCTGCCTGCTAGTCAGTATTTGGACTTTAAACATTTATGAGTCTTGGAATTATCTTCTGAAGTCATATTTAAATCAGAAATTTTTCTTATATCAATTTGTTATGATTCATTATAAACTCTGTAAGTAATTTAATTTATCTAAATTATTTCTTAATTAGTATTATTATTTTTCTTTATAAAAAGCAAAGTCAGGTCCGAAACATAAACTTTAATTTACTTGAAAAAAGAATTAATTCAATTGAAAGTTAAATTTTAATTTTGCTTGAAGTTTTTTTTAGTTTATAAATCAATTCTTGGGAAAGAAATTTAGTTCGATGTTCGATGTTTTTATTGATTTAATTAAATTTTATTTATGAAATAATTCTTTACTGAGTTCAATGTGTAATTAACAAACACTTTGATCAGTTTTTTTTTTATGAATTTATTTATTTATTTTATTATTTAAAATACTAAAGTTGCATTGTCTATATCTGCTAAATTTTTAACTGCTACTGTAAAGTATAGATGTAATAGCTCAACATAAATGTCGATTCGTATAACACTTCAAAATACTGATATATTTATTTGTACATAATGATGATAAATAATCTTAAGTAGCATTTATAAAATTTGAAAAAAAAAACTGCCACGGGAAGTTTAAGCTCCTGCTCAAATAAGTGTTTTCCCTTTTATTTGCTCTTAGTTTGAAATTTGAGTTTTCCATTATGGATTCTTCATATGTTTTTAAGATTCGAATGGCAGTGGGAACTTTTATATTAAAAAGAAGCTCCTGGGAGTATAATATTTAATATGTCTTATATTTTTCTGCCATTTGCACGCAATCACAGTGGCACATACGTTCTGATGTACAATGAAAATAAAATAGTCAACAAAAGTCACAACCCTTTTAGTCGTCGACATGTCGACACAAGCAGCTGAACAATATTTCTTCAAATATAAATTCCTTAAACCACCCACCCCATTTCTATCAGGTTGTGTATGTCCTTGTCACATCAACGCCATAAACATTAACATGGACCCAACTAAAGTTGTATTGTAAGTAGTACATATTATCGCTATTCGCATCGTCATCATCATTGTCATCATTATATTTATTATAAGCGAGCAAAATAAATGTTTGTATGTTTTTATTTACGTACAAGATCAGAGTTTATATTTACACTGTAAAAAAAATACAAGAAATTTTGTTTATTTCTCCTTCATACAATTTATTCCCTATTAGTTAATTAAATTCCTTTGCGTAAATAATTAAATGTTAAGCTAATTCTAAGTTATAACAAATTGACGATAATTTCCTTAACATTTTCAGTATTATTTTTGTGAATTAATTTTTCACAGCATATTTTTTATTTATGAGTAATTATTCAAAACTTTTTTTAATAATTAAATGATTAAAATTGCAATAATTTAAGTAATTAATTCTATTAAGCAGCTGAATTGAAATTTGAATAGTTTGACAAAATGGTAAATTAATTATTTAAAATGAACTTCATGTATCGCTTACAGCATCGATCGTTTCTCACATACTTTGTAGCAATGAATGCTCGGTTTTTATGTGCTTAAATGTTATCAAGAAAGTAGGTTTGCTTACATTGTAGCTTTTATAATTTTATGCAAAATAAATTGTAAATTGATTAGTTAGCCTTCCTTTCTTCCTGAGCTTAGGAAGGAACAAGCTGGGCAAATCATGTAGTCGATCATATTAGTAGTCTAAGTGATCATAGATCAGTCTGTAAGTGATCATAGATAAGTAAGTGATCACAGTCTGTAGAATGGAGATCACCTTTGTGCCTAACGTTTATATACATTGATAAGGCTTTCGACATCCTGAATCATGCAGCCGTATGAAACGCATTAGAATGTAAAGTTGTACCTGCCAAGCTAATAAATCTAATCAAAGGTCTATATGAAAACGCTACCTGCTGTATTCTTCACGAAAACAACTGAGCAACGAAATCAGCATCAACTCCGGTGTTCGGCAATGGTGTGTATTATCTCCTCTGCTTTTTCACTGCATACTTGACTTAGTAATGGGTAAGGCAACATCTCATAGAATGGGAATCAGTTGGGGTCTCCAAGGCAGACTGGAGGTCCTTGACTACGCTTAATAATCTTAAATTTTCGTCTCTGGTCAGAAACTGGTCAACAACCTATCAAAATTGAAATCCGCAAACGCAAATGGACTTGGATTGGACATACACTGCGTAAACAGCACAAAAACATTGATAAACAAGCCATAGACGGCAAAGTCCAACTGCGTTGGAATGGAATAAAACATTGTGCATTGGATCGAAATTATTGGAATAATCTTCTGACGGCCCTATGCTCCTATGCAGGAGTAAAGGGCGGGTCGATTTAGAAATCGACAAAGTGACAAGGAAAATCGTATTCTAGGGATCAAAATAAGAAACCTTGCCCGAGGAACCATGCCTCTAAAACGAATTCTGATGTCCCGACTTTTGACCTGTCTGTCTGTCTGTCTTCTCACTTTGACCCATTTAGAGTGCCCCAATCGAGTCCAAATCTAAGATCGACCCCCACTAGCTTTGGAGGGCCGACCCACCCATGCCAGTGGCACACCCCCTGGAACCCCCTGGGGGTTGCCCATACAAACATTTAAAAAAATCATAATTTTTTGTTTAGAATTGGTCTGACTATGTTTGATTCAATATTAAAATTAACACTCATACGTATACGTATCTTCTACTCTGCTAATAAATAATAATCATACGCCTTGACTATGCTATGTTATTCAAAAAGATCGATCGGATGAGGGTAAATAACTTTTAGATCACTCTGTGACTATGCGTGACTCTGCGTGACTACCCCAAAATTAATCTGTAGTCACAACAAGACTATGGGTCAAGTTTCAGATCAATTGCATGAGGGGGAATGGGGTTGCCCCATGGCAGACAGACAGACAGGCAGGTCAAAAGTCGAGACATCAGAATTCGTTTTAGAGGTATGGTTTCTTGGGCAAACTTTCTTATTTTGATCCATAGAATATGATTTTCCTTGTCACTTAAGCGATTTTTTTGCCTCCCTAATCTTTAGTCTTGTTGTGACTAAAGATTATATATATATATTAATTGTTTATTATTTTTATACAACAAATAAATACAAAAGTTCATTAATACAATAAAATTTTGCATAAAAATTAACGTTAAGCGAAATAAGAGAAAACTCATGTCACAGTGAAAATGGTCCACTTAAGCTTATAGAAAAAATCAATTCTTATTATCATGTTAGATATTCTTTCTAATGAACAACGGATTTAAGGTGACTTAGAATAGGTTTTTTGTATATGACCAATTGAATTTATCCCACTCCTCCCAAAGTGCCCTTTTTAAATAATTTTGTGTGAAGTTTCATACTTTCAACTTCCAGTTTCTGTCACACATTTTCAATAATATTCACATCTGATGATTGGGGGGGAGTTTTGATAAGTCTGGGTTAATTCCATCCATATGTTTTGGATCATTATGCTGGTAGAAATGAAAGGTGTCTTCTATGCCGAGTTTTTCAGCACATTGTTGAAGATTGATTTTCAAAATATTTTTAAATATTGAATTTTTCCATATTCCCTTCAATAAAGTGTAATTTGCCAACACCAGCAGAAGAAGAGGCACCCAAAATGCTATATTTGCTCTCAGCCGTGAATAAGATATTCTAACAGAATCCAAGCTCTTTGCCATCGTAGCTGTGATCGAGCTGTTATCGAGCTGTATTTTATGTACCTACAAAGGGCTTCTTGCTTGCAATTCTGTCAGTGAGTCCATTTTTTCGAAAAACTTCAAATTGTCTCCGCGTTGCAGCTTATATTGAAGCCCTTCTCAACCATAGTTTCGAATTAATCTTAATTTGATTGACATTCGCTGCATAATTTTTTAGTTTATTTATAACGCGCCCTTAATTTTTAAACTGGGCAATGATATTTTTAATGAGCTTTGTTAATTTGCTTACGCGATTTCTCTCTGAATTTTTAAATTTTTAAACTCTTTCAACTCATACTCTCTGTCTGTCTGTCTGTCTGAGATTAAAACCTCACTTCCCCTCATCCGATCGATCTGAAACTTTGTCCATAGTCTTGTTGTGACTAAAGATTAATTTTAAGATAGTATACCCAGTCACGCATAGTCATGCATAGTCACGGAGTGATTTAAACACCTTTTACGCTCATCCAATCAATCTGAAACTTGGTCCACAGACATGTCACCAAATATTAACTTAAAGATAGTCATGCACAGTAATGCAGTGATTTTAACCCCATTTCCCTTCATCCAATCAATCTGAAACTTTGGCCATAGACTTTAATTTGAATTTAAATTCAAAACTCATACGCATAAGGAAAGAAAGGGTTTTAATAAAAACTTTGTTTTTATGAGTTAGATTATTATAGTGCCCAATAATTAAATTTCGATCGAGCGTAGTATGGCGACCCATCTTGAAATTTTAAAATAACCAACCGACGTTTGTGTCAATGCTTAAGTGTTTGTTTCATTGCGTGCGTGTAAACAAGAATATAAAAAGTACCGTTATTTAACGTACCTCTGCATTGTGGAAAATTTGCACTCTGATATAATTTTTTCTCTTATTTCACTTAATGTTAATTTTTTTCCAAAATGTTATTGTAGCAATAAACTTTTTTTTTTATTTATTTGTTGTTAAAATACAATAAACTAACTAATTTGGCATTTTTTCTTTTGTATTTATATTGCTTTATAAGGCTTTTTACACTTTAAAGATTTGATCATGTATGGGTCATTTTCACTGTGACTCATTGTATATTAAATATTTTAAAAAGGTTTAAAACATTTTCCAATTGTATGACTATAGTTTAAGGATTAACTAGCTGACACGGCAAACGTTGTTCTGCCTAAAAAATTTATTATTTTATCCCCAGTTTTGTTTTTATACGTTTTTCAATTACGAAAGGAAATTTTTTTAATTGACCATGACCGAAGCATAAATTTTCCCAGTCCAAGCCGCAGATTTACTTTGGCTGGCATTGAGATTTTTTGATTGGCCTTGCATATGCCAGACCAATTGGAATTGTAAATGAAAAATCTGTTGGAATCTTCATGATTCTTGGCAATATAATATGCTCTCCTTAGAATGCCATTGATAACTGTCGATTCAACAATGTTGCTCTATATTTTGTTGATAACGAACCGCGTTCCCTTATATAACTTTGATGCATTTAGGTTTCGAAGCAGTATAATTGGCGATCAAACTTTCAAGAGTACAATTATGTGTTGGAATACCCGGAAAATCATGTGATTTTAAAAAGTCAGTTCGAAAATGCACTCTTTCCCCTTCTTATATAATAGATGATCTAACACAAATTTGCAAAGCTCTCCCTGTCATAGTATTCGATATTTGTGATATTGAATATATACTTTGTATGGGAGGTGCCACGCCTACCGATCCAATATCACCCATTTCCAGCAAGGCTCCCTCCCTTTATATTACTCAAGATATAGAATATTGAAAATTCACTTTCCACATATTATTTTCCGTGAATTTTTCAGATATTTAAATAGTTATTCTGCTGTTTGGGGCGCAGTCAAATCCAACAAATCAGAAATCATTAAAATCTGTCAAGCCGTTCTTGAGTTATAAATGTTGTGACTAATCCGAATTAGTTTTATACATATATTTAAAAAATAACTACCGAAAAAAATCACACAATTTAGAAATTCCATTTCTGTATAAGTTTGCTCCTAACCGTGTTATCGGCGGTGCTAATCGAAACATTGAAAAAATTTATCAATAGTGTATCCAAATTACTAGGAGTAGAACTCTTATAATTTTAAACGCAAAATTTATATCGAGTCATAACCGCCAAAAAGACGTTTTTTAATCTTTGGTTCAGCTCTAAGTATTACCATGAAATTAAGTATGTAAGAACTGTTACTTCTTAATTATTTTATTTTATATATATCTAAGATAACGGGTATTTATGTGGCTTACGCTCAAATAATTTTATTAAAACACAATCTTCTGATTTAATTTTTTTATTTTTTCAAATCAGAGTCATGTACAAAAGTTAAAATTAACGTTAGTAACCTTAAATTCATTAGTTTTGATAAAAAAAAAATAAAATAAATTCTATAATATTAATAGGCTAGGCGATTTCTTGTGACCGATGTTTTGTTCTACCGTTTTATCCCGATTTTGACCAAACTTATATTATTTGAAAGGTATTTCTATTTAGCTGTTTTGCAGATTTACAGATTTTTAAATTTTTTCCTTTATTTTGAGTAAATTGCATTTAAAGTTGCTACTAACACATACATAAAATTACACATATGCTATGTGTGTGTTTATTAAGTTTGTTAATGTGTTTGTAATAAAAATGAGTTTGTTTTTTGTTTTGATTTGTGAATTGGCTATAATTGATTAGCATACCTTTAGGGTCTTTATTTAATGAAAAAAATAAAATTTCCTAGAATTTGCGCTCGAATTTCGAGGGCTGTAATCTGCTAGTTAATATTAATATTGCACTATGATCGTTTGTTAACTAGATGCTTGTAGCTTTGAGCGCAACTTTCTGTGTCTGCTTTGAAGTTAATTCTCTTATATAAAAAACAAAGGAAAAGCCAGCAATTCTTTCGGTTGCCGTAAAATGCAAAACTCCTTTTAAGTACCTACATATGTCATTAAATCAGCTTTGTATTTGAAAAGTCAATAAGTAGACATACTAAAAATAAAACAAAATGTTCGCTTTTAAATTGCGAATTTAAAAATTCTGAAAATTTTCTCCTTGTGTTCATATTTATGTTAAGAATTTGTTTAGATTTGAAAACTAACCAAAAAATGCTTCCCTATTTCGCCTTGAGCAACAAAAGTCTAAAAAAACTTAAAATCTTTAAAAAGCGAAATTTTAGACTTTTACTAAAAAAATCATAACGTCTTAAACTGTCCATGGATTTTTATGATTGGGGGCTTGTTTTCGTTGGAAAGGGGTCATCTATTTGTAAAAAATATCAAATTGGGGTGGACAATTTTTTTTCTATTTTTCCTACGACAATGTATAAATTTTTCACGCCAATTTTTACAGAAAAAAATGACGTTTTTAAAATATATATATCGCTGGCATCAAAATTGTTTAGCCAATTTGAAAACTTTTAAGGAAAGGTTTGTAGAGGGTTTAATTATCTTCAATTTGTGTGAATATATATGAAGATCGGTCAAGGGACACCCAAGATATAGCCAATTTTATAGGTCAACCTCCAAAAATGTGAAAATAAAATTTCAAAAATTTTTATCTCAAAAACTGGTGCATAGAAAAATTTTTAAAATTCATATTCCAGTTAAGGAGGTCAAAATCCATTGAAAAAGTGATTCCATATCTCAAAGGCAAAATATTATTGAAAATTTGTTAGCTGGTGTAATAAGGCATAAAAGTGTTGGTTTGTAAATTGGCTAAGTTGAAAAAAAAAGCTTCCTAGAAATTGCACTCGAATTTCGAGCGCTGGAATCTGCTAGTTAAAATTAATATGAAAAATACTTCAGAGTACAGAATTGATTTTAACCGCTAATTTACATAAATATAAATAATGCTTAACCTTTTATTTAATAGTTTTGAAAATAATTAACTTTAAAGTAAAAACTAAATGTCTTTTTCATCAGTCTTAGGTAGTGAATCTTTATTAGTTTCATCGTGTTGTAAATTAAAAAATTCTTTGTGAAGTCTTGCTGATATTGTTTTTTTTTATCACAAAATGTTGGTAAATCTCTGTAGTATTTTGAAGAAATTTGTAGTATTTAAAACATTTAAGTTGAATTTTTTTTTTTTTTTTATTAATTTTTATTAATGAAAATCCTAATGTAACAAGATTTAAAATCTTATAAAACAACATTAGTCATAACAAATTATTTTTCAATAAGAAGAATGTATGTAAGTTTAATTTATAATTAAAATTAGAAGAATAATATAAAATAAAATATAATATAAAATATATAAAAAATAAGATAAAAATTTAAAAATAAAGTGTAAAAATATCCTGCACAGCAGGTAAAAATTATATAGAAATTAAAATTAAATTAACTAAAGAAATAAAAATGAAGTATTAAAAATCAATTGAGAAAAAGTTTAAATAGTTCTTTCTTAAATGATGTTGTATTTGATATTTTGTGAAGTTGATTATTTAAAGGATGTAACGAGTTCCAAAGACGTATGCCATTTACAAAAAAGTGTCTTTCCGATATTAGTCTATTGTACAATATTGATACAAGACAGTTATTACGGTTAGATCTTGTAAATAGTAATCGCTCGAAAAGTTAAACGGGTTCTTTAGTGAAAATAATTTTATGAACCATAAGTAAAGTTCTAAATTTAAGATAGTCTTCAAATGAAATGCCATAAATTTTATTTAGAAAAGCGGAGATACTATCATATATGCGTAAACCGTAAACATATCTAACTACACTTTTAAAGACGGTGTAAGTTTACCCATGTCTGCACTATCACAACTTGACAACAATTCACAACCATATAAAATCGTAGGTAAGATAAACGATTTTGCAAGAACAAATCTAATTTTCTGCGGTGTGAAGTACTGAGAAGACCAAAGACTACGGAGAATACTATAAACTTTTCCAGAAGCTTTGTTAATTTGATCATTCCACGTCAGGGTATTATTAAAAATCATTCCAAGGTTTTTAGCATCGCAACGTAGGGAATATCCACTCCATTAATACTAACTTTCGGGAGACAAGTGGTATCATATATCTTTTTAAAAATAACAAGGCACTGAGATTTTTTCGGGTTTAAGGTAAGACAATTCAACCTAGCCCATTCAAATACGTGGTTCAGTTCAGTATTCAGGTT
Organism: Cordilura impudica; assembly: GCA_963682025.1. Classification (NCBI taxonomy): domain Eukaryota; kingdom Metazoa; phylum Arthropoda; class Insecta; order Diptera; family Scathophagidae; genus Cordilura; species Cordilura impudica. The sequence continues at coordinate 306,542,471 of OY821518.1, forward strand.
CTGTACACAATTTTTCAACATCTCGTACGTTACATGATGTGTATAACTGAACGTCATCAGCGTACATGTGCATTTGGCATGAATTAATTACGCGTGGTAGATCATTTATGTAAATAGAAAACAAAAGAGGGCCAAGTATAGACCCCTGCGGAACACCCCTACTTAAAGACGCAGAGGTAGACGATTTGTCTTTAGAGACAACTACTTCCTCTCTATTCCGAAGGTAAGAGCTAATCAATTTAAAGGAGGTTTCAGAATAACCAAAAATATGTTTAAGCTTTTTAACAAGAATATCATGGTCCACTGAGTCAAAAGCTTTAGAGTGGTCCAATAAAGTCAAAAAAGCAATATTACCACTGTCAACGATATAACGAAGATCTTCCGATACATCAATTAAAGTACTGATTGCTTAGATGATAATGTTCATTCATTTGTTTGCTCATAATTTTTTCGAAAACTTTCGAAAGAAAAGGAAGTACGGAAATTGGCCTGTATTCTTTATTAGATTTCGGCAAGGGAATTACTTTTGCCCATTTCCACAAATCAGGGAAAATAGATTTTGTAAAAATAGTGTTAAAAATATGAGTGATATAGGATAAAACCTGTGGTAAAATAGCTTTAATAAATATTGGATTCATACTGTCTAGACCAATAGATTTTGACTTTATGGAAAGAAAATCTTCCAGAACATCCTCTTGGTTAACGCAGGAAAAACTAAATAAAGAATCCAGATTGCAATCTGGTAGATTTGCATAACAGTCAGAACGAAGAGGAGTTGAGTCATTTGAAGTAAATTGTCTATTCAATTCATTTAGTTCAAAAGTGGAAAGATTTACCGATCCACTTTCATCTTTATAACCAATTTTCTTTATCTCTTTCCACATATTTTTAGTATCCATAGCCTCTGAAAATACACGACTATAATAGCGTTGCTTAGCTAACTTTACTTCTCTAGTAACAGATCTACGTAGGGATTTAAAAATTTCATTTGACTGTGTAGCTTTATATCTTTTCCACTTATCGTAAGCAGAATTTCTTTTAACTATTAAATCACAAATATTTTAATTAAACCAAGGCTTAGTAGAAGATTTAACAGTTTTCTTTCTAACCGGTACGTATTTGTCGTATAGGTATGTGGTAGCTTCATAAAAAAAGGATATCTGTTGGTTTAAATCAGGATTACTGTAGATACTGGTCCAATTGATTATATTAATTTCATTTAAAAGCGCATCATAGTTAATATTCTTGTAATCACGGAAAGTAATATGCTGTGGTTTTTCATGTTTAAAATAAGGAAGGTTAAAGGTCATATAAATGACGTCATGTTTTGAGAAATTAGGAGAAGAAAATCATGTAACTGAACACAAACACTAATAAAAAATGGAATATTTTGCAGTTTTGCCAATAATATTAATTAATTTGTTTAATCGAATAAAGATGTAAGCGCCACATCGCACATACGTCTAAATTGTTTCCGCAGTAAAATCATAACGGTACATTTTACAGCTATGATAGTTTATGAAAACTATCGATTTTTATCAAAAAACCAAAAATTGATTATCATGGCGGATAGGGCTCGATATGTTGTATGTTGAAATTATATATTTTTTTTCTTTTTTTTTCTGTGTTCTGATTAAAATGTTGTAGGTTGGATTTTAAGATTATATTGTTGCTGTTTCCTACTTACAGAATAAGCTGTGTAGTAAACTAAAGGCGTTTATAATTTATACTTCATATCCGTCTCCTACTTTAAAAGTTATTGTTGAAGTAAGCCGAGAATACAAAATTATCCAAACTCCTTCACAATAATTTTGCAAACACAGTAAAAGCACGAATCTCCAGCATCCAATTAACCGGGATTTTAATTTTAAGGAAATTTGTTTGGATTTTTTCTCTTTCACATCCAGCATCCAATTACCGAGATTTTAATGTTAAGGAAATTTGTTTGGATTTTTTTCTCTCTAGCAAGAGAAAATATTTTTTTATTATTCGGGGATTCACACAATATATATACTTTCCTTGGTTTTTTTCTCTCTTCTGTTTTATGCAAGGTTCAGAAAATACACACATGAAACACACAATGTTCTGTTCAAAATCAGCCAACACATATCTTTATTTTCATATCAATTATGTGCGTTTCTAAATTTTCTACGGTGCCCAACACAACCATGACTGTGTTCGTTTTAATATTTCGTTATTTACACGAACATTTTTGTATCACGTACTTTTTGTTTCAATCACACATAAAGCACACATTTTTGAGTGTTGCTTTATTTGAAGTTCATGTTCTGGTACGTGTACTGAAAAAAAAAACAAAACATGTACAATAAACAGGTTCGAGTTCAGTTATATTTTAAGTCGTGTTGTGGCTCGTGTAGTAAGAAAAAACAGAACATGTACAATAAACAGGTTCGAGTTCAGTTATATTTTAAGTCGTGTTTAAAAACAAACATAAAACATAATTGATATGAAAATAAAAATATGTGTGTGTTAGTCTAAGTTATGTTTGTTTACATATATGTACGAGTTTTTTATTCAGTGTGTGTTTTTTTCTGAACTCTGGTTTTATGCATTATTGTATTTGAATTGAATGTGTAGAGTGTTTTCTGGTACATAATTTGAAAATAAATAAATGAGAATCCTAAAAAATAATGAAATCAAGTGAATTTTTTTATTTATATTATGTTTGGCCAGATATTTTCTTTGTTGTATTTTTAATGAGCTAATATGACCTGATTCATTTAAAAGTAGTTAGAATTGCATTTTAGTTTCACCTTTCCCAACGTTTCGTACATATTTTGTTTACTTTACCAAGGGAACGTCTATTTAATTAAATAAAAACATTGGTTATTACAATATTTACATCAATGACAAACAATAATTTCTCGTAAATTATTCTAGTTTTTATGAAATATTCAATTATTCGGAGTATTCGATTAACCGGAATGCAAGCGTTCCGGATAATAGACTTTTACTGTACTGTGAAAATTTGCCACTGGAAAGTGAAATCGTTTCATAAGCAATTGGATTGAGATTGATAAAAACAATAGAATTCTCAAGTATTGGTTTTGAATTAAATGCCAATGAAACAGGTTAATAATTAGTAAAAATCCCAACTTTGTGAAAAAATAATAATAATAATAACTACCCTCCTAACATAACACGTTTCGTCTTAGAAAAAAATACGGATTTTTGGTTGTATTATTTTGAAGATTATGATGCATTACACTAATTATTAACAAATTTTTTCGAAATACAAATGTTACATTGTTACATACATATTTAAACATTTGATTTCTCTTAGTGTATTCTAACTGTGTGCATGTGAAGAACGATGTTGAATCTGTTGTTGTTGTTGTTGTGTACTACTTGTTTTAAGCAGCTGCTTTTAAACATTATTTATACTCTTTTTCACTGCGACTTCTTTCGTTTGAATAATTCTTGTTGTTCTGGGGTTCCATTTTGACATCTACTGACTTGTGTTTTTTTTTTTGGTGTAATTGTTGTTGTTGTTTTACACATTTTGGTTAATTCCTTTGGGAAACACAATATTATTCTATAGATTTTTTCCTTCATACATATACATATATATATATATATATATATATATATATATATTTTTTTTTTGGCAATTGCTTTAATTTCTAAAGTTAACAACAAATTAATGATGCCGAGGATTCTCCCGTACATTATCTCCTGGTTGTCGTAGTTTCTCAAGGGGGGAGTTGTTGGGTGTTAACAGCGACAATTGCTTGTAAATTAAATTAATGACTTGTTGTTGTTGCCATTTTCTAGCATTCATGCCATTCCATGTATGCGAGTGTTTATGTATGTATATTGAGTTATAACCCCATGCTTTGTGAACGTAAGTATGTCTACTGTGTTTGCCACCCTGCCGAAGGTTGCAGCCAATGTTGTTTGGGAAATTTGAATAATTGTATTTGAATTATTGTTGAGAATGTAAATCAAGTTTAAATATTTCCATATCGTTTACGTTGTAATGCAATGTACAGATTGCTTGTGAACTTTGTTGGTGTATAGAAAGGCCAAGTGTTTATTGTCCTTGTGGAGGTCGTTATTGATTTTTTTCATTTAATTCATCTTGATGATATTGTTGTGATGTTATTAGCCTGTTACATGAATGTATGTCAAAAGTATTTATCTTAGCTAAAATTCCTTATAGATGCTAGTAAGATAATCGAACAATGTTTCTGAATCTTAGTCAATGTTGCATGTGGCAGAAGTCTATTTCTTTAAACTAGAATATTATATTGAATGAGGCTCAATAAATCATAATTTTTAAAGTCAATTTAGTTATTATTATTATTTATTAATAATATTTTCTAAATTTTTGTATTTTTTATTTTCGACATCTAGTATTACGCATGTCCTTTGGGAAAAATATATAATTGAACTGTATCGAATACGATACAAAACTTCTTTTGTTTTTATTGGATGAGTAAAAAAAAATCTGATGATACTTACTAACACTTAAACAATTTAGAACTTTAATTCTATGTTACACACATCCAAACACATACTTACACACAAGCACACAAACACACACACACACACTTGCTACTGTTTCTGTTTGAGACTCGAAAGCTAAAATAGTGGAGCATTTTTCTGTTATTTAGCAATGGACGATGTTTGGGGATCCCATAGAGGAGCATGCGCCTTTTTCAATATATTCTCTTCCATGAGAAAAACTCCATTTTGATAAATTTTTTATTTGACAGTTAAGCCAAATAAGTTAACCAACATTGAGGGTTTGTTTTGTTAACGTTTGTAAAGTCAAAAAAGTTTATAGTAAAAACTGAAGGCAACAAAAAAAAAAAAATACAACAAACCAATTTACCATGAATTTTGTGCATTAAAAATACAACAGCAGAATAATATTTGCTTTTTTCGAAGGCTTTCAATATTTTTGTTGTTAAATACTCTGAGGCTATTTAACG